>OU611853.1:5000000-7500000 GCA_914767755.1 Agrochola circellaris
AAAAACTCCCTCTTTTTGCAGTCGGTTAAAAATAAAAAACCTCTTGTCCTAATTGTATGTAAATAAATAAATAAACGTACTATTCTTATTCATAAGTTGCACTTACTTATTTTCTCTTAGAGGGTGATAAAAAGTGGAGTATCCCCCTCGGGAGCAACACTATTTTAAGCCCGACTGACGTACTTCGAATCTACTCTTTCTCTGATACACACGTTGTATAGTTCTGGATACAGCCTATATGTATATATAGGCTATATCCGGAACGTGTATACGTTGCTGTTGTATATGTTTATAATAATCACTAATGAACATAAAATTACGCCTGTACGGTCTTGGTTTTCAATCACAGAAGCTTTGTGACGGCAGCCATTAAAAACTTTATTTAAGCCCCATTATTCGTTCGGTGTCGATAAATTAATTGAATTTCCCGTCGACAAAGTTTATTATTAAGTAAGCTGAAGTTTCATAACTTTCTAACTTGAGTCAGCAATCTTTTGCGTAATTCAAAGGAATTGATTGTATTGTTGTTTGGTGGGTAGTTGGAAATTTATTGGGTAGAAATGCCTAATGATCTGTGACGTAATCGATCTGGTTGTAGTAAATTCAATATATATGGTGGTGTAGCTTTGATGGTTGGATGGAGTTGAGATCAAAGGAGGCGAAATATATAAAGAAGTTGTTGGCGCTAAAAAGTATAATTATAAGAGGATTTGTAATCTATACAGGGTGCCAATCGGGTGGCATCGACGCGAAAAGTTTTACCATGAATTCAGTACATGATTCTGAACTCCCCTGCGTTGAAATCTTGCGTCGGTTATTAAGAAAAGAATCTGTTTTTTCATAGAAAAGTGCCTACCTACGTGGTCAAAATGTATGTAAGTACAGTTTTTTTTTAAATAACCGACGAGATATTCACAGGATGTTCAGAATCACGAACTGAACAGTTTTTCGCGTCGATGTCCCTGCCATTCTGTATAAATAAACATGAAATGCTGTTCGTTGATAAGGGCATCACTTGAGAACCTCTTCACCGATTTATCTATTTTTTGTTTTAAAATGTTCGTATTCGTCCGAATCAGGTTTTAAAGGAATGAAAAATCTGAAAAGTTTCCCAGAAAATGATCAAATCCGGGAAAAATTTAACGTCCCTTTTCTCTGTGATTTTTGTATGAACTTCTGGACAGAACACACGTCTGTTGGGTCAGCTAGGTAATAATAAATGAATAAGAAGATTATACTCGATGTAATTGTTCACAAAAACAGGCCCTACTTTGTATAGATCTAACAGATTTCAATAATTAATGTAACATGAGTGACTAGCCTTTCTGAAAACACCAGAACGGGCTTATTAGTACAGAATTATAGAAAAACTTTATTTTCGTACAACCTGATAACTTTCTGAGGGATGAATTAAGAAATATACACTAACTAAGTTAAACTTTGCGAGCACATTCGCAAGGAGCTGGCAATGTCATCACAACGGTAATGTTTCCCCATTGTTTGTCTTATTTGTTTTGGTATATTTATTGTATATATTTATACATAATTAGGTGTATTTTATTATATTTATAGTTTTTAATAGGTATATGTCTTTATAATTAAATAAATATTTATTCCTCAATTCTCGCTATTGCACCTACCACTGTTAATCTCTGCATCACCCAAAGGTTGACTGGTAGAAAATACCTATGGCATTAAGTCCACCTCTGTACATTTGTGTGCTTGAAGTATTCAATAAATAAACTAAAATTCTCACGAATCCTATTTAACGTTACACACTAGCCAGTAAAAATATGACACACAAAAATGCTCTACCAAACTAGTTACACAGTTTAAAATAGTTAAAACATTTTAAAACACCTGCGATACTAAACCCACAAATTAATTTTCTTTAAAACTTGTTATAATTAAGTTTGCGAGCACTATCCAGTATGAACAGCTAACTCGACAACTTTATCGCAGCACCTGGGTCCAAGATGGCGATTCATCAATGTAATGACGTCACTGTTCTGACTGATAACGTAATTAAGAAATTTACGTTAAATAATGTAACATCATGACTGTATTTTCCGCGAGCGTAAGCAGAGGTGTATGGTACATGCACATTATGATAGTTATTTTTAAGTCCCATGTAGTATGGGACTTACCAGGCACTAATCTGGACGTTGGGTTAGCATATTATTAGTCTATAATGTTCCCACTGCTGGGACACAGGCCTCCTCTTTGTGAGATGGACTGGGTCATGTTCCACCACGTGGGCCCAGTGCGGGTTTGTAGATGTTAAATGTCTTCGATGTTTTTGTTCTAGAACATGCTGGTTTCTTCACGATGTTTTTATTTACCGTTTTGAGAGCAGGGAATGAAATCTTATAATTTTGCGTTATTCATTCATTATTTTATTTACACATATATTAAAACAGACGTGAAGATGTGAAAGGTGATGCTTATTTCCAAAAAAATATCTTGGAAAGTACATATAAAAGGGATGTAACACCGTGTGTAAGTGTAGGAGAGAAAATAAAGTATCTACATAAAATTTTAATAAGAAAAACACCCATTTAAATATAACATAAGTATAATATGAGAATATACGTACTTGTTTAATTCTAAAATAAATATCACTAAAATAATAAAAATTATAATGTAATTTAAATAATAAATATATACGCCATTGTGGCGTAGTTAACTAATATGTGGTGAATTAATAATGAATAAAGAATAAATAATAAGCTCAAGAACAATGGGCAACGAGTATTGTCTCAGGAAAAATAAATAGTGCTTTATTTATTCATGGAAATGCTTAATTAGATACAATTCGAGTCTGAGCGCTGAAAAGCTGAAACATCGAGCATCATTTTACGTGAAACGTAAGAGAATAAGTAAGTATTTACTTTAATTAGTAGAGCTGCGTATTTATTTTGCATTTTAATTTCGTTATTGTGTAGATAAAAAAAAATACTAAAATACTTTAACCTGACTTTCTGCCAAACCTTGAAGTTGTTTAAGAGAAATCCTCTAATCTTATCCATTTTCACGACTTAAAAGACAAACCTACTTAAGAAGAACCTAACCTACAAAAAAAAACGTACGTAAATATCCAAAAGAACTAATTGTTCAATAATAACATAATTAACAATTAAAAAGTTTCTCAATTTCCAAATAAATAAAATAAAATTACAGGATACTATGTTGGCCACAAAAAATGGCCCAATTCATCTCTCGACAATACCTCATCAGAAATTATGAATCTACTAGCTGCGTCCCGCGGTTTCTCCCGCAAAAGTCTCGTTCCTATGGCCTTCTCCAGGTCATCGTCTACCCATGTGCCAAATTTCATCCAAATCCGTTCAGCCGTTTTAGCGTGAAAGTGTAACAAATAAACAAACAAACTCATTTTCGTATTATTAATTATTATTATTAGTTAAGGATATATTCTCAAACAATGAACTAAATGTCTTCTACAACTAAAGTCAAATAAAAGACACTTTTGAACGTCAAAATCTACAGAAGAAAATATAATTGATTCTAGCTGCCCCTTGCAGTAACACTGCAGTTTTAATACGAGGTAGGAGGCACTTAATTAATCCTGTCACTACACGGGGACACATGTACCCGGTGCAATTTCCTCTATAATCTCCGCGGAGTTAGACAGGGCTGGCTTGATTCTGTTCAAAAAACATTTTTCTTAGAAGAAAATCAAAAAAATCTTAGCATAAGCAACATTGGGCTTTGAGTCAATGACGAGAAAAACAAAGTTTTAACAGTTCGAGACACAATTTTTTTTTAAAAGGTTTAGCATCTCGCAGGTCAACCCTAAATCCTAGATTGTCGTTTGCTTAACCAGGCTATCCTGTGGTTGCTTAAATAAATTAAAGGCTCCAACATGCCTTGATAACTTATAAACTAAGCGGCTCAAGTGAAAATTCAACATATTGATTTATCCGGAATGAGCTAATATGCTTTCCACCTAACAAAACCAAACGCTCAGTCAGTACTGGAGGTTCATAGAAAAACCGTCATCCTTAATTTTCTTTATAACATAAAAAGTTCAGACAGACAATCTACGTCGCAAAATCCGAACACGGGTTTAAAAAAAATCAGTGCGAGGCAACCCTACTTGTCCTGCAAGCTGATTACATACATGTAGCGGGATTCGTTTGAATAAAGGATTAATGTAATGAAAAGTTTCAGATAAATTACGTGTCGAAGTTTTTCGTGCCGAGTTTTTGGGTTAATTGAACATTTTAATTTGGGTCTAGTGAGGGATTGGGTGAATGTACTTAACTAAATATATTTTTTTAACACGTTCAGTGCCGGGAGCCCTCCTTGAGGGTTCACCTAGTCGCATATGTGCTTCGCGGAGGGCTCATTTCATATGTGGGTTTTTCTTAGCGAATAAAACATTATAAAACGCGAAAATAAAATCTGATGTATAGTTTAACAAGATATATATTTTTATGCGTTGGTTTTAAAATTTTCTTTTTGTTCACGGTTACAAGTATACAGTAAAAATTTAAAAGGTTGGAAACTACATCTATCGACAAGACCCTCTGAAAACACTATTTTACTTCGTTTTACAGTGTCTTATAACACGGTTTTAAACCTAATGCCGTTGACCGTCCGCGATGGTTAATTTTAGCGCAAACGGCAACCCTCGCGGAGGGTTCACTTCCAATATGTATGGCGGCATGGGGTATGATTTGTATGAAAAGTGGGTGGAGTCGAAAGTGTTAAATAAAGTATTTTAGTATTTGCGTGTAACTTTTTCTTTGGGAGAATGTAGCCAAATACCTATAAATAAGTACAGAAGTGTTTCTCTACGAAGAAAAGATTTGCTCTTTACATTGTATTTTCATCCCAATTAAATCTTGCAGTGAATAGTTTAATTTTAATAAATGTTTAATAAATAAAAAGTTTCAACTTCAGCTCAATCCAATTCTGCAAATACATGCATACTTACTTTAATTAAAATAAAATCATGAAAAAAAAAAGAAAGAATGAGATCAAAGATACATGTTTTCACAAATCCTCCGCAATTTTCTAAGTTTAAAGCAAATATTCGCTTTATTTTTTAAACAAGTCAATTTCATGATCAAAAGAACTTGGGAGGGACGAAATTGAATCTTCTCCTGCAGGCGAGAACTTAAATTATTTTATTTTACTTTTTACTTCATTATGTTTTATTCCATTTGCGTCTTCAAAGCTTTAACAAAGTGTATTTCTTCCAGGAAATTGTTTACGTTGACTGATGTTCCCTGATCCGGTCCGTAACCGGTTAAATCTGGTTTGAAACAAGTCGTAACTTGTTAAATTGGTCAAAAGTAATTTCGGCGCGGAATTTGCGCTTAATCCATTTATTTTTTGTCAGGCTTTTCTTCACGAGGATTAAAATGCCATTTGGCTCAGCAGCCTTATGGATTAACCTGAATAGCATTGTTTAACATAAAAATAAATAGCTGTTGCCTTATTTTCCATTTATTTTTATCAGTACACTGTGACTGTGACCCACTTATTTTGAACCAGCTTATGTGTCGTCATGCGAAATATTACAAATAAGACAATGAGAATAAATGTAGCTAATGGGGGGTGAACCGACTGATTTATAAGCCCTACTAGTTTTTATATGTAACGTTTAAATCTTTTGGTATTTTGGAAATGCGTAGGTTTATGTTTTGCTCGCTTGATCTAATGCTCATTTATACCAGAATAATGATCAAGTATAGCGACCCAATACAGATTGACAGTGACATAGTAACCAAAACTATAATTTGTATTTGTAAATCGAGATTCAAGCTTGAGAATCGATCTGGTCTATATACTGTATGCACTACAAAATTAGGATGCAGGATTCATTTATATACAGGATTAAAACCAGACATGAACTATTAAATATACTAACTTTCTTGTTATCAAGTGTACTAAGAAAGCCGGGTTTTTATTCAATGCGAATTTCAACAATAAAACTGAATGCGAACAGCACAATCATCTAAACCTTTCGTCGAAAGCTCAAGAGCTGTCAATGTCAATTTTTTTTGTGTAATATTGACACTGACAGCTCTTGAATGCAGTTTAGATATTTAATAAAAAACATATTTAATAAAGGGGCTTATCAATTAAGGGCGGTGAAGTTCGCCCTAAGTTGTTACTGCTTCATGACCATCTCCCGAACTATTTACTTTTACTAGTGCCTTTTTAAATTGCTTCCTAAATCCATTATCCCTTCCGTTAATAGATTTCAAGTCCCGGTTTAGACACACAAGGATGTCCCTTAGGACCGGGTAATGTACAAAGCATCCGTTGGTCTATGTATGTGCCTAAATTGTTAGTATTATAGTGATCCCTTGTCGCGGAAGGCATAAGTTCCTGGCTAAAATAATTTAAAGAGCTTTCATAGATTTAACAAGTAATTGGTAAGAACAAATATAATACGAGTACTACTACAATGATCGTTTGGCGCTCGAATGACACTGCAAGAGGGGCGCTGCTGGTTAAGATTTGTGCAATTTTTTTGTAAACTGTCACTTGATTTGTATTGAAAAAACAAGATGGCGGCATTAGTTCTGATTTTAACCACGCGCCAAAAGAACCTTGTAACGCTATGACGTTGTTTTTGTTCGTATCCTAAATTGGTTTCATAATTAGACTTCAAAACAATTAGAAATAAGTGTTCTGACAAGAAGTTTCTGATTGATTGATGAAAGTTTTTGACTTTCATGATAAACGAACTAGAAAATTAAAATGGGTTGAATTATGTCTCGACTTAATATAAGTTTAGTTTCAATTACTGTAAATGAAAAAGTGGTCCTTTGAAATAACGCCTTAGGCAATATCATAGGATGTTATTTCAAAGGACCACTTTTATAGTAATTGAAACAAAAAAAAAAGTGGTCCTTTGAAATAACACCTTAGGCAATATCATAAGACCTTGCCAGGTCTTATGATATTGCCTAAGGTGTTATTTGCGAGTTTCTCCGAAAGGGATATCGCGACCCCAGCACACAGGCAACGGAAGGAACACGGGTGGGTTTTAGTCAGTAAAAGTCTGACACACCCTAGCTCCGCCCAGAGCGGGAGAAGTTATTTGATAATTTCCCACCCTCAAAAAAAAAAGGCAATATCATAGGATATGAGAGTTTCTTAGCTATGAGGACTAAGTAAATACTTTGATATTGACGATATTTTTATTCGTAATAAAAGGTTTAATAACTACAAAAAAAAACCGTCCAATTGCGTGTCGGACCACGCACAATGAAGGGTTCCGTAGTTGGGATGAATTTATCCCAAGAACAAACTTAATGTTTTAGTTGAAAAACATGTTCTTCCATACATTCCAACTGCAAATTTAAGTTTGTACGCACAATATTGAGATATTTACCATGTTATTTTAATACCCTATGGTTTAAAATAACATGGTAAATCTCTCAATATTGTGCATTGGGAAAACCTATAAAAAGTCTATACTTTTTATAGGTTTTCCTGTAATCTATGAGTAAAGAACCATTCTCTGTTTATTTTCCTAAACTTTAGGCTCAGTAGTTTCGGAGATAAGGGGGAATTATCAATTTTCATCAATTTTCTAAAATATCTTTAAAATTATTTATTTTAACATGATAAAAAAATATATATTTGAGATCCTCGCAACAAGCTCTTTGCAAAACTTTTTTTATTATGGTTTTTGCCCCCCAAAAGTGACCCCCATATTCAAAATTCATTTATTTACGTTACACGTCCGTGTGGGTCACATGTGTGTACCAAAATTTCAACTGAATCGGCCCCTTAGACTGTGGCTGTGACAGACGGACGGACAGACAGACAGACACACAAGTGATCCTATAAGGGTTCCGTTTTTCCTTTTTAGGTACGGAACCCCAAAAATTTAAAATAAAGTAATGCACTGGCAAACACCAAAATTTAACCCACCTCTGCAAGTTAAGTATGAAAAACACCGTAAAGTTGACGACAACAAAAAAATAACACGTTTTTGTCACTTAAGTTAACCCTCCGCTGCGACACTGATGACGACAAATAATACAACGCAAACAGCACTGCAAAACGTTACCTAAGTCTTTAATCCGGGCATAGCTAATATTATGCGTGGCACGCCACCGACACGGTTCGGCGCTACCCGGCTTACCTTGTAACCGGGTAAGCTTTGCATCTTGGGTTTGATGTTTTACACGTATTTTGACGGTATAATGGATGAATTGGTTGTATGCGGTTTTCGCGATTGATTTAGGTTTAGTTGTTCTTTTATGTAGTATTTTTTTATCTGTCACCAAAACCAGAGATAAATGGTTGCTTAGTTTAATTTTAAGCAAAATCCATAATGTTAAACTTTCTAAAATATATTTTTTGGGTATTAACATAATTTCACGCCTGATTTCCCCGAAGGTTTAGGCAGAGATGTACATAGTAGGTACACTCACATTTCGCCAGTTATGTTTAAGTCCCATGTAATAGGGGGCGAGCCTATTGCCATCAACCGGGCACAAATTCAGACTCCGGGCTGCTACTGAGCAATTCCAGATGGAAAAAGCCAATAACACTTTCACCGATTGAACCCAGGACCTCAAGCTCAGCAGTAGCCCTTGTGACCACAAGACCAACGAGGCATTTGCGCGGCGGGGTTTTTTGAGTATTCTTGGGCAGAAGATGTCCAGCAGTGGACGTCTTTCGGCTGGTAAGATGATGGAGAACGTGGTGACAACATTCAAAATCAAAATCAAAATATTTTATTTCCTACATGCTTGCCTACATGGGCACTTAAGAAACTAGGTGCACGGTTCCTAGTGGTCGTTTCCTATGGAGAACAACCGGGAGGAAACTCCACTCTTTCATAAGACCTGCTGAAGAACCAAGGAGTTCTTTATTTGGGAACCAAGGAGAAACGATTTATTTTGCGGTCGTGCTCTGACATCAAATGAACCTTTTAATTTACTGGGTTAACATTTTTAACTGTTAGTGCACTATTTCTATACCTACAATACCGTTTCAACCTAAGTGAAATGAAATGAAATTGTTTATTCTGTAAATAGGATAAGTATCGGAAACACGTTTACACATCATTAAAAAAAAAGTTAGATCTCCATCTAACTTTTTTTCATTTCCTATCAAAATGGTAAGTGTGATCATAATGTCACTGATCGTAGAATTTATTAGCGAAATATCATTAAAAAAAACTCATGAATAAAAAAACATACCGAGCCGCCATGGTATTTAGCGTGCTGCATCAGTTTAGGCGCTGACTGCCAACAAAGATAAATGGCATGCCGCTAATACGAGCTAAACGCCAATAAATCAATACTCCCGGTCATTACGGCACCCGGGAATGATCCGGGCATACCCTGATGTATGGAATACCGCAAACGGTGGAATTGTGATAAAAATTCTGCTGAGGAATTAAATGAAACGTTTGTTTCGATGAAAACAATGTATGCTTTATAATTTAGTAATTATAATTTTTATTTAAAAACGTTAACAAAACGTGGACATTTAGCCATTGTAGTAATATTTCCCATACAATGGTACGATTTTTTCTGATATTTTCTTCTTGTCTGTTTAAATAATATGTGTGTAAAAATACATGGTTCAATAAATAAATATGTGGCTATTAATGGCCTAAAATAAACTACAAAGTAACTGAAATATATTTCTTTCGGGTGCAAGTTACGATAGTTCAAAGCTAAAATGTTAGGTTAGCGAAATTTCGTGAAGCCAAACCTTTATCCCCTTTTTACGAAAATTACGCGGACGGAGGAGTATGAAATTTGGCACAGTTTATATGGAGAAGGAGTGCAGAAAGCTAATATTTATATATAATATACATTAGAAATAAATTAAATTAGTTAAAAAAACATAACAGATGGCTACCTTAGAATCATGACATTTAAATGAATTATTGTCGAATTTCGACCTCTGGGCGACCACTAACACACGTCTATATAAAAACAACATTGTTTAGCTTACTATTTAAGCTAGTTAGTTTTATATTCAGATCATAACTACAAACATCATACTTACAAATAAACACATGAGATCCTAATCCTAACTAATATCACAAATGCGAAAGTGAATTTGTTTCTTTGTTACGCTTTCACGCAAAAACGGCTGAACAGATTTGGATGAAATTTGGCACATGGGTAGACTATGACCTGAAATAGGACATAGTATACTTTTTGTCCCGATATTCTCATGGTATGGAGACTTATACGGGTGAAACCAGCAGTCGGATATTAAAATAGTCTATCTTTATGCAATATTTTTTAGTTTACTTTTTAGGCTAGTTAGTTTTTTAATCATATCATAACTACTTACAAATATACACATGACGTTGTAAAAAAAAACAAGCACGCGTACTGCGACGAGAATGTAAAAGTTACGTTGTTCTTCTTATTGTATTGCAAATTAATCTCCATCAAAGAACCATAGACAAATAAATGGAAAAACAAAAAGGCTCCTTTCAGAGTGCTTTTTCTTTCCCAACAATTAATCCCCAAAAAAATCTTTCACGTGCTCACAAAATATGACACAGGCTTCACAGGACTTAATTGCAATATGTAAATCAGGGACGTATTTCGTGAAGTAAGGCGGGTCCCGTCAGGCCGGGCGAAAAGTAGGCCAAACTGAGGCCAAAGTCATAGGACCGATGGTTCAACATGTGTTATTTTGTTTACAACTATCCTCGAAGCGTGTTTTGATTCCATCGTTTAGTCAATATTCGGGGGAATATCGAATGGATTGGAAGGGAAAATATTTGTTGCGGTTTCTGGCTTCTTTTCGTTTACTGAGCATTCAATGTGTAGTAAGCAAGCCTCGAACAATATGTATTCGACTTCTGTTCGCTACTTTGTCCGCGTACATAACATATTCTATGACACTCCGCGATATTGTAGCTTCCCATTAGCCCACGTTCGCACGGACGTAAGAACATCGCGGCGGGATTTATCGCGCACTGAATTTTCAACTGTCGGTATTAAGCCGAGCGTTGAGAATCTATTAAAGTACATTCCAGCGCGTCGTAATAACACACTGTTGGATTTTAAACTCTTGGCGCTAAGGAAGAGGGTTGAAAATCAAATTTCCGAACCGGGACTGAAATAATTTTTTGAATCGGATCAGTAGTGCTGAAGATCCCTAAAAACAAACTCACAAATATTACCTCTTTATACTTATTATATAGCATAAGTTATCATCACGTCTGTATTTCTCAAAGGGTTAGGCAGAGGTATACCTATAGAACACCCACATTTCGCTAGTTATGTTTAAGTCCCATGTAATGGGGGCGAGCTTATTGCCATCAACCGGGCACAAATTCAGACTCCGGGCTGCTACTGAGAAATTCCAGATGTAAAAACCCAATAACACTGCCCGATCCAGGGATCGAACCCAGGATCTCATGCTCAGCAGTAGCGCTCCTCCTCTCCTCTTTATATATACAGGATGGGTAAAAAATTGTGGATCAAACGAAACAGGGCGATAGTTGGGGTTATTTGTAGTAAAAAATATCTCAATGGCAGAGCCCCTACTTGATCTCCTTAAAAATTTCCTTAAAATGGGTACATATTTTAAAACAATAAATGTGTTTAGTTACTTCTAAGAAATGTATCATCACTACACAAGTGCTTTTATGACAGTGGGTACCATGATTTATGAGTATTGGCACTTTTACTCTAATTACCAATTTTGGTATTTTCTTAAAAAAGCACTCAAATTGTCATAACTTTTAAGGAGATCAAGTTAGGGCTCTGCCACATATATATTTTTTACTACAAATAACCCCAACTATCGCCCTATTTCTTTTGAGCCACGATTTTTTACCCATCCTGTCTGTATACATGACTTAGTTCGTTCTTATGATTTCTCCTCAAATAGAGGTACAATTCATCTTTTTGTATTTCATTAGTCACATTTATAAACACAAGAGTCTTCAAAGTAATGAGTATTTTCCTCATAAATCCTTAATTACGGCTTCAATACAAATTGAGAAAATTAATTAAACAGTCAAATGTGACGGGATTATGAAATTACGAACCTTTAGAGATGAAGCCTTTAGATCAACGAGGGATGTTTTAATTCAACATCCAAATGATTAATCACCAAAATTAATTATCATCTCGAAAGGTAACAAAAGAATGTCACGGTCATAAATTAAACGGTGGAAAGATTAACCCGGGCATATCTTCACCTTAACCGGATTTAACCGGGTGTCGTTCGACGTGCGACGAATACATTAGCGGCTGTTTCCGTTTCCGAGCGGAGTTTCATCCGGATATCCGCGCGCATGATCATCCGCGTTTGACGGTTACTTCGTAATTTGATCGCGTAACGTTTTTAATCTTTTCGATTGATCAATCGGTTTTGGTACTGTGGGTTTTTGAGAAAAAAGGAGCGAGCCATTTATTTACATAAAGATTTAATCAACGTGAAAATTAAAGGTTTAAATAAATAAACGTTAACTCGAAGCATATTGAATTTTAAACCAGTAAAGTGCTTTAAAATTCCATAAACAGTTTTATGAATCAAAAGGGCAAACACCTATATTTTGACCACTTTCGTAATATTCGATTACCAAAAAAACAGCACTCAAAATGTGCACTCAAATTTCAAAGTAAAAAACTAGACTCTTTGACGCAAACGGTCACGCAAATACCAATCGGAATTTCGGCAAAAAACTAGTGAAACTGAGCTAGAAGGCGTTAATTGGACTTTTCCCGGACAGTTAGGTAGTATTTAACATTTCAGTATTTGGTTTGATTTGCATCCAGACTTTAGCGATTTCGATCTGTCATTTGCGGCCTGGACTTTTACACCATGCTGCGAGCCGTAAAGGTTAATATTTACCAAAGATGTTTTTATTTCAGCTAGTATCGCAGCTAAATTTGATTAAATCATCAATTCGATATCGCGAAATCAGTACAGTAGTAGGTACCTACCTAGGTAGAAACTTGAAATAGTGTACAGTTACGAACAAAAGGATCTTGCTATTCACATAAATAGACGAGTCTGCATTAGAGTTAATAATCATGCATCTCACCCTATCAACATTTACGTATATCAAACACTAGACAAATACTGTCCTCATGAAATCCACACACACAGGTAGTATGTAACGAAAGTCAGTGTACGCTTGTGAACAGTGTGCCAACTGCCACGGAAATACAGCAACCTGTATCAAATTAATCGACATATTTTGGATCATAATCAGTGTTTTAATAGTACGTATAATATTGAGAGCGTGGTTAATACGGTTATTGTGAATACAAATTCACTTTTTTACAAAGTTAATGAAACTTTTTTGTGTTTAATAATATTTATTTCTGTTAGTTGGTACCTACTTTTACACGTTAAAAATACATTAAGTTTTTAAAATCGATGAGGTCGGCTTTTCCTGTCAGACTTCTCTGAGAAGAAAGATTGAAATAAACTCAGAGGTCACAGTCTTTTTTAAAGTCGAGATATAATCCTGGTCAGGCGATATGAGGACTATACAGATTAGTGTGTGAGATGTCTTTTGAATGTGATGGCCTTACAACATACACATACACAATGTAAATCTAGAGCAAAATAGACTCCTACGGCTTCACAGTACAACCATATTCCCGCACTGACGACATACAACGAATGTAGGTACACACGAGTACACTCCTCGCAAAATCAGCAGAGATTCAACGTACACTCGCGAGCACAAGTGTCTTGTACAGTCACGTACAGTTCTGCGTAACGCACGGCAGGTTGTATCGATACACATATACATACATTATACGTACATAATATATGACTTGTTATGTACCAACATCGAATCGGGCTTGGTCTGAGTTTGTTTACTGTGAATTGTATTTGGTTAAATCTATTGAATTGATCTATTATGTACTGTGTGATCGCTTTTGTACATAAATCTGTCTTTGACAATAGAAATGAGGGGAAATATAGTATTTACCCGACTGCGGGAAAGCTCTTCCACGCAATTCTCAAACGTAACTCAAACACTTTTGTTCAGTCTTAAAGGTAAGTGCCGATTGAGAATTTAGGGGATGTTACCTTGCAAGTATAGTCTAAGCTACCGAATAGATTTTTAGAGAAAATAGCGATTATATACATACATATTATTATTAAACATACATACATACACACACACACAAACATACATAATTATATTACATGACATTATTTACATTTCTCGACGGCATGTGAAGCCAAGTCGGAGGCCTATGGGCGGCATAAAAACTCTGTCACCAGGTTAGTCACTAACCACACGAGAAAGAAAGAAGATTAAACATAGAAAATACTTTATTATACACAAAAATTTAACAAAGCTTTATAATAGATAAGTCTTATTTAATATTATGGCAGAAATTCTCCCCAATCCAAGACAAAGAAATAAAAGAGAATTATAAATTACCCAAAACGATCACTTCACTACAAATCCTTTCATTCCTTAACACTTCCAACTACTTACAAAACAAGACGAAATATTACTTAATAATCCTTTTCCATTTCAACTTAGGGAACTGAAAGTCTTAACCCTGGTATTCTTCCATCTAAATGATTGCTGTTAAAGCCAGCAATCAGGGTATTCTTGGAGCTAACGTTCAGCGTCCGGGGTAGCTAGCAGTAAAATATTGTTGGGGGTGTCAGGACTGAACTGGTGGTACGGTGCAAGGGATAATCAGATTTGTTCTAGAGCATTTACACTGTTTTGTAGTTAACGCGGTGATCTTATAAGTTTTGGTAAATAAGAGAGTCATCTGTCATTGAAGTGCTCTTAAATTATGTCATGGCGGAATATTATACATTGAAGTCCACAATTATATAATATTACAGAGCACTTCTTCTTATTTATTCTCGCAAGTTTACCTGTTGTAAATAAAACGCAAAGGTCCAACAGTGGGAAGAGGCATGCTGACAATAAGCAGTGGATTCCTTTAGTTTGAAACCGCATGCTCTATTGCTTGTGGCTAAGTAATAACAGCCGCACGGGTCGATCCATCAGGTTAAGCTACGCTTGCTGGGACCCGTCCGTGGAGGGTTGATCATCTTTACATATCAAGACTCCTCCGTGCCTCGGAAAACACGTTAAACCGTTGGTCCCGGCTGTCATTCGTGGATCTTTGACAGTCGTTACGGGTCGTCAGAAGCCCGAAAGTCTGGCAACCAGTCTTACCAAGGGGTATCGTATTACCCAGTTACTGAACTGTGGTGGTGAGAAAGGCAGTCGCTCCATGTAAAATACTGGTTAAAATTCAGCTGCATCGGGATACACTGGAACCCGACTCCAACATAGTTGGGAAAAGGCTAGGCAGATTGATTCTTAATTCCACGTTAAAAATATATCCAAACTCCTGATGGATTTTCCTAATATGCCTAAAAGGCAATCAATCCATAAATGAAAAGAAACTCTGTTCACAAGTCTTGCTACAACAATAAAACATCATTTTCCGAAACCGCCACTCTCCCATGGCTCACACCTCGTCCCAAGGTGCGGCTTTCGTTGGCTAGCTACGAACTGGAGCGTCTAAATCGGCCAATTTATATGTGTTCCTCCGTCGACAAGTGTAAAATTTAACTCGAAAACGTTTTACTGCCCCATCGGAAGTGGATAAAATAGTTTGGTATGGTAAATACTTTGCTGCACTACGGTTGGCTCGACGTTGAAGTTTGTAGAAGTGAGAGGTTCTGATTCTTTTGCGTTTGATTTGGGGCACGTGCGGAGTTTGTTCTGTTTTATGGCTTTATATTTTTGAGTGTGTGAGAATGTTGGAGAAGCTTGCTTTGTTAGAATATACAGAATAAAATGTAGATTTTGAGACTTGGGTCTACTTAGTGTTTAGTTGAGGAATCTGTTGCACTTCAATTCGAGGTATGCACAGAGCTTTGTAGCGCCACCAACCAACCGCCATTTTAACTGCACATCGATTCCAGAAATGAAAGCTTTCGCTGTAAGAAAAGTTTCGTAATCCTCTAAAGTCTTATTGTAAAAAGCTTTTAATACATAACACATAACATCACGCCTCGATTCCCTGAAGAGTTACCCAGAGATGTACCAATAGTACACCCACATTTCGCCAGTTATGTTTAAGTCCCATGTAATAGGGGGCGAGCCTATTGCCACCATGAGGCACAAATTCCTGACTTCAGGCTGCTACTCAGAGATTCCAAATGGAAAAGCCCAATAACATTTTGCTCGACCTGGGAATCGAACCCAGGACCTCATGCTCAGTAGTAGCGCTTGCGACCACAAGACCAACGAAGCAAATTATTTTTCTTTTCTTAGTAAATCGCTAAGAACATTTTCCCAAGAAAAATTAATGAACGCCACACAGTTAATACCCTCACTTCAGTGCCAAAACATTTAAGAGATATTATTCATTTTATGTACACAGTAATTGTTACTGTCGTTAAACCAAGATTAAGATCTTAGCTTTAAGCTAACGTCTCATGATATAAAATTAAGTGCTTAAGTCGTAAGTGAAATGTCTTTCGTTTTAAATAGGTAGCTTACTGGCTGGATGTGAAGACTTTATAGATTTTATTTTTAAATGTCGATAAAGAGTTTATGGTCCGCGCCACCACTGAAGTCCTTTTGACGCAGCGCTAGTCTATGTCATTGCATATTTTTTTTTTTTTAAGTTCCTCAATTTTCCGCACGGTGGCGCGGACTCTAGTATGTTAATCAGCTTGAAATTCATGAAATAGATGATTGGTCTAGAGGCTTGTTGAAGAAAAGAGGTTGAATAGGTTGGTAGATACTAGATAGATAGATATTCTTCAACGGCCGAACCCAGTAACCAATTGTCAGTAAAAGACAGATCGCTATTGATGGTAGACAGTATAATTCTATGTCATTGTGTCACATGCTTTTCGTATTTAGATACCTAAGTATGTATTACTGAATAATAATAGGTACGTAATGTACCAAAATAATATCTATATTTCTTTGAACTTTATGTTTACTTGCTTTTCTTTGATTTTGTTTTAATTTTGTTAGTCTTTCAAACTTTTGCTATACCAATAATATCTTGACTCTACTGTTTTGTAAATTAACATGTCCTATCTAAGAGAGCCGGGTGATCTGTAACTCAGGATCCTCCTACCTCAGACACCTTTCTCTATTTAAGATTGTGCATGTTATTAACCTGTGCCTGTAATATGATGTTGAGATAAATAAAGATTTATGATTATGATTATTATGCCATAGGATTCCTAGTCTCTGTCAGATTATTGGGACGTTAAAACCATAGATAGATAGGTTTTCTATCTCCAGTATGCCAAAACTAGGTATTTGACAGTTATTGGGTTCGGCCGTAAAAGAATAAACTAGTGGACCCAACATATAATTAGAACGGTGTAAAAGGTATTATTTAAACTTCTCGCACGCAAAAACGGTACAAAGGCGGAATTAATGCCTTAGGCATTCTCTACCAGTCAACCAAGGGCGGTGAAGAGATTAGATAGCAGGTGCGCTGTTTGGGAGGAAAATTATTATTAAAAAAAAAGAATATATACAAGTTTTTTTGTTTGTTGGTTTGAACGCGCTAATCTTTGAACACAAACACAAACCATTTATTACAAATAAACCAATTACAGGCACTTTTGAATTGTTAAGGGGTCGGTCTGTCAGAAAGGTGAAGCTAGTTGCCCATTCCTAAACGTAGTAAGTAGGTTCCTATCGAGAAGAACGGGCAAGAAACTCCGCCTGTCCTCTGCCGACCAGTTCCGTCGGTAGGAGTTAAGTTCGCAATGAAACATACAGTATAAAGCGATGTAGATGCCGCCACGATCTGTTTAATTGTATAAAGATGTAGAATGCCAATGACGGGCTGAAATTATTAAGTAATAAGCAAAATTCCTTTATAAACGTGCGAGAACCAGATTAAACCACTGTTTTACTATATCTATACAAAACCGAACTATATAGGTACCTATAACCCTTCTCACGAGACACTAAAGCTATAAAACCGGATATTCCCGGTTAAATAAGCCAGAAATTGGGTTAGTCTGAAACTAGACTAAGGTACAGTTTTCAGAATAGAATAGAGTTCAGAATAGCAGCGTTCTCTACTGAAACGAAATGAGACAGTTTTGTTCGTG
Source organism: Agrochola circellaris (assembly GCA_914767755.1). NCBI lineage: Eukaryota > Metazoa > Arthropoda > Insecta > Lepidoptera > Noctuidae > Agrochola > Agrochola circellaris. The sequence continues at coordinate 5,018,088 of OU611853.1, forward strand.
GAATTTAGTTGTAGGTGAATAGTACAGTAATACAGTATTTGATAATTCGCAAGTTTATTTAATTAGTTAGTTACAAAATGTTAGTTATACACAAGTATTTTTAACCGACTTCAAAAAGGAGGAGATTCTCAATTTGCCTGTATGTTCTTTTTGTTTTTTTGTATGTTTGTTACGCGATTACTCCGCCAATAATTATGAATTGATTTGTTGATTCTTTTGTTTGGAAGGTCATACTTCAGAGGTGGTCCCATATAAATTTGATTAACTTTCCTTGGGTAGTTTTTGAGCTTCAATAATACGTATTTTTCCCACTTAGTCGATGTGGATGATGTTATAATAAGTTCCTGACACTGTTATTTACATAGCAGGTAGTGGTATTCATTTTTTTAAAGAAACGGTTATTACACGAAAAAGTTAGTTATTATACAGGACCAAGACAAAGTGATATTATATCAGTGAATTCAGCGATAACGATGATGAAAAAGTGAAGAATATATAGATTGAAACCGATTGTCAGTTTTCTAGGCCGTAAGGACATATATTTTAAGTGTTTTTAGTAGGTGCAGTGGTCATGTTTATGTACGTAGTTAATTCAAAAACAAAATAAAAATATTTAATTTTACATAAACCTACATGGGCACTTACAAAACGTCAGAAGCTTCCAATTGGTCGGTTCCTATTTTTTGTAGATAAATTAAGTAAGTTATCACAAATTTCTTTGATTTTATAGAAATATTGTTTTATAAATCAAAGATATTCGTGATAACTTCTATCTTTATTTCATCATCTTCTTCTTTTAAGAAGCAGTATGCGTTAGCTTTGGAAAAAGTTCAAAAAACATTCCTTAGATACCTTTACAAGCACTTGTACGGGTTTAATCCTCTCTTGTATCCCACTAAATTCCTATTGGGTTGCTTAAGTTTCAATTCTCATAAAGTACGACGGTCACGCGATCAGACGACTGTAATATTTAAAATTCTTATTGATGTTCCTGATCTGCATAATTAAATCTGCAATCTTATTGTCCCTGACAATTACTGTCGTGGCAGGAAACATCGCTTACTGGCTGTTCCAACTTGCCGTACTGATGCACACACCAAGTCACCTATTTCTCGAACATTAGATGCTATTAACGCTCTCCTGAAATCTCACACAGATTTTCATGTTTCCGAATGAATGGAAGATGATGCTGTCAGAATGTTTGTGAGAAGAATGCACGACTCTGTTAAATAAATTATATGTTTAAATAGTGTAATTGGCTTCAGTCGTTCTATCTAAATAAATTATCTTCTATTTTATAACTTGACTAGTTGCGCCTTGCGGTTTCACCCACTTATGTCATAATCCCGTGGGAATATCGGGATAAAAGGTATCCTATATCTTTCTCCAGGTTATGGTCTACCTATGTGCCAAATTTCATCCAAATCTGTTTAACTGTTTTAGCGTGAAAGCGTATCAAACAAACAAACTCACTTTCGCATTTATAATCTTATTATTATAGTTAGGATGCTTTCTACCAAAAACTTCATATAACACTTAATAGGAATGCAATTCCACCATTTCCCCAGCAGAGCAACAAATCGATGTGCCTATTAAATGTTTACGAGTAAACTTATTGCTTACGACATGTGAGCGCAATTCCGGCCGCCATCATTTGACGCGTTACTGGGAACGATAAAATGTTAGATTGCAGATGTACTTTGTACTTTTATGTTTATAGAGATTGTTTCTAGCTTTAAGAATCAGCACGCTTAGCATGATCACAATAGAAACGGGTTTTGTCGACAGAAGAATTAGTTCAACCGGGTTTCAGGCTGGCTAAAGTAGACTCATCTTTCATGGGGTACTGTTTAAAGTGTTACAATAAAATACCTCCCCACATACTTCAACTTAATGAAACGAAATTTAAATCTTATATTAAACGCACACTATGCAGCCAAGCATATTATAAATTGGCAGATTATATTGCTGATAAAAATGCTTGGCCCAACGCTGTTCCTGCTCCACAAGGGCGCATAAACTAATTGATTAGCATTTGAAAATACAATTGGAGCTGCTGAAGATTTAAAAAACTATCTTTGCATTGTATAAATTCAATCTCTTAGCATTGTATAATTGCATAGAACATGTGTGAGTGCTATGTACCGACTATAAAGCTACCATTTAGGTGCAGGGTATGTCTTTCATTGACTTGAATGTGTCGTGGCGGCTGAGAGTATGTCATGCTCACTCTAATGTCTCGCTGACGGTGGCGCGTGTGTTGGATCATTTAGCTCCCTTCAAAATGGTTGAGCTGAATGGTGCTAATCCATGCGTCATGTTCGTGAACGGGCGCCGTCAGTAGGGACTGGTCATCTCTTAGCTGCCACGGCTTATTTTAATTTAATTTAATTTTTTGGATTGTTTATTTTTTTTATTTCTGTTACGGACGCTTTTCATGTTTTGCATCGTTCTCACATGTATAACTTCAACATGAATGATGTAACCAATATTTTGTAACCATATCATGTTTTAAAAGAGTGTCCGTGGAGTTTCTTGCCCGTTCTTCTCCATAGGTACCTACTACGCTTTGGAATGGGCATCTAGCTTCATCTTTCTGACTGACCGACCCCCTTGACAATTCAAAAGTGCCTGTAATTGGTTTATTTGAAATAAATGCTTTGAGTTTTTTTGAGTTTTGAAGAATAGACAAAATGACAGATAAAGAATCAGAATCTGTCATTTTGTCTATTCCTCCGTCGACAAAACCCGTAGAAAACCCGTTTCTATGGTTTTCATGCTAAACGTGCAGTGGGATTTAAGTCAGGGCTTTAATTATTATCTTCAAAAAATTAGATTTGGTTTGGCACCGTTTTAGCATTTATTTTTTTCTTTTTGTGAATTGTTGTGCTTTGCACATCACAAGTCTTTCTATTAACTATCCTAACCAATTATAATACCAGCATATTACTCTCCCAATGCAAGCCTCATCTCATACAGAGAAGTCGTGAGCTTCGATCACCACGCTTGCTCAAGACGGGTTGGTGATAACATAAAAAAACATCACGCCTTGTTTTCCGAATGGTTGGGCAGAGGTCTACCTATGGTACACCCACATTTCGCCAGTTATGTTTAAGTCCCATGTAACAGGGGGCGAGCCTATTACCATCAACCGGGCACAAATCCATTCTCCGGGCTGCTACCGACAAATTCCTTATAGAAAAACCTAATATCACTTTGCCCATACTGGGAATCAAACCCAGAACCTCATGTTCAGCAGTAGTGCTTGCGCACTGGGCCAAAGAGGCAGTCCGCGGGTTGGCGATTTCAGGCTTATATTAACTATAAGTCCAGGTTTCCTCACCATGTCCAAGAAAAACTTAGAACCAAGAAAAGCCATACTAACTAATTAATCATAATGTTTACCTACAACAGAATTGAGTTGAAAAGTGTAACGTTGGATTCGTAGGATCACTCGATTGGCAGTTAACCCCTTGACTGACCGCTTTAAAAATCAACAAATGAAAATGGGGTCTAGACTTAGTCCCTAGTGGTGTTAGACACCCTAGGTGTGCACCCTAATTCCGTAACACAATCTGAAGGATATTGTTAATCTGCTGTAAAATTTGTCTGCTGAACAGCTTAAATCATCATCATCATTACAGCCAAAAGACGTCCACTGCTGGACAAAGGCCTCCCCCAAATAGGGGTTTGCCATAATCGCCACGCTTGGCAGGCGGGTTGGCGATCGCAGTATGGCGTTAAAATGCATGGAGAACGCTGCTGCCCGTTCTCTAGTAAGTCCCTTAGTCGCCTTTTACGACACCCACGGGAAGAAATGGGATGGTACTACTCCTTACGTCCGGAACCACACGGAACAACTTAAACAACGCAGTAAATGATGTTGAACTGTCAAAATGAAAGCCAATACTTGTTACACACTTAACACGTAGCTGTTAAGTGTGTAACAAGTATGAGATTGTACTTGTGTATATGAAATAAAAATAAAAACATTATTTACATATGTAACCACACACTCATTATCAATCCTTCTATACAACTCCCCTCATTGTTTACTAAAGTTATTTAAATGATGATTAGTGAGCCAATCATTAACGTAAATACTAGTTATCAATGCAATTTTGATGTCCGCCGTACGATATCAAATTGTCGGTTTGGACGGGGTCCAAATGTTTAGTGGGTACAAACAAATAACTAAGTATCTATAGGTGGGTGGGTACGGTTGGCACAGATACTGTTTCTTGTTTCATTACACTGTATGTTGTGGGTAACTTCATCTTTAGATAATAGGCTTGTATTGGTTCATGTATTATTATTGTAGCAGAGTAAATATAGTTATGTAGTCAAGTTGGTGTATTGTTTGCTATTGTGGCGCCATCTTCAAAGCCACATGCGAATTACGCATCACACTGACGTCACGCAAAATCCATCGCGCAAGCAGTCTACCACGCGACGATTATACAGGGTGTAAAAAGACACATCACAAAGCCGTTAACTACGCATACTGTACGTATAGCTAAGTAGCTTTACGCAAAAATTATTGCTGGGAACCGTAATTTTTTTTTTTTTAATAAAAAAAAACAAGTTTTTATTGCGCGCAATGTAACGCGAACCCACGCTTGAATGATAGGATTCAGTGTTAGTTAAGCTCCGCCCCTACGCTACGTAGGTATGTACTTGTTGTTCATTGCGTTTTTGTAACTTCAAATGCGTAATCTGTTAAGATAAATCTAAAATTCAGGTAATGTTTGTTTGGAAAAAAGTTTCGTATTATCGTATAGAATTCATTTTCGTGAAAAAGTAAAAAAAAAAAAATGCGACTTTGACCTTCAATATCTCCAGAACCAGTGGATTCCCAGGTATGTTCTAGTGGAAAAAAATGATGCAAATAATGGGTAGAATATGTGGCTTTCGGCTTCGGAAAGTGTCTTTTTACACCCGATATATACAATGTCCTGACATCAATCCTTGGGTAGTTGCCCACCAGACACGACACCCGTCTGGTCTGAGGATGCTCCCTTTTCTATAAAGAATAAGTGAACTTTACTCCCTTTTCCATACCTCTACCTATATTATCAATCTACATAGCAATCGAAATGTTGTTCGGGCATGTGGGATTTGTGATTGCAAACGCAATTACAATACAAGAATGGGGGTGACGTATTAAAAATAAATGATTTTATTTTAAAAGCCAGTTACCTACTGTTTATATTATCAATTTAATCAATAGTATTTTTCTGCTTTGAACATACACTTAACCGTATTCCTAGCTCCGTAAAATTATCCTTTGGTTTTATATATTCCTAAACCAACACACAACAGTTACAAATACCGGGCAACCAAGCACTTAATTCCCACGCTCAACGCAATTCCCCTAGTGAATAAAATGCATTCTTTACAGAAAATCCCAAAAAACACAGGAAAAACTTCGTAAGTAAAACTATTTAATAATCCACCAAAACATTAAAGTTACGTAGTTTTTGTATTACAGGGAGTTATATATATATTTCTTTTCTAACTGCAATGTTGCGTGCGGAGGAGACATTAATCGGTTTTAACGCCAGCCGCGCATTTTACCCGATTTATACATCCCCTGTTAGAACTGCATTGCAGGGTTGTATATTACACAATTTAAGTACCACCCGATGGCTTGGATGTCTAAATATAGCTTGTAAGCATGCTGTCGCAATGTTACAGCTAAATAATTTTATTGAAATATGTTGAGCTGTGGTTACATATAATCTATAAAATCTGTAAGATTTTGAAGGTTAGGGCAGGCGCGGCAGACATAGACCGCGAGCGCATGCTGCGCCGCAGCTACACAGACACATTCGCGTCCTAGCTAGTACAAACAATCTGTCATTGAAACAAAATTATGAATCAGTGGTAAAAAACAAGTGACGATCTCCACGCGTCGCGCAGGCATCTGTGTCGGCTCTACAACGAAACGCAGAGCAAGACAGACATATGTCTGCGTCGCACGTGTCTGCGCCGCAGCGTACGCAGCTGTCAGTACGTTCATGCATTACAATATCTGCTCTGCCCTGCGCTGCGTGGACCTGCGTCATCTGCGTCTCAGCATAGGCTTAGCCTTACCGTAACGACTGTCAAAAATCTACGAATGACACCCGGGACGAACGGCGGCACGGATGAGGCGACGGGCAAATACTGATGTCTGGCACCTATTTTCTTATAAAGTTTAAAAAAACAAATTAGAGTTTAGTATAGTATACACAAAACCTACAATAAACTATGAATACTTAAAAATAAACTTACCCACATAACCATAACCACAAACTGTACTGTAACAACTAGAAATAACCATCTCCATTTACTATACCAACCTATTTAGAACAAAATCTATGATCCTATCAACTAAGCACGGAAAGTAATGTTTAATACTAAGCCCAACTTCAGCACCCAGCTTAAACTTAAGCTCCAAAGTGGCTCCGAAGGCGTTGTCTTAAGTTTTTACAACCTTCCAGCTTAAAATCTTCGTTAGTCTTTAAATAAAAACGGGGAGAACTTGGTACAGAACCGACGCAGTAGTGCGACGGAATAGTACGACGCAACTTAGAAATTACATCGGTTAAATTCGTCAAACACGATAACTGTGAGTGGTGCGAGAATAAGTGAATGATACATACTTAAACACACGCTTTTTTCCTATGGGGGCAGAAACAACAGAACTCCACCTGCTTACGATCCTTACATACTCCTTACATAGGCACCTTTAGTGATAGACCAGCAACTGCCCGCGTGAAATTTCTTATTCCTCAGTCCCCGTCCCGTCGCATCGCATCGCCCGCCCGCGCTATTACTTCGTTTTCGCTCAGCGTTCCTTCAGACTTTTTTCTTTTTGCTCGGCTCGTAAGGGTTGTAGCGTGATGATACATAGCCTATAACCTTTCTCAAGAATTGGGATACCAAATGCAATAAGATTTTTTCAAATCTGTTTGTTAGTTCTGAAGATTAACGCGTTCAAACAAACTCGATTATTAGAATTATAGATACAGGGAATGTCGATGTCGATGGGAATGTAGCCAGACCAGGTCAATTCTATATGCACTGTGCATGAGAATTATTACTTTTTAGGCTACGTAAGTATTAACATTATGAATGAGTTTGAAAACTGTTTAACCTTATTTTTCCGTGAGTGTACATAGATGTAACCTTTAAGTTGTGTCGTGCTGTATTTAGTGAGTTTTTACTCGCACGTCAGTCTCTAAACAATTAAAAAGTTGTTTTTATTATGTTTTAAAACAAAATTGTATACATAGACTACGTGGCGTTATGACGTAGCTATTCCTACGTTTGGAAAGCGGCTTTCTTTTATGGTGATGTTAAATGGTGCTTGAAAATGTTTTAGATCTGAGATTGAATTACGGATATGCGTATTTTTTCGGCTGATTGTACGTATATGAAATAGTTATAGTGATTTTTAACATCTAAAAGACACTTGTGTAGACTGTGGCAGCTTGGCTGTCATAGAATTTCGATACGAGTAGAGTTACTCTCCGTTTTTTTGTTCTGAAAGCTGCGAATATTACAACCAACGTCGAATATTTTACCATAGCAATATATTAAATAAAATTTGGTGCACATAATAATTTAGATTAATTTATCCTCTTTCAACACACGGGCAAAAATATTACAGTTAACATCCAACATTTCAATTTATCCCCACAAAAGACAAACCCAATCCATCAACGCAAACCCTTGAAATGCCAATTCCATCAAACATCCTTTAAAAATTCAAAGCTAACCCTAAAATGCGACAGAACAGGTGACGTTTAGCACAACAAGCGTTACGTAAATGAATAAATAATAGACTTTTCGAATTTGGCCCAAATCTTTGGCGTAACGAGTTGAGAAAACAAATAAAGGCCGGTCGGTAAAACTTATTACGCTGGCAATAAATAATATAGCGGGTTTACTCTTGGGGTTGCCAACTTTTAATACAAATGTGTTGCGGTACCGGCTCAGTAGAACAATGCAGTTTAGGGTTGAAGTTTGTTTGTATAATTTAAATGACCTCTGAATGAGAGGGAAGTGGTTGTTTATCAGCTGAGAGGCATCCCGTGTGTGAAAGTGGAATGAGGGTCATTGTGCTTCCGTACTTCGTCTGGCCTACATAAATAAATGTATGAATATTTAATTTCTCTCATTATTTCTGCAGACAATATTTACTGCAGAATATTCCATCAAATATCTTTAGTACACTAACATGTTCGTCAACACTTTAATGTTTACTTTAAGTAAATACCAACTAGGGTTGTAAAGACTGAAACTGTAGCGAGACAGTACTTTCTTCATTCGTTCCACCTGCTGAAGATCTCTCATCTGAGGGTCTACCACCACCTCTAAAGCAGTATTATCTTACTTCAGTGGGGGAAAGAGATGGTGCTGTACGTCCAGCACGCGTAGCATGACAACCATAGAAACGGGTTTTCTACGAGTTTTGTCGACGGAAGAATAGACAAAATGACAGATTGTGATTGTTTATCTGTCATTTTGTCTATTCTTCCGTCGACAAAATCCGTGTTTATTGTGATCATACTAAGCGTGCTGTAGAGCTCTATTACTTTCCCACACTAAAGTAATATTAAAATAATACTGCTTTAGAGGTGGTGGTAGGCCCCTGGACATAAGTTGCCTTGGGTAACCTGGAAGTCTTTAAACAGACTGCGGACCTAGGTTGGCCGAAGAAAACCTGTTCAGGTGGAGATTCATAGACGACTCAGCCATGTTCCACAAACGATGGGAGACTTAATATCTTGTCCTGCGTGTCCTCTCCGCAGCACGTTACAGGAACTGACAGACAGTAGTGATGGCGCCAAACATGTAGCCGAATTCTGGGCCGAGTCCATTTAAGTAGATTGCAATCGACACGCTAAGAAGAAGAACTGTACTGTCATTTTGAAATCACATAGTCTATCTGTACTATTTTTCTTTATGTGCTGTTAGGTCTAAACTTAGAATCTATACAAAATAATAGGTTTATTTTACGCCTTTACACTTGTTTTAAAATTACTCTTATTTTAAGTTATTTATTACTTGTCGTGTCTTCACTTGGGCCAATATTTTTAGTATCTGAACGGATTGAAGCTACTGCACGTTTTTTACGAGTGACGTCACAGAGAGCAGGAATGTTAAACGTAATATCTATGATTTGTTGTCGTTGTATATTGTGTTCAAAGAAACAACGCGTTTTGATGACCTTGTTCAGGTATTTGTATGTTTGTGTGGATGATAGTTTACATTGGATGTTCTATTTTTGAAATAGAATACTTATTGATGTATTTTTTTCAGACACGAGCGATAGAGGGTTTGATTAAACTTTCATCAATAGTTTATCAATGGTTTTTCGTATTAGATTTTTTGTTTTCTTTAATAACTTTATAAATGAGGAGTGAAGGAGAAGGAGCTCGTGGCTAAGTAATAACAACCGCATGGGTCGATTCATCAGGTTAAGCTACGCATGTCGGGGTTGGTCCATGGATGGGTGACCATCTTTACATACCGAGCATGTTAAGCCGTTGGTCCCGGCTGTCATTCGTGGATCTTTGACAGTCGTTAAAGAGTCGTCAGAAGCCCGAAAGTCTGACACCAGCTCGGCCCGAGTCAACTGGGCCCGAATATTTCACTCCCTATTACGGTGATTTGTACGGTCAGGCAGAAAATAGATATTTTAAAATAAATCATTACGATTTATATGTTTTGGTTTTTTATTTGCATACAGCATGAAAATATAATTATCTACAACGCCAATTCAATCTTCAATGTTTTAAGAGGTCAATATTTTTTATGCCAACGGTACACACCACTTTTTTTGGCGTTTTGACGACATAGTATCTGGTATTATTATTCGAGCTTGACACGTGCCGAGCTGTCACTTACCCCAAGTCCTGACTCCGAGCTGCTACTGAAAAATGTCAGATGGGAAAAACCAATGACACTTCGCCCGACCCGGGAATCGAACCTCATGCTCACTAGTAGCACTTGCGACTATGAGACCAACGAAAAATACAAAAATAAGTTATTCAATCAATCTGCCTAGTCTTTTACTGGCGTTATGTTATGTGTTATAATGTTAACTACTAACTATTTTCAACCCCATCTATGGTTCAGTGGTTAGATCACCTGTCTCAGACCCAGAGGTCACGGGTTGGATTCCCAGTAAGGACAACATTTTCTACTCGGTTTGGTTGGCGGTAGGGCTTGTTGTAAGTCCGCCTGGCTAGCTACCACCATCTTATCTAAGCCTGTCGCCATAACAACAATGTTAACAGCATTGTTGTGTTTCGGGAGTTAGAGGTAAGATAGCCAGTTCCTCTGTGGTTGAGGATTCCGGGTGAAGCTCGCTTCCACCTTCGGTATAATCATCACTTACCATCAGGTGAGAGATGCAGGCCAAAAGCTTCCGCGTTTTGAATAAAAAATAAACTTTTACAACCTAGTAAATAAAACTACCCAACAAGCAACAACAAAATAGTTTTACAAATCCATGTCCATAATAATAAATCGAACCAAATATTAATTAACTAGTGACATTATTAATGAGGCGACAATCCAACCGAACGGATTTAAATTATTTATTAACAAAGAATTAATAGGTTTTGTCAACGAATAAATTGAATATTAAATTCGGCCATATTGTGCTGCTGTTGCTACCTACGACGAAATTGATTGTAATAAATGTCCTGATTTATGGTAATTTAATGGATATTTTAATAAATTGTGGGCTGTTACAATTGCGGTTTTTGCAAAAATTAAGTTAGGCACATTGGTATATAAATGACTTTATAGTAGGTTTGGGGAAACAGTTTTAAACATCAATCATATTTTTAATAAACATCCAAATTTAGAACTTCTTCTCTTTTTTGAAGTCGGTTATAAACTAGATGATGTCGGCGTTTCCTATCTGACTACTCTGAGAAGAAAGGCCGAAACAAACTCAGAGGTCACAGTCTCTTTTAAAGTACAGACATAATCTTGGTCTGAAATGGTCTTTTGAGGAAAGAATCACACAGATCGAGTGGACCTATCCAGTCAGTGCACGCATTTGTCAATAATCAAGTTCAATGCATTTACGATACATGAGAAATGCAGGTGAGAGGTGAAGATCCAAATACACAAAAATAGAAAAACTGTTCCCATACTCACTTGTATGGGAATTGTTTTCCTATATTTGTTAACACATTCTTGAAACTTAAGACAGTTTAGGTCTACTATCTAGACAGAAATCTTCTTTTTAGCACGTCGATGGCAATCTAAATGGACTCGGCCCAGAATTCGGCCACGTGTTTGGCGCCATCACTAGCGTCCATCAGTTCCTTCAACGTGCAGCTGACAGGACTCGCAGGACATGACGGAAATATTGTCTAATGATGCAGTCAAATAATTATATCGGGTAATGGTACAAAATAATATAATGCATCTTCCAAATGAGATAGCAAACTTGAAAATGACAGCAAAAGGAAATAAAACAACTAAGAAATAGTAATACTACTTCATTACTGCAAACACATCTACTCAAAGTCAATAAAAAGCACACATTTTTTACCAAAAATGTACAGGCGTGTGTTTGTTTACACCTTTACCCCATAATTCGTCCTTTGCCACAGACGCCGTGGTGCCCAAAATACCCCATAGCACTGCCATAGCTTACATACGTTAAAACACCCCGCTATTAATTTTTAATTTCGCTTTTACGGCTTTTTTTAATGGCGTCCACATTTTGTTTAAATTTTTATACGATCCGGATTTGCTTTTAGTAATTTTGGGATTGATGTTGTCGAGAAGGGCTGTGTTTTTTAAAAGGGACTGGATCTATTGTACCTACGATTTTTGTTAGATTTTGAAAGTTTTGATATAAAACCATGTTTAGTATTTCTATTTCAGTCTTCTCTGAATGCGATTTTTGGTTCTGCTTCTAAAATAATTAGAGCAAAATAATCTTAACGAATACTCAGGCGAATGCCTGAGTATTCGTTAAGATTATTTTGCTCTAATTATTTTAGAAGCAGAACGTTTGAAAATACTTTCCTAAGGGCCATAACACTGGCGATTTGCGAGCGTGTTTCCAGCGTAGCCGGCACGCCACGTGTGCGCAATGAGTTCGCCGCGGCTTCGTAACGAGTGAATGTCGTGTGTACAAGGGAGAGCGAGACAAAAGAGTGTATAAAATTATGAAAACGCGGAGAACACGTCGCGTACTCGCGGCTACTTCGCTTCGCACCCGCAAAGAGGACGTTCACATATCGCTTCGCTGGATACATGCTGTCAAATCGTCAGTGTGATAACGCTCTAATGACAATGGACAGTGACGAGCATAAATACGTTACACTTACGCAACTTAAGAAGCAATTTTCTTGTATAAATCGTAGCCAGAGAAAAGATATTTTTTTATAATAATTTGGTTTTGATAATAAATACTATGCTCGTAACAGCATAACATTAGGAAAAATTCGCTTTTGAATGTTGTTTAACAAATTCAAATTCAAAAGTCATTTATTCAAACTAGGCTGAGAATCAGCACTTTTCGAACGTCAAAATTACATAAAAATGTCCCCCAAAAAGGCCCACCCTTCACCACTCCCTTGTGTTTATGCTGGGAAGAAGAAGTGGCGCAACTAACTGCCCAGCAGCACAGCTGTCTGTTCAGTTGGAAAAACTTGATTCTATATAATAGTGCTTTAACTGTAAGATATTCGTATATTATCGTGCCTTGGTCCCGGCTGTCATTTGTAGATCTTTGACAGTTGTTACGAGTCGTCAGAAGCTCGAAAGTCTAACAACCACTCTTACTGGGTATCGTGATACCCAGTAACTGGGTTTTAGAGGTCAGATATGCAGTAGCTCTATGTAAAATACTGGTATTCAGCTGCATCCGGTTAGACTGGAAGCCGACCCCAACATAGTTGGAAAAAGGCTAGGCAGATGATGAACTGTAATGGAAAATCCAAGCGCGATGCAAAATTTTAAGTTTTATTTTTATTTTTCAACCTCGTCATTCATATTCCTTTAGCTAACACCTGCCATCAGTCTAATTAGAAAAACCAAAGCAATAAAAATACAAAACACGACCACCCTTAAAGAAATATTTTTTAAAATCACGCTGGATGCAAATGAAAGTCGCTTCGTAACAGACTTTATTAAGAAAACTATTGCAGCAGAAAAAAAAGGCGAACTCTCATCAGCTAAGAGCTTGATGGAGCTAAAACCTTTGGGGCATTAATTAAATAAATAATGAAGGAAAACTTGAGGACTAGATCTAGACATTTTTTATGCTAGATTTTTCTTTATTTTTTACGGTGGAGTAATTAACTACTTGGAAATCTGGAGAAAGTGCGTGTTAGGTTTTCTAATTAGTGCAACAGAATGTTTTGCATTGTATTAAAAATATAGAGTATTTCAATCCAATCTCGAATATCGTTTTTTGGATTGTTAAAAAATTTCGCGCTCGACTGTATTCGTTTTCCCTTTAAAAGTAAATAGAACCATACGCTCCGTTCGATCTTCAAACGGCAGTAACAAGCGCCGATCTATAACTAAACTTTTGAAAAAGGAATAGTAATCTGTCTGCGAGTGCACCAGACAGTGCATGGCGACATGATTTCATAGAGAGAAAAAAAAGAAAATACGTGAACCGACGCCTACAGCGCTTTTCGTCACCGTACGATATTTTTCCATTTCCCACTGTGCAGTTTTTCATTTCAACGGAGTTTTGTGAAGGATTTATTGATAGATATGCACAACTCCAGATTGTCGAGCCCAGTTTTCGGGGTAAAATATTCGGGAAGTTTGGTCGTACGGTTCGAACTCTGAAATTAACAAAAAAGGAAAACTGCTTTTTGTGTCTGTGGGTTTCGAATAAATTGAATATGGAACGCGGTTGTAGATTACTGGCCGATTGATTTTTCGTTAAGGTTTTTGGGCTTTTATTATTTATCGGTCGGAACTACTCAGAACAATATTTATTCGCGAATTTTAATTGACCAATTAGTGTGTTTTCCTACTGATGAATATAATCGTACATACAATTTCTTTTTAAACGATGAATGAGTAACTTTCGTGACGAAAAAAAACAAAGAGATAAATAAAAAGAGGTGCGTTATTAAAAAGAGCAACATCCTTGCTTAAAACGATTCAGATAACCGTTACCTTCCTGGAGGATATAAAATCCGATGTCCTCAAAATCGATTCAAACTCAAACTCAAACTCAAAGCATTTATTTCAAATAAACCAATTACAGGCACTTTTGAATTGTCAAGGGGTCGGTCAGTCAGAAAGATGAAGCTAGTTGCCCATTCCAAAGCGTAGTAGGTACCTATGGAGAAGAACGGGCAAGAAACTCCACGGACACTCTTTTAAATCAAAATATTCTTACAAAATAATGGTTACATACATCATTCATGTTTAAATTATACATGTGAGAACAATGTAGAAAGACGTGCACGTTAAAAGCGTCCGCAATGAAAAGATAATAAACAAATTCAAAAATTAAAATACATTAAAATAAGCCATGGAAGCTAAGAGATGACCAGTCCCTACTGACGGCGCCCGTTCACGAACATGACGCATGGATCAGCACCATTCAGCTCAACCATTTTGTAGGGAACTTAATGATCCAACACACACGCCACCACCAGCGAGACATTTGAGTGAGCATGACATACTCTCAGCCGCCAGGGCTCATTCAAGTCAATGAAAGACTTACCCAGTAAATGGTAATGGTCACAGTGCTCACACATGTGCTATGCAATTATACAATACTAAGAGATTGAATTTATACAATGCAAAGATATTTTTTTGCAATCTTCAGCAGCTCGCAACATTATTTTCAATGCTAATCAACTAGTTTATGCGCCCTTGTGGAGCTGGACCAGCGTTGAGCCAAGCATTTTTGTCAGCGATGTAATCCCCCAATTTATAATATGCTTGGCAGCATAGTGTGCGTTTAATACAAGATTTAAATTTTGTTTCATTTAGTTCGAGTATGTGGGGAGGTATTTTATTGTAACATTTTAAACAGTACCCCATTTTTTTTTTTTTTTTTTTTTTTTTTTTTTTTTTTTTATTTTTTTTTTTTTTTTTTTGGATGGGAAATTATCAAATAACTTCTCCCGCTCTGGGTGGAGCGGGAGGGCGTGTCAGACTTTTACTGACTAAAACCCACCCGTGTTCCTTCCGATGCCTGTGTGCCGAGGTCGCGATCCTTTCAGACAAACCCGCAACCCCGGCAGGCATTGGCCCTTCCGGACCCCGTCAGTTGGTGCTGACATCTCTTTGAGGCGCGCGTGGAACACAACGCGCCGTCGACCCGGGCCTGGTCCCTATCGGACGGCGAGCTACCCATTGCTCACCGTCCGCAAGCCCGCGCCTACGGTGGCCGGAAGTCGGCTCTCGACTCCCGACGCCCGGGGCGTCTCCTGCGGCGACTAGGGGCGCGAGGGGGCGCATTTTGCCTCTCCCTCGCGCGCTCCGCCTCCTCCTTCGCGAGCATTACTGCTTCGCAGAAGGAGGTGACGGCCTCCCATGCACTCTCGCTCCGGACCATGGCCTGAACCAGGGCCGGACGCGAGAGATCGCCGCCGCCGATCGCCTCCGTGAGGACACGGCGGTGCTCCGCCCAAGCTGGGCAGACCTCCACCGTATGCTCCACCGTGTCCTCCGGGCGATCCACACAGTGGTGACACCCGGGCGTTTCCTCCCGCTTTATTCTGAACAGGAACCTCCCGAAACAACCATGTCCGGTGAGGACCTGTGTCAGGCGGAAGGTGAGGACGCCGTGGCGCCTCTCTAGCCACTCCTCAAAGAGGGGACTTATCGCCACAATTGTGGCGTGCCCAATTTCGATGCCACCTACTGCTAAATTAATAAAAACTTGAACAGGTAAGTCTTGCGTGTAAGGACAACATAAATTGTCCATTAATAAAATCAATCACGGTCTAAAGTGTGAAAAAACACCATTAAACATCATTTACATTACATACACATGAAAAAATTTAATTAAACACGAACCGCAAAGTTACACGATAATTAACAAAAAGGAGAACTTGAATTAAAAACAGTACCCCATGAAGGATGAGTCTACTTTAGCCAGTCTGAAACCAGGTTGAACTAATTGGTCCCTATTTCTACTACTATAATTGTGTCTTTCACCTCTTTTACTGAAAAGATTAAGATTTTTCCTTACGTACATGATGTTTTCATAGATATATTGACAAGGTACCGTCATGATGTTAATATTTTTAAACAGTTCCCTAAGAGAATCGCACCTGCGGAGGCCATATATTGCTCTTATGGCTCTTTTTTGCAGAATAAAAATAGAGTCGATGTCCGCAGCTCGTCCCCATAGTAAAATACCGTAAGACATAATACTATGAAAGTAACTGAAATAGACTAGCCTCGCAGTATCTACATCAGTAAATTGACGGATTTTTCTTACAGCATATGCTGCTGAACTTAGCCGTCCTGCAAGAGATGTTAAATGAGGACCCCATTGTAGCCTGGAGTCGAGCGTAATCCCCAGGAACACGGTTTTATCTACGAATTCTAGTTTCTCCTTATTCAATACTATATCACAATTACTACTTTTAACATTCGGTAAAGCAAATCTTATGCATTTCGTTTTTTTCCCATTTAATACTAAATTATTAGCAGTGAACCAATTTTGGACCTGCAGTAGGGCGTTATTTACGTCGTCAAAATTTGATGCACGTCTATTTATCTTAAAAATTAGGGAAGTATCGTCAGCAAATAACACCATTTGTGATTGGTTTTTTAATAAATGGGGTAAATCATTAATATATACTAAAAAGAGGAAAGGACCCAAAATCGAGCCTTGTGGAACACCCATTTTTACTTTTAGACCGAGTGAATTGACCCCATTAATTTGAACTTGCTGCTGTCTATCATTTAAATAAGAATTTACTAAACTGAGCGCAAGTTTACCTAATCCGTAATGCTCAAGTTTCAAGAGGCAAAGGCATTTGACTGCGTAAATCATGAAACTTTATTTCATGATTTACGCAGTCAAATGCCTTGGAGAGGTCACAAAAAATTCCTATGGCATCTTGGGCCTCCTCCCACGCTGTAAATATGCGTTTTAATAAGGTCACACCGGTGTGAATCGTACAACGTCCTTTGGTGAAACCATATTGCTGATCGTGCAAGATTTGGTTGGTGTTAAAATGATTAAGCATTTGATTGAGCATTACTTTTTCGAACACCTTGCTGAATACCGGCAGCACGGAAACTGGTCTATAATTGTTGGTGTCTTTACTGTCCCCAGATTTAAAAAGTGGTATTACCTTACTGTATTTCATTAAATCCGGGAAGACTCCTTGGTCCACACACAAATTAAATATTAAAGCCAAATATGGTGCTATAGTTTCGATTATGGATGTACAAACTTTGATAGATAATCCCCATAGATCTTCGGTCAATTTGATTTTAATTTGCCGAAAAGCTTTTATAACTATCATAGGGTTTATATGTATAAATTGAAATTCAACCGGGCAGCCTGGAACGTTCGCTCTTAATAAATCAATTGAAACATCGGGTGAAGAATTTAAAGCTTCCGTCGTTTTAGATGGAATATCAGTAAAGAAACGTACAAATTCTTGAGCTACTTCTAAGTTAGAGCTAATGGCACCACGTGAAGTCTCCAATGTATATCCAAACAAAAAAATTCCAAACAAAACCCGCTGTCAGATTTAGCTGTAAGTACTTTAGTATAGTGCAAAGGTTATTAGGTTAGTTGACATGCTCTATCGACCTAGGCTAAGACCTAGGTTAATAACCCAAGGTTAGGTTCAACGAGAACGCAAACACCTTAACTGGCGTGTCGCTAATTAATAAACGTGTAAATATACTGGTTTAAATTAATTCGACGTAGGTAGGACGGCACTGAAGTGAGATTAGTGTTTTTTTTTTGTTTTGTTAGCGACAATTTCATTGTTATTGTGCCTGTTTTTTATTATCTAAAAAGTAGGTATAGTCAAGGGGTGAAAATATTACGCAATTTTGAAACAAATTTGCAATTGCAATGACTTTGTCGGGAAAATAAAATAAAAATGCAAGTAAAAATTAACCTTAAGGTGCTTAATATTATATTTATTCCTTGATTGTTAACTTAAAGGTAAACAGTTAAAATATTGATTTGAACTGCTGAAAATGACGTAAAATGTAGTTGAATTGTTAACCATGTCAGGCCAGTCAACAGAAACAGATTTGATGAATATTAACATTAAAAATCACGCAAGGCTTTTAAAATACAGGGTGTTCGGTAGAAGAACCGACACAATGTTCTTGGGAGCGTGATATCCTAGCTTTTAGCCAGAAAACCTGTGTCTTAGGAGTCACGGTAGGTAATAGAGATAATGTACTCGTATATATTTTTTTAATTACCCGAAATATCTTGACGTTTTTTTTTTTGTGGTTGTAATAGAGCGCAATAATTTATGTTTTAATCATAATCAAAATCATAATATTAAGTTTAAAAATTGTTTTAAGGTACGATCAATTTCAACTTTTAAATTAATTTAAAAAAGGAAAAAAAAATGTGCTAGCAAAAGGACACCACCAATCCCTCAAAAAAAAAAAATTTGCACACATTTTTCACATGACTCTCAAACATAGTGTTTAATGTGTATTCATTCAAACTGACTCCTCATAAATAATATTTTGACACGTGTAAATTACGAACAAAAAGCAGAGCAACGAGTGCTGACAAATGAAATACGTAACTAACTAAAAACTCGCCCAAAAATATTTCAACTACAATTATAAGTACACACAAAATTTTAAAAGCATAAACCTTTGCCGTTTGCCGGCAACGTTCACCGAAATTCGCGTAATACTGGAGAATTTTCGAAACTGCTGAAACGGAAAACAACGCGATACGTGTAGTTAACATAAGTTTCCTTACCTTACGAAGCATTTCCTCTAGCGAATCCATGTCGGAGGCGGCAGGCTCCCCGCCCGCGCTGCCGTTCACACCGTTATTGTTGTTCGTCATAGGTGAGCCGCACCCCACCGCTCAACAACACACCGGCTCATGTAAATTACACTTATGTAGACCGCCACTTTATTGCAGAATTTTCGTGGTTTCTATTTTCGTTTGTAAACTCTTCACATGTAGTCCGCACTTTATGTTTTTGAAAGATCACATGTTTATGGAATGTTTGACTTATTCTATGCACTAGTTTTTAAACTACATAGGGTTAGGAAGACAGTGTTTTTCTGAAAATGTTTTAAAATGAAGTAAGTTTATACACAATGTTTAGCTCAGTTTCTGCTCCTGACAATGTCGTCTACAGTTGAAATTATGCATCGACAAATGCATAAAAATAAAAAAATAATCTGTTTGTAATGTCAAAATAACACCTTTTTACTAAATGCTTAAGAAAGTATTTATACGGTACCTACTTATACTGAAAAATCTTTTTATTTTTTGTCTCTCTGTCTGTTTGTTCTGGTTTATCTCCGAAACGAAGAGTAGAGTCATCTCAACACCTTACTCCTTTGAATTCGTATATATGTATATATATATATATAATATAGTTAGATATTATTATTATATCGGGTGTAAAAAGACACTTTCCGAAGCCGAAAGCCACATATTCTACCCATTATTTGCATCATTTTTTTCCACTAGACCATACCTGGGAATCCACTGGTTCTGGAGATATTGAAGGTCAAAGTCGCATTTTTTTTTTTACTTTTTCACGAAAATGAATTCTATGCGATAATACGAAACTTTTTTCCAAACAAACATTACCTGAATTTTAGATTTATCTTAACAGATTACGCATTTGAAGTTACAAAAACGCAATGAACAACAAGTACCTATCTACGTAGCGTAGGGGCGGAGCTTAACTAACACTGAATCCGTTCATTCAAGCGTGGGTTCGCGTTACATTGCGCGCAATAAAAACTTGTTTTTTTTATTAAAAAAAAAAAAAATACGGTTCCCAGCAATAATTTTTGCGCAAAGCTACTTAGCTATACGTACAGTATGCGTAGTTGACGGCTTTGTGATGTGTCTTTTTACACCCTGTATATATTATTATAATACGTGAAGCAAAAACTTTGTACCCCTTTTTACGAAAATTACACGGACGGAGTTTGAAATTTGGCACAGTTAAAGTTTATATGGAGAAGGAGTGCAGAAAGCTAATATTTTTATATAATATACATTAGAAATAAATTAAATTAATAAAAAAAGATTACACACACTACCATGCGTTCGACACAAGATGGCTGACCTTAAAATAATGACATTTAAATGAATTATGATCGAATTTCGACCTCTGGGCGACCACTAGCTATAGTAAATATGTATGTAATTATAACTTATTTATGAACAGTTGTACCAATTTTTTTAATTAAAAAAAAACTTAGTTCCTCTCAAAAAGAGCACCTGCCATCTTATCTTTTCAGTACCCTTGGTTGACTGGTAGAGAATGCCTAAGGCATTAAGTCCGCCTTTGTACCTTTTAGAGTGCGAAAAGATTCAATAAATAAATAAAAAACGGCTGGACTGATTTTGACGGGACTTTCACTGGCAGATAGCTGATGTTACAAGGAGTAACTTACTTTAGAAAAAGAATTAGGGTCCACGCGGGCGAGGCCGAGGGCAGCAGCTTATAAGAGGTCAGATCAGGTAATTCGAGGACAGAAATTAAATCATGGAACGTGAATTGGCCCCGCAGTCGAAAACAACGGGCTTTAGAAATTCAAATCAAAGATAATCCTGAGCTGTCACTATGTAACCATAAAATGACGTGATATTCTGACTATCTACAGAACGTTCCGGATTTAAAATGATTAATCGTTTTTAATGTCTAATGAAAAAACGCTAGCGCCTGATTGATTTAGGTGATAAAGATATTAGGGCGATCGTTAGTCCTAGTCAGCTTTTATAAACCTAAATGAGAATTAGAACAAACCGCGTGAACTAGATTTATTTATCCTTCTCTACACATTGAGGGCAAATTCCACCAATGAAACCGAACGCGATAAAGTCATCTACAAGGTACAAGGGTCATTTTACACTCGAATAACGTTGAGGAGGTAAGGTAAGATAAGATATTTGTTTGTTCAAACGTATACACATACAAGAATCAAAACGTGCATGCAGGATAAAGGCTCGCGCGGACCAGCGCGTTGCGACGGCGCGACGCGACTCTTGTGGAACAATTTCTATGAAAACTTCACGGAAATCGTTCTACCGGTGTCGCATCGTGCCTGTCTCCGGAAGCCTTTACATAAAAAAAATACATGTTTGCCATGTTATGGCGTGCAAATATGAATAATAATGATTATTAATCATTTCGGAAGTCAATTCAATATCATTAATTTACCCTGAATTTAGCAAACAATAATATATGATATATGTCAACAGTAAATAAAACTGATTCATAAAATCTATGTCAAGCTAAACTATTTGTCTCTGCATCACCCAAAGGTTGACTGGTAGATGGTGGTACATTTGTGCTTGAACTATTAAATAAATAAATGGTTCTGTCAGAAAATCCTTAATACATAATATATTATAGTATGCTTTGTCTGTTAGAAATGACTCTAATTGTTTCTTCAATTGTACATTATTAAGCTCTCTCCAACTTAACACGGTAACTTCTTTTAAATAATGGGGGCTATGCACAAAAAATAACACTTTTGCGCATAAGTGCAGTCCTACTACTATGCAGACAGAGGTGTTCTTGGTAAACTTTCACGCAATTGTTTTGTGAAATCTATTAAAAAAGTATTTAGAAAATAAAATAAAAACAAGATGGCGGCGTAATTACGATTCCGACTTCGCGTCAAAATTTCCCTGTACAGCTACAAACCGCGTTCAAGCGATGCCAGTGTCAACATCCCACAACAATAATGACACTTACAGCTCTTGAACGAGATTAAGATGTGCTGACCGCGTTTACTTTCACTGGTGAAATTCGCCCTGAATCTTCTATATCTATTTTATAGATGTTGTTAAATCAAATGGATACTAAATAATTTAGAGCTACGCCCGTGTCAACAAGTTCTACTCAATGTACTGTAGTGTTGGACAAACATTGGGAGTCATGTCGCTAAATAAAATACGTTTTGTAGCTGTGATTTTAGGGTTTGTGGATTTAAACGTAGGTCTGTTACCTATTGTGTTATTTGTTAGTCGTGATTTATACGTAAGAGTTCAAAGATGGTGTAGAAATGGATACATTTTACGTTGTGGGGCTTAAATTTATGCAATCGTAACTCTGCCATTTTCATACATACATTATATACTAACAGTATTTTTCTAAACGTTAATCTTGCTAGAGATAAACAATTGTTTCAGAAAATGAATTTTCGACTAATAATAAATTAAGAAAATCATCTTAGAAGGATTCTGCAGAAAGTAAAGTTCAAAGCAAATATTAAATATTTGATTAATCGCACACTAAAGTGACTCACAACTTTCAATCAATCTGCCTAGCCGTTTTCCAACTATTTTTGGGTCGGCTTCCAGTCTAACCGGATGTAGCTGAATATCAGTATTTTACATGGAACGACTGCTCTGACCTTCACAACCCAGTTAATGGGTAACATGAAACCCCTAGGTAAGACTGGTTGTCAGACTTTCGGGCTTCTGACGACCCGTAACGACTGTCAAAGATCCACGAATGACAGCCGGAACCAACGGTTTATCGTGCTTTCCGAGGCACGGAGGAGTCTCAGTATGTAAAGATGGTCACCCATCCATGGACCAAGCTCGGCAACCGTAGCTTAACCTGATGGATCGACCCGCGCGGCTGTTAATACAAAGACGAGAGCTCTTCAATGACTCATAACTTTATTAGGTTAAAACAACCAAGCACTTGATGACAAATCTACCAACCCAAACAAATGACAATCAAACGTGTTATCCATCCCATCCCCCTTCACAGGTTACTGTGCAAACAGAGATAGTATCCCACTACTGGGAGTAGGGTGACAGTGTGTGACTACGCATACGTTTAGCGCTTTAGATCTCCCCCTTTTAAGCGCTTCTCGCATCGAAATTAAACAAAAATTTGCCGCAGGGGTGCAAGTTTTAATTACGGGCTTAGAGATAGGAAGTTTAATTATTGGTAAATACATATTTTGGACTGTTCGGGTAATTTTAATGATGTGGAAGGCAAGGGGAGATTTCGCCTCACTATTTCATTGAACGTTTTAAAAAGTTTATTGAAATTGGAATGTGATAGTAGTAAGGGCGCGTTCCCACTATGTCGTGACGATTAATTTATCGTTGGATTTACAGCTAATAGTGTCGTTCTTTATGAGAACACCTCCATTTAAATACATAATCCGCGACGCGTTAAACGACACGATAATCTGTCGTCACGATATAGTGGGGACGGGGCTTAACTAGTAACCCTAAAATAGCGATATTACCTAATGCCAGCACCCTAATATAGAAACACATTTTGTATCAGGTTTACGTCCGCGTATGAGATATTTCTCTGCTAAGCTTCATTATCCTCAGTTCAGTAGTACTTACAACTTAAAGGGTGAGAGTCAGTTCTCTAAATTTTTAGTTAAAATTTATCCTTATGAGCAATGTAAAAAAGCCGCTTGCAAAGTGCCAAAAAAATTGAAATATCTCCTAATCCACACAAGTTTGCTACATGAAGTAAAAAATATCTTGAAAACAGTTTTATTGGTGTTTCTTATGCGTTATTAAATATACTTTAATATTGCTATCTTTCGTGGTTTCGGAAATATTTCATGATAAGTCAGTGGCTTTTTTATATTGAAAGAAAGAAAGAAACATATTTTATTTGGGACACGCACAGGAAATACAAACAGTAAGTAATAATAAAAATAATAAATAAATAATAAAATAAAAAATAAAAAAGAAGCATTTAAAAACAGAATAATAACGACCTGTGCGAGGCCAAAAAGGCTCATATCTCAGCATAATGCGCGAAATTAAAAAAAAAAAAAAACATATTATTGCTCGTCAGTGTAGATTGGATTTGAGTCTGATGCTGTCTTGCTTAAAATCAAGGACAACTAATTCGACAGAAACACTCATTGTAAGCATTTGCTCCTGAAAACCAGCCTACCAACAATTAGCTTCTCACAGAATCAGTCTACAGTCTCAAATCGTTAACGAGTAAACAATGGAGC
The DNA here is from genome assembly GCA_914767755.1 of Agrochola circellaris. NCBI lineage: Eukaryota > Metazoa > Arthropoda > Insecta > Lepidoptera > Noctuidae > Agrochola > Agrochola circellaris. The sequence goes on from OU611853.1 coordinate 5,042,256, forward strand.
TTTTAATTAAGCTTCAAAGCGGCAAAGTGTTAAATAAACACAATTGCTCATACGAGATGAAGGTTGATGGTTTAATAATATTACCTATATGTAATTATCTGCCTTTAAACCGCTGCTCGAGCCACATGTGGCTCTTTTTTTTGTTCGCCTATAGAGTGCGGCTCTGTACAAATGTCGATAAGTGCGAGCGTAGATACCCGCGGGAATAAATCTTGGAAATATAGTTCGAATTTTGAATAAAAGTTGATAAACCTTGACTTATCAACTTTTATTCAAAATTCGAACTATATTTCAAAGATTTATTCCCAAAGTATTTTAACCATAAACAGGACATCGGAAATTCATCATTTACTGTACCTTTGAAAGTTTTCCAAGGTTAACTTGTTAATAAGTAAGATGCCTTCATCATATTATTATCAGCCGATATGATGATGATGAAGGCATCCTACTTCTTAGAAAACTAATTTTAGGAAGCGTTGTGGAGTGAAAGAGGATGGGAGTTTTAAGGATTAAGAAAAGTGTATTGAGACAGTTTGGACACAGAAAGGATTGGCTCTCATAAGAAATTTTAGTCGTCATAGTATTGATATTTGGCTCTTTTGACCAATGAATTCGCCTTTGAATGTGTGATTTATAAAGGCAAACTATATGGTGGTATATTTTTAGATTTTTTTTTCCAACATTTCACTTTATACCTTAATATTATTGCCATTGGCAACATTATAGTACAATATTGTTAGATAAGTTGGCAGCACTGCTACCTCACCGAGTCTTCAAAACTTCATCTTTGTAAATGCATGTTTTGTTCTATATAAAACCACAAAACAAATTAAACTGTGAATATATTCAAACTTTTGTTTCATTTAAACAATAAATATTTCTAACGATGATATGAAAGTTTTGAATTTGAGGCCGAAATCTATAAACATTACTTAGCACGTACTTTGGCTAAGCGTTTTTCCTACCACGTGATTTCATAACACAATTCTGTCTCAGGATCTAGAGGTATTCACTTAAAAGAACTTTAAATATAATCATTATCAAGCTAAAGGGCTTATTAATTGGCTGAATTAATTCGTCTGAATGGTCCAAGTTAAATATATATTTAGGCAAGTGTAATCGCATTCAGGAAGCTAAGCGACATTTACATGATGCAAGTGTTTTGCCAGTGACATACAATAAAACTGAAGCAACAAATGATTTGATGACATCGTGTAAATCAGGCTTTAGGCTCCTAAAAAGTTACCTAATTAGAAAGAAGAAAGGTCGCCATACGTCCGTCCCTTTCACACTTTAATCTGCAAACGGATTCAGAAACTAATTCAGTGCAGCTTTGAAGCTATAAGATTTCTAAATATCCTTTCCCTTCCTAAAACAACTGTTTATATTCAGCCAAGTGCAATAAACCACATTTTCTAAAAACAATACCTACTCTAAATTATGCAGCTTAACCTAAGTGTTAAGCTGCAGATTTCACCAATGTATCACACGCAACTAATGAAGTAAGCTAAGCTAAAGCCGAGCTAATTGCCAGTGTAAATAAGCTGTTAACCTAATGAGGCAGGCAGCTTAGCTTGAAATATGGCTGAAGATTTATCTCTTGGTAATAGGGGTCAGTTTGCTGCCGGAGTTTCATAGAAAAAAGGCTCTGGTTTATTAAAATAATACACTGAGGCTGGGAAATTGCAAGAATATTATTATTCGCCGCTGTAAATGCTGCTAGCTTGCTGCAAGTCATTTGCAATTCATGCAAGCAAAATAGTTTTACATGGGAATGATTCTGTTGTATTTTTTTGTCGTTTTTTATTCATAGCTATTCATTACGTTGACATTGTAAAATTAAATGGTTTTTTATTTTAGGTATGAAAATAAACCTTTTTAACCGACTTCCAAAAAGGAGTAGGTTATGTGTTCGTCACGTAGAGTATGCTCCCAAGTTGTATAAATTTTAATAACTTTGCTTTGATAGTTTTTGAGTAAGCTTCAATAATACGTATTTTTCCCACTTAGTATATGTGGATGATATGATGATAACTTCCTCACTGTTATTTACATAGCAGGTAGTGGTATTCGAATTTGTGTGGGGTAGGTACCACAACTAAAAAGTGAAAAATAAAAACTTATTACAAAAAAATAACAACCGAATTAAAAAAAAAACACTACAAAGTTTGTAGTGTTTTTTTTTTAAGTCGGTTTAGAAAAGCAAATTAACGAGTCTGCACAGTACAGTATAATGAATGGAGTAAAGTTCGCGTCAAATAACTCTGCCACTCTGAAGTAGGCTACAGATGGCTGCGCAGTAGTCAATCTTACTTATAAAACAGTAGCGCGCATGCCACCGTGTAGGCATGCGCAACCTAACTTCAGAGTGGCAAAGTTATTTGACGCAAACTGTATCTAACTATGTATTATATAATGTCAAATTTTATGAGTGAAGGGAACAGAAAGTCATGACGCTACACGACGACAATCTAGTCGAACAATTTCCATGAAGTTTTCATAGAAATTGTTCTACTAGAGCTCGCGTCGCGCTGTCGTATCGCGCCTGTCAGTGGCAGCCTTGATTTTACCACAAAAGTACCTACTACGACTTGCCCTCCATTCAACATTGTACTTCATAAACATTTAAACAGGAACTCTTGGACAATAGTTAAGTGTCACGTTCCTTGTTATTCGACACTGGGACGAAATTTGGCAGAAATGTGGGTTTAGTACCATCATGTACCATCGAAGAAGTTCATATCTAACCACCATAAGGACTATTCTTGCTTGTAGCGCTCGGCGGCTATAGCCCCGGACCGGTAACAGATGTGGTCATGGTGTTCACGGGATTTTGTATTGAAACTGGTAAGATATGAACTTCTTTGATAGTACATGGTTACAATAGACTATAATTTTGTAACCGTCGGACTGCCAAGTCATAGGTCTCGAGTTCGAACTAAAGGCACGCACCTCTGACTTTTCAGATTCATGTGCGTATTGTATGATTATCACGTGCTGTTGTTCAAGTTGTTCATTTAAAATCGAGCTGTGTGATCCCGGTATTAGGGGTCTTTTTGCTCGGCTCCTAAGGGTCCTAACGTGATGTTACATAGCCTATAGCAGCTCTCCATCGGGCTATCCAATGCAAAAAGACGACTAATAGTTCCAGAGATTTGCGCGTTCAGACAAACAAACAAAATCTTCAGCCTTATTATACTAGGTAGTTATAGATTGGCATGCAAGCTACTTGCATAGTTATGTTCAAGTTACAGGCATGTGTATATCGGTCTTCTTCTTTTCGTGTGGTAAGTGACTAACCTGGTGTCAGAGTTTTAAAGCCGCCCATGGGCCTCTGACTTGGCTTCACATGCCGTCGAGAAACATCTCTCAGACATGTCCCTCACGATGTTTTCCTTCACCGTTTTTGAAGCAAGTGTTAATTACATACGTACAGTTAGGTAACAGTTCGGGAGACTACCCCCTACATACAAACTTACAAACAAATTTTACTTCTTTACAATATTCGTATAGATCAAATCCAATTCATACATTCAAGAAGATAACGTGCCTATTTCTTACATAAACGCCTCAAATTCAGCAAATTCCCTAACTATAATATCCACACATTCCACGGCAATGCTTTCAATATAAACAGCAATAGTGCGAGGTCATTGACACTTGGCACTAGATTGCAGCCCAGCGGGACTCGCACTGAACTAATACATAGAAGTATAGAACATTATATAACTGCTCCTGTGCGAACATGCCGCCCTGGTACTGTGTGTGTCTTTTGTAAATTAGTTTCTGTAATGGGGTTTGCAGAATCGGGTACAAAGTATGAAAATTTTGACGTTACGTTTCGTTACGTAGCGTAGGTAAGTGAATTCATTTTTATTTATTTACTAGCTGCCCGCCCCGGCTTCGCTCGAGTAGCACTAAGTACTTATCTACGGCGTACCTACCCTGCCTACCCTACCTACCCTACCTGTTCATTGTTTTTAAGATGTATTCTGCTATTCGGGGCGGAGACAAATCCAACGAATCAAAAACCATGAAAATTGGTCCAGCAGATCTCGAGTTATAAGTGTTGTAACAAACACGAATTATATAGATTTTAATCCGAAAATGTCCATGTTAAGTAGGTATAATATGTACACTAAAAACTAAACAGGCATTGCGAGTGGCAATATTCCTGTAATAACCAAATAACACGTTTTATTTCAATCCTGAAGGTGCCTACTTAAAGCATAAATCTTCGATACAATATTAAAAAAAAAACAAATATATTAATAAAAAGCTGAGTTTGTTTGTTTGAACGCGCTAATCTCCGGAACAACCAGTCGGATTTGAAAAACTCTTTTTGCATTGGATAACCAAATTCTTGAGGAAGGCTATATAGACTTTATCATCACGCTAGGACTCTTGGGAGCCGAGCAAAAAAGAAATGGCAGAAGGAACGCTTAGCGAAAACGAAGTAATAGCGCGGGCAGGCGATGCGATGCGATGGGGTGGGTCGGGCGATACGTTGCGATGGGGTGGGTCGGGCGATGCGATGCGATGTAGTGGGTCGGGCGTTGTGATGCGATGGGGTGGGTCGGGCGAACAAGAAACTTCACGCGTATACGAAGTCGCGAGCAGAAGCTAGTAAAATATAAATACATATATTTACACCTAAGCACAGAAGAATACAGATGGGACACTCCGTAAAATCATTTAAATAAAAAGCGAGTCTTGCTACGACACAATAAAGTGCAATTCAGGTCGCACATGCGCTAATCACCAACAGTTATATTCACCTAGAAGTTGCCTCTCTTTCTATCGCGTGACGCTTAGATCTGCCAACGTAATACTCATTGTATTGGCCCAGCAAGACGGGTCCGCCGCGTACTTATAGCTTCATACCTAAACTGCGGAGTGTCCCATCTGTGACCTAAGTAATACCTATACTCCTCAAACATCGAGCTTCGGTTAGACAGAGTAAACACAATTATCCTAGGTAAACATCTGAGATTCAGGCTAACTTCTACGTTAGTCTATGATAATGTAGCTCAGCTCAAAAGTTATTCTTTATCGATCTGTATATTATAATAGGGTATTTTCAATTTACAGATGGAAAATAACGAAAAAGTATTGGAATATGATTAAATCACGGCAATGCTAGTTAATCTTTATTTATTTATGTAATCTTCATGAGCAGTGATAGCCTAGTGGTGAAACCGTCAGACTGCCAAGTTATAGCACCTCTGACTTTTCGGATTTATGTGCGAATTGTATAATTATCACTTGCAAAAACGGTGAAGGAAAATATCGTGAGGAAACCGGCATGCCTGAGAGATGTTTCTCGACAGCATGTGAAGCCAAGTCAGAGGCCCATGAACGGCTTTAAAACTGTGACACTAGGTTAGCCACTAACCACACGAGAAAAAGAAGATCTTCATGTAAAGAAGTGGTGCATAGGAAGACTCCATGCCACAAAGCTTTGTCTACCAGTCAACTTTTGGGTTAAAAAGGACTTTGTGATACCATGTGATGGTGTACCCAAAAAAAAAACATTTCCATCTTTCTTTATACCTATGATGATACGGAAAACATTATCAGTAATCTAACCTAGTAGACAGACTCAGACAACACACACATTCACACATCTATATTCACACACCCGTCCAACATCTCACCACAAACATGCTACCCCTATAAAATTCTACCTATGTTTTAGAATTATTAACATTTCATATTTTTTTGTTATTTTATTTGTTAGTTACATCTTTTAATTATTTTAGAAATTAAGTTTAGATTGTATCTAGTCTAAGCCTTCTCATGTTGATTTTTATTTTTATCAATAAATTAATAAAAATAGAAATTGACTGGCTCACGCTTTGATTTTTTCTTCGGGATACGTTTACAAAAACAAATCTCAATGCACAAACCCTATACTTAGCCAGCTCCCTACATAAATAGAATTCGACACCAGTGGCGTCTAAAACAATCGGTCAAAGACAGCATTTAAGCCGTTAATATGCAAAATATGCAAAACAAATAACGCAATTAAGCACAAACCTAATATCAGGCACTAGGACAAGGCTCCACGGCTTACCACGCATTATGGTAAGCAGTTATCGCAACGGTTAGTCTGTTAGTCAACTATTGGAGAAGTCCATTCATAGGCGGCTCGACCCACTCAACACCCACGGTACTAGTGTTTGAGGCTAATAGTTCATTAAAAGCTAGGCGAGTAATGTAAATATTAGCATGCACGTTTATATGGCATTGTACTGCAAGTTCGCATTGATTTAAAACTTAACTGTAAAGGTGTGTCCAAACAAGAGCGTGGCAGCAATATGCGGCGTTTGCAGGACAGATTTCTGCTGCGCTCTAGTTAGGACCAAACCGACGAAAGTTTGCGCGGCAGTACTGCGCGGCACATCCGAGACACGCCGCGCTCTTCAGTTGACAATATGAATCTGCCTAGGCTTTTACGTCTGCAGAAATACGTCCAGACACAATTAGTGACGAATGTTTCATAAAAATGTTCGCGCGCGGCAGTCGTCTAAACACAGCGCGGCATGCCGCACAATGTTTGGACACACCTTTAGGCGAAAATTAAGCCGGATCGTGAATGATCTGTTTTACGAACTCCTAATAAATTCTGGTTTACTTGTTCACAGTCCCATAACCTACATATAGGCCCTGGTGTGCCCTGATTCGCTGGCAGTGAACCTGTTAATTTGTTAGATCATTTTCATACAAATGTTCTTTTTTATATGTGTTTATCCAGATTATGAAACTAGCACATTCAAATATTTTCTGCTACGGGCTTGTTTAACGATGGTTTAGGGGTTTAGTCGTTTAAAGGCCGATTTTTCAAACGTCAGATAACTTTTTTTCTAAAGAATAAACATGGCGGTTTGACATGGTTTCTATACAAAAGCTGTCCGATAGAAGTTATCTGAAGATTGAAAAATCGGCCACTAGTCTGGTCCAAATAATTAATGTAATCTGATCTATGTTATTTTTATTAGTTTACTAGCTGTGTCCCGCGTTTTCACCCGCATAAGTCTCGATCCTAACCCAGGTCATGGTCTACCCATGTGCCAAATTGCTTCGAAATCCATTCAGCCGTTTTAGCGTGAAAGCGTAACAAACAAACAACCAAATTCACTTTCGAATTTATAATATTATAGTTAGGATTTAAGGTGCGCTTCGCATCACAATGAAAATCAATATGGCCCGATCTATTATTGTCTATAGTTGGCGGTAGTACAAACAAAGCTAAGCGAAAGTGTAGCTTCCAATGGACGCTCGACACATTGGTGTCGAGGCCGTCACGGTCGGGCATCGAACGCGCTTTCGATTGGCATTCTGTGAGCGTGCTAAACGTCTGATAGTATTAAGTAATCACGTTTTATTTATACCACTTTTTGATACGAAATATACTCATGAGTAACCGTCTCTCCGGTTATAACAAATAATTTTCTTAATGATAGTTTTTGTGTACCAGGGGTGGCGAACCGTGCCATTGATGGCCCGCTTCAAAATATTTTGGGCACGCCACCGATCGAAACGGGTTGAAAATTGGGAAGAATTTGAAATGCAACTAATTGATTTCCAGTCTAGTTCAATATAGATTCAAAATAATATTGAAACAAGGAAAGAGTTGGAATTGATTGAAACAGAAAGATTGACTAGCAGTATAAGTACAAATACTAGTAACATAATTGTGGAAATATGGAATTGGATTCCAGACAGATTTAATTGTTTGAAGAAGCTGGTTCTTGCTATTTTAACCATATTTTCATCTACCTATGGCCTGCGAGTCATTATTTTCAGAGATAAATAACATTAAAGACTCGTTTAGAAATAGTTTGACAGATGACCTCAGTTCAGCATGCATCCTGCTAAAATTTATATGTATGTCAATGTTGTTGGCTATGTTTAAGAATAATTAATAATAATACAATTACACTCTTAACTGTCGGTGGTTATTATCACAGAGCATCTATTAATAAACTAATTTATAATAAATCTTCCACGTGCACTACGTTAGACGATTGCTAATCAATCGCTGGACAACTGCGATGCAACGATCACGAGACAGACACGGGGAAAAGGTCAAGTCAGATATTTGCTGATTTCATGTCGCCTCTGAGTACTATGGGAATCAGTAAATCCGAGTTTACTTAAAATTCTTTCATGAGAGTGACTTATTATTATGATCCCTGTCGGTCGATTCTGTAAAAATATCAACGTGAAACTTAGGTGAAGTGAGCTGTCACTGTCACATATCGACCGGCAGAATGCTAGGGATTAACACCATTGACAGCTCACTTCACGCTCACTTTACCTAAGTTTCACGGTGATATTTTTACAGAATCGACCGGCTGTTTTCTGATCCCGTTGTGTTTCATCGAATAAATTTTGGTAGTATCCGCGTTTAAATAACAGACATGGCTCCGTATTCTATACAGACACGACATTGGTAACGCACTGCTCGCACTAAGTACCCTCTTCATTCAGATCCTTTGGTTCTTTTATATTTTCGCCCATTATGTCATATGCGGTAACTACATAACGGTATTAACAAACGATCTAAAGAAAGAATAGAAAAAGACAGAAAAAATGTTGCTTCTGCAAAACGTGCATTACAAAAATAATACATCAAATACTCATTTACAAATCAGCCAAAAGACTCGTATTCAAAAGTAATAAAATTTGACAAATGCCCTTTGCTACATACACATGTGCATTACCAATTGCAAGTCATCTACAATGACAATACTCACCATCACCCCTCAAGACAACCCATTACATCATGTTCCTTTAAATCACACATTGTAAACGGATCTTCTGACCTCCTCATATCGTGTACGAACTGTTTAGCAGTCTCACCGGACACAGGATATTATGTAGCCGCTTCCGTTGCAACATATTAGCATTATTCATTGATTGATTTGATGTTCTAGTGTGAGTTTATTTTTATCTTACTGAGAGTAAAATTGTTATGAGATACTAAGGCCCGTATTACAGAACATGACTCAAGACTGAAGCATTACTTAAAACTCGTTTAGAGCCTTTTGATTGGTTGAAACTAGTTATAAGTAATGCTTGAGTCTTGATTGAGGTTCTGTAATACGGGCCTTAGAGGATGGAGGCTTGTGTAGGTAATTGACGTGCGAACTGCCTCGTTGGTATATTGGTTACTGCTTCGCTACTGCTGAGCATGAGGTCCTGGGTTCGATTCCCGGATCGGACAAAGAATTACTGAGTTTTTCCATGTAGGATGTCTCAGTAGCAGCCCGGAGTCTGGATTTGTGCCCCGTTGATGTCAATAGGCTCGCCCCCTATTACATGGGACTTAAACATAGCGAAATGTGGGTGTAGTATATACACTTCTGCTTATCCCTTTGAGGAATACAGGGGTGTTTTTCTGTTATATTAGACGTCTGAAGGAAAGCAGGAGTGACAATTACAACTGAGGAAGATTGAGAGGTTTGTGGCATTATAAACGAAAGAATTACACTGTAGACCTATTGATACAATTATTTATTGATATTATAATATTTCCGTTGGTGATGTTTGTGAGGCCTTTTTATGTCCAGCAGTGTATGTCATTAGGCTGATGAATTATGTATTTTTTCTATAAACTATAAAAAAACATAGATCAGCCGGTCGATTCTGTAAAAATATCACCGTGAAACTTAGGTGAAGTGAGCTGTCAATAGTCTTAATCCCTAGCATCCTGCCGGTCGATTTGTGACAGTGACAGCTCACTTCACGCTCACTTCACCTAAGTTTCACGTTGATCTTTTTACAGAATCGACCGACTGGTTACAATAATGCACCTACACAACGAATAAAACTGTTTACCTATTATAATCCAATATTAAATTAATTCTTTCTTTTTCGCATGGCTAGTGACTACTAACCTGGTGTCAGAGTTTTAAAGCCGCCCATGGGCTTCTGACTTGGCTTCACATGCCGTCGAGAAATATCTCTAAGGTATGCCGGTTTCCTCACGATGTTATCCTTCACAATTTTTGAAGCAAGTGATAATTACACAATACGCACATGAATCCGAAAAGTCAGAGGTGCGTGCCTTGGGTCGAACTCGGGACCTATAATTTGGCAGTCCGACGGTTACACCACTAGGCTATCACTGCTATCGAACTATTGGATAATTAAGTATAGATAACGATACATTTACGGCCAATCGAATTCAAGCATTATTTAGTAGCTCTAGAAATATTTACAAATTATTTTAATTTAAAACTTACTCGATCATAAAAACATGCAGTTTACACAGCTAACTCTTAGTTCAACAAAGTAAACAGTGAAGCCTTAAGCAAGAACCTCGTAATAACGAGTGTGCAACTAACCGCTACGGAAGTTACGCTGACGACTTTAGATAGAGCTTTTAAATATTAAATACACGAGAAATAATGCTCATTTTAAAGTCGAGGATTTTGTGAACAAAGTTTTTTATTTAACAAATACCATCGAAGAAGTTCATATCTAACCACCGTAAGGACTATTCTTCAACGTCGCAAAATGCTGACAAAAAGTTACCTGTTTTGATTAATTTGGCAATATTACTGTATGAAACTAGCGAACTAGAATATTAATAATGAATTGCAATTATAACATTGAATTTGATGTTGTACCCGTTTTAGGTGTAAAAATGGCATTTGGAAAGTTTCCAAATACTTTTTTACATCTTAAACTAAATATTTGGTGTTACAATATTAATGCAATCGCATTTCATAATCAATTCTAATCTAGTTCGCTAGTTAACCACATTTCTTATTTCCATACAGTAATATTGCCAAATTAATCAAAACAACGAAATATTTGACATCTATTTGCGATGTTGCCCAGTTTCAGAAAAAACGCTTTTAATGTCAGTAGGGTCTCCATCGTACCCCATTCGAAAGCTCTAGAAAATCTATGTTCAACAAGGACTTGAGGTACTTTCGATTCCGATTTAAAATATGGTACCTACGGTCAGTACTCTGCATTATCTGACCACTCTTACGAAGAAGTGAAGAGAAGTCGGTTTATGTAGGAGAGCCCCAAGACGAGCAACTACAAAATAAAACCTGATGAACAACTTGGAGTAGAAATACAATAAAATCGTCAGCGAATAACAATGAATAGCAACAACGAGCAACAAACTTGCAGCGAAGGAAACTTGCAGCAATTAATGTAAGGAGAAGTTTGTTGCAAGTTCCGTACCTGCTTCTTACGAAATAATAAAACCTAGTTATAGAAGTAGAAGTACTGAGTGTATTAGCCTAGCGATGTTATACAGGGTAGCCAGGAACATCGACGCACAACTGGTTACCATAGATTCAATGCATGATTCTCAATAAACTCTTTTTCTCGACGAAAAATTTCAACGCAGGGGGCGTTGAAATTTTTCGTCGGTTATTTAAAAAAAAAACTGGTAAGGTACGCCTTGGAGTTTTTCTGCTATCTACTGGGGTCTTCGCAGAAATCATAGTAAATAAAATACTTAAGAAAATTAGAAAGTAGGTACCCTTGCAGATAAAAATATTCGAAATACCAAAAATCTGTTGGCTTTGCTTTAATTTACAACATACAGCACAACAGGGTACTCCCACATTTCGCCAATTATTTAAGTTAGAGTACCTAATGTAGGGGTTCATGGCTTAATAATAACAGCCACACGAGTCGGTCTTCAAGGTTAAGCATTGCTTCCCGAGGTCGGTCCGTGGATGACTGACCATTCATTACATACCGAGCTTGGTCCCGGCTGTCATTCGTGGATCTTTAACAGTCGACCAAGGGAGATCGTGTTACCCAGTAACTAGGTTGTGGAGGTCCGATAGGCAGTCGCTCCATGTAAAATACTGGTATTCAGCTGCATTCGATTGGACTGGAAGCCGACCCCAACATAGTTGGGAAAAGGCAGGCAGATTGATTGATAAAAAACTGATAAAAATATCAAGTTCAGTACCGTAAAACCTTACAAGATTGCCCAAATAATCTGAGTTTGCCCAGCAAGGTACTTTTCACAAATATTTAAAAAACCAACATCGTTGGGAAAAGGCTAGGTGGATGATGATGTACCTAATATAGGGCGAACCATTAACCGGGCACAAATCTAAACTCTGGCTTATATAAAGATATTCCTAATAGGAAAAATCCATTGAACCTGTGGGCATCGAACCCCAGACTCTCTGATCAATACTCGCGCTTGCGACCTCTAGGCCACCAAGAGACAGTGAACCATTTATATCATACAGAATACTAATAGCCTAGAATTCAGTTCAAATCTTTCAAAGAAAATCAAATCACTCAAGCAGAAAACTAACAGCAATTCACATTATTCTGCTACTGAGTACTGAGTAAGAAACGTATAATTAGTATACTGAACTAAATGAAATGGAAGAGAAACATTGTTATGGAAATGAAAACCAAGTGGAATTGAAAATGTTAGTCTGCACTGAATTAGTTTCGTTCAAGATGTTAGTCTACTTTAACCTATTCATAGCGGTTAAGGTTAGGTCTGTGTTTGATGTGCCGTGAACTTTCACATTAAGCCATGTTAGACCTAAAGAACCTATTCTTATTTGAAATTAAAATATTTTATATTAATTGATTGTTGTGACATAATTTATATTATAAATGGACTAAAAAAAGAGACGGATATCAATTCCTGTTCGAATTTAATTTTTTTAAATTAATATTAGCTTTTTCGTGCAGGTATGTTGTGAGGTTACCCACGAAATAACAGAAATTTCTTAATCCATAACAGTATGTGCATAATTAAGTATTTTAACAGAAAAGGAAAAATTCAAAAAAAAAATACGCCTTACAAAAGTGAGTAATTTTTGCACATGATAAGGGTTTAGTTAATAGTTTGGTATTTGGACAGCATATTCAGCCTACAATGTTCCTACTGCTGGGACACATACCACCTCTCGATGAGAGGGAGTAATCTAGAGGTATTTGGACAGAACGACACAAAAATCAATCTGCCTAGCCTTTTCCCAACTATGTTGGGGTCGGCTTCCAAGATGCAGCTGAATATCAGCCATGCTATTCTGTAAACATCTCACCGTGAAAACTTGGGTGAAGTGAGCTGTCAATAGTGTCAATCCCTGTGGAATGACAGCTCACTTCACGCTCACTTCACCTAAGTTTTCACGGCGAGATGGTTACAGAATAGCACTACAGTATTATACATGGAGCGACAGCCAATCCGAACTCCACAGTCCAGTTCCTAGGAAGCACAATACCCCTTGGTAAGACTGGTTGTCAGACTTTTGGTACACAAACTCCCTTAATTCAGAACAGATTACTTTTGCCTCCTTAATCCCAAACATTTCAATTTGAGAGCCCCTCATTTTCAGATTGACTGAAACAAAAGACGGCGCACAATAGCGGTCGCCATTCCTGAAATCGTCAAACGCAAAATGTCGGTATTTTCAAAGAAATTCGAACAAAAGATGGCGGCAGTGCTACTATGGTTCGGGAAATCGTTTTAATTTTGGTTGACATTTCATTTGGTAAATGTGGATGTAATTAAATTAGTGAAACTGATTAAATAGAGTATTATTTGTTTTGGTGGGACGGGATTTTGTTTTATGGTTGATATGTTTATGTTTGTGTAAGTATTTTTTTCTGCAAGTTGCTTAGAACGATTTGTTATCGATTTTAAATGTACACTTTTCAGTAATCTGCATGTGGCGCATGCGAACTACGCATCAAAGACCTGATGTCACCCAAAATTCTGACGTCACACCTACGTCACACCAATCCTGCACCGAGCAAGTAGGGTTACCGCGCGATCAATAATTATAACTTCCCCGACTTCAATCGTGGGGCAGTTGCCCACCAGACACGGTCGGAGGATCCTCCCTTTTCTATAGATGATGACGGAACTGAACCCCTGGTCCTTTTGCCTCTAAATGCACTTGCAGCATAACTATGTTACAAAGGTACACCATTTAGATAATTTAAAATAACTATTGCAACTTAACTATTCGGTCGGTTATTGTAATGCGTTTTCCCCTTATCCAACTAAACCCAATGAATGTTGAATGAACTGTCAAAATGAGAACGATTGTTAGGAGTGCATTACGCAATAAGCTATTGATAAGATTCGAAACTAGTTTTATTTACTTTAATAGGGCTATTGTTTGGTGGGTGTTGTAAAAGGTGACGGATAGAATCATTCGACACAAGGTACAGACATCGACAATAGATTACGTACGCAGTAGATAACTCAGAAAATCTTTCAATTACAGACTAAATCTTGAGAATAACGATAAGCAAATATTTAGCTTACATCAGCGAACAAGCAAGGTAACCGACACAGCCCGAAGAATTGCCAAATTTAAGTGGCAGTGAACAGGGTACATTGTTCGCAAAACAGATGGCTGAGTCCGCTGGATGCGGGAAGCACAGAATCGGTCGGCGGTGCTTGGGGGAGGCCTATGTCCAGCCGTGGACGTCTTTAGGCTGAAATGATGATATGACATCAGCGAATAGCTGATATTGTCTACACATCTACACAAATAAATAAAATTTAAGTGTCTATTTGTACTCAAAATAACAGTTTTTTTTTATATGCATAATTATGAAAGTATAGGTATACCTACGGTAATAATAACAACAAAAAAAAAAAAAAAAAATTTGTCTGTTTGTTCCGGCTAATCTCGGGAACCAAATTTGACGGGACTTTCACTGGCAGATACCTGATTTTATAAGAAGTATCGTAGGCTATTTTTATTTTAGTAAAGGGTCCACGCGAAGGCGCGGGCAGCATCTAATCTATATATTTTCAATATAAATAAAATGAATCGCAAAATGTATTGCTAAGCGCAAAACTCGAGAACGGCTGGACCAATTTCGCAATTTTTTTAAAAATATTCCTTGAAGTACTAAGAATGTTCTAATGAAGAGAAAATTTGGAAAAATTACCCGGAAAAACGTAAACGTTTTCTTTTTCCAAAACAAATTATTTTAAAACAAAAAAACAACAAAAGACGTGTGTCGGGTCAGCTAGGTAGGCGTAGGTAGGTCGGTAAGTTTAGGTAGGGTAGGTAGGTAGGTGCGCCGTAGATAAGTACTTAGTGCTGCCCATGGGAAGCCCGGGGGGGCGGGCAGCTAGTTACAAGTAAAATTCGAAAGGTCTGCAGTAGCCTGAAGGAGGTAAACCCATTATTAAATTGAAACATTCATTGTTATTATCATCCCGTTTTGCCCTTTTTGTGAGGACAGTCCTTGGTAAGACTCGAATCAAAAGTAAACAGCGTCCTACAAAAAATGTTAAAAGATATTAAAAGTATTTTACTCATCTTGTTCCTGTGAGGGGAATTAATCAATTCATTTTATTTTATTTCGCTGGCATTCGTTTAGCCGTCGAAAAGTTATTTAGTAGACTTTCAAGTTGTGTTTTCGACTTTCGAAGCCGACTTCATAAAGGGAGACGTTGAAAATAATAATGTTACTACCAATCAAAGCCGACGGTTTTTTTGCAATGTTCATCCATAACAGAAATAACATTTGAAGAATTATTATTTTTAAATATGTACATAACATCACACATCAGTAATCCCCATAGGGTTAGGCAGAGGTATACCTATAGTAAGTCCCACATTTCACAAGTTATGTTTAAGTCCCATGTAATAGGGGGCGAGCCTATTGCCATCAACCGGGCATAAATCCAGACTCCGAGCTGTTACTGAGAAATTCCTGATGTAAAAACCCAGTAGACCAATAAGGTATTTAATTTTAACGTGTGTATTTTTCTGTATATTTTTAACTTTCAACCATTATTTATTTATTTTCAGGTTCCTAGGTAACCTAGTTGTATTGTAACAGAATATTCACGTATAAATTTGCTCCAGTATCTATTGGTAATTGAACATGCTAGAAATGTTATTTAATATAGGGGTCACGGTAACATTGCATTGTATCTAGTATCGTAACACAATGCTCAATGAACAACAAATAGATATTTTATCTTTACCAGATTATTACATTACTGAGTATGTCAAAAATGTATTGCCAGGATTTTATTAGGGTTAAATATTAACTATCCATAAAAACATATATTTATTTGACACTATAAATACAAAAGGGGCTCGTGGCTACACAATAACAGCTGCACGAGTAGATAACCAAGGTCGGTCCGTGGATGGGTGACCATTCCATAACATATCGAGACCCCTCCGTGCCTCGCAGTTCGTCCCAGCTGTCATTTCATGTCAGTTCATGTCGTTACGGGTAGTGAGAAACCCGAAAGTCTTACCAAGGAGTATCGTATTATCCAATAACTGGGTTGTGGAGGTCAAATAGGCAATCGCTCCATCTAAAATACTGGTATTCAGCTGCATCCGGTTAGACTGGAAGCCGACCCTAACATAGTTGGGAAAAGGCTTAGCACATTGATTACATACAAACGTAACAATACAGTCATTCGAAAGTAAGATTCTTAACATAATTGGACGTAGTTAAGCGGAAAGTATCCAACCCACACTATGGGCGAAATTATGTAGATATACCAAAACACTCTTTGTAGTTAAAACTTTAATATCACAAAAACAATCCCAACGCATCATGTCATTATGACCATACGTTACCAACCCGTATGTATGGCAGGTCATACGATCACATAACACGTTCTGATCTTAAAACTTGAATATGTCAAAACTAACTCGGTGCGGGTTGGATCCTTTCCGCTTAACTACGTTCAATTATTGTATTGCAAAAACACCTGAATCTAACTCCCAAACTAGGCTGGGCCTGTATTTTGTGGGCAACTGATTTTTCCATAATATTTACTTATTTGTACAAAAATACAAGTATAGAGGAGTGTCGATGTATCACTTGCAGTCTTCACATAACTCCTCACCTCAAATAGCTACGAATTTTCCGAAAGGGATTAAACAAAAAATCCCTGATCCTGAAAATCAAACTTAGAACTTGGCGATAGAGAGCCGTCATTACCTCGTTGCCATTACAAACAAGGCCCTAACAGAGAAAACACTGAAAAATCGCTCAGGAATATTTAGCAAAAAAAACGCCTCAAAAACAGGTTTCTTGTATGGGGGGACCATACAAGAAACCTGTTTCTGAGGCGTTTTTTTAATTTTTAACTTTATTTTATTTAAAATTATAGAAATACACAATCTGTGAAAATTTCAACTGTCTACCTATTAGTGTTCATGAGATACAAACAGACAGACAGTGGAGGCGGTAGACGGTTAGTAATAGGGTTCCGTTTGTCACCCTTCGGGTACTGAACCCTAAAAACTTTTCAATACAAATGACGTCACGCCCTGCCAAAACAAAAAAAAAACATTGTAAGCATCGGATTAATTACCTTTGAACCCTAACGACCTAGTCTAGACCGCTTTGTGTAAAAAACATTGTACTAAAAAGGAATATTTAATGAAACGTGCCTAAATGTAGGCGTATGCCTTTATGTATAAGGGCGGTTTAAATATAGGGTTTTATTTGTATCATAATAATTAATAACTAGCTAATGCCCGGCTTGCATTGCAATGCCTTCTTAATATTTTTGTTAGGAACCTTCTCGGGCGCGCACACAACAACTTACCAAAGTTTTATCACAATCAGTCGAGCCATTTTCGAGTTTTTGCGACACTAACGCGCGGCAATTGATTAGCTTCATTCACTCATTTAATTAATGTAATCTGGGTTGTGGAGGTCAGATAGGCAGTCGCTCCGTGTAAAATAGGTACGGTATTCAGCTGCATCCGGTTAGACTGGAAGCCGACCCCAACATAGTTGGGAAAAGGCAGGCAGATTGATTGACTAGCGACTCGCCCCCGCTTTGCATAAAAAAACATCGAAATTACTTTATCATAATTAAGTAAGTTAAATGTTTTAAAAACGTAGCGTAGTTACGTAGTTTGTAGAAAAACAACTTAGTCACACAGACAGACACGAGAGCGACTTTAATAAAATTAATAAGTACATAGCAAACTCCATTTTGTAGATTTTCTCTATTGTCTACTAGGTTATTGTTGAAATTTACATAAAATAGTGACGTGACCACTCCTATTTCTTTCTTTCATGAGTCTCTATTCAAATAATTACAACTTCCAAACAAAGTTCAGTCCTCCCTGAAACCTTCTGAACCCTGAAAGCCCGTTCTAATAACCTCTTCATCCGTTTCAAGCAATACGCCGCAAGCAATACGCCACGGACGCACGGTCCGGTACGCTTACGGACCGGTTGAGCGCTCGTTAGCTAACGCACCACCGGTTTCTAGTTATATCCGGGTTATAAGCTGTATACTACCTTGCAGGTTTGCATGCTGCATAAATAAACGAGCTATGCTGTTGTGAGGGAAGCTGAGGTTTCGGTATTTATTGGTTTAAAGGTGGTACGGTAAGCTGCACGTCTGTGATGCCAATACCAGTTTAATCTGGCCTCTTAGCCAAGGTGCGCACGGGCGATTTTTTCCCGCGGCAATTTTTTTTCGTGCCCTTTATTTTCACCGCTCTGCTTAGTGCCGACAGTTGAAAATCCAACAGTGTATTTTTTGCGCTGGGACTAAAGTAAGTCCCAGCGCGTTGGATTCTCAACGTTCGGCTTAACACGGAGAGTTAAAAATCCAGTGCGCGGTAAAATCCCGCCGCGATATTTGGCTGTGCGTGTGTTTTTGTGGGCTTATTCCATTGATACTCAGCGCTCTGCTAGCCCAGCTCCAGGTCGAAGTGTTACCACTCCACTGACGAGAATAACATAATTTACACAATATATTTATTTTCAAACAACGGGACTCAAACATAACTAGCGAAATGTGGGTGTACTATAGGTACACCTCTGTCCAACCCTTCAGGAAATACAGGCGTGATGTTATGTTATGTTATATTTATTTTAATTATTTTATTTGAATTTTTATATTATTTTAATTAAATTGATACAATTTAATTTTATTTTCCTTCATAAATATTAATGTTTTAAACTTATCCTAGTTATACAAGAAAACCTATTATAAGCCATATAATACTGTAACAAACATACTCTGTAACATACTATATGTCGGTACCCTAAATAAAGAAAAGAAAATATAGTACTTTAATAAAAGTTAGCGAAACTGGTTTTGAAAAAAGAAAACACGATACCACACTATCACGAAATCGACGTCATACATTTTAATGTTTTATCAACATCCGCATGAAAGTCATCTTCCGATGCTTACGTTACCTTCTTCAGATGCCGAGCTGACTCTTTACTACTTTTACATTTCATGAGAGTATGAAAAATCTCTCTAAAGCAGATGCTGTCCATCCGTACAACATATATCATACAAGCGACCCGCCGATGCTTTGCAAGGGTGCAATCTACTGATATGGTGACATCTCAGAACATCGAGATTTATATATATGTACTATATCAAAGTAAAATATTAATATTAAATATATAAACATTCAGGAATAAATGCTCTAAATGATGGTGAAAACTGCATTAAAACCGATTATGTAGTTTTAAAGATTTGAGCGGTCACACAAACAGACACGAAAAGCGACTTAGTTTCATACTATGTAAAGGCATCGATTCTGGCTGAATAACTCTTTACTCAAATATACATAAACATGACATAAAATGACTCACATTACATCCTTTCCTATACTATTAATTGAGCAATATTTGTACCTATATACATATACTCGTATATGAATTTGTAATCACATTCTCGAAAACGCCTCTAAAGATTTCGATGAAAGTCATAGGGAAAAATCGATTTACTCGTAGCTAGGTCTCTTATCTCGGAAAATTCGTTTTCACTATTTTCACCCGAGCAGAGCGCGGTCGCCCAGGTACTAATTACAATATTACTTAATTATCTCCCTACACGACGATAATGGCGTCCTAACCTAATCCTAATAGCAAGTTACTTACGACCAAATCACTGGTTCAAATTATCGTATCATTGGTAATTATCATACTGATCAGTGCAACACAACGTCTGAGATGTTTACCATATAATATGGTACATATAAACACATGAGTACCTAGGTATGTTATTACGTAAGGCAGGTGTATTTACTATCGTGGACATTACTGACTGGAAGGAAAACATCGTGAGGAAACCTGGACTTATAGGTATTATAAGTCTGAAATCACCAATCACCAATGACCAATGGTCGTGCCTTCTCTGTATAAGAAGAGGCCTTTGCCCTGCAGTGGGACAATATTAGGTTTGTATTATTATTAATGTACTTGTTTACAAGTGTACTCCATTTGAAATAAGATTAAACATTTAACTAAACCTTTTGACAGTCCGTTCAACCGATTTTGATTTCTATTCCGTTGGATGACAAATGGCAGCTACAGTGAACATTTGGTATTGTAACTACTTTTACTGTACTGAACGTACACTGTATAGAAGTCAGAATCGGTTGAATGGACTGTAAAAAAGGTTTGTTTAAATGTCTAATCTCATTTCAAATGGAGTATAGACAGGTAATAATTTATGATATCGATGTGAAATATAGTGTAAGTGTGAGAGTTATAATAATTATGTTAATTGATTTCATCGTAATACGTGCATTTTACTAGGACGTCATGAGGTATCTCTTTGAGATATCCATTCGTGTCGATATTAATGAAAATCTGTGTCTTTATAACAATGGCCTTCGTTGTTTTAGGAACAATTTGTCATTGTGATAATAAGCTGTGGTTTTTAGGGTTCCTATTATCAGGATTACTGGGCCTCCGCTATCCGTCCGTCCGTCCGTCTGTCTGTCAGCGGGCTCTATCTCATGAACCGTAATAGGTTCACAGTTGAAATTCACAGATTGTGTGTTTTTATTGCCGTTATAACAAAAAATAATAAAAATTAAATAATTAAAGGGGGCCCAAAACGTGTTTTTGCTCGATCTTAATACGGTACGGAACCCTTCGTGTGCAAGTCCGACTTGCACTTGGGCAGTTTTTTTTAGCAAAAACACGTTTTTATTTAGATGAATTTATTACTGGATTATATTCTTAATTGGACAAATATTGGCCCAGCTCCACAATAATGTTTACTTCTATCAAAAATAAGTGATGGATAGTTCAAATTGCTCGTTATTTGGAATTGTTTGCTTTTAATCTGCGGCCAAACATCGCAAAATACTTACATAATGAAAATAATATTGAAATTGGAAAATTCAGAATTTATTATAGCGGCAATTTGAAGGCACTTGAACAGCAGTGATGTGATAAATTTAAAAAATTCAAAATATTTTATTTCACATAAACCTACAAGGGCACTTATGAAACGTCAAAAGCTAGCACGGTTCCAATTGGCCGTTTCCTATGGAGAAAAGCCGGCAAGAAACCCCACGGTTTTTCTCCACGGTCTTTTAAAAGTAAATGGTTTTTACAATGAATATAATGATAAACAGAAATTAATTATAACACACTCTACATAACATAACGCCTGTTTTTCCTCGAAGGGTTAGACAGAGGTGTTCCAAGGTGTTGTAATAAGTTATGAGTTGCAATGAAGATGATTTCAAAGTCGAATTTTAACATTTAAGAGTTAGAGTGTTACACTAAATGAAATTCTAGCCCCGCGATTTAACTCGCATAAGTCTCGATTCCGTGAGAATATCGGGATAAAAAATATCCCATATCCGAACCCAGGTCATGGTCTACCCATGCGCCAAAGCGTAACAACAAACAAAAAATCAAATCTTTTCTCTTTATAATATCTCTCTAAATAATTAATGAGCGTAACAAACAAACATACATCAAATTAAATTACTCAAAACCCCTTTGTACTCAAAACCATAACTATGTCGTCTCTTTAAGTATTTTACTGTGTGTACTTAAATAATAAAATAAATAAATAATTATTTCCTCTTTATAAAATCAGTGAGACAATTAATGTATCCTTACATAATGTAAGTAGGTATCTATAGCCAAACATACACATTACACAATCGATCACACACAAAATTAATTCAAAACAAAAGGGCAATCAATTGAATCCGTGACACGTTCATGCAAGTGACACGATAAACCTATGAACGCACAGGTACATCCATTGTAATGCGAGGCCGTGCCGTGTCAAAGGCAGTCTGTTATGTACTCCGCTTTATATGTTAAGATGGTAGACGATATTTTGTGTATAGTGTGTACTTCGGTTTGTGTTGAGCACGGGTGTTGAGAGTCGAATCTGAAGTGGAGTTGTAATCGACTAGTTGCGCCCGCGATTACATCCGCATAAATTTCGATCCCGTGGGAATATTGGGATAAAATTTATTTTATGTTTATGTCCTAAACCAGGTTACGGTCTATCCATGTGCCAAATTTAATTTTAATTCGTTCAGTTCTTTTAGCGTGAAAGCGTAACATACAAACAACAAATATTTTCTCTTTATAATATTAAATAAATAATCATTTAGATTAGTGGTAAGTAGATATTAAATTGCCTTCGAAGTGAATGAAGCAAATTATCGTACTTAGTAACAACTACATAAAAATAAAAATAAATCACTACCGCTATTTATTTACTTTAAATTTGTTTAAGCACACAAATGTACAGAAGCGGACTTAACAGCAGAATTTACAGCCAGTCAACCGTTACTTACACATAGAGAACGTACATATAACTGTTTAAATATTGAATACGAGGCTTTTGGCTAATTTGTAAATCAGTTTTTTTTTTTTTGTAATTTGCTTTTAGTTTGTGCAGAATAAATAATTTTTCTTTCTTTCTTTTCTTTTTCTGATTTGAAATGACACTGCCGCCTAACATTAAAACTTCCTACGTTTGAAAGAAAATAATGTAATCTTACATTTGAAGTACAATTTCAAATCTAGTACTAAATTCAAAGACCAATTTTTAAGTCATCACTACAAAGATAATAATATAAGAACTAACATTTATATTTTAACTGTACCTAGATAGTAAGTTAACTTCATTAATTAATATAAATTAATGTGTACATATTTAAGTATTGGGGGGGCGTGGTGACCCGTAACAAAGGTATTTTATGCCACCAGTCTCTCACAAAAAAACCCAATATTTTAGATGAAGCACTTCCTGTTCAAATGAAAATTTGTGATGAGAAATAAATAAATAATTATTAAATAAGTCCACCAATACTAAATCCTCATAATAAAATAAATAACGTAAATAACTCAACTATGCTATCATATATATGACACATATTGTTTGCGGTTTCATTACTCAGTTGCGGTATTTATTTACTTTACTCTATTTAAATTTTATATATTAAATATCAAAGTACAAGTTAAATTAAATGTATTGTCCATTGTATTCCATTACACTCTTAAGATCAATCCTACATAAATTCAAAAGTGTCGGTGTGTTCGGTGTCTTTGTTCTGTGTATTTTAGTGTTTTGCGACTGATTTCCGAAATTAAAGTAATTTTTCACTGTGTTGTTTTTTTTGGAAGTCAGTTTTTATGCACGACTACAGCAAATACAAAGAATGGATTTTTAATGTAGGATTGATTTTAAGCGTTAGTCATGGTACCTACCCCACACCAATTCGTTTACCACTACTTACTATGTAAACAACAGCGACTGTAAGTATTGTAACATCATAAAGATTCACAAAGTGGATTAAATACGTATTATGGACTCTAACTCAAAAACTACCTAAGCCATGTTAATAAAATGTATATGGGACCACCGCGCAAGCTTCCTCTACCAAATAAAAAAATAATTTCTAAAATCGGTTCAGAATTGCCGATTGTATCGATCCGCTCACATAAACAAAATAAAAACATACAGACGAACATAGTATAACCTACTCCTTTTTTGAAGTCGGTAAAAAAGTAGATAGAGAGAGCATGTATTGAGAATTACTATTCTGTAAAGTTCACTTAAAACCCCAAACAAGTGACCGCAAATAAATCGAAAGCCAATTCATTTGTTTTTAAAGTGAAATATCGCAGACTCACATCACGAATTCAGCAGTGGTGATTAGTGAAATAAAAATACTGAAACAATTGAATGTTATAATGAAGAATGCAGTTGAATATTATTATTTTTACAGGCCGTGCGACAATTCCCATCAGTAAAACTTACGAAATTCCATACAGTCTATCATCTCTTATTTAAACCTTAAGCCCCATGTATTTTCTTTCGTTGTGCTCATTTTTGTAATAAAAGGAATTATTATTAGTTTAGGCTGTGCGTTGTCTGTCAGTGAATTAAAGAATGAATTTAAGATTTTTGAGTGATGATAACTTCAGTAAAAAATCAGTGATAGTAAAACTCGTATACTGAAGGTGCTTATGTTCGTTGTAGTTCCTATTCTGCGGCAATGTTGGCGGTTCATCTACCTGTGGAGTATATCAAGCCCTTAAAAACTTCCATACAAATGTTGCATATATTCTTATTTTTTCAAACAGAAAAACCATATTAATAAAAACTTTCATCATGATTAAATTGTTCCTCAAAACTGAATGTTTAATCATTTCAACTACAGACCTGTCAGGAACAGATTCAGTAACTAAATTAATTGCAGAGCATTTTTCTTATGACTTTTTTTACATATCACAACATTGCAAATAATCATTCTAAAGAGATGTCAATTACGCGCAGTAGTCGTCGTAAAAACCATCCACATTTTTCGCCTAAATAACGTTTTGCATAAACCTGAAACGACGTGTTTCATAGCAGACCCTACAAGCCGTACATACTCACATCTCACAGTTACACTAACATAATTACACTACGCGTAAACACACGAAAATTATTTCTAAAAAACCGTTGACACTCAAAAATTCACGGCTAACACCACACAAGAATCACATCCGAGCCGAAACACGACACCATTAATTAAAATCCACCTTTGAATTTTCAGAAAAAGGGGGAAAACACTTGCGAAAAAAATTGCACTGCGACTCGGGAGAATGGGGGTTCGTAGCACGCGACAGGCGTCTACGCGGTAGGCGGCCGCGTCGCAAACTGATCCTCCCGTAGACGGTTACTATAGCACCCGCCGGCTACGAGCCGTAGCACCCGCTACGCCGTAGCCGTGCCTATATGATTGTGCGGACGTGCAAAGTCATGTTTCGTTTACAATGCAAGGTTTATGCTAAAAGTTGATACATTGTCCGTTATTATGCATATTGCCGGTTTATAGAATTTGCATTTTGCAAATTGAATACTGAATTGGAAGGGTTAAGGGCTGTGTTGTGGAAGTACTGATTGTTATTGATACTTAAATGGATAATATTTTTTTAATTAGGATTTTTTGCAGGCTTTTTTAAAGAGACTTTCAGGTTTGATAAGAATATGACTCATATTCATATTTTTTAAGGGTTTAGTTATTATTATGATTAAAGTGTAAATACTTATAATTTTTAGAAATACGGATAGATGAAAGTCCGAATAAATAATACCTACGTTAAAATCGTTTCAGTTAAACTCTAGTTTAAATGTAAATCGGTATTTGGCCTGGATCTAGACTCAAATAGAAAGGCAAGTTTAGGCATACTGTAATCTCAAACAAATCAATATCCAAACATAACCAAATGTTCCAGATTTGTTTATTTATAGAAACCGGAAAGTTCGCTCGTCGAAATTTATACATAAAAATAACCTAAGGGGAACTTTACTAGTTTAATTTTCTATGGTATCTCATTGTTTCAAGTAACAATAGGGGACCATACAAAACCTAAATGAGTTATTTAAACCTCAAAATGTTTTGGTTCAGAATTCAAAATTCAAATGTCATTTATTCAAACTAGGCTGAGAATCAGCACTTTTCGAACGTCAAAATTACATAAGACAGTCCCACACAAAACGCCCACCCTTCACCACTTCTTAGTGCTTAAGCTGGGAAGAAGAAGTGGCGCAACAACCTCCCCAGCAGCACAGCTGTCTGTTCAGTTGGTAAACCTTGATTATATATAATAGTGCTTTAACTGTAAGATATTCGTATATTATCGTGCCTTGGTGCCGGCTGTCATTTGTAGATCTTTGACAGTTGTTACGGGTCGTCAGAAGCCCGAAAGTCTAACAACCACTCTTACCAAGGCTTTACTTTACACCACACCACGCTTTAGCTGGGAAGAAGGTTAAAATCAAAAGAGTCAATAGTGAACACATTTTTTTAAAGATATGTCTATGAATTTGACAGCAGTGGTGACCCAGTGGTAACGGCCGCGACTTACAAGTCCTAGGTCGTAGGCTCAAATCCAGACAGGCGCTTTAGTTTGTGTAAATTATTTCATCACCACTGCTCTCAAAACGGTGAAGGAAAACATCGTGAGGAAACCGGCATGTCCTAGAACCAAAAATTCGAAGACATGTGACATCTACCAACCCGCACTGGGCCCGCGTGGTGGATTATGGCCCACTCCCTCAGAGAGAGGAGGCCTGTGTCCCAGCAGTGGGAACATTATAGGCTGATTATATTCTGTGAATTTAGTTTTCAAGGAATGAAAACTGATCTAATAAACACCACTGACGCTGCTATTTACGTGGCCACCTACTGAGCCCAATTAATCTAAAGCATAGTAGAACTAGAAAAGAGGACAATAATTTTTCAAAGATTCCATTTTTGTCTTGCAAATAGTAAAAGAGTCTTTTACTATTTTTTGTTTTATTTATCAAAACTCAGCCGATTGAAGTAGTCATTAATAAAATAATAACTAATTATTTATTATAGGACCAGTCGTTTTGGCGATGATTGGGGAAGCTCTATGTTCAGCAGTGGACGTTTTCGACGAAATGCTGATGGCAAAGAATCCATTATTTATTATATTAAATAAACAGACCATATTTTCCATTTACAAATGGTGTATACTTTTCTGAATTTACATTTTGCGCAGAATCACAAGAAATCTTCGCGATGTAGTGAAAATTCAACACTCTCAACGCTACAGAACAAACAAATATTCCGTACACGACAAGCCATTTCACAGAATATTAACACGGTACTCAAAATCATCTGAATATACGATAACCATCAAGTAGCGATTCACAAATCAGGCAGAAAATCTTCAATCTTGGGGCGATACGCTCAGATGTGGTGACAGATTGGCTCTGCATTAATCATGAGTGCCTGGTACTTTGTGTGGCAGTAGGTTAGTTTTGAATGGACATTTTGATGGTCAAAATAGTAGTATTCTTTCTATGATTATTAATTACTAGCTTTTGTTCGCGTCTTCGTCAGCAAGATATATGCATACCCATGTGATGGTTAAACATGGAGAACTTTTCTTCTATTAACAAAAACATCAATGTATATCTGTACCTATGTTTGCAAATAAATAAATGATTAAATGATTAAAAGAAATTTCTAGTTTCCCCGACCCACCGCATCGCGTCGCATCGCATCGCCTTCCCGCGCTATTACTTCGTTTTCGCTTAGCGTTTTTCTGTTTCTTTTTTTCGAGCGTGATTTTAAGTACTTTATAGGCTTCCTCAAGAAGGGCTATCAAATGCAAAAAGATTTTTTCATTCCGACTGGTAGTTCCAGAGATTACCGCGTTCAAACAAACAAATAAACTCGTCAGCTTTACTATTACCATACATACATAGATTTGATAAATACATACAATACATTATCATAACGCCTGTTTTCCCCCAAGAGTAGGGCAGAGGTGAATAGTAAAAATAAGACATTCCATAAATATTCATAGAATTTTTATTCATTAATCAAATGAAATTAAACAATTACATTTAAATTGTGAACATTTACAAGTATATAAGAAAGGAGTGGGGGGGACAATCATAGGGCATCAAAAAATTTGTCCGCATCGCTGTCAACAGGAATAGTGCCCAAAAGGCTGGCAGCATTGTCACGCTGTATGGCAATGCTGATTCTTTGGCCGAAGAATAGGCCAGCCTTCATAGAATAAATAAAAAAAATCTGTTTTGATGTCAGTTAAAACTTTAAAACGGATCGTAGCATCGAATTTTGTGTCTATACAGGGTGTCAGCCCATACATTTTGAACGCGTAGGTATTGCACTTTTCTATGAAACAGCAGATTTTTTTTTTTATGACCGACGATACATTTCAGCGCAGGGTTCAGAATGTTGTACTGAATCCATGGTAACCGGGTTCGCTTCGATCGAGGAACAAATCGCGAAAAAAACTGTGTTTTTTCGAGATTTCAGCGTTGTTCCTATAGTAAAAGTTATTCATAATGATGGTTTAGGATAAACAAAAACTAAACTTGTATATGCATGATCTCCTTTAAATGTAAACATAACTAACCTACTGCACCATAACTGTACAATATCTTAAGACCCTAATACACAGCCGGGCATAACATTAACCTTAGCACATCATACACTAATAGTGTTCGGTACCAATCACGACAGATTTGGTACCAAATTCATTAGCGAGGTAAAAGGGTTGATATGAATAGGAAAGTGAGGGGTTATGGTGATGGTGGGCCAATGTTGGGGCTAGTGGTTGGTCAAATGTTGGTGATACTGTATTTGTAGTATATGTAATGGTAGGTACACATATGGTAAACGTAAAATTAGATGTAATATACGTCGAAATATATGCAATGTTACATGAAATGTATCACACGTTACCTCACGTAAACTGCGCCTCACCCGCGCACATAGCGAGCATTTCAAATCGTGCGCGCACGCATTCCATTTTCTTCGGTTCCCGCGCCGTAAACACAGTGTGATCGCGGCGCACCTTTATGGACTAGTATCAGTAGATCTAAAGTACCTCATAATACCAAAACTTTGCATTTATTGTAATCAGATAGGTTAAACATTATTAAAAAATAATATTCATACGTAATTCTTGTACGACTGTGAAATTATAGAAGTCTGATATAATTTTAAAGGTTTCACATTGTTAATGCAGTACGTAGTTACAATAACTGATCTATTATACCATCATAATATACAATGAGCAATATTTGTATATATATATATATTTGTAAACACGTCCTCGAAAACGGCTCTAACGATTTCGATGAAAATTGCAATATAGGGGTCGATCTAGCTAGGTCTCATATCTGGGAAAATTAGTTTTCTCCGTATTTGCACCCGAACATAGCTCGGTCGCCCAAAGTTTAGAACAAGATGGCTACCTTAAAATAATAACATGGCTGCATGGAATTAGTAAGTACCTACTACTGTCATGGCAGCATGGCAATTCCTTGCATAATCAAATAAGCATCATAATTAACAATCATTTTCCTTAAATAAAATTTAATGTAGGCCGAATACTATCTACTACTTATAGTATACTACGGGTCTTGCTAACCATCATTATAAATTTCACAAAAAAGGTTCCCATATAAGTTCATGGCTACGTAATTTTTACATTCCCATTCAACTGACTCACGCAGTAATGCAAGTGTCTAGCGCCTACGACGCTATTATCCAATAAGCACATTGGCATATTAACCTCCAAACTAACACATAGTAATTTAAACCCTAAAATATACTGCACAAGATTGAAATTAGACTGCATGATAAAATGAAAATAAAACGATAACCTCTAACCTAATACAAGGTGATTTGTACTTTAAAGTCCTAAAAATAAGGTTTGGTTCAGTTTGGAGGTGTGAAAGGAGAGTAAACTATGAATGAACGTTCGTATGCGCCTACGCAGACCGGTTGATAGGCGGAGGCCTTGAGTGTAGCGCGTTGCAATGCAATAGACCGTTTTAGAGAAATATTTGAACAGTACCTCAGACAGACTTGTCTAAACTAAGTCCTATTTAGAATTACTTAACTATGTAAATAACAAAGATTTGACTAATACCTATGAGGTCATATCTACATCGTGGTAACTAAGGAAAACAAAGTATATTAATACAATGTCGCCCATGAGCATATGACCTTCTCGTATTTTTCTGAATATTCAAGAAAAGTTCTCGAAAATTAACTTTATAAGGGGAATATTTTTCAAGTTATTCAAAGTTTTTATTTAGGAGTTCTAAAAGCGTGAGTTATTTTATCGGATCAACTAACATTTTTTATTAAAAGTTGTCGACAATGGAAAAAAAAAATGGAGGTCAAACATTTTTTTCTGAAATAAATCTGTATTTATTAAAAAAAAAACACAAATGTAAGTCCATAAAACCATAGGGAAAAAAAACATTTTTTTTTTATACACCCCCTTTTTTATTTTCGGTAATTTTTCATGAATATTCAGAAAAGTACGGGCGGTCACATGCCCTAGGGTGGCAATGTATTACCCTTTAGTTAATACTATGTGTGGTTGTGCGAAAAAAACACGATTGCAAAACGAAATTTTTTAAGAAAGGGCAATTTGTACCATTTTGTATCATACCGAATCGCCGTGACTGAGGTGAACAGATCCATTTTGTACCTGAAAAAATAAAAAAAAATACATTCATCAACAATCTTCAAATTGCAAATAAAACATTTTCTGGGTGCAGTTTATTTTATTCTAAAATTATCTGAGTACTACGCCTTTCCGA
This sequence comes from Agrochola circellaris, assembly GCA_914767755.1. Lineage (NCBI taxonomy): Eukaryota > Metazoa > Arthropoda > Insecta > Lepidoptera > Noctuidae > Agrochola > Agrochola circellaris. The sequence goes on from OU611853.1 coordinate 5,072,647, forward strand.
AAACAGGATACCGCCCACTATTCATACACGATCCATTAATTTAATTAATAACGTCTCTTCCTTCTAAATTACAGCATCATACATAAACAGTTTACAAAATTAACTGTCACAATATTCAGACAACACTCCACCTTAACACCTTAAAAATAAGGATCATAACAAGTGTAAAGCAGTTGGTTTTTATTAACAGTGCTTGGCTAGCCACCAAACCAGTTGCATGAAGCTTTTGCTAGCTTTTCTAGTTAGAAAAATGCTTGGAAAAATCGCGACAAGCCCATTACTTGAGCTATTAGTGCTTATGACGTAAATAATACTATATTTTTATTACACTGTTCTTGGTTGGAATTAAATGGAAAATATGTTGGAAGAGCTCTTGTGTTTATTGGTCGTTGGGTAAATTATTTTAAAAGTTACACTTCAGTTTATATTGTTGGAGTTAATTAAAAAGAAGAATGCAATTTTAAGGATAATTGAGTTGAAGTCTTAGCGTGGACAAAGAAATCTTCAGTCAGGTAAAAAACGTGTGCTAAAGGAACCTTACAAACATTGTAACTCAAACAACTATAAAGTTAATCCATGGTAAAAAATTATTATTAAGGTAATGCACTCCATCGTCAAAAATAGAATACAAAAGTATATTCATAAACAAAAAGAAACGATGCTGTCAAAGCGCGTATCCTATTCCATTTTTTGGCGCAAATTCCCGTCATCCCCTATTGAAATAAGTGGATACTTCTCCCTTTTATCTTAACACCAGTTCGTTTTTAATAATATCCCAATTTTGGAAAATATTTTCAACAAAAGCTCTTCGGGCCTTAGAGCCTCAGTATCGAATGGTTGCTAGGATACGGCACGACCAACTGAATATCTAATTTTACCCCTTGATAAAGATTTGTTTAAATATGTACTTACCTACAACGCAAAATGTATCGGTTGCCAAAGCTTTGTTTTAATGAGGATAATATGTGACAATGTTCCCTTTTGTTGTTGTATATTGTATAATTTATTTATTGAATTTAATATAAGTTAATCTAAACGACCTAATTTAATTTGTAAATACTTAAGTTATTGAATAATAATGTTTCTGAATTTAATTTTAAATCTGATATTATTTATATCAGATTTAATTGTCTGTAATTATAAAATTGGTACGTCGCTGGCAAAACATGAGTCAACTGAACTGTTACTGAAGACCAAATATGTGTATCTGTGTTTAGGAGGACCTCGTGGCTTAGTAATAACAGCCGCACGGCTCGATCCATCAGATTATGCTACGCTTTCCGGGGTTGGTCCGTGGATGGGTGACCATCTATACATACCGAGACTCCTCCGTGCCTCGGAAAGCACGTTAAGCCGTTAGTCCCAGCTGTCATTTGTGGATCTTTGACAGTCGTTACATTGGTCGTCAGAAGCCCGACATTCTGACAACCAGTCTTACCAAGGGGTATCGTGTTACCCAGTAACTGGGTTGTGGAGGTCAGATAGGCAGTCGCTCCATATAAAATCAGTATTTTACATGGAGCAACTGCCTACCGAATACCAATGTATTCAGTTGCATCCGGTTAGACTGGAAGTCGACCCCAACATAGTTAGGAAAAGGCTAGGCAGATTTTGTTTAACAAATAAATGTTTTCATTAATTTCATTAATATTTTTAGGGGTATGAGGAACAGGGTGTAAAGTTCACTCATCCCCCATAGAAAAGGGGGGATCCTCCGACCAGACGGGTGTCATGTCTGGCGGGCAATTGCCCAGAGGTTGAAGTCGTGAGCTTGTATATATGTCCACCGCGCGGTAAACTCTAATTGCGCGATGCAGGATTTGAGTGACGTCAGGATGTTGTGTGACGTCAAGTCTTTGATGCGTAGTTCGCATGTGGCAGTGTAGATGCCGCCACATCACTCCCCTCCGGAGACCGGAGGTCGATAGTGGGCTGAGTCTTGTATCTTGCGATGCTTCACAGTACCAGCTGTGGTTCCAGTGAGTCGGAACCGGGTGCCGCATAGTTCGCGATGAGTCGGAACTGTCTGCCGCATAGTTCGCGGTGAGTCGGAACTGTCTGCGGTGCTTGCGGTGATTCCCCAGTGAGTCGGGGTGGCGCTGCGTCTTGATCCAGTGGGTCGGATGTGGTACAGCGCTGGGTTGTGGCTGGCTGCTGGCGTCGACCAGGAGAGGGTAGAATGGGCTCTGCTTGTGAGACCGGCCGAAAGTGCAGGTGCTGTGCCAAGGTTGCTGATGAGGCTGAGGGTGATGACCAGGAATGCGCGTTCGCTGCATGCTGGTGGTCAGGATACCCGTTGAAGCCGTGGGTGCTGGCTGGCTGTGTGACTCGCCTCACGAAAGCTTGCGGGAGTGACGATGATGATGACGTCACGCTGAAGTAGTTGCACGAAGGCTGCGTTGACGTTCATACTCGGGGTCACCAATTTAGGGGTATGAGGAACAGGGTGTAAAGTTCACTCATCCCCCATAGAAAAGGGAGGATCCTCCGACCAGACGGGTGTCATGTCTGGCGGGCAATTGCCCAGAGGTTGAAGTCGTGAGCTTGTATATATGTCCACCGATCACGTCGGGGTCACCAGTGAAGTAGTATAGTACTCCGATGTTGCAGTGTTTATACTACTTGCAGTATTATATAAATATTAGCAGTAAGCAGTATTAGCAGTATTAGAAGCGGTTTAGCAAAAGGTAATAAAATTCCAAGCGAGACGCAACAGAGTTATATTGCACAGCCAAGTAATAACAGCAATGAATGTGGATACAAAATGTACAGGTATTTATACTAATTGCTTACAACTAAATAATAATAATAACGGTTCACGCTTGACCGTTTTGCGCAGGAGTTGACGCCCCCTCGTTAACGAAGACAATAGACGAGTCCGCCGACATCTTGCCTCGTTAGTGCCGTAACAAAAGATGCGCGGGCGCCATGTATCGGAAGGCGGGGCTAAGTCCGACTGACGTCACGAAGTAGGCGGAGCTTCGTAACTTGTTTTGCACACGGCACGCTCTGACGTAAAATCGCGTGATCCTGTGCTGCGTTGAGTCGTGCGAGTGTACTTGCCCACTCGCTACATATTCATTATCTTTGTTCGTTAAGTCAAAGATCTAAAGGATAAAAAGAAACACAAGGCAGTATACCAGCATTATATACCGATCAACGACACAAGTTTCGTGAGATCCGAGTGAAGAAAACTTATTCTTTCAGCGTTGAATGCGATGCGGTCGTCATCAATCACCATTATGACTTCGTTGAGACAAGTTCTACCCCTTCCCTTACGTGTCGAAAAACCGACTGAAATAAAAAGTTACATATCTCGGCAAGCACGATAACCAGTTGGTCCCGGCTGTCATGCGTAGATCTTTGACAGTCGTTACGGGTAGTCAGAAGCCCGCAAGTCTGACAACCAGTCTTGCCATGGGGTATCGTGGTACCTAGTAACTGGGTTGTGGAGGTCAGGTAGGCAGTCGCTTCATGTAAAATACTGGTTTTCAGCTGCATCCGGTTAGACTGGAAGCTGACCCCAACATAGTTGCGAACAGGCTAGGCAGACTGAAATGATTAGGCAGATGATGAGATGATAAGATTATTATAGAAGAGAACTATTATATTGATACTAAAATAAGTTTTAAGTTTTCTATACTAACACAAATTTATCGATTCTCTGTGGTCTGAATTTTATGTTACTAATGTCTCTTCTGCAATAACAAGAATTTAAATATTATGAGAAATTTTGTGACTGTATAAATACACAAATCAAAAAATTTATAATGACAATATACAACTTGACATACAATACTGGCCACCAGGTTACGACGTCTGTCGCGCTGACGGTTAGTCACGTCTCTCTATCCTTCATTAATTTGAAATAAAGATGATTGTTTTACAAAATGTGTATTTAACACAACTTAATACTTAAAGCTTGTAATATAGTTTCGGACTATGTGCATTGGCACTAGGTGGTAAGCCTACAGGTTTTCATGGATTTCATCCCCATGCTGAGCATGGTCATTTTCCCGGGTTGGGCAAAATGTTATTGGGTTCTAGATTCACATTAACAGCACAGAGTCTGGATTTTTGCCCGGTTGATGTCAATAAGCTCGCTCCCAATTACAAGGGACTAAAACATAACTGCCGAAATGTAGGTGTGCTATAAGTACCATCGAAGAACTTCATATCTATACACCGTAAGGACTAATTCTGCTTGCCGCGCTCGGCCGCTATAGAACCGGGGCGGTAACAGATGTGGTCATCGTGTTCACGGAATTTTGTTTTCAAACTGCTTAGATATGAAGTTCTTCGATAGTACACATCTGCCTAACCCCTCGGGGAAGTCAGGCGTGATGTTATGTTAATGTTAGATAGTTAATTGACTCAGGCGTGACTTTGCGGAAATCCATTATAAAATACAATAGACGACGTATATTTAGTAACTTAATCCGCGTAACTGTTCTTAAAGAGTCATAAAGAACCCTGTAAGAAATCAACGAAGCATCCTCAGGAAGGCGATTGATTTGTTGCGAACCCGGACCCAACGTGTGGACACGTCAAGCGTCGAGCGCAGTGTACGCTAAAAAAGTTGAATCCAGAGTAATCCTTACAAACATATTTTATGTAATGCCCACCCTGGCTATTCCATAGTCAATGTTTTATGAATTGAATATTGCTTCCTCCAGTAGTAAAGCACAGGTTATGCATAAGTTAGCAGATCCAGTTAACTTTATAGTGAAAGCTAAAGAGAGAGATTGCAGGCGCCTTCAGAATGGAACCAAGCTTAACGTTTTGGGGGCCCTGGTCCAAGCTAAGGACGATCAGATGTTATAAGGATTCTGTTTTTCCGGATTTCACTTCGTGAAACATCGTGAGGAAACGCGCATGACCTAGAACCAAAAATTCGAAATCACGTGACATCTACTAACCCGAACTGGGCCCGCGTAGATTACAGCCCACTCACTTTCGAAGAGAGGAGGCCTGTGTCCCAGCAGTGCGACCATTATAGGCTGATTATGCACTTACACTACGCGACAACTAAAAGTATTTATTACCTTGTAAAACGCACTGTTGGATTTTAAACTCGGCGTTGAGCAGAGCCTTGATAATCCAACACTGCGGTTTTCGGATCGCTTGAAAAGTTGCAAACTAAGCGGCGTAATTTTAGTTTCTGATTTCAAACTTGCTTTCATAGAATTTGTTAATACTTATTTTTTATAGTTTGTATATCAGATAAGATAATGGAAGTAATTTCAATAACTGATTGATTTTTTGTTTGTTTGACATGGAAGTAATTAATATAATTTTTTTTATTTTTGTGCTAACAATAACAATAAAGTCTATTTTTCATTACCACTTTTTTATACAGACAATATCACGTAGGATACCTACTTAGCTACACCTAAACGTAATAGTTAATTACTTGTGTTAATGTTTTTTTATTTCGTCAAACTTTACCAATAATATTCAGTTTAGTAATCTCCTTTCCAGCTGTTTAATAACGGTTTTTACCTGCCTTTTTTTAAATCGCCATCTCTTATCGCTCTTACCAATCTTACCATACCATGGGTAGTAGGTACCTATCCCTGAACGGGCAATATTTTAAACTGGCTAACTAACAGGTAGTACAACCAATTAGCAGCAGTTTACTTGCTTCATTTTCTATGGACAGATTAAAATAACGTGATGAACTTTTAATTGGCATTGCTGTGTTAATATTTTAGTTTGCTATGACTTGTACTAGAAGATATTATTATGCAGCGGAATTTTAATCGGGGATTTTAGTTTCAATAAATATAATAATTTGAAATTATGTAAGTATTACTTTTTGATTAATTACATTATTGTTTTTAAATCATATAAAGAATAATGTAATAAATCAAAAAGCATAATATAATTTTGCAGTAGGCATCCAAATAATGTTAAAGTTAACATAAGTAGAAAATAATAAAGAACAAAAATATCCGAAAAAAAGAAAAAAAAAATACAAAACTATGAAAAGAAAATGTGAATAAAATACAAAAATCTAAAAACACAAAAATGTGTTTCTAGCAGAGCGTGGTTTCGATCCACGGACCTCTGGGTTATGGGCCCAGCACGCTTCCACTGCGCCACTCTGCTCTTGTTACATCGAGCCGAAATTAGCGTTGACTAGCCGCCACTGATATCTCGAGTGCGCATGCGAGTAACGTCACACCGCGTCGCGTCTATTACGTCAGTCGGCAAGCGATAGTGAACTTTACGTTGCATCAGTTTAGAACGTTTATTATTAGAACTTGTTTCGTAATACTAATATCATTATTGTGACTCCGTTTGTTATTCTATTTTTAGCCGATGCTAGTGTAGGAAAAAACCTAACTTTTGCTATTTCTTTTGGAAGGAGGTAGGTAAGCATTTTTTACGCGTGTTTTTCAGAGGCATGTTTTTACTGCGTGCTCTGTCCTTTGTAAATAATAATGCTTATCAAATCGCACTCAGCCGTCTCTACCTAACGTTAATGGTTTGTTATGTAAGCAAGTAAATAACAGAAACAAAGATTTTCAACATCAAATTGTTTTTTCCTTTATTTCTTTTTAAATACTTACATATCGTTTATATTTTTAAATACTATCATTAAAAAAAAACAAAAAAACTATTTAAAAAATATTTTTTTATGTCTACCAAAAAGGGTTTGAGCCTATCATTCCATAGAAATAAATATATGATTTTCTTTACCAAGGGATCGCATTATGCAATCCGTTATTTATTTTATCAGAATATAATCAAAATTGTAATTATTATTAAATGTGAAAGCTTCCTGATAACCTTGAAATTTTTATTTTACTGAATTAACAATCAGCGGTCTCCGAGACTATACTTGTCGCACACAAGCAAACGAAACACGTGCACGCACTATACTAGCACACAAAATTCATTCACACATTTTTTTTATTGTTTTTTTTTCATTCAAATTTTTTTTTTTTTTAATGATAATTTTTTATGAAAATTTTTATTGATAATTTTTAATGTTTTTACTACTTATTTATTGTTTTTTTTTGTATATGTATGGGTATTTTGCCTGAAATAAAACACTATTTTTTTTTTATTAGTCCGCTTCTTTAATCGTTGTTTGTGTTCCTCATAAATTGAATAATTAGTACATAAGGGGGTACCTTGGTGTCAAATTGGCCGGCTGTATTAACTTGTTTTCTAAGTAACTACCTAGACTTTTGCTTTGTTTGCTATTGATCTCGTAATTAGTTGTAATAGTTTTACTTATTCTACTTCGTCATTAGACGAAGATTATTTAAGTTAAAATTTAAATCTCATAAAAGTGAACTGTATCATGTTCTTATGAAATAAAGATTCTTTAAACTTACCCTATCTTTGTTCTTAAATTCGCAGGTAGTCGCAGGACATAGTGATGCTCACTTTACTGTGAGCACAAATGAAAATATTTGATTAATCAAAATATTCTATAAACCAGAAGTGTGAAGTCCTATGTAATACCTCAATAAAAACACAAGAACCGCAAAATACTACGTCAACACCATACCTTCGGGCTTCGCACATATACCCCTGTGCCGGACATAGCCGTAAACACAAACAGAGCAAGTGAGGGTTAAGTAGAGAGCGTGACATGTCGTTTTGTTGTTGTGCCGGACACAGCTACCGTCATTTTTAACGGGTTAGGTCCGCTTATGTGTAACGTCGCCATGAATTTGAGCATTATACTGTTTTTACATAGACATAAGTTTTAGACGATGAAAGTCTTGTAAGGTTTTTGTTGTGTTTGTTTGTAACTAACTATTTATTTTCTCAATACTTTGCACAGAGGAAATTTATTTGAACATGTTTATGTTCAAATAAATTTCCTTTGTGCCACTAAAAGTACTAAGACCTAAGTACTTAGTGTTTATGCTCAAATAAAGTGTAATTAAACCTGAAGATTTTTTTACTTCGTCATATTTAAAAGTGCCATTTATTTTATTTGTTTGCTTAGCTCCTGTATACAGGAACCAAACAAATGTAAACTGTATGTATATTACTACAAAAATTAACATATTGTTTTCTTTTTATTTGAATATTTTTTTCTATAAAATATCCTACGTGCTTGGCTCCTTACACAACTCCACCATCCACACACCATAGGATGCATGCATCAAAGTAATGTATCCAAAATTAAAGTGGACCTCCAATTTCCGCCCAAAAATAACAACACCTGTCCCATAAGCGCCCTCTGGCGGATAATGGCGTGAAGATTTATTTTCTGCTACATGGAATTTTAATGTCATGTGTACCAGGATATGAGAAGAAATGATACAATAATGGGTTTCTGTGGTGCGCTTTATTAGGATATTTTTGCAAAGGTTTTGGTTTACCTGGCTGGGAAGTATGTTTTTGATTTATTGATTAAAAAGTTGTCCTGCATCAAAAGCAAATATTGACGCAGTATACATGAATGTAGGTATTCTTTTAACTGTGAATATTTTTTTAATGCAAACCAATTCACTTAATTTTTAATTATACGAGAATATTCTGAATTATTACCATGTCCAGTCCTAATGGAAGCAGTAATACATAAAACATAATTCACTACAACATTCGTATATAATAATTTTCCCAGCGCGCAAATACACGAACATACAACTGTCAGTTCATTCAGTAGAAAATAATCCACAGAATTTCCAAACGCAAAAGCAATTCAACGTAATGCAACAGAATTATTAATTACCTGTGTCCGTCATGTCCAGCGTTATGACCATTACACTGCATGTACCTGCTGAACCAGCACTAATGTCCAACAGAATATGCCCATAGATATATTCGACATGTCATCACTTTCACTTCATTTCTCATGTCATTCCCAGCCATGATGAATGACCAGCCTAATTTGATCCCCCCGTTTCTTTCCTCTAACTAAATTTTCCCTTATTAAAGCATTTATTGAGGGTCATTGAAGGTCTATATACTCTGGATAGTTCAGAGAAAAGACTGGTATAACCTGAACTCGAAGTAAGTCGAGATTGTATCGAAACAATGTTGATAAAGAGTGTGCTGAGGGTCTAGCTAAATTGGTAATGGTAGCCAGCCGCTCGGAAACTCACGATAATGTAGCTGAATTATGGATTTCAGATCTCGAAGTTAATTTCTTCCAGTTTGATATTTCATTACATGGTTTTGAAATAATGTTCATTGTTTCATGAGAAATGGATGGACTGTAATTTCAATTGGATTCGATTGAAGTATTTACGATTTTCCGCGAATAGTTAGCCAATGAAAATTCCTCGTCACAATAAAGAATATGGTATCATTTGCGAAGCTAAATTCTATTAAACCTACTAACTAAATTGTATGCTATACAACTTTTGTTGCAACCACAAACAAACTACAAATTAACTCCCACCAAGATTCCAAGCTCCCAAATGATTGAAACCTACATTGTCTTAAGCACTGTAGATCATATTTGTTGCCCCAGGCTATTCTCTCAGGACGGGGCGACCGCCAACACGTCTGTAAACAATCAATATGCTAATTAAGTTAACCAGCCCTCAGGTGGCGACTGTACCACGCGGGGCAACGCTACATACAAATTTGGTCGTTTCAAACCATTGTATTAGCAACCTGATTTAGTGCCTATTTAGGCTGGTCATTGGTAAATACTGGGCGAATGGCTACTGTGAAATTAAGGGAAATTCGATGACAATTTGTTGGTAAATAATGGTGTCTGAAATGCTGATCAATCATTAATTCTACGTGTGACTGCCTTAATGTTCTGTAAGTTAATGAACTTTTGCAATATGTTTGGTGGCAGTTGTAAAAATTTAAATATCTAAACATTCCCAAACTCTAACTTCGTTGTTCATTTCCCTAAAGCAAAAAACATAAAAACTTCGGTAACGCCGTACAAAAAGTATCATCAACGGCCACTGTTCATTTCACAATACTGCTAACTGCGTTACAGGAATGCACAAAAATCATAAAACTTTATATCCTGTGCGGTCGTTCGGCGCGGCACGCATCGCGCCAATATTTTTTTTATTTCTATTTCACGCACGTGGCGGCCATTTTAAATCCAAATGTAATTGAGAGTTATGTAAATGCGGCTCGGTCAGCCTGTTTACCATTTGCGCAGAATTTCGGGATTTGGTATTTTGTGAAAAAGGGAAAAAATTGCCGATCGGTGAGCAGACGAAATGTAGGTTTAAGAATGGTATTTGGGAGATGAAATTGGATGAATTTGTCTAAAATATTGTTTTTGTAGGTGTTTTTTTTATATTCTACACAGCGTTGTCGGAAAACAATCACTAAGAAGCATTTTTCCAAAATATTTCTTTTCGTGTTTAGAAGATACCCATTTCTATAGTAGGTAAGCATCATCATATTCTGTCATTTTTTACATCGTACATTAACTTGGTCCGTTTTCGTAAACACCTACTCTATTTACAACCTAATTTCTTAAATAACCTTCGTCCATATTATTTTTTTCTTCCACTCTTTTTCGATCAAAAAATATCGGTTCCCATGATCCCATTGTCCCGATCAATTTTTCCCGCGAACACTCCAGTAAAGTCGGCGCCATTATCTCGTCAGTGGCGTTTTAAGCGCCATCTATAACAAGTTGCTCTAATGGAGGTGTCATGTTACCTTCTCGAATAATGTCGTCCCACTTACTTTGGCAGTTCGGAACCTGATGTTCAAGGCCTTTGTAGTAAATAATACTTTTTATCGGGAAATTGTTAATATTAGGGTGTTGTTTTTCAGCTATTTTGAAGCTCATTAGTGAGGCAGGTAAGCCTTGCTTAACAAAATAATGCTTCCCTTACCAACTACGTCACAAAAGCTCTTTTAAATTGTCCTTCATGAATTTGGTAATATACATATGTAATGTTTGGTAATATATTGATCGTAAACTGGTTCACTAATGTTTCACCAAAACACCATTGAAAAATTTTAATTTATTATTTTATTTTATAAACACTCGTTTTACAAACATTTATTTAGCAAATGCTTCTCTTTACAAATGTTTCGCATGATCTTTAATCATTTATACATTTTTCATTTAATATTTAGATTATTTTGGAAATATCACGTTTATACTTACTAAATATAATTATATAATAATTTTTCTAAACCAGTCACGAAGGGATCATGGTTGCAATTTCCATTTGGGTCTGAAATTCTTTAAACCTAGAAGAGTTTTTTTTTCAACATATTCTAGTCGTTTTTAGAACTCGCAGAAAATTTGTAAATTAATTTTTGGTGAAATGACTGGACACCCCGTAAACTACTTGGAGCAGAATCTATTTAATTATATCGTTCAGTTATTTCCATTTCTGGTAAAGTCACGTTCATTTGTAACCAGATTACGCAGACATATTTCAAAGAGAATTGAGTAAAAGCGACCTTCCTTTTTTAAACCAGGACTCCATCTTTTCAAACTACCCACATGCAACAAAACCTCACGTCCACACAAAATAAATCATTCATTAATTACAAACTAGCACAGGTTTTATTCAGAAGGTGATATATGGGAGAGGTGTTATCACCTAGCCCGCTAATTGCGTTTCTACTGTTGAGTTATTGCCCATCGTGGGGCAGCCCAGACGCAATAACCACAGAATGGGTATACACATGGTACAGAACGTTACGACTGGGTGTATCACAGAAATCAAGACGAAAAGTAGGGCAAAAGCTGGCTAAACACTAAGCGTTTTGATGACTGTTACGACCATTCCATATGTACTCGTATCAGGAATAATAGAGGAACGTCTCGCATTCTTAAGGCAAATATGGAAACATAAGAAGAAAGAGGGAAACACCTGTTAAAAGTGCTTCCAGCAATAGTGAAGTAAAATCTTTCCTCATATACAATTCCGAAGCTGCGCAAGTATTGTTCTTTTTTATCGTCTACATTTTTGTTAATAATTAAAACATTGTGATCCTTATAAAATGTACGAGTAAGTACGATAACAAGAGATCTTATTTTTTACATTTCGTTGTCGGACTCTAGGGTGACGAATTATAACGAATAAGTAGTTGTCACTTGAATGTTCGTGGATACGAGTAAGATTCTTTGAAGGCTTTATGATACACTTACGAAAATTTTGGCGGTCACCATCTATGTATTTTAATTTTGTCTCTTTTGTGGCACTCTCGAAAACTAAAATGTCGATGATCAGAATGAACCATGCTTGCACCGCAGTAGGTAGCAATGCAGCTGCGCTTAGTTCTGTGCCTTTATTTGGACTTTTCAATGCCTTTCACAATGTGTTATATGGAGTTAACCTTCTGTGTGCTTTTCTATATTCCGTTTAATAACCGTCGAGGCGTCGAGACGCACCAATGGTTTATTCAAAACTGTTTTATTGTGAAAACTGTACAATCCGTGTGTGTTCGATTGAGTACGTCATGCTCGTTTTTGGAGTTACATGGTACCTATAAAAAGTTTTAATGAGACGCGGTCTGTATTGCAGACTGCACTTTTGTTTTTTTTAACAGGAACCCGAATCGAATGAATAAATAACGAATTTCCGGAAGCCAATCGAGGAATTCGAGATTGTGGCTTTATTTGTTTCATCATTATATTTCTGACATTTTCTGGTAAGCAATCAAAGAATTATGGAATTGTGCTTACATATTTGTAAATCAAGTACTTAGTGCCATTAACTGAGGTGTACTTAAAGTTTGCAGACTAAGAAAATGCTGGCGATACAGATGATAGGCAGTAGACGGTGTTAGTAATACAACCAGCTTTCTAATTACGCAACACATTTTCGTTGACAATTCCGACTAATCGGTTTCAATTTGACAGGTCAACAACATTCATTGTGTTATTTACGTTGTTGAGCAGATTTTTTTTTGAACGTACGAATCAATGGATTAGCAATCTTTTTCAAAACGATTCAGATTCTGATTGATCGTGTATTACGTAAGTAGGGTACAGGAACCCAATTGCGTAATCCATTGCTTCATATGTTTGAAAAATTCGTTGGCTCGACAGAGTAAATAGCGGAATGAATATTGTTGAATTGTCAAAATGAAAGGCAATTGCAATTACCCCGCAATTAAGGAAGGATTTGATTGAAATCTTTTACCAGGAAAGCTACCTACATACAAACATAAATTGTGACAGCTTACTTTTAGGGGTTAATAAGAATTATAGCTAACTAGCTGCATCCCACGGTTTAACCCGCATAAGTCGCGATCCCGTGCGAATATCGGGCTGAAAGGTATCCTATGTCCTTCTCCAGGTCATGATCTAACTTTGTGCCAAATTTCATCCAAATCCGTTCAGCCGTTTTAGCGTGAAAGCATAACAAACAAACTCACTTTCGCATTTATAATATTAGTTAGGATAGTTAGGATAATGAAAGGGACATTGATAAAATAATAGTAAGTGTAATAAAACGTTAAAATATATAGGTACTAGCACAGAATTACAGTAGTACTAGTAAACAAATTATACACTTTTAATTTCCATACAAACCATAACCATCCAAATCCTCCACAAACTGCCTGTTATCAAACAATACACACGTTTAGCGGTCAAAAGAGACTTCAGAAACTACCCGAAGCTTAAAACTTTTCAATGGAAATCAGGAGGGAATGGGCGAAAGAATAAAATATTTCACGACAGTCGAATCGGAGTTGGAACGGTCAGCAGTTTCGTGATACGGGAATCTATTTTGGTATAGCACGGAAATGTAGGAATGTTTGAAATACCTGAGAGCTGACTATTGGACAACAGGATGTGCTACGTAGAAGTGTCGTTTTGAAACTGATGCTGAATGACTCAGTGTAATGTAAGTATCAACTTAGTTGTGTATCGAAAAATGACATATTATTTTGAAACTTACCTCGAGGCGAGAACATGATCAAAAAAAAAATCAAAATCAAATTATTTTTATTTCACATAAACCTACAAGGGCACTTATGAAACGTCAGAAGCTAGGTGCACGGTTCCAATTGGTCGTTTCCTATGGAGAAGAGCCGGCAAGAAACTCCACGGTTACTCTTTTAAAAGTAAATGGTTTTCAAAGTTACAGTGTTAAAAGGTATGAGAGGACAGTGTAGGCCCATCAGCATGCCGTGGAGAGTGAGCCTTTTTTGTAGTAGGTCCCCAAACTTGAGTGTGAACAAGAGAAGGCGTAGCAGAGTTTTTATTTGCTTATAATTGCTATGCACCTGCTTGCAATGCTAAATCAAAAAGTTGTCGATCGCGTCTGTCGCGGTATGGCTCACAGCCAATCACAAAAACTAGGTACTGTTTTAGGTAAGTAATTTTCGAATTGCATCCTGATTTACATTTTGTTGTTGGTACATTGCCACAAAGTAGTTAAAAGAATAGTTAGTCAACTCAACTCAACTCAAAGCCTTTATTTCAATCAAATCAATTTGGTACAAACACTTTTGAATTGTCAAGCAGTTGGTCAGTCAGAGAAATGAAGCATGTTGCCCATTCCATAAAGTAGTAAGTTTCTATGAAGATGAACGGGCAAGAAACTCCATGGCGGCTCTTTCAGGCATAAGAGGACGATATAGAAAGACGTGCACGTTAAACACGTCCACAGAAAACAATAAAAAAAATGCTAACGAGCTGACAGCGCGGCTCAAAGTAAGCTGTAATACACCTAATGTCAACTTTAAGCCTCTTCGACTGTCGAAGCACTCATATTACTTTAGCGTGATAATCACCACTGTATCCATTACTAATGTGACTAGCTCATATACTACCATAACAAATAAACGGCACTTAGATACAAATAAACATATAAAACGGCAACATTTCCTCTAGCATGCTCTTGTACAATGGATGCCGCGATAAAGGTGCACACCCAAATTGCAGTTTTATCGCGCGTCGCGATCTATGCGCTGTGCCGAGATCTATAGTGGTGTTTGTAGTTACACGGTAGGAGAGTAGTGCTGATTCGCTTTGGGATATATAGTTGATACCTAGGACCTAGGTTTAACATAACATCACGCCTAGTTTCCCCGAAGGGTAAGGCAGAGATGTACCAATAGTACACCCACATTTCGCCAGTTATGTTTAAGTCCTATGTAGTTGGAGGCGAGCCTATTGCCATAAATCGGGCAAAAATTCAGACTGAGAAATAGTAAGTATAGAACCTACTTATACATTCGTCCGTAGGTAAACTAAAAAGAAAGACAACTCATGTTAACAGCCGACGTATTCTGTAAATAAAAAACTCACCGTGAAGACTTAGGTGAAGTGAGCTGTCAATAGTGTCAATCTCTAGCATTAGGTGGAATGACAGCTCACTCCACGCGCACTTGACCTAAGTTTTCACGGTGAGATGGTTACAGAATGCTGCAGCTGTAATTAATAATAATCTCGATTCAAATAAGCAGTAAGATCTGCATATCTAAATCGCAGTAAATCTTGATGGCGTTCATCCAGATTTACAGTGTAATTGCTCCCATGCCTTAGGCCCTTTGTACATGGCAAGGTTTCTTTACGATTCGGTTATAAGATATACGGCGACGGGCGCCGTGCCGTAGTGCCGCCGCCGTGTCGTCGACAAACTTCCATAGTGATCTACGCAACACTCACGACCGTGCCTACATACGGCGAATAAATCGTAGTTTTTCACGGCATGAACAACGTTTGTGTACACAGGGCCTTAGGATTCAACTAAAATATCAACAGCCAATTAAAGCTTCGTGCAGACCAGCGCGACGCGACAGCGCGCAGTTATACCGTCAAGTTTTCTTAGAAATTGTATTGTTCGTGTCGCGGCGCGGCGTCGCATCGCGCTGGTCTGTACGAGCTTTAAATCACTTTTCATGAGATTTGAAAACAGATTCAATTTTATAGGCATTAAGAAAGCAGTAAAGTTATATGATTTTTCTGTTTGCCAATCGCTCAATAAATATTTTTTTATTATTTATTATTGATTACTGCAACCTTGTTGATATTTTTGTATTAATTTGACATTTACTGTCATTCGAACGATTTGACATTAATTTATATTATGTATAATTTCCTAATAGTTATTTAAAATTATAATGTCTTTAGATTTGTGTAAATTAAATATGATTTGCATGCCCATGTGACGGTAGAACATGGAGGACTTTCATAATAAAACATCAATGTAATAATTACCCATGTTTGCAAAGTAATAAATGATTTATGATTTAAAGCATTCCTGATCAGAGACTCTACTACGCCTTCAGAAATAGAGTTTTACGTGATTTAATCTCAGAAATCAACCGACTTTACTAAGGAAATAACCTAGCTAATATAAGAAACCTCGAAATATACCACACTCATTCAAGTAGGTACAAAGAAAAACTGATTAGAACAGATAAGGTCGCAGTTACAAAGTCCTTGACATTTTGTTAGTACTATTAACGTTAATAAACAACCCCGCAACCACAGCTTAGCCTAAATTATTTCCTACCCACAAACACTGGAATAATATTCAAATGGACGGTAAACTAGTTACGTACTACGGTTCGAGTTACCTGGCTCGAAATATGCTGAAACCGAATTGTAGCGATATGAAATTGAATAAAATTGTCGTTAGTAAGGTAAGGGTTTTTAGTTTTTTCCCCTTGAAGTGGATAGCTGAAAAACTTTAATGCATGTCTTTATCACCCCCCGAAAGAAAGGATTACAGATATAAATATTTACACGTGACCAAATATGTGAGGTACGTTTATAACAAAAACTTTGTTCTGCGCGCTCAATACATAGCACATATCATCAGATGATGATGCTAGCCTTTTCCCAACTAGGTTGAGTATGTATGAGTGTTAAAAGTCACAGTAAAAAAACAGAAGTTTAAAGTTTCTATTGAAAACAGTTATATTTGATATTTTTATCCATTTCTTATCAATCAATCTCCCTGCCGTTTTCCAACTATGTTACTGCTTCCAGTCTAACCGGATGCAGCTGAATACCAGTATTTTACATGGAGTGACTGCCTATCTGACCTCCACATACCATTCACTAGGTAATACGATACCCCATGGCAAGACTGGATATCAGACTTTCGGGCTTCCGAAAACCCGTAACGACTGTCAAAGAACTACAAATGACCGCCGGGACCAACGACATAACGTTCTTTCCGAGGGGTCTCTATATTTATTGGATGGTCACCCATCCACGGACCGACCTGGGAAAACGTAGCTTAACCTTCGATCGACCCGTGCGGCTGTCATTATTTAGCCACGAGCCCCTCTTCAATGCATAGCACACACTTTAAATAGCGTATAAAGGGCTTCAAAAATAATATATTATTAAGAAAAAAAAAATCTACAATCACAAAACGCGCGTTTACTTTCGCGAACAGTCTCTGTGCAAAGATAGACAATCTGCGAATTAATTTGACACCTACGTACCGCGTTTTAGAAAAACCGCGTGTGAAAGTCACGTTTGGGCAAACCTACGAATGACAGCCTATTTTTTGTAAATTTTGACGTTCAAAAGTCCCTTTTATGTGCCTCATTGAAATCAATTATTTGACTTTGACAAAACGTTGCGTTCACAGGTTCTGTCATGTGACTTCACAATAAAAATCACATCCATTTATTGATTAATTATTTTTTTTTTATGTTATTAGAAAGAAAGGTCGTCATCTCAGTAGTCCCTCCCTTTCTAGCCAAGAAAGGGAGTGGCTACTGAGATGACAACTAATAGAGTTGCATGGAAGAAAATACATGTTTAGCCGACTCCAAATAAATTGGTATAAGGGCATTTAGGGGTATGAGGAACTTGGTGTTAAGTTCACTCATCCACCAGAAAAGGGAGAATCCTCCGACCAGACGGGTGTCGTGTCTGGCGGGCAACTGCCCAGAGGTTGAAGTCGGGAGATTGTATATATGCCCACCGCGCGGTAAACTCTAATTGCGCGATGCAGGATTTGAGTGACGTCAAGATGTTGTGTGACGTCAGGTCTTTGATGCGTAGTTCGCATGTGGCGATGTAGATGAATTAATGATATTTTATGATATAAAAAAAAGTTCATCTTCAGTGTGAACGTTCCTCATTGTAGTTCGGCGCGATTGTCTTCCTGTTTGGGCGACGCCGACGCAGCGAAAATCCAAATACCAGCGACGTCCATTGAAGCTTTGGCTGTAATTGGAACTCTGTTCGACCTATTATCAAACATGCAGGCGTGATTACATGTATGCAGGATTCTGACTAAGGTTTGTAAGCAAAATAGACCGCTGGAAAAGACAGAGATACTCTTCATTTTGCATCAAATTTTCACAACACCACACATAATATTATTTTTATATTAGCTTTATACAAAAGAATTTCTCAAGGGATAATACTTTAATACGCCCGGGATACCCTGTGTGTTCACTATTCCGTGAGTCAGCCCTTCTAGAAACCATGCAGACTACCAAATATTGTGACCACAAATAATGCTATTCTATGTATTTTATAGCTCGTGTCTACACGTGTGTGTTTTAGTCAAAAAGCCTTCATGTGCCAAGTACCAAACCCTTTTTTCTTGTGAGTAAATATACAGGGTTTTCCCATCAGCTGGGGTAGCATAGTCATGTCGTATTTTTTACTGATTAATTACATCAGTATCCCCGAGGGCAAGTGCCTCATCTGCACAGACTTGTACCTAGGCATCTCTATATTTTAACAACTCTATGGAAACTCGATCGTTACCCAGTCTACAGCAAACAGTATCCTAGTCTGCACCACTCACTAAGCACAATATTTGCATACAATCCTATTAGCTCCTTCACACAATGGTCGATAATGGTCGCACTTCAATCATCGTTGCTAGATAAGTACCTACATGTTACTTTGAAGATCTTTTGTACGAAAAAAGAAATAAATTGTCGAAAATGTTGTTTGAATGACCGATACTGGTCAATTTCAACAATCATTTTCTTGAAACTTCTAACCTGCGAATGAAGTGCACCATGTCGTTCTTATAGAATAACTAGCGGTTGCGCTCGACTTCATCTGCGATCCAGGATAGCCTATGGCCTTCTCTAGGTCATGGTCTACCCATATGCCAAATTTCTTCCAAATCCATTCAGCCGATTTAGCGTGAAAGCGTAACAAAAAAAACAAACTCAGAATACTTGATTCGCAGGTCTGTTCAGTCATCTCTCAGTAAGTCTCGGTCATCTGATCAGTTCTGGTAAAAATATATAACTCTCTTCTGTACATTTTTACCAGAACAAAGTTTGACATGAACTTACACAAGTCATTCTGTAATAACATCGATAAAAAGATGTACATACAATGCAATACAATAGCCCTTTTATCCTGAATCTCCTTTCTTCTGCTAGTTTAGTTGCTGTTATTTTCTTTCCTGAGTTATAAAATATCTCGAAGTTCAGTAGTCTTGGCAAAGGCCTCCCCTAACGATTTCCATTGCTTTCTGTCTTTTGCAACTCTTCTCCAGTTTGGACCTGCTGTGAGATTGAGTTCTTCCTCCCATCTTTTCCGTTTTCGACCTCTATTTCGATTGTCAGCTCTATCCCACTCTGTCAAAATTTTACTCCATTTATCCTGGGGGCTCCGTAACATGTGACCCGCCCACCTCCATTTCATTTGGTCTATCTTAGTGAGGAAGTCACTCCTGTCGTAGCTCTTATAGTTGTGTTCCTTTCTCTGTCTAGTTTCTTAATTCTCAGCATACTCCTCTCCATAGCTCTCTGGCAGTGTTCCAACATATTCCTGTGGTGTTTGGAGAGTGCCCAGGTTTCGCATCCATAAGTAAAGCAAGGGAGAATACAGCCTAGGCGTTAAAGACTTTGCGCTTAGTTTTGCTTACATAATCTCTTTCAGTGACCAATATATTTTCCAAAAAGATGTACATACGCTTTCATAATTATTATTATAACCGTGTCTGAACCTGTCTGAAATCTCCATGGAAATACCACTTTTACACTAGGTACCCCTTAAGACATAAGAAATCGTCAGGTAAGATTTCTCTGCTCATCTAGTCCATTTCATCTAAAGATAACCACAAAACGTCCTATTTAGTAGTACAATCAATCCGCCTAGTCTTTTCCCAACTTGGTTGGGGTCGGCTTCTGGTCTAACTGGATGCAGCTGAATACCAGTATTTTACATGGAGTGACTGCCTATCCGACCTCCATAAATGGGTAACACGATAACCCTTGGTAAGACTGGTTGTCAGATTTTTAGCTTCTGACGACCCGTAACGACTGTCAAAGGTCTACGAATGACAGCCAGGACCAACAGCTTAACGTGCTTTCCGAGACACGGAGGTTCCTACCTAGTATACATTCACAGTAACCCACCATTCCCTTTACAATATTCTCCACCACATACTACCTACATATTGTACAGAAACGCATAAACAGCGCTATAAAGCGATAGCTAATGCTCTGCATTATTACACTGCAGTGCTAGTTATGCACCCACACTTATGATAATATCTATGACTTAGCAGGAAAGCCAGTTTATTGAAGTACCAAATCATGGCTTATTGGCATAGTTTATTGTGTATGGGTTTATGGAAAGGGCTTAATTGGATTGTTGGGTTTAGTGGATAGCTTGGTAAGGTCAATGGTCTTGGGGAATTATGGATTAACAAAATCTCTACAAATAAATACCAATCTAGTTCCTTTCAAAACTAAAGGAACTATGAACCCATTTAATAGTTACTCAACTGACTTGAACTATTGTTCCATAAGATAAGTCGATCCGACGTACGTACTTAGGAGCGTTTATTCTGAAAGTGGGCAACGTCGCAAATAGGTGTTCACTAGTTAGCCACATTTCATATTTATTGCCAAATTAATCAAAACAGGTAAATATTTGACAGGTATTTGTGACGTTGCCAAGTTTTAGGATAAGACCACTTCAAACCTGGAAGAGATCGCAGAAAGCGATAAGGCCGCCCATTGTATGTTTTGTAGTGTTAAATTTATTATTTACGATGTATTTTCTGGTGTACAATAAAGTATATATGAATAAATAAATATAAATAAAGCATTTTTTTTTAATAAATTCGTCTTCATAGTTCAAAATTTGCATCATATTAATTAATACATCGGTCGGAGTACCAGGGTCTTCCATAACATATTATGCAAAACAATGAACAAAAAAAACTGTAAATCTAGTTGTTGCTGAATATCAAACTTTCTGTATGCTCTATAAACTATCTTTTAATAAACTAACGTATGTTAATTTATCAAGAAACACATTTACAGAAATAATAATAAGTACCTAGTTAAAATCACCAATTCAAACTCCAAATTCGCTCAACTAAAAATAATCATCACATCTCTCAATGCTCAAATACCCGATCATTATCCGATTTGGAGATCCAATATAAACAAGATATTTTCAACGATATAGTTCGTTCATTCATTCAATACAATTAATATCAAAACAATGCGCTAACGAACCAAGCAATATTGAACGTTGCAACCGTCTGAATATTACCTCAAAACGACCTAACTTTCAACCCTCTCCAATTCAAAATCAACTTTATTGGTTAAAACTAAGGTAACTTTTTCGATGGTGTGAACTTAAGTGATTATGGGAATAATTTCAAAGGGTATGTATATAATGAAGGGTATGGAGGAGAAATCACGGGCTGGCTTTCAATTGATAGTATAGTTTGTGGACGACGTGTATCGGGTTCGATGTTCGGTAGAGGAAGTTTAAGTCTACTCGTGTTCAGTTTTAAACAGTGTTTTGTGAAATGTTTTGCTTTGAAGAGTGCACGAGATAAAGTTTGCATGTTGAATGGGGGGATATCTGTTTATGAAGTACCTAGGTACTTTATTTGACGTTCGTTTCTTGAACTGAGATGTTCTAAATTCCTACGTGCAGTGTGCCTACTTTTGTATATACATAGTGTATTTTTTTTCACGAATTGGACATGGGGTTAAATGTAAGAAGTGGTTAATTAAGACAGGTGGAAGCACCTCTTGATAAAATCACCAGCCTGTATGCGATAAAATTACCTCTTTGCAGATTAGTTGTCAAATTCAAACAAAATAATGTTTAATCGACAGGCTTCATCTTCAAACGTAGGCTTTGACTACTAAGCCAATTTTAACGTAACTAAGCCTAAGCAAAATTACTTAATCTCATCAGTACTACATACAATCTTGCAAGTCCTCCCAAGCCACCACTTCCGTAGTCATGCATTAGCGCTCTCGAGTACACCTCATTACCTCGTCGTAGCAACCGGGTTGCTGCGCACCTGCTTCGAAATATGGCCGTTATTCTGCGAAGCGCTTCGGTGTATGTCTCGCATGTCAGAGCACAGAGTAGGGTGTGGGTTAGAGGCGACTGGTGTAAATAATAATATGGTCATACATTGGTTCAAGTTACGGTAGAATTTAGAATTAGATAGTTACTTAATATGTATTACACTCGCTGCTGCTTGCCCTACGCAGGATATAATCTTATGCTGCTAATCCTACTTAATATTATAAATGTGAAAGTTTGTATTTTTGGATGTTTGTTACTCAATCACGAAAAAACGGCTAAACGGATTTAGATGAAATTTGGCATACAGATAGTTTATAACCTAGATTAACACAAAGGATATTTTTTTATCCCGGTAGAACATTCTCGTGGGACAAGGGCGAAGCCGCGGGTGAAAGCTAGTAATTTAAATAATTTCGACATCAATCTTTTGAAGGTTGTCATTAATCTATTTATGAAGAGATTTTACTAAAAGCCGTACCGAAGCATCTTAGTTTAAGCTCAATGGACTTACAAGCTCAAGAAAACTTAATTGAAAGTTAGGATCGATTTTAATAACCCCTGTTTCAAATTTAAAACCGGATAAAACTTAGCAGCACGTTCGCTGGCTCGCTTGTTAGCTCAAGAAATTCTTTATCCAGAACCCCAACGGATCAACATTGACAGGACAATAAAGTTAGCTCTTTTTAAAGACAAATCATCAGCCTAAAGCACTCCACTGCTGGACAAAGGCCTCTCCAATTGCATGGTATTCAGCTCGATTCTGGGCAACTCTTATCCAGCTGCTAGCAGCCACCCTGTGCAGGTCGTCGCTCCACCTAGCCTGAGGGCGTCCTACCTTATGTTAGCCGATTCGCGGTCTCCACTCAAGAATACTCTACCCCAACGGTCATCGGTTCTACGGCTTATATGGCCGGGCCATTGCCACTACAGACGAAATGATTACCGTAATAATAGAGCTCGAATATTTCCCCACAACAACTTCCTAAAAGCTCCTAAAGCAAGTAACCATATCAATAAGTAATCAGTCGAACCCCACAATTCACAGTCGGCACCTCGCCCCTTCAATCAATCATGCGCAAATCTCCCGAGACTAGGCCTAAATAAAGTATTAAAAAGACATTAGGAACAAAAACTTTTGCAAAACTCTCTGACATTGTCAGCTACTCTGTGGCACGCACATCTTGAGATAAGCTGTGCGTTTCCTAAAACCTCTGAATGGAACTAACGATCCATGTACCAGAGTATTGAAAATTTATTCTAAGTACGCGAGGGCGTTTGATGGTTAGTTATGGTACTGCTTTTGAGGAAACACCACCAAGGAAACAAGACCTCTTCATACCTTGACGAAACCCCCTTTTAAATAGAGATATGGAAGATGAAAGATGGGCGCGGGAGGTCTCAGCATTCTGGTCGAGTCTAAAGGTGGTTCTCCGAATAAATGTTGTACAAGATATGTGTTGTGTAGAATGTTATTTTTTGGACTGTAAACGAGAGTTTATTTTATGATGGTGTTAACATAAGATGTTGGTGGAATTTTTGAATGCTCCTGAATTGTGTGGAGATTGTGAGCGCAATTCATTTTGAATGGCGCGGAAAAACTATAGGGTTGTAAAGCGGTTGAAAAAAATGTTTTGTTTAGCACATTTTTATAAATATGTGGGTTTACTCAATCTATGATTCTGTCAACAGTGGATCTATTGGATAAAGGTGGGCTTTTTACGCTACTTTGGGAACAGCCATGCTATTCTGTAAACGTCTCACCGTGAAAATTTGGGCGAAGTGAGCTGTCAATAGTGTCAATCCCTGTGGAATGACAGCTCACTCCACGCTCACTTCACCTAAGTTTTCACGGTGAGATGTTTACAGAATAGCATGGCAGGAGGTTTGTCGTCTCCCCGAGGTTTTCAAAATTCATTTAGGCCAACAATTTTGATCTTTATTTACTTCCTTAAATCAAGCCATTGGAAGTAAGCCTAAAATATTGAAATTCTTAGAAGGTGAGGCCATTAGGCTTAAGATTAAATAACGTCAGCCTTTTATCCATGGAATCTCATTTGCTAAAATAAGAGGGTAAGAATATCCAATAATATGAAATCTTTACGAATTCTCCTTAGTTTTCTTTATTTTGTGTTTTTTTTTTGTATTTCATTTGATCCAGATTTTCTGCATGTTTGTTTGGAAAGTGTGTCTTTACCTATCCTATTATTTATTAAGGAACGTAGACAAAAGGAATTACCAAACTAGGTCCTAACTGTTTCTGAGGTCTTCATATAAATTGTCAATTGCTCTCATGCAAAGTAAAATAATAATACCAGCCTCTCTGGAGCCCTGACCGCGCGCTGGTAGCTTGGACCCTGTTCCCGATACAGGTGGGCTAATATTTTAGGACCAACCTTCTGAAGGAGGCGCCGCTGACGCGTGCAATCCGCACGCTCAACCTCATAGCGAGTGAGACAGACCTATTCTGTTGTTCTCTGAATGAATTCACAAGGAATGCTTTATTTGTAATTAGTTATAGGTATTAGTTATAAGGAACAATTATGTTAAAGTATTAATTAAGGCACATTTACCGCATTGGTTAGCTGTAAGGGTAGATGTAAGATGATAAATAAAATAAATAAATAAATAAAAATTTTATACAAAAAAAAAAGTTTTTTTTTTAATTTTATTTATTTAATTTATAAAACAAGTATAAGGATATAATAATAATACTCAAACTCAAATTGTCCCACTGCAAACCAAAGGTGTCTTCTCATACACAGAAGACATGAACATTGTTCTCCATGCTTGCTCCAGACGGGTTGGCGAGTTGGGTTGCAAAGTGTCCAGGTAAAAAAAAAACCGGCCAAGTGCGTGTCGGCCCACGCACAAAGAAGGGTTTCGTGGTCGGGATGAATTTATCCCAAAAACAAATTTACCTTGGTAGTTGAGAAACATGTTCTCCCATACATCGATATACGTCACAGTCAATTCTCCAACTGCAAATATAAGTATGTAATCGCAAAAAAATATTTTTCTCTGTGATAATGTGGCGGCATCTACATTGCAACATGCGAACTACACATCAAAGACCTGACGTCACTCAACATCCTGACGTCACTCAAATCCTGCATCGCGCAATTAGAGACATATATACAAGCTCCCGACTTTAACCTCTGGGCAATTGCCCGCCAGACACCCGTCTGGTCGGAGGATCCTCCCTTTTCAATGGTGAATGAGTGAACTTTACACCCTGTTCCTCTACCCCTAAAATAAAACTAAAAATTATAAATTTTCGGACTTTTTCTTTTACTTGTGCTGACACCTTGCTCCATAATTCTAGGTCAACGGGAAGTACCCTGTAGGTTTTGATTTATTTGTGAGTATCAAAATATGTCACATAAATGGCCGTATTTTTGTATTGCGTTGACTTAGAAGCTTGGTTTTTTAGAGAATATAGGGAACATAGATCTACATATTTGATATTAATTACAACTTGATATCTCTACGCGTTCCTGAAAATAGGTCTTGACAGACTGATGGACGGACAATGAAGTGATCCTATAAGGGTTCCGTTTTTTCCTTTTGAGATACGGAACCCTAAATGTGTATTTATAAGTATGATTTGTATACATTACTGCAATATTTTCTGTAGTACATAAAGTCATAGCAAAAACTTACACAGGGCCGGATTAAGTGTAGGTCAGCGTGCGCATTGTCCATTGTGACTGCTAGTGATTTATGAATGAGCGGTCGTGAGGCCTTGGATTTTGACATATTTTGCACATTAGTCGTGTAAAAGAAGTTTCATGGGATTAGAGAAAGCGTTGTGTACAACAATTCATTAACTAAGACCTCTACTTATAGAAATAGAGGTTAATCAAAACATTAATCATGTTTCCATGATTCCGTAATAAAATCAAAGTTTTTGTAATAAAATGCGTGCCTACATAAAAAAAACAATGTCTTGAAAAGCTGAATAAGGATACTGCAACCAAATTGAGTTACAGACTTTCAATCACAATCCAAGAGTTTGAAGGATATTGCAAATACATTGATTCAAAGGTTCGAAAAATTCTTCTGCTTAACAACGTAAATAACGCAATGAACGTCGGAATGTCAATGAACTGTCAAAATGAAACCTATTGCGATGAATGTCATTTTATCTGTGTTACGTACTTGCGTAACACACATAAAATGACAATTCCCCGCTGGTAGCAGCTCCTACAAAAGTACCTAAATCGAATCTCATGAATCAAAGAAACTTGCATGCAGCCTATAATTTCGACATTTTACACATTCTTTACTGATCCTAAATCTCAGCATATCATGAAAACAGAATCCTAAAATGTGCAAATCCTTCGCACTCACCCATAAAGTCTAATCTACAGCACATAGCACAAAGCACAATGACTCGAGGCTTTACACAGGGCAGGATTAAGGGAAGGCCAGTGGGCGCATTGCAGGCCGGGGCCCCGTGATTTATGATGGATGCCAGCCGGCTTGGACTTCGACATATTTTTCGCATTACTCGAGCGAAAGAAAAAGTGATGGCAATGCAGCGACGCGTGCTGATTTCCAGATTTCGAGCGGATTGGAATGTGTGGAATTTATGGTGGAAGGTACGAGGTTTTTGTGGGTAGATGTTTTAGGATAGGATATCTGTTTGGTATTTTATAAAGAAAGAAAGAAAAATGTGATGTTTATGAGTGTTGCGTAATTTCAATGCTTCAAGAAAATTCTTCAAAAAATAAATAGTCGCAAACTCTATTATTGCCCACGTCAACGAAGACTCACATCGCTGTCTTCCATACGAATGCAGTTACTTAATATTTACATACTATCTGCTCCCCGCGGTTACACCCGCTTATGTCTCGATTCCGTGGGCATATCAGGCTGAAAAGTATCCTATGTCCTAACCCAGGTTGTGGTCTATCCATGTGCCAAATTTTACCCTAATCCGTTCAGCAGTTTCAGCGTGAAAGCGTAACAAACAAACATACAAAAAATCAAATCTATTCTCTTCATTATATTAGCTTACGCCCGCGGCTTCACCCACGTGGTGGTCGAAAATTATCCCACAGCAAAATACTACCGGGATAAAAAAAATCTTGTATGTTAATCCTGGTTATAAACCATCTTTGTGCCAAATTTCATCCAATTCCGTTCAGCCGCTTTTGCGTGATTGAGTAACAAACACCCAAACATACAAACTTTCACATTTATAATATTAGTAGGATAGAAAGGTTTAGTTTAGAAAAACTCTCTTTTATAAAATAAAATCAGAGCAATTTAAAATTATGGTAATAGGACCAAATAAAAAATAAGGACCAGTTATTTGATAAACCTTTTCAATTTCCCATTGTTTGCCAACAAATTAATTCGATTGAGGTGCGTAAGCGTTCTATTTTTTTTACAATAAAGACATGTCACCCCTTTCCGCCCGTTTTTGTTAAAAAATTCTTTCACCCCATTATAATTCGATTTGAGACATTTCACCGGGACTTTGAAGCGAAATTAGAAAACTTAAATTCGTATTTCTGTGAATTCCTTACGTCGAAAACATCTGACGAATTTTTGGAATAACTTTTGACTTTTGGAATTCTTGATCGAAATTGACGTTAGAAGTCAAAAATGCGTTTTAAACGGATTAAACTGAAGTGAATGACTCAAAAAATACCCATAACAGGGGCTGTACTATGACTTGTAAAAGCAATCATCCTTCCAGTGTGAGAGAGAGATGAAGCTATACAGGACGAATAGCACTATTCTTATTTCACAAAGGAGAGGTGATGGTTTTAACACGTCATAGTAAGGGCTTAAGTTTTCGATTACATAAGTAAGAACGTTTTCTATTTAGTCGACTCCCATAAAGAGGGTAGTTAGGAGCGCAGTGATGGCTCAGTGGTAACGGCGACGACTTGGAGTTGTAGGTTCGAACCCTAACAGGCGTTTTACTTTGTGTAAATTATTTCAACACCACTGCTCTCAAAACGGTGAAGGAAAACATCGTGAGGAAACCGGCATGTCCTAGAACCAAAAATTTGAAGACATGACATTCACCAAACCGCACTGGGCGTGGTGGATTACGGCCAGTTCCTGAGTCCCAACAGTGGGGACATTATATAGGCTGATTATGCTTATGCCTAGACAGGAAGGTTATGATTTCTTATAATAATACTCAAGTCCCTGCTCTCGACATCAGTGGATCCCAATTTAAAAAAAAAACCTTTAATTAAACTTAAAAAAAAAAGTAAAAATCAATGTATAGGTAAAATACGTAACAAAATACAGTTTTAGGTATTCCAAAACAGTTCCACTCCGTACAGCTGGAAACTTCTAGGTAACTACAGGGTGTGTATATTTCGGAGAGAGCGGCGGGATTTCATGACATAATCCGTCCGTCCCCCTTTTAGTACCGGACGTTGGGGCCAGCCTGGTCTCTGTTCTAACGTTTTAGATATTCCATTGAGATATTGCATATATCTGAGATGAAGCAGCTTATTTTACTATTTATATGCTACATCGTATTTGCAAAATTACATTCATAATTTCGAATCAAATCACTTGTTATGAGCAGTAGAAAACACCCAAATTAACAATAATATTTAAGGAACGCCAACAGGTCTATAGGCAAGTGCAGTAACTTCTCGACATAATGTATTTTAGAAATCCTAATGCATCATCTTCAAATATTTTT
The DNA here is from genome assembly GCA_914767755.1 of Agrochola circellaris. Lineage (NCBI taxonomy): Eukaryota > Metazoa > Arthropoda > Insecta > Lepidoptera > Noctuidae > Agrochola > Agrochola circellaris. Next base: position 5,101,494 of record OU611853.1, read on the forward strand.
TTACCCAAAAGACCACTATTTTTATCGTAGTTAAATCGTTGACTGGAATTTAATAGATGTTCAACGAAGAAATATGCTAGTCTCTACAAAACACTGTAAATTCTCAAATCCCCAAGTATTTCAACTACTCTCTCTATCCAAGTAACACTTAACCCAACTACAAAAAAACTCAAACAAAACTTCAACTTTTTAACAAAGTGTTTAATTTTCCTAAGATTAACATAAACCTCGTACCAAACGTTTAGCAAGAAAACCGTTGCATATTTGACGACATTATAACTTAGAACAACACAGTTGTTAAGTTACATTTTTATGCTAAATAACTTGGCAAGTTAAAACAAAGAAAACTGTTAAAAAGTTTGAGTTGTAAAGCTGGACCCTTCTTTTGTGAAGTGGGAGTCGCTTGACAGATAAGAGAAAGTTTAATGTCAAATATTGCTCCTCTTATAAAGCAAAATGAGATTTAAATTTAGATTCACTCTAGAAGTCATTAAAATTATTTGAAAAGTCTTTAATACAGGTTGTAGTCAAATTAAAGGGTTTGGTACAGACACATTAAACTGAACAACTTTCGAAATCGCGAAAAAATTATCAACTGTTCCATACAAAACTTTAATACCTACTCGACCCATTGTATGGGACAGCTGATTATATTTTCGCGATAACGATGTTGGTCCCATGGAGAAAGTGTTCAGTTTGATGGTCTGTACCACACCTTACAGGTACATTCTGTATAAATTTATCAAATAAACACTCTAACACCCGAATACTGAAACGCCACTCAAAACTTAAGCGTTACTTATGACTCGTTTAAAGCCTTTTGATTGGTTGAAACTAGTTTTAAGTAACGCTTAAGTTTTGAGTGGCGTTTCAGTATTCGGGTGTGAGACCCGTATTACAGAACCAAGACTCAAGCATTACCTACTTAAAAGTAGTTTAAAGCCATTTGATTGGTTGAAAATAGTTTTCAGTAATGACTTTTAAGAGAGGTCCTTTAATTCGGGCATTAGCATTTAAATTTAAGAGATTCATAAACGTATTAAAATAAAGTTGGGCTCAGATGATACTTGTTCTAAATGCGAGCACACGCGACTTCGACTCTAAAGGCTCGTGCAGACCAGCGCGACGCGACTCGAACTATAAAATTTCTAAGATAACTTCACGGTATAACAATAGCCGGTGTCGCGCCGCGCTGTCGCGTCGCGCTTGTCTGTACGAAGCTTAAAACAATTTCAGCTGCAATTTTATTTCGGCCCAGTTGTCACAGCAACAATTTTCATTACAATTCCCGTCATATTAGTTTCATTTCCCCAATCGACAATACAAAAACAGATACCTATACAATATACAGTCATAACAAAGGGAAAACAGACAAAAACTGCACAGAACACAAAAATATAAACGCTTGTACGCAACAAAAGTTCATATAAGCATGAGACGAACTCATATCCAACAATACATTACTGGAATACTCCATTTCGAGCTTCATTCCGATATCACAAAAGACTTTTCGCGCACTCTCAATTCCCTACCTTGGAAAAAACAAAATAGAGTTGAAAATCACGTGGTGGTTGTCGAATTTTAAGACCAGTTATTAGGCACAGTTTAGCAGCCTACGGTCAGTTTTCAATGGATCGCGTGTAGTTCCAGAGCTTAATGAAAACGGTTCAGTTTGTATAGACCTTTGGTTTGAACCTGTTGCCATTGGTTAACTGCTGTACGTTCAAACCAATTGTTATTGTTTCAAACTATTAGTTTTGTGATGAGAGTTTGTATGGGAATGGGATATGGAGTTGAGTTCCATAGGATATCCGGAGAATATTTAATCGAGCAGCGCGTAGTAAAGTATTAACTCGTGTAGCTACAATGAAATTCTAAAAAGTTTTCGTTTTGTATGTGCATATATGTATATCGGATTATATGCACTATCAAAATGCCAAAATATGCATGCAAATATGCATTAAAACAAGGTCAACATATACACAAAATATGCACTATTTATTATTAGAATTTACGTTTATTTTAATAGTTTATTAATATTAAAAATACGTTGTAATTCTTGTGACAATATAGTACAATCATATATTTTTTCTAGATTTTCTAGAGCAAACTTGTGATGTTTATCACTTAATATTAATTTGTAGGCTGAAAATTACCTCTCTACGTCAACTGACGTAACTGGACAGAACCTAAAATTTGGCGCCATTTCTGCAGAAACCTCTTCAGGCAGAGTTTGGCCGGTAGGTACCGTTGATAAATGCGTTAACTTTCTTTATTCCTTCAGTACCCGGGTTTTTGTATAAAACAGCATTTCATTTTAATTTGAATAAGCACTATCAATGAAAAAGTGCTAAAATAGGCAAACATGCAAATGCATATACTTCGATGTCTACTAATAAGTCTCACTACAAAAAAAAATTAAGTCAATGTTAAGCTGAAATATTCAAGTGCTGTAAACAGTCGTCCGCATTGCTGTTTCCAAAAAAGCATTGAACAGAACAAAAACTAAATAATCTACCTACATATAAAATTACAACGAACGTTATCCAAACAGCAGCTTACGAACCAAACCTTCCTGAATGTAACCCCAACCTTGCAATTGAAACGAACTAACACGAAAAATATGTAGTTATACAAGTAACGAAGTAAGAAGAAAAAGTAAATAAGTAAAGTTATAACAAGCGGGTAACAGCAACTCCTTAACTGGCGGCCTAACAAAAGTTGGTAATGAGATATCCCCTGAAGCAAGGGATTTACTGCCCACTGTTTGTAAATAAACTCTTCGACGTACAGCGGGAGTTATTGAGTAGGTGTTATTTAGGGGAAGTACGTGGATGTGGGTAATGGGTTATTTTGAAACTAGAGTTAGCTACGGTTTTGTTCGTAAGATTGGGCTAAAAAGGAAGGCCTTTGTGTGTACTCAAACTATCCAAGTTTTGGATTTATTGATGACCGCCACGCGCTCGCATAAGAAAATCGAGTAGTCTGTACTACTTAGATTATTATTTTTAGAAAACTGTTTACCAACGTACCAACAAATTGTTAGTACTATTATGATAACAGAGCTACCTTAGGACTAAATATTTTTTTTTTTGCAAATACTTTGAATTAGAATTTGCCGTGGTTTCGCTCGCGGGATACAAATAATTTTAATCGATCTGTGTTGTCTTTGCTTGTCTACTATGAGTAATTACTATATCTTTTTAATTATGTATAATATGTCATCTGTTTCTTAACGTGTTCTATTCCATTTTAATATAAACTAGTTGTGTACTAAAATTGTCGATACATACGTCGAAAATGCACCGAGCGATCAGCGATGTAAACGCGCATACCTACAAGCATATTTATTGGAGTTGACACATCTTCACCATTACACTAGGGATGTTGAATGGGAAAAAAAAACAATTTAATCCGTCAGTCACGTAATAAAAAAATAATAGGCACGTATTTCTAGCATATTAGCATATTAATAAAATAATATTTAGATAAAACGCATTAAAGTTGGGCAGTGGGGGCTCGCTACGTCACAAGTCGGTATAAAATCTACCGGAGAGTGACGTCATGCTACATTTTAACTCAATGTATTGCCGTAATCTTTTGACTACGTAAAAAAAGAAAAAATACATGTCCAATATTTTTTTATAATCCATCTGACGGACAAAAATTAAATATTAATAAAAAAATCAAATTCTAATTAAATAAATCGATTGCAATTACAACTAACAATAATGAGCAATTTCAAATGTCAGCAAAACTAACATTAATTTAAAATCAAATTACAGCAACAGCCCAAACAAATGCTTTTATGTAAAATTAACATCAAATCCTATTTAGTTCTAAATTACAGTGAATTATGCATTTATTGAATTTTGAATGAGGTTTGCATTGCACTCGATGCGTTCGCGTTATTATTGCTGGCTTTGTGTTACATAATATATTATACATGCTTCACAGTTGTACATAAATCAATATAGGTACTAGGAGGCAAGTATTTACCTTGTTTGAGTTTGAGTATACCTTTGTGGCGGCATCTACATTGCCACATGCGAACTACGCATCAAACACGTCTGACCTCAGATATCACTCAAAATCCTGACATCAGAAAAATCCTACATCGCGCAATTAGAGTTTACCGCGCGAACGACATATATAAGACTATCCGACATCAATCGTTGGGCAGTTGTCCGCCAGACACGACAGCCGTCTGGTCGGAGGATCCTCCATTTTCTATGGAGGGTGAGTGAACTTTACACCCTGTTCCACATACCTCTAAACCTTCTACTTGTGCTTTTTTTTATAGAATTGTTTCTTTGTATAGCTTGTGTGTCAATAAATTATTATTATCATTTGCTTTATTATCATGCGGGTTTACAAAGGAATTATAATAAAGTACCAATGCAGTATTTATGTATGTACACCTCTGATTTCATGATACAATACTATTAAAATACCCTTTTTATGCCACACGATTCCCTAGAGAAAATGGCTAACCGATTCATGTGTTGTAGTCACTTTTAAATTCAGCAAGCAACGAGAACCCAATACAATGTCTCGCCAAAAACCCTGATACACACTATCGGGAATAAAGCTAGTACAAAACAATAAACAAAATACTGCTTAAAAATAAGTCAGAATCAAGAACGACAAAGCGACACAAGCCAAAAACAAAAGAATAAATAAAATCCCTTTTCAAAATACACGTAAACAGCCTGTATATGGTCCCCTACTTGAGGTAAATCTCTGTTCTGATTAAGTAGGTATTTCTGAATATGCATTAGAGTGAGGGGAGAAAGCTTGAAGAGTTCACTGACAACGACATGTTTATTTTGGTAAGCACGTATACTGGACAATGGACAAGGCTTAGTAATATGTAGTGACCGACTTAAGCCTCGTTTTCGTTTTCGGCCAAAAAATTATGATTCGGCCATATTTTCGTTTTCGGTCATAAACCAGCCGAAATTTTGGCTAAGCCGAAAATCCTACTTTGTAAAGCTCAGCAATAGCAGGTGAATCAATACAACAAGAAATAACACGATTTTTTGTATCGTCTCATAGAATTATCGTGTTTTATTTCTTTGAAAGCCTACACATTTGCTGTTTCTCTCTCTAGGTGTAAAAAATAATAAACAAGATTTCAGTTTACAGCGGAAATATTAATATTACATAACATAATCAGCCTATAATGTTCCCACTGCTGGGTTACTGGCCTCCTTTCTGTGAGAGGGAGTGGGCCGTAATCCACTACGCGGCCCAGTGCGAGTTGGTAGATGTCTCATGTCTTCGAGTTTTTGGTTCTAGGTTATGCCGGTTGTCTCACGATGTTTTCCGTCACCGTTTTAAGAGCTGTGGTGATGAAATAATTTACACAAAGTAAAGCGCCTGCCTGGGTTCGAACCTACGACCTACAACTCGTAAAAACTCTCTCAAGTTATAAAAAAATTGAGGCAGGATATAATTTTCCTATGACGTCACATCGCGAGAGCAGATGCGTGCGCGCGACCCTCTATTTTTCACTATATATGCCGAAATTCCAATTCGTATAGTGCAAAAACGTGTTCAGCTAGAACGATGATTCTAGTGTCGTTCCCAAGAGTTGACAAAAGACTACCAGGACCTAAGGAGATACAACAAAAATATTTCGTAAAATAGGGATAAAAATACATATGAAGTTGACAATTGCAAAATAATTTCATATATAGACTCATATCGGCCGTAAATCTGCTCAGAACATAAAAATATCACAATCGATTAAAGTTTACATCAGTAGGAATGCAATAAACATTATATTTTTAATATTAATTAACAATGTAAAAGAAATTTGTTATTATTTCACCACACGTTTTCACGAAACTCTCCGGCCCGTGGTCGAACTACGCCTAATTCAATTTTTTTATTCCGAAAATAAATAAAACTACTTAAATTACAGACACACAGCCACTGAACATTGAAATCAAACTAAAAAGGACCCTATATACGCGTGCGACTGTGTACGTGCGTATATTTGTAATGTCTTTTCTGTTACAATCAGTATAACTAATTTAATTGATAAACAATTTTTTATACATAATCATAAAAATTCAGTGTATGATTACAACAGAGCAGTGATAGCCTAGTGGTGTTTTAGGGGTACGAGGAACAGGGTGTAAAGTTCACTCATCCACCATAGAAAAGGGAGGATCCTCCGGCCAGACGGGTGTCGTGTCTGGCGGGCAACTGCCCAGAGGTTGAAGTCGGGAGCTAGTATATACTGTCCACCGCGCGGTAAACTCTAATTGCGCGATGCAGGATTTTGAGTGACGTCCGGATGATGTGTGACGTCAGGGCTTTGATGCGTAGTTCGCGTTGTGGCGATGTAGATGCCGCCACAGTGTGACCGTCAGACAGCCTAGTCATAGGTATCGAGTTGGAACCCAAGGCTCACACTGAATTTTCGATACATGTGCGTATTATATTGTATAATTATCACTTGCTTCAAAACTGGGAAGGACAACATCGTGAGGAAACCGGCATGCCTGAGAGAAATTTCTCGACGGCATGTGAAGCCAAGTCAGAGGCCCATGGGCGGATTTAAAACTCTGACACCTGGTTAATCACTAACCACACGAAAAGATGACGAAGCACTCAATCGGGTGATTTTAGGAAATACCGAAAAGTATTGGTCTACGTTTCTCGTGTACCTATAATAAAATTGTTCTCTTTGCATTTGTGTTCCGTACATCTGTTGAGGTGCTAATTTAATTCATCATGCCTAAAACACGATTAAACTCAGCTAAATCCTCTAACCTAATTCCGCCAATCTACATCCACAATCTTGAACAGATCTTCGCCTAGTTAAAGTTCCCTCCCCTTCGGACTGCCATTGTGCACGGACGTGTTTTACCCAAAAAGTCTTTTTAAGTTTTTAATTATTTCAATTTTAATTCAAAAATAAATATAATCGGCAAGTTTAATTCTCGCCGAGTACTAGGCGCGCAGAGTGTTGCAAGAGATCGAGTCCTGCGGCGAGCGAGAGAGAAAGCAAGTTGTCCACGCTACCCATCTCTGTTACCTGCGCGTGAGTCATTAAACACCTAATTCCGCGCTCTGCACTGACTACTTGCAGATATAAGCGCCTAACACTTTACGCCGAGCAACGTGTGTCAGCGCCTCAACACTTGTAGACTCCTGAGCCAGACGTAAGGTGCATTTTTTTAACTTTTTAAAATGCCTAAACCTGACAGTGAACCACCTCGTCACCACAGTTCCGAGCCCGACTTGGCAACACCAGTTTCGGAACAAAAATTGGACAGAGTCACTTTACGACAAAAACGTAAACATGATTCTGAACAATCAATTGAAATCAAATCTCTCCGGGAAGATATTATGTCATCACTTGATACCTTGAGAAAGGAGCAACAAGAAAAATTTTGTGTGATGCAATCCAATTTAGACCAAATAAAGCTCCAAAACACGGAGCTGAAAAATACGGTTGAGTTCTTGAGTGGGAAATACGACGATCTCATGACTAAACTAGCCCTTTTAGAAAAGGAAAAGAAAAGCACATTGGAGTATGTAGGATATTTGGAGGAAAAAGTCGAGATCATGGAACGAAGTTCAAAGACATCAAGCTTAGAAATTCGCAATGTACCGAAGAAACTTAATGAGTCTAAGGATGACCTGATAGATATTGTGAAAAATCTGGGAACCGCTGTAGGCACCGAAATACAATCAGGTGAGCTCAGAGATGTTTATCGTCTTACCAGTAACAGAAAACCCCAAACCGATGGGCCTATAACCGCCGAATTTACGTCAACCATGACCAAGGATAAACTCCTAACTAACATTAAAAAGCACAATCGGGACCACAAGACCAACCGACTTAACAGCTCACACGTTAAGATGCCGGGTAATAGTCCTATTTTTATTTCGGAGAGCCTTACCACTAAAGCCAGGAAGCTGTTCTATCAAGCAAGAGAGTTTACAAAGCTAAACGCCTATGCGTATCACTGGACATCACATGGCAAAGTCTACGTAAAAAAGGCAGAGGGCGCGCCGGCAAAGAGAATATCACAGGAATCTGATTTTGAAGGTCTGAAACAACAAAAAAAGTGACTAAAAACACTTATCAACAACCAACAACGTGTCCCGCCTAAAACATTGGAGCTTCGTCTGAAAATTGTATGCCTCGTAAACTTTCCAATAGTAAACATAGTTTTAAGTTTTTTTATTCTGTTTTTTACATTTTTGTACAACACACTAAAACCAAAGTACATTCTATCTCTACTTACACAATACACGCTATCATTTCACACAACTACTAATTACAAACACAGTACACTTAATTCACGACGTCTGTTTTTAATACATATAGTTACACTAAACTCACTCTATTTTTTACATTACATTCATATATTCTCCACTAGCTTATGCCCGCGGTTTTGCCCACCTAGTACTGGGATAAACGGTAGCCCATGTGTTGTTCCAGGTTATACACTATCTCTGTGCCAAGCTTTCTTCACGCTCATCCAACCGTCTTCCTGTGAAAGGGTAGCAATCATCCATCCATCCATCCATCCACTCATTGTCATATGTTTTCTCACTCTCATTAATAATAATACAACTAAATGGTACTATACATTATTATTGCGTACCAAACACCCAATGACGCCCCATTTTGGTTCACACACAAAAAAACAATTTAACAGAGGACAGCGTTAATGAAATTATAAACAATATAGATCAGCTCTCAGTCTCTACCGCACTTAATTGTGACCCCGAAGAATGCACTAAATATATCACTAACCCTTCCAAGAAATTAAAAATAATTACCCAGAACATTCGCTCTATTCATGCAAACCTCGACTCCTTCTTAACACTCCTTAACAGAATTAACCTTGACTGCGATATATTGGTAATGACTGAGTGCTGGCTGAAACGTTATGATGATTCAATCCCAACTATCGATAACTACTCTTATTACCAAACAAAAAAACACCTCAATCAGAACGATGGTGTGGTTCTTTATGTTAAAAATATAGAAAACTACACAGTCGAAGAACCTAACTTTTCGGATGCCAGTTGTCTAGTGCTAAAAATCGGCACCGATAAGGCAATAATATGCATTTATAGATCTCCGTCTTTTGGAGACTTAAGTAACTTCCTACAGTCTCTAAACTCTCTTTTGGCAAACTTGACTACATATAAAAACATAGCAATAGTTGGTGACATTAACGTTGACATCGCATGTACTTTATCTTCAAACCAAACCTCGGACTATCTCGATCTCATAGCTTCCCATGGCTTGCTACCAGCTCACTCACTTCCCACTCGAGAAAATGCCTGTCTTGATCACGTCATGCTCAAAACTCACTTGACTGCACTCACCATAGTTTTACACGCCTCTGTTACCGACCATAACCCTGTAATGCTGTGCCTTAATCTTAAACGAGATGTCAATCCGCAGTCACACACATTTTTGAAGACTAATTACGAAACCCTTGATAGTGAGATGAAGACTACAAGTTTCCAAGCAATTTATGAATACACCGATGCTAATGAAGCGACAAATTGTTTAATCACCATTCTCGCTAGACTCATAAATACCCACACATCTATAATCAAAGTTCCAAATAATAAACGTTTACTCAAACCGTGGATGACCGTTGGTATGCTCCGCTGTATGCGTAATAAAGATGCAATGCACAAAAAACTCAAGCTTTCTCCAAACAATATTATATTAAGTACTACATATAAAAGGTATAGGAACTACTGCACAAAAATTTTGAAAAAATTAAAAAGAGACTTTGACAGGAGAGAATTGACTGAGGCTTCAAAGGACAATAAAAAGATTTGGAAGGTGATAAAAAGAGTGACTAACACAGTCAAGCCTAACATACCCAACACCGAATTATTGGCTTCTTCTACGTCACCTCAGCTCTCGGTGGACAAAGTAAACGAGTTTTTTGCCAATATCGGCAAGGAACTTGCTGATAACTTTTCACGTCCATTTGGTAGTCATAAAGTCCCACCAGACACTACCCCTACATCTCCACCTTTACAATCATTCGTCATGTTAGACACCGATGAAGCGGAGGTCGGAGAATTTCTAATGTCACTTAAAACAGATTCTGCTGTAGGCTGGGACAATATTCCTACAAAGTTTTTAAAACGCTATTCATTGATACTAGTCCCCATACTCACATATATTTTTAATCTCTGTTTCCATACTGGCACTTTCCCCTTGTACTTCAAGAAGGCCATCATACACCCAATTCATAAAACTGGAAGCAAAAAATTGGTAAATAATTATCGTCCTATTGCAGTGTTACCTTCCATTTCCAAAATACTAGAACGCCTAATTAATAAAAGACTCGTGACTTACATGGAAGATAAAAAGCTTTTTTCTCCCAACCAATTCGGCTTTAGACGCAATAAATCTACTAGTAGCGCTGTAATTGACCTAATTGACTATGTTACCAAAAATATTGACAAGAAAAAGAAGGTATTGTCAATTTTTTTGGACCTAAAAAAGGCATTCGATACAGTTTCGATTTCTGATTTAATAATAAAGCTTGAGGAACTGGGGATACGTGACCAATCACTTAACATCTTCAACGACTACCTTCAAAATCGAACACAATGTGTAAAAATACAAAATTACCTCAGTGGAGAGCTACCAGTGACATTCGGCGTTCCCCAAGGCAGTGTGATTGGTCCAACCTTATTTCTAATATACGTTAACCAACTATGTAATCTGAGTTTGGGAAGTGGAAAAATCGTGGCATTCGCTGATGACACTGTCCTTACCTTCTCTGGTGATACTTGGGTTGACACCTTCGATGCCGCACAAAAAGGACTAAATAGTGTTTTACAATGGCTCAAAAGACACATTCTCACAATCAACACCGACAAAACTAAAATTCTTACATACAGTTTAAGAAATTCGAGTCAACCACCAAATTCGTACGCTTTGGTAGCGCACTCTTGTGTACTGCCTGGCACTGCGACATGTACATGTCCCGAACTGGAACGCTGTAGAACCATTAAATATCTCGGTGTTAATCTCGACGCTTGCCTGAGTTTTGCACCACATATAGAGTTACTGACGAAAAGAATTAGAAAGCTAATCTTTGTCTTTAGTACTCTTCGCCACATCGCAGGACCCCAAATTATTAGGTGTACATATTTTGCTCTTTGTCAGTGTCTCTTAACGTACTGTATAAGCGCTTGGGGTGGTGGACCAAAAACTATTCTTTTGAAACTAGAACGAGCTCAGAGAGCCGTGCTAAAAACTAGCACCTTTAGGTCCATCCTTTTTCCAACTGAGGAACTATATAGGAACTGTAAAGTCCTTACAGTGAGGCAATTATTTGTCTTACACACAGTACTATATCAGCACCAAAGAACCTCCTATGAAGTAATCACCACAAGACGCAAAGACAAAGTATGTCAACCCTTCCCCTGTAAATTCTCTTTTACAAGAAGATTTCCTTGTTTCCAAGGTCCTCATCTCTATAATAGCCTTAACAAAGTACTAGACTTCTACTCACTACCTAAAATGTCACTCAAAAAGAAACTAAGTGATTGGCTACTAACACTAAACTACAATAATACAGAAAAATTATTGTTGACTCAATATAGTTCCCGTTAAACTATCCTACGCTCATACACATGCACACTCACATACAAACACAAACAGACACACACACACGCACACACACACACACACACGTACACACTCACACACTACACTACTCAACTCATACCATATATTACTTTTGTTTTAATTTTATTTCTTTTAAATAGTTTATTTGCCCGTTTACTTTTGCTGCATAATGGACTAGTCATATATTTTGTAAAATGGCATGTATGTAACTAATTACATTTAAGAAACATCCACTAAAGGGTCGGGCCCAGCATCTTTAACACAAGTTGTCTTGACAACTTAGCAAGGGTGTTGGTGTCGCCACACTATTGTTTAATTTTTCTTAAATTGTATGTATTAACATGTATTTAATGTAAAATGTTAAACTTGATGCAAATAAATTATTATTATTATTATTATTATTATAAAGTTCGTTCTCGTAAATCATTCAGAGTTTCAACTGAGGAAGTGTCGAAACAAAACTTCACATCCATATCGCGGTGATAACGGTAACGCGCTGTCGCAATGATTAGGTTAATTACAGACGGTGATATTCTGTAAAGGTTTGAATCGGGCATAGAAAAGAGGATGTGACGTTTTAAGCTTCGTGCAGACTAGCGGGACGCGACGACGCGACGCGATTCGAACAATACAATCTCTAAGAAAACTTCACGGTTTATCAATAACCAGTGTCGCGTCGCGCTGTCGCGTCGCACTAGTCTGCACGTAGCTTTATGCTTGGATCGTAGAAGCAGGTATTTAATTAGAGAGAAAAAGGGAGGAATTCTCAGGGGACTTTATTCATTATGGTAAAAACTAAAAAGGTAGTCAAGAGATCTCATACGGAAGGTAACTGGAATAAAATATTGCAAGGGCTGCTTCATCATAATTACCCAAAAATGTTCCCCCAGCTAGAAGACAGGCGTCTCTGTGAGAGGACGGTTGCTGTTTGGAGTACAACACTCCAAACAGCAACGCTATGTAGGACAATACATAAAAGTAATGAACTTTTGCAAATGGTAAAATATTTGCTCATTTAATCTCTCTCCGATATGTTAATATACTACATACACAAAAAGAAATACCTACCCAGCAGTAATAGCCTAGTGGTTTGACCGTCGGACTACCAAGTCATAGGTCTCGAGTTCGCACCCAAACCTCTGACCTTTCGGATTCATGTGCGTATTGTATAATCAACACATGCTTCACTTACGATGAAGGAAAACATCGTGAGGAAAACGGCATGCCGGAGAGATATTTCCGGACGGCATGTGAAGCCAAGTCAGAGGCCCATGGGCGGCATGACAACTCTAACACCAGGTTAGTCGCTAACCACACGAAAAAGAAAGAAAAGACAAAACAAAATTCTAAAATAAATAAATAAAACACAGAAATCGAAGTTAATACTGTTATCTACTAAGCGTCATAATGTCTTAGAGGCCTCGCCCACGGCGACTTTTTGTAGCGATGCAGTAGCGATGCTGTCGCGCTTGTGTATCGATACAGCCGCGATGCTGTCGCTGGCTGTGTACCTTCGCCCAGATTCTGTATCGCTACTATCGCGATGCTGTCGCGCTTCAGGACGCATTCCCCAGCACCCCTCCTTCCGATCTCCACTCTTCGTTCCCCCTATGTCATCAGAAACGGTCGCGCGTTTGCATCGATACAGCCGCGCGTTTGCATCGTTTCTGTCGCACGTTGCGAACGCGACTAACGCGCGATAGTAGCTATGGAGAAGCGCGTTTACAAAACACGCGACATCATCGCTACAAAAAGTCGCCGTGGGCGAGCCCTTAGCTCGTTCAATTTAATATGCGTTACTTTCCACCAAAACATATTTAGGGAAAAAATCCTGGAAAAACATGTCAAGTATTCTGCCTAACGCCGCGCCTACGCTGCTAACAGTACAAACGCCATTAGTTACTGTCGACCTCGTCGCCGACCAAGTTATTGATATTTGTGCTATGATAAATGATCAGGAGCACGTGTTTGTCCGGACATCGCTAAAATATCGACGATCTTGTAAACGGCTTTGAGATCGGGAAAGTTGTTTGATATTGATTTTATTTGACATGAGTTTGACCTATTTTATTTTTCAACATGTTAAAAAACGTTCTGCGATGATATTTTTAAGTATTCAGCAGAATTGGTCGTCAAAAGTTTAAATGAATATTCCTCGTTCTGGGGCAGTCGGGTCCAAAATATCCATAGCAACTTTGCTGGTTCATTTGTGAATAATCGTTGAGTAAGTATTCAGGTGCTTTCGTTTAGACAATAATATAACCCCATTAGACTTTCTGTCAATGCGTGTATAGTAAAATCCAATGGGATTTATTTTGCTTGCATGCTAGAACATAAAATAAATCATAATGTCAAACGACAATACGTGGGTCTACGTCAAGTATCATTTACCATAATTTCCAATTACATTAAAGATTAATTAACGCTAATGAGCGAGTAAAACCACTTTAATTTTCTTTAATTAATTAAAGTAGTATTTGAACGAAATACCTTCCGTGTTTCTTAAAAGTAGTTTTAGTTATAATGAACTAAAAGGCTACCTAACTTCAGAGGAAAAACATACTCCAAAACAAACCCACTTAACAAGTTAATGCAATGCGAAAACTTTGTGCTATTTCCTACATGAAAACTATTCTGGATAAGCCGTTTAAGTAAAAACATGATAATGGTAGGTAGCTACCTAATTACTAAGTTTACTATACTTGACAGCCATAAGGCTTCTTAGTTTTTAAAGTAAGTAGTTATGTCATAATTTTGATAATTAACACTTTGCGGGACACTAAACGCCCTCAGACGTAATAACAATAAAACCTCTATTGTGGTTCGTTCAGTGTCCAGCGTCCTCCAACCGATTAGTCATAAAATTCATAACTTTACTTTTTTTTTGTCAAAGTAACGTACAAATAGGGGAAAAAACACGGTCATCAATCCCCAGACGTTAATGTTGACTGTCAAAATTCTACTCGAATTAGATTACTTTTTTTTTTGTGTTTTTAGTATTGTGTGTTTTTGAGATAGACATAGCATACATACATTTATTTTTGTCATAAAACTGTTAGGTGTGGCAGATGGTGGACTCATAATATTTCTATCTTCAACACTGAAATCGTCTTAATAACATACCTAATATCCCATCCCATATTCCCAACTATTCCTTTAAAATAATCTTGTAGGCATAACTCGTAACACCTTAGTGCAGCACTTTACATTTGCCACTTTGTAATTGGATATCCTCTCGCCCTTTGACAGGTTAAGTTGTTCATTATGCGCCATTTTGTGTAATGGCTGCAGTCTGCCTCACAGAGGCTGACGTAACGAAGGTATTAGAAGGTTTTAATGTAATGGGATTTATTTTATTATTTTATTCTTTGTTAGTTTTTGTATTTGGTTTAAAAGTGTATTTAATTATATAAAATGCTTTGTGATGGACGATGGTAAGATCGTTTTTACCTGTTGTAGAAAAACAAGAAGAATAAAATCAAGCATGTTTTCCCCGAAGGCTTAGACAGAGTTGTACCAATAGAATTCGCCAGTTATGTTGAGACAACTACGTAATTATCCTAGTTTGAGCGTTATTGAGAGGCCGTATACGAAATTTTGCCAATTTCGCTGTTTTACATGATTTTACAGACGCGATTTTACAGCTAAATTACTGTATTTCTATAAGTTTTATTGCCCACTATGAAAGATCATTTCAATTATGATATAATAAATGAACTACTTTTTTTATAATTGCATGGGTCTCTCCGGAATCTCTTAAAATACAAATGGATTACAGTCTGGCTTATCATGTTCTGATTTAACTCGGTGGAATTTTAAATAAGTCCCCATGTAATTTTACGAAATATACACGAACAGCATGACATCGTATGTAATCGTAGGCAGACCACTTGAAAATCGAATTTCCACAGTCATGCTACTTCTCAATCCCATTTCTTTAATTCCCAATTCCCCGGAACAAATGAAATTATTCCATCAAAATTGCATTGGTCCCGAATCCCAATCGTGATGAACTTCGAACGTGTTGTGGAATAACATCGGCTGGTCATAACATGTTTACGTTATACGAATGTGTGGTTACTGCATTAAAGTTGCTCTTGGTCGTTGAATTGCTTGCTGGACATGCTGTGGAAATGTTATTGAGTTTTGTTATTACTTTTTGTGATTAAAAAGTGGCTTTTTTGTTTATGCTTTTATTTTTCGTTTCCTCCGCTGTACACAAGCTATCCAAGAACAACCGTCTAAGGTAAGAAGACACCTGTGGGAAAGGTTCCCACCCGACTTCGTTCAGCCCCAGGAGCATCTGCCACCCGGAAGTGACCTGCAGTGGCCTTTAAGGAAAGCAATCAATCGACGCGGACCCAAGTAGGCCGCTGCAAGCACAATCTAGCAAAATGGGGGTTAATATTAGGTCCCCACCTATGAAATCAGCGTTTTGTATGGAGAATTTTAAAGAAGTTGCTTTTTTCATACTAACATTTTCTTAATTTATTTATCAACCATGAACACTAATGTTTTAAAACTTTTATGCGCTAATGTTTAAAAACTAAGATAACGTAATATGCCACTAGATTAAGCGACAAAAATAAGTTTTGGCTAAATTAAAACAAATAGTGGTCATTTCTGCTAACAAAATGAGGAGTAATTTTTAAGGTATTTTTTTATGTTTATAAACTATAAGTAAATAAGGTTTTTTTTACTATTGGTAGTTGTCTATGATGGTCATTATTCGATATAATACCAAGCAATTGATGAATACACTCGAGAGCAATGAATCCGGGTCACTTAAAGAATGTTAAAAATCTCGGAAACTAAAAATGATAGGTTAATGCAATAAATTGTATTTAATAGACAATGTAATACTCCTTAAATAAAAGTAAAAAAAATATGAGTCACCATACATTTTATTAACACAAAATTACATAAAGAAAAAAACTGCTGATCTCTCCTTAAAACAAAAATAGGAAACATGAAATTTTTGAACTTTATTACGATTTTCTTGAATTTTAATACTTCGTATTGCCTCCTCGTGCTTCCATTACTGCGTTTACGCGGTTTGGCATGCTGTACACCAAGTTCCTTATACGATTTTGGGGAATATTCTCCCATTCCTCTGTGAGAGCAATTTTGAGCTCACGAAGCGTGATTGGGGGAGGGTTTCGTTGTTTTACGCATCTGCCTAGCTCGTCCCAAGCATGCTCGATCGGGTTGATATCCGGGCTGCGCGCTGGCCACTTCATACGAGTAATGTTCATCTCTTGAAGGTAGTCATTCACAATCCTACCTGTATGAGGTCGGGCATTGTCATGCATAAATATAGCATCCTCACCTAAATTGACCATAAATGGACCAACGTGATCATTGAGGATTTCTTCCACATATCTTACGCTAGTTAAAGAGCCGTTTTCTATGATCACCAGCTCTGTGCGACTTTCAGAAGAAATTCCGGCCCACACAAGTACAGACCCACCACCGTAGGCTACTTTTTCTTCGATGCATGCTTGCTTGAATCTTTCCCCTGGTCTTCGATACACTCTGTGTCTTCCATCGTGCTTGTAGAGCATAAATTTTGATTCGTCGGAGAACATAACTTTTGACCAATCTTCAATACTCCAATTTACGTGGCTCTGGGCATATCTTAGTCTTGAAATACGATGCCCACGCTCCAGTTTAGGGCCGTTTGCAGGTCTAAGGGGTTTTAAGTTAGATTCAGCAAGCCGACGTCTTACTGTCCATGCACTTGGGTTACTTCCTCCGAGGCGTCGAAACTGATTTGTGAGTTCAGTTCCTGTGAGAAAGCGATTTCGAAGCATGGTGTTCACCAAGTATCGGTCTTCTCGTGCTGTGGTACACCTGGTTCTGCCCGTTCCTCTCTCTCGTCTGCGTAGGTTAGAACCAGTTTCTTCGTAACGTCGGAGAACTCTTTGTACTGTTGACAGCGACACACCGACAGTCCTAGCTGTATCGCGCTGACTCCGGCCGGTTTCCAGCATTGTAAGTATTCTGGTGCATTCTTCAGGCGTAAGCGACATAATTTCAGCTTGAATAATGAATATAGAGCACTATCAACATGGTTTATGTACCCACATAAATGACAGAATACAAACAAAAGCAAAACCAAATGCTGTAATTTCGTAGTTCCATCTTCGAAAGTGGCCCTTTTTCAAATTTGATTTTTTTATGATATAACTTTACAATAACTAAGAAGTTTTAATACCTTCATTTAAGGAGTATTACATTGTCTATTAAATACAATTTATTGCATTAACCTAGCATTTTTAGTTTCCGAGATTTTTAGGATTCTTTAAGTGACCCGGATTCATTGCTCTCGAGTGTATTTTAATTCATAGAAGTGACAAGGTTCTCTATTTGTGAGAAAAAAACGCCAATTTCATAGGTGGGGACCCAATAGATCCCACAGATACCCAGTGCGAATGTGGTGCTCCTGACCAAACCTTGTCCGATATGCTGGAGTGTCCAAAGTGTCCACACGTTTCGTCACCTCTTTAGTATGTGAGAAAGTCTGATAAAAACCCTTTGCCCTTTGCCCTCTTTGTACGAAAAAAGTACGGTTGGTAGTATCCATGTAGAGTCCGCATCACCACTGAAATCCGAATATGACGCGGCGCTAGTGTCTACGTCATTGCATAAAAAAAATGTAGTTCCACAATTTTCCGCCGGCCTAATTTCGTGGCGCACAGTCTAGTTGTGCTCCAGTATCTATATGTATTGTCAACAAAATCTCCATTTCACATAATTTAATCCTCAACCGTAAACTGAACAAACAAAGCTAGTTTTCATCCCGTAACCATGATACACATACAACACTAACAGCTTTCAAAACTACATAAAACCACTATAACGAAAAACGAATACTATTTGAATACAAAAGCATATAACTTTTATTATTTTTACAGCTTCGAACGGGCACAGTTTGCGAATATACCGGAGAATTCAGATAGCTCCATATGGTGACTATTACATTGTAATGTCTTTGAACTGAGATTAGGTGTTACATAGGTCGGATGTATATGTGCCAGCGCAAACTGTGCGTCTTGTCGCTGCGACAAGAAGCAGAGCTACCGTTTGCGTCTGTGACTAGTCGTTACGACAGACGTGCAGTAAGCGATCATTTTCTTTGAGTATTCAAGATAGGGTTGTGTAGTCCATCGTGTTTTCTCTTGTGAGTGAATATGGTGCCTCTAGTTGCCCTTGCCTTTGTGGTTATCATGCGAAGGCGAAGCGGATTTTACTGTCGTCGGGTGTACACCGTGCGTCTAGTCGCTGTGACAAGTAGCGAGAGCATGCAACTCTCCTAGCCTGTCTTTGCGACTCTGCAACTCGACGGTAGGTTTGCGGAGCTTTGAACAAAATATATGAAAATTGCTGGCCGCAGCCTGTCGCAGCAACCGACGCATATGTGAG
Source organism: Agrochola circellaris (assembly GCA_914767755.1). NCBI lineage: Eukaryota > Metazoa > Arthropoda > Insecta > Lepidoptera > Noctuidae > Agrochola > Agrochola circellaris. The sequence continues at coordinate 5,120,566 of OU611853.1, forward strand.
TCATGTCTATATGTCAAAGAGAATGGAGGTTTGTGACACCCCCATAAGGTTGTTTGTGTGAATAAATTGTCAGATATGTTTGTTTTTTGTTGTAGAAAAGGTTACGACGGCGTATTGTACTCTTTTTATCGTAAGGTCAAGGATGAATAATATTGTGTTTCGTATTTCTAAAAATGTTCACTATTTTGTTTTGACCGAAATGCCCACTATTGAATTCGTATTGCCAGTATGTGTCGAGGTAAATGAATGGAACACACTGCCAATAGCTTGCTTTCATTGATGGAGCTTGTTTTTTTTGTGTGTTTCTAATAATTGTCTGTAATTCACATGTTTTACTGAACGTCTAACTTTGGTATTCTTAAACATTGATCAAAGCTTACACAATAGTTCGGTTTAAAGAACTTTATTCTCATTAAGACAATCGATGGATAGTTAAGCTAAGCGCACATTACAGCCACGGCGGGCCGCAACGCATCGCATTTTAGTACAAAACAGGGCCAAAGTAATGTAAAAGGATTTTTTCAACGTGATATGACCCAGTAACTGGAAACTGAAAAGTTACATAACCAATCAACTACAGCCAATATAGGTACTTATAAAGTCTTTTTACCTTTGACCCGAAGAATGTATTCCACTACATTATAAGAATTTCTAGTATTCATTCAAAAATACTAGAAACAACAATACCACTTTTATAATACTGCATCGAAATACCTTGCGGGAACGACTTGTAAACGACGCCATATTGCCTCGCAGTTCTTTGTAATTTTATACTGCAGACGTGTTTGTGGCTTCCAAATTGTATTGTGTATTAATAAAGTGTTTTAGTGCTACGTTTTACAGATATTGAGCTGATAATGGACGGATAGTGGAAGGCGTTTTGTAAATTATAGTTGAAAGGATGTAAGGCGGTGTTTTTCTCTCAAGGGATAATACGGCGTAGCACGGAAGTGTAGTAAAGAGTAAGGCGTAGCACTGAAAAAAGCGTAGCGCATTAAATGGCGTAGCACAGAATTAAACGTAGCACTTGAGAGTACGTAGCACTGATGCATTTGATAGTCGTTTCTTAGAGATGACCGAAATTCTGTATGTTATACGCGGTGCTTGATTATTGAAATTTAGACAACTATTACAGGTACAGACAATGTGGATTTATCTCTATTAAAGAGTCTTGTGACTATATAAGAACTAAAACAATGTTAATTGACAAGTGAAATAATATTAAAATTTAAAAAATCCCCGACACAAACATTTCCTCATTTCTCTTTCCTACTCCATCACCAGACCCTGTTCGTCATCTATCTATAACCTATGCAATGAGCCCAAACACGATCCCTGTGCTGTAAATTGGTAAGGGAGTTGGGTATCCTGCAAATTCCATGTGATACTGCAGCATCAGTTCAAGGTTACTATGTTGTTCTAATATAATTGAAGTAACAGAATACCAAATTTCAAATCGATTGGACCTGTGGAAGACGCATCCATTAATAAACTAGAAAAGAGCTGATAAACTTCAAACGGTTGAACCGATTTTGATAAAACTTATCTAACGACCATCCCTGGAACACCTGGTTTCAAATAAAAAACCGCATTCAAATAGGTTCACCCGTTTAAGAGCTACAGTGCCACAGACAGACACACATAGCGGTCAAACTTATAACACCCCTCTTTTTGCGTCGGGGGTTAAAAACAGACAATGAGTGATTACGTTAAAAGTGCACAACAGAATCCATAGGTACTTATTTCAGTAAAAACCATATCAAAAATAACATTGTCATAACGACGACATAAATAAAAACAAATATTTCGAGTCAAAGCGAAACGTTTTAACTTTTGTTGTTCTTTCAAAACGACATTTTGCACGACGTCTAAATAAATCGTCGAACCGTTTTATTTTAGAAGTTTTTCATAATTCCCTTGCACAATGTTTGCATGCAACACGCTACATCTGTAAACGAATTTAATGGTCAACTTTGTTTACAATGTATTTTCTTAATTTTTATGGGCCAGCGTGTAACTTTGACATTTTTAATGGGGGGGGGAGGAAATGGGAGAAACTATTACTGAACTAGTGTTTTTTAAACAATACTTGGAATATGGTTTCCGCTGTTAGTAAGTTTTGATCTGATTTCGGATTGACTGCCTTGTTCATCTAGTGGTTCGATCCTCTGTGGTCTCGTGCGTCTACTGAGCATGGGGTCTTGCGTTCGATTCCCAGGTCGGGAAAAGTGTTATTGGGTTTTTCCATCAGAAATTTCTCAGTAGCGGCCTGGAGTCTGGATTTGTGTCCGGTTGATGGCAATGGCCTCCCCCTCTTTTACATGGAACTTAAACATAATTGGCAAAATGTGGGTGTACTATAGGTACAACTCTGTCTTAACCTTCGGGAATTACAGGCGTGATGTTATGTTATGTGCGTGATTAAAAATAAAAAAAAATACCCGTTAAAGAAGACTTGGTATTTCATTGTCTTTTGTTTGAATAAGCAAATCCTCACTAATATTAAAAGTTTATTTGTTTGTTAAGTTTTCACGCTAAAACGGCTGAATGGATTTGGATGAAATTTAGCACATGGGTAGACCATGACCTGGGTTAGGACATAGGATACTTTTTATCCCGATATTACCACGGAATCGAGACTAAAGCTTCGTGCAGACCAGCGCGACGCGACACCGGTTATTGTTATACCGTCAAGTTTTCTTAGAAATTGTATTATATCATATCATATAATATCATAAATCTTTATTTATCTCAACATCATATTACAGGCACTGGTTAATAAAATGCACAATCTTAAATAGAGAAAGGTGTCTGAGGTAGGAGGACCCTGAGTTACAGATCACCCGGCTCTCTTAGATAGGACATGTTAATTTACAAAACAGTACAGTCAAGATATTATTGTATAGCAAAAGTTTGAAAGACTAACAAAATTAAAACAAAATCAAAGAAAAGCAAGTAAACATAAAGTTCAAAGAAATATAGATATATAGATATTGATCGTGTCGCGGCGCGGTGTCGCGTCGCGCTGGTCTGTACGAGCTTTTATGCGGGTAAAACCACGGGGCACAGCTATAATAGTAAGTAATAAAAGTTTTGAATACCTACATTAAGTTTTCATGTCTTTTCTTATGATAGTAATTTTCCTATGTGTATCTGTCTATAAGGCATAAATAATATATTACACGAAAAATTATCTCAGAGAGCTGCCAAATTGTCTGCCATAGAATACGAATTGTTCATAAACAATGTTTATCTCGCAAATTATCGTATACTTTATGAGTAGACTATATAAAATAAAATAGATAAGCTGTTAGTGAATGAAATATTACTCTTTTCGTGATTTTTGTGCCAATGTAGTTTTATCTATATTTATTATAAATAGGTAACATTTGTGAGTTTGTATGTAGAGGGTAATCGTCGAAACTACTGATCCTATTCCGAAAATTCATTGACTAATGGTAAGCTACAGTATTGCACAGAGTCATACTCGTAGGATACCTATATTTTAATTCGGTCTAGACCCGCAGTTTGAAAATTTTCAGAATTTTTCGGTGTTACCTGTAATTCTTTGATTATTTTCGGTCTAATTAACGAGAATATCCGTCAGGCCATAGAGTGAAATAGCCTACAGACGATATTAGCCATTATTTAGCAGTAAAATAGTAATTTAAGCCGCGTGAGCCGACCGTAACCAATTGGTCACACCCACTGTGACCAATTGGTTACACCCACTGTGACCAATTGGTTACGGTCGGATTTATCGGTTCAAAGAAAAAAAATTCACGCGGACTAAGTCGCGGGCAGACGTTAGTCTTTAATAATTGTGGTGTAATGAATACGTATTAACACAACCCATAATCTAAACTAATATTATCAAGAGAAAAGATTTGATTTTTTGTATGTTTATTTGTAATGAATAATCTCAAAAATAACTAGACTGCTTTAAAAAAATCTTTCACCAGTTGAATGCTATATGCTACTGAGTAACATAGGCACACTCAGTTTGACAACTGTTTCATAAACTGTCAATCCTTCACTAAAAAATGATTGAGCTCATTAACATCTTATCAATGATAGTCAGCATAATCAAACCAATTGGAGCCGTGCACTTAGCTTCTGACGTTTCATATGTGCTCATGTAAGTTTACGTGACATAAAATATTTTTAATTGAATCATGGTACATACTGAACACAATCAAAAATAAGAGACAGATAAAAACAAGCAAAATATAATCTATAATCACGACCACTGTGAAGACAGAGAATAACTAAGAACAGACTAAGCATCTGAAAAACACGTTAAAGAAACGTTTACTCTTTGAAACCCAACTAGGCAACCAAAATTACCTAACCACTTCATTCCTCCAATTTTATTCAAAACCAAGTGCAAAAAACACAAAAAATCACAGTAAACAGAACTATACAGCACACCACGCTACAGGCTGCTCTATTCTTGCGAGACAACAATAATTGGAGCATGATGTATAATAACAGGCACGGCGAGCCTTTGTTGAACGAAATTAAAGGCAAGACTGCGTTGCCTAGCAACGGACGGGGCGAGGAACCGTGTCCCTTCAAAGAAGACGTTTTTGAAGCGACTGTACTGTGGTGGTTTGTAGGAATTTGTATGGCGCGTACGTATTGAAAATTGTGTATATGGAAAAATAGAAAGTGGTTAAATTTCGCATATTTTATATTTTATTTTACCCTAGTATGGGTGTACGACAATATGTGAAAAAGCGGAGCCTTCTAATACAGGCATTGTTTGTCTAAAAGGAGGCTCCAAACACGATTCAAATGTAATTTTCTATTTACACAATAAATTATTTGTATTTGTCTTTGTATATTTTCGTAATTAAAGTTGTTTTAGTGGTAGCTGATTTTTATCACAAGCACACTTGTGAATGGTGAGTGGATATTTTTAGAAAAATTTGTCACAGAAACAAGTGCATACAAAAAGACAAGAGTAATCAGCAAACAAAATACATCCAAGTACATTCATCAAATCAAATCACGAGCATAAAACAGAAATAGTCGTTAGCTTCACGTCATGACTGACAAGTTCCACTCAGCATGATGCTGTGCTATGGGGGACCCACAGCACAGCGCTTTTAGGAGTGGCGTCGATTAAATACAAACATCTTCAACACATAAGGTGGCGCAGAGGTACCATAGAAGAAGTTCATATCTATACACCGTAAGGACTATTTTTGCTTGCAGCGCTCGGCCGTTTTAGAACCGGGGCGGTAACAGATGTGATAATGGTGTTCATGGGATTTTGTTTTCAAACTGCTTAGATATGAAGTTCTTCGATAGTACCTATAGTAGGTACTTATGTTTAAGTCCTACGGTTATATAGGCGGCTTGCCTATTGCCACCAACCGGGCACAAATCCAGACTCCGGGCTGCTACTGAGAAATACACATCATCACACCACCAGCATCATCATCTGGCATTCATACACGATTATCATATATACAGGGTGGCAGGGACATCGACGCGAAGCCGGTTATGTACTGACTCCATGGTAACCGGCTTCGCGTCGATGTCCCTGACACCCTGTATATATATGAAAGATCATTATATCGAGACCCATCCGTGCTTCGGAAAGCATGGTAATCCATTGATCCCGGCTATCATTCGTAGATCTTTGACAGTCATTATGGTTAGCCAGAACCCCAAAAAATCTGACAACCAGTCTTACCGAGACGTATCGTGTTAACCCGTAACTGGGTTGTTGAGGTCAGATGAGCAGACGCTCCATGTAAAATACAGATAGTCAGTTGTATCCGGTTAGACTGGAAGACGACCCCAACAAAAGTGGGAACAGGCTAGGCAGATTGACTTCTAATCTTACTTTAGATCACTGCGCAGTCGTTCGGTAAATAGCTCTGAATATGTGTAAGTAAAAAAAGTCGAGAAACAAAACATGTACTTGTCATTTTGCCAAAATTGCTCTATCTTAAATCATCTAGTTCTTATTATGTTGCGGAAGTTATAAATATAATCCAAAATAGCCCGAAGACGTCACATGAGTTTTTTTTTCTGTATTTCATATTCTAAGAGATACATTCCTACATGTTTTATTTTAATCACGTACCTATAGGTACCTACTCCAGTCTTACCAAGAGGTATCGTGTTAGCCAGTAACTGGGTTGTGAAAGTCAGAAAGGCAGTCGCTCTATGGAAAAAATAAAAGTTATAAAACTAAAACCCAATTACGACAAAAAAGTCATCTAAAAAGATATAAACAAGACATCACAGACAGATAGGTAAATAAAAAATCCGGAGTCACACGTAATCTGTTCGATTTATGCCCTAACACATGTGACTCCGGGTTTGTCTTTAAGCCCTTTCATTTGATACCCCAAGGAATCACTAAAAACATTTTAGTTTTGTTTATTGCTTTATGTCTTGTAGAGGGCGCCATATTTAATGTGACGTCATCATAGCCTATAACTAGCGGACGATCAAGACACTTCCAACCATACCTCACTTGTCAAATTATGATGAGGAGTTTAGAAGTTATAAGGTAACAGATGAACATACATACATACCGGTCAAAATCATAACCCTCCTTTTTGCTTCGCTGTCGTCATTTCATTTGGTAAGACTGGAAGCCTAACATAGTTGGGAAAGATGATGATCTATACGTAAATACTCGGTTTCACACAAACTCATTAATTTACTTAAAATCAATATTTCTTTTCAATTTATTCCCCTATAACTCTTCGGGGAAATACGGGGGAGATGTCATGTGTTAAGTTATTTAATACTTTTTAAACCAGCTCTTTTCTAGAAAGTTCCCTTTAAAAACAGCACAAAGATCTTTGTTTTACAATAGAATTTAGCTCACAGATACAGTTACCTTTTTAAACAAAAAGAAAACTGAATACCGTACTTACTATTATGCGTGCACACTGTTTTTACCTGGAACAGAAAAATGTATACTGTTTACATGATTGTTGAAGGAAACTTTAGTAAAAGAAAAGAAAGTTTTGCAAAAGGAAAAAGGTTTAATAGGTACTTGAAACTAAAAAAATGTGTCTGCCTATATTTTTTTAGCTTATCCGCTACTTAGGCATATATATATGTAAAATAGAGTTGAAGTTTTGCGCTCCTTTTTAGCATTTTCTTCCTTAGACGTCCAGAGTAAAATTAATCATTCTAAATGAGGAGATCGGTAGCTGTTTTACGAGAAAATTGTTTCCTAGTATTTTATTTATAATGTTATTAAAATAATAGGAACCCGATTAATATGATGAATAAACGACTTAACTTAAAAATAAGTACAAAAAAAATATAACTTTGAACATTGACACTGAAGATTGAATAAATCATGAATAATCTTTCTATGAGCAAACAACATTGAATAGCATTATTCACACCATTTACAAGTGACCACTTAAAAATAAACATCACCATAAAATCATAAAATATTAGTCCATTAGCACGCTACAATACTCAAAGTTATGGCATTAGCAGTACCATAGATAAATAAGCCTCCCAAGAATACAAAAATTATGATAAGAAAACACGCCACCCAATACCGAAGTTCCCCCATCTCCCCTCAATGATTCTTAATTAAACCGACTATTGTTGCACCTTGCAAGCAATTCATAACAAATGTCAAGCGTTAATAGCACAACTTGTGAAAGAAACGTGGTCCAACTGAGGCGAGCTTCCCCAGATAATTGGTTTTCTCTTGGAATATGTTGAGGTGGATAGTCGAGAAGTTTTTTTTTTTGGAAAAGATATCGTTGCTTTGCAATATGGCTCTCATACATACTGCAATCGGTAAGTCACATTTTTTGGGACGATTTCTCTGCCTCAATTAAATATAAAAACGCATCATCCGGTCACGGATCTAAGTTAGCCCAGTCAAATATCAAACATCGCAAACGCGCATGTAACTTCGATTTTTTATATGTTTTTACGTTGACTGAGAGTAGTTTATTCCAAGTTTGCAACCCTGAAATAATACAGCCTGCCAGTAGCAAATTCACAAAGATATGGAACAAATGTAACTAAAAACGCGTCCTTAAGGTATATTTAAAATAAAAAATGAAAATAGTGACATAATTACGCAGTTTTTCAAACGCCATGGTAGTAGCACAAGGTTTACAGGGTTGCCAACTAGGGTACTCTCAGGGGACCTAACAACGTGAAAAAATCGTAGTTACATGCGCGTTTGCGACGCTTGCCTTTTTTGTCTCGATTTTGACTGGGCCAAGTACAACAGTACGAAAAAAAAAATTTTGTTTTTACAGTTGACATAATTTAGTATTATCATCACAAGCGAAACAAGTTATTCTCATATTCTGTAAAACCAATTTTGTAACAGATTTTTTATCTACTGTTTATAAACCTATAACTTCATAATGGGAGTTCTCGTCTTGGAAGCCAAGACTCACTTCTGGTCGCTGACCCAGAAGAGTTAGTTAACTTAATACATAACAGTCTAACAACTCACAGACTATGAACAACATCAAAGCCTGCATTTTCTCTTAAACTCAGTTTAATAAACTGCCTAAGGGTTCAAACAAAACAGATGGTTAAACATTATTTAAGTTAAACATACAACAGTTTAATGAAACGCTAGTTAATTAAATTATTCACTGAATGCGGTACGTTATTACATACTTCACTTATTAACGGTAAATACATTAATTATTATTTTGATGTTAGCATACTCTTAATGAAAATTGTAATTTGTGTGCGTAATAATACAGGGTGGCAGGGTATCGAAGCGAAAACTGTTACCAAGGATTCAGTACATGCTTCTAAAAGCATTGACATTTTTCGTCGGTTAAAAAAAAACCGCTGTACCATACATTTTGACTGCGTAGGTATTGCACTTTTCTATGAAACAACGCGTCGATGGTGCCACGCTGTATAGTCCATTGACGTAAACAGTACCTACTTGTTTTACGTAAGTTACTTTTATTATTTTATAATAGATGTCTGTCTAATGCTAGATATAGGTCTATCCAATGGTACGTCATTAAACTGCTAGATCCTCGGCTAGTCTCATCCAGCTGCTACCAGCTATCCTGCGAAGATCGTATACCTTACCGGACATAGGCAGATCCAATTGCACGTAATGATTAATTTGTTGCTTAATAGTACGACACAAGCACCTATTCAAATTCTACAAAAATCTGAAAATATGCCGCCTACTTGCATTCATAATTCCTTGAATTTAAAAACACTTATTTTTTTTTTTTTCATATACTATCAAACAATTTTTTTTTCATATACTATCAAACAATTTTTTTTTTCATATCCAACGTTGTTGATTCCAAGCAACTGTTCAGTCTCTTTGAGGTACAGACGTTCTCGTTAATTGAATGCATCGATGATGTTCTTTCATTTGAGCGTCGCGGTTAGGTTGTTATACGGGAACTTGTTATTGAAGAAAATTAATTTGTATTTGTCTGGCGAGCTAGTATGAAGTATAGAATGTAAGTTGCTGCTGGCGATTTTGCTGCGCCACTTCTTCTTGCCAGCGTAAGCACTAGGAATTAGTGAAAGGGGAATAGGTGGGAGACTGTGGTATGTAATTTCGATATTCAAAAAATGCTGATTCTCATCCTAACTTGAATAAATCACTTTTGTTTTTTTAAAATAGGTGGTACCTATATTGTTTTTTGTTTTTCTAAGTTTGCCATTAGGGGCTGCTTGAAATTTTCTTCCGTATCTTAAAATGTCTGTCAATGACAGCTAACTAAGGGATTACTAGCCTCTTCAATGGTAATAAAAACAAAATATCGGTACCTTCGAATTACCCTCGGTATTTGAAAGACTGATCCATTCTCTAATTAGTAAATCAACAGTCAAAATGTCATGTTGATTGTTCTGTGTGACAGGAATAACAAAAACCAATCATCTAAGTTCAAGTAGCAAGTATGTTGACGTAAGAAGGATTTTCTGAAATTACGAATAATAGGTGGCAGCACTGAGACGTCAGGTCCGGGAACCTGTCAAAAGTCGAAAGCGCCTATATTTTCTTTAGTCGTGATTGAATGATGAACGAATGATAAACGTCATCATATATTTTATATTAATTGTCGAAATGGAAGACCTCTTGTCAAAGTGGCGCCAACTGGTGGCGTGAATTTTCATGAAAACCATCATTGACAATAGATTAAATTATTTATTTATTTTATTATTTATGTACACACAGTAAAATAGAGACGACATAGTTTTGAGTACATTATCTATCAAACAAGTTTCTTGTAAGTATCATGGGATTAATTTTACCCCTGTTAAGCCCTGACTGTGACGATAACTTAAGTACCTAGTTCATTTGGCTCATCGGCCCTATTAAACTTAAGTTAGCGTCATAAATCAAACCAAATAAATATGGTGAATTTCATCACCGACTTTTATAACACAAAATATTGGAGCATCGAGCATGTTTCGCTAGCAAAAATATTCCGAGAAACGTCGAGTAACTTCGCTCATTAAATATGTTAGCGTGTTCAACACATCGTTCGATGTTAACGGTCCAACAAGGTGTCTGTATGAAAAATATTTTTATTTTAGGGAAAAAAACTGTGCAAATATACGAACCAGACACTGTTTACGCGAGCACTTGGTACTTGGTAAGTATCTGTGGACGGTGTATTGATTTGATGATTGAAAAACAATCCATTCAACTAACACAGTACACACACACATACATAAACTCAAACCATCTTCCCAAGGGGGTAGGTAGAAACTACAGAAGGCCATCTGCTACGATCCTGACATACTCGTTTTGTTTCGTTTTCGTTCGTATATCTGCCATGCTATTCTGTAAACATCTCACCGTGAAAACTTGGGTGAAGTGAGCTGTCAATAGTGTCAATCCCTGTGGAATGACAGCTCACTCCACGTTCACTTCACCTAAGTTTTCACGGTGAGATGGTTACAGAATAGCACTGCTGGTCATACACGCATGCCGCTTGCGAGTATTAAGTACCTGACCTTTCTGAAAAACATCACCAATAAGGTCACTATATTTCCGTCTAGGGCGACTACTAGGGGGCCTTTAGTTTACGTACTATTATGTTGGCAAGTAAAATAACGGATATCCCGATGGAAATAATTAATTCTTCAGGAGCAACTGCACAGGTTAGCGTCATAGCGTTTACACTTTCGCAAACCTGCTCAGACCACGGAAATTGGGCATACTTAATCAAGTACACTAAGTCTGAAGTACCTACCTGTAACCTGCAGTGCTATTCTGTAACCATCTCACCGTGAAAACTTAGGTGAAGTGAGCGTGGAGTGAGCTGTCATTCCACAGGGATTGACACTATTGACAGCTCACTTCACCCAAGTTTTCACGGTGAGATGTTTACAGAATAGCATGGCAGATACCTCTACCCTCTAAGATACGTCAAAGTCACAAGCAAGATTATGTTTACCTCAAATCCCTTAACGGAAAATCTATTCAAAGTCAAAGTCAAATAATTTATTTCAATTAGGCACATAAAAGGCACTTTTGAACGACTAAATTTACAAAAAAATAGAATAAATTGTGCTACCCGTGCGATGCCGGGGCGGGCAGATAGTTCATTATATAATTATATGTGAAGCCGATGCACCTAGAGTTAAATTACTATACCACAATAGGTAAAAATAATAAAAAAATATTACATCCCGAAATCTTCAATATATACGTCACATCAATGTCATTAAACTTTAATCTCATATAACTATCCTAATTTAAATGAAACCCTCTCATAACAAACAGTTTTTAACCGACTGCCGGCTGTTTGAAATAAATTAAACATTATACTATCAAGTTTTACGCCACAGGAAACTGGTGCAGAGGAAGTGACGTGCTGCGATACAGAGGAAATGGCCGCCATATTGCCTATGTGGCGCCATCTACTTATGTGAGTTATAGTTTTGCAGTTTTGTGTAATTGTAATGAAATAATCAATGGAGATTATCTGCTGTATACAGGGCTAGTGAGAAAGAAGATGGTTTCTGCATCTGCTTTTTTGCATCTAGTGTTTTGATGTAAGTATGGCTAAAAACCAATTACTCGATTTATTAAGTTGGTAGTTGTGGTTACTCGTGGTTGATTGAGGCTTGTCAGAAGCAAAAGGCTGACGATCTTACTCCAGAAGGGTAAGTATTACAAGAAAATACAAGAGGCTCTGACCCAAACGAGCTAGACAATGCGACCCTTTGTGTATCTATTAAATACTGCACCTGGTCGACCGAGCTCTGCTCGGGTGAAAATAGAGAATGCTCATTTAATAGTATAGGATAATTCATACTAATTCCACGCGGCCATGACAGTAGGTACTTACAAATTCAATGCTGCCATGATAGTACTTACTAATTCCATGCTGCCATGTCATTATTCTAAGGCAGCCATCTTGTTCTAAACTTCGGGCGACCGAGCTCTACTCGGGTGAAATTACGAAGAAAACGAATATTCCCAGATATGAGACCTAGCTAGATTGATTTTTCGCCCCCCGTAAACCGCTATTTTGCAACTTAAATCGAAATCGTTAGAGCCGTTTTAGAGAACGTGATTACAAATATATTTATATATATACAAATATTGCTCATTTAATAGTATAGGATGTAAACACTGTCTCATTCACACATGAGGTAGCCACTGATATCATCCTGTCAGTGACCACGAATGGCGGGAAAAGGCTGGAGGTGATCAGTGCCTGCAAGAGAAGCTTGGTGTGTGAGTGAGCCACTGTAGTAATATACAGTGATTCTACGTGACCTATATTATTTTCTCTATTAAATGTTTCTACAGAAGGCCTGACTCAAGCAATCTCATACTTCATTACCTCTCCGTTGTGTCATACATCCTTACCTTCCTTGAATTTGAATTAACCGTCGCTTTTTCATTACAAGCTAATGTCGGTCTTGAATATGTATAGCTGTGTTTATGCGGACTATATTACGTGGTGTTTGTGCAAAAGTAAAAGTGATGAGGTTTGTCCTATGTTTAATGAATGAGTAGGTACAACGTACACAGGAAAGCTGGTCTTTGGGACCTTTTTTCTTATAACCAGCTGACCCGACAGAAGTTGTCCTGTATAAGTTCTTCCCAAATTTTTTTTGGGTTACTTTCAAATTTTTAGTTAAAGTTAAACCTGATTAGGACTATTACGAACATTTTAAAACAAATAATACTCAAATCGGTCCAGCCGTTCTCAATTGATGCGCTTACCAAACAACAGCATTTCTTTTTTATTTATATAGATTATCACGTTAAACATGTTAAAATGTAGTGTCAGAACTTGAAAATATGAAAAAAGACATATGTACCTTTTCATTTCAGCCTTAAAATGGTAGTATTTTACAACAGTTTAAAACTCCGAAGACAACGAGAGATCCGGCAAAAAAAAAAAAACAAAAAAAAACTTTAGGTACTTTACTTTCTTTCAAAAATACTTGAAATACTTTTGATGAATTAGTTATTATAATAGGGAAAACGCAATTAAAATACTTCATCAAAAAGTATTTTCATCAATTTCTTTACACGGTAGCAGTATAGTATAGTTTTAGTTCCCGTAAAGGTCATTGTCCTGAAATAATAAGCAAACTTCATTATTTCCGCAAGCATACCTATAGAGTAGCGTGTTAGTTTTGGTCTCGTCCCAAAAGGACGCTGAAATTTCAAGCTAGAGATTTTATGCAAACCCTTAGAAAATGAGCCCTTATTTGTAAACTAAGAAACTACTATTACTGAAGAGAAATTTTGCTTTTAATTCATCTATAAATCAACAAATTAAAATCACGAGATAAATTCGGAACACCTCAAACAGTCAAACCCGATAAAGTCGATACCATCTTGCTGTCTTTTTTACCACTTCGTCGATTAGCTTGTGTCGTGAACATCAGAGAGGCAGTTGCTCCATGCAAAATACTGGTATTCAGCAGCATCCGATTAGACTGAAAGCCGACCCCAACATAGTTGGGAAAAGGCTAGCCAAATTGATTGTTTATTAGCTTGTGTACGCAAAGAAATTCCTAAATAGCCTTAACCTAAAAACGGAAGCAAAACCCCACTTATGACCTTGTAGCGGTTACACCGCCACATACGAACGCATCAAAAGACATGACGTCACACAAATCCTGCATCGCGCAATTAGAGTTTACCGCGCGATCGACATACATAAAACTATCCGACATCAACCATCGGCCAGTAGCCCACCAGGCACAACACCCGTCTGGTCGGAGGACCCTTTTCTATAGATGATGAGTGAACTTTACACCCTGTTCCTAATACCTCTAAAGCGTTAACCTAAAAACGGAAGAAAAACCCCACTTAACGCCTATTTAATCAGTAGCATTTACATTAGCTCTAAGCGAAAGACTCCATCCCACGTCTTGAAGAAAAAGCCATTGTCTCCAAACCACCTTCTAAAAAGCCTGACCCAAATGCAAAGAAAGGAGCGTACAATCATCTGAAGTAGCATTCATCCTCAGACCAGCTGCGTGGCTGGCCCAGTTTGAACGCTCTCCCGATTTTCCGTATTCCAGTTTTGAACGAGACGTCTAAAACATCGGGTATAGCGAAGTAAAAAGCGATATGTGACCGAAATGTCTACTTTGGTTGCCCTTACCATGATTTTGAGTGAATGTGTGTTCAGAAAAGACAATTAAACAATTATTGAGGGGCAATTCATATTTTTGGAAAATTATGTAAATCAAATAATAATAGTAATTTAAAGTAAAGTATAGTAATTTTTTTACAGTATAAATAACTACAGTCTTATCCACCTCCCCAAACTTCAAATATTCAATTTTGCTACTGAATGTCCGCCCCCCAAAAATACAATTGATACAACGCTAAGGATGTTGACTGAGGAAAAACAAAATACTAATTAGTCCGTCAGTCAGATAATAAAAAAATATTAGATACGTATTTTTTGTTTTAATAAAAAAAAATTCAAATTAAAAACCATTTTTTTCTAAACCATATTTTTTTCACAAGTCAGTATAAAATCTACCGGCCAGTGACGTTATGCCACATTTTTACGCATTGCCTACTCAATGTATTGCTGTAATCTTTTGATTATGTGAAAAAATACGTGTCCAACTATATTGGACACGTATTTTTTCTTCCTACCTGACGGACATTTTTTTTTTTTGTCTACATACCTATTATGTATACGACGGCCAAGGCAAACTGTCTGCGCCTCTCCAACGTACCAATTAGTGATGTCCGAATTCCGATACTTTTACCTTACCTACAAAAACTTTTCAAGCATGTTAAAGAACCGTGAATGCTAAGGAAATAAGACTTTTCAACAAAGAAGTCTCCTTGAAATCTGGACACTGGACTTTCACTAGCCAGACGTGCTTTTCCAGACTTTGCTACCTTAAGTAAGACTTTAGTATCCCTTGAAAGGAGACATTGTCATGTCTCTTATTGAACAAAGAAAATGGCGTCCCTTGTTACGACAGACGAATAAAATAGTGAAATGTAACTCGAGCCTTTTTGAGGAGGATGTTTTTGATCAAATTGACATTTTGAGGACAAAAATGTCTGAATGTTGTTTGTTCAGCGTTTTAACGTTTGTTGTCAAGGAAAAGGAACTTCGATGGGCTGTATTATTAATATAATTATATTGTGTTCCAAGTACTTTGATGTAACTTTATTTTTCCTTATTACAATTACATTGTTTTGCTGTAAAAAGAAACTCACGACATTGAGTTTTGAGTTAGACCTAATGTCGTGATGGCCCAGTGTTTAAGGCCTCGCCTCTCATGCACGAGGTTGTGGGTTCAAATCCGGGCAAGTACCTACCAAAGTGACTTTTTCAATTCATATGTACTTTCTGAGTTTATCTTGGACATTACTGACATCAGTGAAGTAAAACATCGTGAGGAAACCTGCCATGCTATTCTGTAAACATCTCACCGTGAAAACTTGGGTGAAGTGAGCTGTCAATAGTGTCAATCCCTGTGGAATGACAGCTCACTCCACGCTCACTTCACCTAAGTTTTCACGGTGAGATGGTTACAGAATAGCATGGCTGGACTTATAGTTAATATAAGTCTGAAATCACCAACCCATTTTGAGCAAGCGTGGCAATGCTCGTGCCTTCTCTGTATGATAAGAGGCCTTTGCCCTGCAGTGGGACAGTAACTGGCTGGTATTATTATTATTTATTATTTTTACAAAGAAACTAACTAAATAAGCAATAATATGAATACCTGAGTAAGAAATATGTTTGAAAAACCCTACTAGTTAGAACGATGTCAGTTTAACAATTTATTGTAAACCAATACTTATAAGTAGTGGATCTCCTTCAGTTCTGAGTTGAGCTACACGCACAATAAGACGCATACTCAGCCTATAATGTACTGCTGGGACACAGGCGTCCTCTCGGTGAGAAGAAGCGGGCCGTAATCCACCACGCGGACCCAGTGCGGGTTGGTAGATGTCACATGTCTTCGAATTTTGGTTCTAGGACATGTCGATTTCCTCATGATGTTTCTCTTCACCGTTTTGAGAGGAGTGGTGATGAAATAATTTACGCAAAGTAAAGCGCCTGTCTATGTTCGAGTCTACGACCTACGAGCTACACAATTACCTACTGACAAATACTTGCACTACCTGACAGTTGCACTTAAATCTGTGTGTTCCTCAAAAGACCATTTCAGACACTAATCTACATGGTCCTCTCATGATCTGACTAAGATTATGTCTGGACTTCAAAAGAGACTGTGACCTCTGAGTTTGTTTCAGCCTTTCTTCTCAGAGTAGTCGGATAGGAAACGCCAACCTCTTCTAGTTTTTGTTGAAAATATGATTGTCGTGTAAAAGTGTTTGCGCACACCTTACTTACAGAAATAATATCATCTATACTTCTGAACTAATATTATAAAGAGATTTTATTTTTATTTTTTTGTATGTTTTGTATTGATTGATTGATTTTGTTTTTGTATGTCGGTTATTTAAATAGAAAAGTGCAATACCTACGCGGTCAGAATGTATGGAACTGTTTTTTTTTTTTATAATCTACGAAAAATTTCAACGCAGGGGCGTTCAGGATCATGTACTTAATCCATGGTAACCGGCTTCGCGTATCGACGCGAAGCCGGTTACCATGGATTCAGTACATCGGTCGGTCGGACATCGGTCCCTGACAGCCTGTGTAAATACCGGGATTCAAACTATCCTAAGTCCTAATCCAGCTCATGGTCTACCTAATTGCCAAATGTTATACAAATCAGTTGACCCGTTTTAGCGTGAAAGCGTAACAAACAAATAAACTCACTTTCGCATTTATAATATTAGTTAGGAAGTTAGGACAATAAAATCGGGTGAAAATCGTATGAGAACAGACGGTAAAACCAGGCTTAGTCTCAAACGTAGCCGAGAATTTTATCTGGGTTACGTTCGCGTACTTTAAGTAATATGAGAAGTTTGAAAGAAACTAATACGGCCTGATCCATGTAATATATCTTGGTTTACGTTTTGTATTCATTTGGAGTTTTAACGTTTAGATAGTTGTGTGAAATTGTGGATATTTTAATCTAAATCCATTTTCTTGATTTTCATTGTTTAATTGGCTGATGTTAAAGCATAGGAGGTTTTCAATAAATACTAAGAGCCATGACACTGCATGCCATTTGATATCTGGCTAGCCTTTCCCCCAACAAGGTTCGGGCGATTTTGAATTTTGATAAATAAATTTTGACATTGGCAAGATTCAGCTGTATCTGTAATAATTATTTACCTTCCAATATGAATTAATATCCATGTCCTAAAAGTTTTGTACTCAGTACACCAAGATAAACAGTCAGTCAGGACGTATCTCTTAGAAAATTGCGACCACATTATGGTATACTAAGCCCCGTACCACATATGAAAACAGATGGTTCCCTCCGCATTTTAGCTATGAAGCTACAAGTAGGGCCGGCGGTCTCGACTTGTCGAATTCAGTGGGCGTAACGTAGTCAAAATATGAGTTACGCGATAGAAAGAGAGGCAACTTCTAGGTGAATACAATAATAAAATAAAATAATTAATTAGCGCTGTGCGATCTGAATTGCACTTTATTGTGTCGTAGCATGAGTCGCTTTTTATTTAAATTATTTTGAGAGAACCATTTGTATTAATTCGTGCCTTTAACCTCGGGTTAAATTTTATTGAAACGATCTTTGCCCAGAGGCGTGCGTTATGATATTGATAGAGGCTACCAGTACCAAAAGTTACCTAAACCATTTTTTTTTTAGTCTGCCCCTAGTATTATTCAATATTTGTATATAAATTCAGGGCATATTCCTACCATTTATCAAAACGAATGATATGTAAAAGAAAGCATTATACGCAACCCGCTATCATTTTCAAGAAAGTGTGTAAAATGTGTGTTGAATATAAGTTGTTATTGTGAAAGTTGTGAGCCTGAAATGAGAATATTAATGGTCCTTTCAGCACCACTTTGAGAGTTTGCCCTTCTTTAGTCCTGAAAAGATTACGTATCTAGGCTAGACTATGTATTTCAATAACGCTACTTGCTCTACGCGGAAGATCACTCTTTGGTGACTTGGTGGTGAGCATTTTTTTTTATAGGGAACCACTCATCCAATTGTTTTTTTTTTTTGTTTCGGGAATTCATTGATTTTATGTTGAATTCATAGAGATGTTGAAATCCATAGGGAAGTATTTTGCACAGCATGGGGACAGTAAAGGTCGTTGAAAAAAATCGTCTCATGTCTACCTGGTGGCTTTAGTTCTGATAAGTAACGTAAGCATAGGTGCAGTCAGAAACAAAAATCCATTAACATTGACATGTTTACACATCAAAATAGACACAATGTTCTTAGTTAAACCGCTTTTCAGCATTTCATATAATAACTAAGAACTTATGAAGATTCTTAAAATGTTACTTCTGTTCCGATTTTAATTTAATGTTTTAGTAAAATTAATATTTAAATAAAACTGAAGTGTTAATCGACTTTTGTTGCTCTACTCTACTACACCAACTAAATATGAAATAACCCGGTAAATTGGAAACATAACAGCATACATGAAGTACATAAAATATTAGTGTTACCGGTGTGAACTTGCGAACTGTTTGAACTGTTAACTACATAGCTGTTGCCAGTGGCAACCCATTTATTTTGTCCTCCATACTTTTGATACCTACCGATTTTGATATGGTTTTTTGTATGGTATTTGATTTTAGAGATCTTGAAAATGTTTTGTAGTTAAATTACAGTTAAGTCATGTGTTCTCAGGATTAAATGGGTACCTATGGTCGCTTCAGTCGTTGATAAGAAGAACGAAAAAAAAATGGTGATTTACACATACACCTCTTGTTTTTTGTATTAGGAATCTCACCCACATTTACGTAAGTAAATATGAATGAGTGATCGCAATGTCACAGTAAAAAAACAGAAGTTAAAAGCCTCAATTGAAAAAAATTACCGAACCTGAAATTTTTTTCCATTACTTATCAATCAATCTGCCTGCCTTTTCCCAGCTGTGTTGGGGTCGGCTTCCAGTCTAACCGGATGCAGCTGTATAACAGTATATTACATGGAGGGACTGCCTATCTCACCTCCACAACCCAGTTACTGGGTAACATGATAGCTCTTGGTAAGACTGGTCGTCAGACTTTCTTTTTCCATTTCTTATATTGTGTTTCAATTCGCAAGTGTACTAAATAGTACAAAACATTTTCTCATTTTCTACCTCTTCGTATACCGTAGCTAGTGTCTACAACATCTTAATAAAGATATACAAACTGGCGCTGACTGCCGACATAACATTTAGACCTACCATTCCTACAAAAACTATTTACTACCGTAGCCCTCTCGACAACAGACGTTTTCGTCTAGACGAGACAAAAAGAAAAAAACGTTTCAGTTCAGTCTGCCAAAATTCTAGGACTCTTCGCTTTAATTGGACCATAATGCTAGCAATTTGAACAAGAATGCCTAAGACTGTTATTACTACTGTTCGTACTAGAGTATTGATAAGACAAGCTATATATTATTAGGTCCCCACCTATGAAATCAGCGTTTTGTATGGAGAATTCTAAAGAAGTTGCTTTTTTCATACTAAAATTTTCTTAATTTATATAACAACCATGATCACTAATGTTTCAAAACTTTTATGCACTAATGTTTAAAAACTAAGATAACGTAATATGCCACTTAGATTAAGCGACAAAAATAAGTTTTGGCTAAGTTAAAACAAATAGTGGTAATTTCTGCTAACAAAATGATGAGTCATTTTTAAGGTATTTTTATGTTTAGAAAACTATAAGTAAAAAGTTTTTTTTTACTATTTTTAGTTGTCTATGATGGTCATTATTTGATATAATACCAAGCAATTGATGAATATTTTAAATCATAGAAGTGACAAGGTTCTCTATTTGTGAGAAAAAAAACGCCAATTTCATAGGTGGGAACCCAATATAAACTGCCTGTGGCACTAGACAAGTGGTAAACCACTTGTCCCTTGTCCTCTCACTTGTCACTTGTCAAAGCGTTTCGTATTTCTACAACGATTTTCAACAGAATTGACAAAAGCTTTTCGATAGCTATGGCAATCCAATAAATTTTTGACTTTTCCATCACAGAATGTCACTTTGTCATGGCCCTCTGGAAGATTCCTAAAAAGCTAATTAGGAAGAAAACTAGCATTGATCTCAGATGATTTGCTAGTTCTGTGGTTGGTAATTTGGCAACGAGAACTTATCATCATCATTTCAGCCGAAAGACGTCCACTGCTAGCCATAGGCCTCCCCCAAGCATCGCCACTTCGACCGGCGAGAATTACAGTGGTATTATTTGAGTACTTGTTATTTGACCTTGAACAAAACAGAGTAGCCATATGTCCCCTTAAGGACAGCTAGTTTAGGGAGGATGGATATGCTTTTTCGATGTTGTTTCAATTCTATTTTTTTATTGACTGCAAAAACAAATTCTTCGACTTCGTGAATGTTGTACCTACTAGGAATACTCTTTTGTTCTATTTGGCGTTGTATCGTAAAGAAGACACTCTATTCCTTGTCTTATTCATACTCAAAGATTAACAGCAAGTAAGAGGCATTGTTAGAAAGGTAACTATTTTAATTTAGTGAATAGAACTAAGATAAAATAAACGTGGTTATTACATTTTATTAGATAGTCTTGTGAGAACTCTTAATTATGTTGAAGGTTCGTTTTGGATAAAAGTTGTTTCATTTGGGTAACTTTCCTATAGTATTTTACCTATCTATGTGGAACAGTTTTCTTGGTAATATTTCATTATTCGCCACGTGTATGTAGAACGGTTTCCTTGGAAATACGAACAGTTTAGTAAATAGGCACCTATATTATTACGTTTTTTATCTTTGAATTCGTGACTATGACCTTTAAATGGATGTAGTTAAACAGAAAGGATCCAACCCACACAGAGTTAGTTTTGAGATATTCAAGTTTTAAGATCAGCAGTGCTATTCTGTAATCATATCACCGTGAAAACTTAGGTGAAGTGAGCGTGGAGTGAGCTGTCATTCCATAGGGATTGACAATATTGACAGCTCACTTCACCCTAGTTTTCACGCTGAGATGTTTACAGAATAGCATGGCTGATCGTGTTAAGTGATTGTATGACCTGCCCTACGTACGGGTTGGTAACGTATAGTCATAATGACATGATGCGTTGGGATTGTTTTTGTGATATTAAAGTTTTGACTAAGTACAAAGAGTGTTTTGGTATACATAACTCATTTTCGCCCATAGTGTGGGTTGCATCCTTTCTGCTTAACTACATCCAAATAGGAATAAAAAATCTCGTTCTACATATTTGCGGTTTTTAATGTTTATTAATTAATAACTCTATTCCTTGTTTATTCATACTCAAAGGCTACCAGCAAGTAAGAGGGAAAGGTAAACATTTTAATATAGTGTATAGTAACAAGGATAAAAATAAATGTTATTACATTTTATTAGATAGGTTTGTGAGAAATCTTACTTGTGTTGAAGGATCCTTTTAGGTAAAAGTTATTTTATTTGGGTAACTCTCTTTTAATATAATACACGTGTAGGTATCTATGTTGAACAGTTTTCATGGTTACGTTTGCCACGTGTATGTAGAATGGTTTCCTTGGTAGCACAAACAATTAGGTAAATATATGTACACTATGGCATTACTTAAAACTATGTAGTTTCAACCAATCAAAAGGCTTTAAACGAGTTTTAAGTAATGCTTGAGTTTTGAGCGAGGTTCTGTAATACGGGTCTAAGTTTTCTAGGAAATCCATTAAACACGAGTAGGTATACACCTGGGTACCTACTATAATTATAAGCCATCACATGAGCAATTATTGTGTATACATTACAATCAAAAATAGAAATAACAAAAAGATAAAAAGCCAATGCACATTGCAAGAGTAATAAAATATTAGGTATAGTTAATCCTATACTATTAAATGAGCAATATTTGCATATACATATATATATTTGTAATCACGTTCTCGAAAATGGCTCTAACGATTTCGATGAAAGTTGCATTATAGGGGTTTATGGTTGCGAAAAATCGAGCTAGCTAGGTCTCGTTTCGGGGAAAATTCGGTTTCTCTATTTTCACTCGAGCAGAGAGGTCTCGGTACTCAAAATAATAAACGAACATTGATTCGTTAAATTCCGATAGGTGAAGAAAATCTAGCTTTTAAAACATCATCATCCTTGGCAGCTTTGTTCCACCCACTGCTGGTTATAAGCCTCCCTTTTGTGCCATACTTCCCTGGTCCTTGCGAGTCTCATCCAGGTCTTCCCCACGATCTTCTGTAGGTCGTACACCTGGCCACTGTTCTGCCAACGCTCCCCCAATCGCAAGCATTTCGATCGAACATTTCGATTCAAATTCCGATAGGGCTCTGCTCCACCTGCCATCATCACATCTAGCCAAGTGTCCATGCTCACCTCTATTTCAGAGCCGTTACCGTAGTCCTACATTTTGAACCTTAGTCCTACGTCGGATCTCTGAGTTACGGACTCGGTCTTTCAGTGATACATTTTATATGGCGCGATCCATAGCCCTTTGTGCAACTTGGAGTTTCCTGAAAATCCTTCCTTCCTTTAGGGGTCCAGGCACAATCAGTAATAATGACATTAATATTACAGTAATTCCTTCCAATATTGACGTAAAACTATTAAAATATTTAGATCACATCATCATTCCAACCACCACACTGTCAGTAGTAATGATACGAGTATTACATTCAAATAATGTTAAATTACTGATAGTGTCTGGACCGCTTTTGAATTTGAATCTTTCCTTTCTTTGAAAATATATCCTGGGAAAATTTAGTAAGTAGATAACTATGAATATTTATTTATGTTGAACATGTTACATACAACATGCTGGTATGTTCTCACATTAATTCAGTAAATCTAAGGAGAAAACTCATGAAATGATTAATTACCAATGGAATCATCCAAAGTTTAATTATCAATATTTAAGAAAGTCACCCAATGACGAATATACAAGGTTCAGCTGGCAAAACTTCAAAGACGTGACGATATATCTTATGACGATAAAACAAAAATATCACCATATAATTAAAGTTGACCCTGTAGGTACTTGACATTGACGACTCACATAATATAGGGAAACTTAATATAAAACAAAAGTACCTACCTACTACACCTACCAAATCAACAAGTAACATTTGACGGATTAACCTCAGGGACAAGATAAGGAGCGGGCAATATTGACACTAGCTAAGATAGAGTTAATCCGTTTAGGGGCCCAATCACGACCGAGGGCCCAACTTGCCCGGGCAGAGCGTAACCTCATGAAAATGTATCAGAAAAATCAAGTAACTGCTTCCACGTCTCTTGTAATGGTGTGTGGTGTAATGTGGGAGAGATTGGCTTGTTGTAGATTAAATTAAACTGGTGGTGTGCTTAAACGGTAGTATTGGCATGTTCAAACGTTAATTGATAAACAATAAATAAACAAGGCGCGGTGTGGCAGGCGATGACGTAAATTATAAGATATTGCCCTTTATATGAACGCTTTCTTAGCACGAGGGGATTTGCGAGTTTGTCCGAAAGGGATATCGCGACCCCGGCACACAGGCAAAGGAAGGAACACGGGTGGGTTTTAGTCAGTAAAAGTCTGACACACCCTCCCGCTCCGCCCAGAGCGGGAGAAGGTATTTAACAATTTTCCACTCTCAAAAAAAAAAAAAAACTGATAAAATACAAATATTGTCTTCTCAATTCTGCATTTTACCAGAGAGCAGGTGTATGACAGCCAGCAGAAGATAAAATTCTTTATTTAATCCAAAAACCAAACAACCAATTCGAACTCTTTTAGTCTGAAATCGTGCGTAAGATACAGTAATTTTATCTCACGAAGCGACTCGCGCTATACTTGTGTTAACCAAGTAGAAACACGCTTTGAATGTGTGCGTGAAGACACGTAGCGTCAGCACATAAGACACACACACACACATACTTTCGATTTCGCCATTATCTAGTACGGTACCGAGACACCCTGCGCTTACACACACATTCACAGCGTGTTTCTACATTTGGTAACCACAAATAAAGCGCGCGTGGCTTTGTGAGATAAAAATACCAAAGCTTATGTACTTACTAAAAATTAAAAACTTATAATAAAAGCTCTTCTCCCTTCTTAGTTATGAAAAATACTTTCAAATAAACTAAAAACCCATGTATGTATATTTACTAGATTTATTCAAAAGCACACATGCTTGCACCACACACTCGCCACATAAATATTCAGTGTGGGGGCGAAGATCTCTTATTAATGAAAAAGGGTCACAAGGTATTTTAATTTAACTACGTGCTAAGGATTTCGGAGGGGCACTTACGATAGGGGTGTACTAGTGTCGTGGATGTGGGCACTAAGTTTCTTAGTACCAAGTTTACGCAGAGATTTCGAACTGAATGCATGCAGAATGAAATAAATGGTGAACGATGTGTTGTGCCAATATTATCGTCACTTATTTTCAAAATGGATGAAAAATTTAAAGTAATGAATTGACATTAGTTTGACAGGTCAGTTGAAATGGCGGACGCCAAGACCAGTGTTGCCCCTTCGGATGCACGTAGTTGTCATTCTGAATTATTTTCGAAGGTGGCGCCAACAGTCATTAATCCATTTTGGGGTATCGAAATACAAGGAATAATATTTATAACATTTAGGTATTTTTTGTACCGATTTAGGTTCTAGATTTATGTATTCCAGTTGACGACTCCAAGAAAATTTATTGTTATACTGTTTCCAAGCACAGAATAGGTACTGGTATGGGCAGTGGGATAGAAATAATGCTTGAACTCAATACCCTACGTTTGGTAGACGAGGTAAACACATTGACGCATTACTACCTAGAAATCTATTATTTACTTACGTACGTGTAGTGTCGGTGAAAGTGGGCACTGAGTTTAAAAGAGCCGTGTTAGTAATATTCACAACGATATTTTGAACGGTATTGGTGTTTTTACCGATATTTTGGCTCATAAAAGGTAAAAGGATTTTTATTATAGTCCCGGAAACACTATAAAGGATTTATACTTTTATAATTATTATAATGTATTTGTGATAAACTGCGCAACAAACCTAAAGAATATCGGAGCATAAGGCAGGTGATACACTAAAATAAACAGAAAAAAAAATGCAAATAACACAATACCATAAACATAAAAATGTCACAAAAAAAAAAACAAAACACTGTAATTCATAAAATTTTGCAAACCGTTACTACCAAACAATATAATTTAACAAAACAACATACATGCAGTATAAAAAGTAAAAGATCCCGTAAAACAAGGTAGCGACGATGTTTCGTATAAAATTCGAATAACTTCTCAGTAAGCGTCGCTTGCAAATGATTAACAGTGAAAGAGGGTAGATATAGATGTACTTTTGGCAGAGATTTGCTTTATCTGTGAGTCGGACATTATAATATTCGCATGGAACAATATTTAACGGCTTTATGATGATAATTAAATAAACTGAACTGGGTGATAAGATGGGTGTAATTTTTCTTGTTGTTATCAGTGGCGAGCCATTTTTAACTGACTTCAGAAAATGAGGATATTTTTAATTTTTAATGTATGTTCATAGTAGGTAGGCTACTTATAGAGTATTCCATATTTTGAAATCAGAAGCTAAATTATTATTCTAAGCAAGTTTTTCATTTGAATTGAAAATTCAGAATGAAGGGTCCTTAGTTGACTAGGTTTATGTTACTTTGTCTTAGTTATTAAACGCATCTTCAACATTCAGATCACTTTTCAGACTTCCTCGCTTTCTCATTTCTGTAACAATTAGAGTGACTAATGTCCATACCTTCATCCTTACCGTTTCAGTTCGGCTTCCAGTCTAACTAGATGCAGCTAAATACCAGTATTTTACATGGAGCGACTGTCTATTGACTATCAAAGATCTACGAATGACAACCCGACGGCCTCAAAAAGCAACCAATACACCAACAAATTCAAACCGAATCTACCATTCTATTGGGAAACAAAAGAAGATGGGTACTCATTGGAGGGGTATTAACTAAAAATAGAATTTCTCAGTAATCTCCGGACGATTGTTGTGAAAACAATAAACATCCAGTAAGCCTGCAATCCGCTTAGTGCTGTCTGAGGCACAGTGAGGAGTTCATGATGAAATTAAGAGGATAGTATTTAATGCGAAATGTTCCTCAGTTATATGAAAAGGGAAGTTTTCGACTAATTCCTATACAAACCCTACAAATATAGGCGTTTATTGATAGAAATAAATAAGAAGGAAAAAACTAGGTTACTTTCAAAATGAAAAAAAAAAAACAAACTAAGATATAGCGTCGAAAAATTCATCCGCATCGCTTTCGACTCGTAATGTACCCAAGAGACTGGCCGCATTGCCACGTTGTATGGCAATGCTTAGGCTCAGGCCAAGGTAAAAGCCAGCCCCGGTTACGGGAAGTGTCAACCAGTCGTTTGGAGATTTCATTGAACATTGTACAAAGTGAACTTCTAAACTAAAATTATAAAGAGGCAAAATTGTTTGTTTATGGTTATCTCTGGAAGTCCGAAGTGATCTGATTGAAAGCTACACTATTGCCGAGTGTCATAGGATTTTATATTAAAAAAAAAGATATTTCACGCGGACGAATTTGCGGGCATAAGTTAGTGTTTGATATTTGAAGTGATATTCGGCTTTAGAGTCCACATAATATTGCTCATCCGGCCAATTGATATGTACGTAATATAGAAAAAAAACAATAAATGTAACGTGTAAATCATTCAAACAGTAATTTCCATAAGATTTTCAGAATGACAGTTGTAAAATACAACAAAAACATATTTAATTGCCTTATAAGTAAACGATTTTATACAATCCCACGTGTTTTCATAACATTTCAATTGAAAGGAAAATTATTTTGCTCGCGGTGTGCCACAAGCCCATCCTAATTCTTCTATACAAATAAGTGAACGTGGCTCTTACAAACGAGCTTACAAATTATAAGTTTGTGTCCAATTCGACGCTTAAGTCTTTGCGTCTTTTGTCTTCAGAAGATGACAAGCTTTTCTAATTCAGTAGACATCCACCGCTAAGCGTGCTTTCACTGCTTCCATAAACAGTTGTTAGGTAAATTTGCCTTAAGAGCGTGCATTCTGAAAGTGGGCAACGTTGCAAATAGATATCAAATAGGTCGCTGTTATGATTAATTTGGCAATATTACTGTATGGAAATATGAACTAACTAGTGAACTAAAATATTGATTATGAAATGCAATAATTAATATCTTAACACCGAATAGTTAGTTTTACATGCAAAAAAAGTATTTACGTACTTTCTGAGTTTATCTTCGACATTACTGACTTCGGCGAAGTAAAACACCGTGAGGAATCCTGAACTTTATAGTTAATATAAGTCTGAAATCGCCAACCCGTCTTGCGCAAGCGTGGTGATCAATGCTCGTGCCTTCTCTATATGAGAAGAGGCCTTTGCCCTGCAGTGGGACAGTAACAGGCTGGTAGTAGTAGTATTAATATTCTAGTTTACTAGTTAGCGATGATTCAAAAAAATAATCGAGAACATCAGACGTGTATCGGAATAGTCTGTCTACTGTTGTATAGGATTTTTTTTTTTTCATGATACGGATTTGACTTTCTTGGTGAAAGTTGTTTAGTATGACGTGTAGAATCACTCCCTTGACGGATGAAGTAGTCTAAATCGCCACCCTTATACAGGGTGCTGATTTAGACTACTGCACGTGTAGTTATTAGGGCAATTTTACCTAACAACTGTTTATCGAAGCAGTGAAAGCGATACTTACAGAGTAAATGTATGGTTCTATTCATTGGATCATGAGAATTATTTGGTACACAGATCAGGTTCAGGATTTCAGAAAGAATCTATATCTATCGATACTAGGCAGTTTAAATAGGTAGGTATGGTATATAACCGTGTTTTGCTGACAAAATTATTACCGCGTGATCTTATATTAAACAGAAGATCAAACCGACATTATAACAACTGGAAGAGAGAACCCAAGAATTACCATTATGTCGAGTACAACAGTCCCTCACGTATTCTATCATTCCAGATACACTTCTGCCTACTCTGTTCCCTACAAAAGCTTTATAGAAGCAGTAACTCTTAACGATCACTATCCAAATAATTCCCAACCCGGCCTAAGCCAACGTATTTCTGTACTTCGAAGCACGCATCAACACACTGCCCTAACAATTACTAGGGTTAAGTGTTGAGGCCGAAATACCGTGTTAAATGTCCTATAGGGATTCACTACCAATGTACATTATCACCTACGTAACTTGGCCCTTCAACTTGTGTGTAAACACACCGAAAATATCTTCTAAAAAGGCTAGTTTGAGGGACAGAGAAGGTCAATGTTGAATGGTCGAATGATTCCTTACAAAATCTCGAGGATCTTAATATTATAGAATACTTAAGATTCAATGTGGTCATGCATTATGCAATTATAAGTTTAATTGTGTAGTAGTTAAGAGTGGAAATTGTATGAAAGTTAGAAGGTAAGTAGGTAGGTAAGTAAATCACAATGGAAGTCGCCTAAATAAGGGTTTATAAATGGCTTTAATATAAGTTAGCTATTTAGGGCTAGGATTACGTAATTTATTAGTATCTCAAAATAGTTTCTTAACTTTTCGAGAATCCTTTTACATTATTGTCTTCATTAACTGATATTTTAACTGACACTGCCTACTTACTCCACTATGACGTAATTAGTCAAAAGAATTACGTCCGTTAATTGGCATCCCGAAATCCCCATATCTTAATTAATTGAACGCCGGCAATATACAGACGATGAGACAAATCTTCTTCATAAGTTTCCTCTCCTATAAACAAACATAAATTCCAACAAATTCCATAAACTCTAAACGCAAAACCTTAATTCAAAATCAAAACCACAAACCAATAAGGAGTCCCCCACTAAATACTCAGATGATATCGCCAATAATTCCGTTCCAATGCCAAAATACCGTTTATACCTAAATTAACCTCCTCAAACGAACCGCCTCCAGATTTCCGGCCGGTAAATTTCATCCAGGACAATAATCTTCTGAATGCATCGTCAGCTGTACGAACAATGACCATCGACCGGTTCTTTAAACCCCTTAAATGCACCAAAATTTGACCAACGAGGGACCAAGTTAGGTTGGACAGGACCGTATTTCGAATCCGCTATTAATATAGATTTTCGATCGGCCTGTCAATATGTAACGGTGATTCGACAATTTCTGTCTCATAGAACTGTGATTCCTTATACTAAGGAAGCTTTATCGTATTAGCGATGATTGAAGTAAGTCTATAATAAAAGGCCCGATACTAAATTGGGCCTAAAAGGAAAATAGAAAATATTGCAGACCTTTCATAACTCAACAAAGAACACTTATTTTTATTAAGATAAGATAAAACAGGCCTCTCTTTTGAGCCTAAGTCAGGCCTAATTTTAATTGGCCTGAGAAAGGTTCAAAAGATTAGTAAATAATTTCGCAGATTTGAGCATTCGAGAAACTTTCTAACTTTAAAACCTAATCTCTAGGTTTTAAAATTAGAAAGTTTCCCTTAATTAAGTTTTGTCTGATTTAGAATATTAAGACATGAACAAATTTAACACAAAATAAGTTTTTAAACCTCAATTATAAATCTTTCTGTTATTATTTACGTCAAAACCTAATTTATAATCCTCTTTAAGTCCTCAGATATTTTCTACTTAGTTACAAGAGCATTGAACAAGACAATTTAATTAAAGCGAATATCTTCCTGTGAGATTCGCCGGCATCACGTGAGTAGAAGAAATCTACCTCTGACCATATATTTAAGCTTTCACTGAGCGGCAATAACAGTAAAGCGTCTTGAGGGAACGCTAGCCAGGGATGGACTTGGAGCCTTCCAAGTCCATCCCTCACATTCACTCACAGACTAGACTACATCACAACAGAGTTGTAGTGAAACGTAGTCATGTCAGTGGGTTAATTATACACTCGAGAGCAATGAATCCGGGTCACTTAAAGAATCCTAAAAATCTCGGAAACTAAAAATGCTAGGTTAATGCAATAAATTGTATTTAATAGACAATGTAATACTCCTTAAATAAAGGTATTAAAACTTCTTAGTTATTGTAAAATTATATCATAAAAAAATAAAATTTGAAAAAGGGCCACTTTCGAAGATGGAACTACGAAATTACAGCACTTGGTTTTGCTTTTGTTTGTAATCTGTCATTTATGTGGGTACATAAACCATGTTGATAGTGCTCTATATTCATTATTCAAGCTGAAATTATGTCGCTTACGCCTGAAGAATGCACCAGAATACTTACAATGCTGGAAACCGGCCGGAGTCAGCGCGATACAGCCAGGACTGTCGGTGTGTCGCTGTCAACAGTACAAAGAGTTCTCCGACGTTACGAAGAAACTGGTTCTAACCTACGCAGACCAGGAACGGGCAGAACCAGGTGTACCACAGCACGAGAAGACCGATACTTGGTGAACACCATGCTTCGAAATCGCTTTCTCACAGGAACTGAACTCACAAATCAGTTTCGACGCCTCGGAGGAAGTAACCCAAGTGCATGGACAGTAAGACGTCGGCTTGCTGAATCTAACTTAAAACCCCTTAGACCTGCAAACGGCCCTAAACTGGAGCGTGGGCATCGTATTTCAAGACTAAGATATGCCCAGAGCCACGTAAATTGGAGTATTGAAGATTGGTCAAAAGTTATGTTCTCCGACGAATCAAAATTTATGCTCTACAAGCACGATGGAAGACACAGAGTGTATCGAAGACCAGGGGAAAGATTCAAGCAAGCATGCATCGAAGAAAAAGTAGCCTACGGTGGTGGGTCTGTACTTGTGTGGGCCGGAATTTCTTCTGAAAGTCGCACAGAGCTGGTGATCATAGAAAACGGCTCTTTAACTAGCGTAAGATATGTGGAAGAAATCCTCAATGATCACGTTGGTCCATTTATGGTCAATTTAGGTGAGGATGCTATATTTATGCATGACAATGCCCGACCTCATACAGGTAGGATTGTGAATGACTACCTTCAAGAGATGAACATTACTCGTATGGAGTGGCCAGCGCGCAGCCCGGATATCAACCCGATCGAGCATGCTTGGGACGAGCTAGGCAGATGCGTAAAACAACGAAACCCTCCCCCAATCACGCTTCGTGAGCTCAAAATTGCTCTCACAGAGGAATGGGAGAATATTCCCCAAAATCGTATAAGGAACTTGGTGTACAGCATGCCAAACCGCGTAAACGCAGTAATGGAAGCACGAGGAGGCAATACGAAGTATTAAAATTCAAGAAAATCGTAATAAAGTTCAAAAATTTCATGTTTCCTATTTTTGTTTTAAGGAGAGATCAGCAGTTTTTTTCTTTATGTAATTTTGTGTTAATAAAATGTATGGTGACTCATATTTTTTTTACTTTCATTTAAGGAGTATTACATTGTCTATTAAATACAATTTATTGCATTAACCTATCATTTTTAGTTTCCGAGATTTTTAACATTCTTTAAGTGACCCGGATTCATTGCTCTCGAGTGTATATGTATGAGTGTTTGGAAAATTGACTTTGAATAATTTGAATAAGGCTTTTCGTGATACATCATATTTTAATTGATTCTTTGATTAATTAATTTATTTATTTATAGTTAATTAAAACGGCCCAGGTCCAATTACATTAATTAACATAGAATTATAAAATAGTTCCGTATGTAGTTGGAAAATATATCCTAGAAACTAGAGTCAGTCTGTTTTCTTAGTCATCTTACTATCATGTCTATTGAAAGCATTAGCAAACTATTAGTGAAGCTACAAAAATAGTTTATAAAAAAGTTACATATTAAATGGCAAATTAAGTAACCAACGTAAATAACGCTAAAATTACCTCAGCTCTTGCTTTCTTTCGTTGTAAGTTGTAACTTATTTATATCTTCTATCTTTTTTTTAATAATAAGTAATAAAGATTTGTCTTTCTCTATGTTTAGGTACTAAGTTTAGTTGGTATTAATATTCTTCATAATAATTTTCCCACTAACACTCTTTCTGTCTGATGAAAAAAATATTTTTTCAATCCCGTCCAACTCAGTTCCTCAAGTCCCTCTCTGCCCTCACTTCGGTCGAGATTTAAGAAGATAGGTATTACCTTCTCCAGTACTCACAGTAGAGTGTCTCTCTTTATGGACACCTTAATGGTGTGATGGAGTAAATGCGAAATGTTAATGAAAAGTTCTAGTGGAGTGGCGAGCGATGAGCTGGAAAATTGGGAACGACGAAGTGCATGTTCCGATGTGTAGGGGGGCATTTATTTAGGTCGTGTGTTTGTGTGATTG
Organism: Agrochola circellaris; assembly: GCA_914767755.1. NCBI lineage: Eukaryota > Metazoa > Arthropoda > Insecta > Lepidoptera > Noctuidae > Agrochola > Agrochola circellaris. Next base: position 5,153,403 of record OU611853.1, read on the forward strand.
GTATGGTGTCTAGGGAGGTGTCGGCATTTATTGGTTATAAAGTATTTCAATATATGGGGGTAACAATTACTGTTGCTAGACATTCCTTAGAGCCTTAAGTTTTTCAATAGGTGTCAGGAAATTCCAGCGGGGTGGGTTATAAAGATGTCTAGACATCATCAGCCTAGCCTTTTCCCAACTATGTTGGGGTCGACTTCCAGCCTAACCGGATGCAGCTGAATACCAGTATTCTACATGGACGGACTGCCTATCTGACCTCCACAACCTAGTTACTAGGTAACACGACGAGACCCCTTGGTAAGACTGGTTGTCAGACTTTCGAGCTTCTAACTACCCGTAATGACTGTCAAAGATCTACGAATGACAACCGGGATCAACGGCTTAACGTGCTTTCCGAGGCACGGAGGGGTTATGGTATTTAAAGATGGTTACCCATCTATGGACCAACCGTGGCAAGCGTAGCTTAACCTGATCGATCGACCCGTGTGGCTGTTATCACTTAGTTACAAGCCCCTAAAAAAAAAACCTCCTCCTCTTATAAAGATGTCTAGTAAAGTTTTAACATTTACTTTACTATACCCGAGTCTCATTAGCGTGGCAATTGCGGTCATTGACCCACCTACATTTTCTAGCATTCATTTCAAGAACTGAAATAAAGACGTCCACGTTAACGTCCTGAATCAATATCCATCGTGATCTTTAACATGATCCAATAACAAAAAACCATACATAGTTTATTGTTTGGGTTCCTACGGATAGATATTACGGAAAGGGCAATGACCACTATTGCCACGCTAAAGCAACTCGGAAATAGACATCAAACTTCTCCCTGCACGCGTAGTATGACAACCATAGCAACGAGTTTTCTACTGGTTTTGTCGACGGAAGAATAGACAAAATGACAGATTGTGATTGTTTATCTGTCATTTTGTCTATTCTTCCGGCGACAAGACCCGTTTCTATTGTGGTCATGCTAAGCGTGCAGGTGAGTTCGTTTGATTCTTAATTAATGATTTTTGCAAGTGTATGTATTTTATAAATTCATCTAGCTAATTATATTTCAGTTAATGTATTAGTAATGTCTTTAGAAATACATTCTATGACCGAGTCTCACTGAAATTAAATATGTTACAATGTTTTCTGTGAACGTTTGTATGTCACTGTCGTTTTGATTTGGCATGAGTATGTTTTCTTTTGAGGAGCTCGTGGCTAAGTAATAACTGCCGCACGGGTCGATTCATCAGGTTAAGCTACGCTTGCCAGGGTTGGTCGGTGAATGGGTGACCATCTTTACATACGGAGACTCCTCCGTGCCTCGGAAAGCACGTTAAGTCTTTGGTCCCGGCTGTAATTCGTGGATTTTTGAAAGTCGTTATGGGTCGTCAGAAGCCCGAAAGTCTGACAACCAGTCTTACCAAGGGGTATCTTATTACCTAGTAACTGGGTTGTGGAGGTCAGATAGGCTGTCGCTGCACGTAAAATACTGGTATTCAGCTGCATCCGGTTAGACTGCAAGCCGACCCCAATATACTTGGGAAAAGGCTAGGCAGATTGATGTTTTTTTTGCCGATACAACAACCAATTTGCTTTGCATTTACTCACTAACATTAATTATTAATTATTTACTTAGGCATCTTGTTTGTATCCCATTCGGAAGCTGCAGAACGACACATTTGACCCATCCTAACATTTCAAATGTAAAATAAAGTCCACACACATTTATTTACCACCCCAGCTACGCACATAACTCTCTTCCCCATACACATAGCCAACCACTGTCCACCATGCTTACCCCATACCATAAAGTAAATAACCATAACGCTGTCACAATCAGATAAGTGGCTTACGGCTCGGACACATGGAGGCATTTGTGTCGCCAATTGTATTGCCAATGATGTGGAACATGCTTTATGCGCCGATGTGGACACGGGAGTGAGACGTAATTGACATCGGGATATAGTGACGCTATTGGGAATGTAGCTTTTTTAAGCTAGTATTGTTTTAAATTTTTGCCACTTTAATAAAGATTTTGTACTTAATGATATTCAGGGCACAGAAACGTTAGAATTATGTACGAGCACCTTTAATAAAACAAAAGCCCAATTTTTTATGACATTATAGCGTGTTTCTGCATTAAGAGCATTCATCCTAAAACTTACCAACGTCGCAAATACTTAGCTGTCAAAAATTTACCTGTTTTTATTGATTTCGCAATAGTACTGTATGGAATTATAACAAATGTGGCTAACTAGGGAACTATAATATTAATAATGAATTTGATGTTGTACCCGTTTTAGGTGTAAAAAGCATTTGGAAAGTTTCTAAATACTTTTTTTAAATATTCGGTGTTACGATATTAATGATTATAGTTCATAATCAATATTCTAGTTCGTTAGTTAACCACATTTCTTATTTCCATACAATAATATTGTCAAATTAATCAAAAATACGAAATATTTGACATTTATTTGCGACATTGCCCAGTTTCAGAATCCACGCTCCTAATTTACAGATAAATGACATTAGGGAACTTGTAGACGAACACAGCTATTCCAACAAAGATTTCATCGCAAAACAGTGCCAACCTACCTACCTACCCCAAAAGCTTCTAAACCCGAACTACCCGCAATCCCACCGATATTTATGCCACTGTGAACGAAGCTCTAGTCGCAAGCTCAGGGCATTACAGGGGCCTCTACTAAGAAAATCTTTATTAATAGACGAAGACGACAGCACACCAAGTAGAAGGATTTCGGACTGGATTGAGTGACAGAGATAAAAGATATTTTAATCCTGTTTGATGAAAAAAGCTGTGTCTGGTTGTGTCGCACGATTCTGGGGGGGATTTTCACGGGAATAGTCGTAGCAATAATTTTCCGGGGAGATTGTGGTCACGGCTTGACCCCGCTGAGGGTAGGTTTTAGCAAAGTAATCACTAAAAAAGCACACAATATTTTAATTTGCTTAACACGTACGGTAACGGATTATTTTTCGCAAATTCCTCAATGACTTCGTTAGGTTGTAATAGTACAACTACCGAAGTCATTGAGAGGGAACCAGAGATATCTCGGTGAATAAACATGGCGGCCAAATCGAGCAGCGTGAGTGGCCGAATGAGTGGCCGCGCGGATTCAAAATTCGTCGAGTAAACAAAACATCATAAAGAAATTTAAAACTTGAAAACATTATACTTAGTAAGTTTAGGATAATTGATGACAATTGTACCCTAGGTAGAGTAAAGGCTCGTTCAGACCAACGCGACGCGATGGCGCGACGCGACTCGAACAATACAATTTCTAAGAAAACTTCACGGTATAACAATAACAGGTGTCGCGTCGCGCTAGTCTGAACAAAGCTTAATGCTTACTAAAAAGTTTAATTAGAATAAGTACAAGTTCACTTAAAGATTTCTCACGGAAGAACTCAGATACTTTTGGGGGGTGCTTGAGCCCCTTAGCCCCCCTGGATCCTCTACTTGTTCGTCATATAAGAAGTTCTGAAATGAAAAGGTGTTTCATACAAATGTGGTTATTTGGTAAAAGATTGTGTTGAATTCGGAAATAGTTAAAACAAAATACGTATTAGAATTTATAAATATACCTAAATCATCAGAATTATATCACTTTACTGACCACTTTTGGACCCCACAATACATCATCAATTCATCACCAAAATCAAGCCTCGCAAAACCTTTGCAAGATCTTGATGAGAATTACAATGTTATGTGCTCATGTAGTAGGCATGTATAATTAACAGCCTTGTATGTATGTGTCTGAATCCTTGCTTCACCCTTAATGTACATTTCAGTGTTTTTAGAGCTACAGCGCCTGCGGTATATTAACCAATGTTGACAAAGAGCTATACCATGTATTTTATGTAGGCTCTGTTACTACACCATTATAGAACATACATGGGTTACATTATACATGGTATGGTACTGTGAGTACGGCAGTACCTATTTGATCTTAAGCTTCGTGCAGACTAGCGCGACGGGACAGCGCGACGCGAAACTGGTTATTGTTACACCGTGAAGTTTTCTTAGAAATTGTATTGTTCGAGTCGCGTCGCGCTGGCTGTCGCGGCGCGCTAGTCTGCACGAAGCTTTATGCGAACAGTTTCTTTTTTAATAGGTATTATTATAAGCTATGTTCCTCATTATCATCAGGGTGTCGGCAAAGCTGAGTCAAAACTGTCTTCAGAAAGACTACTGCTCCCTGAAATCAATGATGGCAAGATGGTGGAGTACCTACCTAGTCATTTCTAGAAACAGTTTTTAACAAGGCAGTACCAAATTCTCGGTATTTTCTTATTCTATTAAATTCTGAAATTCTTGGAACTAAGAATCTTATTTTAACGTTGAGAGTCAAGCAAGAGCATCATAGCGAAGTATAATCTTCCCTTCACAGGATTCTTGGTAGAGGCTAAGAAGCTTATAGGATCGTTGGAAATATCGCTAGAGCAAGAAACTGTAATATAGCCTTCTATTTACCGATTTCTAGGAACTTCGCAAGAGGGATAGATCGCTAATTGCCCTATATTCCCCGAAGTAACCAATTAAGATGACTTTAATTATTTTATGTACCAGGTATGGTCGCTCACAATGGGCCTCATTAGAAGGCTGAAAGTCACCCAAAGGGCAATGGAGATGGCTATGTTTGGAGTTTCCCTCCAGATCGAATCAGCAATAGATCCGTAGGAGAACCAAGGTAACGGTAAGGCCCGAAGAATTGCCAAACTTAAGTGGCAGAGGGCAGGGACATTGCTCGAAGAATAGATGGCCGATGGTCTGAAAGATTCTGGAGTGGCGACCACGTACCGGAAGATGTAGCGTTGGAAGGCCTCCGAACAAGGTGGACCGATGACCTGGGTTAAGGCCGCAGGAATCCGCTGGATGCGAGAAGCACAGAACCGGTGGAAGTGGCGGTGCTTGGGGAAGGCCTATGTCCAGCAGTAGACGTCTTTCGGCTGCAATTATGAATGATGATGGCTTTGGTTCACGTTAATGGCAATCAAGCATGCACCTGATGGTTAGTGCTGATCACCGCCGCCTATCCATGGACATTATGTAGTTGGCACCATAGCAGAGGTATAGCAAAAGCGTTGTATAGTAATAAAAGTTCTTCGCCATAAGAATCTACTAGGCTTTTGAAAGGTGCAACTAGCTCTGACTGACCGACTCTTTGGCAGTTCAAACGTGTCTGTAAATGGTTTAAGTTTTAAGTTTTGAGTTGACATCTTGGGGGGCTTCTGGCTAAGTAATAAGAGCCGCACGGGTCGATCGATCAGTTTAACTTTGGTCCCGGCTGTTATTCATGAATTTTTGAAAGTCCTTTCCGGTCGTCAGAAGCCCAAGTCTGACAAGCAGTCTTACGAAGGCGTATCGTATTATCCAGTAACTTGGTTGTGGAGGTCAGATAGGCAGTCGCTCCATATAAAATACTGGTATTCAGCTGCATCCGGTTAGAATGGAAGCTGACTCGAACATAGTTGGAAAAAGCTAGACAGATGATGATGAATTTGAGTTGACATGTTTGTTATGTACACAATTTTATTTTTCGGAGAACTGAAAGTACTGCATAGCGGCAGAAATAAGAATGGTGGTATTTCCCGGATGGGCTAGTCCACATATAATACTATCTACTAGGTACTATAAAAGCTTGACCCTTACTAAATGTTCTAAATTCCATAAATTCCACATACATGGGTATGTGGAATTTGTTTGCGTGTCCCAAAAATTACAAAAGCGTGTAAGTTATAATCGTACTAAATTCAACACCCAAACTACACAACATTGAACAACTTGTGCCCGCCGCAACTCAACCCAAAAATGACAAACAGTACCAAATCACACCAGTGCGTGTGAATACACTATAAATGCGATGAAAAAATTGTCGGAGGGTAGTTTTAATATAACGCGAAACCAAGCTAGGTATACGAAAAGTTTTTCTCATTACTAAACTCAATAGTCTACCCTACCCTTAAAAAAGTAATTGTGTCAGAAAAAGTAGCCAAGTATTATAAATATTATACAATTTATATATTTGACATTGACAACGATGTTATTATGATAATGAATGGGTCTGAAAGTTCGTGATGTTGTATTAATGTTAGTTTATGACTCTTAGATGTTCAGTTAGTTCATACATTTTTACTGTGGTTGTCAAATTTATTAGGAAAAATATATATTGTTGTCATTTCGGAATAGGTTGAAAAATTCGATGAAAAACGGGTAAGTGGAACTAAGGACCGTTTTCTGTAAGCGCAACGGACGAAAGGACCTAATAAAATTATCCTATCATAGATGTGCAATATTTGTATATATGTATACATATATAAATTTGTAATCACGTTCTCGAAAATGTCTCTAACTATTTCGATGAAAGTTGCTATATGTTTACGGAGGCGAAAAATCGATCTTGCTGGATCTCATTTCTGGGATAATTCGTTTTCTCTATTTTAACCCAGAGCTCGATTGACCTCGGTACTGTAATTATGTATAAAATAAAGGAACTTACTACCATATGGCATGTTTTTGCTACTATACCTAACCATTTCATAAAAACTTAGCAGTTCTATAGGAAAATGTTGTTGATTCGAACACAATAACATTCCATTTAACTATCTAACTCAATAACATACGCTGAACACGCAAAACATGTACGTACGTCTAGACACCATGTAATTTACTCGCATTTGTTCAGAAATGAGTTTTGGAAAATATATGACCTTTAAGAATGCACATAAAATTATAAATATTCTTCAAATAACATTTGCCTTTAAGAATCTTTTCATATCGTTCAAGATTGAATTTGGAAAAATAATATTCTTTTTTGTATAGTGAAAGTCTGTATTGTTCAATTTTGAAAATATGATTGTAATAAAATACAATTAAAGACAGAAAAAACATCAGCATTTTCAGACATTTATAAAATGTGTTCTTAACTAAAACATTTTCATGAATTTATTGGATTTACTTACCATGATGTTCCGTAGGAACATAGTAACGAGCAGAAAGCTGATCTCAACTACAATTTTAACGTTACTAATTAAAATTACGACGTAAAATGTATATAATTTATATAATATTATTCTTTTCAAAACGGTTATTAACATTTTTCGAGAAGCTTCAGAAAGTGACGATTTAAGCTTCGTGCAGACCAGCGCGACGCGACGCCGCGACGCAACTGGAACAATACAATTTCTAAGAAAACTTGACGGTATAACAATAGCCAGTGTCGCGTCGCGCTGTCGCGTCGCGCTGGTCTGCACGTAGCTTAAATCTACGAAGTCTCACACCAAATCTCAATCTACTAACAATAATCACTCCTACCCATAACATCAAGTCCTCAGAATCATCAATATACCAATAAGTTATCTGCTTAGCCTTTTCCCTTTTACAGGAAGCGACTGCCGAACTGACCTCTACTTTGTAAAGGCTGGTTGTCAGACTTTCGGAAGGCTGGTTGTCAGACTTTCGGGCTTCTGACGAAAGAAAGAAAAATAAGTTTATTGGTATTACAGCAAAAAAATACACGTTAAAACAAAAAGACAAAAGGGCCTCAGCTCAGCATAGTCCCCGACCCGTAACAACTGCCAAATATCTACAAATGACAGCCGGGACCAACGGCTTAACGTGCTTTCCGAGGCACTGAGGGGTTTTAGTATGTAAAGATGGTCCAACCACGGCAAGCATAGTTTAACCTGATCGATCGACCCGTGTGGCTTTTATTACTTAGCCACAAGCCCCTTCATCAATACACCAATAAGTGATCATCCCCCAAAATGCTGGGTAGACTCAAAAATCACTACTGATCAGAGACAGGCGAGGGGCGGTTGAAATCGAACCCCTATTAGCATAATGAAGTCCGATGCTATAAAACAGGATCGCGCTACACGGAATTAAAAGATGAGGAAAATGCGAAGGAGCTTGGGAACGAGTAAATACGTCATTTTAATCAAATAAACTTCTAGAATTTGTAAGATATCGTCAAGAAAACCTTATTTCTAGAAGAGAAGCTCGTGATCGTCTGCGAGATTGAGGGCCAGATTATCGGACGAAAATTATTGCAAAATTAGGGATCTCGCGCACTAGACGGCCACGACCACGACCAGTGGTCGCGGCGACCAGGTAAACTATACAATCCGATACGAATCGCGCACTTGGTCGCAACGGCCAACTAGCCGCACACCATACAATACCACTAGACGGCCGCGACTGGCCGGAGTCGTGGCCGTCTAGTGCGCGAGATCCCTTAATGTGATAAATTGTCAAGCGCACGTAAGTTGCCGCGATTGGCTGCTGATGAAATCGTTCTACCAATGACAGCAGTTTACGCGCGCTTGACTATTTGACACATTACTTTTGCGATAATTTTCGTTCAAGAGACTGGCCCTGAGCTGAGTATGCTAAGGCGTCTGAAGATGAGAAATCGCTACCACCTACGTTCTCCGATTAGGTACCCATAGGTTAGTTTTTAGGGCTGCCAAACGGAACCCTATTACTAAGCCTACGCTGTCGGTCCGTCCGTCTGTCTGACAGCGGGCTATCTCATGAACCGTAGTAATAATAATAGGTAGATAGTTGAAATTTACACAGATTGTGTATTTCTATTGCCGCTATCAACAAATAATAAAAATTAAATAAAATTAAAATAAATAAAATTAAAAAATTAGAAAAATGGTGGGTCTCCATAAAAGACACGTGTTTTTTTCGGCGTTTTTTGCTAAATATTTTACGGGTGGTCCTTCATGTGCCAGTCCGACTCGCACTTGGCCGATTTTTTTTGTTACATGCTGTTGCCTTGGTTCTAGTAATCACTTCTAGTTCAATTCGCCTAATTCCAAGTCGAATGTACAGGGTTTGATTGCTAGTGACGTACACAGCTACTTTGATGTCAACATAATGGGATTTTCTAATGACATCCCTTCGCAAGTATAGGCCGGGATTATTGTTCAGCAAATAAATATCCTATAATAAAGGACAAGAAAAGCGTCTAAGTAATTTTTTCCCTTGAGAAGCCACCGGAGTTACGAAAATTATAAGCTTCTTTCAAAGTACCATAATAATGACTGTTTTAAAAACAAATGCAAAAAATACAGTATTTTCTTTTAAACAAGAGTGAAAAATATCAAGACGACAGCTTTCCTTCCAAAAGTGGGTCAAAATTGTTCAAATGTCAACTGAAAAAAATGTTGCCAACATTGAACGAATTTATTTGATCAATAGGCAAAGGTCGTAACTTTTGACATTTCGAAAGATTTCTTTGACAAAAGATTTCTTTTACGTCACGTCATTTAAAAGATAAATTCTTTTTGATGGCGGTTTATGTATCGGCTTGTACCTACATGTTTGTAAGGGAATGTCGATGTTTTTATCAAAATATTTTTTTTCCATATTTTCGGAGGAAAGGGCACAAGTTATCTTCTTCTTATACAACATGACTGTGATGTTAATTCTTCTTTGCAAAAAATGTTACTATATGATAAATTATAGATGTCATCTAGAGATGAGTTCCATCTGTTTAGAGAGCCATTAATTTTGTTTTCTTAGCCAACTTCATCATAATAAAAAAATTAATCAAAATCAAAATATTTTATTTCACATAAACCTACATGGACACATAAGCGTCATCAGAAGCTTGGTGCACGGTTCCAATTGGTCGTTTTCTATGGAGAAAAGCCAGCAAGCCAGCAGCTATTCTTTTAAAAATTATTGGCAACAACAAAAAACAACACAACAAACAACCAACAACAATAAAAAAAACAAACAAATTATGCCAACTAAGTGCAGATTTCACCAAAGAAATTGAACAAATTGTTCAAGAGCTGTCAGTGTCAATATTGTTATGGAATATTGTACACTGACAGCTCTTGAACACGTTTAGATGTGCTGAACGCATTCTGTTTCATTGGTGAAATCAGCCCTAAGTACCTACGATTATTTAACGTTTGCATTCTCTGAAGTGGCTGAAAAACCATTCTTTCTCTCAAAACACTATCTACAAACATTTGGTAATCAAGCTAAGATAAGGTTAGTTCACGACTCAGCATTCTGCAGTAAAATATAGGCTATAAAACGCAGCGCAGAGCCCGTTACTTGCAGATAACCTATTCACTGCTTCTGTAGTGCTGAAATGTTTTGTGGGATGTCGCCTTTATATTGCTATTCTCTATTCAAGTGGAATTCGTTTGTGGCGCATATTTTTTAGTTTATTGCTGACAGTTGAATGGTGGAACTGTTAATGTGCTGTTACTTGATATGCTAAATAGGTTTTTATTGAGAAATACTCGTATTTATTATAAGTATGCCTTTTGTATTCAAGACATTTTATTCAAATAAAGGCATACAATGCTGATGTCAGACGCTCACTTTTTGTTCCATTTAAGTCTTTCATTCAGAATGTTTCACTAGAAGGAAAGCGTCTAAACAAAACAACAAAAGTGAAAAATGTATTAATTACTGAACCGATCCAACGATGTTGGCATTCGGGATCTTTCACTCGCTCTCCGAATGATCGACAAATGAAATGGAATGAGCAAATGTAATTTTGTCGGTGTCGTCAAAGAATAATACAGAAGGCGCACTCCGCATTTTAGGTATGAAGCTACAAGAACGCGGCGGGCTCTAGTTGTCGAGCCAATTCGGTGAGCGTAACGTAGTCAGATTTATGAGTTACGTGATAGAAAGAGAGGCAACTTCTAGATGAATATAACTGTAGGTAGATAATTACCTCTGTGCGACATTGCACTTTATTGTGTCGTAGCAAGAGTCGCTTTTTATTTAAATGATTTTGCGGAATGAACCATCTGTACTAATCTGTGATGTCGTGTAAATGTGGAATGAAACAAAAATGAACAGTCACTCGAGTGAAGCGTCAGACATCAGCTTGACCAATCATGAACAGTTACATTTTAAACAAGTGAAGATCTATGCAGATCAGCTTCTGATAAATATCATTAAAGTACCTATACCTAACGTTTAAACAGTCTAAAGTGTATATTAGACCTTAAAGAAATAAAAAAAGAAAATAAATTTATTTGACCCAAATATTCACACAAAAATAAAAATACAGAAAAATCTTTAAAACAGTATTGTGTGCCTCACGACTGCGCCAAATAGGCCCAGTAGATAGGTAGATATAGATTCAACCGACTATCGACGAATTTTTGACCCCTTTTATTAAGAAATAACACCAAAAATATTTTTCATCGTAACAAAATAAAGTACAAGCATTTGTTATTGTAATATCCTTTGTGATTTAGTATCAAAACGTTAGCAAATACAGACAAGTATGGTGAGTCAAATGGAACGCCGGCGCCACATTTGTCAGACACAGACTTAGACTGAAACCTAGACATGGTCTGGAAATGACAGATAAATAATTTTGGTATTTTGAGATGTGATGATGTAGTTGATAAAAATGTGAGGCTTACAATAAAATAAGAGGAAATATGGGTTAGCTATGTTTTTATTAGGTATGTTGGTATTGAAGTAGCTTAATAAAAGCCATGTCTCCCTAGGAGCATTTGGTGATCTTACACAATTCACCAAATGCTGTGCTAATTTTAGCAGAACCTGTATGCTCTAAATCTAAAAGATACCAACCTACTACCAATGAATGATTGTTAAGCATCTGGTACTTGTTGACAGGCCTGCACTGACTTCTCATACCTACCAATAATTTCTTTCTTTTTCGTGTGGTTATTGCCTAAGTTGTCAGAGTTTTTATGCCGACCATGGACCTCTGACTTGGCTTCACATGCCGTCTAGAAATATCTCTCAGGCATGCCGTTTCCTCACGTTACCGTTTTTGAAGCAAGTGATAATTATAAAATACGGACATGCATCACAAAAGTCAGAGAACCACCTACATAAATTAACATTGTAATATGAAAACGTTGCAAAAGCCAATTATTTTTAAAAGAGTAGCCGGGAACTTTCTTGTCGACTCTTCTTCTTAGGAAACGATCAGTTGGGACCATGTACCTAGGTTCTGACGCTTCATAAGTTCCAATGTATCTAGGTATGTATGTGAAATAAAATATTTTGATTTTAATCTAGCAGGAAACCCAATCACTAAGCAGTACTTCGATTAGTGTACCGCAAAAACTCACATTAAAATCAACTTACCTAGCATCCACTGAAACGTAGTGTAGAAATTTATTACTCTAAAGTAAACCCTTGCAATTATTACCTGAAACAAATAAACACATTTGTAAATTAATTTGAAACAACATAAACATCTTAAACATTTACCTTCAGCGAATAAACACTTCATCCCCTTTTGTATCTACATTTGATAACTCTGATAGAATTGTCTACGTCAAACTCGTTAACGAGTTAAGAAGTCACACAAAACAAATAATTTTAATACTTGTTCAAACTTCGTAAGACAGAGCACCATGTTTCTATTAACTTGCAACAATGGTTCTTATTTGAATTAAGAAGACAATTTAAATTTTACGTCACATTTAATAATTTAAAACTTCAAGTACACGTTGGGCGAGCCCATACACGACGACTCAAAATACACGCAAATCAAACGGCTAATCACGCAATTGCCCAACGTTTACTGGGGGCTTTAAACTAAAGGCAAACCTACTAATTGGGATTTTTCATGGAATTTGTATTTAAACTTTTTCAGAATCGATGATAATAATTTGAATTTTGATGTCAGCCCGTGTATTCTGTAAAAATCTCAACGTGAAAACTATGGTGAAGTGAGCTTGAACAGAGTTGTCAACCTACCTGATGGGATTGTCACTATTGACAGCCCACTTCAAGCTCTCTCACTCACCTAAGTATTAGTAGTAGCATGGTGAGATTTTTACATGAAATGAAATTAAATTGTTTATTCTGTAAATAGGATATCGGAATCACTTTTACACGTCATATAAAAAAATATTAAAAATAAGCTAGATAAGGTCGGTGTTTCCTATCTGACTACTCTCGAGAAGAAAGGCCGAAACAAACTCAGAGGTCGTACCTAGTCACTTTTAAAGTCCAGACAAAATTTTGGTTAAGTCATATGAGGACCATGTGGATTAGTGTCTGAAATGGTCTTTTGAGGAAAGAACCACACAGATTTGAGTGGACCTGTCCAGTCAGTGCAAGCATTTGTCAGTAATCGTGGAGCTCAACAGATTAGACCGTCAGGAAAATAAAGCGTCTGTTGCATTTTTTAAACTACACAAAACACTAGACCGTACACAATGTATTTCAGAACACCTTCGTTTAAATAAACCAGAACCTGACGTGAACTCAAAAATGAAGACGTTTTAAGCTAAGTTACACACAGGCGAGACACCCCCACACCGCACCACTTTATATCTCACTCACATATCCACATAATCAAAATAAAAGTATAATATAATGGCATAACAGTGTAATAGTGCATGTAAGGCGTAACTCCACCAGCTCCATAAAGTAGATTAAATTTAAATTGTCAATTCGGTTTTACGAGCAACAGCGGGCGAGCGGTTCGGGACTTCGGTTAGGTAGGTATGTTATTCTGCACGACGTGGTATGAGGCATTCCGGGTATTTGTCAGGCTTGTGTACCTGCCTTTATGAAATTAGTAGCAAATATGGCGTTTGGAGTTAATAATTAACAGCGTGCGCTTTGGTTCGTAGTTCATAAATTCGGGGTGTGATTCTGAATGCTTTGTGAAAATCTCATTTTAATATTGCATTGAATCAAAAATATTGGTATAAAAAAACTTTTTAGGGTTTCATATCAAGCTTCTAAGTCTGACGCAATAAAAAAATACGGCCGTTTATGCGATATATTTTGATACTCGCTAATAAATCAAAACCTACTTTCCGTTGACCTAGAATCATGAAATTTGACAGGTACCGATATTTTTTAAATTGTAGTTTATCATACAAAAAAAATATTTTGTGCTTACAAGCATACATTTGCAGTTGGGGAATTGACCGTGACGTACATCAATGTATGGGAGAAAATGTATTTCAACTACAATGTTAATTGTTTTTGCGATTAATTCACCCCATCTACGGAACCCTTCATTGTGCGTGATCCGACACGCACTTGCCCGGTTTTTGTATAATCGTCATCATGTCTACGTAGTTTCGCTAGGTAATTTAATTCGACCCACAGTAATAATAATTTATCTAACGGCGTTTCTCCGACTTATCTCTCGATTTAAGTAAGGAATGCTGCAACAAAATAGCCAGTCTAGTCTCCAGTTTGCCTAAAATACATGCATTTTAGCAATTGCATAAATTTGCCGCTCATCATGTTAAAACCAAAATAGAATTGCGTCCTGGGACTTAGGTAATATGTTGAACGAGACAGCTGCTCTCATTGTTTAGAATTATGGAGTATCTGCTACATCACCTTGCTTATATTCTATAGGGCTAAATCTTTTTGGTCCTAACGGCTTTATTTTTAACATTCTGCTAAAAATAAAGACAACATTTTTTACTAAAGACAGAAAGAAAATATTACGTTTATTTGTACACAGTTCGTAAAATAGGACAAGTAACAAAATAAAAAAGTGATAATAATGTTTAACAACGTTTTACTGAGTGTGAAAATAAATGTTTTACTATGCATAAGCATAAACATAAAGCATAATCAGCCTATAATGTTCCCACTGCTGGGACACAGGCCTCCTCTCTTCGACAGGGAGTGGGCTGTAATCTACCACGCGGGCCCAGTGCGGGTTGGTAGATGTCACACGTATTCGAATTTTTGGTTCTAGGACATGTCTCCTCACGATGTTTTCTTTCACGGTTTTGAGAGCACACTACTATGGCAACTGATAAAATAAAACGAAATCTATATATACTGATTTCAGAATAACTTCAGATAAGTTATGGAATCAGGCATAACTTTACCGAAATCCATGACAGTAAAATGTTATGAAAAAATATATCGTTTTAGTTTCTGAATAACTTGAGTAAAATCGAAATAAAAATGGTTCCCATACCCATTTTCTTTGGCATAATGCACTGGAAAGTTCCATATCAAAACTCACGTAACATTAACGATTAAAGAATAAGCCGTCTGATATTCGCTCACAAGAATCAGCACACCATTTAAAGCCACAGAACTCCTAAAATTTAATTCGAGTTCGCAGCAATTATACAAATTCGCCGGCGAAAACGACAGAATAGCCGTCGTGTCGTGACGTATGTTGAACGCGACAGCCCTCATTATTCACAATTGTGTAGCGTTGCATAACGCCGTCCGCACGATGTAAGGGCGAAAATTGTAGATTTCCACATCACCCCAGTTTATGTTCGAATTATTATCGCTATAACTCTGAGGCGCTAAGTGAAATAAAGTGTGTGTTTAAATATTCGGGAAGGCGACAGTTTAGGAAATATTGTGATGATAGGAAATATGTGAGGGGGTTGCTTATAACTAGCTACTGTTGCGCTTTATTTATTCCATTGTTGAAAATGCAATATTTAAATGCATAATTCATATGATTACAACCAAAGCGTACATTGGATAGTAAAGTGCTCAAATAGACCCCATTCATTGGTTTTCTATGTCATGGAAAAAGAAAAAAAAACAGCTTCAAATCAATGAAAATCTTTACCGGCTCGAGCTTTTCAACAATATGCGCCACTTTAAAAAATAAATATCCCCCACAACAACCATGTCACTTTTCAAAGGGGGTAGTACAACTACATATCATATTATATTAACATACAACAAACATGGTGACGTATGGCTCCCATGGGTGATCTTAGTGGACATAGACTTGTTGATGGTAACATGTATTTAGCATCAGACCGGTAATTTTTACCGGTCCGCATGCAGTTCAGTTGGTATATTTTTTATAAAAAATTTGTACGTCATTCGGCTCGAAGGACCACTTTATACTTTACCCAAAAACACAGTTGCTTTAATTAATTATATTGGCTACACGAACGTTTACCACATTGCTAAATTATGGTCCTTATTTAGTTTCTCAAAAGAGGCTAAACTTCGTAGTAGTTCGAACTGAATTATGACTATGTAACTTTACGATAATGCCTTATAAATTAATCCAACTCCCTTTTAACAAAGTCATAAACTCGTAAACCACTTGTGGCATCATAATACATGATATAAATAAGATATAAGGGACATAACACAGTATACTGAAGAAGGCAAATGACGTCAATGTAACAACATAAAAATAAGAATAAGATTCTATAAAAGACGTCTATGATGAAATTTAAATTCACAACTGCAGTTGCTGTTTTGTAATCATCATATTTTAACTTTTAATTACAGTCCAAAATTTGTATGATTGAACGAATGTCAACCTCACAATGTAGTTAATAGGCTTTCTTGTTTTTTTTTCTTCTTGTTATAACGTACTAGGAAATTCACTTTTCTTGTGACTTTTCATAGTCTACATTTCTGCCTACCCTATCATCCAAAACCAGCATGAAGAATATAAATAAAAGAAAGAGTCGTGAGTGACATCACTACAACATAGTTAATGGCGCCCCCGACGCTCATTAGTAAGACCGCTACATATTTGATAATGCGCGCGTTTTTACAACGGCCCATCTGGGACTGGGGACAATGGGCGGCGCCTCAGTATATTAATGACGTGATTCAAGTACCTATTACTTGAATCACGTAATATTATTGTGGGATCCTTGGTTTTAGTTTCAGAAATAATTAAACGATAAGAACAGGTCATCAGCAAAAACGAAAGGGAACAGCCAAGGGTACACAGGAAAAACAGGGAAGATATCGCCGTATCGGCTCAAACCTTATGCTTTTTTTATGGTGAAACCATCTAACTAATTAATTAATGAACTGTATTAATGTGCCCATTATAATACAGCAAGAAAGAAGACTACAACTAATTATGTCCATTCATGCAATCGGTCATAAAAATAATGACAAGACAAGTAAGTGACAATAAGTATTAGTTTCACGAAGAATTTCCAAATAAAAGTTTAAAAATGTAAATTATAAATGGAAACAAACTGATCGAAATAAGACCTCCTTTTTTTGAAGACAGCCCGTTATAAATAAACAAAAGGTTTATTCAACTTTATCAAAATAATATTTTATTAAAAAATTATTCAACTTTATCAAAATAACATTTTTTTTTAAATATTCAACTTTATCAAAATAAGTTCTCAAGGGTGTTTTACAACTTGAAGAAACATCTATCTAGAATAGTAGATATTAATCATAATAAAGAATGGAAACAATTTATTAGAAGACCTCTTACTATTGAGCATTCTTATTTAATCATTTTAACTAAAATGATCTAAACGATCCAAGTTTAATTTAATTTAAATTCAGCTCTTAGCTACTTTAATTTTGCGAAATTCTCTAATGTTCGGACCTAAATGTTCAGGAGAAGTATTTTAGGACATAGATGAACACAAAAGATAGTGAAAATTTAAAAAGTCACGTTCATTATTTTTTATAGCAATCTGTTTAGTAGAAGGTCGCTGTTACAGTGTAGGCTCGGAAAATTTAAAAATACTTAGGTCTGTATAAAGTCTACAAATGTTTAAGAACATTTCACTTTATTTCCTTTTTTTTTCAAATTGTAGATGATAATTTTTCGGGAAGAAAGTTCAAGGGCATCAATAGGGATGTTGACTAGGAAAAAAAACTATTTAGTCCATTAGTCCGATAATAAAAAAATATTAGACACGTATTTTTTGCATTAACACATTAATAAAAAATGATTTAGATAAAATGTATTAAGTTTGGCGAGTGGGGGCTACGTCACAAGTCGGTATAAAATCTACCGGAGAGTGACGTCATGCTACATTTTAACTCAATGTATTACCGTAATTTTTTGATAACGTAAAAAAAATAAAAATGACGTGTCCAATATTTTTTAATAATCTATCTGACGGACAACAATTAAATTTAAATTATAAAATCAAATTCTAATTAAATAAATCGATTGCAATTACAACTAACAATAATGAGCAATTTCAAATGTCAGCAAAACTAACATTAATTTAAAATCAAATTACTTACAGCAACAGCCCAAACAAATGCTTTTAAAAAATTGTCAACATCCCCATTGCATAATAGATCGAATTGACCCTCTGTAATATGATTTTGGGGCCCCTATCTACACGGTCTGATACCGTTCCGTGATACTAATAAGTCTGTGCCAATTTTTAATACAAAATACGACAATCCGTGACATGTGTCAAATTTTGGCAGAACAGCGCGTCCCAAGTTCCAGCTTAGCACATGTCTTTCTGGACATAATCTCTTGTACAATTCTTTATACAAGAATTCTAGTTTCTCAATTTTTGGTCTTTCTAGTTTCAGTCATTTAAATTCTTCGCAAAACTTAGAGAATATAATAAGTTTAGAAAACTTTACCACTAAGGATAAAAACAACATACCCAGAAAAACAGGGTTTCCTTAAAAAATCACGTACACACGTCTTGCAAAATCAACAAACCGTTTTCTTTTTGGGGCCAGGAAAAATGCGGGATATATGTACATACGTATATACCTACACTATATTTTTAAAAGAAAATGCGTCTAAAAATATAGTGTAGAAACTGTTTGTGAAGCTGAGATGCCTGAATATCCTTTCAGGTTTGATCGGAACAATTTTTCCACAACCATGTTTTTTTTAAGCCTTATTTATAAATATATAATATTTGTATATTATTATTTATTGGTATTTATTTATCTATGAGCCTTTGTCACCTGAAATAAATGGTTTATTATTTATTTGTTTAAGCATTTTGGAGATAGATTTCCCTGTTCCTTTATTTTAAGAACATTTAAACTATTTAAAGAGCGTTATTTTACGAAAAGAATAAGTACACACTTACGTAAAAATAAAATTATAGAGGTTATCCTTATCCTTTCTAGCTTTAAAAAAATATGTTAAACACAGGACATCAGTTTCAAACCTTTTTAGAACCGCCCCGCAAAGCATTTAACGACAAAATATTTTACTCGCAGTGATAGCCTAGTGGTGTGACCGCCAGACTGCCAAGTCATAGGTCTCGAGTTCGAACCCAAGGCACGCACCTCTGACTTTTCTGATTCATGTGCGTATTGTATAATTATCACTTGCTTCGAAAACGGTGAAGGAATACATCGTGAGGAAACCGGCATGCCTGAGAGATATTTTTCGACAGCATGTGAAGCCAAGTCAGAGGCCCATGGGCGGCTTTAAAACTCTGACACCGAGTTAGTCACTAACCACACGAAAAGAAGAAGACCGTATTTTGTTTTTTTGTTAGTAAACCCGTAAATAATAGACCGTATACTGAAATGCACTTGGATCACACACCTTCAAAAAATAAACAATATAAAATATATACATTCGTTTTGTCAATTACATCTCAAATGTTGCATAGATTTCAAACCGTCCACCTAAGATTCTCAAACCGCAAACTTAATAGCGCCCCCTACAAAAAAAGCAAGATAAAGAATAACGCCCGAAGCCCTGTTTAATGGTGTTTGCTTTCAATAAGGGCCCCATGTTTGTGGCCCGTGGGAAACTGCACCGGCGACGGGTAGTGTTGCCACCTTATCATAAGTTGGGAACGGGATCTTGCAAAATATTGAATATATTGTGAGGAACACAGCTTGGTAAGGGATAAGCCTGTACGCAATAATACGTTGAGGATGTTGGACGTCAGAGACGGTGTAGTAAAGAATAAAAATTCTCTTTACCACTGCTAAACAGAACCTGACGAACATTAGTTACCAAAATTTCGCGGATTACGTACTAAGAATTTTAATCAGGAGTGGTAAGAAATGTAATATTTTTTGCATTTCCCAGATCCTGAGGATTTTCACAAAAAAAATAGTTATTCGGCAGGAGCCGTAATGTAATATAAATATGTAACATTTGTATAACTAAGATATGGAGGAGCGGAGTCTCCTAACACAGGCATTGTTTGCCTAAAAGGAGGCTCCAAACACAAATCATTGTTTGCCTAAAAGGAGTCTCCAAACACAAATCATTGTTTAAGAAGCATTTTGTTTAAATAAAAATATTTTAATTTTTCATCATTTTCATTTCATTTTCATTTTTCATTAAGGAGCAGATAGAATGAATGTTTGCGTCAAACTAGACACCACTAATCAAACCTAACAGATATTTTACAAGTCACTAACACATCTATGTCAGTTTACAGAATCTCATATTATATGAATTGTTAATTATGCCTGATTGAAATCCACAGCAGCCGCCTAACATGTTGCTATAATAATATGCCTAGGCTAAGACTGAATGAAAACAATCCCATTTTCCATGCGAATTCCGGGACATTTCACAACACTAGCTTGTTATTTCATATCTTCCTTTGTTTTTGGAGCGCATATGGCTGCGTATCGAATTATTACAAATGGAACACAAATGTGCTTTTGTAAATAGGGAACTACATAGTGAGTAGTTATTTTATCATCAGAACTAGTTATTCCATCATTACTAATTGTAACGTAGTATTGAGTCGTTAATATATTTAAAAATTTGTTGGAACGGGTTCTGATAAAGATTTATTTGGTGTAAATGCAAACCTCAAAATTTTCATTGAATTTTTTCAATGAATCTAACTTTGTAAAAAAACTAGTCCTTTGAATATTAAAAACAGGCCAAGTGCGCGTCGGACACGCTCACGAAGGGTTCCGTACCACTGTACAATATTAATGATTACATTTTTTTTTAAACTTCAGTCAAAAAACACGTTTCTAGTTGGGGACCCCTTTTAATTTTTAACTTAATTATTTTTTTATTTTTGTTATAGCGGCAATAGAAATACACAATCTGTGAAAATTCCAACTGTCTACCTATTACGGTTCTTGAGATACAGCCCCCTGGCAGATGGACGGACGGACAGCGGAGACTTAGTAATAGAGTTCCGTTTGGCACCCTTCGGGTACTGAACCCTAAAAATGGTCCTTTCACACCGAACCGCTAACGGAACATCAGCCCCAAAAAACACAATTTAATAATCGAACCTTAACGAAACTCGAATAACAACTTAACTAATATAAGAAGCCCAATTAATCAAGTTGGAAATCACGTCGAAACGTCAGGCAAAACAAACATAGTCCAAACTTCAGGAATTATTAGCCTTTGCCGAGTTTAAATCGAAATTGCCGAAGGGCAGAGTTATAGGGCCCGAAGGATTTGAAAATTCGCAGCCCTCGCCGTCTGTGTAGCATTTAGCTCCCCACCTGCTTTAGTTTTCAGTTTAATTGTGACTAATGTTCGTTTGATGGTTTAATTTAAGCATGATGGTGGATTTGTTCAAGGTGTTACAAGTGGGATAGGTGGATTTTATCCTGGGAATGAAGACAAGTATATTTAATTGGCGGAAAGCTTTTGAATTTATGAGACAGAAAGATTCTAACATGGTGACTATGGGTCTAGGATCAAATAAAGTAAGTTTTAACAAAATAGGTGTCAAACTCAAACTCAAAACTCAAAGCATTTATTTCAAATAAACCAATTACTTTTGAATTGTCAAGGGGGTCGGTCAGTCAGAAAGATGAAGCTAGATGCCCATTCCAAAGCGTAGTAGGTACCTATGGAGAAGAACGGGCAAGAAACTCCACGGACACTCTTTTAAATCATAATATGGTTACAAAAATATTGGTTACATCATTCATGTTGAAGTTATACATGTGAGAACGATGCAAAACGTGAAAAGCGTCCGTAACAGAAAGAAAAAAAAAATAAACAATCCAAAAAATTAAATTAAATTAAAATAAGCCGTGGTAGCTAAGAGATGACCAGTCCCTACTGACGGCGCCCGTTCACGAACATGACGCATGGATTAGCACCATTCAGCTCAACCATTTTGAAGGGAGCTAAATGATCCAACACGAGTGTCGAGTTCGAATCCAAGGCACGCACCTCTGACTTTTCGGATTCATGTGCGTATTGTATAATTATCAGTTGCTTCATAAATGGTGAGGGAAAACATCGTGAAGCCAATTCAGTGGCTCATGGGCGGCTTTAAAACTCTGACACCAGGTTAGTCACTAACCATACGAAAAAAAGAAGAAGTAAAATAGGTGAACACATTAATGTTACTTTTTATGAAGAAATTGTCTGTAATAAGTTACAATGGTTTTCAACCACCTCTGTGGTATAGTGATCCTACCTGTCTCATACCCAGAGGTCCCGGGGTTCGATTCCCAGCGGGGCAAAATTTTCTGCTCAGTTTGATTGGTGGTAGGGCCTGTTCTAAGACCGCCTGGCTAGCTACCACCATCTTATCTAAGTCTGTCGCCATAACAATAATGTAAACAGCATTTTTGTGTTTCGGCAGTTAGAGGTAAGATATCCCGTTCCTCTGTGCTTGAAGGTTCCGGGTGAAGCTAGCTTCCATCTTCGGCCTGATTGTCACTTACCACTAGGTGAGATGAAGGCCAAGAGCTTTACCGTTGTGGTTAAAAAAAAAACGACCGAGCCTTACAGTGGGCGCATATGATGTGTAACATCTCACCTTGGTAATAAGCAACATTAAAGGGGCGGGGCCGTTTCTGACGGCCAGCTCTAGCACCGCGAGCGGTTATTGGTGAAATCAAATAGCTTGCGCTTCCCCGGCTTCCTGTAATACACTTCCGTCCCTTTTCAAGAAATCACTCCCACAGATTTCCCTTTCCGCAGATTGCAGGAAAACGAGAGGAAAGAAAGAAAGAAAGAAAGAATAATGTTTATTTGGACACAGTTAGTGAAACACAAAAAACAAAAAAAAAAAAAATGTGAAAATAATATTTTAACAACAATAGTGTGTGCCTCACGGCTGCGCCAAAAAGGTTCATTTCAGCATTAATGCTAGACAGAAAAGATGTTACACATCAAAAATAGACTTTCATTAAATGTCCAAGTTCAAACAACATGAAAACAAATAATCCTAACAATAGCTCCATTGAACACGTGAACATTCGATTTTGAAAAGACTTTCCCTAATATAAAATTTTCAATTAACCCTCTAACACAACGCAGGACAGTAATAAATCCAGAAAGTCTGCCACCACTCCCAAGCACAAAGGATGTGCTGAATCAAAATTTTACATCCAATCTACTATGCACGGCTCCAGCATGCATCTTCACTGCATTTCCATAGCAAAAGGATCAACCCGCTCTTAAAATCCAGTTGGAACGTTGGATGCGGCAAAGTGAGTTAGGTGACCTACTTCTTCATAATTTGTGGTATTATGAAGTTGGAAGTTTGTTTGTTGGGTAAAGTTATTGATAATGTTCCTCAAATCTCTTTGGTGGAGGAAAAGTTTTGTGAGACGAGCTGTATCCTGAGTTTGCGGGCTGCATCGGTAGGCACATGCTCTGTTGTGTTTTGGGAGCGTATGTTTAGGAGGGGCGGTCAGTGAACGAAAAAAACATGGAAGCATTACTTCAAGGGAAATAAGTGCGCATCTTGACACAAAATCCCAAACAAACTCACACATCGAAAAGCCGTCGCTGATTCGCGAAACCACACAAACAATATTATTACTTCTCTGGATGCACATTTAAAAATGAACCTTATTTCCTAAAAGTTTCGGTTTAAATTACCATGTAACGTATATACCGCTAACGATATTTCTATGACGCCGCTTCGGCCACCATTCGTCGCCGGGGATGTTTTATGTAATAAGGTTCAACGCAAATAATTAATCGTGATATTGATGGTATTCAATTATAGAATTATGATAAAACATCCTGTTTTATGAACTGTACGGAAACGGTTGTTATAAAGTCTGTAAATAGAGCCGTGTATAGGGAGTAATAGGTAGGTATGTATACTAAAATTATAGGGTAAATTAAAAAAAAGTGTGGTCTGTTTTTTTATTTATATATATATATATTCAAAATTTAAGGATCTATACATTCATATCAGTTTTTTTTTACGTATTATTTCGTATTATACTTACTGCCTATGCTTATTATTTATTATTTGGTCTTTGACATTTGACTATTACCTAAGTTATGTGCCTCGGAAAATTGTAAGTTTATTCAATTTCTGCCGTGATGAGTGCAGTAGAGAATCATTTTTGGCAATATAATGCAAACGAATTCTAAGGAATTCTTGAACAATACTTTTGATGAACGGTATGTCGTGGGATGAGATATCTGTAGGGTGCTTTTTTAAAAACGTAAAGATATCATTATAGCTGGTCACGTATTGAAAGCATTTGTTCGATATTACAGTCAGGTTATGCTTGCTGGTTAAACATTTACCTGATTGAACTTTCATAATATTTCTTAGGACACACTCAGAACGGTAACATACTTTAAACAAAGTTACTGAGGGATACGCCAATCCACCAAAGTCTTTAAGGCATATTAATTGGTGAAAATATAGTTTTTCACTTGCAAATAAACATTTCGTGCATTCTTCGCAATTGATTTTGGAATTTAGCTTTTTTGCTACGAACCCGGAAATATATCCAATTATTTGCTCAATCGTATCTGGCAATTGCGTGTTTGAATCTAGCATTGTTGCAAATACATCACAGTTGTTCTCTTCAGTAGATAGTGGCACGTTCTGAGTAGGTTCATCGTTGGCATCAAATCTAAATCCAAGTGTGGTTTCATTAATCAGTTTTATTGATGAACTGGTACAATTGAGTACAGGAAAGTCTTCTAATGGAATACAATTGCCTGTAAATTTGGAGCTTAACTCTAAATTTTGTAAAGTTTTGCGGTAAATTCCCATGAATTGGCGTGCATTTGGATTATTGTTACATCGTCCATGGTTTCGGATTATGCCAAAAAAAAGTTCCAGGTGGTCTTGACTGAACTTGTAACAAAGAATAAATCGCAAAACTTTTGTTTCGACGAGTTCGTGAAACAACAGTCTAAAACTTTTGATGCAAATCACCAACCCCAAAAATCCTGTTTTTGACTTCGTTTGTATTACAAATTTTTCCACTAATGAGCGCATTATAATCTTACGTCCCTTTACAGTTCGCCTTGTTACATTTGGCACCCTTACTTTCAGTCCCAGTATATAAGACTCTGTTTCAGCAAGGAACTTGAAGAAGAAGTCTTTGTCTTTCATTTCTATAGGGTGCTTAAATCCTTTGTTGTTCAACGAACTTGCGTTTAAAACGTCGAACAGGTTGTTCATAATTTGCAAAAAGTTAACTGTAGGAGCGGCATTTTTGAATTCGGGCAAATTCAGTTTGTCTGAACACAATTCTAATGCTGTAGCGACACTATTGCTCAGTAGTTGTGTAGCTAATTTCACGTTCATGATACAATTTCTAAAGTTTAGATGCCTCTCAGTTAGTTTGTTTGCAAAATGAAGCCCTAAATTGTCTTGCACTTTTTTTAACTCTTGCAAAAAGCGCCACTGTACTGAGTGTCCATTTTCATCAACAAAGCCTTTTTTCGATTCGAACGTATTTCTCACTAGTTTTACCATATGACAGGGGTCGAGAAATACCACTACTTGTTTACCGTTTGCAGGGTGAGGAAAATATGTTTTCAAGTCAGTTGGATTCTCGAAATTACACCCAAGTAAATTCGCGGCAGCCAGGTTAGCGGCACACCCGTCAAAGGTCAGGCTTACAACATCTGCACCAACTTCATAACATTTTCTGAGACACATTTTAATAATGTTAGCCCTTTGCTCTGCATTCATTCCACTAATGAAAAAATAACCCAACGGCAGCTTGAAAGCGTCATTTAGTGCCACCAACATTAATACGTACACTTGCGTAGCTATTTCATTTATTGGTCCAAATGTCACAAGACCATCGATGTCTTTACCATTGAATATTTTTTGTTGCCTTATGGCCATTTCATCAACCATAAGGCAAGCAAGCCTTTTTTCACTTTGGGCAAATTTGGAGCGCAGAGCTCTAAAAGCTTCCTCTGTAAATCCAGGGTTTGCATCAATTGCCTGATACCATTTGGACAATGTTGAGGGATGAGGCAAGCATAATTGAAATTGTCTACGGACGTACTTGTAACCAGACGGTGAGTAATAGTTAAGGGTCAGGGCAAATTTTTTGACCGCTTGTGTGAATTTAAATACAGTTCTCTTTCCCTTTGCGTTCTGCTTTTTTTTAAGCAGTGAAAAAATATCGCCCGAAATTTCATCAAGTGAGGTTTCGGCATTGGTGTCTACAAACTTATTCTTCTTTAGAGCTGTAGTTACGTCTTTTAGTGCTATGCATTTTTTTAATATTCTTTTATTTTTTCGCCTTAAGTTTCTTATTTTAGATAACCTTTTTTCAGAGAGTAATGTTTTTCTCTGAATCAAATTTTTAAGCCTATGCGTTTTAGGGGTATTTAGAGCCGATTCAATATCAGAAGACGGAATGTTTAAAGGGGTACCGTATCTTGTATCAAGAACTTTTGAATCAGTTGATGGCGATAACTGTATCAGTCTCCCGTGATCGTCAGCCGCAGAATCAACTGGTACACCAAACTCACACCCACAGCTTGGACAGGCGACCTAAAAGTTAAAAATACCAATTGAACAAGCAAATTTTTACAAAATTTAAATAATAAACTTTAAGAATAGTTAAGATTCCTTGATGCCCATAATTATGTTAACTTACCAAGTGACGTTTTCGTGATTTGGAGGATATTTCAGGATTGGGTATTTCAATAACATTTTCTTTCACAGTTAAGAGTTCCTTGGCATTAACTGTTTCGGGTGTTAGAATCG
The DNA here is from genome assembly GCA_914767755.1 of Agrochola circellaris. NCBI lineage: Eukaryota > Metazoa > Arthropoda > Insecta > Lepidoptera > Noctuidae > Agrochola > Agrochola circellaris. Next base: position 5,180,028 of record OU611853.1, read on the forward strand.
ACTGCAACGTTTCTAACGGAGTCGATTGAACTGGTTTTTTAATCGAAAAGACCATCTGAAACCAAAAGCATGTTTTTAGTATAAAACCTTTTAAAACACGAGGTGTAATATTTTTACGAATACAAATAGTATAATAGCCTTGTATAGGTATCATTATCAAATAACCAATCTTACCGTACAAATTGGAATAGCGTTTGTTTTAAGCTTCGTATATCCTTTTTTTGTCACATAAAAATCGTCATTTACAAAATGAACCGAGCATATCCTTGTCTTTTTAGTTGGGGTCCATTCACTTTGTTGTCTTTCCAAACGAACAGCTTTAGTCCATAGTTCTCTCTGATCGTGATCTTGTGGAAATCTAAAAGAAAATATAGTGAATTAAATAAGCATAAAAAACGTGTGTGGGACCACCGTCAGGAACGAAGTTCCTTCTTACATATGATTTCATTTCGACCAAATTCACACTTTCGCCAACTCCTCCCGCAAGCCGCGTTAAAGAACTTCGTTTCCAAAATATTTTTATTTAATAAAGCAATGTTTGATATCTATTTTCTCCATGCTATTAATGGAACATTTATGAACCTACAATAGTTCAGTATATTTTGCATAATGCCATCCCCATAGAAAAAAAAAGTAAGGTACTCGTAGTAGGTACCTATCTTAGATTGTAATCAAAATAATAAAATTTATCATTATTGTCAGGTCCAAAAAAATTGTTTGGTTGGCATAACATCATCCCCATTGTCTTCGTGGCATAATTCAAACTGACTTCAATTTTAATAGAAATATAATAAATAGCGATGTACTTACACGTGAAAACTAATTCCAGCATCTTTTTTATGCAAATGGGATTTATTGATACACCACTTCACTGCACAAGAAGGCATTTTTAAATATTTAACACGCAAAAACCGGTAAATAATAGTCGACCGCCGCAATTGCCTACTGCGGGCGAACTAAAAGCGTGAGCGGCGCAATCGGTAAGCCCCGCCCACCGCGGCGCAATCTGCGTTGGGTCATTTTTTAGAGCTAGGAATGCTTCCATGTTTTTTTCGTTCACCGGGGGCGGTGTTACTTTTCTGTTTTTCATGCGTCGGAGATGGGTAGGAAAATTTAAAATAGTTTTGAAATGGAAAAATAATAAAATATATTCATAACTAAAACCCAACTGCGACAAAAAGTCAACTAAAAACGTATAAACAAGACATCACATACAGACAAATTCAAAATCCGTCACACGTAATCTGTTTGATTTATTCTATATTACTTGACAGTCGATGACAGACATCAAAGTGAAAACCAAAAACAAACAGGAAATAAAAATCTTGAAACTTCTTAAGGTTGAGGTTGCTACACACTTTGAAAGTATACTCAGGCATTTCGAGTGAAAAATCAGTGGCAGGAATGAAAACCAAGTGGATTTGGGTCTTCATGTCTCGCGTTTGACCAACTATCTCTTCGGAAAATATCAAAATCTGTTTCAAAATCGTTTATATTATATTATTCATATGAGATAAGACGTCTTCTATTATCTGATCAAATTAATTGACTTTATAGTTGCATAATTATGGTCAAAGAAATCGGTGACAAAATCGATACCAACTCCCCCCTTCCTTCCCACATCATCGTCACTACTGTCGTCTCTTATAAAAACACACTTTGGCTGCTTTGAAGCACCATGTGATTGCAACTTTATTGCAATTTCAAAGCATGCTTCTGACGCCTGCGCGCCTTCCGGAAGATAAACCCCCCTTTGAACCGGTCTGGATTCAATTCGGTGGCTTTTAGCCTTTTTCGCGTGGTTATTGGTTTTGAGAGCAGCTTGACAGAACAAAGTGGAATTATGTGGAGAGAAATAAATAATATTTTCGTGTGGTTTGGGATTTTCAGTGCTGGCAATTTTGTCTTGTCAGAAAATGGAAGTAAAAATGATCATAGAAATAAGATTGGAAAGTGGATTTGAAGACTGAGAATTTTATCGTAGTAATAACTGCCGCACGGGTCGATCCATCAGGTTAAGCTACGCTTGCCGGGTTTGGTCTGTGGATGGGTGACCATCTTTACATACCGAGACTCCTCCGTGCCTCGGAAAGCACGTTAAGCCGTTGGTACCTACCGGCTGTCATTCGTGGATCTTTGGTAGTCGTTACGGGTCGTCAGAAGCCCGAAAGTCTGACAACCAGTCTTACCAAGTGCTATCGTATTACCCAGTTACTGTGTTGTGGTGGTCAGATAGGCAGTCGCTCCATGTAAAATACTGGTATTCAGCTGCATCCGATTAGACTGGAAGCCAACCCCAATATAGTTGTGAAAAGGCTAGGCAGATTGATTGATTGATTGGGAGAGGCCCATGTTCAGCAGCTGGATTACTGACAATATAGTGGCTACTTATATGCGGTCAGAATGTGCTATATATCGTTGCATAGATTGATCCTAGCTACTCGTTTGCAAACTGCAGACTGTGGTTACAGCGCAATCTAAACCGCAAACGGTGACGAGCGATCGAATATAGCGTTATCGTCATCAATATTCAAATTCTCTGCTATTGAGTATGACCTGCATCAACAGAGTATTTCTGTCTGATCATTTTGTGGTTATAATTCCGCAAAAATAATCGATTTTCATCCGTATTTCGCGAGAAAGGCCGAATGGGTCACCGTGGCCCCTGGCAACACACAGGCAACTGAAGGAGCACGGGTGGGTTTTAGTCAGTAAGTCTGACACGCTCTCCCACTCCGCCCAGAGCGCGAGAAGTTTTTTGATAATTTCCCAAACAAAAATAAAATAGAAAAGGGATCCCGTAATACAATTTTATCGCTTTTGACGATGCACGGAAACAGAAAATTGCATTCAAAAAGCTTCTAGACATAAACAGAAACTGACATCCAAAGCAAATCCCATATCCCATGAGATAATCTGCTTGGATTCAACAAATCAGACTGTTCCCGTAACAAAATTCCCCGCACTAACGTCCTAATGTTTCCAGAGGCACCACCTTGATAGCGAGTGACGTAAATGCGATTTGTCGAGATGCGAGCACGTGGGGAACGAGCCGTCTGTACTTACAATCTGTGACTCCTGATATTATTGTGCTGCACGTCACGGAGTTGGTTACATTAGGTTAGTTGGGATTGTTTTTGGTTTGATTTTGTTTATTGGAATCGAATTGGCTTGAATGAACAGGAAATACAAAACGTTACCAAAAGGAGCATATAAAACTAACAAAATGAACATATTTTTCCAAATAAAAAAATTACGATCTGTGCGAGGCCAAAAAGGCCTAGGCATATCAGCATAATGCTGAGAAAAAAAAACCGCAGCGCTGGTATTCAGATAGGGCCTGCTGTGATAACTACAGCACGCGTAGCATGACCAGCATAGAAACGTGTTTTGTCGACGGAAGAATAGACAAAATGACAGATTGTGATTGTTTATTTGTCATTTTGTCTATTTTTCCGTCGACAAAACCCCTTTTTACGATGGTCATGCTACGCTTGCTGCTGGATATAATCTTTCTTGTTTATTGTGACACTCGATTTTCAGACTAAAGAAACATAAGCTAGATTATGTAAAAGATTATAATGATGATAATCTAACTAGAAAGGGATGAATATTTTGAAGATGGCAGATACTCGCCACTGACTCCGAATGAATTGGATTAAGATCGGGAGGACGATGATGAATTATTCTCCTCTCATAGAGAGAAGGCAATATTTACTCACTTGAGACTTGTTGACTTGTATCATGTTTTCCTTCATCTCTAATGGTTTCTTACAAAGACCTAGTAGGTACTTATCGTCACTTATGCCCGGTTCCTATAACAAAAAGAACTGGCCAACTGCATGTCGGACCACGCACAATAAAGGGTTCTGTAGTTGGGATGAATGTATCCCAAGAACAAACTTAACATTGTAGTTGAAAAACATGCTCTCCCATACGGAATGTATGGGAGAATATGTTTTTGAAACCGCAAATGTAAGTTGAGTGATTTTATTTTGTCGGCGTGATCGATATGTATACCAATGCCAAATTACAGCTTTCTGGTACAAAAAGTCTCTGAACTAAGCTGCTGACAGACGGACAGACGGATGGAAATGGCGAAACTATAAGGTTTTCTTGTTTACTACGGAATCCTAAAAACGAATCATAATACTTACCAATGGTAGGTAGCTTTTTATTGCCGAACTGGGCATATAAATAGATTCGTAAGCTTACCTGTGATAGCTACTTCCTTCCTAATGGGGAGGTTTACTATGCAAAGCTATGAGGTCTTTGCTTCATTACTGGTAAAGATACAATAGTCTTAATTTTAACCAATAACGGTCCGTAAATTATAGGAATCGGCCATTAGTAGATGTTTGCTACGTAACAATGTAGATGTAGAAGCAACAACAACACAAACGTATTGCACGCGACGCTAACTGAATCATTGTGACGTCACACGAAAACATCGTTGATATACATACATGCTCATGTATACGTGCGTCTGGGGCATGTGTCCTGTGCGCGTAATGGACGATAAAATGAATTGGGAGAGGTGTGAGGGAAAATAGTGAGCGTGAAATGACAGAGTTTGAAGTGCTTAGAAAGCGTATAATCTCGATACCAGGCGATAAAATCAAAGGATTCTGAATAAGTTTTTACTAGTCTTGAATATTTTGTTAAAGCATTAGCAGTAGCCCGTTGTTTTAGACGCAGCTACCCGCGAGGAACTTCTTCATGTACCCGGTATCCATCTCCTCTTATCAAAGTACTTAAATAAATGGGTACTCCTGACCCGCTAACTGTTCATCTGAGTATAATATAATTCCGAAATATGAAGTATTTCCTCACATACCAAAAACCATATACATAGTTCTCTTCAATTCTGCTCCCCTAGTACCTACGCACTACCCTAGTACTTACGCATTATACATCATCCGCGCGAAATGACGTCATCATCCGTAAGAACATCTGCATCCACTTAATCGAGTCATTTTTCGCGAAAAATCGCATCGTTGCTAATCTTTATTCTCCAAGTAAAATCAAACATAATAAATTTTGTATAGTCAAAATTAATACGCAAAAATGGCGTCTTTCCTCTACAGTTCATAATTTCACTAATTTATTCAGCATGTAATTTAATTCCTCACATACAAATCCATAATTTTCTCGGTCAAAACAACGTCGTAGCCTACATAGTTCTCTTCAATCCTGCTCCCCTAGTACCTACGCACTACATCATCCGCGCGAAATGACGTCATCATCCACAAGAACACCTGCATCCACTCAATCGAGTCGTTTTTCTCGAAAACTCTCATCGTTGAGGTAATCGTTACGGGGAGGCTCACCTGCTTCTCGTGAGATACGTTGTTGAGCTGAAATATTGTTGATGTTGTTACGGTTTTCTTGTCAAGAATAACGTAGGTTTGGTTCTACTATCTAACATTTGCTGTAAGTGTTGGTATGATTAACTGTTAACTTTACTGTTTCCGTAAATACAGTTCACAATTTTAAACGGAACGCACATTTTTATCCTGCCAATAAATTTATTTAGACTAGCCGATGTTGATTTAATGAATTGCTTACACATCGTCGCGTTGATTGTGAGACCACATAAACTATTGGTCAATTATTAGCGTCTTTAGTCTGAGAGAGAAAGCGATGTCTAGCATTACGGGAGGACGCTTAGTGTAACCAAGCGTCTTCCCTCTCTTAAAGACTCTATCAAAATAACTATAATTAAAATGCAAAATTTTATTTATTTGTATATTAAACTATTTACATGTGGGTACAAACAACTTATAACTAATTAATTAATAAAAGTAGCAAAATTATATACTAACTTAACTAAAACTATTTACAAACTAAAATATAGAATATCAAAATAACACGATTATTGATTCGATATCGATTTCATCTAAAGAGACCCCAGCGCCGAAAGGCGCGCGGTCAACACAAAATTACCCGCAAGTTGTAAAAGTGAGCGCGGTCAGCGAAGAGACGACGACGCAAGCGGCAGGGGCGCCGCAGCCAGGGCCCGCGTGTCGAGATAACGAGTCGCAGATCGTGCCGTGTGAGAGTGTGATTATTACCGATACACAAATTGAAAAGAGATCTTTTGCGGAGACTGTGAAAACAGGTGTGGATACTGACTGGAAATTGGTACAGCGTCGAAAACAAAAGGTGAACTATCGATATCTTGGCAAAATGGGAATGTCAAACGATACGGACTGTAAGTTCAAAGCCGCAGACAGGCAGGTTCCAATGTTTATTACCAAAGTACATAAAGATACAACGGAAAGTGATATAACAGATTACGTTTATCGAAAAACAAACGAAATGATTAAATTAGAAAAAATATCATTTCTACGAGATAAATATCATAATGCGTACAAGTTTTTCATCTCGGAACAAAAGTTACCTACGTTCTTGGATGACAAACTGTGGCCCCAGGGCGTTATATTTAGGCGATTCACAAACTTTAAGCAAAAGAATGCGAACGGTGGAGGCAACACTGTAAGCGGCCCTGCCACGGAACATTATGATAGTCAACAGTCATGATACATACAAATTAGTCAGCTTCAATTGTAAAAATGTGAAACGAGCAGTTCAAGGTATTAGAGAGCTATGCCAGTCGTCGGACATAATTGCGTTACAAGAAACGTGGTTGTTGCCCGGCGACTTACAGTTTTTGAGCGAAATCGACGACAACTTCGGGTGCACCGGTACATCCGCGGTGGATACCACCGCCGGAATGCTTCGCGGCCGGCCCTACGGAGGAGTTGCACTTCTTTGGAATAAAGGAGTTTTTCAAAATGTGTCGGTCTTACAAAGTGATAACCCGCGAGTGTGTGCAATTAAAATAACTATGGGCTTACAGTCGTTCTTAGTGTTCAGTGTTTACATGCCTACAGATAAGTTGATAAACTTAACGGATTTCACGGATTGTCTCAGTTTGGTAAGTGCGATTGTTAATAATGAGGATATTGAGTCGGCGTACGTAATGGGTGATTTTAACGCCCATCCAAATGAATTATTTTACAACGAGCTAACTAGTTTTTGTAGTGAATTAAAGTGGGCATGTGCGGACGTTGAGGTATTAGGACTTTGTTCGGACACGTTTAGCTTTGTTAGTGAGGCAAATGGTTCGAGACGCTGGCTAGACCACTGTGTGACTACTAACGCCGCCTTGCAATCCATAGTAAATGTTCACATAAAGTATGACGTCTTGTGGTCAGATCATTACCCTTTGATTGTAGAATGTAATTTTAATGTTATAAAACCGAAAATATCTTGTAACACGGGATCGCTAGTCAATAAGGTACTATGGGGTGAAAGAAAACCAGACCAAATTTTATTATATAGTGAGATCTGTCATGAGAGATTGAGACTTGTCGACTTTCCTAGTGTGTTTCGCGACTGTAGTGACTATGTTTGTAGTAATATAGATCACAGAGGACACATTGATAAACTATACGACGAGTTAATTTTTGTATTAAGCAAGGCTGCCACAGAAAGTTTTGCCGTCGTAACACAGCGTAATTTTAAAAAGCCTGTAGTTGGATGGAACAAACATGTTAGTGATTCTCATAGGGAGGCTAGGTGTAAATTTCAGCTGTGGGTATGGTGTGGAAAACCAAAGGTGGGCCGTGTTTTTGAGGAAATGCAAGTTAGTCGGAATGTTTTTAAGTCTCGCTTAAAATGGTGTCAGAAACATAGCGAACAAATAAAAATGGACATTTTGGCATCGCATCACTCGAAGAATAACTTTAAACACTTTTGGAAGTCCACCAAGAAGTTCAATGGCAAGCCTAGCCTCCCAGTGAGCGTTAATGGTATTAATGATCACAGCTGTATAGCTGATATGTTTAAGGATCACTTCACTGTAAAATCACCATTGGGACCATCACGGTTGGTGAACGATGTGGGGCAGCAGTGTCAGGAGATTGGAGCTATAATTACAGCTAAAGATGTTAAAGAAGCTATTAAAGCTATGTCACGTGGGAAGTCTCCTGGCCATGATGGCATCAGCATCGAACATTTCAAACACGCAGGCCCTCACCTGCCTAGAGTGCTCGCGATGTTCTATACCCTATGTATAGGACATTCGTACTTACCTCCTGCGCTTATGAAAACTGTGGTGGTGCCAATTGTGAAAAATAAGACGGGTGATATTTCTGAAAAATCCAACTACAGGCCGATTTCACTTGCCACTACGGTAGCGAAAGTGCTTGATGGTTTGCTTAGCAATCAACTAGATAAATACCTGAACATAAGTGACAACCAGTTCGGTTTCAGGCCGAAACTTTCCACAGAGACAGCCATCTTGTGTGTGAAGCAAACTATCAAGTACTACACAGAAAGACGAACGCCAATTTATGCATGTTTTCTCGACTTGTCGAGGGCTTTTGACCTGGTCAACTACGATATCCTGTGGCAGAAACTGAAAGATATATCCTTGCCAACAGAACTCACCAGGCTCCTTAAATTTTGGTATCGTAACCAGGTCAATGTCGTGCGATGGTCGAGTGCATATTCCGATCCGTACAGGTTGGAATGTGGGGTGAGGCAGGGGGGGCTAACTTCGCCCAAACTTTTCAACCTGTACGTCAACGCGCTGATAGAGGAGCTCAGCAGCACCCGTGTCGGCTGCTATATTGATGATGTATGTCTCAATAATATCAGTTACGCGGACGACATGGTGCTGCTGAGTGCTTCTGTATGTGGCCTTTCAAAACTGATGAGCATCTGTGAAAACTACGCTCACAGCCATGGCTTGATTTACAATGTCAAAAAAAGTGAATGCATGGTCTTTCAGGCCAGAGGAAAATGTCCAACAACAATACCAGCCATAAAATTATGTGGAACACCACTGAAGAGGGTGGAACATTTTAAATATCTTGGACATATGATGTCCTCTGATCTGAAGGATGATGCAGACATAGAGAGAGAACGCAGGGCGTTGTCTGTTAGGGCGAATATGATGGCCCGCAGGTTTGCTCGTTGTACCACTGAAGTGAAAACTACATTGTTCAGAGCATATTGTACATCTTTCTACACGAGCAGCCTGTGGGTCTCATACACGCGCAGACAGTACAACGCCTTGCGTGTGCAATATAATAATGCATTCAGGGTGCTGATGGGGCTGCCCCGATTCTGTAGCGCATCAGGTATGTTCGCCGAGTCGCAAGTAGACTGTTTTTATGCTACTATGCGAAAACGATGCACATCCCTGGTTCGCAGGGTTCGGGCTAGCTCCAGCGGCATCCTGAGGGCATTCGCGCAGAGGTTCGATTGCCAGTACCTGAACCATTGCTGTATGGTTCACATACTAGGCAATCGAGATATGTAATATGTTTTGTCTTTTTTTATTGTATATGTTTTTATTTTGTGTGTTTTTATTTTGAGTTATTTTGTAATTTTGTATTTTGTGTAATTTTGTATATGATCCACACTGTTGGTCGAAATAAAAGATTATTATTATTATCTCCTTTATTTCATTTAAACAACTTATAAATTATATTTTTAAATATTTCTTAAAAAAATATATAAAAAAACATTTAAAAATATAAAAAATAGTAGCCCACCGGTATCGGGAACAGGGTCCAAGCTACCGGCGGTCAGGGCTCCAGAGAGAGGAACCTCCTGACAATGCGAGCCGTGTCTAGGAGTACCGCTTTCTGAATCAAGCCCTTGATCCAGCCGCCCAACGAGAGCCTCCTTAGGTGTTGGTCGAGGCTCTTGGCAATTAAGCCATTGGCTGATACGACTATCGGCACAATGATCGCTGAGTCCACATCCCACATGTCGACAACCTCGCGAGCCAAGTCAAGATACTTGATTTGTTTATCTTTCTCGGCTTTCACGAGGTTCCCGTCATGCGGGACCGTTATGTCAATAATCATTGTGCGCCGCTCTGCTCGATCCACCACCACTATATCAGGTTTATTGGCAACAATAGACCTGTCAGTGATGATGGATCGATCCCAGTACAATGTGATATGTCCACTTTCGAGAACTGGGTCGGGCACATACCTGTAGTACGGCACTTCAGATTCCACAAGACTGTATTTCAGAGCAAGTTGCTGATGGATAATCCTGGCTACAAGGTTGTGTCTATGCAAGTACTCTTCGTTAGCTAAACGAGAACACCCGGAGATAATGTGTCGGATTGATTCTCCTGGACGGTGGCATGCCCGACAGATGTCAACCGTCCCGTCCTTTACAATGAATCTCCGGTAATTGTTCGTCATCATAACTTCGTCCATAATTGCACAGACAAAACCTTCGGTTTCCCCAAATAGGTCACCAAAACGTAGCCAGGCTACGGACGCTAGTAAATCTACATCGGGTCCATGTAGGGCCCGGAAGTAGCGTCCGTGAAGCTCCTTATTCTGCCATACCTCCTTGCGATCGTTAGTATCAAGCATTATTATTATTATTATTATAGCATCGAAAAATTCATCCGCAATAAATTCAACAAACCTCTAATCAGCCATTTTATTACTATAGAAAATCATTGTCAACGTAATGTTTTGTCAAAGTCTCACTGTAGAGAATATTTGAAAAGCTTGTATGTCAGAAAATCTGCAGAATAAAATTTTACGGAATACATTTTAGGTTAGCGTACCTATAGGTGAAAAAGTGTAAATTATGTATAAATGTGAAAAACAGAGCTACGTCTGCCAAAAAACTGCTTTGCAGTTTAGCAGAGGTAATATATTTGTTCAAAAATTATTTCTGTGAAAAAACACTTTTTTTTTTTTCACCTCATCTCTTATATACCAATCTTTGTTTTCCATCCTTCAGTTTCATTTATCTTAAAACCTCGCTCCTACTATACCAACATCGTATTTTTCCGACATCACCCGTCATATATCAGGAGTGAACGATTTCAGCCATCAGCCGGTTTAAAAAGGTACCTGCAGGGGCTATATTGGGCTATATTTCATGGCACAAGATGCATGGTGTTTCATGGTAGGGTTTCAAGCTGAACTAAGCGTTGGAATATATTTTCCTTTGCTTTATAAGTTGTGGTTTTTGACATGATTAAACTGTTTCTTAAAGAATCTTTGTTGTTTCGATGCTTGCTTCTATGTCTATTTTTATCGTGAAGGCAAAATTTTGTATGCCTCATAATTCGTAGCTAAATTACCTACAAACCGATTTCGTTGATCGATAGTTTGTGTCCTAGAGAAGGACCACATTATGTACCGGAAATTCTAAATATACGTTTGTCAGCTCCGAGATTCAGCTAGTACGGTGCAAATTGGTACCTACTACACTTTTACTCCTATTAAAATATCGGGAAAGAAGATGTAAATTATGCTAGCCAAAAACTGGTCCTTTAGGTGAAGATGTTTAAACATTCATTATAATGACTGCATTATTGCCACTACTGTCACACCAATTTAAAAACACATTTTTATGGCTACACCCATAATCAATTCACCTCAGAACCTCGTCATCCATCACATCAACCCTACTCGTATATTCCAGTACACACCATACATCAACGTACCTCACAATTACAAGTGCCATCAATAGATTCACAAGGGCACCTGATTCTCACCCCATAGTGAGACATCTCACGTAGATAGCAAGGCATACGGAGAGATAAGTTGATGTCGTTTGTCACTTGTTTTAGGGCATTACTTTATAACAGAATCTTATATGTAGTTTATAATTTTACTAGCGAGCCGCTCCTGCTTCGCTCGGTTTTACTACCTACTTGACAAAACATCAAGATTTCTTGTTTTTATGTAGTTTATTATTGTACCTGGGCGACCGAGCTGTGCTCTGTTGAAAATAGAGAATGCTCATTGAATAGTACAGGACAGTTCATACTAACTCCATACTGCCATGATAGTAGGTACTTACTAATTCCATGCTGCCCTGATACTAGGTGCTTACTAATTCCATGCTGCCATGTGTTTATTCTAAGGTAGCCATCTTGTTCTATGCTTTGGGTGACCGAGCTCTGCTCGGGTGAGAAAACTAATTTTCCCAGATATAAGACCTAGCTAGATCGAGTTTTCGCCCCCGCAAAACCCCTATTTTGCAACTTTCATCGAAATCGTTAGAGCCGTTTTCGAGAACGTGATTACAAATATTTATATATACAAATATTGCTCGTTTAATAGTATAAGTTGTTAATGTACCTAATAGACATACACTAACTACCGGAATAAATTCTCAAAATTATGGTGAAAACCGCATCAAAATCCGTTGCGTAGTTTAGAAGAACAACGCGGTCACACGGACAGACACGAAAAGCGCTTTTATAATATGTTCGAGTATAGATAAATAATATACATAGTAAAGTGCGAATCCGTAATTGCAACAGCTAATAACAAGAATTTCGCTTCAGCGTCACGTGAATGTGCCCACGGCAAAATAGAGTATTCATTTCGAGTGCATTGAAATTGGTACATCATTATCAAAATGTCCACATCATTATCAAATATATGCAAGTAGCAGGTAGACTACTATTTGCGGCAAAATATACCAAATTGTAACGCAGTCGCATAATTCGTGTTTTGTCACAGTGAATCCTAAAGCACTTCGTATCCACATGATAATATCGTAATTTTAGCAATGTCTATAATTTCCGCAAAAAACGGATTTTCTTTATTTAACTTTATTGAACATAAAGCGGGACTTAATGCTACATGCATGCATGCTTATACTCAACAAGTAACTTATCACCCAGAATTGGTAAGGCAGACAGAGTCATTTAGTTTACCAAAACATTACCAACTAATCCCATGCAAAATAATTGTCATTCGCAAACGTATGCCAAATACAGGCATATCCCCGATCCCGTCGTAGTCGTAGTCCCAGCTGATAACTGGCGCCTCATCCCAGTAAATAAACAGTCGTATTACATTAGTTTATTAGGTGCGCAAGCGACCGTACATCCGTCAAAGTCGCTGCAGCGGGAGGGTTACAACCCATTTTACCGCAATTTGCAGTTGTCCCCTAACGGTGGTGGTGCAAGTTGGGAGAGGAAGCGGGTTATGAAGTAAATTCATTGAAAAACTGTTTTTTCTTTTTTGTACTTATGCTTGAGAAAAAACTGGAATACCTAAACACTAGCTGAAAAGTATCGCCGATACGATAATATCCTTTTTTTTTTTGAGGGTGGGAAATTTTCAAATAACTTCTCCCGCTCTGGGCGGAGCGGGAGGGTGTTTCAGACTTTTACTGACTAAAACTCACCCGTGTTCCTTCCGCTGTCTGTGTGCCGGGGTCGCGATATCCCTTTCGGACAAACTCGCAACCCTGATACGATAATATCCTAACGTGGAATTACTACTAATACTAATATAATAAATGCGAAAGTGAGTTTGTTTGTTAAGCTTTCACGCTAAAACGGCTGAATAGATTTGGATGAAATTTGGCACATGGGTAGACCATGACCTGGATTAGGACATAGGATACTTTTGATCCCGATATTCTTACGGGATCGACACTTATGCGGCTGAAACCGCGGAGCGCAGCTAGTTGCTACTAAAGGCATATTGTAAAAATCACTACAACAGACGAACGGATTGGCACACCATATTTCTTTATTACGGGATCTATACGGGTTTTGTAGCCCTCATAAGTATTTTCATATTATTGCTGCCAATAAGGAGCAGCTAAATTCCAGTCAATGAGAGTCAATGCAGTTAAAATCGTCCCTTTTTTATTTCTCTTCGACATTATGTTTCTCTACTAAATTCTGGTTTATCGATCCTCCTAATACGTTGTAAGCTTCCCTGCAACTTTAGTCTTGACTAAATTTTACCTATCGACACAATAAACTCAACATCGAAACCAATAAATACCCGCTCCGATCCTCTCACTTACGCCACTTCAATTGCAGTGTAGGGCCGTATCTCCCTCGGGATTCGAACCGCAACTCAGTGCAGCGTAGCCGGTGATTTGTCTGTACCCTCCCGACGATTAAGAAATTGTCCTGCAGTCTTAAGGTAACGTCGACCGACACTGTTAGACGTGCATTAGGAAATTAGATTGATCGATTTCGTGGTATAGGTAGAATGATGCATGTGGCGAGGCGGTTTTTAGGGTTCCGTACCCGAGGAGTGCCAAACGGAACCTTATTACTAAGCCTCCGCTGACCGTCCGTCCGTCCGTCTATCATGTAGATTACATGGGCACTTATGAAACGTCATAAACTATGTGTACGGTTTCAATTGGTCGTTTCCTATCGAGAAGAGCCGCCAAGAAACTCCACGGTTACTCTTTTTAATCATTGCTTTTTACAATGTTTTCAAATTACAGTATTAATAGGTATGTGAGGAAAGTATGTGTGCCTCATGTCAACAAGTACCAAGTATTTAACAAAATAGAAAATGGTCAACAAATCTAGTCTATTAAGAATGTTCTCACATTAAGAAAATATAAAAGATAAATAAAATAATAAACTAAATGACATGATTGCCATTACAATTGTAACAAATCTGAATTAATATCCTGTCCACAAAAGGATCTAAAAATCTTCTATTTTTTTGAAAATGTTTAGATACTTTTGTGGACAGGATATTATGGTCCTATTTGGGAAGTAGGACCATAAAAAACCAAGACATAGCGCTGTCAACAGTGACGTGAAGCTGGTTTTGTAAACATGTGTGCACTTAGTGAGGTGTAGTTTGATTGTAAATGGTTGTAACATAATTATGTGCGTGTGAGCGTGTATACACAGAGCGTAGGTGTAGTTTTGGCATGCTTCACTGTATTATTCGCAGCGCTATGTCTTGGTTTTTTATTTGATCTGAGGTAGGACGTCTATTATTCTAGAAATCCTACTAATATTATAAATACTATCCTACTAATGATGATACTATACTATACTACTAATGATACCAGAATGGATTTGTATGAAATTTGGCACGCAAATAGTTTATAAACCTGGATAACATATATGATACTTTTTATCCCCGTAATACGTTCCTGTGGGATAATTTTCGCCTAACACGTGGGCGAAGCCGCGGTCGAAAGCTAGTAATATTTATATTTGTTTTCAAAGTATTCTAAAACCATCAAAGAATGCACACATTATAATTAATTCTTTTCCGAACCATCCTTTCTTTCTTTAGATAAACGACTCCCAAACACGCGGGTATTATCAAAATAGGCCACCGCAGACTTTATCACAGTCAATAAATCTAAGTCACTGACATATTGCATCACCTGAAGATATAGTTGTTAGCTGTATAAGGAATCAATGGCCCTTTCACTTTAATTAGTTCGGGAGAATTAGTATAAAAAAGCTACAAAAGCAAAAATCATAAGAACATACTGCTGCAAGAGGTACATCGCAAGGCGTCCCAGTATTTATAACAGTGTCAAAGTTTTGAATTGTATTTCAAACTTGTACATAACGTAAACTCTCCTTTTTCCCTACTGCTCCACCCGGGTTGGTTCGAAACTATCGCCAGTAATAACGGGCGTAAATCCTAATTTTTGTCACTATATCCTAAATAGCGTGACACTTGTCTTGACACTGTTGTGCAAGGGCAGAATGTTAAAGCGTTGAAAATATACTTCATTTTTTATATTGACCATGCGCTTACAGCATACCAATTATTCTAAATGCATATACTCAAGCTTGTTTTTATGGGCGTAGGCAAAAACTACAGGGAAAAACAACAGCCATTATACACCCATCAAAACAAGCAGTTGAAGCTCCAACTTCCCTATTTTCCCTACCGCATTCCTCCACCTGATTCGAAACAATGACAGGGAGTCACGCGGACATTATCAGTAGGCCGCAATGTACTTGTATCAGTAACGATAAATCCGAGTCGCTCGCGAATTGCATCAGCTATCAATCTAAACGGTGTTAGGCAGTTAGGGACCCTACTGTCGGGAAGTGGGAGGGGGCATACTGGTAGCGAGAAGCGGAATTACTGAAGTTATCGTATGACACATACAGGGTGTCAGGGACATCGACGCGAAAACTGTTACCTTGGATTCAGTACATGATTCAGAACGCCCTGCGTTGAAATTTTTCGTCGGTTATTAAAAAAAAATCTACTGTTTCATAGTTTTTTTTTTTCATTACCATTTTTTTTTGTCTTTGCTGTCGTGCAATTATGCAAAATGATCATTTCAAGTTTGGATAAGAATTCAAGTGTCCCAGTTATCTGACCAAGATTATGTCTGGACTTTAAAAGAGACTGCGACCTCTGAGTTTATTTCGACCTTTCTTCTCAGAGTAGTCAGATAGGAACCGCCGACCTCATCTAGTTTTTTTAAATACGATTGTGTGTTTGTACAAACCTTCTTACTGAAATAAAATCATTAATCATAAATGGCATGAAAACTGTAACTTACAAGTCTAAAGAAAAAATTGATAAACCAAAGCAAACGAGTTAACGTTTCAAGTGCAGTTTCTTAAAGGTCAACCTTGAAATTACGTTGAAGTAGAAACCGGTCTAGTTCTTACAAAGAAAACTCACCCCCCTGAAATTTCTGAAAACTTAGGGATCTCGCACACTTAACGGCCCCGACTCCGGCCAGTCGTGGCCGTCTAGTGGTATTGTATGATGTGAGGCTAGTTGGCCGTTGCTACCAAGTGCGCGATTCGTATAGGTTTCTATAGTACCTGGTTGCTGCGACCACTGGTCGTGGCCGTGGGCATCTAGTGTCAACCACAGTATGAATGGATGCTCTAAGAATGAAACCCTGTTCATACAGATATTTCATTAGCAGTAACAGTATGTCCAAATAAATAGCTTGATTTTGCAGCGGTTAGTCGACGTTTTTGTTATTACAAAAACCAATAAATAAGCCGATGTGACATTTTATTGAATGTGTCGTAAGAAACTGGGGGTAGCTAGCTAGAGATGCACAAATATCAATAGCAAGTTTAAAATGAAGTCCCCAAAAAACTCGCTGACACTGGAACCCCACCCCGTTACTCCCCCATACTAAAGACACGTAGTATTTACACAGTTATTTCTCTTCGTTAGACAGCGATTTGTCATGAATACTTTACAGATATTGTTTTTAGATTGAGTGCTCTCTGTAGAGGGTTGTGGTTACCGTGCCTAGGGCGGATTGATGACTGTAATTAATATAGGGGGTATTAAAGTGTATTAAAAAAGTTGAAAATTATTTTGTGAGTAAGCCGTTATTTTTGTAAAAGATCCATATTTCGTCAACCATTAATAGGTTTATTGAATGAAAAAAATTGACTAGAAAAATATATTTATATTTTTTTATTGAATTTAAAAAAGAAAACGACTGCCTTATTTTTGACAAAAATCTCCCTATGTACCACCATATTCAAGTCTCAACTAATATCGTAAAGAGAAAAGATTTGACTTTTTTGTTTGTTTGTTACCATTTCACGCTGAAACGGCTGAATGGATTTAGATAAAATTTGGCGATGACCTTTGTTAGGACATAGGATACTTTTTATCCCGATATTTCCACGGGATCGAAACTTATGCGGGTGAAGCCGCGGGGACAAGCTAGTGTCTTATAAAAGTCGCTTTCTCGTTCAAAATGTTTCTATTATTACAGCAAACTACCTGTGCTTTTAAGAATATTAAGTTCCGTCATTAAGTAGCACCGAATGTAATCTAAAGCAACCATCATTGTCAAAACCCAGTTTGTTACTTTGTTACTTTTCAAAGAAAATCTTTGAAAGGTTTTTCTCCGGGAAGTTTCATACAAACGCCTCTAGCCCCCTCCAGTCACAATCCAGTACTAAATACCGGCAGACCACGTTGTGTTATTCAATTAGGGAACCTCCTTATTCGAAGTGGTTAGGGCTCTAGCAATAGGGTGCTAACTAGGGTACTTGTTTCAGCTCCATTTAGGAATCAATTCGTGGTAAATAAAAGGTTCAACGTTTGCTCCCTCTGAATTAACCACAAATGAGGCTCATTTAGTTATGCAGGAGCTTCCTCCATTCCTTTAGTGTTATTTATGTATCAATGGTTTTGTATTCTTTGATTGTGAAAGGAGCTGTCCGCTTTTTGTATGGACGTTGATTTTTTATTCAGAGAAAATCTAACCAGCATCAAACTACACCTAAATAAAAGCAACAAAAATATGGAAGTAGAAACTACTGAAATAATATTTTTAGACCCCTCCATTTAAGGGAAAAATTATAAACTATTTAATGTGTTGTTGACATGTTGATGGCAACCAAAATAACACCGAACACACTTTGACAATGTCGTAATTGACAGATGATTTTATTCATCTGTCAAATATGACATAAATTGACACATAGTACCATGTATCAATTTATCATTACTGTCAATCAATTGAACCTCAACAATCAAACAAAATAACAACTGACAGTGACAATGACAATGCAATGCTTACGGTACTTTAACCGTGCAGAGACAGCGCCACTATTATGCCGCTAGCGGCCCTCTATACACTGCCATAAATATTTTACATTTATTAGTTTTGAATCATCTACTTCTTTTATTCAAGACGGAGGTTGACCATCAATTTGGCAATAATTTACAAAAAATCTCAAAATTTATTAATCTGTTCAAAGTATCATCATTTTAACGTTAAATTGCTGTATTATAATCTGTTGTAACAGTTCGCAAACCGATCACTATATAAATAAAAATTAAACCGGTCAAGGGCGTGTCGGACCACGCACAATGAAGGGTTCCGTAGTTGGGATGAATTTATCCCAAGAACAAACTTAACATTGTAGTTGAAAAACATTTTCTCCCTTATGCAATGTATGGGAGATCATATTTTTCAAACTGCAAATTACTGATGTTTTCCTTTTAATTTCGTTATATATACTAATATTGTGATTTTTTTTACGAATCCAAGTACAACCATTTAGCTGGCAGGGGCATTTGGCGGACACTTGACTCTAACAAAAAAATTCACTTTAAAGCTTAATATACCGCAAACGGATTCCTGAATTGAAAAATGATTTTCACACACCCACAATATTTTGGAAAGACCTTTCCAACAACACCCCACACCATGAGATAGACGAAAAAAAAACATCCCCACTTTACGTCTAGAGGAGGTACCCTAAAAAAATATTTTTCTTGTTTTTATTTTATCACTTTGTCGACGTGATTAATATGTATACCCGTGCCAAATTACAGTTTTCTAGTACTAACCGTCTCTGAGCTAAGCCAAGGACACACAGACTGACTGACAGACAGACAGATGGAGATGGCGAAACTATAAGAAAGAAAAGAAAAGAAAGAAAATACGTTTATTTGCGGTACACATGACGCAAAGAAAGAACAAAACACAAAAATAAACAATTTGGGGGAAAATATGCGTCACATCCACGCAAAGCGGCCATCGCTCAGCTTAATGCTGCGACCCTATGCGAGACAGAGCCCCAACGCTGGTTTTCAGCGACAGCCGGCGTTGACGTGATGACGTCAACCGGTGCAGCATATAGTGAAATAACAAAATAAGACAAAAATAAAATGAACAAATACAATACTAAGGGTTCCTTGTTTACTACGGAACCCTAAAAACAAAAAAAAAAATCAATTTCGAACACACCCTGACAAAAACCTTAACATTCCAATCTTAAGCTACGCTACACCCAATAATGACATACACCCCTATTCTACCGAACGAAGTTCGCAAGCCGAACGCTGCACTTAAATGCATCTTTGTCGATAAATAATTCAGTCCCAGAGAGATGGATTCCGTTAATAGGAGCGATCACTCACTGTGTACCGCGTAAATCGTCTGGGACTTTCGATTGCACTCCGGAATACGGATGCAGGGTTTTATAAAGTGTTACAGGTGAGATTATAGTAGGTAATGATTGAGATATATTGTTAGGGTGAGTCTGGAATGGATTGTTCCTTTTTATTGGATCTGTCTGTTTGTTTGTTTGTTCGCTGTAGCATAAACGAATTTCCATGTAACAAGTTAAGATCTTCATTATAGCAGGTTCTTGTATTTCTCTTGTAGAGCGGTAAATCCATATACATTATACAAGCATTATTATTATTTAGTTATAAAAAACAAAACAAACTTTATGTTGACGAAAAGCTTTCTTGTTGTTTTATTGACTCAACTAGTCATAAATCTTTATTTTTTTATATTAAAATACTCAATTAAAAGATTAAGCAAATCTATACTTATTATAAAACAAAGTCGCTTTTCACGTTTGTCTGTATGTCCGCGTTGTTCTTCTAAACCACGCAACAGATTTTGATGAGATTTTCACCATCGTTTAGAGAATTTATTCCGGGAGGTTTATGTGTATAATACGTTAACATTAAAGTTACGTTTACCTAAGAAATTTCGATGTTTTGTCAAGTCATAAAAACCGTGCAAAGTAGGAGCGGGTCGCCAGTACTTAATAAACAATTAAGTACAAAATTCACTTTCCAAGTTAATATTAGTTAAGTTTATTTTCCGCCTCTGTCTTATTATTTTCGTTCCTTCTCTTTACTATTTACCAAACGAAATACAAAACAGCATTCAGTATATCCGACGTCCATAATCCTTTCTTTATTGAATTCCCGTCGTCTGGCCGCGGTATGCGCTGCATTTGAACCGGACCCCGGCATTGCCCAGGAGTTCCAACTATTGCAGCATTGCACGCTAATACTTGGGCTATATTGCCAAGTATGATATTGAAGAAGAAGAAAATGTGGGACCATTACTTTGTTTAAAATTAAGAGATAATTGATGTTGGTAATTACATCACTGCTCTCAAAACGGTCACGGAAAAAATCGTGAAAAAACACATACATGTCCTAGAAACAAAAATTCGAAGACATGTGACATTTACAAACCCGAACTGGGCTCGCGTGATAGATTACAGCCCACTCCCTCTCGAATAGAGGAGGCCTGTGCCCCAGCAGTGGGAACATTATAGGCTGATTATGCTACGAAACACTTGGGTTTTAGTTACGTTCACATTTAGACCTACTAGATATCTACCTACCTAAATTAAAACTTCAACTCAAAACTTGAATTAAACTCTGAACTTCCTCAAAAACCGAAATCCCCAACCCATCAACATACAATTCAAATAATAATTCATAATCCGACATAAGGGCGCGCGCACACGTGCCAACGGCCGCCTCATTATGCGCGGTCACACACAA
This sequence comes from Agrochola circellaris, assembly GCA_914767755.1. Classification (NCBI taxonomy): domain Eukaryota; kingdom Metazoa; phylum Arthropoda; class Insecta; order Lepidoptera; family Noctuidae; genus Agrochola; species Agrochola circellaris. The sequence continues at coordinate 5,201,105 of OU611853.1, forward strand.
GCGATTAAACATCGCGCGGCGAACGATACGCGTGACGGTATGCACATTTGTGTATCTGTAATGACATTTGAATTTGGCTGTCGTATTTAATAGACTTAAAATAGTCGTCCGTTTGGACTGACGGTGAATTTAAATGGGATGGTAATGATGACTGGGATAAGGCACAGTATAAATAAGTAACAGTATTATGTCTTCATAGAAAACGGCCGAAACTACGCGCTTCGAAATCTCAGTGTATAACAGTAACAGTGCGCAAGTCTCGGTGCGGCGCGACAGCACGATGCTACTCTAACAAAACATTTTCTAAGAAAACTTCTAGGTAGAACAATTACCGGTGTCGCGCTACAAGTCGCGCCAGTCTGCACGAGCCTTTAAACTACAAACTTACATTTACAAAATATTTTTAACGGATTAGCCCGTTTCATTTATTCAAATAAAGAGTTTTTGACGTGACAACGTCTTAAATTAGGTTGCGGCTCGGAGTCACTCATGAAAAAGTGTAACGCCCGCTCACGTCTGTTACGATGAGTCACCGCCGATAAAAAGACGTTGTCACGTAAAATCTTCGCCCGTAAAACCGACTTTACAGGCAACCATTTTTTCTTCCGTACTTTTATTTCGCAAGAAAATAATAAGTTAGTACTTATTCATAAACAGTTTTGACTTGCGACTAGTAGTTCTCCTTAAAATAAGATGCTAATGACTATTGTATGGTTTAGCGGAATTTCATATGTTCAAACAATAGATATTAACATAGAGTTTACAACCTAGCCCTGTGGTCTAACCCGCAAACAGACTTCCTACGGATGTAGTTAGTGCTTTATTAATGTCAATTTCCAAGTTTTAACACATACATAAAGCGTCGTACACAAAGGCGCGACGCGACTCTAACAAAAATAATCTAAGAAACTTCACAGTAGAACAATTACCAGTGTCGCGCGCCAAGTCGCGCTAGTCTGCACGAGCCTAACATCACGCTGGGTTTCCCCGGGTGCTACCTTAGGTGGAAGAAAATTAATGATGAATGAGCCTCGTCTGTGTATCCTATGTGTTCTCGGGTATGTTCTACCGAAGTATGGAATAAGTTGACTTGTCGCAGCATGACTGAGTACCCAAACGTAAAAAATGTATGAAACATAACATCATCATCACGCCTTTAATTCCCGGAGGGTTAGACAGAGGTGTACCTTAAAACACACCAACATTTCGCCAGTAATGTTTAAGTCCCATGTAATATCGGGCGAGTCTATTGCCATCAACAGGGCACAAATCCAGACTCCGGGCTGCTACAAAGAAATTCCTGATGGAAAAACCCAATGACACTTTGCCCACCTAGGAATCGAACCCAGAGGCTCATGCACAGCAGTAGGACTAGACCAGCAAGGCATTATCAGGTTTTATTGGAATAAAATTACCAAGACGTTGAAAATACCAATTCGCTAAGGAAAACGAGAATGACGAATAGAATCGTTCAAAAATACACAACTTCAAACTCCATAACTTCTCAACAGATTTCGGATCGCGAGTTAAAATTTGGGGAAAACCTGAAGCTCTCGATCGAGTTTCAACAACATTTTTGAAGGAGTTTCGTTGTGCGCCGGGTACGCAAAATTTATCGAATAATGATCGACATTAAACTTGTACTTCGTTTTCACCTGTATTTTTCTACTGTAGGTACATACGTAATGTTTAAGACGCAGATATATGCCAGTGATCTTGAGCCCTTAGCTTGCGTGTTCTGTACTGAGCTCACGCAACGAGTCGTAAGTCCAGCCATTAATAGGACTCGCACATCAAGGAGCGCTGTCCCAAATGAGACGCATTATAAATTTATTATACATAAAATAAAAGGTATTTTAATAAAATACGTGTACTAAAAAAACAACCATTAAATTATGTTTAAAATGATGAAGGATTCAGAAAAATACGCTTGCTAGATTTTGCGTGATTCTCCATTTTTTATCCACGTTAGACATAACTTTACAAATTAATTTCACTATGTAATATAAACATGATCTAAAATATTCTTATATTAAATTATTAAGAAAGTGCTCTAATTTAACATATATTTTTTCCAAATCATTAGCACAACTCGTTTAGATGTGATCTTCAATATAAAATCATTAAAAGTCGGTTATCGTCGCCTTAAGAAATATATTCTCTTACGACGATTAATACTCGTAGGTGATGGTCATTCATTATCCTATTTTTACACGACTGCCCAGAATAGGAGTATTGTCATTGCTGTCGGGAGCCCCTCTGTGGAACACTCTTTAATCTAAGAGGTCCCCCTACTGCAATTATAATTTTATTTATTTGTTTAGTCAGCGAGTAAATGAGTAATTCACTGATGGAACTTGTTCTTTACTTTTTAGTTCGTTTTTGGGCAGGGCAGTCGTGTTTTTTCATTTTTTTTTTAAATTTGATATGCCTAAAAGTTGTAGCATTGGTCCAATGAAAAAAAAGAGGTTGATAGGACAAGATACATATATAGAATATTCTTTATTATGTACACCATAAAAATTACAAATATAAAAGTAAATATTTTACATAGGGTGACACAATGGGCGGTCTTATCGCTAAAAGCGATATTTTACAGACAACCTTTGGATGGATAAAAGTGAGAAGGAGAGACAATACTGCAGGTAGTCAGTGGTGTACTATTTACATATACAATAAATATATACATGCAAAAAGCTTATACTTATCTCTATAGATATATACAATAATCAACATGAAACAAGAGCAAAGAATATATTTACGTCGTATGACAAAGGCACAGAGCGAACTAAAATAATATAAATAAATGAAGCTGAATCTTTTTCCCAAGCCATACCTTTAGGTATACAATGGGTATTACGTAATGACCAATTTCGGAAAAAATATTATCCTTAAACAAAATCCTCAAATCATTCTAGACAAACTTGCCAAATGCAAAACACACCTTTTCACCATATCAACTTAAAAAAACATAACCACAAAATCTATGAAAACACGCTACCCACCTTAAGCTGAGTTCACACCCTTCACCCTCGGGCATTTAGCTTACAAAATTGAATTCCCCGCAACGTTCAAGGCGTAAACTATCCCACAAGACGGGATGGTTATGCAAAGATCGCGTACGTACGGCCGGCGGTAATGACACGCGCGGTTTGAAATGGTAATGAGCCCGCCGCGCCGTCTGTGTGTAACAGCCTTTATGTCATTGTAATTGCATTGATTAAATCGCAGCGCATTGAGGTGATAATTTTATTCAATGTTCGTTGTTTGTGAAAGCTCTGCGTTTCAGAATATGCGCATAATATCGACCTTAGTGCTAAATGTTGTTAGGTACAGTTAGGTTGTGACAACTGAGCTTGGAACTGTTGTTAGATACTACAGTTAGCTACGATAAAACTGACCTTAAGTTCAGCAATAACAGTTCTAAAGTTTATGGGAAGATTATGCATAAGAACAGCTTGGTAGCTTGTGCATATTCATACTCAAGGTGAAAGGTGCGTTCACAAGCACAAAACAACATACACAAACCTTCCCAAAAGTTCTCACTCGTGTAATTCTTAAATCCTACTAGCTGCTCCCCGCGGTTTCACCCGCATAAGTCTCGATCCCATGAGAACATCGAGATAAAAAGTATCCTATGTCCTAAGCCAGGTCATGATTTACCCATGTGCCAAATTTCATCCAAATCCGTTCAGACGTTTTAGTGTGAAAGCGTAAAAAACAAACAAACAAATTTTCGCATTTATAATCCTAACTAATCCTACTAATATTATAAATGTGAAAGTTTGTATGTACGGATGTTTGTTACTCAATCACGCAAAAACGGCTGAACGGATTTAGATGAAATTTGGCACACAGATAGTTTATAGCATGTATTAAACACATAGGATACTTTTTATCCTGGTAGTAAGTTTCCGTGGTATGATTCTAGACATGCACGGTATTAGCTGGTATTAGGTATATATAATTAGGATTAGGATTGACGCATTTTGTTGTCGTTCCGGGTAGTCAAAACCCCCATATCTGACAACTTGTCTTAAAAAGCGGTATCGTGATCCGTGGGAACCTGGGCTGTGAAGGTCAGTCAGGCAGTTGTTCTATGTAAAATATTGGTATTCAGTTGCATCCGATTAGACTGTAAGTCAACAGCTAAGTACATTATGTAGTTGGGTTAAGGCTGGGCAGATGATGGCATTTATTTTTACTTTTTACCCGCCCTTTTATCACCAGTACGGGCAGGTTTAGGCCATCTCTATCCTATACTACTATATGAGCAATCTTTGTACCTATATAAATAAGATGATAATGATAATGTTGATGAGATGTTGTTTGTAATCCTACTATCCTACTAATATCAAAAATGTGAAAGTTTGTATGTATGGGATGTTTGTTACTCAATCACGCAAAAACGGGTGAACGGATTTTAATTGAAAGGCACACAGATAGTACCTACATAGCTTGGATTAACACGTAGAACACTTTTTATCCCGCTTGTACATTCCAGTAGGATAATTTCCGACCCGTGGGCGAAGCCGCAGGCAAAAACTAGTATGTATATGTATATATTTGTAATCACGTTCTCGAAAACGACACTGTCGGTTTCGATGAAATTTGCAACATAGGGGTTTACGGGGCGAAATATCGTTCTAGCTAGGTCTCATATTTGGGAAAATTCGTTTTCTCCGTATTTCACCCGAGCAGAGTTCGGTCGCCCAAAGTTTAGAACAAAATGGCTACCGTAGCATAATGACATGGCAGCATGGTATTAGTATGTACTATCATGGCAGCATGGAATTAGTATGTACTATACATGGAATTAGTATGAACTATCTTATACTATTAAATGAGCATTCTCTATTTTCACCAGAGCAGAGCTCGGTCGCTCAGGTGCTACCTAACAGAATGTGCAAGTCTACTTACCTATTGCTTCAAAACCAGGTCAAACCAGTCATGCACAGTAACAAACTCGAAATCCTCCAAAATCCTGCTTCCACGTTTTAACTTAAGCAATAGTACTAACAAATGATCGTATTCCTAAGCTACGATTGTTAAGCTTATACACTATACAGGTATTCCGGATGTGACGTCAAACTGTTATGACGCAGCTGTAGCCCGGTAATGCGACGTGATAGCTCTAATTGGCACAAAGGACGGGTTAGTTTTCATGCGATCGCGTCATGGAAGTGGTGGAAATGATGGGATGCTGTGACGCCTGTAAATGTTGGGTGTTTATAATTTACTGCGGAAAATGTGTGGCAAATTGTTTTGCAATTTTTTTTAAAGTTTTTATTTTTCTCTTTTTAGTTATGGTACAGCACGATTCATACGGCGACGCACTGTGGAACGAAAAAAGGCTCTCGAAGACATATAAGCTTAAATTTTAAAGTGTCGGTTTTTTGCTTGAAATGACTTCGAGCTGGCTTCTGGCTTCTGGCTTCTTTGCTTGAGTGGATTAAATATGTATTATCGAAGCTAACTCAAAAACTACCCAAGCAAAGTTAATAAATTTATACAAGACCACCGCGCAAGCTTCCTCTACCAAATGAAGAATTTAAGAATTTTCAAAATCCCTCCTTAATTGACGAAAATATCGATGAACATACATTTAAAAAAATATATACAGACGAACATATAACCTCTTCCTTTTTCGAAGTCGTTTAAAAAGGGTTTTCCAGGTGGAGTCGATTTTTTTGCCCTTCAGCAAGGGTTGGGACGTAAACTAAGTATCGTTTCGCAAACTTCTATTTCAATTTGCGATACACCGCTAGCTTTGAGAATAGAAATTAGAAGCGTTCTGACACTTGGGCTAAAATCTCAATTGTACTCAAAGAGACAGATAAACTGTTGTACGTTCTCATTTCTCCAATAACTTGCACGATCTAGATTTATTAAGGAACATTTTTTTGCAACGAGGAATACGGTCAGTATCTCAGCAGTAGTGAAAACTAAACTAAAAGTAACGAATAGGAACACCTTTTTCACGAAGTTTTATTTCAAAAGATCAAAGAAACCCAACATCAGACATTCGGGATGTCTCTGTAAACCGAACCTTTCAACTACTTGGAAGCAATAGATTTCTATTTCGATGCTGTGAAACCTGAATATTTTCACGTTTCCTTTGGAGAACCATTTCGTGAATTTGTAAGTTTTCAGTCATTTGAAACGTAGAAATATTGCATCAGGCAGCGATGCTGATACGAAAACTTTGAACTTACCTAACCTACAATTTAACTAAGAAATAAATTATGATGCAAGAATTTATTTTATGCATCCTAAGTCAAATCAACAAATTTTGTAATTTTAGCTCGTCAATAATTAGGTAATTTTTAATTATAGCTGGATGGATGAAAGAGGCCAATTCGGCTCTCCTTACGCAAAATTATTTGGTATCACCGCCCATGGAGTACAAGAGCATTGCCGATGCGAGGCCAGAGACAAATATGCAAGGACTCATGTGGAATTCACTGCTGAATACAAGCTTCCTTGGTAGATAAATAAGTACTACACCGATTCCTCACTCATTCCTGTCACGTCAGTTGCAACGAACAGATGCCGCGTACCTTGTATTATTTATAAAAAATATAATAACAAACAATAAAATAACACTTAACAATCGTTCAATCTCGATAAAATTTTAATAAAACACGGAGCCGCCTGCGGCTAAGCACATTGAATTCTATCGAAGCATTGAATACAATGCAACACCGATTTGTATTCCACTGGGTGAAATGAAAACGCAGCAAGCTGCATTCGGATCTCTAAAAAAGATATACCTTTTTGATATCCCTACTGAAGTTTAGACACGTGCAAATTGTTAAAATTTTACGTTTGTGGCTTTTTTCAATTGCAGTTAGGTTTTTTTAGCACGTTATCATAAATGGCCGGGCACGCATGAAATAAAAATTCGGGAAAAAAAAATTGGTGCAGATGGAGCAATGGAAGTACTGAATTGCTTTAAAAAATACTCCAAAAAGCATCCGACTATGTGTTCAACTAAGCAAAACACAAAAGGTAGACAGGCTGTCTAAATATTATCACGACTGCAGAAAATACTAAATTATTTAAAATACTTCATAAGTTTGCATGAATTGCAAGCATTTACCAACTATAAAAAGTGTGGAGATATCGAAGTAAAAGACTTTTTCTATGATGGATTCACAAAGAGTACAAAATAGTTTCAAAAACTGGGAGAAACGAACCTTTTTCCTATCATAGCAATCCTAATTGAAAAAGAAACCCAATGGCAGTAAAATTTCAATTTTCCACTCCTTCCTTAAAATAATATCGTCTAAGCCAATAGTATATGCGTCTGCACTTACATTAAAGGTAAAACTGCGACAGATGAAATGTGAGGACTCTAGCTCCCGGTCTATAGGAATAGGAATGAAGTGAACACTTTTATGTGCTACGAAATGATGTGGTAAACAAAAATAAATAAATAAATAATTTATTTTGGACCAAACACTTGTATACATTTTATAAACTTGCCAAACTGCGTGACAGTTTGTGATGATTAGTGCTCGTCTTAAAACATTTGGTATAAACAATCTAATTAAACATCTAAGTAGGTAGACACAAATAGTGCAAATGGACGGTAAGAATATTTTGTTCAAATAGTTCAGTTCAGTGCTCAATCGATTAATTATTGTCACATGTTGCGACCATGACATTCAACAGCTCAGCCTTTAACTTACTCCCCAGTCTTCGCTTGCTAATTAATAATAATAATTTTAATATAAGTACACCATTATCTAGTAGTAGTTCAGTGGATTCGTACTTTTTCATGTGGTTCTTTAGAATGTTGCAAAATTTATGAAAAATACATTTTATAAAGCCTTCATAAAGCATTCATTAAATTAAAAAAATACAAAAAATATCTATTCATTATAATATTAATATTTTATACTAGCAGCGCCCCGCGGTTTCACCCGCATAAGTCTCGACCCCGTGGGAATATCGGGATAAAAAGTATCCTATTTTAATCCAGGTTATAAACTATCTGTGTGCCAAATTTCATCCAAATCCGTTCAGTAGTTTTTGCGTGAAAGAGTAACAAACAAACATCCATCCATCCTCACAAACTTTCGCGTTTATAATATTAGTAGGATTAAAAATTTAATAAGTTCTCTCTTAGACTTTTTTGATCTAGTGGCGGAACGATTGCCGCATTGGCTGAACAATTGGCAGCCGAGTTGTGTCCCGGGATTGATACTCGCTCAGGAATTAGAAAATGTATGATCTACTGAGTTACGGGTTCCATTACGACATTTTTGTTGCACATTAAAGTTTACTTATTTTTGATTCTCAAATTATCATAAAATAACATTAAAGGCCTTTTCAGATATAAGCGACATCGCTGTCGTTCTCGGTAGCGATACTGGTCCGCCTTCTGGTTAGTCACTTTGGACCAATACCGCTACCGAGTGCGACAGCGATATCCCTTATATCTGAATAGGCCTTAAAGCTATGGTAATACAATTTGAAAAGCTTATTAACAACGTGTCTCCTTATATGCAGACAAATATGTATAATACGAGCCTAATATTATTATGCAGTATTAATCTCATGTCGATCATGTGTCCCAGCCCTTAGACGGCATTCTTGCTCAACAACAACAATGCAGTCGAAGCAGACGTCTGTCAAGTTGTCAAACCATAGAGACAAGCCCCGTGGCGACAGAGATTACAGAGAACTTCGGCTGTCGCCAGAATAGTTGAACATCTAACATTAAGGTGCATAATGTTGGTTGAATTAAATATTTAGAAAGCTTTTTTCTTGAAAGGGTTTAGGGATCTCGCACACTAGCCGGCCACGACTGGCCGGAGTCATGGCCATCTAGCGCGCGGGATCCCTTATATTCGTGGGTTTCGTTAAAAGGCCACTTCAAGAAGCTGTGGAGAAAGTTTTTCACGTATGCTAAAAACATAATTAATTAATTAGCTTTATTGATAACAAATCTTTTAACACCAATCCGTCTACCAAGTTGGTTATTTATTATGTAAATTAACCTTTGAAGTAAAAACAAAGAAATAAAATACGTTTATTTGCGGTAAACATGACGCAAAGAAAGAACACAAACACAAAAAACAACCAGTTGGGGGAAAATACGCGTCACATCGACGCAAAAGGGCCATCGCTCAGCATAATGCTGCGACTCTATGCGAAACAGAGCCCCAGCGCTGGTTTTCAGCGATAGCCAGCGTTGACGTGATGACGTCGACCGGTGCGCATACTATGAAAAAAAAATAAGATATAAAAAATAAAATAAATACAAAACTTAATTCTAACCCCCTCATTCATAAACACTGCTTAATGTTAAGTAATGATTAGCGCTTGTTTAACCATACATTTTTGACGCTTAACTTTAAACAACGGTTATGAATATGAGGGTAAATGTTTATATAAATATAATATTTAAAAAGGCAAGTCGGTTTCTCATGTTCAACAGTGGAAGCTGAGACATAACCAAGATCCAGTATTCATTTAGTCAAGTTTGGAGTTCTCAGTCCTCAACTTTTAACTTATCTCAGCATCATACTGACTTCGACATCTCTCTATACGACGATAACCCAATAATACCTTTATTATTTTCAGCTGAAAATCATAATATCTCACACTATAAAGACATAATTAAACAAAAAACAAGTTCTAAAGTGACATTCAAAGTACTTAAGAGCATGTCATCTTGTCACAGCACAAACGCAGCCGCAGGCACTCAGATACTAACGACTTTACACACGGCTCAGTGTTGTACAGTGACTGGCAAAATGAAGGTAGCGTTTATGAGGTATACTTGACGTCATACGCGTAATATATTGTTCTACAGGTGGGCAATGAGTTGGAAGTTTACACGAAAAAGAGAATTGGTGAAAGATTAAACATCTATTTCGATTTTAAAAGCAAGATCACGATTGTATTTCATCCCATTTGGCCAGTAATAAACTATGTACAAGGCTATTAATTTGGACTTAAATATTGACTCTACGGTGAAAATCATTATCAGTAGCTGGAAGATTTACTACTTTAAAAAGATGTAAAAAAATGCGGATTCAAATTCAAACTCAAACTCAAAGTATTTATTTCAAATAAACCATTACAGGCACCTTTGAATTGTCAAGGGGCCGACCCCTTGACAATTCAAAGGTGCCTGTAATTGGTCAGTCAGAAAATTGAAACTAGAAGTTGCCCATTCCAAAGCGTAATAGGTGGATTGAATCCAGGTTAAGACCTTAAGTTAACAAGAATAATACTATTACTTAGAAATAATAGTTATATTATTTCCATGTATTTCGTGTCTTCTAGATTTACTCCATTCACTACCAATACCTACAGTGTGATACACTTTAAAGGAGTGACTTTACCATGGAACCAACTCCAAAAATAATGTGATTGTGACTGCGATTTCAGGGTTGCAAAACATGTTCATTTTCATGAGTACCTCCCTCAAAGTAGGGACATACTTCGTTTTACCTAACACACTGTATAGAAATGTCAAAACGTTACCCTATTCAAATTTGGAGACCTCACTTCAAACAATTATGACTATACGCCGCTGAAGTTCAGTGAATGCTAGTGATCTTGAGCATTCAGAGTCTGTCTGTCAAGTTGACAGACACCCTGCGGCTGCGGAGATAACAGAAACTTCCATTCAAATAGTTCAACTACAAACTATAGGGGGAGAGAATAATCAAGATGCGTTTTGGGGACGCAAGAACATATTCGACGAAGATAAGTTAGGAGTACAGGTAGATCGGTGGAGATCGGTTCTAGGGGTGTATTTAAAGTAACTATTAGCAGAAACTGGTCGGTATCTCTATTCATGATAAGGTATAGGCACCTCTTAGGGCCATATCACGCAGCGTGTACGTAGCGAGCACGCCACGTGTCCGCAACGAATTCGCCGCGTTTTTGTAACGAGAGTGATTAACGTTAGTGTACAAGAGAGAGCGAGACAACAGAGTGTATAAAATTCAGAAAACGCGGAGACACGTCGCGTAGTCGTGGCTACTTCGCTTCGCACCCGCGGAGGGCACTTTCACAAATCGCTGCGCTGGAAACACTCTGGCAAATGGTCAGTGTGATAACGCTTAAGAGGGCTGACGAAAGACACGAATCTAATAACATCCCTCAAACCGAATCCAAAGTAGGTATAGAATCCAACGTATATCATTGAAATTAAAAAAAAAATGCCAAGTGTTCACATGGCTTACATATAAGTCATGGAGTCGCAAACACAACGAACATCATGATAGTATATTGTATAATTTTTCAGTACAATTTATGTTATAAACTCCTAAATAAGTACACATAGATCATATCTCTCGTGAAGACACAGAATAGATAAAAAGTACTTGTCTAAAGGCTAATCCAATACCAATTTCATCGAACATCCCAAAAAAAACAATATTAAAAAAAAGATGATATGATGTCAAGCTTGGCGCGAACTGGCAACTGCAATAGCATTAACTGCCGCGTCCCCTCCAACACTTAGGAGCGCTCGTGTTGGAATTTTTAATTCAATTATGATAGCGATCATGTTTAATGACCGTCTTCTTATAGCCAAGAACGTTTTTGCCCCTCCATTCGACCGAACGTTTTCTTTTTTCTCCCGTTCTAAATGAAAAAATTGTGATTCACGTTTTAATGTCTTGGAAAGATTGATAAATTTTCATAATTGTTTACGCGGAGATATTCGGTGAGCTCACCTCTTTTGGGAAATCTCTTGGATCACGCGAAAAGAAGGAAGGAAGGAAACATTTTTAAACTCCAATGTTTTGCTACGAAAAACGTGCCTCGGAAAGCACGTTAAACCGTTGGTCTCGACTGTCATTCGTGGATCTTTGACAGTCGTTACGGGTCGTCAGTAGCCCGAAAGTCTGACAACCAGTCTTACCAAGGGGTATCGTATTACCCAGTTCCTGGGTTGTGGAGGTCAGATAGGCAGTCACTCAATGTAAAATACTGGTAATCACCTGCATACAGTTAGACTGGAAGCCGACCCCAACATACTCGTACTTGTAGTTGGTAAAAGGCTAGGCAGAAAGCCTGTTTTTCTCGACGAATTTTTTGTCAGCTTGATGTAAATATGATCAGCACTAAAAAAAATATCAGCTCACATGATTGGCTGTCGTTAAATTGGACATCACAATAGCAATGAAATATTTGATAGCTATTGCACTGAGAATAGATTTGACCAGGCTTTCAGTATACGACGTAGATTCAAATGAAATTCGAATGTAAAATGAATACAGCGAATTTCTTTAAAATATACGAACATAGAGCTATGTTTCCACAGAAACCCAAAACTTTTATTTTATTCAAGAATCCATCTCAAAAATAACAAAAACCAGAAACATTGTAAACTTCTGCCACATTTTACAGCAATAATCATAGTCCCAGTAATCTGGAAAAAAGAAAACAACCAAATCGAAAAACATAAAACAGCCCAGTATCCCAATAAAATAAAAACGTAATTTCAAAGTTAAACTTGGTTTTTTACGAGTTGGATGGTCGCAAAAATCCTATGGCGATAAATTTGTCAGACGGGGGCAGAACTTTCATGCTAATTCAATCAAACGCCCAGCGTGGCTCAAATTTGATGAAGGGAAACCATCTTAACGTGGTATTTTTTTTTAATTTCCCCGAAATGAAAGGTTTTGCGGCCCAATTTGAATGTCGACGGAATCTTTGGAGACGTAATCGGTTGGTTTCAATTGAAGATATGGTAATGTAATTTCAAGCTTATTCAATATCTATTATAATTTAAAGTCGCTTTTCGTGTCTGTCGATGTGACCGTGTTGTTGTTCTAAACTACGCAACGGATTTTGTTACGGTTTTCACCATGATTTAGAGAATTTACTCCGAAAGGTTTATGTGTATAATAAATACAATCCTGCTTTTTCCCGCTGCTAAGCTCGCGTGGAAGTCGGAAGTTATCCCATGGAAACGTACTACAGAGATAAAAAGTATCCTATGTGTTAATCCAGGTTATAAACTATCTGTGTGCCTCATCCAAATCCTATTAGTAGCATAACATAATGATTTAATACTATCGTGAATTCATGCAAGCCTAGTACTTTTTGTTAGGTTGAGAAATTGTGCACAACGTCTAATGATTGAAACACTATCTTGAATTCATGCAAGCTTAGTACTTTTTGTGCCGAGTTTCAAGTTTATTAACTTTAGGAATAACATTTTTGATACAAACGAAATCTTCCCTCCTTTTCGCCCCCATAAAGGTGGAATTTTCAAAAACCCCTTCTTAATGCTCCCCTACATCTTCTTTCATATCTTTATTTGCATTCCATAATGTAAGTATACAGGTGTTATAATGGCTTAGAGCTAAGGTACAACATCTAAGGTACACATTATAAAAGGAAGAAGTCTGTAAAATATCACGTTCCTAGTCCCAATAGTTTCGGCTCTGCGTTGACATGTCAGTCAGTCAGTCAGTTTCTTTTATATAAATAGATTCAGATAAAACTTACATACCTATAATAGGGACATCTCGATGTTTTTTCAAGAAGGGTAATTATTTTTTTTTTTATTGGGAGAGTTTGCTAGAGAAATATTTCAGTTTAAATCTAATTTTCCAGATAAATCATTCGAATCACGAAAAACAAAAGTGAGATTCTTGAAACATACCTGCATTTAAATATCCTTTGTTACTACTGCTGAACTAGAACTTAATGAGCCTAACGTTAAAATTAAAAACAAAAAAAAATTACCTACCTACGTGACTTTTTCCACCGAAATTCTAATTAAACTTTTAATGATTTCGGGACACCATCACCAAAGCCTTAGCCGACATAATAAAGAGAAATGCTGATTAGCTTCCATTGTGTCCTGCCCACCCTCAAAGTAAACACCATGGAAATATACATTTAAAAACTCCCATAGACTTTCAATGGTTAATTTGCACATGAAAAGTTAAAAGATTTTTCTAACAAATGAATGTTTTTGTCAAAGATGGTGGAAGAGAGAGGTCTATGCTCTATAATTGATGAATCTTTTACTATTGTAGTGGAAATGGAAAATACAGGAAAACATTTACTGTGAAAGCTAATGTAATTAAAGCAAAAATATGTAAATATACACTTATAGGTCTACTCAACTGTCTCGTTCATGCTGAGCATGGGGCTCTGGAGTTGCTTCCCAGTCGAGGAAAGTGTTATTGAGATTTTCCGCCAGGAATTCCTCTATAGCTGCCCTAAGTCTGGAATCTGGATTTCATCATCTGCCTAACCTTTTCCCAACATGTTGGGGTCGGCTTCCATTCTAACCGGATGCAACTGAATACCAGTATTTTGCATGGAACGACTAGGCAGTCGTCCAAAAGGTCTGACAACCAGTCTTGCCATGGGTTATCCTGTTTCCTAGTAACTGGGTTGTGGAGGTCAGATAAGCAGTCGTGCCAACCAGTATTTTACATGGTGCGACTGACTATATGACCTCCACAACCCAGTAACTGGGAAACAGTATACCCCTTGGCCCCATCCGGTTAGACTGGAAGCCGACCCCAAAATAGTTGAATAGTTGGCAGATCGACTATACTTGTACTCCTTTGATGAAACCCTTGGAGGAATATAGGGCTAATGTCGAGTTACATAACATTTTATAAATATAAATGGCCACACTCATAGTTGAATCCATTGGAAGCCATGTTCGCACATTTGTATCTGAACATGGTTTCAGGAACAAGATCTTGGCACAAGTTGCGAAATGTCGATGTGCCGACAGGCATCAGAAATGGAATAAAAATGGTTGTGACACATAAAAAATAATGTACCGGGACGTGTGTCCCAGTTCGCACTAGGTTATGAAATCTTGTATTTCAAAATACTATAAACATTATGACCAAAATGCTGAATATTATGGCAATGTTTCAGACAAGACTGCCTAACTAAATTCACCACAAGAAACTATTTTAATAGATTTTTATATGTAAATATGGTTGCCTCGTTGGTCCTAGTGGTAGCAAGTGCTACTGCTGGGCATGAGGTCCTGGGTTCGATTCCCAGATCGAGAAAAGTGTTATTGGGATTTTCCATCTGGAATTTCAAAGTAGTAGCCCGGAGCCTGAATTTGCGCCCGGTTGGTGGCAATAGGCTCGCCTCCTATTACATGAGGCTTGATAATTTATTATTTTATTAATAAATCAATTAATGAGCTTGTTATAAGCATTTTTTTTTTTTTACTTTCTTATGCCCATTTTTGTATAATAGATTAAATAGAAAACTAAGTATGTATAAATTAAATTACTTTAGCAGTAAAAAAATTATAGTTGAATATTTACTTACCATAGATTATGCGCAGACAGAAGATCTACTTGTTGTCTGCAAATAGAACCGCTAACATAATATTTTACTTTTATTTACCTAATTTTATGTTTAGTTTATACTTTATTGTTAATTTATTACATTAAATATTTATGCTCTTCCTAGCCTGAAACCAAGGTCCAACCTAGTTCAGGCAAATAAGCAACTGTGCTCTATTTTAATGATTAAGTTACTTATTGTAAATGTGCCCCTTTTTATAAATAAACGATTTATTAAAAAAAAAAAAAATATAATAACATTTTAAACCCCAAAAAAAATACGAATTTGGTAAATATCTTTTTCTGTTTTATTAATGTATCATAATATCGATAACGAAAACATAACCGGCGAAATGTGAGTATACTATACGTTCTCCTCTGCCTAACCAATCGGTGATTACAAGCGTGATGTTATGTGTTGTTTCAGACACTGTACGTTTGGGTACTCAGTCATGCTGCGACTTAACGGACTTATTCCGTACTTCGGTAGAATATACCCTAGAACAGACAGGACACAAAGACGAAGTTCATCCATCATTTATCTTCTACCACCGAAGCTAAAGGGTTATAGGTACCCTGCCTTGTATTTGTATCCTATATAAACTATCCCCAGAAATCTGCTTTCACATTCATCATTTAAGTAATTACCTTTTTTTATTTATTCAAAATCTGTATTAACAATAACATACATAAAGTCTGCCAAACTGTATAACAGTTTGTCGGCAGTTGTTCTCGTCTAACAATGAATTACAACCTGTTGGTCGATTCTGTAAAAAGATCAACGTGAAACTTAGGTGAAATGAGCTGTCACTGTCACAAATCGACCGGCAGGATGCTAGGTATTAACACTATTGACAGCTCACTTCACGCTCATTTCACCTAAGTTTCACGGTGATATTTTTACAGAATCGATCGGCTGTTACTGACTTTGGTCGATGTTGTTGTTGTTGATGTTTGTATTTTATCACTAACTGTGTGATGCTTTGAGTAACCCGAATATTAATTCGGTTTCTTTTTGATGATATCAAACTGCCTTTTATAATTTCATCAAAATCGGTTCTAACACTAGAGGTGTGTTGTAGAAAAACATTTTTAATTTTGATTAACTTTATTTGTAAACTACCTGCAGCAACAAAATTGATAAAGATTTATTTTGTTATTCAATTTTTCGAGTTTACTTATCTTTTTGTATTTGTCTTTCATTTTTAGGATTCCGTAGTAAACAAGGAACCCTTATAGTTTCGCCATGTCCGTGTCTGTCTGTCCGCGACTTAGCTCAGAGACGGTGAGTACTAGAAAGCTGTAATTGTAATATTAGGTTGCAAAAACATGTTCTCCCATACGGAATGTATGGGAGAACATGTTTTTCAACTACAAAGTTAAGTTTGTTCTTGCGATAAATTCATCCCAACTACGGAACCCTTCATTGTGCGTGGTCCAACACGCACTTGGCCGGTTTTTGCTTTTCTTATTATTTCTTTGAATTTATCAAGAAAGTGTTTGAATGGCCAATAAATACTCAAGACTTAATTAATTCCAACTAAATGAAAACTTACGACCACCCCTGAAACTCACTTCCTTATTAATACAAACTATTCTAATTCCTTCCAATAAATAAAAGAGAAAGCAATAAAAATAGTTTGAACAACATAATTCAGTCACTCCAATAAATTATAAGTTAAATCTAACTATGAAGTTCCACGCGACCTATCACGCTAATGATTTAGAGCCGTAGGCAGAGAATATAAGTTAAATAATAATTAGTATTCAAGAGCCAACTATGGAATATTTAAGGGAACGTCATGTTTGAAATTCGTGCAACCCTGCATGCCCGACACACGGGCTGGGAGATTGGTCAACAAATATTTTAAAGTAAGTCAGTATGGATATAACCCGATTTTTATAAATGTGCGCCTGTATGCACCTTTCAACGTCAAAATTTTACAGTGTATGTGGTTTAAATAATGACAACAACAAATGAAAGAATAATAAGACAGAACTGTGGAGACGAGACGAGTTGTGTAGACCGTATTAAGCTTCGTGCAGACCAGCGCGACGCGACATCGGTGATTGTTATACCGTGAAGTTTTCTTAGAAATTGTATTATTCGAGTCGCGTCGCGCCGTCGCGTCGCTCTGGTCTGCACGAGCTTTTACGAGACGTCAGGGCACTGAGGTGGTAACCGGGCGGGTGAATTCAATACTAACGACCTACGATTTTGACAGCTCTAATAAAGACAGGTATAAAAATATTAATTATATGAACATTAGCTTCCTATTGTGACAGACATCCACTAAGGCCTAGCCCGCACTGCGATTAAATTCAAATTCAAAATTATTTATTTTGGGACAACTAGATCCAAATGTTACACAAAAACGTAGAAACAATTTTTAGTACTTAAATACAATTACAAGGACAATACACAAATGTGCTGAGAAACCCCGCCCCGTCAAGACAACCAAAATAAAAGGGGGATACCTCCCGAGATTAAAAATCACGCGAAAATTCTATAGCTTTTTATTCTGTAACACATCTTGTATAACTACACGAATAAAATTCGCAGTGCGGGCTAGGCCTAAGATAGAATTTTTGTCATTAATGGATGTTGATTACGTTATGTATGATTATCTTTATCTATATGTTATTATTTCGTAGTTATTTCAGTAATGTATAAAATAACTAAATTCATTTCATAGCTTTGATGTTCCTAGCAATCTGGAGTAACATGATTTTACATGATGTAAGTCCGAAATATTCAGGTAGCGATTACTCAACATGACGTGAACACGACACGGCGACATATTAAATTCAACGTTCCTATAATTTACGACAATTTCAGGACTGCTAACATGTAATTTTGGGTTTTGCATATTTCTAACTTATACTGACCTTTTTTTTTTTTTTTTTTTGGATGGGAAATTATCAAATAACTTCTCCCGCTCCTCGTGTCAGACTTTTACTGACTAAAACCCACCCGTGTTCCTTCCGTTGCCTGTGTGCCGAGGTCGCGATATCCCTTTCAGACAAACCCGCAACCCCGGCAGGCATTGGCCCTTCCGGACCCCGTCAGTTGGTGCTGACATCTCTTTGAGGCGCGCGTGGAACACAACGCGCCGTCGACCCGGGCCTGGTCCCTATCGGACGGCGAGCTACCCATTGCTCACCGTCCGCAAGCCCGCGCCTACGGTTGCCGGAAGTCGGCTCTCGACTCCCGACGCCCGGGGCGTCTCCTGCGGCGACTAGGGGCGCGAGGGGGCGCATTTTGCCTCTCCCTCGCGCGCTCCGCCTCCTCCTTCGCGAGCATTACTGCTTCGCAGAAGGAGGTGACGGCCTCCCATGCACTCTCGCTCCGGACCATGGCCTGAACCAGGGCCGGACGCGAGAGATCGCCGCCGCCGATCGCCTCCGTGAGGACACGGCGGTGCTCCGCCCAAGCTGGGCAGACCTCCACCGTATGTTCCACCGTGTCCTCCGGGCGATCCACACAGTGGTGACACCCGGGCGTTTCCTCCCGCTTTATTCTGAACAGGAACCTCCCGAAACAACCATGTCCGGTGAGGACCTGTGTCAGGCGGAAGGTGAGGACGCCGTGGCGCCTCTCTAGCCACTCCTCAAAGAGGGGACTTATCGCCACAATTGTGGCGTGCCCAAACTTATACTGACCTACCTCTAGTTTCTGAAAGTTTTTTGAATAGCTGTCAGGGTTGTATCAATAAAAATAGGGTTAGGTAAGTAGGAGACAAAACTTAATAAGATTATTTTAGTTTCTTTTTTGTGACAGCCGTAGGCTCTAAAAAAAAACATGACATCGACTTCATTAAAACTTTGCATTGGGTTGGTATATTTGCCAACTGTGATTTCTCAGGTTAAATTGTTTAAAGCAACGAAAATTATCATGATTTTAATTAAAAAATACTATTAAGAACGTGGTATTAAGATTTGACTTAGCTACACAACGTTTACCCCACTTACTTTCATTGAAGTTTCGGAGCACGAAGTCACTCACAGTTAGCACAGGAAAAAAGTAACCGCCAAAAAATGACAGTTCTATGTAAGCTGGGTTGTCATATACAATAAAATGTTGCCAGTCAAATATTCAAATTTGATTTAAGGGTATTACAAACGTTAAAAAAAATACAGTTTTGACGCAACAAATTATTGTGCCTCGTAAGGCGGTATATGGCAAATTAAACAACCTTTCGCAAAGATTTCAGGTACTCAAAACTTTCCACACGACATTTTCCTCACTCGTCCTCATTATAATGCAGAGGTACACATAATATTGTAAATCAAATATAAGTCTTAGGAAAAATCAGATTCTTAAACAAATTACGATTTGTTTAAGAATCAGATTTTTACTAAGACTTATATTTGGCGTACATTAGTACGCTATATGTCGATAAATCTGCATGCAATATTTCACAGCAGTGTGTAGAAAATCATGATCATTACGTGACTACGTAACACGACACGACAGCACGACACGACCCCGACGCGACACGAGTACGACCGACCACGACCGTCATTAGAACAGTTAAAACTCCTTGTTATTTCACTTTTGCAACATGTTTTTTCGTCCAAACAGCTGTTGTAAGTGAATTTTTAATAAAGTTTTTATGGTTCGAGTTTAAGCTCAGAATTACCGTTGGAAGCCATTTTGACAATAACACGAGGTAGTTAGAACTGTTGGTCTGTGATTCAATTAACCTTTCTAGTAATATTTCTATCCCTATGAACCATCGCGGATACTGGTACAATAAGGTCGAAAAGTGGTCAGGCGCCAGTGTCCCCGATAATACATACTACGATAAACTTAAAATCGGCTTAATTAGAAACGAGATTGATCTACAATAATTTCAAAAGCGGTAATTATGTTTCCAAAAATATAAACAACTAACCCCGCGGTTTCACCCGCATAGGTCTCGATCCCGTGGGAAAATCGGGATAAGAAGTACCCTATATGTCCTAACCAAGGTCATGGTCTACCGGTGTGCCAAATTTTATTCAAATCCGTTCACCGGTGTTCGCGTGAAAACGTAACAAACCAAAAAAACTCACTTTCGCATTTATTATATTTGCAAAAACTTAGCGCGGGCGGAGGAGTATGAAATTTGGCACAGTTAAAGTTTATATGGAGAACGAGTGCAGAAAGCTAATATTTTTATATAATATACATTAGAAATAAATTAAATTAATAAAAAAAACATTACACACACTACCATGCTTTTGACACAAGATGGCTACCTCAGAATTATGACATTTAAATGAATTATGGTATGGAATTTCGACCTCTGGCCGACCACTACTTATATTAGTTACTCAAAAAACCAAGCCAGAGCGCTGCGAACAATACATACAGTGAAGTATGCCAAAACTACACCGCCGCTCTGTGCATACACGCTTAAACGCACACATTTACAATGACACTACAATCGAACTACACTACACAAAGTGCACACGTGTTTACGAAACCGGCTTCACTTCACTGTTGATAGCGCTCTGGCTTAGTTTTTTATTTGCTCTGAGATTAGTTATAATATACCAGCCTATTACTGTCCCAACTGCAGGGCAAAGGCCTCTTCTCAAACAGAGAAGGCGCATTGCAGAGCATTGATCACCACGCTTGCTCAAGACGGGTTGGCGATTTCAAACTTATAATTATGTATGAACGTAAAAGAAGCAAAAAGATTAAGCATCGTAGCAGGTAGTTCTGTAGTTTCTGCCCACCCTCATGGGAAGAAGGCGTGAATTTATGTATGTAATGATTATATGTCCAGATTTCCTCGTTTCCGTAACGTAAATTACATATTAATTTATTTCAACAAGATCGCAGGATGAAAAGATAAAAAACGCCTTTTCAACAAGACACCATATCGACATTCATTCATTGCTAGTATATTCATAAATGTGGAAAAGATTTTATGGAAAGTCCACTCTCGTTTTTAAAAATCTGCCCATTTAAGTGAGAACAATGTACAAAAAATAATCAAAACAATTCAAAATATAAGATTAAAAATAAGCCCTGGCAGTTAAGAGATGACCGGTCTCAACTGACGGCGCCCGTTCACGTACATGACGCGTCATCAACTAAGTATAACTGAGTTGTCCCTTCTTTTTGTAACATAAACCCCTTTATTTAAACAACACTCTTATCACTTGTAGATCAAAATAGACCAAGGAAAACATACCTAAGTACTAGATCACCAATTCACACGAAAAGCGTCTAAAACCTAGTATTCCGATTGGATCATAATCCCTCTGGACGTAATTGCTTCCCAGTGAATGAGACGCCTCGGAGTGAACCGATGACCTACCCGTTCATCTAGTTCATTCCGTGTTTCCTTTGATCAGTTCACTCCGTGGGCTGTATGGAAGAGTTCGTTAATTTGCTTCGGTATTGGTATATCAAATGATTTTTTTTTTCTGATGTTAGATGAGAGCTTAGTACAGACAGGTAAAAGGTGTTACGTATGAAATGTTGGTGTGTGTTTTGTTAACCCCCGACGCATAAAGAGGGGTGTTATAAGTTTGACCGCTATGTGTGTGTCTGTGTGTCTGTCTGTGGCACCGTAGCTCTTAAACGGGGGAACCGATTTGAATGCGGTTTTATTTATTTGAAAGCAGGTTTTCCAGCGATGGTTCTTAGACATGCTTTATCAAAATCGGTTCAGCCGTTATGAGCTATAGTTGATGAATAGATGTGAGCATCTTCCACAGGTCTGATCGGTTTGAAATTTTGAATTTTGTTGCTACAATGATGTTAGAAGAACATAGTAACTTTGGACTGATGCTGCAGCATCACCTGAAAGGATACCTAACTCCCTTACCAACTTACAGCACCTGTTTGGGGTCGTTGGAATAGTCTCAATAAATAGGTTATAGATAGGTGATGAACAGGGTCTGGTGATGAAGTATGAAAGAGAAATGAGGAAATGTTTGTGTCGGGGGTATTTATATAATTTGACTTGTTTAAGTATATATTGTTATTGTTATTTGTTGGGTGGCAATAGAAATACACAATCTGTGAAAATTTCAACTGTCTACCTATTACGGTTCATGAAATACAGCCCGCTGACAGACAGACAGACGGACTAACGGACGGCAGACGCTTATTAATAGGGTTCCGTTTAGCACCCTATGGAACCCTAAACCGGGAGTTCTCATGTCAATAATTGTATACAGGCTGGCAGGGACATCGCCGCGAAAACTGTTACCATGGATTCAGTACATGAGAAAAAAATCTGTTGGTCCATGCATTTTGACCGCGTAGGTATTTCAGTTTGCTATGAAACAGCAGATATTTTTTTTAATAACCGACGAAAAATTTCAACGCAGGGAGTTTCAGAATCATGTACTGAATCCATGGTATCAGTTTTCTCGTCGATGTCCCTGACACGACACCCTGTATGTGTTAATAATCATTTTTTGTATCAACGACGCCTTGATCAGGCTATCAGAGGGTCTAGTGTGAGTTTTGTTTAACCATCTCGATTTTACGGATCGACCGCGTTCGGCGCTCTGATTGGCCCTTCACTGGCCTTCACTGGTGATGGACCAATCAGAGCGCCGAACGCGGTCGATGCGTAAAATCGAGATGGTTAAACGAAACTCACACTAGACCCTCAGAAAAAGGAAGTATCTCGTTGACTTATACTCAGGCAATTCTCAGTACTTCAATTTCTAACTCAGTTACAAAACTTACTGAAACTTTCCACCTGTACACCGTAGGCCAGAATAATCGCTCAAAAAGAAAATTAACATAATAAAACAATCTAATCGCGGAATGTATAATAACGCACAGTGTAACGGGCGGATAGTGTAACATTAATTACAAAAATACCACTTACCAGTAAATTAGCTTTATCGGTGACACGTGGCCGTAATTTATTATGGCCGACAGTGTACTACAAACGGATACACAAAGTTTACGGGGTTTTATTTTATTTGAAGGAAAGTTTTTTATTTAGCAAAGGTTAAGCATGAACCACGGTGCTCACTTTTTCAACGACTGGTTACATGCAGGAATTTATTTGTACCTATTGACTGCGATTAGTTGCTGATAATGATTCAAAATGTGAATGAATATTAGAACTGTGCAAATCAAAATGCGAATGAATATTAGAACTGTGCAAATCAAAATGCGAATAAATATTAAGACTGTGCAATTCACCTAACCACGGACCAACCGTGGCAATTGTAGCTTAACCTGATCGATACCGATCTCAGTGACATTGGCTGGAATACAAGGAAATGTATTAAAATTCAGGTGTCACCACTTTTTACTTCAACCTTTTCAAGATTTTCAATAAACTGCCGACTGCAATAAAAAGTCTAGTATATACAAGTGGGTTTCAGAATAAGATTAAACAGTTCTTGTTAAATAAGTGTCTATATTTTATTGATGAATTATAAATTAATACAAAAGTTGAAAGTAAAATAATTTTATTGCATGAAATGAAAATTTTATTGAATTTTGTATGAATCGACGTTATGACATTTTATTTAATTATCTTTTTATTATTATTCTGATTTTAATGTAATTTGGATTATTGTAATGATTTAAATAAATATTGCATGCATGATGTTTCTTATATAGGTATTTAGTTATAGAAATTCAGACACGATGTAAAAATTGTTATTGAATAAATGAAATGAATTTAATTGAGATCCAAAACTCACAGCCGTAATTTTCTTCAAGACAAGATCGCATTACCAACACTCGTTTCCGCATGTCTCCCATCTCGACCTACCGACCCAAATTCCTTAATCACCTCGGAAGACGACCAAAACACTCTAATAGGTTAAACCCTAACGCAAACCCGAAACACCGGTGTTTCAATTAAACGTTAACTGTAATCGAAAAGGCATTAGGCGTCGTAATTAAGAGAGCATGCGCGCTCAGCGGATAAATTTGCATGGCCTGCGGTCAGACGCCTCTGAAACTAGGAGTAGTGTAAGGGATTGGAGGTGTGTTTGAGTATAGTTATTACCTATGTACTTATGTGTAGATTTTTAACACGCTTTTATTAGGTCGACCTGTATGTATGTAAAAGATCGTAGCGTTATGAAAATTGGCAGTTGTATGTGATTTTGATGACAATACAATAACATGGTACTGTCGAGCTGATTTGATGATGGAACCGGAAGATATGAACTGGAACTTCATGATGGATGATCGTATCATAGCCGTGTTTGGACTTGTTAGAAAGGTCTTGTAATGAACGTTGACCATGATTAGGTTTCAAGGTCTGATGATGAAGCCGGAAGATAGGCACTAGCATTCCATGATGAAATATCGTATCATAGCCGTGTTTGGACTTGTTAGAAAGGTCTTGTAAAGGTGCACGTAAAAGCGTGTTTTTTTAGTTTTTTTTAAACTATTAATTTATTATTACTATAGCCATTTATTTCAGACAGAATTCATATATGTGTTAGTAACAATTTTCTTAAGATCTATGTCAGTAGGTACCTAGTATAATAAAGCTTATCTGTAACTATTCCCACCCAGTTGTCCTGTATTGGACAGTCATGGCGGGAAGCAAACATTTGCAAAATGCTGTTGGAGCTACCGCGCAGTCTTTGACATAATGACGCCATTTTCTTCCGCACTATAGCGGGGAATCCGTCAACGCGCGCATTTGCGAACATTTGCGAACATTCGCGATACACTACAATGCCGCGGCAACACCAACAGCATTCTGAAAGCATCATTAAGTACTTGGTCTGTTTTAGACCAAGCTGATGTATAAATAATGACAGCCGTACGGGTCGATCGAAGGTGAAGCTAAGCTTGCCGCGGTCGGTTCGTGGATGGGTGACCATCCATTACATATTGAGCTACCCCTCCGTGTCTCGGAAAGCACGTTAAGCCATTGGTCTGCAGGCTATTCAAAAAATAACTTACAAAATGGCAGAACATTAGCCAGGTGGCTAGCAAAGCATGAATAGAAAGAAAGAAAGAAAGAAAGAATGAAAGAAAGAAATAAAGAAAGAATGAAAGAAAGAAATAAAGAAAGAAAGAAATTAATCTGTTCAGGATACATAACAGGTTCTTGAAGAATGGAAATCTTTTAATATAACGGGTTTTTCTAGGGTTCCGTACCCCAAATGAAAAAAAGGGAACACTTATAGGAACACTTCGTTGTCTCCGTCTGTATGTCTGTCTGCCTGTCCGTCTGTCAGTCTCTCAAGACCTTTTTCTCAGGAACGCTTAAGAGGTATATACGCGTTGAAATTAATATCAAATACGTTTAGGAGCTCAAAAAAAGGCTTCTAAGTCGACGCAATAACGGGAAAATTGCATCCTCTCTTTATTAAAACTAGCTTGTAATAAATGTCCCAGGACATAGAATTAAAACTTTCCCAGGCAAGGTAAATGTTTACAGACATATGCAGCGGTAAAGGATTGCGCTTAAATAAAATGATTATCCATTGTAATTAACAGAGCATGCTCAGCGTATAAATTTGCATGCCCTGCGGTCAGCGGAGCAGTCTGCACTCATAATAACTGCTATAAGTTACAAGCTATAGCGGTATTACAAACTATACTCCCAAGTTTTAAAATTCTTGTTCTATCTTATTACCTACTTTCTGGTGTTTGCAAACTGTGACTGAAAGTTTTGGACTGTGATTCTTTCATTCAATCTCAAGGAAAAAATGGGGTTTATCAGTAGATAACAAATCAATATTTCCAATAACACACATCATACAAAACATCACTCTTGTATTCCCCGAAGGATTAAGCAAAGGGGTACTTACCTATAGTAAGTACACCCACATTTCGCCAGTTATTTTTCGAATAGGTTTTTAGAAACCTTGATTGATGTCCTTAAAAAATGAATGATAAAATTAATTTTGTTTAAAAGAAATCCATTATTAAAAGGAATATACACTTTAAAATAGGAATATACACTTTAAAATAGGAATATATACTTTAAAATAGGAATATACACTTTAAAATAGGAATATATACTTTAAAATAGGAATATACACTTTAAAATAGGAATATACAATTTAAAATAAGACAAACGAGATTTTTGGTCAGGTTTATAAAACAAATAACTTGATTTAAAGCAAAACTATGGACAAATAAATCGCGACTCTGTTAGCACTTGGGCTACACACGTAGCATTTACTTACTACCATACTTCGAATATTTTATACGTACTAAAAGCACTGGGGAATGTCAGGATTTAACGCAAAAATATTTTTAGGGGACCTAAAGAGAAACCACTAATTCTTTTCCGTGGTCACCCATATTCCCAAAAAGATTTCTTGGGTCAGGACGTACTATCGAAGAACTTCATATCTAAGCAGTATGAAAACAAAATCCTGTGAACGGGATGACCACATCTGTTACTGCCCCGGTTCTAGAGCGGCCGAGCGCTGCAAGCAGAAATAGTCCTTACGGTGTATACGTAGATATGAACTTCTTCGACCTATTGTTTTATTTAAAAGTGTGGTTGTTTATGTTTTATGTGACGGTAGGTGAACAGGGTGAAATTGAATTCATGGGCATCCTCTTAAGGGGTCATTGTACTCATCATTATGAACAACTTACGTCATGCTCCCCAGCAACCCCATCAACTGCTTCTCCATTCATAAGTTCATAATACTTTTGTACCCATTATGTACTCAATTTGTACATACTTAAAAAAAAACGTAGTACAGTCTGTTGTCAACATTATCTAACCCACCCTAAAATCAAACGACTTTGGACCCTCTGCCGGTAACATTAAGGTTTATTTAATTTATATGAGCTTATCAGACAAGTGCTCGAGGACTCGATGAACAAAAATACAATAATAACACAGACACGCAAATTTGATCTTTAACGCGTAACGTTAAGGTAAACCCACCCAACATAGTCGGAGCCACTGGCATTATATATGTTTTTGTTAAGCTATTTTAATCATTATCTCGTTAATATTAAAGTTGAAAACCTTTTAAGTCACGCTACATAATTACAACCCAATCTTTAATTTCGCGTATTCCCAACAAGTTCTTGTGGCTTAGCGGTTTGACGCTGGATTGACGACGAACAGCATGTGGGTTCGAAAACACAGTGCACCTATACATCAGTTTCTTTTTTAATTTGTTTTCATTTCTACAATATTGCTTGCAATATTAAAGAACGACCAATGTGATTTTCGCCTAATAACTAATCTTGTAAACGGGTGGGTAATTTAAAAAACTTTAAGTTCACAGAATTTATATTTACCAAGAATGGTTGAATACGAAGTAAAACATATTTACTTCGTGAGGTAGATCATAAATTCATCTAAGTAACAAAAGTTACACTACGCCTAATAGCAGTGACTGCGTTTGTAAATCGTTTAACTCGTTAAGTATTTTAAGCAATTTGTTGTAATAAAGCATCATGTCGCAACTTGACGACTATACCAAACATAAAATAATATTTTTACATGAGCAGAATGTTGGAATTAGAGAGATTGGTCGCCGACTTAATATAGCAGTAAGTGTTTTTTTTATACCTATTTTATTTTATTGATTGTGATTAATGAACGCGTAGTTGGCTATTTTACCATTACATTCACTCCTTACAAGTTACATACACGGTTCCAAAAATGTTTATTTTTGTTTTAGAGAAATACGGTCAGACTATGGCTAAGACGTTATGGAGACAATGGAAATATTCAGCGGATTCGTCCAGGAGCAAAAGCCATCAAGTATAGTCCCGAATTCGAACGCCACCGGGCTATTGTTTCAAGCCACATTGAAAATCCATTTTTGCCCATTCGTGCAACCGCAATAAACCACAATATATCAGTGGAAACAGTGAGAAGGCATTTACACGCTGCTGGGATAAAGAATTATAAACCGGCACAGAAAATTGCATTGACACCTGCTCATCGTGCAGAAAGGGTCCGTTTTGCCCAGGAATATTTAAATTTTAATTGGGAAGAAAATGTTGTGATCTTCACTGATGAAAAATCATTTAAATCGGACAAAGATGGACGTAAAATCTTATGGCGGAGGAAAGGAGAACGTTACAACGAGAAGTGCTTGCTACCTTGTAGAACTAGCGGTAGAATAACCCTGGGCTACTGGGGCTGGATGTCGTCCATGGGACCTGGTGAATTGGTGGAAGTTGGTGGTAGGTTTAATAGCAGTTTGTATTTGGAGATTCTGCGTGACGTCATGCTGCCGACTGTGCGAATTGCCTATCCAACGTCACATATTTATTTCATGCACGATAACTGCTCCATCCACCGTGCAGGCATTGTGCGGGAATGGTTAGCTGCTCAAGAAGGTGTGACAGTTATTAATTGGCCATCTAAAAGTCCTGATTTGAACCCTATAGAAAATCTATGGGGTCAGATGGTTTTAAATTGGGACACAACGGAAGTGCGAAACAAACACAACTTGGCTGAGGTCGTGACATCGACTTGGGAGCACATGAGAGGCAAAGATTTGTGTTGGAATATGGTGCGCGGTATGCGTAGCCGCTTACAACAAGTTATAGCAGGGGACGGTGCGCCACTCCGCTACTAGTTCATCTAGTAGGTATATTTAAACACACCATGTAAGTAAATGCTCAATGGATTGATTGTTAAACCATTAAAATGTTGCAGATTATGTGGTGATGTTATTGTAATAAATAGATTTTTTCTATTTAAATAACATGTTTATTCACTACATATAGGCAGCTATAAATTTGTAAAGCATTTCACAGATGAATTCATTTTCTCGATAACAAACTTAGCATAAGCATGCCTTTTTTAATGTTTATATGGCATACTATTATAAAAATAACATGTTTATTCACTACATATAGGCAGCTATAAATTTGTAAAGCATTTCACAGATGAATTCATTTTCTCGATAACAAACTTAGCATAAGCATGCCTTTTTTAATGTTTATATGGCATACTAATATAAAAATAACATGTTTATTCACTACATATAGGCAGCTATAAATTTGTAAAGCATTTCACAGATGAATTCATTTTCTCGAGAACAAACTTTTAAGCATAAGCATGCCTTTTTTAATGTTTATATGGCATACTAATATAAAAAGTATATTAATTTGGAAATATATGAGCATTTACTTACTTTATCTTACTTAAGTGTTTTAATGAAATAATAAACATTATAAACTTGCAATTTTTTAGTTTTATTTCTATACAAACTGCCCGTTTAAAAAGACAATACCCTACGTCGTCTGTTAAAGAAATGTAAAAAAGTGTAATAAAATATCTAAATTTAGGCTAAACTTGGTTTCGAACGTAGACAACGATGAACATCGCACTACCTTAGTGACCACAAGACCAACTCAACTCTTATAAGCCGCATTGAAATTTGATCTCAGTTGTAATGCTAGACGCAATATTCTAAAAAAAATTAACCATATAGTATACTATCATAAAGTTTATTCTTGCACAGCACGAGCAGCCATCTTCTCCTCGTGCAAATTATTTTGTATTTTAAATAATCACTCCATAGTAGCATTTGAATACCAGCTTTATAATGAATACGAATATTTATTTTTCAACTACCCACTTATTACAAGTTATGTGAAAATATTACCATTTAAAAAAGTTTATGTTCAGTCTGTAGTTCTTTACAATAATACAAGAAATAGTTTTGGAATATAAATTCTATATTGAAAGCAAAACAATAACTTTGTCGAAGGATTTGATCTCGATACTTGTTTTTCTCAGTCTTATACACAGACTACGAGACCAGAATTACTTAAGCTCAATCATTAAAATAAGCTATAACACTTAACATATTATAACAAATAGTTATAAAATATAACCTAATGCAAACGTTTTAAAGATCTTTGCGTGTCTGTATTATTATTGTATTTGTTCATCAAATCCTCGAGCACTTGTCTGATAAGCTCATATAACTTGAATAAACCTTAATGTTACGAGCAGAGGGTCCAAATTCGTTTGATTTTAGGGTGGGTCAGATAGTTGACAACAGACTGAAAGGTTAAGATTACAGACATTTTTATTACGCTATAGGCAGCTCCCCAATTTTTAATATGAGCTGACGTATATGCTTATTGTATTAACAAAGAAGTGTCTGAAAATAATTGAACTTTCCAGGTAATTTAAAAAAAGAGTTTGTACAAATTTAGTACATAATAGGTACAAAAGTATTATAAACTTATAAATGTAAAAACTGGTGATGGGGTTGCTGAGGAGCATGACGTCAACTTTCACTATGGAACCGAACCCTGAAATCGCGAAAATAAATCATACATTTATATTCGCATAGCTTGCCAAAATGTAGGGAACAACAGATATTTTTTTTTGTGATTTCGATATTGGTCCCATAGTGAAAGTTGTTCATAATGATGAGTACAATGACCCCTTAAGAGGATGCCCATGAATTAAATTTCACCCTGTATAAATTGAATATTTTTATATCGCATCACACTACAATTTCTTTGGAACTCTCATCATCTGAAGCATCACAGAAACAGAGGTTGTACTCAATTCGACAGTTTTCTAACTCTTGTCTAAGTTTTATAGGTATTCTTTAGGGTGACTTTCAAAGCCCGCACTTTGACTCTTCTTTGATAAGTAAAGTGACCGTCTTTTATTGACGTGAAAATTATCCTAAGTTATAGCATTAAAGTTCATATTCGTATGAAACGCTTTGGTACTTAGCAAAGTCAACGTGCGGTCAGTGAATCTCGCCTTTATACTGCTAGCATTTTGGTCTATACCCGAATCGCTTTAGCGTGGCAACAGTGGTCATTGCCCTTTCCCTAATATGTCTCCGTAAGAACCCAAATAATAAACTATGTATGGTTTTTCGTTATTGGAACATGTTGAAGATCACGATAAATTGATTCGGGACGTTAACGGACTTTATTTCATTTTTTTAAATAAATCATTCTAGAAAATGTATGATGGGTCAATGACCGCCATTGCCATGCTAAAGTGATTCGGGTATAGCTCATTAATGTATTTAATGTGAACCCTTAAAAAATACTAGGACTAATTACTATGCTTTCGTAGAGGCTTTGGCTAACCGTTTCGCTAAACCAGAAACATTATGCTAGTCCATTTTAGGTCTAATAAAGAATCTCCTCGAAAAATAAAACTATTGCACCTGGATACGAATTGCCTTGGCTAACCTGGAAGTCTTTAAACAGACTTCGGACCCAGGTTGGATGAAGCAAGGAAAACCTGTTCAGGTGTATATTCATAGACGACTCCACCTTGGAGTATAAATGTTGCGCTGTTCTACAAACGATGGGACACTTAATATCATGTCCTGCGTGTTCTGTCAGCTGCACGTTACAGCACGCTTAGCATGACAATAGAAACGGGTTTTGTCGACGACAAGAATAGACAAAATGACAAATAAACAATCACAATCTGTCATTTTGTCTATTCTTCCGTCGACAAAACTCGTAGAAAACCCGTTTCAATGGTTCCTAGGCGTGCAGGAACTGATGGACACAAGTGATGGCGCCAAACACCTAGCCGAATTCTGGGCCGAGTCCATATAGATTGCCATCGAGACGCTAAGAAGACTATTGATAAAATTGCAGCAGCTCTTCAAGCAGTTCAGTATAAGACAGGCGACATAAAAATAAAATGATGCAATTATTGCCACAGCCATACAAACGCTGGTAAACGACTTGCCGAGTTTGAAGACACAAAGAACGATAAAAAGGATGTTCTGAAACTTTTGTGTTACTGTTTTTAGTATTAGAGATCGGTGGAGTATCGAATTTATATTTTACTGGTAAGAACAAGGTCCAAATTTAACAGATTGACATGCTACTCTGACCCCAAATAAATTGGCATACCT
Organism: Agrochola circellaris; assembly: GCA_914767755.1. NCBI lineage: Eukaryota > Metazoa > Arthropoda > Insecta > Lepidoptera > Noctuidae > Agrochola > Agrochola circellaris. The sequence continues at coordinate 5,233,222 of OU611853.1, forward strand.
TATTTGTTTGTTTTCAGAGACACAAGGTATCCAGAATACAATAGTGAAAATGGCGTCTTCTAAGGAAAATAACACCTAGGTTATAGATATACGAGTCCCTAATGTTTTAATAAACTGCCATAACTATTCATATTAAGTTTATATTAAAGCCGCTTTTCATGTCTGTCCGTGTGACCGCTTTAAATTGTTCTTTAAACAACGGATTTTGATGCAGTTTCACCATCATTTATAGGATTAATTCCGAATGGTTGTATACATTAATATTAAACTTACATGTAAGTAACAAAGAAATCTCAAGGTTTTGTCAAGTCGTGAACCGTGCGAAGCAGATTAATTTTAGTTCCATTATTAAAAAATAATATCGCTCGTGGCTAAATAATAACAGTCGCACGGGTCGATCCATCAGGTTAAGCTACGCTTGCCGGCCGCTGGTCCCGGCTGTCATTCGTGGATCTTTGACAGCGGTTACGGGTCGTCAGAAACCCGAAAGTCTGACAACCAGTCTTACCAAGGGGTATCGTATTACCCAGTTACTGGGTTGTGGAGGTCAGATAGGCAGTCACTCCATGTAAAATACTGGTATTCAGCTGCATACAGTTAGAATGGAAGCCGACCACAACATAGTTGGGAAAAGGCTAGGCAGATTGATTTATTAAAAAATAATATTAAATCGAAAAAAATAACTATATCTAAATTTATTGAAAGATTTATTCAAGTTAAATTATTATATATTATTATTATAAAATATAAATTGAATTATTATTATTAAAATTAATAAAAAATAAAAATAAATCGGGCCGCTAGCATCGTCATGATATTTATAAATCCTTCTCAACAACCTGTATATTGCCCAAAACGAAAAATCTGACCAAAAATGTCCCTAACATAAAATATGACTGGCGTCTTCGATACTATAATAGATTGAATCCCCCCACATTTGAAAGGTGGTAAAACTTTCAGAAGAGAGACAAAATTATCTTTGTAGGTAGTGTAACAATAATATCGGGTCCACACGCTGTACGGGCGACGTGTCGGCTGCAACACTATGAGACACTCCGTTTGTGACGACCATACCTTTAGGGTTTATTGGGATATCTTTGTGGAGCGGTGTGTGTGACCTGAGTTTAGGAGAAAAGTGGTTCGATATTGTCGCAATACAAATGCATTCTTTATCCTGGAATTTAAGTCCTCATTGAATTTTTTTAAATATTAGAGGAAAAGTACTCGAAATGAGTATTGAGGTCTGTAACAGAATGAGTAGGTCCTGAAATTAAGTATTAATAATTGAATAGTCAAACGAACTTACCTGTAAGTGAAGTTCGACGGTAATTATACTCGTTGCTGTCTCGCTCGAAGATGATGAGAGAATACAATGGTAGTAGGCGTTTAGTCGAGTCTCTAGTCACATAATTTTGAAGAAATAACTAAAAAATGAACGCGTCCTATCCTAACGCGTGCTGCCATCTTCCTCTGCAAGCTATCTTCATTAAGTTCATAGCGATTTATTGGCTTTACAACACAGGGCCCATGCTCATATCGCACCTTTGGTAGAACAAGGGCACAATTGTCATAAACTGCCAAACGAATGTCTTTGTCCCTCCAGTTCAAAGGGCCTTTTTAAAGCATTTCTGCATATTTAAGTCATTTTGGCAATTTATGACAACCATGCCCTTGCTCTACCAAAGGTGCGATATATCTAGGTATATAGCATGGAATGTTTGGGTCGGGTGGGACTCATCATCTTCGAGCGAGACAGCAACGAGTATAATTACCGTCGAACTTCACTTACAGGTAAGTTCGTTTGACTATTCAATTATACTCGTTGCTGTCTCGCTCTCAATGATGAGAGAATACAATGGTAGATGTTCAAAGACTAGTTGTAAAAGCAATAAATCTTAATAAAAATAAAAAATAACGAGGATTTGTTATTTTTAACACAGGTATTAGATTAGCATTCAAGGTATGTACCTACTTGTACCAGTAGTAATCAAATTAGGAACAAAAATATATACTTAATTCAAAATGCACTAAATCATTTTAATTAGCAATAATCTTCAGGAAAGTATAAATTGTTGATTATGATCAACAACAATAATAACTTTATAATTTTATTAGACAACAATATTAGTTGATAATTATCAATCATAAACCTATTAAAATCTTGTATCAAATCAAACTAACGTTGAGTAGAGTTTGTAAGAGAATGTATTAATGTCAATAATATTCCACACTCTTCAGCCACAAATTATACTTTAGCTCAGTTTTAGCAATTTAGCAATTAGTAATTTAGCACAGTCTCACAGGCATTTAGGACTTCTAAAGAACTACAGCCTGCTGTAACTGCGTGCGTGCTCATATTATATTAACTTTTATTATTAGTAAAGTAATTAGTAAAAATAAATTAAAAATATCGTTGTTATTTTTCCCTAAAGTTTTCTTTAAGTAGGTACTTAACCAATTTAACCTTAGTGTTATCTATGTGTGTATTTATTGAAAACTTTTATGTGGATGTTGATTGAATCATAATGTAGTGTACTTTGATCACTGTATTTTTAATAATATTTAATTTATGAGATCGTTAGCTCCATTTCCAAGTTACAGTTTACGGGTGGCAATTAAAAAAAATATTTTGGTGAAAATAGATATTGCAGTTCATTTAATGTAAACAAGATATAATATTATTAAGTATTATAATTTATATAGGTTTTGAAGGTCTTTATTTATAGAAAAAACCTCTGAATAGTGTTTTGACTTTATCAGCTGTTGTAGGTAGAATACCTAAATGTATAATTAAAGCCAATTAAATTGATTTGGTTTAATGGAATTTAGACTTCTACAGAAAATTCCTTCTTGAAATCTCTGAGTGAAAATATTGTCTAATCTTGGTAATGGTAGGTTTTGTAATACTTAATTATATTTTGTAAATTACAATATTTAGCCTATGCTACAAATGCAGGTGAGTAGGTACTGATTCATTGTAGGTACTTTTAGATGCTGACTTTATCATAATTTCTACTGCTACATCAGTGATTCCTTTCTAAAAACCAATTTCTGGTGAAAAAGGTAGGTATACTTAATATACTGTTACCCTGTTATCTTTGAAAGTTAGTATAGCTGGTATGGTTTTGAGAACCATAGAGAATAGAAGGGAAAAAACATAAAATAGATTATATTATTCAGACCTAATTATTTACTTAAAAAGTAATCACTGCCACAGATCCTGGAGTTTCAAATTGGCACTATGTGTTGTTTGTGATGTAAGTAAATAAATAAGTTTTAGTTTCACCAATGAAAGAAATATTGAATCTTTTGATAATGTGTAGGTATCATTCAGATCTTATTCTGCATGGCTAAGTCTGATTTTTAGACTCACAAAGCCATAAATGTACCATATTAGGTACTTATACCTATATCATCATCATCTTCCCCATATCCCAATTTATTTGGGGTTGGTGCAACAAGCCGTTTATTCCATACTTCTTTATTAGTCATATATATTATAATTATATATATTATGTAGGTATATAAGGGTTACAGAATATAACAAATTTTCCTGACTCACACTTTTGCTATATGATAGATACTGCAGTACTTAATAGATATTGAATTTTTTAAATAAGATTTCATAATCTCATAAAAATCTGTCAGAACATATTTATCACAAGAAAGCAATTAATTAATGTGAAACTGAGCTTCATTCTTAGTCCATTGCAGATATGCAGTCTGAGCGCTACATGATATTCCCCACCCTGTGAGGATCTGTAGATATCCTCTAACATGAAAAAATATTTGTAAATTAATTTCCCCAATGTGGCTAAGTTTATAGACCACAACCATCACCATGATCATGTTTGAAGATCATGTGTGTACAGGATCCAATATACCTGGTTATCATAATTGTCATAATTAATCTCTTTACTTGTAATAATTAAAAACTAGACAAAAAACGGATAAAAAATTCCAATAACCTAAGTATGAAATCTAAACATAATTAGATTTTAACCAATTGCAATAATGCAAAAAATATGCTTATTATCTTCAAGCTGTTATTTGTTTCTCTCATTACAATATCAGAGTTATGTTGTGTTGTTGGAAACAATTAGACCTAGAAAGTTTACAATGCTGTTTTGGTATCAAATCTAACTTTTCAAGTATAGGTATCTAGTGTTGACTGTGCTTTCCAAAACACTAGGTATGTGAATGTTTTCGATTGGAAGAAGATCATCTTAAATATACATATCCCTGATAACAAACCCTCTTTCTTTAAGTAAGCTCTAATAGGTTTCATGTTTCCAGAGCCAAACAAGAGGCAAGCATTAAATTGGTACCTAGTATTTTCTCTAGGACCGCATCTTTTACATCTGAGGTTATATGAAAGTAAATTTCTGTAGTTTTCTACTGTTTGGTAGTTTTTCCAACTTGATATTATTATGTATTATTTTAACAATACTAACATCTTCCAATTCAATGTAAGAAGTAATGTCCCATTGGGCTTTTAAACAAGAAATGATTGTTGTAAATGTACATTGTAAATGTATACTTAGAAAAAATAACTAAGTTATAGTATTTAAAGAAAGGTCATCCATTAATTTCAGATGTTACCTGTAGGTAAGGACTCTAAAGAATTTGACATTCAGCAGAGTTTAATCTAATTCTGCTATGACTTATTATGTAAAAGGGGTTGTATACCCTACTTAGTGATAAAAAAAATACAAGATCTGTGGTGATTAGTTTCAAATTACAAAACTATAAGAAATAAATGTGCCACCTGTGGGTTCACTTGCGATGTTGGTTGTTCCTTTTGTCTTCCAGTTCCCATTCACAGATCCAGGAGATGCCTCCCCCCCCTCTCTTTTACGCTTCTGCGCGAGGGGGTGTAGTTTTATTTAAAAAATGTTTGATGTAAGCAATGACCTTGCAGTGTTTATTTTAGCAGAGATTTTCACCGAAGGGGTAAGTTTCTGTCTCCGACTGTACCAGAAACAACTCTTTTTCCTTTATAAAAGGCAGATAGTAGGAGATAAATGTCCTCTTGTGCCAGGATTAAGTAACAAACACCATAACTGTTAATAATCGTTCAGTTTCTATATTTAAAAAGAAACATCTTCTGGCATTAAATGTCCTTCAGACACAGCTGAAGACCCGAGGCTGGGCATGATAGTGTTGTAGCAATTTGTTGCTTCTTTATTTGTATTAGCTAGTCTCACTTCCTAGACATTTCCTGATCTGTAATGCTAACTTTTGTTTGATTCAGATTAGAACATTTGGTAATTCAAGTTTTCTTCTCTTTTGCTAAGCCATTTTGAAGTATAATAAATGAAGTATAAAAAATATTTTCAGACTCTGTTTTCAATATGGTTGAATATTTTCTACCAACTCCGGGTGGTCATTCTCATGACTATCATGTAGGTATGTCAGATGAGCTACTTACTGGGGGATATTAAAATATCTGAAAAAAAATATACTTCATGCATGCTGTAGGTAAAGGGCAACACATATTGCACCAAATAACCATGTAAGTTCCCACAAAACTTCCCTTTAAGGTTATAATGAAAAAGTCAACCATAGGTTGCTTAGCTCACAAGCACAACATAGCCATTGTAACCACGTACGTCCCCACAGAACGCCCCAAGGTCAGGCAAATCGTTCACATTATAGCCCTTTTAAACCATGTGCGTTCCCGCAGAACGCCCCCAGGTCAGGCAAATCGCTCACACTATAGCCATTTTAAACCGCGTGCGTTCCCGCAGAACGCCCCAGAGGTCAGGCAGAGCTTCAGTTTCAGTTATAATAAAGTCAACCGCGTGTGTCCCTTAAGAACACCCCAGAGGTTGTTTAGGTTACAAACTAGCCGTTTTAACCTCGTGCGCCCCCGCAGGACGCCCCATAGGCCAGGCAAGTCACATTGAAGCCATTTGAGGCTCAGAATGTTCATTCTTAATTGCAAAATTTGCAACCATGTGCAAAACCTCATGACACAAATCACAATATAACACTCGTTGACAATATCGAAAATTACATTTTTCGAGTTTTTTAATCTTTCACAATAATGGGAGATCCTTAGATTTCCTTTCTGACTTCCTATTTTCCATTTTTAAGTGAATTTAAACACTTTTTACACAAAATAATAAAAAATATGCGGAAATATGTGACGCCGATACTTGACATAAAAACCGAATGAAGATAGCTTGCAGAGGAAGATGGCAGCACGCGTTAGGATAGGACGCGTTCATTTTTTAGTTATTTCTTCAAAATTATGTGACTAGAGACTCGACTAAACGCCTACTACCATTGTATTCTCTCATCATTGAGAGCGAGACAGCAACGAGTATAATTTGAGGATAGCGCGAGTATCTGTACCTCAGTGTTTAGTCAAAATTTTGGGTAGCAGACCTGATTGCACAGTTTTGAAAGCCTGAAGAGCCCTCTAAGCATTTATGTTCAAGACATGCAGAACAAAAAAAACTGTTCTCCCATAAGTTAGGACGTTCAAAGCGTAACAACTGGAGCATATCGTTTAGGAACTAAGAAAGACTGTCGCCAATAAAATCCATTGCATCTTTTTATAAAAAAATGTTGGCTTATACATGATGCAATAAAAACTATTTCTATCTATCCATCCCTTCACGAACTTAGACGCTCTAAACCGCTCGTTTGGTCACCTTAGTTCCGTGAAATGCTATTGGTGCGATATCTATTCCATTTGCAGTATCTTCAGTATATTGGCAGAGATTTGATAGCCCTGCCGAGGTGGGTTTTGAGTGAACACCGTAGTGCAGTCCGTGCTATGCATGACTATGACCGTTAGACTACTACGGTTTTATGGCGCCCTGGTACTTGCCTTGGGAGATATCGGTGGTAAGACAGGAGTGTTTTGAATGGTGGTTTGAAGATAGGATGGTTTGAAAGAGAATAGACTTGTTTTTGATGTCATAATAATTTTCTGTGAAAGTAGAGATAGTTATAACATGAAAATATTAAAATGCAATGGGACCTTTAAAAAAGACAAACTTTTTGCAATGTTTTAAAGCCTATAAGACATTTATTTTTTCATCATCATGTTTTTATTTAGGTAGCATTTAAAGCTGACAGTTGGCATTTCGGATAAATACACGAAAATCTTGGCAAAAATTGTGTTCATATAACATTCTTCTTAATCAGCAAAACAAAAGCCATTCTTTCAAAATCCCGACATTTTTACTCCACCCTATTTGTCTACACAAAAACTCCCATTGCACATTCCTCATACAGTTTCCAATAAATCAAACAAGACAAGCAATACACAGGGATATGGTCATCGTCTTTTACGTAAAATATCTGTTTTACTCGGCAACAGTTAGTCGATTGATTTATCGCGACCTGAGAGAGACGTGATGAATTACTCTGTGGAGATTTGCAAAGAGCAATTTGGGTACAGAGCCGGAGGAAGTTCGTAAATCAAATGTGCTTCGGTTATTTTTTTGTGATATTACATAATTTGGGCTTTTAATTTTAATATAATGCTGGACACATTTAAAAGTAGATTTTTTTTTTACTTTTTTTTTCATCGAGATTTTTTTTTAAATATGATTTGTTTTATCATCTTAGAGGGAAGCTCAAAATGCTTTGTCCCCTCGATTTCTAAATGCCAAATCAAATGGGAAAGTCTTGTAGAACATCTCGTGTCAATTCAATGTTAGGTATTTTTTCTTTGAGTCACCCAATAAAGCTTCGTGCAGACCAGCGCGACGCGACAGCGCGACGCGACACCGGTTATTGTTATACCGTCAAGTTTTCTTAGAAATTGTATTGTTCGTGTCGCGGCGCGGCGTCGCGTGGCGCTGGTCTGTACGAGCTTTCACTCAAATATAATTGTTATTAATAAAAAGTTGGATGACGGATAAAAAAGATTTCCATGGGTTAAAAGTGATTTATTCATGATTCTTTGTTTTCTCATTTCCGATGATGTAGCATCTGTCGATCACTACTCTACGCGATACACCGTACGTGCATAGGCGCGCGGCATACGATTTGTTAAACATTGCAGCGCCTCGCGAAATGCTCACACGATAAAACTATTATTAACATACAAGGCATCAAGTAAACTAACTCAAAAAGACTTAAGTAAGTAAAGTATTCTGCAATATAGCAATATTTTTGGATTCCATGCAAGTACAAGCTTCATCTCAACAGACCAACACATACAAGTATCAAATTTTATGCCTCAGCACATTTCGGATAAGTAATTACCTAGTCCTTGGAAATGTACACATCTAGCAGCTAATTTTATAATCTTGAAACTTAAAATCTTCAGAAGACAAACAATTCATTCGAGTAGGCCAACATTTTCACTAAAAAAACTGTCACCAAAAAAATTGTTACCCAATAACATCCCGAAAACTTAACCACACAATAAACCAATGTCATACCAAAAACGTACGACGAAACATTTCCTTGCACTAAGTGCCCGCCTCACGATAAACTATTCGCCGTCTAGATGTATGGCAGTTTCTTGCTGCGAACACTCCCGGGATTTGCCGACATTCCCGACAAGTATGCACCGTGTTCCCGGGATCTTACACCGGTATCAGATTTAAAGTGAAGGATAGGTTTTGCTAGGTGAGAACTTATCTTGCGCTGGAGTGTAAGTTCTGTACAAGTTCGGTTGAAATGCACAAGTTGTAGAGGTGCTTTGGGAGACATCGACATCGATATTTTTGAGTGTGTGAATAAATGAAATTGTTTAGTGTGTTTGTTTTCTTACATACAAGAAATAATTATTTTAAAATGTATAGAAACTAGATAAACTTGTCGTTGGCGAATCTGAATCTTAGTGATAAAGCAAAGCTTCTTCAGAAGGTATGAATCGTGAACCAGATGCATGTAGTACAGTAGGTATCTTCACAAACCTACTCACATAACGAAGTCTTATAAGCTAAGTACGTCTTAGGGTAAAACACGACCTCGGCACACAGGCAACGGAAGGAACACGGGTGGGTTTTAGTCAGTAAAAGTCTGACACGCCCTCCCGGTCCACCCAGAGCGGGAGAAGTTATTTGATAATTTCCCATCCTCAAAAAAAAAAAAAAAAAAAAGGGTAAAACACTAATAGGTACTTCTATTTAAACTTAACATTCTTACCATAACAAAAAAAACTATAAATATTCTGTAATTTCCTGGTAATTTAAAATCCTACATAATAAATAAATAGGTAACATAAAACAATCAGCCAAGATTCACAATTTCCTTCATCCCACTTTATACTTACGCAGTCCGATATTTTAAATCGAAAACCATTTAATATTACGTCACAGTGGCTCCGGGCGCCATTTTTTCAATGTTGCCAATTCTAAATCGATCACCGTCGACTTAAATCGGTCCCGTGCCGTTCAGTGTTGACAGTCGTTAAAACTTTCACAAATTGGCTGAAACGTCGTTTACTGAAATTCCCTTTACTTAATTAAAACTTTCGAGTCTGAAGTCCATAAGTTTACAAGTCGCCTAACAAATTCGAATTGTTTGATTGTCATTTTGTTGCAAATAATTGTTTGTTTTGTTCTGGGGAACTAAATGCAAATTGGTTCTTTGCGACATCTGTTTCGAAAAATTTGGTAGGAAAGTTTGAAAACGAGTTTAGAAATGTTATTAAAATGATTATTAAATAATTTACGAAATTTCTGGAATATTCATAAACAACTATAAGGTTAACCTTTACATTAATTGTAATGTTTAAAGCTTGTGCAGACCAGCGCGACACAACGGCGCGACGCGACTCGAACAATACAATTTCTAAGAAAACTTGACGGTATAACATAACCGGTGTCGCGTCGCGCTAGTCTGCACAAAGCTTTATTTGTTTTTTTACCAAGTTCCTATTTAAGTTGTTTAAATTCTCTAAATTATGTAGTTAGTCGATGATATTGGTACACGGTAAAACTCGAATGAGTTTATGTTGGCACCACGGTGGGTTGTTACTTAAATGTATAAAACGTATGTGTACAACTGAATAAATAAATAAATAAATGATAAATAACAAAAATATTTCATACACATTTCATATTTGTGGTTGACAGGATGTAAAAACAAGGCAAAAACACTACAAAGCCTGTCACAGCGGCCATACGTTACTTTTCCAACAAAATTCCGGTAAAAAACTAATTTGCGCCGGAGTTATGACAAAAATCCAGGGTATCGGCGCTTTTTATCCAGGCTTAGTGATTTCATAAATGACGCAGTGTACCAACAATATAAAGGTACGTTCAGACACTCGAATTTCAAACCAAGCTTAAACCATAAATAAAATAAATAAAATTCATTTATTTCAGGTCCACATAACCCATATACGAAAACTTTAAATCACACACAAACACAAATAGATTCAAATAAATACCCCCTCACCACAAATTAAATACTTCAAATTCATAATCAATCAATTATCATTAGCTCATATTCATTAATTACAGTAGTCTCTTACGTGCGACACTATATGTAACTTGTTTGTCACAGCAGTGTCGCACATAAGGACAGTCCAACCTATTAGCTATCATATTCAGAACGTTGCAATGTTACTTCGTATAGGCTTGTTTGACCACTGCGTTAATAGTAAATGTTAAATATAAGTACATTGCTCAGAAGCAAGATAGGCACCTGAGATTTGAAGACTCCTAGATGCTTTTCATGTAATTATAAGGAAATATATTTCCCTTTATTTATAAACTTGCTTTAAGTTAAAAGACGTTTAAACGTCAAAAAATGTATTCTTAAGCAGTCGCTAATCATTACTCAACTTTAAGCAACGTTTATAAATAAACTCCAATATTTTCAGGTAAAGAAATAGTTATATTTTTTTATGATTATCCGGACTTGTTGACTGTGTGCAGTGACTGATATCAACTACGCGTAACCACAGTGCCGACACCATCATGTCATGAAGTTTCAACACCGTTTTCAGGAGAGTTTAATTTGGTTTTGACACCCGAGACGTCACCACACGTAAATGGAAACCACTGTCCAACACGTTAATATGTGTTCCAGCTTATTCACAATAATACACCTCCGATGCGATTTTCCATCGGAAAAAATTACGATCTTCCATACAAACTTTCACCCCGTTTAACCCCATTAGGGGATGAATTTTCAACAATCCTTCCTTTCGGCTTACTTTCGCTATTCTTTATGGAATTCTTGTGCAACATTTCATTCTTCTAGACCCAGTGGTTTAGGCTGTGCGTCGTCTGTCGGTGACTTTTATCGAGGCATATTTTTTTTTCTTAAGTTTTGAAAAGTTGTGTCTGTACTAGCCCTAAGGAAGTTTCACACTGATATGTACGGCTATAGACGTCGGTGTAAATCCCCCTTGTTTCACGTTCATATCGGCTCTCATAGCCGACTGATTTTATGGCATTTCATACCATGTCCAGTGACGTATGAAGGACTGTTTACAAGTCACTGGGCCGGTGTGAGCCAGGCATTACTGGGGTAGTTTACGTAGGTAGATACGTATGTCGTTCAACGGGAGATATGGTCGACTGGGAAGGTAAATGGAATGTGACAAAGGAAATTTAGGTAAGGTGAGTTTGAGACTGATATGAAAGACAGAGACAACTGCTTCTTTACATGCCTTCTTTTGTTCAACCAAATGGGCAGTTTTCATAAAAACTTTTTTTGATGCCAATCTATCCTGTTTCTTATAAGGATCAAAAAACTCTGTAGGACCAACTAAGGTTTGAGTACTAGAAAAGTCAGAAATCGCAAAAATCTTTTCCTTTACATTTCATAAGAAATGAGACTCCAACCTACTTTTTACGGTAGATAGATAGGCCGAAAATAAACAAAACAAATGAAATTTCAAATTTCGAAAAAACGCGTTATAATTTTATTTTATTTGAGAACAAAATTTTGATAGTTGCTCTTGAAAAAACTTTGTCCACACAAAAGTTTTATGCAATTTCTGACTTTTGTAGCGGAATGTCTTTTTTTAACGTTTCCCATACAAATCTGAAAGTTCAAAATTATTAAAACAAACTACCTTTACTCTATGATGGACAGACTAATAGAAAATAAACAAAAAACATAAACTTTGAACGAATACGCGTTATAATTTTATTTGCTTTGATAACAAGATAAGTTCGTTGCTTGTGATTTCCGACGTTTTGAGAAAAAAATTAACTAAAATAATTTTCTCAATAATGTTCGCAAAACAAATAAAATTATAACGCGTATTTCGAAATTTAAAATTCCATTTTTTTGTTTATTTTCGGCCAGTCTATCCTCCGAAAAAGTAAGTTGCGAGTCTCATTTCCTACGAAATGTAAGTAAGTGAAAAGTGTTTTTGCGATTTCTGAATTTTCCAAACCTCAGTTGGTATTGTAGAGTTTTTTGATCCTTATAAGAAATCGGATCGATTGGCATCAAAAAAAGTTTCTGTGAAAACCGCCCATTTTCATGCTGACTGCATATTATTTTCAAAATCTGTAACTGCAGATCAAAATGTCCCAAAAAGTTAAAGACAGTCTCCTAAGAACGTTTTCCTGTACCTACAACGGTTCAAGTAGCTGCCCTTACCGCCCCATCTCAAAAATGCACTCTGTATAGGTATATTTTAAACTTTGATCACCCGCAAATAGCATTGACACTTTTTCCGTAACCGTTATTCAATTACAAATAAAATAACATCAATACTTGATCCCCGAAGGGTTAGGCAGAGGCGTACCTATAGTACCCCCACATTAACAGTAATAGGGGGCGAGCCTATTGCCATCAACCAGGCTCGAATTTCAGACTCCGTGCTGCTACTGAGAAATTCCTGATGGAAAAACAATAAAACTTTGCCCTACTTGGGAATCAAAACCATGACGTCAGCGCTTGTGACCACTAGGCTAACGAGGCAATCGTTATTCAATTATCTTGTAATATATTGACGGAAGTTATTAACCTACTAAAAAAACAAAATTAAAAAAACGTACACTGTACTCCCCCATTTGCAACACACATAAAATACATCCCCCTCTACGCATCCCGCAGTCCAAAAAAAACCATTCGAATCCCACAAAATATCCTGTGGACCAATGAAAAATGTATCAGCCATCTATCATAAACTCCTCGTTCGGATACTCAGCAGAACAGAAAAACTCAGGGGTTCGTGAGTAACGTCTCACCAAATTAAATCTGTAGGCTATAAAGAACAGATGACGGGGGGATAACTTCTTTGGGCTACTGGTGATACGTAGTTATATTGTTAGACAGTGGCAGTGTTTCGTTTTGGTTTGAGTTCTAATTGCTCAAGTTAGCCCACGTTCGCAAGGACGTAAAAAAATAACGATGTAAATATTCTCAACGCTCGGCTCAACACTGAGAGTTGAAAATCCAGAGCGCGATAAAATCCCGCCGCGGGAAAAATCGCCCGTGCATACCAGGGCTTATGTTACGTAGCCGTTATTAGGCGGTCTATGGTTACAATATCTTACTGCTTTCTGCTTTCACCAACTGCACTATCTCGAACGTGTGTCTGTCTAGAATTTTCCTAAATGTAGTACACATTTAGTCATCTAGTAACCCGTCACTAACCCAGTAAATGTCTCGTGTGTCAGTCATTTTACAGAAATGGCTAGTGGCACTGCATTTTGGGTACAGAAATTGGTATTCGAAAATGGCTGTTGTAATTTAAATGACTAAAAAGATTTTGAGAAATAAAACAGACATGCGATATCACAACCATATAACCACTGTATTCATGTAGTAAAAAATACATTGTAGCGATGGAGGTACCTATTACAATAGTGTTGCTACTAACAAACGTTAAATAAGGAAGTTCCTATTTTATTAACAACAGGCTACATAGGACTCATGACTGTGCTTAAGTAATCCTACTATCCTACCATTTCTACTATCCTACTATTTCTACTATTCCTACTAATTCCTACTATATTATTATAAATGTAAAAGTTTGTTTGTTTGTGTGTTTGGATGTTTGTTACCCAATCACGCATAAACGGGTGAACGGATTTGGGTGAAATATGGCACACAGATAGTTTATAACTTGGATTAACACATAGGATAATTTTTACCCCGGTAGTAGGTTCCCGTGGAATAATTGCCGACTTCCACGCGGGCGAACTCGCCGGCGAAAGCTAGTGTTTTTATATTCTTTGTAAACACGAGCTAAGAAAAGCTATAAGATTCTACAAGGAATGTCTATTGCGCCATACAATCAATACTAAACAGTGTTAATACATCCATCTCTAATGTAATGTCTAATCGACAAATGTACGTCCACAACTCGCCTATACATCAATGCATATATTATCATGTACCAGGTAATTGTGACGTATGGTGACACGAGTCGACGTCACCGCGATGACGTCATCGATATCTCCTTGTTAACTCGATATTAATTACGGAGCGGTAATTAGAATATATTGGTCCGTATCGCCAATTTGTAGCGGATAGCTGTAATTTGAGTAGAGATTTGAAACTAATTGGTTGCTTTTGTGGTGGTTAAGGATAGTTTGTGGACAATGATTACTATTTAATTATAAAGCATAGCATAATCAGCCTATAATGTTCCCACTGCTGGGACACATTCAACCTCTCGGTGAGGGAGTGGGCCGTAATCCACCACGCGGGCCCAGTGCGGGTTGGTAGATGACACGTCTTCGAATTTTTGGTTCTAGGACTTGCCAGTTTCTTCACAATATTTTCCTGTTAATTATATTTATATGGTTATATGATCTCATGTGATTATCAAATCAATTTTGATAATCACTTGAGATCATACACATCAAAGTTTTTACTTCAATAGAGACTTTTAGGCCCGTATTACAAGAACCTCACTCAAAACTCAAGCGTTACTTATGACTCGTTTAAAGCCTTTTGATTGGTTGAAACTAGTTTTAAGTAATGCTTGAGTCTTGAATGAGTTTCTGTAATACGGGCCTTAGAGTATCAACGTTGAAAGAGTAAGACGGCTTTATTTTTCAATTTCAAATAGTATTAAGACTACTGAGAACACTTTTTAACAATTTTGAAGCAAATTAATAGCTATAACTTGCCCAAATACGTACATACGGAATATGTATTTAACTGCCCTGACAAATTTATCATGGCTTAGCCAAGACACGATAAATAGGTCTTCTTCTTTGTCGTGTGGTTAGTGACTAACTTGGTGCTAGAGTTTTTATGCCGCCCATGGGCCTCTAACTTGGCTTCACATGTCTTCGAGAAATATCTCTCAGGCAGCCGGTTTCCTCATGATGCTAGATTATACAATACGCACATGAATCCGAAAAGGAAGAGTTGCCTAAGTTCTAAAAGATCCAAAATGTCAGCAATAACAATCATCATCTGCCTAGCTTTCTCCCGACCAAGTGGGGGTTGGCTTCCAGTCTAACCTCCAGCAGCTTTATAACCACTATTTTACATGGGAATTAGCTTAAATGACAGGATATAACAAAAATATCTACCTTGAAATGCCAAAAAAAGGTGCTTTAAAACGTAACCCTACCTTATCTCTCAGCATATCCCGGACCCTGGTCGCCTGATGCCTGCTACGGTGCAGCTCTAGCTGCAGCTCCAGACACCGCTCCTGCCAGTTGATAGACCCCACCTCTGCTGCCGCCAGCTCGTACTCCAACGGGTCCAGGCGGGACGTATGAGCGATCGGCCTGGGGAATTGAAGGTTAGGTTAGTGAGGCTGAATTAAATACGGGGTTTTGTTGTATTGAAACTCATATTATAATTATAAAGGCGAATGTAACTCTGTATGTCTGTCTGTTACCTTTTTACGCCTAAACAACGGAATCGATCATTATGAAATTTGACAAATGGGTAGCCTTGAATCTAAAGGAGGACATAGTCTATAGCTTATCCTGGATATTTGTGTTAAAAATGATGAAATACAAAATGCATGCAGAGGAAGTCGCGGGCAACGGCTCATCCTAAACTACATTATAAATGCGAGTGAGTTTGTTTATTTGTTTGTTATGCTTCCACGCTAAAACGGCTGAACGGATTTGGATAAAATTTGGCACCTAGGTAGCCCATGACCTGGATTCTGATATAGGATACTTCTTATCCCGATATTCCCATGGAATTGAGACTTATGCGGGTGAAACCGCGGGGCGCAGCTAGTACCATTATAAATGCGGAAGTGACTTTATTTGTTTGATACGCTTTGATGCTAAAACGGCTGAACGGATTTGGATGAAACTTGGTACATGGGTACACCATGACATGGGTTAGGACATTAAGAGTTTTTATCCCGATATTCCCACAGGATTGAGATTAATGCGGGTGAAACCGCGGGGAGTAGCTAGTATGTTATAAATGATGTGTTTTTGGATAGTTATTTTAGACCGTTCTGAACGTAGATTTACGCTCAAAATCAAAATCAAAATCAAATTATTTTTATTTCACATAAACCTACAAGAGCACTTATGAAACGTCAGAAGCTAGGTGCACGGTTCCTATTGGTCGTTTCCTATGGAGAAGAGCCGGCAAGAAACTCCACGGTTACTCTATTAAAAGTAAATTCAGAATTGAGTTAATATATGATATAACCATGGATTCTGTAATTTGTTACAAAACCAAACTACTGTTACTGCCTTACCTTAGGCATAATAGTTGGCTGCAGCACACAAACTAAATCATTATCTTTATATAGTTTGTGAGCTGCCTTTTTAGGCCATCAGAAATACATTAAGTTCAGAATTAATTTAAACACTAAATTAGTATTTACTATTCAGTCATACAAAATCCATCAATGCGAGTTTTAGGCTGTTTACACACCGCACAGTACTAGGGATATATACATCAACATAATATGCAACCCACGTAACCAATCTTCACCCAAAAATGTGCAGAACATATCATAAATATTTCGCAGTGCTCATTAATTTAAATGCACAATATTTCGCCTCACTATAAATACTTAAGCGAGGTTGGGAGTGCTGGGACTCGCTCCATAGGATTAATACTAACAAATGAGGTATTATTAATATTGAATGATTAATTAGCAAAAGCTGGAACGAGCCGGATTATCTGATGAGATCAACTGAATTGATGGAATTCACTTAATGCAAATGTTAACCGACTTTCAGCTGAGTTCTGTTGGTTGTTTTTGAATTGGTACAGAACTCTGGGCGAAACTTTGTGTCAAGCTATGTATGAAGCGCGGAATTGAATTTTTATAGGGTTACATCAGGGGGCCAAGTCAAATAATTTACAAACGTTGCAATGGTCTCCCCTTTGTGAGTTTTTGACAGACTTGCCGCACAAAATCTGTCAAAAATTACAATAGAGACCATTGTTTGTAACCTGGTTACACGCTCAGTTTTGTAAGTACTTTTTGCGTTGCACTAACAGCAATATTAAGTGATTCAGTATTTTTACTCTACACACTAAACAGTTACAGTTGTAGCTTGGCATTGATTCAGGCGATAAAACTTGAAGAACTTGCCGTATATTTTTTTGTCAAGCTTTTTTTTACTTCAAACGGAGCAGAAGATATAGGTCAACTACAGTTTAAAGATTTTCTTGCACGTCCATTGTGAGAAATCTTGTCGATGGTAAAAGTTGATCGAGAAATCTATAGCCAAGCAAGGCATACTTTTGTACTGCAATTTTTGCCATAAAATCGTGCTGCGATTCACTGATCTTTATCAATAAGTCGTGCTACCAACTTAGTCTAAATTACAAACATTATATACTGTGTCTGTAGAGGCAGTAATTACCTATTGCTACTGCTGCCCTTTACAATAAATTAAAATACCGATACCTATCTCAAAACAAGACAATTTACAAATGGAATTTTAACATCCTATCATGTTTACAGATCCAGTTTACTTAACGCCTATAATTGCCTTGAGGGTTTTAAATCTGCAATAACTTCTATAATTTATCTGATTTCAATATGCTAATCATTTTGTAACTAGATTGAGACACTAATTAATGTGCCAACAATCGATAAGGACATTATTCCAAGCTTTACATAGTACTAACTAATTCCATGCTTTAACGTCATTATCGGCAGCCATCTTGGATTAGTTTCCAATTTATCGATACTTGAATGTATGGAAGTAGTGTTGTAAATGTGCAAATAGTGTAACAACCCTAAAGATTTATCTAATCAGATAAAATTTTGCATAATGACTTGCTTAAATGATTATCTTTACATTGTATAATGACTTTCTGACTCCTAAGTCACAGGTTTTCCTAGTTTAGGAGTCAGGGTTTCAGCTTTTGTACGCCTTAACTATTGTGAACTTACTAGATATTAAGCATATTGTAAGGATTTGTATCAATAAAGTATATTATTATTATTATTACTTAACTTGAGTTGGCATAATAACACTTAATTAATCTTTTGGCATAACAAAAATAACAAAATAATGATAACCAGTAAAATAAAACTAAAACATGTAAGAGACTGCCAGAAACTGAAATTGACTGTAACAAAATATGAAAATAGTAAATCTTTTTTCATAGGCGGCTACTTATGAAACAAAACAGCTGTTGGGACAACTAAAAAACATGACGATGTCCCAACGTGTCTATTTCTACAAGAAGTCGTGAAAAATTCGCTCATAAATAAAATTTATTATACATAACACGCAAGGTCGTGGAAATACTAACCTTAACAGAATATAACAAGGTTTGAAATTGAGCAGCCTAGTCCAGTTACAATTACATGTACAAAGCCTTTTGTATCTTCAAACTGCGCACGAGTGTACGCGACGGAAACAGAGTGTTACGGTGTTACAAACGTAGATAATCAGATGACAGAAAATAAAAATTAGACATGACAGCAACACCGATAAAAAAATTGCCCCTATTGTATGTACCCACATTTTTGGAGATGAGGAAGTAGATATTAATCAAAAAGTGAGTCATAGGTAACTTACTACTTACTAATGGTGCTTTACTTTAGTTAAGGTAAGGAAACGTCTGTCAACTTCTAGGTTCACCTAGGCCAACTTTGAGGCCCGTGAGTTTGACCTAAAGCCTTAGAATATGAATGTTTACAGTTACAGAAAGTACTTAATGTATTGGAACTCACCTGGGTGGCGGGGGCGGCGGATCTCGCGACCGCCTCGGCAACAGTCGGGGACTGTTCGGCGTACTAGCCGAGTGGCCAGCTCCGCTGAGGTCCGTAAACCGAGCCAGAGGGTCGAAGATCTGCGACAACCGCCGCGACCTCTCCTCAGACATCGTAAACACACAAACACAACACAACACTAAAAAATATATTATTATATCACATTACGACCCCGCACTGTCGGTTGTCACAGTTCTATTCTATTCTATTTTTAATGAATGGCAAGCAGAGCCGATGTCGACTATTCTGCCAATGTCTAAAGTGCGTTGGAAAAAGCAAGTGTTTGTTATAAAAAAGTTAAAAACAAATAAAAATTCTTCGATTGATATAGTTGAACTCAATGTAGATCTTGTTGGGTTAGTACGGGACTGAAACAAACAAAAAATATATAAATAAATAAATATTTTATTTGTTAAAACATATATTATATGCATACCACACCCACAGACAGAATAGTTCATAACTTAATGTTATTGTGGCGGATGAAGGTCATCAACGCCACAAGCAACTCTGGAGAGGAAAATGTTAGTAAGGAGGGGAAATTAATTGGAAGAGGGATCTTAAATTTAGGGAGACGTTTATATAAATCTAAAGGTGGAACGTTGTTCGAGCATTCGAAGAAGATGTGATCAAGAGTGCCCTCTTCTAACCCGCACTCGCAGAGAGAGGAGTCACAAACACGGATTTTTTCTAAAAATACGGGAGTACAACAAAAGCCTAAACGAATTCGACAAAGGACTGATATAACGGTTTTGGAGACTTTTTTGTAGCCGTAGAACCAAGGTTTTGGTTTAATTGTTGGTTGTACTGCATAATAAAACCTCCCCTTTTTTCTTCCAGTGCTATTCCACTGATCCTGCCATGAAGATTGTAGCTCAACCTTTGGAAGGCTCAGCAAGTCATACCCCTGATGAGAGTTGTGGGTGAGATCAGCTGTTGCTGATGAGCAAGCTTCTTTGGCCAAGGCATCAGCGCACTCATTGCCCTTGATGCCACAATGACTAGGTATCCAAACTAACTGAACCTCTCTTTGACTAACAGAACAAGATAATAAAGACTTTTTAATCTTTAAAACAAGGGAGCTGTGCAATTTACTCTTAAAAGGGTTTTGTACTAAAGCTTGCAGACAGCTGAGAGAGTCTGTGAAAATTACGGCTTTGTCAATATTGTGGTGTGCCTCTATGTAAAGACAAGCTTCCAATAAAGCCACACACTCGCCCGTGAACACAGAAGACTCCTTAGGGCATTTGTATTGTAAAATAATTCTGGAGCTTTGATAATAAACTGCAGCACCAGTGTGGCGGAGATCATTAAATTTTGAAGCGTCTGTGAAAAATCTTTGAAACCCAGTCCATCGTTCTCCCACGGCCGCATTGAAGGTCGAATTAGCTGAAGCGGACTTTTTGGAAATACCAATATCGAAGAAAATTTTTGGAACGAAACATAAGACTTCATAGGGAAAGTTAAAAAGAGGTAATCGAGGGTACTGTACTATTGGAGATTCTAAATTATGGCTTTGACGGAATGCTTTTAGGATTAGGGGAATTTCTTTATTATTCCAGTAATTTGAGTTTCTGCATATGGCATCTAACTCATTCAATTTTGCTAAAAGGGGATGGGAAGATCTAGATATTAACCTAGCTAGAAAACGGGAGGCCAGATACTGCCGTCTTAGGGCCAGGGGAGGTTCAGCACACTCAACCTGCAATGCGTTAACAGGAGAACACTTCATACAACCAGAGATGATCCGAAGGCATTTTGACTGAATCCTATCCAGCCCAGCCAAAGCACCCTTGTTGCATGGAACTAGATGGAAAGTGCCATAGTCTAGAACACTACGTATCATGGCGTTATAGACTAGTTTCATAGTGTAAGGATGGGCACCCCACCAGACACCCGCGAGAGCTTTTAAAATTGAAATAACTCTTTCACATTTTTTAATTAATAAATTTATATGATGCTTACCATTTAATTTTGAATCCAAAAAAACGCCTAAAAATTTGACCTTGTTAACCAACGGAATAGTGTGACCTAAAATGTCTACAGTGATGTGCGGAATCAGTCTTTTGCGAGAGAAAATTACTGCCGAACTTTTTGGTGCGGATAAAGAAAGACCATGGCTTAAAAGCCATTGGTTCAAAGAGCCCAGAGAGAGACATAGAGACGACGCCGCGTCTATGATGGAGGAATCTGTCACATATAGGACTAAGTCGTCGGCGTATTGAAGGATGTGACAGTTATTATTTAGGCAAGACCCAATGTCCACCGTGTACAAATTATAGAGAAGGGGGCTGAGAACGAATCCTTGCGGGAGTCCCTTCCAAGTCTGCCTTGCATCGAAATCCTCGCCTTGGACTCTCAGAACCAAAGAACGAGATAAAAGAAGTCCACAGATACATTCGATCATCTTACCCGGGAGACTCAGCTGTTGCAATTTCTGCCTGAGTACGGGAAGGAGAACGTTATCGTATGCAGAGGAGATATCTAGGAAAGCGGCAACAACGGATTCATTTTTGGAAAATGCTAAACGGATATCCGCAACTAAAACGCCAACACTATCCATTGTGCCAAGCCCTTTCCTGAAACCAAATTGGTAATTCGGCAGTAAATCTCTCGATTCGACTATCCATTCAAGTCGGTTTTTGATTAGGTGTTCCAATAATTTGGCTAAGACTGAAGACAAAGCAATTGGTCTAAGTCCGTTCGGATCATCTACATGTTTGCCAGGCTTCAATAGTGGGATGATAATTTGCAACTTCCACTGATCTGGAACCCAACCATTACTATAACAAAAATTAATAATATTTAAGAAGTAAAGTTTAGCTTTGTCTCCACAATGAGCAATGAAGGAATATGGTACACCGTCAATACCGGGGGCTGAGTCCCGGACATGCCTGAGCACCACCTTCAGTTCTTCCAGAGTAAATGGCACATCAAATGGATCCTCTGAAACATTTTGCAGGGAAATATTGAAACATTCAGAAGAGAAAGGAACATATGGTGGAGCAATTTTATCAAAAAAAAGTTCAGCTGTTTCCCTGGAGATTGGTGAAGAGACTGACGGGGAGCATCCTCGTCTAAATCTATTGATGCTCTTCCAGACTACCGAGACTGGAGTAGAGGGGGATAAGGAGGTACAGAATTTAACCCAACCTGCACGTTTCTTCTTGCGAAGGTGACGTTTGGTTCTAGCATTAAGCTGTAAATATGCCAAAAGATTTTCGGTGCTCATATCTGCATTGTAATACTCCTCGGCCTCATCCCTATCCCTAATTGCTGAAGTGCACTCTGGATCCCACCATGGGGGTGAGGGTATTTTATTACGGGCACTATTTTTCAACGGAAAGCAGGAGTCCGCACTAGACGTGATGGCTGTAATAAATCCCTCATAACAGCTCTTGGCATGATGGTGACCAGAAAGATCTAATAAACTTGAATTTAAATTTGGAAGTACAGCAATTTTATCCTCCAATAATGAAGCAAATTTTGTCCAATCTGGTTTGGACAGGTTATACTTCAAAAGTGGAGGAGAAGTTTTCTCTAAATAAGTCTTATTAAGTAAAGATATGACAATAGGGTAATGGTCACTACCATGCGACAAGGTCGTACATTCCCAATGGGTCGAGGTTGCTAGCTCAACTGAACAAAAGGTTAAATCGACACAACTCTTTTGTTGTCCGGGAAGAGATCTGCGTGTTGGGCATCCATTATTTAAAATGCAGAGATCCAGATCGTCCAAGAGCTCAACCAATGCTACACCAAAGGCATCACAGCGCTCAGACCCCCATCTATAGTGATGGCAGTTGAAGTCGCCCATGACCAGTATTGGTCCATGAACATTATTGAAAATGTTTTTTAAAATAATAAAAAAGTCTTGGTGGGGATGAGCGATATAAATGGAGAACACTGTGATGCCTTCAACCCTTCCTGCGGTAATACTCATATCACCCGTAAGTGGAGGTAAAGTATGGGGTGATAGTGGGACCCGATTGTTGACAAATAGAGCCGACCCTCCATAGCCGTCAGCTCTGTCACATCTGAGGATGTTAAAATGTGGTATACGAAAGCTGAGACTTGGAATGAGCCAAGTCTCAGCTATGGAACAAGCCAATGGCTTGTATTTATTTAAGAGGAATATGAGGTCGTGCTTTTTATGCCACACGCTCCTCACATTCCACTGAAGGAAAACTTGGCGAGCCGCCATTTCTAATATTTAAAAGTAGTTTTATAAGTTGGTCGGCAACGTTGGACGGTGATTGAATATTAGAGGTAGAAGAAGAAATAACAGTTGGTAAAAGTTTTATGAGTAATTCAATAATAGAAGAAGTACTATTAGTATTATTATTAGAAGAGGAGTCATTGTTATAATTGAGAGCGCAGCCATTAGGCTGTGAAGGTTGAGGAGAACTAGTTATCTGGTGATGAGCTGTTTTATCATATGATGGGGAAAGGGGGGCATGGGTCCTGGGCTTGAGAATTACAGTTTTCCGATAAGACTGAGAAATTGGTGTCTTGGTGACATTAGCATAATTACGGGAAGCTGTTGGTATAATTTTGCTGGCCTCAGCATAAGGGATTGATTTTTCAGCCATAACAGTCTTAATGGCCTTTTGTCTACCATGCTCGGGGCATGACCTGCTATTTGCAAAGTGATTACCCGAACATAGCACACAGAAGGCCTCACCCTCAGAAATGTTGCAACCATCACCTGGGTGATCGTGGCCACATTTACTGCAGCGTGGTTTAGATCTGCATATGGTTGCTACATGTCCGAATCTGCAACACATGCGACATTGGATTGTAGGGTATATATATTGCTCAACAGGAAGGGAAGTGTAGCAGCAGTAGATCCTTTGGGGTAAGACTTGGCCATCAAAAGTGATGACACAAGTTTCAGTGGGTTTCCACTCGTTAATACCTTCTCTTTGGACTTTACGGTTAATACGGCGTATTTTAAGTATTTGCCCACATCCTGAGGGCACAGATAAATATGATAATGCCTCTTCTTCTGTAATGTCAGAGGGAACCCCAGTAACAACACCCATCCTAGTTATGTTAAATGTGGGGATTGAAGCAGAGTAGCTGTGTTTAGACAACAAAGTGTTAACTAAGAAAGAGTTAGCGTCCTGAGGGGAAGCAAACTCTACCGAAACACGGTTTCTGCCAACTCTATTAACACCACCACGAACAATGTTTGCAATGTTGTTGTTCAATAGAAATTTGCCAAAATTAACAGGGTGAAGAGTGGTGCCTGAATTTGGTTGGGTCTCTACGCGGGAGACGTGAACAATATAGGGGGCCTTGTCCATTACAGAATACTTGGCACGACCAATTTGGCTTTTTTGTTGCTTGTTTGGAGGAGTGGGTGTTAAAATTTCCTCGTTACCGGGACGTTTGCGTGAAGTTTGTTGGGATTGGGATACATCCATCTCTGTTATACTACAGACAACGTCCGCAAATTGGGATAGTGGATTCGGGGATAAAGGGGTTGAGGGACCTGGGATGTCAGGAGGGTCAGGATCAGGGGGTTTATTTGTGTCCATCTTGGATAAAAAGAGTAAAAAATATGACAATCACAGTACAAACCTGATTACGAACACAAGGACAATACACTTATACAATAACAAGTCACAAAAGTATCAACAATCACTCAAAAAACAGTAAAAAATTCTAGACACTTGTGCTAACCAAAACACCGTGGCGAGAAATCCAGGTTGTCACAGTTAAATCACAAATGACTATTTCGAACGGTCCGAATGATTCAAACTACGGAAGTGGTTATCGCCGGCCGCTAGCAGATGGCGCTGCCGGTGACGCGGGATTTGGCGCGCAATCGCCGCCGCCATGCTGTCCCTCTGATCTTTTTCACAGTTTAATTTGCCTTTGCGCCGCCGCCGCCGTATTTAGAACGCTGGAAAATAAATAATAAGTATCAGTTGACGTGTCATCGCAAGGTGGTTAGACGGGAATTAGGGAAGCCAATGCAATTAGCGATTGGTTCTGGGCGACATTTTGGAGCCGTGTCAAAATAACGTCGACAGTTTGTCGTTAACTAAACGAGTTGTAGTCGAGATTGTTTTCAACACTCAATTTGTTGCGCTTCCAATTACGTGCCTAATTAGAAAATGTTGATAGGAAAAGGGTATTTTTACATCTGAGCTGCCACAGGGAAAAAAATATAAGTTCGTTTCGGAAACCAAAGTCCAAAAACACAAAATATAAAAACCACAACACACGTTTCAGCTTCAATTAGTATAAAAGATGTTATAACACAAGGTACGCCATTTACACACCCAGCACCGCAGCTCAATAAAAAATAAAAATAAATAAAAACTGTTTTAATCACAGTTGACCGGTTTTAACGATTCCTATAAAACTATTTCAGACTCCATTAACAGCATCGCGTAAAACCGTACAAATGATACCTTTAATATAATTATATTATTTATTTTTCTCTTTAATGTATTCTCGTAAATTATAATCTTTAGCTAACGTTACGTTACGTAATTAAGAAAACATAAGATTTCTTTGAATAGGACGAGGAAGGAAAACCTTTGATATTTTGATTCGGTAATCGCTTTTATGAGAGGAAAGACGGCGACTTGGTACTTAAATATTAATATTTAGGTACTTTTAATTTGTTCTGCATGACATTATTACACTCTACTTACAAAATAGCACTTAAGAAGAGATCTGTGTTATTCATGTAAAATCGAATGGGATGGTCAGCTCACCAAAATCCAATATTGGTTCCAACATTTTGATAAAACGATATCGCAAAACCATATTCAATCTACCTAGCCTTTTCCCAACTATATTGGAGTCGGCTTCTAGTCTTACCGGATGTAGCTGAATACGAATATTTTACATGGTGCGACTGCCAACCAGCCTATCTGACCTCCACAACCCAGTTACTGGGTAACACGATACCCCACATTTGGGCTTCTAACTACCCGTAACGACTGTTATATTTTTTTTTAATAAAAAAATACCTATAGTTAATTTAAATGATTAAATAATATGTAAATATTTATACTGCTCAGCGTGTTTAACTTCCTTTCACCTTCTTTGACTAATAATTGCGTACAGTTATTGTAGAATCAGGTAAGTATTCGTATTCTTAAAACTAGTATTCGTTGCATCACTACTCGGTATATAATGAATGGTCACCCATCGACGAACTGACCGCAGCAAGCGTAGTTTAACCTTCGGCAGACGTGCGGCTGTTATCATTTAGCCCTTCACAAAAACGACAACACAAAACCATATTATTATCATGAATAAATTAAATCTCTGACAGTCTGACAGGTACATAAATCAAATCAACAACACTTACATATTCATTGCACTTGATCAAACCACAACACGTAGGTAAAAAAACAGAACAAAAAACCCAACCACAGCTTTTAATTTACTTTCGAACAAAACTATGAATACTAAACAAAATTGTTATTAAATATTCACAATCATATTTGCGAGAGTTGTAAACAAAACTGTGAACTTTGCACAGAGAGTCTCGTGTTCTTCATCCCAGACGCGGCGGTAGACTACCAATGAATAAGCAGATGAATAACGCGACAACTCTTTGATATTCAAAATTAGTTCGTCTCACCTTTAGAGAACAGTGTTCCTCAATAATTAACCCAATAATAATATAACTGTCAACAAGTAGGTAATCCTTTTTTTGAAATCTACCAAAAGGTACTGAACAAGGTGAGAGTGTTAACAAACTTTTGGAAATTGACGAAGCAAATTATTATTAATTTATTTAACATGCAGTATGTATGATCCTTAATTCCTAACATAGGTATATTAGGAATTAAGGTCATACAAGCTACAATTGATTAATTATGAAGTTTTGCCAGGTAATACTTTTAAAACTGTAGGAAGGTATTTTTTTTTTAATAATTACAGTATCTAAGTGCCTGCTGAATAGGATTGCTGTTACCAACTGAAATCCGAATGAAACTGCAAAAAAAAGAACTTCATAGGTCATGAAAAAATAATAGTTTATTAAAAAAAATTCAACTTGACCGTGCATAACCATAGCAAATCATAGTATTTCAATGCCAAAATCAAAAAGTTACTATAAAAAACTTCACCAAAAAGTGCAACGGTAAAGTTTTACATTTCCCTTTCACAAAATCTACTCAAATAAAGTGTAAGCCACTGAACCACTGCTTAAATTTTACACTCCATTCACTAAAATATACATATTTTATTCTGAAGTGTAAACGCTTTGGGAAACTCTGAACTGCCCGTAGACTTAACTGCTACCGACTCATTTGAATGAACGACCGTACTATACAGCATGTTTGAAATTCGTGTAACTGATTATCACTCTCAACGGGCGTGCGTGTATGACCAGTACCCTACACACGATCAATCACAATCTGTTTCACTTTGACAGTTCAACAACATTCATTGCGTTATTTACGTAGTTGAGCAGACAAATTTTTCGAACATATGAAGCAATGGATTGGCAATTTCCTTCGAAATGATGTGATAGTCGAAGAAAAAGTAATATGTAAGTATCGTAGCAGGTGACGTTCTGTAGTTACTACATATGTATGAGAGAGAAAGCGTGAGTTTATGTATGTATGTATGGTTATTACAACAATCTTGCAAAATTATTTATTAACAGTACAACTATTTTCTTAATGTCCCACGGCAAACTTCGTGTTTCGTCAGTCGTCGGATTTCTGTCAGTTGCCCTATGCACTTGGTAATTATGGTTGAAGACAACGCGGGCGCAGCGGTAGGAGTCAATACACAAGCGCCAAGTGCAAAGGACAACTGATAGAAATCCGACGACTGCCCAAACACGAAGTTTGCCGAGGGACTTAAGAAAAAAGTTCTACTGTACAGTCACGAGCGCTAATATGTATCCACTCAGCAAAATTCAAAAGCAATTTTCTCATGGAATAACGACTTCAACTTTGAGATAAGACCAATTTCATATTAGTATGGGTTCCAAAATAATATATTCGTAACAACACAACATTACAATCAACACAGTAGGTGAAAATCACTTTTAAAATTTGCTAAGTGTATACATATTAGTGGTCGTCCATCCTTATTTTAGTATAAGAGATTGCAAAGTTGTTATAGCGAATGTGAGTATCAATACAAACTATTTCTTGTTTAATGGTAAAAAAGAAATATGGAATTGTATTTAGGACCGTATTTATGAATAAATAAACAAAACAAATAATAATTTGTTGCATAAATAGATACAAAGCACGATGTGATTACAAAAAAATGGCTTTTCAACGTATCGTTGGAGTAACATTGCAAAATACTCGTAATTAGAGGATCATAAACCTAGTTAATTCAAATTATTCAGATGCTTAAATGGTGGATTCATTATTATTAAAAGAAGATGAAAGAGTTATGTTCTTTTATAAACATTTAAAAAACATAGGTATACGCAAGTTAGTGTCTATCAACAAAATATCAAGTGGTATCTTAGTCTTCTAAATAAATAAACATCCCGTATACAAGTAACACGTATAGTCGCGTACAACTACCGAATGTGTATTCAATTCTTACAAAAGATTTTTATTTATGTAACGTTACATATAGTGAATTATTAGAGGGGTCCTTTTGATCTTATTCTTATCCCCCACAGCTTATGAATGGGTGTTATCGTAGTTGCTTGACATTCTTGTTTGGCAGTTTGAATTTAAATTCAATCCAGTTAAATAAAGATTAAGGCGGTTGAATAGATTTCTTATCCTTGAAATCTTATAACTGCTATCTAATTACGCAACACATTTTCGTTGACAATTCCGATTAATCTGTTGCAATTTGACAGGTCAACAACATTCATTGTGTTATTTACGTTGTTGAGCAGATTTTTTTTTCGTACGTACGAAGTAATGGATTAGCAATCTCTTTCAAAACGATTCAGATTCTGATTGATCGTGTATTACGTAATTAGGGTACAGAATACTTTAGGTCTATACATACCTACGTTATTAACTCGACATTGTAGTGATATCCTAGTGGTGTGACCGTCGGACTGCGAAGTCTTAGATCTCGAGTTCGAACCCAAGGCACGCACCTCTGACTTTTCGGATTCATGTGCGTATTGTATAAATTATCACTTGCTTCAAAAACGATGAAGGAAAACATCGTGAGAAAACGGGCATGCCTGAGAGATATTTCTTGACGGCATGTGAAACCAAGTCCAGCCCATGGACGGTATAAAAACTCTGACCCCAGGTTAGTCACTAATCACACGAAAAAGAAAGAACTCGGCATCCTAATTACGTAACACACTTTCAATCTCAATCGGAATGATTTTAAAGGATATTGCTAATCCATTGCTTCGTATGTTCGAAAAGTTCATAAGTTCGAAAATTGTTGAACTGTCAAAATGAAAGCCATTGCTACTGTAAATGTGTTACGCAGTTACACCGCTGGTTGATCATTATCATGATTAGACCCGTACGTAATGTTGAACGAGCTTTGATTGATTGACATGCCACAATACTGATCTTATTGATTGACATGCCACAATACTGATATTATTGATTGACATGCCACAATACTGATCTTATTGATTGACATGCCTCAATACTGATCTTATTGATTGACATGCCACAATACTGATCTTATTGATTGACATGCCACAATACTGATCTTATTGATTGACATGCCACAATACTGATCTTATTGATTGACATGCCACAATACTGATCTTATTGATAAATGATGCAAAATAATAATGTAGGTACATAGTTAAAATGTAATGAATAAAACCGTAAACAAAAAGATTAAAAAAAAATACATTTTATTAGACCAAGATTAAGTTACAAAAACATTCGTTATCGTATTGTTTTCGGTAGTTTTTCTCGTACTTACGAGAAAAACGCTGTTCTAGTATACAACAATTCAAGAAAGCATCTCCTCGCTTTCTTCCATCTGCGCCAAAACCTCAGGATTGCATTTCAGAAGCCACCAAAAGATTTATTTTTGAAATCTTACCTTGCCGTAACACAGTCCTTGACTAGCACGGGAGGTAAAGAACTTTTCTCTGTATACCGTCATTGGGCATTTATTATTTTAACAAGTATGTGAACCATTGCTTTACTTGTGATAGCATTATTATAATTTAACTGTTCTTCTACTCCCCTTGATACTTGTTATAGATAAGTTCTAACTTAGTGTCGTTGAACGTAAATGAGTGTGCCCTATACTATGTACTATGTAAATGTGCATTACCGGTGTACTGTAACCTAAACTTATGGTCAATAAACTTTTTATTATATATTATTATATATTTCCCGCCTGCCCCAAGCCCACAAGAAATTCGATCATGTTTATAACAAACAGCTGACCTGAAAAATTGCCAAGGAAACTGAAATTACGGGGGCACTGACCAAAAAATTGACGGCGGAACCCAAAAACTCTACAGTTATGTCCTTTGATTAATGTTATCAAGCCGGTTATCTGGGGACACCCCTTAAATTGGGGTCAACCCTTTTTTGGGTCTTTTGCGGAAATTTTTATCTATAGAGTTATTTTCGGCTAACGATTGTTTTAATTTTAAATCGTTTTTGTTTTGGATTATGTTGTTAAAAGTAAAAACTCCTTTGTTATTGTCTTTTCCGTGTTGACTGGATAAAAGACAGATTTTTTTGTGAACTTAAGAATTTTTCTACTAAGCCTAGGCCATTTAAGACGCCAATAAATGCCAGTGGCCTTGAGTGGTTAGGTTGAGTGTTCTGTGCACTCAAGCATCGCGTCGTACGTCCAGCTAGTAATAGGACTCGCCCATCAAGGAGCGCTGTCCCAAATTAGACGCATTATTAATTTATTATACATAAATCATAGGGTATTTTAATAGAACACGTATACTAAAAGATAAATAGTTAAATTATCTTTAAAATGGTGGAAGGTTTCAGAAAATTACCCTTGATAGTTTTTGCGTGATTCTCAGTTTTTTATCCGCGTTAGACATAACTTTACAAATGAATTACACTATTTAATATAAACATAAACTAAAATATTCACAGATTGAGTTATTAAGAAAATGCTCTAATTAAACATTTATTTACCAATTCACTAAAACTACTCATTTAGACGTGATCTTCTGTATGAAATCATTAAAAGTCGGTTATCGTCGCCTTAACTGCTCTCTAGCGCTTGCTAGACAGCAATACCTCTTCTATCTGCCTAGCCTTTTCCAATTATTTCAGGGTTGGCTTCCAGCCTAACCGGATGCAGCTGAATACCAGTATTTTACATGGAGCGACTGCCTATTTGACCTCCACAACTCAGTAACTGGGCAATACGATACCCCTTGGTAAGACTGGTTGTCAGTCTTTCGGGCTTCTGACGATTCTTAAAGGCTCGTTCAGACCAGCGCGACGCGACGGCGCGACGCGACTCGAACAATACAATTTCTAAGAAAACTTCACGGTATAACAATAGCCGGTGTCGCGCCGCGCTGTCGCGTCGCGCTTGTCTGTACGAAGCTTAACGACTGTAAAAGATCCACGAATGACAGCCGGGACCAACGGCTTAACGTGCTTTCCGAGGCACGGAGGAGTCTCGGTATGTAAATATCGTCACCCATCCTCGGACCAACCCCGGCAAGCGTAGCTTAAAACCTGATGGATCGACCCGTGCGGCTGTTATTACTTAACCACAAGCTCCTCCAGCTATACCTATGTATATAAGGTGTTAAAAAATTAACGTTAGAAACTTTAAGAGTTGTTTTAGACCATCGAACTGAATAACTTTTACTACGGGACCATTATTGAAAACGCGAAAAAAAAAAACAGCTGTTCCATAGTATACCAATGTTCTAAACTGTATCAGCAGCTGTTTTTTTTTTTCGCGTTTGTCACGAAGATTGCACCAATGCCTCGACAAAACATGTCAGAACTATGATTAATACCGAAAATACACCAGATTTCGAGTCAACATCTTAGAACCAAACCACATCTTTTTGCCTAGCTCCAGACTCCAATCTAGAAAAAACACACCTAAGCTCCGAGCAGTGACTGCAAGTGTTTCAGCTTGAAACTAACACCAGTTCAGGATGTCCAGATTAATTTATAAGCTTGATGCTAGGGCTGCTACTCTTCAATTTGATGTAAAACTAGTTGTATCAAAGGACCACAAATTTTGTTCCTATGTGAATGAAGACCAAAATATACACACCATTATCAGTTAGATTAACCAGTAAAATAACAAGAGTTTTCTGTTTACGAGATGACTATAAGAAGGTGAAAATTCTTTCAGTTTTGGTGTATATTTTGTGGCAGCATCTACAACGCCACAAAGACCTGACGTCACACAAATCCTGCATCGCTTAAGCAGAGTTTACCGTACGAACAGCATATATATATATATAACTTCCCGACATCAATCGTCAAGCAATTTAGCGCACGCCCTAAGCTGAGGTCCGTACCCCACAGGGGGTGCCCTTAGCGTGTAGTCGCTTAGTTTCTAAGTTTTATTCTCCGGCTGGAAGCCTTAAATTATTGATGCAGCCACAGAGAAGTCCGGTTGAGCAGCCGACAATCTCCTAGGTTGACCTGCCAGATGCCATTTACAAATAAAACAATAAAATCGTCGGGCAGTTGCCCGCCAGACACGACACCCATCTGGTCGGAGGATCCCTCCTTTTCTATGGAGGATGAGTGAACTTTACACCATGTTCCTCATACCTCACAATTTCTCTCACTTAATTTGAAATGAAGTGTGAAACAGCTCAATTCCCAATCTAATTAGTCTCACATTTTGAAATGTGTCAGTCAATCCCCAGTTGTCAAACTTTCCAGACGAAAACTGTCCAGACTTATGGCCTAAATAACAAAGACTTTACTAGAATTATTACTTTAGTTATAAAACAGATCTAAACAGGTATTAAAATTGTTTGAGTACAAACACGAATGTAACATAATAATATGAAATAGGCTTTAATGTTGACACACTGTTAAATACCTTCAAAATATATTGCCTACACATTTAATATCACATAATCTTCCTTCACTAATAGTTGACATTACTTTATCCATGATCATCACCATGAGCAAACGGAGGCATGGTAAGGTCCCTCCCAGCGTTAACATCCACACACGAGGTATGATACTTGTTTTCAACAAGTCATGTTCAAAAACATGACGTATAACAGTATATAAAATATGTTTCAGACATGTTTTGTAAACTACTTTGATCATAGTTTTATATTTTGACAAGTTTTGTATACAAATTGTATCTTTACAACTTGTTTAGCTGTAAATGACAAACGGAAACAGCGTTAATGTGAGCTGAGACACCTGAAGTTCTGTAGATGTTTATAGCTTATTCTTTATCTTTACCAAGTATTTACTCATTCTTCTCTTCTATTCGAAAGACATTCTCCATTTCCTCCAAAGACAAGTTAATTTCCCATGGCAAATTCCTCCACATTAATTTTCTACAAGCCCTATCCGATCTACTTGCCTAGCTAGAGCTGAGACGTTCGATGTACTTTGCCAACAAATGCCAATGCCAACCGGCGTGGATTATGGCAGCATGGCAGATTACATCGGATTTGTCGTGTAGCCTGCTGCACCGTGTTTGACTTCGAAACATGCATTGTGCATATTTGTTATAATTAATTTTGAGTCAGAGGGACGTGGATACTAAGCTTTGAGAGCAAAGTGAAATAAACACTTTTGTTGGTACTTTTTGGTTTCTGAGTTTTGAATTTTCGGCCTGAAATTAGTACTGTGACTTTGTGAGGAGCTAAAATGTTAGGTTTATGAATTTATAGTCATTGAAAATGACATGAATGACAAAAAACGAGTTGAGATAATGAGGAATTCAGACAGTTCAGTAACATGCCAAGCATATGCCCAGTCAACAGTTATTGCGGAAATAGCAGATATACACACGTCAAAAATGCTTATGATCTCTGTCAGACAAAACAAGATAATCAGAGAAGACAAGGCAAGCAATAACAATGTAAATGTCTTGGTAGATCAAAAATCTCCCAAAACATTTACAAAATATTACTCTTTATTCTAAACAGTACATTCGAGAGAAAAAAAAAGAGAAAATTACAGTTTAGTGATGTTTTGCGGTGGGTGACTGGATGACTAATGGTATGAGTTAGAAAGAAAGAAAGAAAATACGTTTATTTGCGGTACACATGACGCAAAGAAAGAACAAAACACAAAAATAAACAATTTGGGGGAAAATATGCGTCACATCCACGCAAAACGGCCATCGCTCAGGTTAATGCTGCGACCCTATGCGAGACAGAGCCCCAACGCTGGTTTTCAGCGACAGCCGGCGTTGACGTGATGACGTCAACCGGTGCAGCATATAGTGAAATAACAAAATAAGACAAAAATAAAATGAATAAACAGAAAATAACATGAAATGAATATAGTTGTGACGTCACTAAATACATCTATGAAGACAATGCTTATGGTAGCCGCAGCTCCTTTCACATAATACACTCGCAAACAAAGCATATACATAGAATAGAATGACCAAATGAATAATGACGTCAAGACATTACATTAGTTCAAGTCGTTTGTTATATCAAAGTAAAAGTAAAATCATTTATTTCAACATAATATAACATCACGCCTGTTATCCCCGAAGGGTTAGGCAGAGGTGTACCTAAAGTACACCCACACACACCATTCATTTATTTAAAATAGGCACATAATAGACACTTTGTATCGTACACACAAATAAAATTAATAGGGATGTTGTCAAATTTTTTTTGTCCGTCAGGTATATTATTAAAAATATGGGACATGTATTTTTTCTTTTTTTACGTAACCAAAAGATTACGGCAATACATTGAGTAGGCAATGCGTTAAAATGTGGCATGACGTCACTGGCCGGTAGATTTTATACTGACTTGGGACGGACCGAGCCCCCCCCACTCCCCAACTTTAATGCGTTTTATCTATCTAAACCATTTTTTATTAATATGATAAAGCAAAAAATACGTGTCTAATATTGTTTTATTATCTGACTGACAGACTAAATAGTTTTGCATTTTTTTTCCAGTCAACATCCCTATTAATTCGAGGTGCTCCTTCCAAAATGTAGTTTCGTATGGAGAAGAATAGGCAAGAAACTGCATAATACTGTTTTAAAATATTTTACAACATTTTTATATCTCACAAGATACAATTCAATATACTAATGTCTTGCTAAATGACTTATGATTTTATTGATAGTGTGACATCAGATAAACAATGAAGACAATGCATTACACTAGTCCTTTCTCGTATCTCCCAAAACGTTAACATCTTGGCAGTACAGTCGCGAACTAAGCTACAAAAAATAATACAGTCGCGTGCTACGACTTATAGCTAAATGACGAATGATTTTATTTATAGTGTGACATCAGACTAACAATGAAGACAATGCATTACACTAATCCTTTCTCGTATCTCCCAAAACCTTAACATCTTGGCAGTACAGTCGCGTGCTACGACTTATAGCTAAATGACTAATCATTTCATTGATAGTGGTGTCGATTCTCTTGTCACAAATGCCTCTAAACTAAACTAAAAATCACTAAAATTTAGTTTATTCCTGTCAAACGACGATTTCCTATTCTGAAATAGACTAAAGTGACACAACTTAACTATATTTTAGTTTGACAGCGCTAAGATAGTACTGAGTTTTTAGTTTAGTGAAAATGGCAATTTTGCTATTCTGAATATGACGTTTTTCACCTAAAATTTTGGTTGTAAAAGACCAAATCAGACTAAACCTGACAAATTTTAATCGCGATTAAAATGATGTGGTATAAAATAAGTTGCTATGAACTAAAATTCACACCAACATTTCGACTTCACGTGCAAAAACAGTACTGTATTTATTTTTTCTTTTGCTTATATCTCGAAAATGGTGCGTCCTATCGCAAAAATAATGAAAATTTCGACCCCCTTTATAAAACCCTTAAACACCTAACACTCAACACGTAGGTAATATTTTTTTCATATTTTCCATACAAAAAAATAAAAATTCCATATAAAGCATGTCGAGGCTACACCACATACGCACCTCCGGCTCTAAAAAAAATCACCGGTTAGGGCAAACCACGGGTACCACGTGGATTCACGATTGTCAAATTCTATTTTAGTTGTGTCAAAATTATTTTTTAGTTTAGAGAATTTTATTTACAGAATAGCTCTAAGATTCTCATAGCCAAAAGTAAGTAATTTTAGTCTTAGTTTAAGTTAGTTTAGTTCGGTGTACAAGAGAATCGGCACCATTGTCACATCAGATTAACTATGTAGACAATGCATTACACTAATTCTTTCTCGTATCTCCCAAAACGTTAACATCTTGGCAGTACAGTTGCGAACAAAGCTTCATAAAATAGTACAGTCGCGTGCTACGGTACTAATGAGTGATGGGCGGGCGACGCGACGTCTCATTAGTGACACACTTTATGGCGCTTTGTTGAGGAAAACCGTGGAGGAATGTTTAGTGAAGCTGTGGTACTTGGTTGAATGACTTTAGTCGTGTCGTAAAGATAGCTGGTACATATGACGGTTACAAGAAATAGGTAAAACTTAGAAAAAAAAAATATTCAGGGGGGACAAAATAAAATATTGGACAATCAAAACAACTTAACTTTTTTTTATTAACCCTTCGTGCGCTTCATGAATGCGGATCCACGCGAGGCACAATGGCTTTTAATTATTTATGTAATTACGAGAGGTTAATATTATGAAAACTACAACTACAACTCTTGTTTTAGTTGAATAAACCCCAGACAAAAAGCTTTGTACAAAACGTATGGAAACCAATAGGCTTCAATTGTGTTAGCTATATTTTTTTAAGTCATTGTTACTAATACTATATGGATTGTGTGTACTTGTATGTGTAGTCCGAATTAAAGAATATATTATTATTATATATGAAGAAAAACAAAGCCAGGGAGGGCTTTGTTTTTCTTCCTATTCAAACCACAAAGCAAACTAAGAATTATAATTTCAACAGGAATTTAACATTTAGGTACTTATTTTTCTTTCTTTCTTTTCTTTTTTTTAGGTTTTCATAGGACAGTAATTTCCAAAAGCGCAGTTCTGGGTAAAAAGTCAAAACACTTATGAATCCCTAAATGCAGGTACTTTTCTTGAAAATCACAGACAGGAAAATAATAATAATAATTTAAATAAAATAATAATAATTTCAACAGGAATTTAACATTTAGGTACTTATTTTTCTTTCTTTCTTTTCTTTTTTTTAGGTTTTCATAGGACATAAGTAATTTCCAAAAGCGCAGTTCTGGGTAAAAAGTCAAAACACTTATGAATCCCTAAATGCAGGTACTTTTCTTGAAAATCACAGACAGGAAAAGAAGACAAAACCTCTCCGGATCTGCTGTAATAGCTGCTAATAACACATAATTGTGACCAGTTACCGTAGACGCGCTAAAAATGGAAGTGGCACAACCGTACGATTATGACGGTGGAAAGTCATCAACGTGTTCCTCTTGTAAACAGCAAAGATATTTTATTTAGTACTGTATTGCGTAACAATACTAGGAAAACAAGAAGAAAGTATAAAGTCGAGAGTAACACACTGACCCATGCCCAAATAATTATATCTCCCGCGTCATTAGAAAACAAGGGATCCTATCCTGCTAGAGCTAAATCAGATTCGGGAAAACTATGCTGGAAGATATGAAGGCTAGGAAACAAAGAATACAATCAGACAAAACGTCTACTGCTAATAACAATTCCCAAAGAAGCTTTAAAAGTAAGTACACAGTAGTTAGTACACAGAATTTGATGTTGTAACCGTTTTAGGTGTAAAAAAGGCTTTTGGAAAGTTTAAAAATACTTTTTTTACATCTTAAACCAAAATTCGGTGTTAAGATATCAACTATTACATTTCATAATCAATATTCTAGTTTGCTAGTTAGCCACATTTCATATTTCCATACAGTAATATTGCCAAATTAATCAAAACAGGGAAATATTTGACATCTATTTGCGACGTTGCCCACTTTCAGAATAAACGCTCTTAAGGGGACTACAGGACCTAAACGTGCCTAAACGCAAGTTTTATAATGCCTAAAAGAATATGATCCACTGCAGTAAACAAAATCAGAAAAATATATGATATTCTTCAGGATATATGCTAGTATGATAGTGTGTTGAAAACATAATACAACTAATTTGATACGATAGAAAAAAATCATGAAGATACCTCTAAAAATTTATTTTTACGATTAAAAATCATATTAATTTACATGCAATCATTCTGATTTTTTGTCAGATTATTCTACAAGCTACATATTAGCATAATAGTGTTTTAATTTTCCAGTCCAATCAATAGATTTTCTGTAAATCGCTAACTGCTTCATATTTTGCAATAAATTACCTACGTCGTGTCATCGCGCTTCTCTTTCATATCTATGCAGTCCGACAGTGACCGCGCTTTAGCTGTTGTAAGCCTCTTAAGTAGTAAGACAGTTCTTAAAACACTCGGGAAAATGACATGATAGTCAAAGTTACGACAAATGAAAACTTAAAACGTTCCATGATTATTAGACACACGAAGGCAAAACTGCAAAAGCAGCTAATAACAACCTACCATAGACGCTTTAAAAGTAGAAGTGACACACAACACGTCTACATCACCATTGTGACGCTGGCAGTTTTTGTCGACGCTAACAGCACTCATTAGTCCGTCTGAATGCTGGTCGTCATTACTGTCTTTGTGTCCGTAATGGTGAACACGGGCGCTTTTTATGCACAAACTGTTACAGATGGATTGTTCAGGTAGCAAGGGGAATTTGTTACGTTTTGTTCGAGGATTTTCGCGGCTATGTTTAGGAAATGTGGTTCTTTTTTTAGCGGTAGAAGATTATGTTTAAGTGACGTGATTTGGGTGTTGCATGTGGAGATGGGTCTTTGCTTTGAGGATATTTCGTTGTTTGCTAATGTTATATAACATTTTATTGCTATCATAACCTGTTGTTTATTTTATTAATGTATTAAAAAATGGCGAGACTATTAGCACACTATTGTGTTAAAAAAACGACATCTATTAGGATGTATGCTTGCTTTGTTTCTCACAACTTGTAAAATTAGTTGATAGATTCAATTTATGTTTTATTTAAGTAAGGATATTATATTATTATTTTTATATTATTTAAATAGTTTATTCCTTAATTTTGTATAAGAAGTTTATCCAGTGCATATATTTTTAAGTTCTAATTATAGGACAACAAGCCTTAAATAAAATGTAATAACAGAAGTCAGCTTTTCTAGGTGTTGATAAAAGTGATCAAAATCTACTCAAACAATCGAAAGACTCATGTGAACATCAAGTCCTGGCTTTACGCCAAAAAGCGCAAATCAGGAAGCCTATCGATCTCAAGATCAGCTCTCATTACAGCTCATCGAATTATTACAGATTTCATCTTGATGGCAAGATGAAAACTGTAATATTTAGATGGGCTCCTAAAGTGCTATTAATATGGATGAATGGCGCTTTATTAGTAACCTATGATGAGGTTTTCAGATACGGACAGACGAAAAAAAAAACCTACATTATATCTGTATACATTTACGGTCTGCCCATTTATTGTTATAGAGATCATTTTCTTACCAGGCCACATGGCCAAATCCCTTCTAAATAACCTCCAGTACTTCTTAAGAACCAACCATCTATTTATAAGGTCAATCACGTTATCGTGAACATACGTAAAGGTAAATGAGCCTCAGGGGTGGCAGCAGAGATATGGCAGAATAAATAGGCTAACCGTATCGCGAGATATTTAGGCACCCCTAAAATTAGGGTAATCGATCCTTCGTGGGTAAATGAGGAACAATATTAAGGGAGCGCTGATAGCTTTATCGGGCGTTTTTAAGCCGATTCAAGTCGGCGTAATGGTGGAGCACCTTGGCGTAAGTGCGGGACCAAGGATATTTTTATAGAAATAAATGGGGGTTGAATATGGTTTGGGGAGGAAATAATAATCTATTATTATAAAGCTTAATCGTCACGTTAGTTATACTTCGTTTAATCGTTCAAAAACAAATTCTTATTCTATGATTTTAGGTGTCCGTAATCTAGGATTGTTTTAGGCAAAACACAGTGTATTACTTCAGTATAATTTCTTTAAATCACGAAAAACACATTTGTTTTAAAATACAATAAAAAACAATCACTTAGAAAAGAGAAAAACGCCAAACCGTTTAGAAAAAAAAAGGGGGAAACGAAAATACCGAAACAAGATTGACGAGTTCCCGACGTCTGTAGCTGACGTAAGCAATTTAAACGATTCCGTATCGGAAAACGGCTATCATTCAAACAATAAACACGATAAAACCCGGGTCTTTGTATTCATTGAACCATATGGGGTTTGGGTACAGAACATTATTTTTTAATTCGGAAAATTATCTATGGTCATGAATGTCTCGCACCAGTCTGCGTCTTCAGCAATGTTACTTTTTAGTTATAGTAAGTCGCGCCTAGAATCAAAACTATTTTCTTGGAAATTTTGACGTTCAAAAGTGGCTTTTAATAAAAGGCCTACTTGAAATAAAAGATTTTGCTTTGACTTTAATTTGTGGCATGATAATTAAGATATTTATAGCGACAGAAATATCACAAAACATATAGACAAAGAAAAACAAAGAACAATTTTTTGACATATTGTGAAATATAACCCAAAAACGTAATTATTATCCAGAGGTAAACAACCTTTTCTCAATTAAAGAAAACCTTCAGGAATTGGATACCTGTAGCAATGTTGGAATGTATAAAATGTTACAAATCTGACGGTGGCCTAAAGCAAATAACACGGGTCATGCAAGAATCTTTCTATGTTTGACCCTTAATTA
The DNA here is from genome assembly GCA_914767755.1 of Agrochola circellaris. Classification (NCBI taxonomy): domain Eukaryota; kingdom Metazoa; phylum Arthropoda; class Insecta; order Lepidoptera; family Noctuidae; genus Agrochola; species Agrochola circellaris. The sequence goes on from OU611853.1 coordinate 5,274,139, forward strand.
AATATTTGGAAGGGTCTGAATGTTAGGTGAATTAAACATAAGTGAATGTGTGGATTTTGAGCCGCAAGGAGGGGGTCGTGTGGTGTGGCATTGGTACTTATACCTTTGGGTAGTAAATGTTTTCGTTTCCATAATCAATATTCTTTGTACAGTGTATATTTGGGCTTAAGAGCGTTTATCCTGAAAGTTGGCAACGTCGCAAATAGCTGTCAAATATTTACCTGTTTTGATTAATTTTCAATATTACTATATGGAAATAAGAAATGTGGCAAACTCGCGAACTAGAATATTATTAATTATTCCACAGGAACGTATTACCAGTTTAACCAAATTTTATCCAAATCCGTTCAGCCGTTTTAGCGTGAAAGCGTAACAAATAAACAAACTCACTTTCGCATTTATAAAATTAGGTAGGATTTATAATATTCCATCAAAATCTTAAATCCAGGCAACAATAAGCTAATAGTGGTACACATATTTAAAACGTTACATGAACGATGGACAAATGTTCGTTTCAACGTATGTTACATCTCATGAAATATTTCACTTATCTGTAACTTATGCAAAGTGACAATAAAGTGACATAAAAGTAATACATTTCGTAGTTATATAAACGGTGGCTCCTAATTTAGAGTTCCTCATCTAAATCTGGATTTAAGCACCGATACATAGCGTCGTGTTAAGCGATCGATTTGGCTCAGTGCCCGAGATCCAGCACTTAGGAACACTTCCTTATCGTAATCTTATACCCAGTCTACTAAGGTATAATGAATATTAAGTTTTAGGCTATATTTTGTATGATTAAATATTAGGTTGGTTTGGTGAACGAGATAATGCAATGTTGAGGTCAAAGTTATTTCAGTGATTGTATCACCATGTTGGTTGAAGTGACGTCAGAAACAAAATGATTTTTTAGAAACATTAGCTTCGCGAGGTGATAAGTAATTAGAAATACTCTCCGATATGAGTGATTTCAAAAGTGATATTTATGTTTTCTTTGTTAAAATTCAAAAATAAAGGAGTTGACAAGTTTTCGTTGTAGTTTTTTTGTTATTGTTAGTACCTAATTGTTAAATATTCATTATATAATTTTGCTTGATCTACAAGAAAGATCAGGGTGGATAAAGGACTCCTCCAAAGATCTCCATTTATCTCTGTCCTGTGTTACTTGCCTCCGAAGTGGGCCGGCTTTACTTTTGCCCTGTGGCCTATTATCCAAAAGTGAGTTTCGCTATATTAATGAGCCTACTGATTTATAATATGCTCATTGGCAATTTAATGAAGGATACATACATACGTTAGATTACTCCCTTTTCCCACGACAGTAGTCAAAAACTAAAGAATGCCAGCTGTGACAATTTAGGACAAAATATTTGTAGCGATATCAAATGATTAAAATCACGTTTTTACATAATGTCCCAGGAGTTCGACTTACCGACCGAATACGGAATAATACTCGCGCTCTAAGACACAAATCGCTGACGTCACCCAAAAAGCAGCCAAGCTCAAGTGGGACTGGGCCGGACACATTTTCCATTTGTCGGATGCATTGTGGGCTCTAAGACCACTACAACATGGGTTCCTGAAAACGTCCAGCGGCATCGTAGAAGACCCATACGTTGATGGCGGGACGCACTTGTCGCTTATAGGAGGGCTCAGGATCGAGGTGAGTGGGAAAAGGAAAGGGTGATCTTTGCCCTGCAGTGGGACAATACAGGCTCATTATAATTATAATTTATTTTATATATGTGTCCAGTCCCTATTATATTAAAAGCATACGATATCTCAAAAGATTCAGATCAACAAAAGCACTTTACGTAAACAAGATATTCTTGTTCGCACCTTTGCTTGTATACTTGCATAAACTAGGTCGCGGTGCATACCGATGCATTATTACAGGCAATTAATATTTCAAGTCAACCTTAACCCACTTTCGAGCTATTTATTGCCTCCTCAACAAAATCATGTCATGTTCTACTTTAATAATGCATGTTGTTGTGTGGAAAGATTCTGCAGATAATGATGCTGTTTTGAAGTAAGATGAGCTCTGTACTTATTTTTTTATTGGCCATTAAGGTTTTAAGATCTTTATCCTTTGATTGAGCTCGTGGCTAAGTAATAACAGCCGCACGGGTCGATCCACCAGGTTAAGCTACGCTTTCCGGGGTTGGTCCGTGAATGGGTGACCATCTTTTCATACCGTGACGCCTCCGTGCCTCGGAAAGCATGTTAAGCCATTAGCTATCATTTGTGGATCTTTAACAGTCGTTACAGGTCGTCAGAAGCCCGAAAGTCTGACAACCAGTCTTATCAAGGGGTACCTATCGTATTACCCAGTTACTGGGATGTGGAGGTCAGATAGGCAGTCGCTCCATGTAAAATACTGGTATTCAGCTGCATCCGGAAAGACTGGAAGCCGACCCCAACATAGTTGGGAAAGGGCTAAGCAGATTGATCTTTGATTGATGATGCGGTCCACCAACCCGCACTGGGCCCGCGTAATAGATTACAGCCCACTCCCCTCGAAGAGAGGAGGCCTGTGTCCCAGCAGTGGGAACATTATAGGAACAATGATTATGATGATGCTGTCGAGGATGATTTGAGCTTACTTTCGATTTAGTCATAAAAAACAAGGCCTCACAGCACATGTAAAGGAAAAAGACCGAAAATTGTTAATTTGTAGTTGTCACCCAAAAAATATTTTTTTGCGGTTTTAAGCTTACATTTGCAGTTAGAGAATTTATAATTATATCGATGTATGGGAGAACATGTTTTTCAACGACAATGTTAACTTTGTTTTTGGGATAAATCCATCCCAACTATGGATACCTTTATTGTGCGTAGTCCAACACGCACTTGACTGGTTTTTTTAATTTCCATAAATTTCATTCCTCCTATTCCATACCGAATCACAGTAATCAAACATATCCTCTAAAAAAACATCTTTTCCGCTCCATTATCCAAACATACATTCTCATCCAAAAAATGTACTGACCCAAAATGAGAATACACAAATTACCAGCACATTCTTCATAACAACATGTCACAGTACACTACATCAGTATACCAACCGACTTCAAAACCCAAAAGGCAGATTTTAATTACGGGAACTGCCTCCGGCTTTTGAAGTCCCATTGTGCCTTTGTGCCGTATGCGACTGTTTGTGAGTCCCTATCTCCGCAGTGTTTGTGGCGAAACAACTGGATTTCGTTTGCAGACTGCCGAATTTGTATTAACTGAGTTTTAGAGGCTGTGGCTTCAAGTCATGTGGGATCACATGTGATGAAAAAATTGAGAAATATTTCGAATTTTTGATCTTGTTGTCATCAAATTGTGTGTATATTTTAGCCTTTCAATAATCAATCTGCCTAGCCTTTTCCCAACTATGTTGGGGTCGGCTTCCAGTCTAACCGGATGCAACTGAATACCAGTATTTTACATAGAGCGACTGCCTACCTGACCTCCACAAACCAGTAACTGGGTAATACGATACCCTTTGGTAAGACGGTTGTCAGATTTTCAAGCTTTGGAGTCCCGTAACGACTATCAAATATCCAAGAATGACAGCGGGACTAACGGCTTAGCGTGCTTTCCGAGGCAAGGAGGAGTCTCGGTATGTAAAAATGGTCACCCATCCACGGAGCAACCCCGGCAAGCGTAGCTTAACCTTATGGATCGACCCGTGCGGCTGTTATTATTTAGCCACAAGCTCCTCAGCCTTTTTAGCCCCCTTCTTTAGCCTTTCAATAATCTATAATTATAATAATGTTGAACAGTTTGTTTGTCGAACACGCAAATCTCTGAGAGTATCAATCGAATTGAAAAAAATCTTTTTGTATTATATTGCCCAATTCTTTAACATCGCGCTATGATCTTTAGGAGCCGACCAAAAAGAAAAAAAGGCAGAAAATGCTAAGCGAAAACGAAGTAATAGTGCGGGCGGACGATGCGATGCGACGCGGTGGGTCGGAGGACCAAGACATTTCACGCGGACGAAGTCGCGGGCAGAAGCTAGTACAATGAGCCACGAACTATGAAAAACCAACTTGCCGTAATTTTTGAAAATATTTTCTGTTATGGAGATATCTTGAATCACAGCTAGGCTTAGTTCTCTACGACTTATCATTTGTTATGGATGTAAATTCGGCTCAAATTGGAATACCTTACTGAATTATGGGAAAACAAATCCAAAGGTATCTAATGAGTTTTGGATTTGTTACTCTTCAATATTTTCTGATCACAATTTCCACAAATACCAAACACACGAATCATTCCGGAACTATGTTATTACTATACGCAGTTATTATTGTTTTGTTGTCCTGTCCAACAATGCACGCACAAATTACAGGACTTTTTCCCCTCACAGAACAATGCGAACTAAATGATAGGACAGACAATTATTTGTCACAGGCTTTTATTCGGAACTATTCGTAAAATACCGATGATGAATAACTACAGGAAACCAGATGCGAGCAAATAATTCATGTGTGGTTGTTTTGACGTGGGTTTTCTAAACTAATATTATTAAGAGGAAAAATTTGGTTTTTTGTATGATTTTTTGTAATTGAAAATTAAAAAAAAAATACTTAACAGATTTAAAAAATTCTTTAAACATCTATGAAAAAAAAAATACTCACAAGCACAACTTAAGAAAGAAAGAAAGAAAATACGTTTATTTGCGGTACACATGACGCAAGGAAATAGGTAACTATACACGAAAATAAACAATTTGGGGGAAAATATGCGTCACATCCACGCAAAACGGCCATCGCTCAGCATAATGCTGCTACCCTATGCGAGACAGAGCCCCAACGCTGGTTTTCAGCGACAGCCGGCGTTGACGTGATGACGTCAACCGGTGCAGCATATAGTGAAATAACAAATAAATACAATATACTTAGGTACTTTTACCAAAAATCAATCAGTAAACATTTTTTCAAGCCCACGATAATTAATTACGCTGACAACGACCGCTCATTATATTCCACACTGCTCACTAAATAATAAACCCTCACAATTGCATTTCAATGGTGCACTTGAACAATTATTTCCTACAAAAGGCAGGACCGACAACCACAAAATACCGACGGTCAACACAATTTATATACATACACAAATCAACCAATGTATTTCCAGTATAAGCAGACCTCTCATTGTATGGAAAGCGTGTCATCATCTGCCTAGCCTTTTCCCAACTATTTTGGGGTCAGCTTCCAGTCTAACCGGATGCAGCCTATTAACAATATTTTACATGGAGCGAATGCGTATCTGATCTCCACAATCCAGTTACTGGTTAATAGGAAAGGAAGCTAATAGAAAGTCTTAAGGGTGTAAGAAGATTGGTTGGTGGTAGAGCTTATTCTAAGTCCGCCTGGCTAGCTACCACCATCTTATCTAAGTCTGTCGCCATGACAACAACGTTAACAGCATTGTTGTGTTTCGGCAGTTAGAGGTAAGTTAGCCAGTTCCTCTGTGGTTGAGGTTTCCGGGTGAAGCTCGCTTCCACCTTCGGCCTGATCATCACTTACCATCAGGTGAGATGCAGGCCAAGAGCTTCCCTATAATGATAAAAAAACACATAATGGTTATTCATGCATTCCGTACATCAAACTAAGGGAAATTCAGCAAAAATGAATGCCGCGAAACAAATATTTTTGGTGTATAACATCGCTGTTTTCAGCAGTGCGCAATGTAACATACGCAAAACACACAAAAACTGTGTTTATAGGTGGATGCGACGATACAGGAGTTGTGGGCTTATTGGGGGTTATTTAAAGTTTAGTTATAACATATAAAACTGGTTTTCGTGAAAAAAATTGTTGGAACTTTGACCTTCAATATCTCCGTAATCACAAGGTTCCCAGGCATCTCTACAATGACGGGGAATATAAGTGCCTTTGCGTCTTTTACACTCCTTATAATGCGAGGTCGGCTTATACCGGAAATGAATAGCATGATGTGTCGCCGAGTGCACACGCAAATGTGACGTATCAACCAACGGATGTGAGCCAAAACTATAATTCACTACACATATATACCTATGTAACAAAATATTGGTTCCAATATTAATTATGTACTTATTTAATTAAATTGGTTCGCTGAAGTGGAATGTTTAATTAATAAGTATTTCGGTTTCAGGTAATTGATTTGAAAATGCTTCATGTTTGGTCATCAGTTTTAAACTGAACGCATCATAGATGAAACAAGTGCTATAATTACATTGATTTAAGTTGTATGATCAGTGGTGGCCGTGGTAACGGCCCCGACTTAGAAATTGTAGGTCGTGGGTTCTAACTCAGGCAAGTGCTTTCAAAGTCAAAGTCAAATCATTTATTTCAAATAGGCCCTTGTAAGGCACTTTTGAACGTCAAAGTTTACAAAAAATTGAATTGATTCTAGTCGTCCCTTCCAAAAGGTAGTTTTCGTATGGAGAAGAATGGGCAAGAAACTCCACCGTTACTCTTTTAAAAAGTGTTACAATATTTTGTATATGTACCTACGTACATTAGTTACATAATTATATGTGAAGACGAAGCAACCAAAAAAATAAAAAAAAACGTTACCACAATAGGTAAAAAGAAGAATTAATAAAACTGAAGCGACGAAAGATAAATTAATTACTTATGTGATAGATGCATGGTTCTCACATATTTACAAACATTGTAAAAGTAGACGATTTTCTTAAAATTTTACAATTAATAAGTCATTGTGTGAGGAAGTAATCACAGAATGTAAAATCAATGTCATATAATACTTTACTTTGTGTAAATAATTTCATCACCACTGCTCTCAAAACGGTGAAGGAAAACATCGTGAGGAAACCGGCATGTCCTAGAACCGAAAAAAAATCGAAGACATGTGACATCTACCAACCCGTACTGGGCTCGCGTGGTAGATTACCCAGCCCACTCCCTCTCGAAGTGAGGAAGCCTGTGTCCCAGCAGTGGGAACATTACAGGCTGATTATGCTAAGTTGTATGATCAACTTTAAAAACATGAACATCACGACTTCATCATTATGTTCTTCATTTCTTCTTCTTCTTTATCATGACTTTAAATGCGAACATTTAGGACTTAGAATATGTGATTATCTTACATTGATCACTGCCGAAAAACGAGCCCCATTAACCAGTCTTATTATCACGCGTGATAACTAACACAAACTCTCGCTGCGGCGAGAACTACTCTCGTATAAGTTGTGCCATCATAAAATCTACACATAGGCATTCAATCTAGCTTGCGTTCCTCAGAGGTGAAAAAAACCAGAGAGAGCTTTGTGCTACGACGACCAAATATAATAACATATTTTCTTCTACCATAAAGATAAAACATTTCAGCCACTAGAAAGCATTATTTCTCACGTACAACAGTTTCAAGGAATTGGTCCTTGTTTCCCAAACTAAAGGTACATAATATATTTCACGTAGGCAGGAGTAGGCAAAGCTTTGTTTAGTTCCTACACATTGAACATAGGGTTCTTCTTCCGCCTCTTAAAACACTTTCAATTCAGTATTCCTGTATTCCCAATTCCCTAGAACATTCCACTACACACGTCATGTAGATACACTACGAACAAAACAAATAGTAACAAAACACAACTATACACTAGTTGTGCAGCGGTTGTCACCACAGCGCCCTCTTGTGGGAGCCCGTTTTAATTGCGCTTGTATTTAACTGTTACTATTGATTAATTAAAGACTGTCGAACTACATACACGCATGAACCACTTCTCTTCCTTTCTTCCACCATTAGGACCAAAAGATAGGTATTTTATATTCTTCCTCCTTCCACTTTAACGCCCAGTTTCAAACTCATGAGTCTTAAGAAATTGACATAATGTTTTCTAAATTTCTAACTAACTTTGAACGCCTCGTTGGCCTAGCTTGAGGTCTTGGGTTCGATTCCCAGGTCGGGCCAAATATCAATGGATTTTTCCATTACGAATTTCTCAGTAGCAGCCCGGAGTCCGGATTTGTGCCCTGTTGATGGCAATAGGCTTGCTCTCTATTGCATGGGACTTAAAACTAACTGGCGAAATGTGGGTGTATAGGTAGGACATCTCAGCCTAACCCTCGGGGGAATACAGGTAACTTTCAATCGTGTGTTCGTTTTGTATTTTTCAGTTGTAACTATAAAAAAGACTCTCAATCCATGCTTCCTGAATTCCCAATTCCCTAGCATACCAATACACGCATACTTATCCTAAAAAAAAACAAATAGTAAAAAAACACTACTATACAACTTTATCGACAATTTCGTTGATGACAGTCCCATGGTCCTAGCGGGTAGCGGGGGAAGAAGGACGCGGCTAAAAACAAATGACGCGCACCCGACCGCAAAAGCTATCGCGTTGTCGAAGATGAGACTGCAGATTTTTCTTTGGTATATTTCGTGATTTATTTTGCCTGCACGAAATTTCAGGCACATTTTCCATCTATTTTCCCTGAATTGCCAATTCCCTAGCATACCAATATACGCTATGAACAAAACAAATAGTAACAAAACACTACAAGGTATACAACTAGTTGTATAGCGGTTTTCATAGCGCCCCTGGTGGCAGCGCGTTTTAATTGCGCTTGTATTTAACTTTCATTTGCCCGGAACAACGCAGACATTTCTATTTGTCGTGCTTCATGCAAAGCGAGTGTTTGATTTTCACTTATTGGTGGGCTTTACATGATTTATAGTTATTTGCAAAAGGTAGGAAATTGCGTCAGCATGTGTCTGGCGAGTTGAAATGTATTACGATAAGCATCCAATTCGATTCGCAACTCTTTATAAAGGAGTTGATGAGTGATTCTGAAATGACATGAATACTTGTTTATTGGCGAAAAAATTACAAAAAACATAATTAATTTTGGGTCATTTTCATTGCAAGTATTTTGTATCAAGACCAAGATATTATTATCTGCATACCCTTTTTCCCAACTATGTTGTGTTCTGCTTCCAGTCTAACCGGATGCAGCTGAATACCAGTATTTCAAGACCAATATATACCTACTAACAATTTCTAAATCACCAACAGTCTAACTAAATAATACATTGAGTAATTGCTAATAAAAATGTATTAAGGCTATCTACACTAATATAAAAAAGAGAAAAGATTTTTTTTTTTTCGAAACTCGAAATATACTGGACTGATTTAAAAAATGTATTCACCTGTAGAATGCTTTTTTATCACTGAGTAATACAATGTGTAGAAAAAGCCCGGTCCGATCTGTGAGTGTTATTAAGTATCGTACTAACAGTCTATTTATGTGGTAATTTTCAGGAAAAAAAAATACTGGAATAATAGATGGGGCGCGCGGAGTGTCTACAAAGTCATAACTTATCACCCGAGTTGAAATTTTTCTAATTTTTAATGGAATTTGGATAATTATGGTACTAAAATCGTGAAATTTAAATAGCAATAACTTTTTTATTTCAAATAATAATAAGATTATTTATTACTTTTTGGTAATTTTATTGCAGTAACTATGTGCCCTTTTCGGATTGGAGCGGGTTTTTTTTACATAATTTATAAAGAAATCACGCGAGCGAAGCCGCTGGCGCAAGCTAGTTTAAAATAAGAATCTAAAAGCCTCCTACGGGATTTTCTAGAAAACGGGCCATATTAAGGTCACCCCGTATAAATAATCAAATATTCATTACAAGTATTCTAACCAAAGAAGATCGAATTTCTTACTTAGGGTAATATTTCATTTTCTTAGAATAATATTTTCTCCTTTAACATTATTTAATGTCAACTCCCACGTCTAATTTATATTCATACCCAAATCTATTCTATTATAAAGAGGTAAAATTCGTGAGTTTGTACGTACCCACATACAAACTCACGAATTTTAAAGGCTTCTGCCCGATACTTCGTTGGCGTGAAATTTCTTGTCCCCCGACCCATCCCGTCGCATCGCATCGCCCGCCCGCGCTTTTACAACGTTTTCGCTAAGCGTTCTTTCAAAAGAATCATCCATCCGATAACAAATTATAATAATTAAGCGAAAAGTAGAAAAATCCATTTTCACAAATAAACAGAGAAATTTAAAATAACACTTTTATGACGTCTGTCTGTAAAATCAAGATTCCATTCAATTCAATTCAATTTATTCAGTAACAATATATGTACATTGTGTTCGAAATTATCCAACATGAAGCATAATTATACACAAACATTACAAAATAACGATGTTCAAATATTATTATTAAAAACCTGGAGGCCGGTTTAACTTTGACGTTTATTTAAATCCAGATTTAAACTAAATCAATGACATGCAAATCGTTAAATTAAATTTAAGCCTAAGTCGAGATTTAAAATTAAGAGACAAAGGTTCAAAAATGGCATTCAAAATCGCAGTTTGTAGAAAAAAGTCCCTTTATATAAAATCGGGCCTTTTTTTCTTTTTGCTCGGCTCCTAAGGGTCTTAAGCGTGATGTTAAATAGTCAAGCCTTCCTCAAGAATTGAGCTATCAAATACAAAAAGATTTTATCAAATCCATTGAAATTTACAGAGATTAGCGCGTTCAAACAAACAAACCAACTTCAGCTTTATTATTAATATAGATTGTAAGTTATTTTTTATTTTTTTGTAATTGCATTTACTTCGGAATTACTTATTATTAAAAAAAAAAAAAATTACAGATCCAATTCCAAAAATTCTTTCATTAATGGGAAGCTACAGCATTGCCGAATGTCATAGGATTTATTTTTGTTTAAACAAGAAGTTTCGAAGTCGCGGGCAGAAGCTATCTAAACTAATATTATAAAGATTAAATTTTTTGCTTTTTGCATGTTTGTTTGTCATGAATAAACTCAAATACTACTGGACCGATTTTTAAAATTCTTTCACCAGTATAATGCTATATTATCACTGTGTAACATAGGCTATAATTTATAGAGATAACACGCGGACGAAGCTGCTGGTGGAAGCTAGTTACTTATATTGGTTCTTTGTTTGGTTACTTTTATTGCTTTTTTAGTGGTACTTTTTTTTTTTTTTTTGTAATGTGCGTTTGGTTTGTGAAGAATAAACACTTTTTCTTTCTTTCTTTTCTTTTTTTTTATATTGTTACTAAACTCAATAGAAGTTATAAAGGCGGGTACACATTTCCTCGAATCCGCTGAATAAAAGTTAATTTGGAGAGGAGAGAAATTAAGCACCGTTTACAATGTCCGTGGCGCCATGATTTATTACGGTGCGTGACAGTGTGGGGCCACGAATTCAGCGGGGAAAGAGGAAGGAGCGAGAGCGATTCTTGTAGAAAGAGTTGACTCTCCAAGTAAACCAATTGTTCAATCATGATAGCCTAGAGACCTAACAGATCACTATGCCCAAGTTATTGATGTAATTACTGCAGATTGCAATTACGGGAATTGAAAAATGCGTAATAATTACCTTCTGGAAGGTTTTCTAACCAACCATTAAGTCAATTATCCTTAAAATTCAAGCCATAGTAACTACTAAGAAATAGAAGATAACAAAAGAAACGTTTACGAACTCACCTATTACCTCACAGCAAATTAGTTACAAGAAAAAATCTCCCCAGTCCCGCTGTTTTCACAGCCTCCATCCAAAACGGGCGATAAACGCTCACGTTAAAGTTTACGACATCAACATTTTGACAGGCAGTCTGCCAGACGTACGATCATATAAACAAAATTCGCAACGTTTGATTGAATACGTCTCGCAGACGTACTGGTGTTGCCAGACTTTATTGTGGCTGGGCTTGCGCAATAAATGGGTGTTTTATTACGGATCCAATTGTAGACAGTGAAATTGGAAATGATGGTCTTAATTTAGGTTACGGGAAATGAACAGATACAAGAAAGTGTGCAATAACCCTTACTCTTATGAGATAAGACAGTGACATCACACTACTAACGAAATAATGGTACATACTTAGATTCTTATAAGGAGCTTATGGCTAAGTAATAACTGCCGCACGGGTCGATCCATCAGGTTAAGCTAGGCTTGCTGGGATTGATCCGTGGATGGGTGGTCATCTTTACATACCAAAACTCCTCCGTGCCTCGGAAAGCACGTGAAGCCGTTGGTCCCGGCTGTCATTCGTGAATCTTCGACAGTCGTTACACCCGTAACGACTGTTGACTACCCAGTCAGAAGCCCGAAAGTCTGACAACCAAGTCTTACCAAGGGGTATCGTATTACCCAGTTACTGGGTTGTGGAGGTCAAATAGGCAGTCGTTCCATATAAAATACTGGTATCCAGCTGCATCCGGTTAGACATTAAGCCAACTCCATCATAGTTGGGCAAATAATTTCGTTAATAACTAAAGTAAGAATTGATCTAGAGAAAAAAAATCTTGTGGCTGGATAATAAAACTATGTTTTCTTTCTGTGAATACTTATTTTAGGCATAAAAGCCGAGCAATCTTGATTTTAGTTAAATAATCTTAAAAAATGACATTTGACTTTCTAATAAAAAATGAATCGAGGAAAATGTTACAATTACGTCACTGTCTTGTACATGGAAAGAAAAAGATCCAATAAATCATAAACTAAATTCCAATAAAAATAAAGTTCCATTTTGATTGTCTGTTTGAGAATATGAATGCAAATTAACATACAATTTAGGGAGCCGGCTCTTAATAATATACGACACCATAACTACGACTACGATATAAAGGGTCAAATTAAATTAGCTAGCAAAACTCCGCAGACGTGATTAATGTTTTTTTTTGTCTTGTTTGGATCTAAAGGTTGACTGGTAGAAAATGCCTCAAGCATTAAGTCCGCCTTTGTACAGTAATTTTTTACTTGTGCATAAAGTATTAATAGGTAAATAAATAAAAATATCGATACCCACCATGTTTCGGAGTTTCGTTAGCTTTTTTAATTTGAACCTTTAAAAACCAGTTGCTTGCTCTTCTGGAATAATCAAGATCAAGAGATTGTACATTAAAACAGGTAATAAACCTACAGTAGATTAACCCACAATAATAACGTACTTAAATCTAGCCAGTCTACTGTCGAAATAACCAGACAATAATAAACACAGTTATTAGAAAATGGACTAAAATTAGCAGCCGTATATTTAAGGCCGGATACAGATTTGGGTTACCCGAGCGATGGCGGAAGCACACGATCTTTTGTTGTGACAGATATAATGCAATATGGTTTGATTTATGAGTGACAAATAAGTGAAATTGATTGGGCATCAAAACTGGCTGTTGATTATTTTAGATTTTCTATTGTTTTCATATTTTCTTAACACCAACTGTTATGGAATTACAAAAGTATGACCTATTTGACTTGACAACACATCTAAGCATCTAAGGCCCACTTGCGCGTTAACAGCTAACTCGGAGATAACAGCTTACTCAGGGTTAATCCGATAATTGAATCAACCCTGAATTAGCTGTTCTATGTTAAAGGGTTTGGTTTCCACACTCAGTCCGTCAGGTGGACCATTGTGCGTGCGCCATGGCGGCCGTTTGGTGGTTATTCCAACCATCCCCACCTCCCTCCAAAAGATAATGAGTTAGCTGTTAACTCGGCGTTATTTAGCTAACCCATGTACGCACAAATGGGCCTTAGGGATCTCGCACGGACGGCAACGAACATGACTTTTGGTGACACCGACCAACTATAAAAACCGATACGAATCGCGCACTTGGTTGCAACGGCCAATTAGCCGCCCACCATAAAACACCACTAGACGGCCACGACTGCCCGGAGTCGTGGCCGTCTATAGTTTACTTGGTCGGTGCGACCTAAAGTCGTGGCTGTGGCCGTCTAGTGCGCGAGATTCTAAAATTAAACGAAAGCACGCATTTAAAACGCCAGAGTAGAAAATAGATTAATTTTATATCCAACCAACACATGAACTCACTTAATAAATAAATTCATTAAAATCACTTACCGTTAAACATTATCAGATCAAATAAAATCGACACAATTAATCAACTCAGCTACATTCGTTTACAACGCAGACACAACCATCACTGAATAAATAAATCTGCAGCGAATCCACAGAAAATAAAGTGCTGAATAATTCAAAATAAGAACAGCCGGTCGATTCTGTAAAAATATCAACGTGAAACTTAGGTGAAGTGAGCTGTCACTGTCACAAATCGACCGGCTGGATGCTAGGGATTTACACTATTGACAGCTCACTTCACCTAAGTTTCACGTTGATATTTTTACAGAATCGACCGGCAGTGCAGCACACAATACCAAACTATACTCCATTTGGAATAAGATTAGACATTTCACTAAGTTTTTTACAGTCCGTTCAACGGATTTTGACTTCAATTGCGTTGGTGGCAGACAACAAATGGCAGCTGCAATAAACAGTTGGTATTGTAACCACTTTTCTGCTTTTAATGCCATCCTTATGCCCACGGTATAGAACTCAGAATCGGTTGAACGTACTGTAAAAAGGGTTTGTTTAAATGTCTAATATTATTTCAAATGGCGTATAAATACTTTGAATATTTTATGCAAAACTTTTCGTAATATTTCTAACTCCTCGCCAGATATTGGCAATAAAGAGAGTAACAACAAAAGTCCATAAATAATAACAATAAACTAAGATAGGTGTTTTCTGAATGCAGACACTTCAGCGAATATCTCAAGGGTATAATAAACTTGAAGATGCTATAAAGAACACCATCTCGAGAGAAATTGCGGGTTGTTTAGAAGAACAAAATTTATGAGTTGACTAAGACTAATAACGGCCTTTATGAATAAACTCATAATCGGCTAATGGCGGATAATTTTAAAGGAATAATTGACCATGTTTATGGTCATGTTTTTTTTTTAAATGGATTGTCTCCAAGTTTAGCGCTTTAGGCATAGATTAGTACAGATAGGACACTTCACAAAATCATTTAAATTAAAAGCGACTCTTACTACGACATAATAAAGTGCAATTCAGGTCGTGCTGCGCTTATTACCTACAGTTATATTCACCTAGATGTTGCGTGTCTTTCTATCGCGTAAAGCTCGTTACACACATCGAAGATAATATTTTATATATTATAGCGCTGAAAGATACTTTAAGATAAATATATATTATCTTCACTGTGTGTGGTGAGTCATTAAATTTTACGATGAGCGATATGTCGAAGATAATGATATATTATCTTTTCTTCAGACTACGTTACGCCCACTGTATTCATCTAGAAAGGAAGAAAGAAAGAAAATACGTATATTTGCGGTACACATGACGCAAAGAAAGAACAAAACACGAAAATAAACAATTTTGGGGGAAATATGCGTCACATCCACGCAAAACGGCCATCGCTCAGCATAATGCTGCGACCCTATGCGAGACAGAAACCCAACGCTGGTTTTCAGCGACAGCCGGCGTTGACGTGATGCCTTCGACCGGTGCAGTAATAGTGAAAGAACAAAATCAAAATCATCTGTGCAAATCATCTGGTAGGGAAAAAAACATACCGGACACAATACCGGTTTACGCAAAATTGACACTAAGGACCATAATTTCATAGGTACTGGTAGCTACAATTAAAATACAAAACCACATAGAAACATAACCACAAAGAATATGCTTAGAGTACATAGTACATAAACAAATAATAGACTAGACTAGGCGACAACAAAAAAATCAAAAAACTTATATTACAACCCCAAACTTAGAAATCAGACGTCACCTGCGGCCTTAATGCTTTCATTTTAACAGTTCAACAACATTAATTGCATTATTTATGTTGTTGAGCAAACTCTTCGAACATAAATGTAGCAATGAGCAATATCTTTCAAAATTATTCAGATTGTGATTGAAAGTGTGTGATAGTAGCCATTTTGTTGACAGACAAAAATCGAATTAGCAAGCGGCGAACCCTTCGTACATCAAAATATTGTACCTACTCTGGCCTACATAGGGGAAGGTTGCGATCATTGAACCAGCACTTTCATTGGACCACCAACGTATTTCCAAAACTGTGCATGATACCTGTACCTAAACTAGTCGAAACGAGTCCTTAGCGGCTCAGTTGCACCCCCCTCTTACCTCAGTGACGGTGCGGCACGTGGCGAGGAAGGACGCGCGTTGTTGTGTTTGCGGCGGTCAAAATCTAATAATTTCACTCAGGATAATTTGACGTAAGTATAATTGCATCCATATTTATCTTCAGGCAATGTTATGACATATTAGAGAATTTAATTGTGATTCCAAGAGTGTTATTCAATTTTGTTTTATCGTGATCATGTATATTTTAGTTAGTTTTTTCTTAACGAGTACCTTGTTGCCATCATTGGACTCCAAGAGAGATCCACCATTGGACCGGTCCAATCATAGCAACTTTTTTACTGTTATTTTCTGGTCATAATTATGGGAATAGATTTCGATTATTTAACTTTCTGGAAATAAATCATAGAAAAATCACTGTAAATTTGAAATTCCAGAATGTCGCTAAACAAAAGGAAGTACTTCGCATGGAATGAAACGAGTATGAACCTTGCCTTAGAATCAGTAAGGAAACAACGAGTGGGCTTAAATGAAGCAAGCAGAATATACGGAGTCCCGAAAGCGACTCTGAAACGGAGGTTAGATGGTGTAAACCAAAAGGCCAAAGAACACGTCCAAATACCAGGTTCCGAAAGTGACCTCCCTCCAGAATTAGAAGATGAGCTGTGTAAACACGTGCTTGAGATGGAAGGTTGCTTGTATGGCATTACTCCTACAGATATTAGACGACTGGCATTTGAGTTAGCGGAGAAAAATAAAATAAAGCATCGTTTTAACAAAAATAAACAATCTGCGGGAAAAAAATGGTACTACGCGTTTATGAAGCGACATCCCAATTTAAGTTTACGACAACCAAGAGCAACATCCATGAGCAGGGCTACAGGATTCAATAAGCCAGCTGTTGATGATTTTTTTAACAAATTAGAAGCAGTCTTAGACAAACATGACATAAAAGATGCGCAGCGGATATATAATATGGATGAGACAGGCTTGTCAACTGTGCAGAAAAAGACTAGAAAAGTACTGGCGTTAAAAGGTAAACGCCAAGTTGGAGCCATTACTAGTGGAGAACGTGGTGTAACAACAACAGCCGTATGTTGCGCTAATGCTGCTGGAAATTTCGTACCGCCACTCATAATTTTCAAACGCAAACGCGCTAAAGACGAACTGAGGGATGGGGCACCACCTGGCACCATATTTGCTTTCAATCCAGACAGTGGATATATAAACAAAGAGATTTTTAATCTGTGGTTGCAACATTTTGTTGAGACTGTGAAGCCAACACCATAAAAAAAGGTTTTGCTTCTGATGGATGGCCACGCTAGCCATACTAAAAACCTAGAGGCTATAAATTATGCAAGAAGACATGGCGTAGTTATGTTTTCGTTTCCAGCACACACAACGCACCGGCTGCAACCCCTTGATGTGTCATTCTTCAAACCGTTGAGTCTTTATTACATAGACGAAACTGAAAAATGGCTCCGGCTAAATCCTGGAAGAACTGTGACTGTCTTCCAAGTGTCTATGCTCTTCGGAAAGGCCTATTTTCGAGCTGCTTCCGTAGGCACGGCTGCGAATGGATTTCTGAAAACAGGCATTTACCCTCTCAACAAAGATGTGTTTGCAGACTATGAATTTATAGAAGCAGCCGAACAAGAAAACGCAGAAGATTATTTTGGAACGGTGTTGCATGTCCAAGATCCGATAGACCCATTGTCTGTAAATGCATCATCACAAGAAGAATCTATAGTCCCAATCATAGAAGAACCAATGCCCCATGCAGAGCCGCTACCTACAAAATCGACTGATTACTCACCTAGAGATGCAGAGGTGAGCAACGTAAATGTTGGATCTCCAGCTTCAGCACCAATTCAAATAAGGCGAAGTGACAATGTCCAAACGCCTATAGTGGAGAGTAATTCTACCAACTTTGAATTCCACATTCCACAAATATCTCCTGGAGCCAAGAAGATAGCACAGGAATTACGAAAAAGAAGTCGAAAAGCCCAAAGTAGCATAGAATTGACTTCGTCGCCGTACAAAACTGCCCTAGATGAGACTGCAAAGGTTCCAAAGCAGAAGAAGCCAAAACTGTCCACAAAAGAACCTCAACCATCAACCAGTAAGCAAGCTAACGAGAATATAGAAAAATGGTTTTGCAAAATCTGCTTAAAATGTGAAATAGAAGACATGATTCAATGTATGATCTGTAAAACCTGGGTACATGTTGATTGTGCTTGTGTTAAGAAACATATAAAAAAGTATCTGTGCCCTCATTGCACATCATAGACATCACTTACAATAATGATTGAAATCTATTGTGCCTTTATAAAATGTGATTTTTATAACCTGTTGATCTTGTTTTATGTGACGTAAGTGACTATATTACCTCAAAGAGTTAGCAGTAGCTACAAATTTAAGACTTTATCTAGATCTTTATAAAAGTTTTGTTGATTTCATTTTCTTTTTTTATAAGATTTAATTTTTAATACTTGCTAACTTGCTATTACTTATATACTACAAGTGACCTTAGATTTTTAATAAGTTGATTTTTATATTTGTTAAATTAATATTAAGCAGAAAATATGATTTATTCACTCTTAATGTTACTTTTATTTAGATTGTTTCTTAATTTTGATGACGCGTTGATCTCATTATGTGCCAAAGTTAAAATTTAATTACTAATTAAGTATTATAAGACTGTAGTTTGTTTGTTTGTCGTATGTGTATGAGTATTGTTTGTCTCTTTACGGTTGTCATAGTTGTGTAATATTGTTAATTATAATAAGTTGCCTCGATTGGACCTTTAGAACAAATTTCTCGAAGTCCAATGGTGGCAACCTGGTGGTCCATTGAAAGTGCCTATGGTCCAAAGAAGGCGACAGCCCAAGATTTTGTTTTCTTCGTATAAATTAAAAAGTATAAGCCTGAATTGTTAGTGCGTTTGATTATTATAAATAAAGGTTCTACGGAATAAAAATAATGAACTGCTTTCATTTTAATACTAACACTGTTTGACATATGAAGTCGTAAAGTTAAGTGGTCCATTCATAGCAACCTTCCCCTATAATTGCATTAAAACACAGTACAAGCAGGGTAACAGGCTGTACAAAATTTGTCCATCCAACCACACACCATACCGTGGCTATGTGAAAAATTAAACGATCCTTCGACGGTCCGTCGCGCTTCACGTTAAAAGCGTACGCGCTTTAAATCAATATTTTCATACACCCCTCAGGCATATTTGTTTATTTAATAAAACAGTACATTTTCTGTTACGACATTTTTTTTGTGTTATGAAATATGTGGTGAATTTTTTTCTTTGATTTTTCGAGGAATTTCGTAAATCCGCAGCCAATAAAAATGGAGGGGTTATTTAATGAACGTTGGAAAATATTGGAGCTGTTTCTCGTAGCCATTTTTTTCATCATTCACAAAGATAAAACAGAATCATTCGTTTCCAATTTTACATGATGACGTAAGCATAAAATCGAGTGTTGCCATTTAAATGTTATTCTTTTTTATGTTAGTAAAAATAAGGGGAGTGAATTGATTCATTATTTTTAACCGACATGAATGCCAGATATCGCCATCATTTACGGTCTTACTGCTGTGTAAAGACCTCTTGTGTTTTCTGCCATGCTTCCCTCCCTAGTCAGAGCAAATGTCATCCAGGTCAGGATTGCCAATTGGTATGTTCTACTTCAAGATTGCACCACAGAACCTTCACCGTCTTATTACAAAACGAAGCCTTCAAACCTTCGAGCCAGTTATTGTATTTTGAACTTAATTCCGTCACAAGTAAAGTTCTAAATGCTAAATACACCGTAGACTTAGGTTTAACGTTAGTTTTTGTAATTAGAACTTCAACTTTGGTAGACTAGATAAAGTTCGAAATTAAAAAATGGCTCGACGACGAAATCTAGGTCTAAATATAAAACTTGAAATATTAAAATAATAATTTGGATTGATCTTGCTACAAGATTAATCACAAACGAACAAATTATTTAAAGGGTTTTAGTTCTTTCACGTGGTTCATCGAATTTAATATTCAGCATGAATAAATAAGAAAAGATTCAATGAAAATGCAGATAGGTCTTTAAAGGTAAAAGCACTAAGTAAGTAAGGTATAAATAATGTATTCTTAAAGTAAAGTATCCATTCGTTTGATCGCTTGAAATTGGAAGTTAAACACTTGAAATTCTGTCTGAGCTTGACTTAAAACTTAAGTAACTTTAAGTTGATTCAATTAGATAGGATTTTTTATTTCGTAGTATTAAATGTTTGTTTTTTGCAGACATTAGTAGCTTTTTATCTAATTTGAGAAATGAATTCGCTTAGGGTAGATTTCACCAAAGAAACTGAACGTGATCAGACGCGATCAAACCACGTTCAAGAGCTGTCAGTGTGGAATA
This sequence comes from Agrochola circellaris, assembly GCA_914767755.1. Taxonomy (NCBI): domain Eukaryota; kingdom Metazoa; phylum Arthropoda; class Insecta; order Lepidoptera; family Noctuidae; genus Agrochola; species Agrochola circellaris. The sequence continues at coordinate 5,294,505 of OU611853.1, forward strand.
TTGACACTGACAGCTCTTCAACGGAAAAATTATTGTTAGTTGAAGTTTGTCTCAACACTTCTAGTCTTTGATCCGTAAATCTACAGCCCAATAACATTTTAGCCGTCGGATTCGCTGACTCAAATAACAATATCTAGGCAAACCACTGGATTTGAGGACAGACTAAATTTAAATAGTTTTCCAGAAACCGGAAATATGCACACAATAATGAGCCAATAAGTGATTTTTTCTTTCGGTTGAGCCTGGATAGAACAAAGAAGCGATGGATGGACTGTATGACAGATAATATGGCTAGAAAGGGGGTGACTACCGAAATGACGACTAATAGAGAAGTGTGGAAGAAAAAGACATGTTCCTTTGACCACAAATAAATTGGGTTAAGGTAAAGAGTATGATGATGGATCCGATGTTAGTAAAAAAAACAGAAATGAACACGACGCGGTGCCTTGACAGCTAGATTTTCTTCGAAAGACAGACGTAGGAACTGCACAACGTTTTTTGCCAAATTATTGAATACGAGGCTTTTGGCTTCTCTTCTGTGTCTTTTTTTTGTATTTGCGATTTGTTTGTGCAGAATATAGTACATTACTGCCGCAGCCTGCAAAAGGGGTATTGATGGACAAACGTGAAAATGCGGGCCAAGGCGAAGCCGAGACACATATAAATGAGTCCATCAATGCTTGGTTGCGGCCAAGGCTTGTATAGTAAAGCGTGGAAAATCGACCTAAGTAAATTAATTATAAATTTCAGAACAGATGACGTTGACGATAATTTATCACGTGCATTATGTTCATTTGTTTCTCTTTTACTTTAAACAGTTCTCTTTGCTAGCCAAATCGAAATTTAAATAAAATATCTGATAAGTTACCTCATCGGTTGCCATGTGTCGACGTGAAAAGTTTGTTCCATTTTTAAATTAGTTTTCATCGTAATTTATTCGGCGCCTATATCACGACACATATCGATTTTCATACTAAGATTGCCGGCCACCTGCTCGCATGTATTTGACCAGTACACCATTTTCGAGTTATCTCGAAGTTTGTCAAAATAACGCTCGAATTGCCAAGCATGTTTGAGAACAACAATTTTTCTTTCTTCCCGTGTAAATCTCTTTACCTAAGTGATATAACAGACACTTACATCGATTCGTCAATACAATGCACACTGCAGGTACAAAGGAGAGCAAACACGTCTGCTAAGTAATTACGCCAGCTGACTGTTAAGCCCCACTCAGACAGGATTACGGCGCTGCGCCGTTTTAACTGGTACACAATGCTTTATTATCTCATTTTTATTGCGATCTAGCACGTGGGATGTGATTAGTGAATACAAAGTGTTTTATCTATGTGTAACTTTAACTATTTGCTTACGGCTCTAAAGACCCAGGATTCGATTCCTGTAGACGATCAAGGATAGTAAGAGAGAAACATCTGTGGCGAAGTGTAGGTACCATCGAAGAAGTTCATATCTAACCACCGTAAGGACTATTCTTGCTTGCAGCGCTCGGCAGCTATAGCACCGCGCCGCACAGTGGGCCCATACTGAAAATTAGTGGACTTAGGCAACAAAGTTCCAATATCGACGTGATTTTTTTTTATATGACGTGTTATGATATTCCTGATATCTTTTATCCCTATACGATTTCTTCTAAAGTTGATAATTTGTCTGAAAAAAAAGTTATTAGATTTTTTTGTATGGAGCGAATCACGTTTAGTTTTTTTTCTTCAATTGCGCTAATATGTTGGGTGTGTGGCGTGAGTATATGATAGCTAGGGTCATTCTCTATCTACGAAAAAAAAATCACCGCCGGCCATCCGCGGCAGCGCGAGTAATCATTCGGTAAAAAAAATATGTTTTGTAAGATTTTTTTTGCCATTTAAAATAAATTCAAAGTATATTTTTTGTCTCATTTGGCTGTTTTGACCTTCTTTTTAGTTAAATATATAGTTTTAATAGCGCATAGTTACTTATAACTAGTAATTCTGGTAGAGATTTAGTTATTATTGCATGTTATCGGTAGCACCTGCATTGTAATTGATGACTCATTTGTTTTTGTATTGCGCTCGACTTTAGCTCATTATACATCAGTTGCGCTCTCGAAATGGAAGTACGTAGCCCTTCGACAATTTCTGAAAGAAGAAAACTGTGCTGCCAAGATGGAAAGGCAGCACAGTTCTTCTTTCAGAAATTGTCGAAGGGCTACGTACTTCCATTTCAAAAACGCAACTGATGTATAATGAGCTAAACACTTATCTTGAGAGACAGTTCTTAAACTCTGCTTTTTGAATAGTTGCTCGTCTACTTTGGATAGCGCATCTGGATTACTGGAAAGGTATTCGACCACTTTTGCCAGATTCGTTTTGCCGTTGTCTTTCAATTTTGTTATGTACCAGTGCTGCAACTCTTCCTCGGAATTTTCTTCTACTACTACTGGAAGTAGAACGTCTTTTTTTTGCTTATTACTTAACTCTTTCAACGGTTTTCTGTGCTCCTTTTCTGTAGATGTTCCCGCTTCCTCAGTACATACTGCAAGAGTAGGAACATGGGAATCTATATTCACAGGCTCTGGAAAGGCTGCGTCCGAAAAGCCCATCTCACTTCTCAGGTCAACACTGTCGCAAACAGGCCAGTTGATATTTTTTTCCAACCATTTGCGATTACTTACACGATTCATAAAAGTTTTTTGATTTCTACTTGACTCTATCCACTTTTTATTTAAATTTACACAAAAAAGTCGACAGAACTCCTTGATTCGGTTCTTGTCTTCTTCAGAAACTTCGGTAGTCAAGACAGAAATGATACTTTCATATAGAAACATATGATTTTTCAGATCACCGTCACTTCTTAATTTCACAAAAAGATTTAGGTTGGTACAAAATCCAGCCATAGTTCTAATGTAAATATAAAAATAAAAGTATTTCACTGTGTTCACAAAAAAGCGACAAGAGCGAAACTAGATGGACTTAATGAATGTTATAGTCAGTAGTTTTATAGTCAGTGTTAATTACTCAAGTAGTGGACATACCAATGAGTGAAAATTATTCAGCCAATCAGAGACGAGCATTTTTCGACGACTTATTAGTTATGCGCTTAGCCGAGCGCAATGCAAAAACCAATGAGTTATCAATCACAATGCAGGTGCTACCGATAACATGCAATAACAACTAAATCTCTACCAGAATTACTGGTTATAAGTACCTATGCGCTATTAAAACTATATATTTAACTAAAAAGGTCAAAATAGCCAAATGAGACAAAAAATATACTTTGAATTTATTTTAAATGGCAAAAAAAATCTTACAAAACTTTTTTTTTTTAACGAATCATTACTCGCGCTGCCGCGGATGGCCGGCGGTGATTTTTTTTTTCGTGGATAGAAAATGACCCTAGCTATCATATACTCACGCCACAAACCCAACATATTAGCACAATTGGAGAAAAAAAAATAAACGTGCTCCGCTCCATACAAAAAAATCTAATTATAATTTTTTCAGACAAACTATCAACTTTAGAAGAAATCGTATAGGGATAAAAGTTATCAGGAATATCATAACACGTCATATAAAAAAAAATCGCATCGATATTGGAACTTTGTTGCCTAAGTCCACTAATTTTCAGTATGGGCCCACTGTGCGCCGGTAACAGATGTGGTCATCGTGTTCACGGGATTTTGTTTTGAAACTGGTTAGATATGAACTTCTTTGATGGTACATTGGACTAGTTGAACTAGTGTGGAAAAGAAGAAATTAGGAGTTAATGAGGTTTCACAAAATGTGATGAAACTACATAGATTATTGAACAACATTATGAAGAAAGCCATCATCAGAAGGCACACCGCTTACAGTGCACATAATTGTGATACAATGTTGGTATATTGGCGTGTGCTTGCTGTCATTATAGCAAATAAATTTATTTACTGTTTTGTGTTGAGTAATGTAAATGATTTTGCATACTATTGTATAGAATCAAGTATTTTGTTTTTTCTAACTGGACAGACAGCAGTGCTACTGGGGAGTTGGTTGCGCCACTTCTTCTTCCCAGCTAATGGACTAGGAAGTGGTGACGGGTGGGCATTTTGGGGGACTGTCTTATGTAATTTTGACGTTCAAAAAGTTTCTGATTCTCCTTCTAGTTTGAATAAATGACTTCAAAAGTCATTTATTTTGAATAATTGAACTGCTTGATTAAAATTGAACTACGAATAATTGTGATCCCATGTTATTTTTTGGCACCTATCATATTTTTCTAATTAAAAAATCTGCCTAGTCTTTTCCCAACTATTTTGGGGTCGGCTTCTAGTCTAACCGGATGCAGCTGAATACCAGTATTTTTAATGGAGCGACTGCCTATCTTACCTCCACAACCCAGTAACTGGGTAATACGATACCCCTTAGTAAGACTGGTTGTCAGACTTTCGGGGTTCTGTCGGCCCGTAACGACTGTCAAAGATCCACCAATTACAGCCGGGACCAACGGCTTAACGTGCTTTCCGAGGCATGGAGGAGTCTCCGTATGTAAAGATGGTCACCCATCCACGGAACAACCCCAGCAAGCGTAGCTTAACCTGATGGATCGACCCGTGCCGCTGTTATTACTTAGCGACGAGCTCCTCATATTTTTCATAACTGAAAGCGATTTATTATGACACCATTTTTCGATGAAACTAGATAAAGCCCCTTATTACATAAACCATAATTTCTTACACAAATCATCTCCAATGGTTGTGACAAAAAAAAAGAAAAAAAATACAATTTCAAACAATAGAAATTAGCATGTCTATTTAGGGGTGTTCCGTTTAATTTATTAAGGTGGGGAGGGGTATAAACGGGCCTCGTAAAACGGCTTTTAGGAGATATTGCGCAACGCAGGATGGGATAATGCAGGAGCGCACAATCGCTGATTGTACGTGCTTTGTTCGCATATTTTTATATATATTTTGTGTTGTGAGATTTACACGTGTGTGTTTTGTTTATTATAACTTTTTATTTTGTTTCTGTGTATATTCAATATAAGAAGAGTGCGATAAGCCGTAAATTGTAGACTAGTTTTAAATATGTTTGTCCTTTTTGTTTTATATGGTGTACAATAAAGTGTTTAATAAATAATAATAATAATAAGAGTACTCTTTGCTCTAATGGGATCTAAATACAAGAAACTAAATTAATCTTGCATGCTTCGGTATTTCATTTCTTTTTAGCATTTTCGTAAGTATTCACAAAAAATGCGTATTATCAATTATCAGTGACATGAATAAAATAAAAATACTAACCTACATTATACTAATTTTATTTTATTTTTTATTACATTATAATTAATATAATCTTAGTGATATTTGTTTTAGAAGTATATATATTTGTATGTATATAAGTAAGTATATTCTCATATTATTTGTTTTGTTTTATTGCGTGAATTGTTTTGATTTTATGTATTTTACTTTCTCTCTACTCTTACACACGGTGTCTACATCTCTTTTTATCCTCTATCCTAACGCAGGTATGCTGGAAGAGAGTTCTTTAGAAATAAGCATCACCTTTTTACGTATTTTTCTGTTCTTTTCTTCTTGTCTGTATATATGTGTGTACATAAATGGTTTAATAAATAAAATACAAAAAAAAATCAGGCTTGGTAAAAAAAAAATGTAAAGATAAAAATTACGTAAAAGCCACATTATTCGTCGAAAGACAAATTATTTGTAAAAAACTGAAAGGTCGCAAAGTCATTTCATTCATATTCTAAGGCCATAATATTGGTCTAGACGTACTAAATCTTACTACATATGTTTAGACAGATTTAGTTCAAACACGCAAGTTTAATAGAAAAAGCTTCGAGTACTCCATTACGAAGGTGTTTCAAAATTTGTTGATTACAATTTTTTTGTAACTGTTAAACAAATCATGTGTAATGATTTGTGTTTATTAGTTTTGTTTGATTAGTTTGCTAGCCGTATTACAGCATTACTTGAATTGCAACATGATTTTTTCGGTCTCCCTAATTAGAATCATTTATCTACTACATTCAGTGTCATTTACTAGAAATCCTGATGGCTTTTTTTACTTTAAAATGCTTGTCACGAAGTAGGTACCTATATCAAATAAACAGTGCAACGGGCGGTTATCGAACTCACGATTTTTCTCTGATCATTTTTTGCAAGTGTACTGAAGCATCTCAGCAGATATTTATTTTAAAGCTGCAAGAAAAATCGAATGCATGAGGCCACACATATATAAACAAATGAATTCTTTCACATAACCAAACATTTCCAAAATTCATTCCCTTTTATTTTGGCACAGTCTCGCATACTGCCACCCCATTAATTAGTGTCATCTCACAGCTAACAAGGTGAAAGCTCTACAGCAGGAGTTACTGTGACGTTTTTGTGACATCCTGACCTATATGAGATGTATTATCACGCTATTTTCCCTTAGAGTAACATCAGGACACGTGATTAGGCATGATCGGGAGTAATGAAATGAAATGAAATGAAATTGTTTATTCTGTAAATAGGATATCGGAATCACTTTTACACGTCATATAAAAAAATATTAAAAATAAGCTAGATGAGGTCGGTGTTTCCTATCTGACTACTCTGAGAAGAAAGGCCGAAACAAATTCAGAGGTCGTAGTCTCTTTTAAAGTCCAGACATAATCTTGGTCAAGTCATATGAGGACCATGTGGATCAGTGTCTGAAATGGTCTTTTGAGGAAAGAACCACACAGATTTGAGTGGACCTGTCCAGTCAGTGCAAGCATTTGTCAGTAATCGTGGAGCTCAACTCAAAACTGAAGGAGCTCAACTCGACGAACAATACCAAAGAAAGGATATTTGTCTAGGCCGCATCAACTACTCAAACTGCCAGACCATCATTAAAACTAAATGAGAAAGAAAAAATAAATGAAAGAGAAAAATAAAAAAGTACAGCTGATGTATTAATTTGTTTAATGGTAAGAGAAACAAAGGATTTAAAATTACCTACCAGTATAGCAAGCAAAAAATACGTACATAATATATGTATTTACTTTTGTAGTACGATCAAACAGGGTTATATGATAATTAGCTAAAGAAGGTAGGAGAGGACATTTACAACCAAATTACCCATTTCGACTCCTATGCAAATGTCAACAATTTTCGAGTCACTTGACATTTTATATTTTTATTTCATAAGTGTCATTTTAAAATATAAAATGTCATAATACTCAAAAATGGTTGTCATTGGCATAGAGGTCATCAGGGGTCATTTGGTTGCAATAACTCCTTTAACATTAAAAAAAACTTATCTTCAAAAGACAGGACCAGTTTTTCCTCAACTACGACAGTCAAGAAAAACGACCCGTTTTTTGAAATAGGAACTATAAGAGACCCTTTCATAGAGAATTATAAACTATTCAATTTTCCCACTAATTACATCCTTTGAAAGGAGGTCTAATCCCAAAGGTTTTAATCAGAAGAGATAGATTGAAACAACAATTAAGTTTAAACCAATTTAATTTGACAAAGCAATTTCCTGAAACTATGCCTTTGATGTTGTATTTATTACTAGCTGCGCCCCGCGGTTTCACCCGCGCAAGTCTCAATCCCGTGGGAATATCGGGATAAAAAGTATCATATGTCCTTTTCCAGGTCATTGTCTACCCGTGTACCAAATTTCATGAAAATCCGTTTAGCCATTTTAGCGTGAAAGCGTAACAAACAAACAAACTCACTTTCGCGTTTATAATATTACTAGCTGTTGCCCGCGAATTCGGTTAATCGATTTTAGAGGTGGAGATGGCAACAACATTTAAACTTAAAAACTCAAACTCAAAGCATTTATTTCAAATAAACCAATTACAGGCACTTTTGAATTGTCAAGGGGGTTGGTCAGTCAGAAGATGAAGCTAGATGCCCATTCCAAAGCGTAGTAGATACCTATGGAATCTCCACGGACACTCTTTTAAATCATGATATGGTTACAAAATATTGGTTACATCATTCATGTTGAAGTTATACATGTGAGAACGATGCAAAACGTGAAAAGCGTCCGTAACAGAAATAAAAAAATAAACAATCCAAAATTAAATTAAATTAAAATAAGCCGTGGTAGCTAAGAGATGACCAGGCCCTACTGACGACGCCCGTTCACGAACATGACGCATGGATTAGCACCATTCAGCTCAACCATTTTGAAGGGAGCTAAATGATCCAACACACGCGCCACCGTCAGCGAGACATTAGAGTGAGCATGACATACTCTCAGCCGCCAGGACACATTCAAGTCAATGAAAGACATGACCTGTAACTAATTGGTAGCTTTATAGTCGGTACATAGTTCTCACACATGTTCTATGCAATTATACAATTTATTCGACTATACCACTGCCCCGTGATATTATATATTTCAATGACTGAACCTTTAGTGAAAAATTAAAAATAACCGGTTTTTCTCTAGTAGACTGTTGAGAAAAACCGGTCATGTGCTAGCCAGATAAGGTATGACCCAAACACATATTTACTACTAGCGTTTGCTCGCGGTTTTGCCCGCTTGGATTTTGGAAAATATCCCGCAGTAACCTACTACAAGGATTAAAAGTATCCTATGTGTTAATCCAGGCTATTAACTGTCTGTGTGCATGATTTCATCCAAATCCGTTCAGATGTTTTTGCATGATTGAGTAACAAACATCCAAACTAAAAACTTAATAATATTATACGAGTATTATAAATATTATATTATATATTATAAATGTGAAAGTTTTTAGTTTGGATGAAATTATGCACACAGACAGTTAATAGCCTGGATTAACCTAGGTTAATCCAGTTTATTAAAAATCCGTTCAGATGTTTTTGCGTGATTGAGTAACAAACATCCAAACTAAAAACTTTCACATTTATAATATATAATATAATATTTATAATACTCGTATAATATTATTAAGTAACATAGTAGGATGTCAAGCTATTAAAAATGCAAGTGGGAATTAACTAAAATTTACAATCGTTTTAAAGAAACATTCTAGGCAGTTTTATAAGAAACAATAATTTAATCTACACAGCCTTATTGCGATAACTCCGAAGAACAATCTCCGCCCTAAAATGGTAATAACTTACAAAATCTATATACATTTGTTTAGTAAACCATTCGGTTTCCCTTTTAAACGGCTCTAACTATCAGGCGAACAGTAAAGACGTAATAAATAACTGTTTCACAGCCCACTTAACGAATGAACTGAAAAACTTATCTAACTCTTTGGTATAGTGGGTTGGTACTGTTTTGTGCGAAAGTGATAATCGAGATTGCATCAAGTATGTAGGCTGAATAGCTTCAAAAAAAACAATTACATGTTGAACAAAACATTAGAATTTGAATTTAGAATTGATTTCGTGTGACACTGAGCTTTTGACATAGACCGTCAAACTGGTACGAGTGACAGAAAGTACACTCTGAAAGCCATTTTTTTTTTTCTAATTCCCGATGTGCTATAATTACGGTCAGATATGTTCGTAATGCCTCGCAAATTTTATAATTAATTTCTCAGGAAAATAATACTAATTATGTTACTGAAGAACATGGATTCTTATTTATGCAATCACAGATTCGCTTCGGTTAAAAATAAATTAAAAATAATAATATGCTGCTAATGTGTGCAACTAGCTTCAACTTTGTCACTAACTGACCGACTCTTTGACAATTCAAAAGTGCCTTTAAATGCTTTGAATTTGGGTTTGTACATATCCACCAACCCGGACTGGGCCCGCGTGATGAATTACGGCCCACTCCCTCTCATAAAGAGGAGGCCTGTGTCCCAGCAGTGGGGACATTATAGGCTGATTATGCTAATGTGCATACGCATTAAAAATAAGGTCTCAATATAATAAATGCAAAAATATCGTCAACAACACCACGACCATTACAAGGAAATAAAATAAACCACTGCTGCGGCCAACAGTACAACGACCGCATATAAAGAGGCATATCGATGGGGTTAGGTCCCCTAATGTTCACATAAATAATCATGTCCAGATCTTATCAAGTGAAAATACGACGCCAACCTGGAAAATAGTTTCCTTCGACCCCTGCACCCCCTTTCACCCCTCACTAGTTCACCCCCAAAGGGAGGGGGAACGGGAATTTTAATTAGGAAGCCTTTCATACGAGGAGAAAAATGCACTTCGGTTTTTACGGGCAATTAAATAACGGAAGAGTAATATTCAAAGCAGATTAAAATGAAGGAGTTTCGAGCAGACTGGTCTTGTGAATGAATTTGCATTTAGAGTGATTGTAAGTTAATTTTTAGGCGGTTTTTGAGAGGAGGGGTGTTAATCTATTAGGTGCTCATTCCTTTGTAGATATTACATTAGGGTATATACATTATATATCCGATACTTCACAACTTCAGGTCGGGTTGAAAACCACCGTCAGGCACTAGTTTTTGCAGAACTGTTCCTTAATTGCTTAACACACTATCAATCATCAATCACAATCTGTTTAATTTTGAGTTCAATAACATTCATTGCGTTATTTACGTAGTTGAGCAGACAACATTTTCGAACATATGAAGCAATGGATTAGCAATATCGTGTGTTACGCAATTGGGGTGCTGGTCCTATTTGGCGCAGCCCCACATTCCTGCTCACACACATTTTGCAACGGGATACTCTTTTTTTTTTTTTTTGCAGGATATGTGGTAGGTATGTCAAAATATATTGTATTTTGTTTAGTATTTTCTTCCTTTTTCGTTCAATGTTCTGAGTAGGGCTTTTACTAACTAACGCTCTTATGAATGGCCAAGCACTGCTTTGCATGATTTCTAATGCTTAGTCCTTTAGTTATAAGCATTGAGAATCAATGTAAATTATAGCAGTCACCACGAACAAAAAATGTGTCCCTTGGATTTCACGTGTGACAACTTCGCGGACCTACTCACATCATAAGCGTCAGGTAGTGACAGAGACGTTTGTGGTCCATGGACCACAACGTGTGGCGCAAAAGTTTTGTTCGCGGTGTCTACTCTAGTTTACATTGAACCTCAATGGTTATAATTATAACTTTATAATTAATTAATTTCCTGATTTAAAAATTATATTGATGATTTTTTTTTATTAATAATTTAAAGATGATTGTGGTTTTATTTATGTGAGTAATGTACTTCTGATATTTAGTTTTAATTATAATTTTAGTTTTAATTATAATAATAGTATAATTGCTGTGTTTATTTGAAAATTTGGTTATTAACATAATTTTTAAGTAGGTATATTAACAAAAACTTGGAATTCAGACACCGAATTAAATTAATATATTAAATTAAATTAAATAAACGGCAAGACCTTCAAAGTCCAACCATAACCACAAAATACCAATATGCCAAAAAAGCTTAGTGCAGTTCTTAAAAAGTCATAACCTCATAAAAATGACATTACCGAAATAAAAAATAAAACCAACTTTATTTTAATTTAAAACCAACATTAAATCACAGTATAAAATATTATGTCAACGGTGCATTAACTCGTAAAATAACGGAATAAACTTTATTGAAACGATCCATGGAAATCGCTAAATAAATGCAAGGTAACCCGTCAACGGCGACGCGGCGAACAATATGAAAAATAATAACGTAATGAGCGGCCATACATCGCGGACGCTTATTATGACCGGCCACAGGGTAGGGCAGAAACAGAAACAGCAACGGACGTGAAATGATGTGTGCCAAACATAAAATTGAGTTTTTTTTTTCTCGTATTCTTTTGTTTTTATTTGCTGTGTCAGATACTTAAATAAGTACTTATTTTTAAGAGGAATAAATATGTATCCATCTTCGAAATTTGAAGTTATAATATGTCGAAATCTTGTGCTTTTCATGGTTTCATGACATAAAAAGTGCAAGCTTAGCATATTTTCCCCCAACTTGTTCTTTTTTTGTTTTGTGTTCTTTCTTTGCGTCATGTTTACGCAAATAAACGTATTTTCTTTCTTTTTTTCTTTTCTTTTGGTTAAAACTTATTTCTGTGCTCTGAGTTTTATTTCTGTTTCAAAATGATGTAAAGAAAAAGCATGATTTTGTTTATTTCAGAAATAAAATTACATGTATGCCAGCCATCCATAACAATGCTAGAAATAAATCATCGATAGCCAAACCCAATTTACAAACATCACAATTTGCATAGGTAAAACAAATAGCCGGACTGAATCGCCAATTTCTAAAGCCTCTGAGCTGATAGTAAAATTATGCATTATTCAATCTCTATACGCAAACTCACCTATATTCTAACACTAGGAAGGAGGTGGGGGTCGGCTAGACCCGTGGTCCCGTGCAAATGAGCGCGCGTCAGACGAATGCACGACATTTGTTCCGTCCGCGTTTGTTAACCCGCCCGCCGCGCATGGAATTACCTACATTACGGCTCGCGCGATCAACTCTATTAAATTGGTCATTCCGACCCGTAGTGTGTGGATATTTTTTGTTCAGATAAGCTTTAGGCTTGTTTATAGTGCCAATAAAATTTAATTGTGGAGCCGTAACGAGGTATTTTAATGTTTAAATTATGTATATTTTTTACAGCACGACTTGGAAGCTAGAAACTACGTTAAAAAGTTAAAAGAGACCAGTCTTCTGGTTTAAATATCGGGCTTCGGCTGATTTCCTCTGGGAAATTGTTTTCACATAATTAGTATCGGAGAAAGTAATTTAAAGATAAAATTGTAAAAACGTTACATTACAAGCAAGATAGGTATCAATCGTCAAATATATCTATATTCAAAACCTATTCTATTTTTTATTTTATTACACAGCTTTCAAGTGACACTAGTAAAACATGTTCAGGTGACGTTTTATAATAACATAAATAATTTTAAAATAAAATATTTCTAACACAATTGTTTGTGCGCTATGAACAATGGTCGGTGGCAGGTGCAATGTGAATTGCAGGCAATTTCCTAAGAGTCTGCGCGGGAAATTATTACATATTACCTTAGGGATAAATTTGAAGCACTAAGTACTAAACCAGAAGCAATTTTAAAAAGGTTTATTTGAAAAATGTACACGTAGCGGTATCGTTTTATTTTGACAATATAAGCAATTGTCATAGTGACAGCAGGGTTATTTTACAAGTATAGTTAAAGCGAAAGTTTTGGAGTCATGAAGCTTTCCTAGAAGAGCGGTTTCGTCATATTATTACGACCGTCATAAAAATCTGTCATTTGCGTATTTGACATTTTAAGGTGTCAAAAAACGGTCTGTATTTGGACAGCCGTTATTGTGTGGCCGTTCATCACTTCCTTTCCTTCCTCACTAAACCAACGTTTTAAATATGTATTCAATGCAATAGTCAAGATTATTTGAGAATTTAAAATAATAAAATAGTACGCCGATTGCACTAAATCAGCTTATAGATAAATGAGCTTGTGTTATGTTTTGTATTGTTACGTCACTTAAGTTCCGATGATGTAAATTTTGGATTATATAAAATAGTACTTGACATCTTAGTCTTATTGGACTAAATATCCTAAGGTCCATTATCTCACTTGGAAATGGTGTCCAAGTGAGATATGGACTATGGTGGCGCAAACAAGGTCGCAATTCAAAAAAAATTGGTTGGTTGGGAAACCGATTGGACGCCTGATGAGATACTCACCATAAAGACTCACGACCAGCGCGACGCGACGGCGCGACGCGATTCGATTAATACAATTTCCAAGAAAACTTCACGGTATAACAATGACCGGTGTCGCGTCGCGCTAGTCTGCACGAAGCTTTAAGCTGTGTATATTTTCTGGCAGCGCAACCATGGATGCGACACCATGGTGTTCTAGTGAGATATAAGCCTAAGCAGTATAAAACGTGTCGATGAACTGTGCATCCTATAATATTATAAATACGAAAGTGAGTTTGTTTGTTCGTTTGTTTGTTACGCTTTCACGATAAAACGGCTGAACAGTTTTTGATGAAATCTGGCCCATGGGTAGACGATGACCTGGATTAAGACATAGGATACTTTTTATCCCGATATTCCCTCGGGATCGAGACTTATGCGGTCGAAACCGCGGGGCGCAGCTAGTTCTGGTATAAACGGAAGACGGTACTCTCCAACGAGATTTCCCTCTCTGCTAACAAAACGAGGCTACAAAGAACCAATCTAAATAGTGGCCGTGGTAATCGCGGACTCAGGCCATTAAGATTGTAAGTATTTATAGTACACTCGTAATCAAACATCTAACCTAACCTAAATTCGTCTAAGCACAAACAAAAAAACATTACTCGGAAAACTTAAAAACCCATCGACTGCGACATTAAAATAGGCCATAATTTAAAGAAGAATGTGCGGTGAATCCAATTTAGGCAATTGAATGAGACGAGGAGTGTTTTAAACAACAAAACATCAGAGATTCATTAGAATGGCCGCGTATCTAATCACCAGTCAGACGCAGACTGCGCTACCTAATAGAAAACACTTTCAGTTGCAAAGGAATTGATGTGGCAAGTGGGAATTATACAAATACATTAATTATACAAAATATTGTAAAACATTTTAAAAGAGTAACGGCGGAGGTTCTTCTCCATACGAAACCTACCTTTTGGAAGGGGCAACTAGAATCAATTCTATTTTCTTGTTAATTTTTACGTTCAAAAGTGCCTTTTATGTGCCTATTTGTGCCTTTTTTAAATAAATTATTTGTCTTTGTAGACTTTATTACGACAGTTTCTAGCCTAAACTTATCGATAGCGGCCACTATCGATAAGTTTTATTTTGGATTGTTTTGCCAAAACCTGCGGCGTTAAAATAGAGAGAAGCAGCGTACTAAATATAAATAAATTAGAACTGCAATAATAGCTATGGAAAAAAAAAGCAATTTTATTACTTTTGCACGTTTTACAGGAAAAAGCAAAAATAATTCAACTACAGATACCTAATAATCATCATCTCTTGCCCTTATCCCAACAATATCTACAACAAACACAACACAACATCAACAAACATGTGTCACATGTGTCAACTATACTTAATGACAGCGAAAAATAACAGCCATCTCCACAAACTAACAACAATCTTCCAACATCCCATCCTTAATTAGCTCCACAATCTCTACCACATCCATCCGTTTCATCCATTTCATCCTCCTTTTAAAAGAAACAAAAGGAGCATTCAACCTCGCTCTAGGGACTCGAACGAATTGAAATATCAACGCACAATACCCATCCACGAGTTTGAGATTTGCGCCGAGAACCGCAACGCCCGAGTAGCACTCGCGTTGAGAGGGTTAAGAGAATTATTTAAATGTGGTAATGTAAAATGTATTATGTCGAAATGACGGTGCTTATGAATCTGACTGTCTTTGTGTGGTTCATATTTTGGTTCGGTTTTGTTTTTTGTTTAGATATGTTCCAAACACGAACGAAACAATGAATAATCCTCGTGTCTTGTTTACGCAATGTATACAAAATATTTTACAATATTTTGTAATATTTTGTAATGTATACAAAATATTTTACAATATTTTGTATACATTCATCGTATTATTATTTGTGAAGACGATGTAATGTGTGAAGATGATATAAGTGTGCACTGGCCCTTACTGCAGGTAATTGTCGCTAGCATTGAGAATTGTAACTGAAGAGGAGTTCTTCCTAAAAATAGGTAGCAAGGGACAAATGACAACACCTAATGTTTTATTTCCATATTTTTCAAGTAAACTTTTCACTCCATCTTTCTGTGAGAATTCTCCGAGTCCCCGAGTATTTGGTCTCATAATAAATCTAAGAAATCTCGCGAGAATAGTTAGAACGAATAACAGAGGAAATAAATTTTCAGAACTATCTTTGTATTATTTATTTTAGTAGTACTGGACTAAGTTATTAAAGTTGTTTTAATTTAAGTCTTCGTTATTATAAACGTTACGAGTCTTGTCCATAAGGGGCTAGGCAGAACGGTACTGTGTCGTGCATTTGCGAAGTTCCATTAAAGGGAAAAGCATATCGTTATAAATCGCGTACATATACATATAATATAGATTGGGTGGCCAGAAAAAGAGGTCCAAAAAAAATTTGGTCCCTGGTACGATACCAGGGAACAAATTTTTTTTTGGACCTCTTTTTCTGGCCACCCGGGGGTATCCGAATCACCCAATTATGATTTTTTTTTAAGTTCGTCACGTCGATAAAATTCGGAAAAAAATTCATAACTCGAAAACTATGAAAAGTTGCGGAAAATACATGGGAGTGATTTGGATACCCCACGATACGAGGGACCAAAATTATTTTTTGGATGTCAATGTTCCGGCCTCCCATACTATTCTAATGCATGAACACTATCTGATGCGGAAAATATTAAGTGAAATAAAAATACTGAAAACTTTCTTCAGCTATTTGAAAGTCAAAGTCAAATCATTTATTTCAAATAGGCCCTTGTAAGGCACTTTTAACGTCAACATTTACAAAAAAATTAATTGATCCTAGTCGCCCGTTCCAAAAGGTAGTTTTCGTATGGAGAAGAATGGGCAAGAAACTCCAACACTACAAATATAATGTACATTAGTTATAATGTGAAGACGATGCACCTAAAAAAATCCTATACCACAATAGGTAAAATGAAGCAACGACAGATAAATTAATTACTTATGTGATGATACATGGTTCTCACATATTTACAAACATTGTAAAAGTAGACGATTTTCCTAAAATTTTACAATGAAGTCAGTGTGTGAGGAAGTAATCAAAGAATGTAAAATCTGCTTTAATCTGCTCTAATTTAATAAGCTGAAATACTTCAGGTTGATTCTAATACGTCCTACGTAGCTGTTAAAAAAGACATACCTACATTGACCCCGACGATACCCTATCTATAATCGGGCCGTCGAGAAAATGCGTTCTTGACACCTGTCAGTTTCATACTAACGAATATGTGTTCTGCGAATTTGATCCTTATTACTACTAGAAAATGTCCAACTGACAGGTGTCAGGTACGTTCTCTCGACGGTCAGAGTGTAATTGAAAAGAGTATGCTTTGATGGTTTGGTCGTGTTGAGAGGATGACTATATGAGCTCATATAATTAATTGGTTGGATTATTTTGTTTGAATGTAAGTCAATTTATTTTAATTTTGTTTTCATTTATTGTTGACATAATCTACTAAATAAAATGTTTTTATTTTATGAGTTGATTGCAACTTGTGGTATATAAATTATTTTTACATAAGCTCTATTATATAGAATCAAAATTTTCCAACTGAGCAGACAGCTGTGCTGCTGGGGAGTTTGTTGCGCCACTTCTTCTTCCCAGCTTAAGCACTAGGAAGTGGTGAAGGGCGGGCGTTTTTGGGGGACTCTCTTATGTAATTTTGACGTTCGAAAAGTGCTGATTCTCAGCCTAGTTTCAATAAATGACTTTAGAATTTTGTATTTTGACTAAAGGCTACTAATAGAAAGTATTTAGCAACATATTTTGCAGGTGCAAGTGAAAACGCCAGGATTACTCAAAATAGTGAAGGAAAACATCGTGAGGAAACCGGCATGTCCTAGAACCAAAAATTCGAAGACATGTGACATCTACCAACCCACACTGGGCCCGCGTGGTGTATTGCGGCCCACTCCCTCTCATCGAGAGGAGGCCTGTGTCCCAGCAGTGGGAACATTATAGGCTGAATATGCAGGTATGTATTTATTGGAGCCATGACCGCAAGTGCTCGGTATATTATTCAAATCTGATATTTTACTACTTTTACTATTTTTTTACGATGTGTTTTATGTTGTGGGAGAATCCTTCGCGCGCTTTTAATATCGGAGATTCCATAAATGGCGAATTCTTTTGAATATTAAAAGGGACGTTATTGCTACTAAAGTTTTTGATATATTCGGTTTATTTTCAAATTCTCATATTTTTATCATATCATATAAATGAGCAGTATTTGTATATTTAGATATATTTGTAATCACGTTCTCGAAAACGGCTATAACGATTTCGATGAAATTTTCAAGGGCGATAGGTCTCATATTGTTTACAGGGGCGATAGGTCTCATAAATGGGAAAATTCGTTTCCTCTATTCTCACAGCCTCGGGAATGTGATACAACGCTGGTATAGGTACCTGGATGATATGTTTATCTATTTTCACCCGAGCAGAGTCCGGTCGATCAGGTACTTTATACAAATACACGTTGATACTATGAACAAAAGTGTGGCATTTATCGATTCAAAATAGAACATTTGACTATTGTTACAATTTGCATGACCAGCTCATCTATTCTGTAAAGATCTTACCTTGAAAAGCTAGGTGAAATGAGCTTCCAGTGAGCTGTCAATGTTATCAATCCCTAGCATCGTGCAATGGCAGCCACTTCAAGCTCACTTCACCAAAGTTTTCAAAGTGAGATTTTTCAGGGTAGGTGTGCTTTGAGCTAGGTTGAATTAATATTCTGTTTCTCTCTTGTAGTACTAACTTTTTTGTTTCTTTTAAATAGGTGGGTACTCTAGGTACTCGGCATTATTCCTCAGAAAAGCGGTCTCCGATAAACATCGATACACTCCATACTTCGGTCTAGGCTCCAGGATAGAATCCCATCACCGACGCAACCTAGTCAGCCAATATTAAAATAATTAATTAAACCAGCATAATTTTAACCAATTTTGAGAAAGGAATGCCATTTCCTAATCTATGTGGGTCATTGCTTTTTTTCTTCGTTAGTTTTAATGATGCGAATGCGACCTACCCAAATGTCTTTTCGTTGATATTGTTCGTCGAATCGTTGAGCTCCTTAAGTCCTGAGTTGAGCTGCACAATTATTGACAAATGCGTGCACTGACTGGATAGGTCCACTTAACTCTGTGTGGTTCTTTCGTCAAAAGACCGTTTCACGCCAATTTACATGGCCCTCACATGATCTGACCAAGATTATGTTTGGACTCTAAAAGAAACTGTGTCTTCTGAGTTTTTTTCTACCTTTTTCTCAGAGTAGTCGGATAGGAAATGCCGACCTCATCTAGATTTTTTTTAAATATGTTTGACGTGTAAAAGTGTTTGTACAAACCTACTTACAGACAATAAATCATTTATCATTTTTATTATCGAAGACTTACAAAATAAAACCCGTCTTTTAGTTTTATATATCGAACAAAAACACCCCCCTATATCAAATCTGGGCCCTCAAAAAGCCACCTTCCATAAATTCATGTTCTTCAGACCATAGCATGTCTCAGGGTTATTAGCACAAAAACTATTACAGTAATTTGTGGGCCACATCTAGATATACTCGAAGATTATCGGTGATACCAGCGGAACATTGAAATAATTAAACAATTTTTTTGGTGTGGCGTGCCCCTAATAGTGCAGGAAACCGCTTAATTTTTATTGTTGGACTATTTTCGTAGATAAATAAGGAAATTGATAGTGTTAATGGAATTTGAATTGGATGGAATATCATGCATTTGGGTAGTTATTTTTAATTTCTAAATTAATGGAAGAAAGGAATAAAAATGCACAGACATCATTTATAAGGGAAATATTTAACTGATCTAACGATACACGCCTTTTTAAAATTAAAAAACCTCTAAAAACTCTTTGGGCTTCTAATGATGCAGACTTTTCATAAATAAACGAGCCTCTTTTTAAATTTCTGGCCTTATCTCACAATTGGTCGCAGTAACTAAGCTAGTATACCCTGACCAAATGGGTTAGGTTAGGATAGAACTGTAACCAACCGCGAGCGAGCCGAGCAAGCGGTGCGAGCATCGCTCGCCGCAGCGGTCGGGGAGTGCGAGATTTAAAAGTTGGTTGGGTATTTAGTACTTTTAGGACTCTAAAATACGAATTTTTGAGGTTCACAAAAACAGGCGCAATCATTATATTAGAGTGTAAGAGTGAGTGTGTGATATTTTGAGGACCGCAAAATTTGAGGTTCAACTAAATACATGCCATTTTATAATGACTTATTAATTAATGCTATCTTGTGATTGTTTGCATTGCTTGTATCAATGTATACTTAATGAACAATAGATACATTAAAATTAGACAAGCAGGCACTTTTAGAGGAAGTTAACAGATCTGAAAAATATGAAACTGAAGAGAACTTTCCTGAAGTCGCTACTTACTATAAAAACTTTCAATGAAATCGACAAATCAAAACTTATCCGAAGAATTCTAACAAAATCAAAGTAGATTCTGAAGACCAACTATTTAAAAGTTTTGTGAAACCAACAACAACAACAACTATAATAAATATTCTGGACGTCTTAGGAGTTAGGAAGTAAAATATAGACATCAATTAATTTTATTCAGAACGTCACGCTACTGAATCTGAATAGTCACGCAAGACACAACCGTTACAAACGTTTCCCAAAGTTACACCAAAAATTCAAGAGTTATCGTTATAATTAAAATAGGCACACCAGCGATTAGGTTCAAATTCATTTTTTTTTACTAAACAATAGATTATCTCGTAGGTCTAGTGGTCGCAAGCGCTACTGCTGAGCATGAGGTCCTGGGGTTCGATCCTAGGTCGAAAAAAGTGTTACTGGTTTTTACTATTAGGAGTTTCAGCCCGAAGTCTGGAGTTGTGCCCGGTTTATGCCCATAGGCTCGCCCCCTATTACATGGGACTTAAACATAACTGGCGAAATGTGGGTGTAATATAGGTACACCTCTGCCCAACCCTTCGGGGAAACACGGCAAGGTGTTATGTTATGAAACAACACCAAATTATTAATCTAAGAAACTATATTATCTATTAAACATTCCAAAAGCTAGATAAATAAAACTTCTTATACTTTCATTCTAAAGTAGATCAACTAAAATTCTAAAAACTTTTAAATATTTCCCAAACTAATCTTAAACAAACATAAATTAGAACTCAAAAACTTGTAACAAGATAAATCTTAAAAGAGATGAACATAAATCACATTTAAACCTTAACATTCTAATAAAAATCGGATCGTGTTAGGTCTACAATGAATTGACCCCGTGGCCTACCGACTAACAGTTAGTCGGTAGACCACAGGGTCAATTCTATTGGTAAATTAAACGTCAATATTAGTATTTGTCAATGTCATGTCTCAAAAGTATTTATTATGTCAAATGCAAAACGTCATTGTGTTCTCTGTCACTTTCTACCGTCGACCATCTTGCGCGTTAAGTGTGTTACAAAAAAAGTCACATTAAATATTTTTCTATCTGCGATATCTGCTTATTCTTTACCCATAATCTTAATTTCTGCTCCGTAGATCGTAGCTGCATATATTATTTTAATTAAAATGCTTTTGTTTTTTTTTAATTCAGTTATAGCTACTTTTCTAAGACAATAACTTTTAAACCATACGAGATTTTGGAAAGAAGTTCTTTAACGCGGCTTGCGTTAGGAATTGACTGGTAGCAATCGTCACGTAATAAAAAAGCGTTATGCCCACCAATAAAATATACACAGGCCCGCCCCTTTTGTAACGTTTTAACTGTCAAGTCCCGCGGTTTGACATTGAAACGAGCGCCACGTCACTTTCAACATTAAAAAAAAAATCGGTATTACCTACTACGAGTATGTTATCTTTGAATGTCATATGATACCCCCCATATGTGTCCCAAATGTCAAATGCAGCTATGCGGTGCATAAGTATGAGATTTCAGCCGCGTGACTCGGTGTCTCTGATTCGGAGACACCGGGCCTTAAAGGACAAACTCACTTAAGTGAAGTTTGACCATAATTACATCCTCGAGACTTACGGAATCCACCAGGTAGTACACTCCTAAATGTACTATAGGCACCAACATTTTTTTGAATACGTTAAAAAAATAAGAAATTCCATAGGCCGGTTGGTGGGGCTATTGCCGCGCCTGCCCTGTCACGCCCGCTCGCTTATTGTCATTGATTTTAGAGGGCAATTTATCTTAAATACTTACTACTTGCAAAAGCAGAGTTGGGCGGGTTTGTAAATCTCTTCGGATGCAGCGACTCATGTCATTATGGTTTACGGTGGTAGGTTACGGTTTCATGTAAGTCCTATGGTTTCGGTTCACACCAACGGAAATATGAAAAGGCGTGGAGAAAAGCAAAACGTACTCAGCTTCGTTTCGCTTCGTTCCCAGTGTGAATCGAGGATGCAGCGAAGAAATGTATATAGGTACCGGTTTTATTCTTACTTTTTGAGAACAACCGATAATGAACATGAACAATCAATAACACGCTGTTTCATTAAACAGCACTAAACCTACAATTAAAAGATAAACACGCTTCGTAGAATCCCGTAGATTACACAGTGCAATAAACAGCGATGTTAAGAGCAGTGCACACGATCTACAATCTACATCGTCGTAATCTACGTCTTAACTTGTATGTACATGTACAGCGTGATAAACTTTATAGTTATTTAGAGCGTGCTTGCAGAATAATTGTATATTGCTAGTATAATAATACCAGCCAGTTCTTGTCCCACTGCAAGGCAAAGGCCTCTAGTCATATAGAGAAGGTATGAGCATTGATCACCATGCTTGCTCAAGACGGGTTGGCGATTTCAAACTTATATTGACTATAGACGTCCAGGTTTCCTCACGATGTTTTCCTTCACTGAAATCAGTGACGTCCAAGATGAACTTAGAAAGTATGTATCTATTGAAAAAGTCACATTGGTACTTGCCCGAATTTGAACTAAGTACGTGCATGAGTGGCGAGTTCTTAACCCATCACGACATCCCGACTTATGCTGCTTATACTAGTACAAATGTTGTGAAATATTCGAAATTTATATTTGTAATTTCTTAGCTCTTATTGGTCATATATATTGCACTTTACTATGCTATAAGGTAGCTAGCCAATCACAAAAGATTAGTGAAGGCCGTAGTAATTTAGAGACATCGAAGGATCTATACATACCTACCACCTTCCACCGTTCCTTAATTGAACTAATCTGCATTCTGCAAATAGACAATTTTCAGCCCGGTGGGCACCTTTATACAATCACTATGCAGCTATACATATTTGTCATCATTTATACTAATACAATAAAGAGTTATTTGTGAGTTTGTATGTAGGGGGTAATTTTGGGAACGACTGATTCAATTCCGAAAAATCACTAACGGAGAGCTACATTATCCCTGAGTGTCATAAACTATGTTTTATGTTAAAACGAGAAACTTCACGCGAACAAAGTCACGGACAAACGCTAGTTATCAATTTTAATAATTGACACTAAAAGATAGACGCACTCACGTGAAAGCGTGATAGCATAATTATTATCACGCTGGTTATACTCAAGTGAAATAAACACTGTTGTCTGAAACAATGCACACGACTTAACTTGTGTGTACAGCGTGATTAAACTTATAGTTATTCTGAACGCGATCGCTAGTGTTTTCGTTGCACTTGAGATAACTAGGCAGTAATTTGTCGCGTACATGAGACGACAAGAATACAGAATAAGCGATTTTTCGACACGAATTTATAACAATGACGTCTGTTGCCTTGAGTATGGATGTATATTGTATCTCTCCATAGTTATCTACTTAAGGATTACGTAAATCAGGTACCCATTTGCTAGCCAACAAATTCTTGCTCACTTAGGCATAAAACACTTTCTCTGACTCATAATGTCTGTCAATCTTGTATCATTCGCTGGGCATAATCAAGAAGATTCCCGCGTTCAATGAATACTCATCTTTGTCACATTGGAACATCGCCATTAGTGACTTGCATCAACTAATTCTTCGAAATGTATATTTACAACGTGTTAAATAGATTTTTGTAAATATACAGAGCATGTTTATTGTGTCAAGTGCCAATCATTTCACAAGTATATTTCTTAATTAAATTTATCTGACAACGTTCATAAGCCTTGTAAGTGTCATGGAAAAGGCTTCAAAATTATCTCCAGCAATGTCTACCTCCAACGTGATAGCACTCTTATACGGTACAATATTAACACGCTGCGCATATCCTACCACAGGATTACCCAGAGCAATAAACAGTGATGTTCGCCGCATTGGTGCACTGCATATAATCTCCCTTCTTGTTACAATCTGTGTCTTGGCTGGTATGGCCAGCCGTAGCGTGAATATCGTAGTGCGGTCATATTATAATTGTGTCTTAAGGGAATATTATCGTAGTTGTACAAAGCACCGTATCTTTAGAGACTGTAATTGCTTGCTGCGAACTTGGTGACCTAGTAGCACTAATATAATTTATTAGGTTACGCTCGCAATTAATACTTGAGGGAGTAGAATGTCACCTATAGTTACAAATATAATTAGATCCTTTTTAATTGCTTTTTGAGTCATCACTTCGATGTCGTCCCTAGGAACGACAGAGTCGTTGTACTGATCGAAAACAAGAAAAATACCTATTAAACTAATTCTAGTAAAGAAATGGGACAATTCCCTTTACAATGTTTTATTTTACGTGTAAAATTTTTCTCTCGCTTTCCTGCAATCTGTGGGAGTGATTTCTTGAAAAGGAACGGAAGTGTGTAACAAGAAGCAGCGGCAGCGCGCGCGCTATTTGATTTGACCAATACACGTGCGCGGTGCTAGAGTTGACCGTAAGATGGCGCCAACCCATTTTACGAGAGGTTGGTACTGTCAGCCAAGATGTCAGATATTACACATCATATGCCACTACTGTAACGTTCGCTCGTTTGTTTTATTATCTTATACCGTCTGCACTGGTTTCTGTCATACAATAATTTGGAGTCAAATAATTCGCTCATGAGAAAAGTCATGATCCATACATAAGTCATAACTTTTCACTCTAAAACTTTAAACTACGCTATTTAATCATACAACATTAAACCGCACAAGTTGGAAGGCGGGCATTCACAGTAAGTCGCGGCGGCCGCAACTCGGCAAGTAGCAAGACTTTCATTGTTGCCCGCAAACTCTAGTGGAACTCGAAAACTATAGACTTGTGGAGATGTTAGAACTGCGAACTGCTGCAGACTTTGTGATTTATGCATGTTTGAACTTTGAATGGGACTATATTGCTTTTGTAATGTGTAAAAAGTTGAAAGTTTTAAGTGTCGGTTTAGTAAAGTTGCTTGCTGCTGACTTGTTAGATGCGATTCGGTTGCAGTAATTCGAAGTTGTGAAGGCCGCAGGAAGCCGCTGGATGCGCGAAGCACAGAATCGGTCGAAATGGCGGTGCTTGGCGATGTTCAGCAATGGACGTCTTTTGGCTAAAATGATGATGAATTCGAAGTTAAAATTCGTAAAAAAAAACGTTTTGGTTTTTAAACTTCGCACAGCCGTCAAACAGTTAATTTAATTCTAGATTTAAAATAACTTTGAAAAGGGGGTCATTATGAACGCAGTATTCTACGCCTACCTAATGAAGAATATGATACCTAATATCGCAAATAGACGAAGGACCGAACCTTGCTAAGTTACTGGTCGCTAATCAAGCCCGTATTGACTGAAATTTGGCTGTTTTCAATTCCTAGTCTTAGGCTTTAGTAGTAGCGTTGCAAGTCTTGGTCAAAACTATTCTACTACCTATTAGAAGTCTGGCGTGCAAAGAGCAGTTTGGTCCTATTGCATTTAGGACGTAACTGAACTTTTTATTACAAACGTTATAATTATTACGTAACCACTACTTATTATTCAATATGTCAAAACGTCAAACAAATAGTTTTTATGACAGCTGCGCGCACAGACTGCATTAAGACCGCGGCGCGTCAGTCGCCGCCGGTACGAAATGTTACCATTTTAAATATTCTATTTTATATAAATACTAGCTGCCCGCCCCGGCTTCGCTCGAGTAGCACTAAGTACGTCTCTACGGCGCACCTACCTGCCTACCCTACCTACCCTACCGACCCTACCGACCCTACCGACCCTACCTACCCTACCTACCTACCCTACCTACCCTACCTACCCTACCTACCCTACCTACCCTACCTACCCTACCTACCCTACCTACCCTACCTACCCTACCTACCCTACCTACCCTACCTACCCTACCTACCCTACCTACCCTACCTACCCTACCTACCCTACCTACCCTACCTACCCTACCTACCCTACCTACCCTACCTACCCTACCTACCCTACCTACCCTACCTACCCTACCTACCCTACCTACCCTACCTACCCTACCTACCCTACCTACCCTACCTACCCTACCTACCCTACCTACCCTACCTACCCTACCTACCCTACCTACCCTACCTACCCTACCTACCCTACCTACCCTACCTACCCTACCTACCCTACTAAAAAGGATATCCTATGTCCGTCTCCTGGTTCTAAGCTACCTCCCCACCAATTTTCAGCCAAATCGGTTCAGCCGTTCTTGAGTTATAAGTGGTGTAACTAACACGACTTTCTTTTATATATATAGATTTAGGACTAAGTATTGTATTTATTCATTTTATTTTTGTCTTATTTTGTTATTTCACTATATGCTGCACCGGTTGACGTCATCACGTCAACGCCGGCTGTCGCTGAAAACCAGCGCTGGGGCTCTGTCTCGCATAGGGTCGCAGCATTATGCTGAGCGATGGCCGTTTTGCGTGGATGTGACGCATATTTTCCCCCAAACTGTTTATTTTCGTGTTTTGTTCTTTCTTTGCGTCATGTGTTCCGCAAATAAACGTATTTTCTTTCTTTCTTTTCTTTCTAACTTTCTAACAATCAGTCAATGGTTGGTGTTTACATAACATCACGCCTGTATTCCCCAAAGGGTTATGCAGAGGTGTACCTATAGTAAACCTACATTTCGCCAGTTATATTAAGTCCCATGTAATAGGGGGCGAGTCTATTGCCATCAACCGGGCACAAATTCAGACTCCGAGGTGCTACTGAGAAATTCCAGATGGAAAAACCCAATAGACCTTTGTCCGACCCGGGAATTGAACTCAGGACCACATGCTCAACAGTAGCGTTTGTGACCACTAGATCAACAAGGCTGTATTAAATGAAGTCTTATGATATATTTTAAAATATCGTTTTTTTTATTTGTGTGGGTTACAGATATCAGTACAGCCATGCTATTCTGTAAACATCTCACCGTGAAAACTTGGGTGAAGTGAGCGTGGAGTGAGCTGTCATTCCACAGGGATTGACACTATTGACAGCTCACTTCACCCAAGTTTGGTGAGATGGTTACAGATAGCTGTAACTGATAGCTGTAAGCCACAGAAATAAAAAATAAATTTAAAAAACGATATTTTAAAATAGCACTGCAGAAGTAACAGTGAGGTAATTGACGACAAGCCATTTACAAGCCTCCACAGTTAGCAATAGACTATTGTTGAACAAATTTTCAAATTGATTAACAAATCGTAAACTATAACACTAAGTATATTTTTAAATTAACTATTAAAATATCTGCGTAACCGTAAAAATCACCGTAATCGTGAGTGAAATATGTGGTAATATTATTCGGGTTGAGATGACTCGGGCCGAGCTGTCACTGACCCTTTTTCCCTGCAGAAAGACAATAATGGCTTTTAATAATCAAGCTTTTAATCAATTCTAATTCCTAAAGAATCTATTACCTACTTTGCTACATTTTAATACCCTAAACAAAGGCTTGAATGAACTATGTATTATGTTGAAACTATGCATTGTGAGAGCTCACGAACAAAATCTCGCAAAACTTAATCCAACTTCAAGAGTGTTATTTACTTAGAACTCACTTTTTTATACCTAGCACAAAGTTGTAAAGTTTCCTATAAAACGCAGACTTTAATTCAGAATTGCATTTAAATATTCAACAAAAAGGATTATCTAATTGAATAGCAAACGAGTTTCATGCAGATTTCTTTCTGTTAGAATTTTATTCTTTTAACGCGGATACAATTATTTTCAAAAGATAAAACGAAAAAGTTTCGTTTCCAAACAAAGGGTTGAAGCAGTCACCTTTTTTATCTTTTGTAGGAAGATAGATCTGGACTTTTGTAAATGTTTGTCATTATATCAATATGGTTTATATGTAGAGGCTTGGACAAATCTCTACTATTGTTACGTAATTCGAGTCGTATAATACAGGATATAATACATCGACGCGAAAACGGATACCATGGATTACACGGATACTATTCTCGTGTGCATGCGCATTTTTATCATTTCCAAATCGTAACAATTTAAGTATCTAAATTATTCATTTATCATTCATGTGTGTGAGCTCGAAGGATAAAGTAGCTATAAAAATGTACCTTTAGGCAAATCGATGCTTGGTGAATAAAAATCTTTTGTACAGAATTGCGTAAAAAACCAACCAATAATGTTCCGAATGCTGGGAGACAGGTCCCACATGCCACCTCTTTGTGAGAGGAAGTAGGTAGTAATCAACCACGCGGGCCCGGTATGTATCTGTATGTATCTTTGTATCTGGTTTAAGGTTCTAGGAAATGCCGGTTACGGGAACAGGTCTGGTTCCAGTACTACAAAACATTAGACGACAACGATTTACTTCGCTAAAATATAACCCGACCTGGAAATTGATCGTTAGTTTCGTATTACACGTATGTTACTTTGAGTTGATTGAATTGTCGCTACGTAACTTAGTAATTTAGGAGTATGAGGAACAGGGTGTAAAGTTCACTCATCCACCGTAGAAAAGGGAGGATCCTCTGACCACATGGGTGTCACGTCTGGTGGGCAACTGCCCAGAGGTTGAAGTCGGGAGCTTGTATATATGTCCACCGCGCGGTAAACTCTAATTGCGCGATGCAGGATTTGAGTGACGTCAGGATGTTGTGTGACGTCAGGTCTTTGATGCGTAGTTCGCATGTGGCGATGTAGATGCCGCCACAGTAGAAGTTCTTTATTTACACGAAATCCGCTTCTCGTGACGGGGATTTCACACCACATAAGCTATTAACATTTACTCCTATAATCCTAAGTTCAACATTATGTGCAACAATAATAATAATTGTGAGAGGTAAGAGATTAAACTTTTAATGGGTTTTGGGCTAAAGTAGGACATACTTTTGAGTTGTTTCGGTTAAAGACATGTTTGATATCCACTTATACTTTAAGGTGGCAATTTTAACTTATATCACGTATGTTCGTTTGTTTTAGAGTGTGAAAATCTAAGCTTAGTCAATGATGGGCCGTTCAAACTTCGAAATTAAGTTACAAGACTCGTGTAATTGAGGCAGAGTCACAGAATAAATAATAGTACAAATACAGGAGATTCACTCCGCAAGATCATTTAAATAAATATCGACTTTGCTCCGACACAATAAAGTGCAATTCAGGTCGCATAGCGCTAATTACCTACAGTTATATTCAACTAGGAGTTGCATCTCTTTCTATCGCGTACTTATGTCTTTTGACTTCGTTATGCCCACTGAATTGGCCAGACAAGTCGAGCCCGCCGCATACTTGTATCTTCATACTTAATGGAGCGCCTGACCTGGCAGAGTTCACAATAAAGAGTTAGTTATAGATATACTTATGCAATTATTTGGCATTCCTGTATTCCGTTTCCAAGAATTAAGGAATATTATATTTTTCTCAATCTTTCTACTTTTTCCATACAGGCTTTTGATGGACTTGATCTTCTTCCTTTCGTGTCGTTAGTGACTAATCTGGTGTCAGAGTTTTAAAGCCGCCCATGGGCCTCAGACTTGGCTTCTCATGCCGTCGAAAAATATATCTGAGGCATGCCGGTTTCCTCACGATGTTTTCCTTCACCGTTTTGGAAGCAAGTGATAATTATACAATACACACATGAATCCGAAAAGTCAGAGGTGCGTGCCTTGGATTCGAACTCGAGATCTATGACTTGGCAGTCTGACGGTCACACCACTAGGCTATCACTGCTAGGTCAATGGAGAGAAACTCGTATGTTCAGTAATCTGGCTGTAAGTAGTATGATGATGTTTGTAGTCTGATGTTTTCCTTCACCGTTTTTGAAGCAAGTGATAATTATTCAATACGCACACAAATGCGCAGTCAGAGGTGCCTTGGATTCGAACTAGAGACCTATGACTTGGCAGTCTGACGGTCACACCAATAGGCTATTATTGCTCTGATGGATTTGATGCCCATGGCAGTAATCCGGGGTCAATCTAGCAAGACTCATTTATTAAAGACCACAAATCAATGTCGCTTCTAATCGCAGGACATTAAGACAAAATAGATAATTGCAAAAAAAAATACCTACCGTTTAATCTTAACCTAGTCAAGCTCAAACTTATTAGGGTACAGACACCGTATCTTCGTCACCACAAAAAATACACAAAAATGTTATCAGAGTGTAATAAAAAAGAAAGGTGAAAGTCCCGTCGTCGTCCGCGATAAGGATTTGGGAGACAAAGATGGATGGTTTGCTACAGACGCGTTATCACGACGATCCCTCGCTATCTGAGGCTAGTGGAATATTTTGTTTAATTACATTTTTATGGTGGGAACGTGGGACGGTATTTGGGATCTTCCCCCTTTCCTCATTCTCCCTTGTGAAATATTTTGTTGCCCAGTAATAAAGTTTCTAACACTTGACCTAGTTACTGCACATGTTATTTTGTTGATACGTAGGTATGTACTTTAAAAATAAAAAAAACATAAGTTAAGAGTGTAACAATCCTTTTGTAAAATTATTCAATTTCACATCACCAACGTTTTAAGGCTCGTGCAGACAAGCACGACGCGACGGCGCGACGCGACTCGAACAATACCATTTCTAAGAAAACTTCACGGTATAACAATAGTCTGTACGAAGCTTTATAATAAAATACGAGCAAAAAAACTTGGTTACTCGCAAACCCCCTTAAAATAAACACTATTTAGAAACAATATAAATCACTAAAGCTGCAATAGTTCAATGGTTAAGGCTTCGAACTGGTTATCAATGGACGTTTAGAGGTATGACGAACAGGGTGTAAAGTTCACTCATTCTCTATACATAGAAAAGGGAGGATCCTCCGACCAGACGTGTGTCATGTCTGGCGGGCAGCGGCCCAACAATTGATACATAAAAGTTATGTATATGGTGTTCGCGCGGTAAACTCTAATTGCGCGATGCAGGATTTGTGTGACATCAGGTCTTTGATGCGTAGTTCGCATTTGGCAATGTAGATGTCGCCACAGACGTGAATTCGTGAGTAGGTGCAAACTCCACCGTTACTCTATTGATCAACTCATTCAGACCCATCCATTCTATTAATTCAAGGCAGGTAACAAAGGGCAGTCGTAACGGCCGCGACTTTCGAGTTGTTCGAACCCTGACAGGCGCTTTACTTTGTGTCAATTATTTCATCAC
This sequence comes from Agrochola circellaris, assembly GCA_914767755.1. NCBI lineage: Eukaryota > Metazoa > Arthropoda > Insecta > Lepidoptera > Noctuidae > Agrochola > Agrochola circellaris. The sequence goes on from OU611853.1 coordinate 5,325,652, forward strand.
CACTGCTCTCAAAGTGGTGAAAAAAAACATCATGAGGAAACCAGCATGTACTAGAACCGAAAATTGGAAGACATGTGATATCCACCAACGCTCACTGCGTGGTGGATTACGGCCCGCTCCCTCTCACCAAGAGGCCTGTGTCCCACCAGTGGAAACATTATATACTGATTTTCAGGTAACAATTGACAAAATGACAATCTTCCTCTAGTATTCCTTAAAAAATAAAAATTATGTCGCACCTACCATAAAGTCAACGCAAAAATATGCAAAAACCATAGCCAACCCCATAAAATAGCGAACAAATCTCACAAACAAATATAACGATTATTTTTAGCCGGCGTTATCTTTGCATCCGTTTCCGGTCTTAATGACCCCCATTACGTATGAGTCGGATAAAATAACCCGTTGTTTATTTTATTTTGAACGCTTTTGGTCGAATATTGTCGTTCAATTTGAATTTGGTTCATTTTATTGGCTGTAGTTAAATAAAAGTTTAATTTAATGAGGGCTGTTAATGTGTTGTAAAATTTAATTTTGAGAGTGATTTTGTGTTTACGAAATTAAGTATTTCAGTTATAAAATCGAAGTCTTCTTATTTTAATACTTAGTACCTAAAATAAACTTTCATGGAGGAGATATTTTGACGAACCTAAGTTACTTTGGCACCCAAATCCTAAGCCATGCAATTTAATGTAAGAATTTTTTAAATGATAACCGCCTTCTGAACGTAATTATATTCCAGTTTTGAAAAACCTGCAGCAAAGGAATGCGATATGCTGATCAGCAGCCATACAAAACCACTAAAAAACTTCCTCAATTCATCAGAAGCCCCCAAACGAAAACAAAAAAACTTTCCTTTCTCCATCTTACACTCGTTTATTAATATTCAAATGAAAAAACCTATAAAAAACCCGGAACACAAACGCGGACGGCAAACTTTAAAATATATATTAAAAAAAACAAGACACAGGCGGAGTTGCGGGCAGACGTATAGTTAAAGTTCTGAAGAAGTTTCAGAGTATGATAAATACTTGGCGTGAGTAAAAACATGCATGGAAGGTGTTATAGTTGGCAAGGGAACATTTGCGAGAGGAAGGAAATATGAATAGTACTGCAATTAAAAACAAACACGCATTTCTGGCAGACATTAATGCAGCATAATATAGTGCTTGTTATTGATGACCTAAAACACAAAATTCTATATTTAGGAAATAATTAGTAAAACTATCTATTTTTTTTTCATATTAAACGTATCACGGAGAACAGTGGTGGCGAGCTGAAGTGTGACAATGAAGAGATGTGGCATCTACCAACCCTCACTGGGCCCGCGTGGCATATTACCGGAGGAACACTAAAGGCTGATTATGGTACGTGTCACGGTGGGTTAGTAATCGGATAATAAGTAAGATTAACCGAATCCTAACGTGTCGTATTATCAGGATGAAAATACTGCTTTAGTCAACACTATACCTATCTAGCTTTAACCAATTTTGATATGGTTAGCTTGCCTAAAGAATTTTGTATTACTTTTCCACTAGTGCCTAGTACTAAATTAGGTTTTCATCATCCAGAGAGAGAAATCCTATCTACTAGCATTACAAATTCAATTTTCTCTTAAACGAGCAACATCTGAATAAAACTGAAAGTGCAACAATCGTGAAACATTACTAAAACATCCACTAACATCACCACATCACGTTCCAAACCGACTGGGGGTAATAGCCGACTCTATAAATCAGAAAAACTACCACCAACATCCAATGTATGAAACTTTCGCGCTAAACAAAACAAGAAAACTAATAATTGTTGCTATTTCGCACCAGTTTCGGTGGCGGTAAATAATGTTCAAGTGTTTGAGAGATTTACTGCTAGTTCTTTTGTTTTTGGATAGGCTTGTCTTCAACCATCTTGGGTTAGGTACCTACAGAAAACAAAAAAAACGGTTATTTGCGGTAAACATGACGCAAATAAAGGACATACACACGAAAAAAATAAGTTGGGGGAAATATGCGACACATCAGCACAATGCTGCGACCCTATACGAGACAGAGCACCAGCGCTGGTTTTCAGCGACAACCGAATAGGCAGAGACGTGAATGACACAAGCAGAAGTGTGATCTGAAATGGAACACACATACTTGCCCAGAACATGATGCATCAACCATAAGTTGATAAAAGAGTCCCAATATAAATTATAGGAAACAACAAAGTCTCTACTTACTGAAAAACAATCAAAATGAGCAATGTAGCGATAACTACAAACGTCAAAAATAAATGTTTCATGCAATAAAAGACACAGCCGTGGACGGCCCAAAAAGGCTTTCCAATTGTAATAAACGTGAATACACATTTCCGGACACAAAAATGAATGTGCAAACTGATGAATGAAATAAAACAGTAACAAACTGAGGCAGAAACTCCAGAGACTAACACAGAACGCTTCGATAGAGAACAAAGGATGTTAGGAAAACCTCTCGAACAAACAGTTCCAACTATTTCCGCAGCTACAGGCATTCCGACTCAAGGAACACTTCAAAATTCCCCAAATGAAGTAAACATAAAATGATGTTTAGTAATGCAAATCCTGACTCAATTACAATCCCCCCATTAATTCAGAGGTCTTCAAATTTTACAACCGTCCTTAGCAATTCCGTTTTATTAAAATACACAAGCATTATATGGTTCACGGCGGAACGTAAAATAAAATTTTAATTCTACCCGTTTTACATTCGGGAACAGGGATTTTTACGATTTTTCATTAAATTGACTATTTTTATCGAATCGCCAATCAACGCCCGAGTGCTGCGACTGAAATAAACGAAACAGGAGAGTTTATTAGTCGTATTTTTCGCCGTAAGCCCTTGTCCCATCTGATAGTTGAAAAATTTAATTAAAACCTGTTTTTAGATAACGTTACGAATCTCAGATTCGAGGGAAAAATATTATGGTCGGCTTTAAAAAGCGTTTCGAATTAAGTTTTCCCGGCGTCCGCTTATCTGTTTTTGCTGGATTTACTTCCTCTTCTATGGACACCGCCGAAACTGTTTTTAATCTGGGATCCTTTTGTACTAAATCTTTGGGTCAGAGTAATTACTTGTTTGCAGTTTTATATCTACGAGATTTACGACCGTTCTAATGACGTACCCTTTGGTAAGTAGATCTTTGATACCTAATATTTTGTAGGACCTTTAATTTTGTGCTTTTAATGAAGAGAATTACGATCTGAAGTTTATTCAGACAATAAAGTCTTAACTGTTGACAACGAAATGGACTCGTAAACAATTAAAGTTCTCAACACAACGGATTGTTTTGTCATTAATTAGAATTCACTAGTGAGTCATTTAAACAACGTAGGATAATAATGATGTCATGAGTGAATTTTGATAACAAAACTACATAACATATTAGAGTTCACTGAGAAAATTTTAAGTTATGTGATACTCGTCGTAAACCGTCTTCTTCTGTGAATGTTTATCTTGTTTTAACTACTTTCAATTCCACGTTCTGACTGATGAAATGAAATGAAATTATTAATTTATCTTATTATAAATTCTTCACACATGGGCATCAATGGTGGTGGGTATAACAAAGTCATCCATCATGAGACGTATAGCGAACAATGAAGCAATGGACGTATAACACCTACAGGTAAGCAATTGGAGACAGCTAATAATAAAATAATAATGTAGTGACTGCTAAGGATATTCTGTTTCATTTTTATTTGTGAATAAGAAAATTCAAAAGATGAGCCAGATGGTATTAAGGATATAGATTCATGGACGCATTATTTTCTTCCGTAACACAAATGACAAAATATTAAAGCCTGCCAGATACCCAATAATACAAACTCCCCAAAATGAAAAACAGCCCCCAATTAAGAGAATCCAAAATGTCTAAAACTTGAACCATCCAACACTCTTGATTGAAGTGAGTGAGACAAGAATCCAAGTGTAAATCCCTCAAAAGCCAAGTTGGCTGCATTAATCACCGTGAACAGACGATAACCGCAAGGCGTGCAGAAATGGCCGCACTTAAAATAATTTAAGTCCTACCCGCAGAAGTTGGCCCATAAAGAACCGAGGACAAAGTCCCGGAAACATTTTTCATTACACCGGTTGAAATTTCTCGCCAATTTCTACTGTAAACAATTATAAGATGTGTCCGGTTGTGCTAATTGCTTTCTTGTTGCTTTTGTTTTATTATTTAGTGGTATCTTTGTTTTAGTTTTCTTTAGCTTGTGTATGATTCAAGATACATGGTTTTGAACATCGAGTGCTCAAAACCATCTTCTATCTTACTTATTTTAAATTTTGCTGTGCCCGACGTCCATAATTGTTTTATTTTATTTATACCTACCACCTGTATGAGTACATTATGGATTGCAATAAAGATAAAGATAATCTTGAAATTTATAATAGGTGCTTTCTCTTTGTTCCATTTGATGGATATTTCATCAATTGGAACAAAGAGAGAGCACCTATTATAATGAAAATCATAGTCAAAAGTTTTCCTCTTCCAATAATGTCAAAACTTATCGCTTCATTCCACTATTCTAGCAAAATTACATTTCAATCTGTAGCAATGTAAGTAGTTTTTATTGATTTCAGGGACGTACGAGACTGGCAATATTTCCAAATACAAACAAAACTTTTACACTTTTTCTAATTATACGTCCAAGAAATAAAAATATAAAACTAAACAAGATCTCAAAGGTATAAAAAATCCCTACAATTCCTCCCAATTGGATACAATGAGCACAGACAAAGAAAATCAGAAAACGCGAACAATGGAACATTTATTAGAAAACATTAAAATCAACGGAAGAATTGAAAAACCGAACGGAGTAGAAACATGGAATACAGACAAAGGTAGGAAAAGAGGGTTTAAAATGAAAAGGTTGCTTTATCAAAGGAATTGTAGTGGAAGAAGTTTCTCGTACTTAAAGCAATCTATGTATTACTTACAAACAAAGCACCGACTGCATCCATCTGGAAATGAAATAAAATACACATTAGTTTTCATTTAAGTCCCATGCACACATATCAAGGAAATAAAGAGATGTGTTCTTGTTACACTAAACAATACTTTATATTATTTGATTTTTGACAGAATCTTGAAAAAGTTCTGCTATATGTATACCATGAATAAATTGAGTCCATGACTTGGTGAAGGAAACTGAAATCCGCTGGATGCGTAAAGCACAAGACTAGTTAATTTGGCGATACTTGGGTGAGAGCTGGACATCCAACACTGGTCGTCTTTGACCTTATGTATGATGGCGAAGATAATAATATACAAAGGCTGCACTCTCTATTAAGTTTATTTTGACTTCCTCTACGATGTTCTCCGTGGCAATTAAAATATAAAAATAATAATTGAAGGTCAACGTAGAAAGTTCTAGCAAGCTAAGAGGTTTCCATACAAGAATAGAACACTTCTAAGCTTTCCAGTGTCGCATGGGTCACCCCTTAAAACGTTCAAACCTTGGGAATGTACGGAAATAAAAATAGAACGGTTGTATGGTTTTCTTCATAAAACTGTAGGACCCACCTAACGGTTAGTTAAACTCATAACAGAAATCCGTGTTCTTGGTGGTTGGAACCGATGAAACGAAAATTAATATAAACGAAACAATATCGAAATTAGAACCACTTTTCATAACCACCAGAATTTCAAAGGAAGAATTATACAAATGAATACAATTTACCTTGGAACGGACGACTCAATCTGTTACAATTATTTACATGCAAATTAGACAAGTTTATCATATTGTCGATGTTGGCCGACGAATAACGAGACCTCTTGTGATCGACAAAGTTGGGAAACGATGTTTTAATTGCTTTAGAAATGATGGAAATGGAAATGAACAATCTGGGATATTAGTTTTCTTCAGCATTGATAATTTAATTGGACTAAAACATTCTGGACTATATCCTGGTTTTAGGAAAATATAGGTATCCGACAAAGTACTAAGGAATACATTACATACAACATTTAAACTGATCAAGAACTACAGTCAACTCAAGAGAAAACTTAAATAACAACACAAATCAGCATTGAAACACACGTTCAGAAAATAAACACAACACGCTCAAAATTAAGTCGAAGCTTTGTAGCTTTAGTTCGCTAAACATGCAATTCACACAACATTCATCATTAAGTAAAACGCTAAGCCAACACATTTCATTAAGAGTTGCAACCACACAAGTCTCTACAAAGAGTAATTTCTCAAATCTGGGACTGGAAACGGAATCCTTTATCCTGTGGCACCAAATTTCGGCCTAAACCAGGCTTTGGCGAGCGTTCACGAAGTGTCATTAGTTAAAATTACTGAACTCCAGCTATCGCTCCCTAGGAAGCAGTTGACAAAGTTTGCGAAAGGGCCCAGGATTACCCTTTCTGTGGAGGTCCAAGGGAAAGAGGACAGCGTATATCCAGGTGGGTAAGCAACTAAGTGGGGACCCAGTGGGGCGCAGTGAGGGCCTAGTGGTAACGGCCGCGACTTACAAGTTGTAGGTTGTAGGTTCGAATAACCGACGAAATATTTCAGAGCAGGGGTGTTCAGAATCATGTATTGAATCCATTTACGGGAGTCGCGAGCCGACTTCCGGCCACCGTAGGCGCGGGCTTGCGGACGGGAGCAATGGGTAGCTCGCCGTCCGATAGGGACCAGGCCCGGGTCGACGGCGCGTTGTGTTCCACGCGCGCCTCAAAGAGATGTCAGCACCAACTGACGGGGTCCGGAAGGGCCAATGCCTGCCGGGGTTGCGGGTTTGTCTGAAAGGGATATCGCGACCTCAGCACACAGGCAACGGAAGGAACACGGGTGGGTTTTAGTCAGTAAAAGTCTGACACGCCCTCCCGCTCCACCCAGAGCGGGAGAAGTTATTTGATAATTTCCAACCCTCATCAAAAAAAAAAAAAAAAAGGTTCGAACCCTGACAGGCGTTTTTTTTAATGTAAATTATTCATCACCACTATTCTCAAAAAGGTGAAGGAAAACATCGTGAGGAAACCGGCATCTCCTAGAACCAAAAATTAGAAGACATGTGGTCTCCACCAACCTGCACTGGGCATGCGTGGTGGATTGCGGCGCACTCCCTCTCAAAAAGAGGAGGCCTGTGTCCCAGCAGTGGGAACATTATAGACTGATTATGTTAAGCAACTAACCTTGTTATAGTGTATTTTAACAGGATAAAATGAAAACGTCAGAAGACATGGGTCTGAAACTTTGGATATTGTGTTACCCAATACCTGGGTTGTGGAGGTCAGATATGCAGTCGCTTCATGTTAAATACTGGTATTCAGGAGACTGTAAGCCGACCCCAACATAGTTGGGAAAAGAGTAGGCTGATTATTTTTTTTGGTCTGAACTCTGAAGACGTCTTCTGCTGTGTTCGTTTCAAGGCTGATTATGATAACGAAAATAATATATTCTAGAGAATAATACAACTATCGTAGAATTTCTTACTTTGCTGGAAAGAAGCCTCTCATAAAATGAAGTCATGATATTAATTGGTATGCAAACTGGATACCTTAGGACTTCAAATTAGTTCCTTCAAAATATGATAACCAAGGAATTTTGTTTAGTCGCGTTTCTTTTACTTAAACTACACGTGTTATTAATGCCCATGGAAAGTACGTATAACGGATTAGTATAAACTAATCCGTTATACGAACTTTCCATGGAACTTTCCGTTTTAACTTAAAACTTGCACCACACAATTATTCAGAGCAAGAAGCCGGTGATTCCCTTCATATACAAGTACAATATTTTAATTATTCTAGACTTACATTGGTGAAGTTGTGCTGTTACAGTAATTATTAAGTTCTCGCACGCCCTTGCGGATTTACAGTATTTACATTTATTTCTGGTTTGTAAATGTTAGAACATGTTTCTCATTGTGTTACAAAAGTTGGGAGTCAGGCAGAATGTTTGAGGCAAACGTGTCACGAATGGAATTTGAGAAGTAGAAAACGTCTTCACAGCAATGACCGCAAATCAGGCTTCCATTCTTTTGATGCCAGAAGGTGGAGGACACAAATCAAATTTTAAATCCACAATCAACTCCATCTTGAAGACCATAGCGGGGAGGTACCATCAAAGAAGTTCATATCTAACAAGTTTCAAAACAAAATGCCGTGAACACGATGACCACATCTGTCATCGGCCCGGTGCTATAGTCGCCGAGGGCTGCAAGCAAGAATAGTCCTTACGGTGGTTAGATATGAACTTCTTCGATGGTACGATTCTCGTTTGTTAGGTGATGTTGTTCGAATATGGATTCTAAACAAGTCTTGTTTCTAATTTAAAAAAAAAATTGAGGCGTTTATCATTCTAGTTCAATATTAGATATCTATAAATGTAACTATAGTCTCTAATTGTATTGTTATTATTTATATAATAACATCAGCAAAAAGAACCTTGAACCCTATCTATAAGCAATCACAAGAAACAGAGTTCACACAAGGTCCATTGACAATTTGATCAATCAGCCACATATTTCATAGACGCAGATCAATCAGGCACACAAGCAGAAATAGATGCTCACATAATTAATATTACATTCTCGAAACTTTTTCTTTTTTCAAGATGCAATGGGCTACCTGTAGTGATTCGATTCTATCTTCTCCTTTGCGTGTCGATGGTAAATATAATTTAGATTTTCTGTTTGGCCCAGAACTCGTCAGCCTCGATTCTATGAACATAATTTTATGTATCCGAAGATATTTCTTAACTGCCAAGAGGATTTGTCAAGAAGATGAGCAGACACGTGCTGTTAAGACAACAGTCTGCCTTCAGGAAACCAGCTGTTATAAGAAGGTCTCCATTTAATAATAACTGATCACTGGCTAATGTGATATACGTTGTCGCAATTGTATAGTCAACCAATAGCTGTTGCCCGCGACTTCGTCTGCGATCTAGGACGAAAAGCAGCCTATTTCCTTCTCCAGCTCCCAGACTACTTATCTGTCAAATTTCATCCAAATCCGTTAAGCCGTTTCAGCGTGAAAGCGTAACAAACAAACTCACCTCAGCATTTATATTAAGTACTAGCTTTTGCCAGCGGCTTCGCCCACGTGCATTTCGGAAATTATCCCGCAAGAACGTACTACTGGTATAAAAAGTATCCTATATCCCATTTTAGGTCATGGATTACCCGTGTACCACATTTCATCCAAATCCGTTCAGCCGTTTCAGCGTGAAAGCGTAACAAACAAACTCACTTTGGCATTTATAACATTAGTTAGGAAGTTAGGATTAGGATAGGCCTCTTCAACAGCAATATTATCTCTATGATTCCCCAGGATCACAACCAACAACTACATGCCATAACCACCCCATAACCCACAAAATAATGTAAGTCGCTCATCAAAACCATATCGCGAAACTTATTTAGGGGCAAAATATCGAGGGCTGTAAAAACTAAAGGGTTTACGTAAACCCGGGGACCTCCCATTTACGAGTTTGGGACACAATTTAAATTGTATATTAGGTTCTGTATACGCTTATTTCCTTCGAACGGTGGACCAAAGGGATACGCGAGAAATAAAAACTTTATACGGGGATCGGATTGCATTCGGAAAAATGGCGTAAGAATCGAAATAGTCGACGTAAATATGGTATATTTTATATCTTGGATACAATGGTGGTAAGTTGTTCGATAGTTTGACCTTTTGCGGTTTGTTATGGGAAGACGATTTCGCGTTTAGTTTTTGGATCGAAGTTTCTGGAATGTCTGTTGCGTGTTCTGGGTTTTGAAGAATTTGTCTGGAAGTTTTTGGCAAGGGAATTATTATGGTAATCGGGCGTTAAGGATAGCACGTTGAAGAACTCAACTTCGTATTTATGACACAGAAAGTCCCATACTCTTACTCTGCTTCAAAAACTGTGTGGTAAGAACCACTTCCTGAACATTACGACACTAAAACCCGTCAATCATCAATTTTCCACAAAAATTTTCATCAAAAACAAATAAATTATTAATGGCAATTTAAGAGGACGGATATGACGTCATAGTGCCTCCGCCGGAAGCACTCCGGGAGGGCCAAAACGCCGAAGGTCCTTAGCGCAGCGGGGTCACTAATGCCCTCCAAGGCCATTATAGAGCCTTTTGCTTGGAGTTAATAGCTCTCAGAGAAAGGACAAACGGGTGAAAGAGCCAAAAACTTTCGTAAGAATATAAAATATGTAGAGAATTCATACATAAACATGCCTCATGAGTGGCGAGGCCGCTGGCGGAGTAGACCGGTCCTTTGAGAGGGGTTTAAAAAATGGCGTTTATTTTTTGTGTAACTTCCATTATTGTTTGTGTGGCTGTCAATCATGGAGTCTCGGGTGGATTCGATTGGATCAGATTTGATGGACCGTCCGGAATTTTTAATACTGACACATGAACAGTAACTACTGTCCTTCCACAGTTATTTGACCTCTGATTTTGCATCACAGTGACCTTTATTCTCATTGTCATAAAGTTTATGTTAGAGGTTACTTACCTTGAAAGGACTGTATAAAAGCAGTACCTAATGACGATACTTTTGGTGATCGAGGAGAAACTTTATGTCATCTGCAAATTATGGACTTTTATTATTCTTAGGTACCTACAGTAATTTTTATTGATTGTATTTTCCTAGGGGTATAGCGTTATCTACTAATTGGGTTGTGGAGGTCAGATAGGCAGTCGCTCCATGTAAAATACAGTCGCAACCGGTTAGACTGGAAGCCGAGTCCAATATATTTGCGAAAAGGAGCAGATTGATGTTCCTACTTGTGTTCCTTTCTTTGTAAATTAGTTTGTAAGAGGTCTCTACGACAGAAGACCTCTGCTTAACCTTCTCAACGTAAAAGCAGACGATGTTGATAACATGTCTTCAAAGAATCCAGTTTCATAAGAAGAAAAGGAGTGAATTCTTACAAGACATGAATAGCTTCAATCAAGCTTATTCATGTCTTGATTGAAGTAAAGACATCAAATTTTCTCGTCTATCATTTTCATCTACATGATACCTAGTCTTTCAAGGGAAGGAAATTGCATCGGCGCCACTCAAATACCGTGGTTTTGATTGCAATTTAGAGGTTAATATTGTAATTAATCAGTTCATATAAATTGCTAGAATATAACCTATGTCAGGCTATGTCCCAAAATATACAAAACGAAAGTCCCCGTCACCAGAACCTATAAATTTTGTAAATAAAGAACTTCTACTAAGTTACGTGGCGACAATTCAATCAACAACAAATAATCCCAAATGATTGAGTAGTAATTGAGTTGATTGACTTTGGGATTATTTTAGTTAGCAACCCGCCCCGGCTTCACACGGGTAGCAAAGCATACCTATATACATTTTCTTCTGTCGTAGTGTCGTATCAGCCTGTTGCGTCGAGCATACATGGGTTAGATTAATGTTCATCCTACTTGGAGTATGTTATATCGTCATATCTCAGCCCATTTACACAAAACATTAATTAATTAAACACCTAAACTTTCCTCATGAACCACTCCGTCCATTGGTGAAAACGGTATGAAAATCCGTTCGGTAGTTTTTGAGTTTATCGCGTTCAGACAGACAGACAGACAGACAGACGCGGCGAGGGGACTTTGTTTTATAATATTTAGCCTGTAACTATCCCCCTGCAAGATAAAGGTCTCTTCTTATAGGAACAGAGAAGGAAGGAGCAAAAATAACCCCGCTTGCGCTCTGCGCGTTAGACCTATGATCCCATGTGAACACCATGTATCCGTCAATATAATTAATTTACCTCTTATTGCTTAATATTTTATACTTGAAACAATTCTAGGATAGAAATTTTATTCCAGATCTTTCTTTCTTTCTTCTTTTTCGTGCGGTTAGTGACTAAACTGGTGTCAGAGTTTAAAAGCAGGCCATAGGCCTCTGACTTGGCTTCACATGCCGTCGAGATATATCTCTTGGGCATACCGGTTTCCTCACAATGTTTTCCTTCACCGTTTTTGAAGCAAGTGATAATTATACAAAATACTATCAATACTATTTTCTTGTAAATGTTGACGTTCAAAGGACCTTCAAATGGCCTACTTTGAAATAAATTATTTGACTTTGAACAAACGCTGTCATATTCGTAATAGATTTTATTTTGACACTTATATAATATGCATTGAGTTGATGTTTACGATCAAGTAAACATTTGACCTCGCTGTTACTAAAAATTTTTTCCCATTATTATGTGTTTTCAAAACAAATGGAAAAATACAACGAAGTAGCTATAATTTATTTTTATATATAAATTGTGAGTAAACTATTTGAGTGCTAAAATTACATGATAGGCGAGGAAGCGACAATCGTTTAGTTGTTAAAATATAAATAGAAAAACTACACAAAACATCGAATGTATGTCGGTTTGTTGATTTAGTGATGAAGTAGCAACGCCATTGAAAACCATCGATTTAGTTACTGTACAAGTACATGACGAAACTTCGCAAAAGGGTATTAACAAAATTAAAACCTCCTGTCAGGAGTTTTCGTAAAAGAATAAAGATCATCAGTAGGGAAATATTGCGATAATAACCAGGTTAGCCATAAAACCACAAGATAATGAGTGCCTTTCCTCTCACTTAGGAGAACTTTGAACAATCCTAAACTCTGGAAAAACAAAAAGACTCATTCAATGACGTTTCAGCCCCAAATTATGCATTTTAAAAGATGGAGTCGCGTGTAACAACTGGTGCAAAATTAAACTGTCCTTGTGTCAACATATTATAGCCAGTCTTATACAAAACACCAATCATTTTGCCATCACAATTTACTAAAAAAATATCTCACTGTGGTCGAGATATGTATAAAAGCATGCAACTCTGGTTGTTGGCCAATTCGTAGTGACCCTTCGTACTAAACGGTTAACAGATTTGAAGTCAAAATGTTCAAGAATTTCTTCGTTATTTTCGTAGTTGTGATGATGGCGGGAAATGTAAGTATTTTTTTTGTTATTCTTAATACTCTTTTTCGTCTGCATCTAGCTATATCTCAGTTACTTTAGATCGCTTCATACTACTTTTCTTGTTTTGTGAGATCCACGTATTAAAACAACTATATCGGGTGTAAAAAGACACTTTCCGAAGCCGAAAGCCACATATTCTACCCATTATTTGCATCATTTTTTTCCACTAGACCATACCTGGGAATCCACTGGTTCTGGAGATATTGAAGGTCAAAGTCGCATTTTTTTTTTTTTACTTTTTCACGATAATGAATTCTATGCGATAATACGAAACTTTTTTCCAAACAAACATTACCTGAATTTTAGATTTATCTTAACAGATTACGCATTTGAAGTTACAAAAACGCAATGAACAACAAGTACCTACCTACGTAGCGTAGGGGCGGAGCTTAACTAACACTGAATCCGTTCGTTCAAGCGTGGGTTCGCGTTACATTGCGCGCAATAAAAACTTGTTTTTTTTTATTAAAAAAAAAAAGATTACGGTTCCCAGCAATAATTTTTGCGCAAAGCTATACGTACAGTATGCGTACAGTATGCGTAGTTTACGGCTTTGTGATGTGTCTTTTTACACCCTGTAGGTAGGTACAGCATGTATCAGAAAGGTGTGGTCAAATTTAAGGGTGGTGGAACCAGACCAAACTGAACAACTTATTCCTAGGGACCAACATAATTATCGCGGAAAAAATATTATCAGTTTTCCCATACCAAACTGCCTACTCGATAACTCGACACAAATGTATGGGACAGCTGATTATTTGTTCGCAATTACTATGGTTTCTGATACATGCTGTATACTCGTAGTTGTTAGTTTAGTTAACAAATAATTAAACTCAGTTAAAAAAAAAAAACTGTTTAGCGATCAATTAAAGCCACCTGCGCGCGTAGCATGACCACCATAGCAACGGGTCATGTCGACGGAAGAATAGACAAAATGACAGATTCACAATCACAATCTGTCATTAGGCAGCACTCTAGACAAGACCCGTTTCTATGGTGTAGAAACGGGTCTTGTCGACGGAAGAATAGACAAAATGACAGATTGTAATTGTGAATCCGTCATTTTGTCTATTCTTCCGTCGACATAATGTCCAGATATGCTTGCTGCATTATACGGACTTGTAAGAGACAAAATTATTCTCACATAAAGAAGTTAGACGCCTTGAGCAAGAATAATCAAATTCTTAATAGAATTCAAGGATAAGCTCGATTGTCTATATGTATCTTTCGGTAGGGCTAGTAAACTCCATCGGCACGAACTTATCGCCTTATTAAGACGGTTTTCAATTTCAATGGACGATGGTCATTATTGAATATATAAATTCAGTACCTGACTAATATTTATTATTTTCATTTATAGAGCTTGCAGCAAGGCGCAGGAACCGGCAGCAGCGGGAGCGCGAGCGCAGGTATGAACCAATTTAAAACTTTTGTAAACTCTTATTTATGAGATTAACATTTAATTTACCTGTAAATGCAGGAAAATACTTTATATTTTCTTATATTCTTCTCCTTATATTTTCTTTATAGGTTTTGGAGTCGGTTTCGGAGCTAATGCTGGAGGTATGTACTTAAAGACATTTTTTGTTTATTTTGAGAGATTATTTATCGATTGTCATCCGCAGTAGCCATATAATATGTATCGTACAACTAAATTCTTAAGTGTGACGTTCGGACTGAATTATTAAGTTCCTTTACTTTTTGTGCAGAAATACTATAAAAATGAATTGCACTACTAGTGCAGTTCCGTTTTCATAATTCAACAATATTCATTGCGTTATTTACATAGTGCATATGTAAATAACGCTGTGTAGGTATATGTAAATAACGCTGTGTATATGTAAATAACGCATGTCAAGCGTTGCTAATAGACACATTTTCGAAAAAAAGCAATGGATTAGGAATTTCCTTCAAAATCCTTCAGATTGTGACTGGAAGTGTGTACACGAATAGAGATCTCTGAGATTCCCATTAAATCCCATAGTTGCAGATTACAAGCCAGGCAACGGAAAACGCCAGCCTTAATATACATCGATAAAGGCAATAATCATTACCATTGGTCTATTCTATTCATAGGTTCAGCTGGAGGAACCGGAACCGCTGGATCCCAAGGCACCGCAGACACCAACTCACAACAGACCAGCGGGAAATGAACTATCACTTCTTATAATTACACTTTCACTTACAAATAATTAACAGTTTGGAAGTAAACTTTTACTATACCTACTTTGTTTTTACTTTCAGTTTCAAAGCATAAAATGTTCTGACTTTACTATTTCAAAATTATTGCGGTCAAGCACTAAAATAATAATAGTACGTATATAAACCACCGTGTTTCATTAACTTTGACTTTCAACAAACCAGTACCTAGTCGCTTATGATGTGTAACATCTGACATCTTGGCTGAGATTACCAACCTCTCGGAAAATGGGTTGGTACCATCTGACGGCCAACTCTAGTACCGCGCGCGCTCATTGGTCAAATCAAATAGCGCGCGCTTGGGGGGCTTTGTGATTTTTTTCTATCGTATCAAATTAGTTGTAGGTATTATGTTTTCAGCACTGTCTAATTAGCATTATATCCTGAAGAATTTAATATATTTTATGATTTTGTTTACTGCAGAATACATACTTTTAGTCATTATAAAAGATGCGTTTAGTTCCTGTAACCTCTTAAACGAGACGAAAATTATCTACAGACAAGACACGTATGACGTCCAAAAACTTATCAATAGTAGGTATAGAACGTAAACTCCCTTGAACTTTGATCTCGTTACTAGAACCACAGTATAAATAAGTAACAGTATTATGTCTTCATAGAAAACGGCCAAAACGATGCGCTTCGACATCTCAGTGTTTATCAGTACGCACCAACGCGGAAGGTTTACCTACCGAGTGGCCGTAGGTAATCATTTCAAGGTGACTGCCGAGACATAATACTGTTACTTTATTATACTTACTGTGCTAGAACGAACTACTATTATAATAGGTAGATGAGTCATGAACGAAATGACAATAAAGATGAACGACCGAATGACGTCATCATTGCTAATGTATAACATTATAACAAACACAAAAGTAGATAACATCTACTTTCTGTCACATATAGTGACAGAAAAGGGAAGCGACATAATTACCTTGTAGTTTTACAAAGAGTTTTATGTGGGAAGATAATTGGCAGAGCATTGTAGGCGTTCAATTGAAGTGATCTGTGTGTGCAGAGTCTAAATATTTAGACACAACACCATACAATCAGTCAATTTTTTTCATTTACCATTTAATATTTATGTAAAAACAAAACTACTGCAGCGTTTTAAACAAATCTCTATCAAGAGGAGTATTTTCCCATGTTTGCGAATGAAAAAAATGTTACAGCGGTTTCCACTACTTTATTAGTTACATGTCGTTTACGATTATTATATTTACACCAGGCCCCACACACTAACCCTTGCATAGATGCACAGAGAACCAAAAACCACTTTACCCAATTATTCAAAATTCCCTAAGCCCGCACTTTCTTTTAAAAATCACCGAACACTATTCTGTAAAACATTGTCCACTAAACTACGGAGTATCAAAGTGCACGTGTAACACACGGGAGGACATTTCAATAAAAACTTACGCCAATTGTGGTCTCAAATCACTATGATGACGTGTGTACCTAGATGTATTTCAATATGAAAGAGCGTGTGTTTATATCTTTACGTATGTATGTTTTAATACAAGATGTATCAGAAAAGTGTGGTCAGATACAAGAAAGTAAGCAATAACCATTACTCTTATGAGTTAAGACGGTGACATCACACTACTAACGAAATGATAGTACAGTAAGACACAACTTAGATGTAGCATAAATTTGAGAATCTTCATTCATTCATTTCAATTTTACGAATGTATTTGGTTATATGACTGTACAAGTTATTGCGTTTTCGTAAAGATCATTTTCACCAAAAGCTGAAAATGATGATCTACAGATAGGTGATTTTGAAGGCGCACTTCGGATGGTGATCGGTTTTACAAATTTTGCCGATGCAATATCTAAGTTGTGAGCTCGTGGCTAAGTAATAACAGCCGCACTGGTTAATCCATCAGGTAAAGCTACGCTTGCCGGGGTTGGTCCGTAGATGGGTGACCACCTTTACATACCGAGACTCCTCTGTGGCTCGGAAAGCACGTTAAGCCGTTGGTCCCGGTTGTCATTCGTGAATCTTTGACAGTCGTTACGGGTTAACAGAAGCCCGAAAGTCTGACAACCAGTCTTACTAAGGGGTATCCAAATTACAAAGTTAGGTTGTGGAGGTCAGATAGGTAGTCGCTCCATGTAAAATACTGTTATTCAGCTGCAGCCTGTTAGACTGGAAGCAGACTCCAATAAAGTCGGGAATAGGCTAGGTAGATTGATTGGTACAGACTTATCTATATTTGGGTCGAGTAGGTATTGAAGTTTTGCATACAACTGATTATTTTTAATAATACGCCGTTGGTCATATTCTATTAAATGAGCAATATTTGTTTAAATATACCTATTTGTAACCATGTTCTCGAAAACGGCTCCAACGATTTCGATGAAAGTTGCAATATAAGGGTTTACGGGGGCGAAAAATCGATCTAGCTAGGTCTCATATCTAGGAAAAATCGATTTCCCGTATTTTCACCCGAGCAGAGGTCGGTCGCTCAAAGTTTAGAACAAGATGGCTACCTTAGAATAATGACATGGCAGCATGAAATTAGTAAGTACCAACTATCATGGCAGCATGGAATTAGTATGAAACTATCCTATTCTATTAAATGAGCATGGGAAGAATGCGTGTGTATATGTTGTCAGTCAAGTCCTAAATGGATGAAAAATTCTCTGCCAACTACTCATCACACGCAAGCGTAGCCAGCCAACTTCCTTCAACTCCAAACTCCGCTAAGTGTTTTGGAGAGACTAAGGTTAAAGAGCTCCTTATACAAACCTCCGTGCAGTTTGAATCGCTCCTATCCAGTACTACGCTATTTACGACAGTTTTACTGCGAATAAACTTGTAGTTAACTGAATGCACTAAAATCTGGATTATCTAGACGACATTTTTCGCTAGCGACACTTTTCTTGGTGTTACAGAGTATTGAGGGAGTCGTAAATTGAATTCCTAGAACTTGAAGATAGTCAGACAAGTAAGTAAGGCACTGCTTAGCAGAATGGACTTCTTAAAACGAAAACGTTTTTTTGACTAAGTTTTATTCCTGTCACTGTCGCATAGGGTAACCATTTAGTTTTTTTAGAGGGATTGTAAATTACAATCCCTCTATCTCTATTACAATTTGTAATATATCCGGACTTTTAATAACGAACAAATGACAAGGTCGGACAAAGTCTGGACGCGGGGCCAGATGGTATCCCTACTGTCGCTCAACTGTCAAACACCAAATGCAAGATAAAGATGGGAACATTTCTAAACTAATTGGGTGCGTAGTAACGTTTACACAGGGTCAAATTAAATTAGCTAGCGAAACTCCGCAGACTTGATGGATATCGATATATGAACATGATAAAGAAAAAAAAAATTTTTTTGAATTTTCGAGTTTTTTTACATTTTATATTTTTATTTCATTTTAATTAAAACATAAAATGTGAAATTTCACATTTTATGTTTTAATTAAAATGCAAATGACCCCTATGCTAATGTCAACCATTTTCGAGTAATTACTCGAAAATGGTTGACATTAGCATAGGGGTCATTTGCTTTTTAATGACCTCTCCTACATCCCCTTAACGGATTGCCGACATATAACCAATAACATTGTATACAGGTAGAAACAACATACCAAGCTATGATCCTAAAATACTCATTTCCAAAAAAACTTAGCCAAAAAAAACTTTATCTTCAAATTCGAAACAAATTGGGGTGAACCGCAGTAGCGTCAGATACATTAGTCAGTGAAATCGTTTAGATAATCGCGGGCTCCTACACAGATAACCTCTCGTCCTACTATTGATTGTGCGTGATTTACTATGCGTCCTTTGAGTATTTAAAATACAAGCTATGGATCGTGTGCATGTAATCTCATCATCGCTTAATTTTGAAAAAAAACAATGAATTACACTGAGGATTTCTCCTACTATCTGTTTTTGGATGTGATTAGATAAACACATCTCGCATGCACAAACACTTAACTGTTGGTTTTCTTAAGGTGTCTTAATACGAAGAAAATAGTCAGTAACTCAAACTCAAAGCATTTATTTCAAATAAACCAATGACAGTCTCTTTTGAATTGTCGTGGAGGTCGGTCAGTCAGAAAGATGAAGCTAGATGCCCATTCCAAAGCGTAGTAGGTACCTATGGAGAAGAACGGGCAAGAAACTCCACGGACACTCTTTTAAATCATGATATGGTTACAAAATATTGGTTACATCATTCATGTTGAAGTTATACATGTGAGAACGATGCAAAACGTGAAAAGAGACCGTAACAGAAAAAAAAAAAAACAATCCAAAAAATTAAATTAAATTAAAATAAGCCGTGGTAGCTAACAGCTCTTGCGTTAAGTAAAAACCAATACATTTCCCAATAGTTATAAAGATAGCATATTTTTTTCCGCGTGACCATTACATTTTGTGGAATTTTAGAGATTCAAATTCAACAATGCCAGTTTACGACCAGTTTCAAGGAGCCGCCGTGCCAATGCTTTGAATATAGGGCTTATTGGTTGATTCGCACGAAAATACTCGCCCGAAACGGGCCGGGGTCGACACTTTTAAATAATATAATTTGTGGGCGAATCGACAACTCCAGAAATACGTATTAAGCTTTGTGCAGACTAGCGCGACGCGACACCGGTTATTGTTATACCGTCAAGTTTTCTTGGAAATTGTATTGTTCGAGTTGCGTCGCGCCGTCGCGTCGCGCTGGTGTGTGCGTGCCTTTAAGCAATTTGCACATTTTGAATTTTATGTAGTAAAATTAAGGAAAAGTACACTCATTTATGAATCATTCGTGCGAGTCAACCAATAACCCAATAGCTGAGTAGCTTGTCTTATTAATACTTTTAGGTCGGTAAGTACAGTCAGTAAATCAAGATATGTTGCGTTATTGTTTTCTATTGAATCTCATCAATTAGCTTTGTGTTGTCTTATCTTAATGCTTTATGCGGTGGCCGGCCGGCCGGGATACTGATGATAAGATATCTGTTAATGTATTTGATTCTGATGAGCAATATGTTATATTAAGGCTAAAGACAATAATAGAAAGGTTGCCTCGTTGGTCTAGTGGTCGCAAGCGCACCGAACATGAGGTCCTAGGTTCGGTTCCCTGGTCGGACAAAAGAGTTATTGGATTTTTCTATCAGGAATTTCTCAGACCGGTGTCTTGTACCCGATAGATTCCAATAGTCTCGCCCCTTATTACATGGGACTTAAACATAATTGGGGAAATGTGGGGGTACTATAGGTACACCTCTGCCGAACCCATCACGAAATACAGGCGTGATATTATGAAAGGCGGGTCAATCATACCAGCCGTGCTATTCTGTAACCATCTCACCGTGAAAACTTAGGTGAAGTGAGCGTGGAGTGAGCTGTCATTCCACAGGGATTGACGCTATTGACAGCTCACTTCACCCAAGTTTTCACGGTGAGATGTTTACAGAATCGCATGGCTGTTAACTGCTAATCGTAAGTATCAAAATTCAAAAGTCATTTATTCAAACTAGGCTGATAATCAGCACTTTTCGAACGTCAAAATTACATAAGACAGTCCCCCAAAAACGCCCACCCCTCACCACTTTCTAGTGCGTTAGCTGGGAAGAAGAAGTGGCGCAACAAACTCCCCAGCAGATCTCTCAGGTTCCCCAAAAAAACCCAAGTGAGCATAGAAAATGAGTGATTTTATTTACAAGTTTGCCTATACTATTTCTTTTAAATTACAGAACCTTTAAAAATGAAAGTCTCGTTATTGTTTGAACTGTGACAACTATTTGTTCACGAACGAATCACCGCTCATTATGGACATCCGATTCGTTAGCCGCCTAATCGCCCCCATAGATTGTTTGCCGTTTCGAACGCCTTCAGTGTATTTTTCCTTACCTACATGTGTTAATTGGTAAACAAACACGATATGTAAACAGGAGTTTTCACATCAATCATACACTTGAAAGTTATGTATGAACATCTTGGTCATTGCAACAATTATTTTCATCGGAAGGATTGAACTATAAAAGTGCTTCAAATTAATTAATAAAAATACTTCTTCCTCCAATTTCAGTAAGTACACCATGTACTGAGGTTGGAGGATTAGAAAATTTATGTATTCTTGTTTACAAAATCATCTTTCTTTCTTTTTTTCTTTCGTCTTTTTCGTGTGGTTAGTGATGTCAGAGTTTTTATGCTGCCCATGGGCCTATGACTTGGCTTCACATGCCCTCGAGAAATATCTCAAGACAAATAAGGCAAGTAAATAAAAATATATTTTACTTCGAAATTGTATTTGAAAAACAAAGATTGTCATCTACTAGTAGCGATTACTACCAACAACGTGTCGTGAACACACGACAAGCATTCGAGACTATAATTAATTGACGGTAGACACACAATCACGCCTCGAGAGAATAAAACTAACTTTCATTGTTACTTACTTTCTTTTATACCTTCACTTTTGTGTCTGCTAACATACCAGCTTAGTGGCATAACAAACACAGTCGCAAGACATACGAGGGGGCGTTTTTAAGTTCGCGGAATGGAGGGTAAAAAGTGAAAATAAATATACCAAACTATTTTTCTTTTTCAATATATTCACGGGTTAACACATTTTTCAGATCTTTTAATTAGCTTGCTTTGCTTGTGCTTTAGGGGTATGAGGAACAGGGTGTAAAGTTCACTCATCCCCCATAGAAAAGGGAGGATCCTCCGACCAGACGGGTGTCATGTCTGGCGGGCAATTGCCCAGAGGTTGAAGTCGTGAGCTTGTATATTATGTCCACCGCGCGGTAAACTCTAATTGCGCGATGCAGGATTTGAGTGACGTCAGGATGTTGTGTGACGTCAAGTCTTTGATGCGTAGTTCGCATGTGGCGGTGTAGATGCCGCCACATCACTCCCCTCCGGAGACCGGAGGTCGATAGTGGGCTGAGTCTTGTATCTTGCGATGCTTCACAGTACCAGCTGTGGTTCCAGTGAGTCGGAACCGGGTGCCGCATAGTTCGCGGTGAGTCGGAACTGTCTGCCGCATAGTTCGCGGTGAGTCGGAACTGTCTGCGGTGCTTGCGGTGATTCCCCAGTGAGTCGGGGTGGCGCTGCGTCTTGATCCAGTGGGTCGGATGTAGTACAGCGCTGAGTTGTGGCTGGCTGCTGGCGTCGACCAGGAGAGGGTAGAATGGGCTCTGCTTGTGAGACCGGCCGAAAGTGCAGGTGCTGTGCCAAGGTTGCTGATGAGGCTGAGGGTGATAACCAGGAATGCGCGTTCGCTGCATGCTGGTGGTCAGGATACCCGTTGAAGCCGTGGGTGCTGGCTGGCTGTGTGACTCGCCTCACGAAAGCTTGCGGGAGTGACGATGATGATGACGTCACGCTGAAGTAGTTGCACGAAGGCTGCGTAGACGATCATACTCGGGGTCACCAATTTAGGGATATGAGGAACAGGGTGTAAAGTTCACTCATCCCCCATAGAAAAGGGAGGATCCTCCGACCAGACGGGTGTCATGTCTGGCGGGCAATTGCCCAGAGGTTGAAGTCGTGAGCTTGTATATATGTCCACCGCGCGGTAAACTCTAATTGCGCGATGCAGGATTTGAGTGACGTCAGGATGTTGTGTGACGTCAAGTCTTTGATGCGTAGTTCGCATGTGGCGGTGTAGATGCCGCCACACCTTCATAAAAAAATGTTTTGTCTTTGTCCGAAAAATAAGTTGAAACTGCGTCCTTCACTTCTTCATCGGTTGAAAACTTCTTCCCACGAAGTTCTTTTTTAAGTTTTGGGAAGAGATAATAATCACTGGGAGCCAGGTCTGGACTGTAGGGTGGGTAGTCTAAAATATCGAAGCCCACTTTATGCAGGGCAGCCAACGCAACACGGCTCTTGTGAACAGGCGCGTTGTCGTGAAGAAGAAGCACACCTTTTGTCAATTTTCCCCTCCTTTTTTCTTTAATGCTTTCTTTTGACCTCTCGAGGATTGAAGCATAGTATTCTCCGGTTATAGAAACGCGTTTATCTTTATAATCGGTCAACAAGTCACCTCAATCGACCGTCCGGCCCTTGGATCGTCTTCGAGTGAGGTCTTGCCTTGTTTAAAGAGACTGTGCCACTTGTAAACCATGGTTTTACCCGGGTAAGAGTCCCCGTAAACGGATTCCATCTCTTCCAGTATGTTTTGAACTGACTTTCCTTGCTTGGTAAGGAACTTTATAACGGCACGGTACTCGATTTTTTCCATAATTCACACTTTCTTCCCGATTGAGTTGTTTGATTGACGATA
The DNA here is from genome assembly GCA_914767755.1 of Agrochola circellaris. Taxonomy (NCBI): domain Eukaryota; kingdom Metazoa; phylum Arthropoda; class Insecta; order Lepidoptera; family Noctuidae; genus Agrochola; species Agrochola circellaris. Next base: position 5,349,075 of record OU611853.1, read on the forward strand.
GTTCAAAGACTAATGATCCAATTAAGATAAAACTTGGTATTTATACTTATATTGAGTGGCTGAAGTAGTGGCCACCCCGTTAATTACCTTTATTTATATCCTACCCTCCTATCCCGCGAACTTAAAAACGCACCCTCATATATCACGGTTTTTGTATGAGAATCAAAATTCAAAATATTTTATTTCACATAAACCTACAAGGGCACTTTTGAAACGTCAGAAGCTAGGTGCACGATTCCAATTGGTCGTTTCCTATGGAGAAGAGCCGGCAAGAAACTCCACGGTTACTCTTTTATCATCGACGTTGTACAGTGCAAGCGCACGTTGGATATTTTGCACTCTCATCAAAACTGAATTGTTATTAATTTCCATTCATCATCATCATCGTCAGTTCAGCCGAAAGACGTCCACTGCTGGCAATAGGGGGAGGCCTATGTCCAGCAGTGGACGTCTTTCGGCTAGCACCGCCACTTCGTCCGATTCTGTGCTTCCCGCATCCAGCGGTTTCCTGCGGCCTTCACAAGGTCATCGGTCCACCTTGTGGGAGGCCTTCCAACGCTACGTCTTCCGGTACGCGGTCGCCACTCCAGGACCTTTCGGCCCTTCCCTATTCTTGAGGAAGGCGTTATGCTATTTAACATCACGCTAGGTGTCTTAGGAGCTTAGCAAAATGAAAGAAAGAAAGAAAAGACGCTACGTGAACACGAAGTAATAGCGCGGGCAGGCGATGCGGTGCTATGGGGTGGGTCGGGGGACAAAGAAACATACTTAGTTTTATTTCATTCATTTTCTGTGTTATTGATTAGCAAGTAGTTCGAAAGCCCATCTAGCTAGATGAGCCATCAAAATACTTACTAATCGTTTAACTGAACGTATGCAGCCTATTGGCCTGAAAAATCCATGAAAATTACTTACGCAGTCCGGGCCATAGGTACCAAAATTAAGTCTCATATAAAATATGTATAGCTGTACTTACTTAACTTCGGCGCATACAGCACTGGTGCCCGAAACGCTCAAACAAAACTAGGAAAATTTCCTCTCTCTCGAAAGAACAAAATTGCATTTCCCATGCAAACACTCTGGATACTATTTAAAATGCATCCAAGAAAATACCTTCTCTTGAATCTTTAGATCGTATTAAAAGGAATAGATTTAAATCTAATAGCAGCAATGAAGAGATTTCATTAACTTAATCTTTTCTTTTAAGCTATCTTTATATTCAGATATTCTTTCTCTTCTTTGATAGTTCTTCCAAAGCAGTAATGAGAAGCAAGTTAAGAGAATTCTTTGGTTTAAAGTATTTTGTTGCAGCTCATTTTAATCCTGGGAAGGATAAAAAGTAGATAGTCTGAAAGGTTATTAAAACGGAAGTTAATTGGAATTTATGAATTCTTTCTTGCAATGTTGCTATATTATTTTGACTGGATATTAAACTTTATAGTATTTTTATCTCGTGAAGCGACGCGCGCTTTACTTGTGGTTCACAAGTGAATGCACACGCTGTGAATGTGTGTGTAGGCGCAGGAGCTCTCGGACCGAGAGTCTTGGTACCGTTCCGTCCGAGACACGGGCGAAGTCAGAGGTGTGTGCGTGTGTATATTTTATGTGTTGACGTTACTCGTCTTCACGCAGTATTTCACAGCGTGTCTGTACACTTGGTTTCCACAAGTAAGGCGCGCGTCGCTTCGAGAGATAAAAATAACTGTATGATTTCGTTATTTCGATGTGGTTTTAACAAAACTAACATGAGTAATGAGTTTGGAGTCATTAATACTTTTTTTTTTGTATTTTAATTAGTGAATTGGATTTGCCTGGATCGAGAGACTAGTACTTTTTTTCGTAGCCCATAACGCACTCAGGGCCCAGAAGAACTTACAGCTTTTGATGACTATATAGATGCAATTACTGTTCACTTATAAACAACTAGCTCCCGCCAGCGGCTTCCCCCGCGTGATAACTTTATAAATTATAGCCTCAGTGATACTATGGCATTCTACTGGTGAAGGAATCTTTAAAATCAGTCCATTCGTTTTTGAGTTGATTCATTACAAACAAACATACAAAAAATCAAATCTATTCTCTTTATAATATTATTATATCGTTTATTCTTCTAGATTCTTATTAATTTACATTTGTAAATATTTCTTAAAATAAATAGAATTTAAAAAAACATTTAAAAATATATAAAAATTGAGGTCCGCTGATGTCGGGAGTAGGGTCCAAGCTACCGGTGGTTAGGGCTGCAGAGACAGGAACCTCGTCACAATGCGAGCCTATTATTATTATAACTTTAGATAAACTCATAAATCTCTCTTGACTGCCTCGATGGTGGTGGTAGTTGAGGTGAGGTTCTACGTTCGATTCTCTAAATGTTATTGGGTTTTTTCATCAGGACTTTCTCAGTAGCAGCCCCGATCTGGATTTGTGCCCGGTTAACGCCAATACGAAATGTGGGTGTACTATAGGTAGGTACATCTCAAAATTAAACCATTTCCCCAACTAACCCAGTGATAACAGAAATCTGTAGAATTTTTTAACACATAACAAATTCAAATTCAAAAGTCATTTATTCAAACTAGGCTGAGAATCAGCACTTTTCGAACGTCAAAATTACATAAGACAGTCCCCTAAAAAAGCCCACCCTTCACCACTTCCTAGTGCGTTAGCTGGGAAGAAGCGGCGCAACAAACTCCCCAGCAGCACAGCTGTCTGTTCAGTACACCACAATAAATCTCAAAGCAAACAATTTTCATTATATTCATATTTTAAGAATTAATAACCATACTTACCCAACTTCACCTAAGCAAGTAACTTAGCTAGTTTTCCTCCAAGTTATCGAGAATTAAATCGACTCAGCAGAAAGATACACAACGGACACTGAACTCAGTCATAATAGTTTGTATTTGTGATTAAAGTTCTTGAAGAACACTGCCATAGTTTGTTGTTGCGATAAAAGTCTATGAATAATGATTTAGTAGTACCTAGGTAAAGTTGAATGAGCAAGGGGTGGGTAAAGTTGCAGTAAATATGTCAGAGGTGAGGTTGAAAAATGCGTAGTTTAAAAATATGTGCATAGTGCCTTTTGCCCTTTGAAATCGTTGAACAGTTACAAGTATAGTTTGTAAACAAGAGTCAACAAATAATCTCAACAAAAGTAGGTAATTGAAACGTTCTACACGCAGTTGTCTGCGATATTTAAATCGGGAGTGCATGTACATGTTATACATCAGCGAAAACCAAAAACTCGAACCTGGCACATTAAGTAGACCACCATACAATACAACTTAAACTTTCGAGAGTATTCGACATCCGTATCCTAAGCAGCTGAATTATAATTCACAGAGTTTAAGAATTCTTTCTTTTTTTTCTATCTATGTTCAAAACAACGTAGAAATAGAAAAATTCAAATTGTTTTATTGTCACGAAAAACACGTGTTCATAAAAAGATATGTTTAAGATTTTTTCGAATTATGCTACTGAAATTGAAGAGCTTCAACATCTATGTTGAAAACTCTCACAAATGACCCTAAATTACGTCACAACAAAATTCCCCAAAAAAGTCTCTCCACACATCAACAAAAGACAAAACCGGACGAAACTGACACTATCTTGAACCTGTCTGTCCGAGTCTTATCTGACCTGTCATATCTGCTTACCCTCCGACAGTGAGGCGTTATACAAGACATTTTGTATGACCCACGATGTACAGTAAGGTTTTGATGTAGATAAGTAACGAAGATTTTGTCATAGTGTTGTAGGAATCATAAAGGCTTCCCTTTTTAGAGAGGGTTTTTTCATATTACCATTTATTAGTTTACCTACAAGAAAAACTAATTCGATTGATGGTTTGCTGAAATGAATGGTAACCTTGTTCCTAGGTCATTTAGATACAATATCAGTTCCACAGTCCTGTTGAAGGGTCTGGAGAACACTAATCTTGCTCACTGCGTGTGGGTTATTTCAGACCATTAATCCAGCCTTTTTTCTTTCCAGGAAAGTCAGAGCTCTGAGGGATAACTTACAAATATGCAATTTAAAACAATATAGTAAGTAATAAAAAACATAAATTTGAACACCTTATTTACCAAACACACCCCACAAACGCTATAAACAACGACCTAATTTAAAAAATCAGCAAGTTCTTTAAAACCCGCTGCAATCACTTTGCGAGGCCACTTTTTTAAAGTCCAAATATTATTAAAATCCCTTCTTTAATACGTGGGGTAACCCCCGCCCTTCTCCCCGGACACGGGGTGCGAGTAATTTGAACGGATTTCGTGAAAAGGTCCCACTGAATATATTGTTGAGAAAAAGGGAAAAAAGTGGACTAAATAAGTCCAGCTTAGACATAGTGAGGAATGGCTTTAAAATAATAAAAATTTAAACTTAACGAGGATTTTAAACTTTTGGAAAGGCAAAAAGATTCGCAAAAGATAACATTCTTGTGATATCTCAAATGACTATCTCAGAAGTCTAGTAGTCGTAACCGCGACCGCTGATTCCGAGGTCGCGCAGACTGTAATTGAGTCTTCCAAACTTTTCAGTATCGGCACGGATTCTGGATTCGTTCCCGATCTTCTAACGATTATTTCACACTACATAATTTACATAAGTGCTGTAGTATCCAATTGGCTAGCCACTCATGATGACTACAGTTCCCCTACCATTATTTCATTGAATCTGTTTGTCACAGACCCTGATTGCCTTGATGTTGATATGTGAACATGCGTTTATATACAACATGTCCCGGAATTGACGCACACCAAACACCGAAATTAGAAAATTATGTTATAAAAATAATACTTACACTGATTTTTTACTATTATGTACAAAACGTTGTTTATTTATAAAATTAGTTATACTGATTGTGGGAGAAAATTGTGATCACGTTAAAAATCGTTTACGGGGACAAAAAATCGATTTAGCTATGTCTCATATCTGGGAAAATTCGTTTTCTCCGTATTTTCACCCGAGCAGAGCTAGGTGGCCCAAAGTTTAGAACAAGATGGCTACCTTAGAATAATGACATGGCAGCATGAAATTACTATACAAGAAATTAGTATGAACTTTCCTACACTATTAAATGAGCATTCTCTATTTTCACCAGAGCAGAGCTCGGTCGCCCAGGTTCTGTGCATTAATTCAGTTACACATTATATGTAGATAGATGTCCATATATGTTGTATGTTAGCAAAAATCCACACCTATCTTCTCCACATTCTTGAACCATACAGTTTACGACTTTACTATTCTCAACACAAAATCATAAAACCGAATCCATTCTTCGTCAAAATCTTCGTTGTGACGTGACGAAAAGAACCACTTACAAGGGTTATCTATGAGTCGCGACACAATACCGGGTTAGATAGGGGCGCCGGGTTTAGGGACGGCGCATCAAAAATAGCGAACGATGATAACATATCATCGAGACGGCCAAACAGCCAAACTAACACTCGTAAAGTTGCTTCTACATGAAGATGCAGTGGGCTTTGTGTGAGAGAGTAGTCGGGCGACTGTTTTGTCGTGAGGTTTTACAATAAAAATTAAACCTACAGCTAACGATCACATTCTATAAACTTAGAAACTGACCGCAATTGATATATTCAGAATATAGATAAAAGATATTCTTGTTTTAGATTCTAAAACAGTATGCTGTTTGAAATGTTCAAATAGCATTGCAAACTTTAAATCTGTGTAAAATGCACTGCCCTTTTTAAACTAACTCAGAAGTTGGTAGAAGTAATGTATTTCTAAATAGATTATCGTTCAAAGCTAGTTAAACATTGAAAATGTCAAACAGCTCACGCAACGTATTACTTGAGGAAAAATCGCGCCCCAAAAACGCAAGTCTACCCAATTTTTTACAACCTTTATCATTACACATTCTGACTCCCACCCATCAAATGGCCGAGACCCCTATAAATAAGCTACGGGGCCTCCAGATTGCCGGGTTATAAATGAAAGGGTGCACGGAAATTAGGGTTTTTTACAACGGAACCCTAAGTCGCGAGCGTGTCGCCGTCGCCGTAAACAATTTTTCATACCGTGAAAAAGTCTACTATGGCTATATTGAGTAAATAGCCTTATTTGGCATGATGGAATATTTTTTACGGTGGCCCATGGTAACTGATTACCCGACGTAAGGCTGGGAGGATATATTTTTTTCGTAATAAGGAAGACAATCACAAATAAATCCTGCTGCAGACGGAGCGTTTAATAGTTTGAAGGGAGACGGAATGGATGTTTCTTGCGGAACAGGAAAATAGGACAGTAGTGTAGGCTGTAAACTGGGCTTTTTAGGGATGATTTATAATAGGAGACTGCCTCAAATGGGTCTACGAGTAGTGAACATGAGTTTCTGAGTGTAATCCCCGGGTCTAGAAAAGTGTTTTTGGAGTTTTTCACAAGGAAATGCTTTAGTAGCTACCCGGAGTCTGGACTACATCGTATATCTACTATTACATTGTAACAGCGAATCAATTTTCACGCCTCCCCCTTAACACCTAGGCCAAATATTTTTGATATTCGGATAGCTCATGACCTAACGACGTGCCATAAAAAACATGGATAAAAAATCTCGACTAATTAAAAAGTTATGCAACAACGTGAAATGTCGCGGGAATTCTGGTTTATAGCATTTGCTTGTCTTCAGCAGACGCTAGACTTATTTCAAAGGCAGCTCCATAAATGTGTGCAAAGATCATTCAGCCAATTAGCTAGAACTTCAATGAAAAGGGATTCAGCAGATGCATGTGGGAGTTGATCTTGTGTTGAATTAATTTGCTAAGACAAACGCTGCGATACATGTTCTGTGTAATTGCGTACAGTAGTGTTTGAGTTGGGAAATTCGGTGTAGACTATTTGATCTAGAGACTTGGTGTTTCTGGCGTACTGCTTAGATCATCTAACTTACATGTAAATGCGATATGTTTAAGATTTATATACTATAACGTAATGTATATAGATGGGTAATTTTTTTTAGGCCTACATGGGACTTAAACGTAACTGGCGAAATGTGGTTGTACTATACTGCCCTGCTAAGCCGAAAGGCGCTATCATTGAGATAGCGCCTGTCGGTTTTTTTTTTTTTTTTCGTAGTAAGTTTTGAGAAAATTGTAATTTTTTTTATTGTAATTTAAGGAAACATGGAAATAAAAAACTTCTGAGTGTTTTTTTTTAATGATTTAAGTTAGATAGCGATATTTGGCTTTACCATTAGATGCGAAATTTTTATAGCTATTGAATGGTATAAAAAAAACTAAAAGGGCGTATCTCTGAGATAGCGCCTTTTGGCTTAGCAGGGCAGTATAGGTGCACCTCTGCCTAATTAGCACTTCGGCGAAAAGTACCTACACATAACAACATTACATTACGCCTGGTAATGTTATGTTTTGTGTTGGTACTTTCCGGAAGAGCAGCAGCGTACTGAGATAGGCTCCTCATGACGAAGAAAATAATATTTTAACCAACTTCGAGATGCAACAAAGCATAACAAATTAAAAGAGCTGAGCTTTAAGTATAGGTCGGAAAAAGTCAGAATCGAAGCTGTTAAATATGACCTACTATTAAAGACTACCTTTACATCATACACATTTTACATTTACTTATCGTAACTCAAACTCCACGATACAACACACACAAACTTGCACATAATCACATGCATCGACAGCACAAACACACAAAACACAACACACACAGCAGCCGCGAGTACCTATACAACTAACACGGTACACATGTACAGGAGCCCTGAACACATACCGGAGCCCTGGTCCCGACGGAGGCAAGTTCGCAGCCCCGTCTCGGAACTTGCGAGGCGATGCATTAATTAATTCATTATTAATACAAGCTCAGTAAAGGGTAAATAGAGTGTTTTGAAGTTTTTTATGTGTGCAGTATTTTGTAGGAAAGTTTGTTGCATTCGCTGTAAGTCAAGAATAATTTAAGAACTGTCCTATCAAAATATCGGCAGTGGTGCCGATTCTCTTGTCACAAATGCCTCTAAACTAAACTAAAAATCACTAAAATTTAGTTTATTCCTGTCAAACGACGATTTCCTATTCTGAAATAGAGTAAAGTGACACAACTTAACTATATTTTAGTTTGACAGCGCTAAGATAGTACTGAGTTTTTAGTTTAGTGAAAATGGCAATTTTGCTATTCTGAATATGACGTTTTTCACCTAAAATTTTGGTTGTAAAAGACCAAATCAGACTAAACCTGACAAATTTTAATCGCGATTAAAATGGTGTGGTATAAAATAAGTTGTTATGAACTAAAATTCACACCAACATCTCGACTTCACGTGCAAAAACAGTACTGTATTTATTTTTTCTTTTGCTTATATCTCGAAAATGGTGCGTCCTATCGCAAAAATAATGAAAATTTCGACCCCCTTTATAAAACCCTTAAACACCTAACACTCAACACGTAGGTAATATTTTTTTCATATTTTCCATACAAAAAAATAAAAATTCCATATAAAGCACGTCGAGGCTACATCACATACGCACCTCCGGCTCTAAAAAAACTCACGGGTTAGGGCAAACCACGGGTACCACGTGGATTCACGATTGTCAAATTCTATTTTAGTTGTGTCAAAATTATTTTTTAGTTTAGAGAATTTTATTTGCAGAATAGCTCTAAGATTCTCATAGCCAAAAGTAAGTAATTTTAGTCTTAGTTTAAGTTAGTTTAGTTCGGTGTACAAGAGAATCGGCACCAGTATCTGCACTCGACACGTCAGGTCATCTTCACCAATTTGGGGACTTCGGCAGTTGGTAAAATATTATGAAACAAATAAATTAAACCAACACAAAATACTTCATGTCTAGTTTCGAAGAATGCATTACGTACTTGAAACGGAATTTAATGAAAACAAGAGTAGGCTGTGTGTCTGTCTGCAAATGGCTCTCTGCAAGAAAACAGCAAAATCTACTAAATTCCAATTAAGCTAATCAAAGCACTCAGCCAACCCTCTTAAGGGCCAAAGCGTGATGATATAAATAAAAGCAGTGATTAACACACGTTGTCCATTTCGTGACATGTTCAAATTAGGTCGAACGATGCAATTTAAAGTTGTACCCAGGGTTCGTAGATTAGGACCAGAGGTCATAGTTCATTATTAGAGGACCTTTCACTACCGGGACTTAATTTTGGGAAGGATGTCCTCTAGGTGCTTGACAAAAAACTGCTCTTTCAAGCCAAAAACCAACCTTAGAAGCGAAAAGCTAAAGTTTATTTTACATTGGGAAGGGATCCAAATTTACGGGTCCACAGCATTGACCAAGTTCTTCAGGTGCATGTATTTCCCCTTGTAAAATGTGCCAAGGGACAGAAAGATGGCCGATAAGTAAGCTTTGCTCTTGTAATGTATGCACGGTGGTGTATTAAGGTTTGTTAAGTTCTACTTGTCAACGGAAGTGTTGGGGTTGGGATTGTGTAAGCAGGTTCTTAGGACGGATACAAGGGGTCGTAAGTGCCGTGGTAAAACTTTATTTGAAGAACTACTGCATAGAGCTATATTTGGGTTAGTGAGCAGTCTAGGACAATAAATGCATGGCAGTTGATGAGGCTAATTACGGTGATACTGATATAAGAAATGATAACTAAGGGAACATAGTGAAAAGAAGGAGATACCACGACTTTTTTTTTCTCCTTAGGAATGCCCCAGCAAAAAATAATAAAAAACACAAAAAAATTAAACATAACTATAAACATCTTTTATGTTGACCTAAACCACAAATGTAAAATTCTACCAGTAGCTAAATATATCAATCGAATGAAGTTCGCGTCCAAAATCAAAGGTTCCTAAACCGAGATAAAATAAACCTTGAAACATTCTACACCGAAACTGGGACCCATCGCCGAAGTTGTGCTCATTTTCCAGCCGATTCCCAAAGACGAATAAAACTAATTAGTATAAACTGGCCTCCGTGACTGCGGATAACTTTAATAGCAAAAGAAAATTTTCTGGATACCTTCGAATTTCATCCAAAAACTCCTAGGACATCTTTTCTTACAATCCAACTAAAAGAATAGCTACAGAAAACAATCTATCAATTATCTTCCAGGATAACGAGATTCTTTACAAGCACAAAGAAAGGAATTTGTCATTGTCTCAATCCAAAGATTACAACAAAAGAGACAATGTTTTAGTCTAAGTATTTCCATAGAAAACCCACTTAAAATAAAAAGCTAGTGGATCTAGTATAGTCTCAGTATCTATCTCTTCTCTAAACCACGCTCCAGTGAAACATGTTCAAATAATGGCTTATCTAGAGGACGCAGCACGTTTTATTTCGAACATGTCAACATCAATATCGACGGCCGCGTCAATACTGCTCGACTCAAACCCAATTTCTCTCACTACATATTACATTACCTGTCAAAACATGTACAAACAACGCGTGCCGGCTGTAACGTGTTGTGAATTGAACGCAAGTACCTATCTTGTTTTGCCACTTTAGAGTTTATAACATTTAAATTAGGCAGTGTATAGAGTGCCGCTAGCGGTACTCGATCCCAACCGGGTAAAGTGCCGCTAGCGGCATAATAGTGGCGCTGCTTCGGACCGGCTAGAGCATTGCATTGTCACTGTCACTTAGTCACTGTCACTTAGTGTCACTTAGTCACTGTCACTTAGTCACTGTCACTTAGTCACCGTCACTAAGTCACTGTCACTTAGTCACTGTCACTTAGTCACTGTCACTTAGTCACTGTCACTTAGTCACTGTCACTTAGTCACTGTCACTTAGTCACTGTCACTTGTTATTTTGTTTGATTGTTGAGGTTAGTTCACTGTAAAACACCACATTCCCAAAACATTACATTCTCTTGTGCCTAAACGGGCCCTGACACTCGCCGGCCGCTGTCATAGTTCTAACGTAACCTAATCTACCTTTCAGCCATTTTCATTTGCTAATTATTTTTTCGTTAATTCAGTCATTGTAGTGACTTTTGATTATAGAAATACGATCAATCAATACAAAGAGTGGCGAACTAACCTTAACAACCAAACAAAATAACAAGCGACAGTGACAATGACAATGCAATGCTTACGGCTCTATAGCCGGGCCTATTATGCCGCTAGCGGCACTCTATACACTTCCTTTAAATAATAGTGTGTGACTTTCATGGGTAAATCTAATCTTTCAAATTCTTTCATGGAATACAAATGTTTATAGATAACAAATTAAGTGAAAATCTATAGTCTTCCAACCGGGGTGACCCCATCCTTATTCAATAAACAGTCCAAATCCGAACCGCTTTGAACTCGCCAAAATAAACATCATTTTATTCGCAGAAAAAAGCAAAATAAACAGAAACGAAGAAGGGACTACATCAATATTCCTCAATTTCCACATCGGAACGTTTGAAATACGCCTCCAAGTATTTCTATCTATCATTCTCATGAACTCCGCGAAACAGGGACCGCGGGACCATCCATTACAGAGTCTGCTGTGCAGTCGAGAGCCAATCGGAAATTCAATTTCCGATATGATACGATCCGCTAAGAGATTGCTGAAATACGATAGCACCGCTTACCGATACACGGCGAACATAAACGATCTCCACTCAAGCTGATAAACAAATCTTTGATCCCGCAATTTATTAACAAGAAACGCTTGAATACAAATGGATAATTTTACTTTAAATTCACATGGTTATAAAAAAATACTAGCTAATGAATGAAAACAGAGTCCAAAACGTTTAGTAATATACAGAGTCTGCATCCGACCCGCTGTCAGACACGCAGTAGTGCCTAAATTGGACAACATTCGATAATTTCCCGATATACAGTACCGATTTCCTTGGCCTTTTAACCAATCTAGAAGGGCCTGCTTTCATTGGTCTTCCACGTCTTTTCAGCCCCAAAGATCTAAAGCCATTTCCTGTATAAGTTTGGGCGGTAGACTTCATTTTGAGGTACAAGTTTTGCTGGACTTGACGTTGAACAGTTTTGCGCAAGTCGTGGCCGTGCGTTTTGTTTGCCAGCTCGGTCTTTACGACCGGTTCTGATTTATTCTGGACGTATGGTCGAGCTTGATGAGCTTCTTCCGAAAACGGTTGTGGTGGCAAGTTCCCGGTTAAAACCGCCTTCATTGCTTGCCTGAAATTTTAATAAACAATTGTATTATTTCTACTTTAAGACATATTTACAGTGTGACAACAAAGTTTATGGATTATTGCTCTAATTTCTCACCTAACTTCATCAGCAGAGTTAAAATCCAATGATTTAAAATCATTAATGTTGAGCGAATTTCGTATGGGACTTGACGTTGTGGGCTGTTCATCTGTTCAGTTATCTTCATCTTCGGAAACTTGTTTTTCTGAAGTTTCGCTATTAGATTTTTCCATTTAGCTATTGTTGCATTTGAATAAACTATAAAAAGCTTAAAAATAATATTAATATGAATGTGTCACTGAATGTGTTGTTGAAATTGTCATCGTGACATTCGTATTTTTTTTAGTATGAATCATAATTATGATGCTATGAGTCGTAAAAAATAAGTTTGCTAATCACTAAAGTTTATAACATTAAAAACTCAGAGGTTCTATTGGCCCGTAGCATCACACTTTTCCAGATACAAAATAATTTGCGATTCCTTGAGAATTTAATACAAATGAGATGAAATGAGTCTCTTAAGTCCCGTCTAGACGAGCAGACGAAGACAAAGAAAAATGTCGCATTCAGAATTTAATTAATCAAAATCTCACGCTATACTTAGGTATCCATCCAAATACATAATTCAAGTGAAGTCAACGAGAAACTTGGATGAAGTAACGTACCTACAGTGGAGCATTTCATTGCGGCAGGTTACGACACACTGGGGAACGATGGTTAATAAGCTTTATAATTTAACGCAAATTCTCCCCGCCTTGGAACAACAAGAAGACTTATTAGTGGCAGAAATTCTGCAGTGCGAAATTAGCCGAAGGTTTACGACATTCCCGACGAACGTTGGAGGACACGCTTCAGTAGATTTCTTGATATTGACTTGAAGATTGTTTGTTTTCTGAGAGATGAAGTCAGAACTCAAGATAAGGAATATACAATTTTCAATGAAAATTATAAAAGCGTTCTTTGTGGATAGTGTTCAAAAATATGGCAAGGAAAAAGAAAGGAATATTTGATATTGAACGGTCAAAAGAACAGTGAGCACTGAACAAGCCTCGGGCGTACGGGCGCAGTACCTAGTAGCTCATTGGAGTATTTTCTCGAGAAACAGTCTACAGCCCGCATCTGTGCCGACCATTCTCATAATGGAATGGCCTGTTTATCCGCACTGGAGTTTTCTTCGCGGTTAATAGTTTTGAAATAAAAACTGAGGGAGCATATTTTGCCTTTTGAATTTGTTCATTCATGGCCGATTATCGATGCGATAGACGTCTTGTTGAAGAACGAATTAATATGTTCACATGATTCAATTCTGAGATTCTTATTGAATGTTAAATATATGCTGTTTTTTCTTATGTATTTGTAAACAATTTACTTAAATATAGTACGTACCAAACTAGACTTTGCATAAAGAAAACCCACCAGAATCTACGTGCCGCTAGAAACTAAAAATCTCCGCTCCAATCCTTTTCCAGATTAATCCAGAATCCAGTATACGTTCCAATTTTTCCCTCCGTACGATGTCACCACTCTAATACGTCACCGGGATTTATCGCACTCTTTACTTCTGTATCGCCCGTAAGTACGAAACGATAAATTTACCGGCTCCAATCACCCGCTGCACTTAGCTGAGACACGGGAATTCACAGGGTCTATAAAATGTTGCAAGCTTTATTAGAAGGGGAGTAATAAACTGTGATTTAATGATGTTACTGGGTGAGCATTTATGAGGAATACAACTACCCTACTTTTAAGTATGGTAGCGCAAGTGATACTTAAGGCGTTGCCCATACAAGGATACCGAAAACGTTCACTTTTTCGTCGCATAGTTAACCGTATTGCTACATAATACAAGCCCAAAAAAACAGTGTATAATCAAGTGTTTAAAAAAAGACTTATACAAAGATATTTTATAGAAACGATCTAGCATCTTGAAAAATAAAATCGCAAGAAAGAACACGAAAAAATCTTTTTCGTCTCGAAATGCTCAATATTTTAAGCGATAACTATTCATATTTAACAAAAAAGTAAATTTAATCAACTAAAGAAATATGTAAAAATGTTTTAACTTATTGGTGTATTATTTTTTAAATTAAATTAAAACTGCGAAATAACTTTCATATTATTGGCAGACACGAGATTCAGCTAAAATCAAACGCATCGCCATTTTCAACCGTATTTTTGCTTCTTACCGCGCCTTAATAATTTCTGTTAATGTTTGTTATGTGTTCCAGGTTTTTTGAAAAAGATGGCGCTGGTGTTTCTTGAAAAGCAACGATGAAACAAAGTACGAGGTTATGATCTTTTTAGCAAGATATAGAAGAATTATGTGACTTCGGCCAGCTTCTGGAATAAGTCTACGTTTCAAATGAGAACCGGTGAAATAAATACCAAGATATCAAGACTGGTTTAAAGAAAATTGCTTGAAACTTCATGATTTTCTTTACAGATTTGCGGCCTTGCAAATAAACTAGACCACAGACCTAGTTCTTGTGAAGAAGTTTCTTCATACGCTGCCGCCTTGTCTAAAAAGCTTACTTCAGCCTTGACCGCTATTCCACGTACCAGTTTCAAGTTTTCTAGGTCTGTTCTATTTACATTTGAGCTTTAGAATTAAATACTTTTGCCGTTTTCAGGTAAAAAATGTGGAGTTCTATTTTGTGTTAGGTATATTTATAACTAGCTTCCGACAGCAGCTTCGTCCGCGTGATATATCTATAAATTATAGCCTATGTTACTCAGTGATAATATAGCATTCTTTTGGTGAAAGAATTTTTTAAATCGGTCCAGTAGTTTTTGAGTTTATTCATTACAAACAAAAATACAAATCTTTTCTCGTGTTAATATTAGTCTAGAATACACCTATTGTGAAAAGCAAGCTGTATTATTTATTTATTTATTTATATAACAATTATATAAAGTCAGGAAAATTAATAGTTCATTAAATTGACTATCAACTTAAATTGTCCGTGTATTCAAATTGCAACTTTCATTCTTTGACGATTGTCTGAAATAACTATTACACGGCTAATTGTCGTAGTATGTCAATTTCCCTGACTGTAATAAGCAAGGCCTTCAATGTTTTTCTACAATCTTAGTTTTTTTTTTTTTTCGTTTTTTTGTAGCGAGTTAATTCAGGCGTGACCTTGTGGAAATCCATTATAAAATACAATAGACGTAGATATATTTAGTAACCTATTCCGCTTAATTATTCCTAAAGAGTCATTCACACACGGCATGTTGCCACGCCGAGCGCCGGACGCACAGACGCGCTCAGCGTGGCAACACGCCGTGATCGGGTTCGTGACAAGTCAATCGTCATCCTGAGGATGCCTGGTTGAGAGGTGAAACACGTGTCGATTTCTTACAGGGATCTTTTAATGAATTTTTAGGAATAGTTGACCGGAATAGGTTACTAAATATATCTACGTCTATTGTATTTGTTTTTTCGTTTTCTTATGATAAGAAAGTCTGACAATGTAAGAACAAAATACTGTAGCAATAAGCCTTTAACTGTTCTGCGCCAGTTGTAATGGTCCACTTAAAGAAACGGGTTGCCATCGACTTCGAAGCGATGAGATAGCTATAAGAAAGTACTGTGTTATTGCTTTACAATGTAGTCGAGTGGCCGTACAATCGGTTTTTCTGTATCTCCTTTTCTTTAACCTTTTAACATTTGTCATTTAAAAGAAAGAAATAAAGTTTATTCCGCACAAACAAAACGCACAACTAAAGACATAAAATACACACATACAAAAGTAGCCAAAGGCCTCGTGTTCAACCAATAAATACATAAATAAACATAAAAACAATTTTGTTGTTGTTATTTAAGACTTTTTTCTAACTCAACTTAGCGTGTGTGACGATGCAAATAAAATAATTTTCCTTGTGAAAATTTCTCAAAAGAACCCACAAAATTATAATTAGTAGTAGTTATTTTTTTTTAAATATTTACATAATTTAAAAATTAACAGACATAAAATATTAATAATAATATGTACATGTATATAAAAAAGGAGCGTATGTAATCATAGGGCATCAACAACTCGTCTTCATCGCTGTCAACAGGAAACGTGCACAAACGGTTGCCACTATTGCTTCGTTATATGGCGATGCTTTTAATGATAGGCCAGCCCTCTGGTCACGTGAAGAGGTGACCAACTGCTAGCCCAGTGTTTCAACCCCAAACGGCTCTATCATATAAGTCCCAATAAGACTCCAGTATTTGCGCCGTTTGAGGTATTAGTAGAATAAGAACCAACCAATATAAATACGGTTAGGTAAGGGCCGGAGAATGATGATTAACCAGTACAAAAGTGACCCAATTTACCCCTAATATAGCTACTCTATCGACCAACCCGCACTGGGCCCGTGTGGTGGATTACGGCCCACTCTCTCTCACAGAGAGGTGGCCTGTGTCCCAGCAGTGGGAACGTAAGGTGATTTTGTTTTAGGATACTCTATTCTATGCACACATCATTATAGCGAAATCAATCTGCCTAGCCTTTTCTCAACTATGTTGGGTTTGGCTTTCAGTCTTACCGGATGCAGCTGAATACCAGTGTTTTACATGGAGTGACTGCCTATCTGACCTCCACAACCCAGTTATTGGGTAACACGATTTGCCTTGGTTAGACTTTTGTGGGCTTCTCCCACCGTAACGACTCTCAGAGATCTACGAATGACAGTCGAGACCAACGGCTAACATGCTTTCCGAGCCACGGAAAGGTCTCGATATGTAATGGATGTTCTCCGATCCACGAACCGACCGCGGCAAGCATAGCTTAACCTTCGATAGACTCCACGCGGCTGTGGCGAAAAAACTACAATAAATAAAGCATTTCCAAAACACAAAAGAAAGAACCGATTTTACCAATACATTTTTACGAGCTCCCAAACTATCCGCTTACTAACAATTTCGAAGAGTGTACTAAAGAACTCTAAAGTGGCTTAACCACAACCGAACCAAATACTTTTTCTTTTCTTATCTCTCAATGCACTGTATTATAAAGTAAATATAAAAGAAAAGGCAGCAATAACTGACGTATAAAACCAATAATACAAAAGGCGAACAAAGTTGTCTGTCTGTTCAGGGCTCAGATGTTGGAGAAAATTGACTCGCACCGGTTGTCTAACCAACAGATTTATAGAACAAAGATTATACTGTACACAGAAGTATTTTAGGTGCTCGTATGGACGTTTGATCATAGGGAAGATTGGATACTGGGTACTTTTTGCCACGTTTAAGTAAATCGAAATCTAGAATGAAATAGAACACAAATATCGACACATACCTGGTCAATTCTTTATTTCTTTTCCTAATAGTAATAGGCTCAAGATTGTGGTATCAATTTTGGACACTGTCAGGCACTAACAACGGAAAGATCCGAAAGGGATATCGCGACCCCGGCACACAGGCAACGGAAGGAACACGGGTGGGTTTTAGTCAGTAAAAGTCTGACAGGCCCTCCCGCTCCGCGCAGAGCGGGAGAAACAAATTGATAATTTCCCACCCTCAAAAAAAAAAAAAAAAAAAAGGTACTAACACCGGATACAGCACAGGATAGTAAGAGAGAAGAGAACATAGGAGTATGTAGTAAATCAATTAACCCGTACGCAAAATACACGCCCTGGACGTGGAGTTGCGCACACCAGCCATACAATACTGTCAATTAACGATTCACGTTGTCATACTATTAAAATTATACAAATTAACACTGATTCTACGAGTACTGTTAAATTCTCAGGCACACTACAAAATGCAGCAGTTCGTTATTATTAAGAAAACTACATCCAGTTCAAAGAAATAATCCTAACTATTTAACCTAACTAATATATTAAATACGGAAGTGAGTTTATTTGTTACGCTTTCACGCTAAAACGGCTGAACGTATTTAGATTAAATCTGGCACACGGGTAGACCATGACCTGGAGAAAGCCAGTACCTTTTATCCCGATATTCCCAAAGGATCGAGACTTATGCGGGTGAAACCACGGAGCGCAGCTAGTAAAACAATATATCAATATGTAAAACACCTTTTAAATTCCTGTTAGTACAGCTGTCAGCACCAGCCCTCAGGATTGACACTACCTTACACGTGTCGTGTCGGATTACTCGCCATCCTCTAATAATGTATTGAGTTCAAGGGTCAGCCATTATGAAGTAGAACCCTTTGATCAAGTACACTAGTGCCCTTTCATCTGACTGCCCCTTTTGAGGTATGAGAAACTTGTTTAATACTACGTCGGATATGTTTTTAAAGGACTAGATATTATGGCTTCAAGGTTAGTATTCGAGAATACTCAGTAACAGTTTTTCGACTTTATTACTTTTAGTTACTTTATATATTTGAGCTTTATAACTTTTTGACGACTTACTGTAGAACATGAACAGAATCAAGAAAAGAAATTCCTTTTATATTGAACTACCGACTCATCCCTTACTTGACAAACATCGAGATTTATATATTATACCTATGTATGTATGTATTAATGTATTATACACATAAACCTTCCGGAATAAATTCTCTAAGTCATGTTGAAACCTGCATCAAAACTGTGGCCCAGTTTAAAAGAACAACGCAGTCACACAAACAGACACGAAAAGCAACTTTAATTTATAATATGTATAGATATAAAAATAGATTGATCTAAAACACCATCATATTTTTGTTGTAGTCTACTAGAAGATTCTCATATTTATTCATTTCAGTTATCTATACGATTGCTACTCAGTCATTAGGCCCATGGGACCCATTTCTTTCGATCACTCTAACTACACTTTTGTCTTCATAATTAGGCCGTTTCGTATCTAATCGTGAACCACAAGACGTTTTGTTCGTTCCTAGTGAAGTATTATAGCTTTACTGTTTTTTATTTCGTGCCTCAATTGTAATTTTGTAATTAAAGGCACAACAATGAGTTTTGTTTTGTCTAGATCTCGTTCTAGATTATGTCCAGCTTGTTCATTTATTAATTACGTTTCAGTTAACCTGAATCTAGTTAGCGTCCATTGCGATAAAATCTTTGAAAGTTTTTAACAATTTTGGTGAGGATTTAAAAGAAACAGTAATTTATAAATGCCTCTATAGAAATAAATATCATGTACTTATTCTTTGTCAATTAATAAAACGACTCCCACATTAGTCGCATTCTTCCAAAGCACAAAGCAAAATCAAAGACCGAATAAATGCTCCAAAAAAGAGAATAAGTACAAACCAACTACCCCGAATCGTTAATACAAAATTGATTTTAAAATAAGAAGACTAAAGTTTAAAATCCAATAAAAGCTGACTGTTATCAGATCTTAGAGGGGGAACCCGTGGCGTTACCAAGACTCCATTTTCGTATTTACTTTGGAGACAAAAGATAAAAGCGTTCGTCCGAGGGATTTATACAATGGTTTGTTTGAAGCCCGCAAAGATACTCGTAGCATTGGAAATATTAAAATCTGGATCTAGATTTTTCTTGGGTTTTTGTTACGTAAAGCTAGGATAAAGTCTACTCAATGATGCGGAAATCTTTGGCAGTCTTTTGTGAAGGAATGCCGCATCTTTCAAACCTATTGCAGGGAGAACATAACAGACTGACAGATTAGAAGTTCAAAGAATTTATATATGTACAGAAGCTAAATCAGAGTTGAGGTTTTGTTTTATTTTCATCGCAGTAAAAATCGTATCTTCAAACAAACTTGTTACTGTAACATAACACAGAAAAATAGATAGAACAAATAAATCATGAACTACGAACAGCATTATATCCAGTGAGTCAGTCACAGACACCAGTAATCCGATATAATTAGCCGTACCTACCATTAAACTTTCCGAATTACGTCTGTCGAAGTTTCGACGTAAAAACTTCACCATTGTTAACTGTGAACTAATTGAGACACCGTGTCCACGACTTGATCAAATTATAGCTACCCGTGTTACAGCAGCTTTAGCAATTATTATCGGTGCTACTAACCGTTTTATGTGACTGGGAGATAATAAAATTAATGCTATTGAAACTACTATTTACAAGGTAGATTCGTTAAGTTTATTAACGGTAATAACTGGTGCTAAACAATGGGACTTTCTAATTATTCAAGCTACGGTCGTAGGTAGGATAGGAAGTTGTTCCAAGCATGTCTGTAGGT
The DNA here is from genome assembly GCA_914767755.1 of Agrochola circellaris. NCBI lineage: Eukaryota > Metazoa > Arthropoda > Insecta > Lepidoptera > Noctuidae > Agrochola > Agrochola circellaris. Next base: position 5,369,330 of record OU611853.1, read on the forward strand.
ATCAATATGCTTAACTATCTGCCATTTTATTAACAACTCCTACATTATTTATTCCTACACTGATAACGTTATCAGTGTTCTTAAATTATTCAAGTATTTTTCCTTTGGCTTTTATGCCAGAATATGAACGTAGTCAGAGGTCCTTTACTTTTTACATGCACTCAGCAGTGGTTATGTTGAATTCACTACATTAACATTACCTAAATCACATCGATAGGATAAAAATCCTTCACCCTTCAACACAAATACACACAACATCGCATTTCAATTTAAAATTCATCCCATGGATTTAAAATCGTTCAAAAAATCCATTCAAACGCAGTCTTTAACATATAAACGCCACAATGGATGTGGCCTCAAATCCATTGACAAGTTTTCTATGAGAGTCGTTTAAATCATATCGCACAATAGATTGGGGAATGCATTCAGACGCCAACAGGAGTTAGAATGCGGTATGGAATAAATGATATTTTGGTATCTATAGAGCTGAAGCGTTTATCAATATTGGATTATAATTTAGTCTCTTTGTGCAGATGTCGGTTTGGTTTGTAGAGGCGCCTACCTCAGTAATGTTACTTTGCAATAGATTTATTGACACTTCTAAGCTTGAGGAACTTGCATTTTGCTTAGCGATATAAAGGCTCAGTTAACAGTTATTTTAACAAGTTTATGATTATGAAATAAATGCTAAACTTAAAAGAATTGTAAACATATCCAATTTCCTAACAAAACTTTTGAATAAGCTCGTAATTTATACGCACACGAAAACCTGAAGAAAGATTTCGACCTCTCAAGCTCAAGTGGGGCAAGATGAATAGGATCTGAAATTTAGTACAGCGTCGGTACTCAGAAATGATGTGATTTCGGCTGGCGTGAAGTAGAAGCAGTTTATTTTGATATGTGTACCTGAGAGCTCTTGAAAGAAGAAATTGAGGCAAAGAGAGGTCGGGATGATGGACCACTTCTGTATTGTGAAGGAAATATGTTGTTAAAAGTTTTAGTATGTAGTATTGGAAAGGTTTCTGTCATTAATAATTTTGAACTGGTGAAAGGAAGTGACCCAAATCCAGTTTTTTTATTAAGTGCCATGTTACGTAGTTGCCTTTCTTTTTTGAGAGAACTTAAAAGGGATCGGTTGTGAGCAAAATTAGCAGCAGAATGTATTTATTCTATCAACAAATGTAGCAATTCACCTGACTAAAACGAAAAATTTCAAGAAATAAAACACTCACAACCCGAAATGGACATCATGAATAACACAAACAATTCACGTTATTTACCTTAAAGAACTTCTCGTTGATCGTCCTAGTTAAGGAAAAAATTAAGACAAATGCAGGAAAAACGTCCTACAAATAAACAATAACAAACTAGTTAATAGAACACAACCTTAAGGGAGTGTCCAGTTCAAAGCAACTAAATGGTTTTGTGCAGAAACAATTCAATGGCCACCTGGGTCCCGGCGGATACAAAAGGGACAACTAATACAGTTAGAATAGAATTACATAGACGATCTGTTATATGACGGATAAAGTAGTGTAGCAGTGGACACCGTTTGTAGAATACCGGGCCGTTTCACTAAATCGAAGAGGAATCAAAAACTCCTTGAGACTGCAAAGTTATTCAAGAGACTATAATGTAGGTTAAAAATAACAGTTGAAATCATAATATAGATAACATCTGCATAAAGTAATATCAAGGACTGATCTCGTAAAAATAATTTATCATTAATATTCTCAACATTAATAAGGCTGCAAGATACATAAATGACATTTAATTAATATCGACAAAGCCCCAGGAAATTACTATCAATCAATTTGTTCGGTCGCTAATACTCTGCAAGTATCCAGTTTATTAAACATTTTTCATTCATTTTACTTCGTCTTTATCGACGGGGTTTCAATCTTCTTTTTTCTTTAACTTACTTCTATTTACTTCAGCAGAATTATCTTGCAGACTATTCTAATATTCCTGGTCCTTCCCGAGAATCTATCTCATTTAACAAAGTTACAGCCATACTTACCATATATAAGGATAATCGCAGTCATTTCCATCTATGAGTATGTTTACTGCTAGTAAATCCGCTTTTGCTTGTATTTCGATTTGGAGAAAACAGGCCGTCAGGAAATGCTAAAATGCTAGTTCATACATTATTCTTTACCCTAGTATTGTTGTTGAATATTTTCCGACTGTGCTTTGATGGATCAAAAACACGGGGTTCATTTCCGGGATGACCTTTGATCGTTCTCTAGGCAAATCCCTTCTAACGATCATCAAGTTATTTAACATTTGGTAAAGTATCCTATTCTTGCCCCCACACTATGCCTTTTTATGCCACCCTATCAAATTCATTCTCACAGCTTTTTTTTTTCTAAACAGACAAGTTTCGCCTCCTATATTAGTTTGATTATTTACTTCCATACCTCCAGTTATACCTACTCATCACCATGACATACTTCCAACCTCACATTTACCAAACAACCTCGTACGAGGTCCCTCAACAAACACACAATCAGAACAAAAGGGGCGTTAGTTAGCGAAACTGGTTGCCCATCTGAACGGAGTCGACAACAATAATTCATATCTGGGCACAAAGCAACCGGCTGGATTAAACTCAGAGATCCCCTGGGCAGTAGACGTGGTGATTCAATTTGAATAGGAAAAAACAGACGCTATAATAGACAGTAATTTAGATCTAGTTTGGATTGGAAGTTATCTTATTTTTATTGAAAACGAAGCTTTTGTGTTTTTAGTTGGAAATCTCCACGGTTTTGTTCGAAGAGAGGAAACTTGATGAAATGTTAGTAAACCTGGAATGGTCTTGATATTGCAATCAGTGAACGACAACGGATAGTTTTTTATTGTTTCTTTATTAAATCTTTTTATAGACAACCTACTTCATTTTGAAAAGGAAAATAAATCTTCTTTTTGTATACAATAAAGGCCATGGTTAAACTCTCACATATTAGGTGTTTAGACGACCTTAAATGTCGAGATAATAAATGTCGCGTAAGGAAACATACAGAGCTATCGGCCCTTATTACTGGGGGGCACTATAAAAATGAATGTGGTAGGTCAGGGCTCAATAACAAAACTTTACTAAGGAAAATCTGAATATATTAAATAACTGTAACAAGTTTAGAAAATATTGCGAGTATCTTACTTGACGATGTTTCTAACTACTTTTTAAGTTATTTAGACAGAAACGTTAGCAGTGGTCCAACTGTCCAACAATTCTTATAAAACTTATTTTGAACGTATAACTTTATTCTCCTGTGAGAACAAAGTGAGTTTGAAATAAGTTGCTGTAACATTGTGATAACTCTTTGATAAACAGAACTTAAAGTTCAAAAGGCAACCAAGATGATCGAACTGCAAATGATCAATCATTTAATACCATGCAACGCTGCCACCGTTTCGGGCACTGATTTTCCCACTGACAGCGATATGGGCAAGTTTTTTGATGACCAATGAGCTCGTTCCTGTATTTAATATTTTTCTTTTTTCATTAGATACCTGTACATAATATAAAACCTTAGTTTTTGTTCAAAAAAATCAGCTATTCCCTTCATTTTGACGAGATATACGAACATAAATGTAGGGAACAGCTTATTTTTTTTTTCGCTATTTCAGCCTTTGTCCCATAGTGAAAGTTATTCATAATGATGAGTACAATGACTCCTTAAGAGGTGTAGGGTAAACAAAAACGAAGGTTGTACTCGTATATATATATGTTACAGTTAGAAATAGTATGTAAATAATAATAAGTAAAAAGTTTTTAATGAAGCACATCTTAAATTGAGATATTAGACTTCCTACTCTTAATTTGGCAACTAACGTTAAATAAGCCATTTTCAATTAGTGATTATAAATTACTCTAATATTTTATCCCAGCAACAACGGATTTCCCAAATTTCTTCATTTTTATTCTAACAGCGCATACATATTCACAGCAGTTAAAACCAGTATTTACTTAATAGCGTGACTAGACGGGGTAGCAAAGCAAAATAAAATCTCTACGTTACACCCGTAACAGAGAAAACCCCATGGGGTGCTCTTAATTAAATACGGCCACGATTGAAACCTCGCGCCCTGAGAAATCCAATATTTCTTCAGCTTTTTCCCTCTCCAGTGCAACGTGAGTGAATGAGTGAATGAGAGAGTGAGTGAACGGCGAATGAATTAGTAAGTCAACATAATTAAGGAGTTTCTCAATTATGGAGCTGCATTGATGAAGGTATCAGTTGAAAATGGAAACGAGGACATTGCTACTGAGATATTTAGTCCCTCCATGCAGTATTTCAACATATTTTTTTTTTTATTGTTTTCAACTTAATTCCTGTTTCAATATTCTTTTATATTAAGTTGTCTCTGCACTTTCACGGTTATTGTTTTGTCTACAAAGAATAATAATAGACTTAAAATAAGCGTTAATCTGCTGGGGAGTTTGGTTTCACTTCTTCTTCCAGCACTAGGAAGTGGTGAAGGGCGGGCGTTTTTGGGTACTTTCTTATGTAATTTTGAAGTTCGAAATGTGTTGATTCTCAGCCTAGTTTGAATGAGTTTTGAATTTTTTGAATTTATAAAGATTTCTCACTCATAAACGTCTCCATACTAATACGTACATACACACATACATAGTCTCTAAATTGCCTATAACTGGGTTAGGTAATAATTATAAAGCATTCCTCATTTTTAGTATTAAAGGTGACTCTGTACTTCAACAAGCTTCACCTTAACTATCCCTTGATCCCACCAAAACTAACAGAAACAAATTTACCATATTTTATATCGAAAAAATGTAAAGTAACATCATCACCACGCTATTACCTTCACTTCACCACTGAAACTCGTTAGGCGTATATTTGACGAACATTTTTCGCGTTGAAAAACCCGTGTTGACTTTACTCTTATTAAAAATTCTAATACTAAGATGTGGGCTTCCAAGATGGAGCCGGTAACTCCGGTAAGTGATCTTGAGGATCATAATTGAACATTTTATATTCACTACAGGGTTCTAGAAACGGCTGAATATTATACCGACGACGTAATTATGGAGAGTTTTAGTTAATGAGTTAGGAGGTTTAGTTTTATGGAAGGTTAAATGGTGTGAATTAGTTAGTGAGGAGAAAGTGTGGGTAATTGTGGACATAGGTAATGGAAAGCAGGTGCCTTAAGAGATTTATTTATTTATTTAAACTTATCACACTCAAAAAAGTACAAAGGCGGAATGAATGCCTTAGGCATTCTCTAGCAGTCAACCAAGGGTGGTGAAGAGATTAGATTGTTGGTTATTAAAGCATTGGACATTAACATTAATAAGATGGAGAGTTGAAATCACAGAAACCATTTTTCAAAATCTTACAAAAGTTAGTGAGACATTAATAAAATACTTAAATCAAAATCATAAAGCAAAGAAAGTAAACGTGAAGAGGTGTAAAAGAGAATTTTTCAGAAATTATAAGTCTTTGATAATTAAAGATTCGTCTGAGAAAGAAATTGCACGAAATTAATGGGGGAAGCGGTCTTTGAAACATTTTATTTAATAAGACTGTGCAGCCCTTCGTACATAATTGTAAATTAATTGCTTTCTCAGGAAAAAGGGACCTTCTAATGGCTAATTAGGTAAACGATAAATATATTTCGAACCGGCCTCCCAGTTTCTTCACAGTGTTCATTTTGAGTTATAATATCGTCTTATTAATATCTACATTATAGGTAATTAGGTGTTTCTGAATGCCCATAACTTCTTTGTAATATAATTAATTGATGTAGATCTTAAAAGACTTATTGCGTAAGGGGGACCTATCTAAATGCACGTTTCTTAACCACAGTCTCATTCGTATTTACTGAAATCACTGAAATGTAGATTTCATTTCATATTCAAAAATAAAACTTCACAGAAAAGTCTTAAGGTAAAATACGTTCAGTATCGACATAACCAAAAGACATTGCATTTAATGAAACAGAACAAACACTTGTTTAAGCCTTTGTATTCAATGCACCACGTAAACAACAATTAATGAAAGAATGGTGGAGCGTTGAGCCACAAGTCTAGCAGGCGAGTCTATTTCACCGAAGTCCACTGTAAAACTTTAATCACCGCTTAATTAAACTCGAGTAACTCGTACGTGACCGGTATTCAGCTCTCCACATGCCTCAGAGACTGTCTCAGCGGGAGATTCAAGATTGCACAACGGAAAAGTGGGCAATTTTGTTGTAGTACCCTCATAAAACATAATATGAAACATGTTTAATTTATTAAGGTTCCTTCAGGTAATATTAAAAGGCTTTGTTATTAATAGTTTCGCACCAAAAAATTGTTGAAAATTAAAATGCATCGCGTAATAAAGTGGTCCCACGTTGGGCGCCAGTTAGGCGTGGTCCGCGAATGAATTCCGCTAAGTCCGTTGCAGAACTTTTATCACCGCTTAATTAAACTGAAGTGGTGCACGTGACCACCCTTCATTACTGTACATGTTTAAGATACTGTCTCAGCAGGAGGTTCAAGAATGCACTACAGCACTTACAAGTGGGAACTGAAGTTGAAACACTACGAGTGTATTTACATAGTAAGGCGTTTTAAATTACTTTGGAAACTTAAGCACTAAGCCTTAACGATAAGCCATTTGATATTGTATGAACGGTTGTTATTATAAAATGTGTAGATTCCCACATGCACAGATCGGTACTAACAACTTTAATTTAAAACCTTCACAAGTATCATAAATGTACAAATTCGGGAAGAATAATAAACCCAACAGCTCATACCATTTCAAATAAAACGGCATTTGCCGTAACGAGCTAACGCTAAAAATATATGTGCATCCCAAAAGTGATATATACGCGCCTAAATAAATAAACGTATATCAGAAGAGAACGTTATACGCGAAACATATGAAGATAGTTGAAGACAGTAATTTTACGCATTATATAACCCGTCCCAGGGCAAAGATGTGGACATTCGTCATCCGACTTCCAAGCGAAGCGGACCTGCGCCATGTACCCTTATTTTGAAAGGACGGATAAACTTGTATCCGCTTACAGATTTATTTTCCGCACATAAATTATACCGGGGGCCTCGATTTATCTGTTTTTGTCAAGTTATAAATTCTATGTATTTTGTATAACATCTGCTGACTGGAATATGTGACACGCATTTTACATGTTACATGTTACGTATTCAAAAGTAATATGTCTTTAAAATTTTGAATAATATTTCCGTGCCCCGCGTTGGGCGCCATTTGCAAGTAATACGTGAAAGCAATAAAGTCGACCAAGTCACATGTGAAAATGTGACTTGCATAATGTTACGTTCACTGCCTATAAATTCCATTTAATTAAAAACGTGACTGTACAAAAAAGACCTAATAATCTACATTTATTTTAATGTGACCGTTGTTTGCATTATCCAACGTTTCATTTTGGCTTTTGGCACATATAATGGAAATTCAAAAGTAACATTTACAGTATGAAAATAATGGGTGTGTAATGTTTGGCATAATAACAAATGCTCTAATTTCACTTAAACTAACGTTCATATGACATAATTTTCATAAGACATAATATCAAATGACATAAATTCATATGACCTAATATTTCGTATCATATAATATTCATTTAACATAATAACATTTAGTATAACGTAGCCGACGTAACGTAACGTAGTCGACGGAGCCCCGCTTCGCGGGGCTCCTACTTATGGGTGGTTTATAAAAAAATAACCACGAAGGGGATGGCGGGGTCTATTCGCTCGCTTCGCTCGCTCACACGACCCCGCCATCCCCTTCTAACCTAACCTATCCGAGTCGGGGTGCCCTAAAGTCCAGATTTCATCCAGGTGTATAGGGAATAAAGTGAAGAAAAAAAAAAAATGTTCATTATGTCATATGAAATTAGGTAAAATGAAATTATATCAACAATTCATTATGTCAACTGATCGTTATGTTAAACAAAATTATGTTAACTGAAATTATGTCAAGTGAACGTTAGATATTTTGTTATTATGCCAAACATTACACCCCCGAAAATAATACATATATTCGACAGGATTTCGGTACTTCTTATAAATCAAACTCATGCGTGAGCGTGTGTCAAATATAAGATATATTATTTCAAAACAACGGGTAACGACACATCGACACGTAACATAAAAGGCGATTCTTTCTTTGAAGGTACAAAGCCAAGTCTCAAGCCCTTTGCTCTAACTCCAAACTATTTGAATTCCCTCCCCATTCCTCCGTATCGAAAATTCGAAACACCGCCATGACACGGGACAACGATACATATTTATCTAATAATATTTATTGCCGCCATGAAAAACTGCTGCGATTTTCTCGTCTCTCTTCCTATTTAAAGTTTGGATGTTTTATGGGTGACGGGATTGTGGTCGGTGAATATACACTCGTGTAGCATATTGTTATGGAAAATAAATCGGTTGACGCCGTATAAGGCAAAGCTTCTGGAAGCATTGCGAAGGAAACTTTATTTTCAGAGGAAAAGAGAAATATTGTATCTCTGAATGATTTTTAAAAGACGCCGATATAAAGTAAAATAGATCACGAATATTTGGCATCCGTATCGCCTATTCTTATCTATGTACAATCGCCTGCAACACCATACCCATTTTGATGCTTTAGGAAGGCATCCAAGCTATAGTCTACCCTTTATCGTTCGTATGTCTGTCCTATCCAGCAAGGGTTTTTCGTGTAAAGGGTCCAGTTAGGCCTACATCACATACAAATTTGTCTTGTGACGAGATATTATCAAAAAAGAACCCCTTCACGGACCGAGGTTCGATCAAGCGTCTCGTTTATCAAAAATGGGGAAGGGCAGTCTCCGGATAAAATTGGTGGGCCTTTTAAAGGCAGATCCTTCGATGAATTTATTATGCTTCCTAAAAGTGTCAGCTACACTTTACTCGAGCGAGATGATACCAAAATAATGTGTGTACAATTTGACAGAGTGGATAATGTGGATATGAGTACAAAGGAAAATATAGGGCACGGTAAATTAGGATTTCAAACGAAACTCTTTAATAATAATTTATGAAATTCGCAATGTTCGTAATTTTACTTTCAAAACCAGTATGATTGTAATGTACCTATATCATTAAATATATTAAACTGGACATATGTGATGGGCCACAAATTCTCCGAAATAAACTTGACCGAAATAATGTTCAAAAACCACACTTCGTATACTGGAAAAATTGTGGCCAATCCCGTTATCAATATCACATAGCCATAGCCATCTGTACGAAACACATGAAACAATGGCCCAGCCCATAAAGCAAGGTATGGCGGGAAGCAGGTGGACTAAGGGTCGATGAATTACTCCAGGACAGCTGTTGAGTGTCGCCGGCTTTTTAACTACCCACGGAACTTTTATACGTCATCCGAGAGGATCTAGTGGAGTGCTTGTTTATTGCAAAGGATGGATGTAGTTGAGAAAAGAAGAGGAAAATATTAGTAAAGTGTCTATCGATGTTGAAAAAAGAATTTTGTCTAACGTTATAAAGGTTGCTACGGATATTGTGTCAAAAGTTGAATCGCTTTCTGACATATGGCACAAAATAGCGTGTCGTGTTACCTATATTTAGCACAAAATGGCAACGACGCGCCGTCAACAAGGTAGACTATAAAAATTTAACTTTCACACGCTCGATTAGCATTACCTTATCTTTGTCATGGAAAATAAAAAGTTCTATTTGTATTTTAATACTATCATCATTCTTAACACCTGAACGACGCCCCCAGGAGAAATTCTGTCGTCTAACCTATACTTACCTCATCAAAAAACATAGCTTGGAAATCATTCACCAATTACTTATACAAACACTGCCGGGAGGCTTACACTAATAACCATTATTGTTAAATTAGTATAGCCATTAAATGCAAAGGTGTCACAACGGGGTCATTAACTTGACATACTCGTAATTGGATGTTTAAACAACACTCCTTATAGATGTGTAATAGAAATAAAGTGAGGGAATTATGGATCATCTATTTTAAATGGGTCTGAATGAGGATGGTTGATTTTTCACAGTGTGAGTGAGTGATGATCATCATTAAAAGATCGAAGATAAAGAAATAATATAACTAGTTGAATACTTTCAACTTTGACAACAACTTACAACAACATTTTGTAGCCCAAAATTGAATCGCTGCAGTCGCATTTCCTGAAAATTGTTTCTTTTACTTGACTCAGTTAGTCGAAGTCTCAGTAATCCAAAACAGACGCATAACGAATTGCACATTTGCATCAAAGGCAATCATGAATAACACTTCTTCATCATAATAATTTATGAGAATGTCACCACTAACTCAGGACATTCACTCAGTGGCGAGATGGCGCCCTGAATCACCATTTCAACTGCGTATTATTATTGCGTGAGTCCTAAATCTAAAGATAACGCGATCCAACGACGTGGGAGGGCCATCAAAATCCCTTTCTATGTTTAAAATAAAAATTTAACCCTAAAAGCAGTTTCATTTTATGAAGGTTCTTTATGCCCTGCGGCATCGTAGATGCATTTATTTGTTCTTATAAAATTGTTATTACCTCGTTCCACAATTTCGTACTTTCTTTCCACGGGCGGTTTATATTAAGTCGGTGGGATGTTCAGTATTAAACTTGCAGGTTCCTTTTAACACTGTACGAGGTCTTACATTTTTTAAATATACGTCGCTGAATTTGCCGTGCTTTGTCTTGTATTTGGTTTTATTTTTTCTTTAGCAAATTGTTCGCCCATTCACTGTGTTAATGGTAGTAGTGGTGTCATAAATTATTTTTAATCTATTACGGTTCTTTTAGTTTCGTTTCTCGCCTTTGTTGCTTGGAGTGGAACACATGCAAAAACTGCTACTTTAATTGCGGAACAGAAGTGTCATTAATTTTTCAGAAAATATTGGTTGCAACAGTTTGTTTATACATCCCGTTGAAGTAAATGAAATCAAAGGTTATATAGACTACTTTCCTAAAGACAAGTCTCATTCTAAATAATGCTGTAAAGCAAACGAGTCAATACTTCAAAAACATTGAAAAAACAGTACCAGGGAAAACTATATAACAAGAAAAATCACCAATGACTCAAAAACACAGCAAAACAAAGCAACCTTTTAAAAGACCATTACTCACCGCCCTTCAAAAAATAAGTCCAGAAACTTTCTCCTAAATTCGTATATCATTGAAACAGTGCATCATGTTACCAACAGACATGGCGACACTCGACATTTGTTCCGGACACTTGTGACGACACTCCAAATGTAATACGTCGCTCTCGGGACCCGCCTGAAGAAACGCTTTCAACAATTGCACACATTTTTGTGTTTACTCCCTTGACATTTTTATTTTTGTGTACTTTTGGGGAAATGTCAGGTAAATAATTATCGTAGGATTGTTGAAGAGTATTCTGTATCAGCGCCGCACTGCAGAGCAGACTTTTTCTTATGCTGGGAAGCAACGAGCATGACACTGACTTAAATCTTGGTAGTTTCAGTCAATAAAGCGTTTCCAAGTCATTTTTTCTTGACAAGCTGTTCTCACTTGGCAAATATAATCACAGAGAACATATCGCTATAAGTATACCAATGTTTACAGAAAGAAGACTGACGGAAGCAATAAAACCTTTCTAACGACACCGTCTCCCCAAAAATTCCAATGTTCAAATAAAATATATCCCAAGTTAAAATTCCTTCTTGTTCCCAAACTCGATTCTCCATAGCTGCACAACATTTCATAAATATTGAGAACAAAGGACGCTTTTAAGATCTTTCCTTAACGGTTCGTTTCGTTCAAGTCCTAGCTCAAACGATAAAAAACATGTTTATGTGTAAGTAACTTTTAGGTTAGTGTTTGTTCTTCATTCTTCAGTGGTTACTACCGTTATAAGTCTTGGCGAGGGAGCTCAGTGGCAATAACTAGAACAGCCGCTATAATTCTTTAATACTACATTGAATAACATAGTCGTATTGAAGAAAATTATAGTGTTAGCCTAGGCTAAGCTGTTGGCTGTCAGAGTAAAGGTAATATATTATGTAGGCATATTACTCTTAGTCATGCTGTGCTGGCACATCGTTTTCTTTTTAACAAGCTGTGAGCAGAAGAGTTAATTACGTGTAATTAACTTTTTTACTACTTAAGAATTTATATGTCTAATAGGAACGCTTAAGTGACATAATTATAGTTTTACTTGATTGTATGACCTCGCTGCCCTTCGTTTGTTCGCATATAAGCAAAAGATAACAAAGAACTCTTCGCTGGAAGTCATTATTTCCTCCTTATTAATATGAGATATCATAAGAATACGAAGACAAGATAAATCACTCAACTATTACGCCAATTACGCAACGGTCAGGCTTCCCTTAATCCGTATGCTCGGTGCCAAGTTAGAAAAAGGGCTCAGAAGCGACCCAACTTATACTCAGCCTCCATGATTCAAATTGATTTATGCCCGCCGATAAGCAGATCGAAAACTTCCCCAGCTAACCATTTTCAGAACCTCACACGGAGTGGGAAAAACTATTGTTTCACTCTTCAGTTGCGTAACGCCGAGTGCTATTGTAATAAGTTATTGGCGGAAGGATTTGTGGCTCTAACTTAGCCCGCGCACGGTGCCCTGATTCCACCGATATTGATCTTTGTAAGTCGGACGCGCTCCGTCGAGGGAAGAAAAACGATCACAGTTTAACGAAAGGCAACACCAGAATCTAATTACGCTTTCCTTCTTTGCTTTTCAACGTCCTTCGTAAACAATTTAGCTTAACATATTATTTCATGTATCAATTAATTACTTCACCCATCAGCTGTAACATCAGCAACGTGTAAAATAACAAAACGAAGCCATGATTTGATTGAATTTATTTCTGTAATAACAAGACATATTGCAGGGTAAAAAGAAATGAATATCCGTCAAAATGTAGTAGCCATTTCGCCACAAATGCGCCCTCATCCATCATAGGTAATCGGAAACGATCATTGCAAAAATGAGTATAATTTACTGTGAGCTTCGCATTTTACAGTCGACCCAAATTGCTGCCATTACATGCTACATGACACTGCGGTACACCATAACGACTGTCCATTTTGTTCAAAAATGTTTTTATCCTGAAACTATAGTTATGTCTGCTATGTGACTTTTCTGGTCTTCTTAACAGGAGGTCCATTTAACAATTTCTCGTCCCGTCGACGCTTTTTGATCGTGGGTACGACACATTTCATGGAACTCCCGATAACGATCCGTTCCATCACTCGGTACTGTTTATCGGATAAGGGTCTCAGAACGGCAAAACTTACGCCCAACGCTTTGCCTTTCAAAAGATCTTCGCGCAGTAGGGGGTTGTCACACAAGCGGGTCTTGACGTACTTCAGAAGGTGTTCCAAGTCTAAATTGGTAAGTTTCACTAAAGCAGCGATAGCGATTTTGTCATGATCTTCCGAGTCTTTCAGTTCAACTTCTAGTTTGATGTCACTCCCACCAGAGGGGTAAATAGTTTCTTGGAGTTGGAAGCGATTTGGGCCGGCTCCGACCATTAATGCACATCTGAAGTTGCTCTGCCTACCAACGATGGTGTTCAGCCAGTTCGAGTTTCTTTCTAATGCTCCTAGTAGGAAATTTATGAAATCGGCTACTTCTTTTTGTTTCTTATATGATGCGATAGCAGCTAGAGCCACCTCTGGTAGGTCTACAGTCTTCTCAACTAATTCACGTGGCTTTCTGAAAGGTGGTCTTTTATTCGCCATCGTCACTGTCAGTCTTTTGAACAAACTCTTAACACCTTTACAGATATTTCGAACACGTTTAGTCTCGGAACGTAAAATTTTGCCGTTTTTAGTAAAATTGAGGACGAAATAAAATTTTGGTTACTATTTTCCTGCTTTGAATTTTGTTGAATGTCACTATTTGAAGTTTCGGGTGGTTGCGGCCAGTAAATGTTTTAAATTTTTTTTTTCTGGAGTAGTTTTGAATAGAGGTCATAGTTCAGTTATGTACAAGATATGTGACAAAAAATACGGGCTTGTAATTCGATTTTGTACTCGTATATTAAGGTGCGTGCTGCCTCAGCGGGAGCATTCGCCTGTAATGTAACGTTCAGAGTCGAACATTACATCAGTAAGCAGCAGAACCGAGCATTACAGTGCGCAACCTAAATGAGACAATTCGAGCATTACATCAGTGAGGAAAGAGAACCGAGCATTACAGTGCGCAATGTCTATTTAAATTTTAATCTGAAATGTTATATTACAAGCGAATGCTCGTCAGTCAGAGAGGCAGTATTGTAACGTAATGCTCAAAATCGAATCTGAAATGTTACATTACAAGCGAATTCTCGTCAGTCAGGGTGGCAGTATTGTAATGTAATGCTCAAAATCGAATCTGTAACGTTACATTTCAGGCGCATGCTCCGGGTGAGGCAGTACGCACCTTAATATACAAAATCGAATTATAAGCCCGTGTTTTTTGTACACCTTTAAAGTGTCATAAATCACAATATTTATTACAAGCAATAATTTCGCCTACACTGGTCGCCTACTAGTCTTCCCACCAAGCTATAAAGTGCGTAGGTCGAAAGTAAACCTATATAATTTAGATAATTACTTTTTCCAGCGGTGCGTGGTGCAGTAAAAACTCCGAACTAACTGGAAATAAATGACGGCATCCGAGTTATTTGAAACAGTTAATAGTGATCGTAAATGCAAAACGTTGGTTGGAATTCCAATAAACTAGTTTCGTTGAATGCAAGTTGCGACCAAAATCATGGTTTTCCATGCAATGGGAATGACCAATTTTAACAGCCATGTTATTGCCACTTTTCAATGTGTGAAATTAAATAGGTATTGATGTAAAATAGTAGTTGGGCGATTTTATGTCAAGGATCGTTTAATTTGGGGGTTTTGCATTTAAAGTCGAACTTTCTGACACCAATTTTAAAGTCGATGATTTTTTTTTTAAATCAAATCTTTGATATCAATCATCCGCTAAATAATTATATAAGTATCATAGCCTGTGATTATATTACCCTTTTATAATATTTTTGCATATGAATAGACAATTAAATAATGACCTTACAGTAGCGAACATAAGAACAGTTGGTTTAAGAGCATTGACCTCTAGCCTCATACATATTTACAATTTGAACGCAGTAAGTTATGCTTAGCATTCGTTTGGTGATGGAAACATAGAGGAGACGGGGCATAGTATTACTTGCATAGCTGCATTACTTATTTCATTGTTACTGGGTTAGCAGAGCTGTATCCTCTTTCGTGAAGGGCAAATAGCATTTTCTTTAGGATGTAGGTGTAAAGGAATCCTGCTGTGACAGTAAAATCATATTACTTTATAAATGATAATACCAGCCTGTTTCTGTCCCACTGCAGGGCAAAGGCCTCTTCTCATAAAGAGAAGGCACGAGCATTGACCACCACGCTTGCTCAAGACGGGTTGGTGATTTCAGACTTATATTAACTATAAGTCCAGGTTTCCTCACGGTGTTTTCCTTCACCGATGTCAGTAATGTCCAAGATAAACTCAGAAAGTACATTATATGAATTGAAAAATTCTACTACTTTAATAAAGACAAATACTAAACTTTTGTAGATACTAATTCTAAATAATATTATAAATGCCAAAGTGAGTTTGAATATTTGTTTGTTTGTTACGCTTTCACGCTAAAACGGCTGAACGGATTTTGATGAAATTTGGCACATGGATAGGCTTCGTTATCCTGGATGAAACAAAGACGAGGGTTATCAACATAATATTATTTGCTAGCTGCACAGCAGTCAGATGAAAGGGCACTAGTGTACTTGATCAAAGGGTTCTACTTCATAATGGCTGACCCTTGAACTCAATACATTATTAGAGAATGGCGAGTAATCCGACACGACACGTGTAAGGTAGTGTCAATCCTGAGGGCTGGTGCTGACAGCTGTACTAACAGGAATTTAAAAGGTGTTTTACATATTGATATATTGTTTTACTAGCTGCGTCCCGCAGTTTCACCTGCATAAGTCTCGATCCCGTGGGAATATGGGGATAAAAGTGTCCTATATCCTAACCCAGGTCATGGTTTACCCATGTGCTATAATTCATCGAAATCTGTTCAGCCGTTTTAGCGTGAAAGCGAAACAAACAAACTCACTATCTCATTTATAATATTAGTTACTTAGGATTATACTATTCAATATGAAGGCTGAAATATCTAACCAGAAATATAATATACAACGCAGAGTTAAACTGAATGTAAATTACAGATTTGTGAGTGCCACTCACGTTATGTGTTAACTCAGGGTTTAACTCAGCACCTGTCATTACTAGTCATATGGCTAAATTGACGGTTTATGGCAACAGGTAATTCTAGTACCAATTATAGGAATAGCTACTTATTCTAATGTTAGTTTCTTAAACTAGGCAATTCAACTACTTTAAACAGTATAGCTTTACTCCCTAATTTTGGAAAAGTTCCTCAGTTTAAATTTTAATCTGAAGGATTTTAATACTTATTCTAAATGAAATCTAGTTTTGGGAGGGCGTAAATGCCAGAAAAATTACGGGTTTTATCGTCAGTTATTAAAGAGATTTGAGGAAGATACTGAAGCAATCTGGGTTAGGTAAAGTTAGATCTACGAGTATCTTATTCATACTGTTAGAGATTAAGTATCCCTTTCTTTGAAGTAGACTAGGATATTGAAAAAGTACTCAGATACGGTGATTCGTGTGTCTTAGACAGTCGTTATGGGTATTCAGAAGCGGACAAGTTTGACAACCAGCCTTGTCAAAGGGCGATACTCTTTGGCAAACCCAGTAACTGGTGAATAGAGTCAGATAGGCAGTCGCTCCATGTAAAACACTGGTCAGCTGCAACCGGTAAGACTGGAAGTCGACCCAAACATAGCTCCATGTAAAATATTGATCGTCTGCAGTAAGTAGGTATCTCGTAATATCGAATCCCAGGTTAGATGGAAAGGACACTAAGTCAAAGACAATGCTTTTTACCGACGCAAGTCAAACTGGTTAGATTATTTAGTGAGATATGAGCAAATATTTAGCACGCGCGCCGTCATCAAAATATCGTCGTTCATCAAAAAACCTGTTTGAACTTAAGTAGGTACCTACATCATTTAGGAATATTGCGTCGCATATATAAGTTCATTGAAACATCGATGCTACTTGGGTTAATTTTTCTTGTACGTAGGTATCTATCTTTATTTATTAATGCGTCTATGTATGTGCATGTTTTACAAGGCTAGATTGATGCTATAAATAATTCTGTCTTGAGTAGGCACTCAATTAGTATCTGATAGAAACATAATTGACATCAATATGCTACTTCGTCTGTGTATGGAATGCAGTCAGTCTAAATAAAAATAATATCATTTCGATTTACTTAAATCAGTTCATGGCTATGTAGATTGTGTGACAGTTTTACTTAATTTTTATTGCTTGCATAGTTTTGCGTCAATCTATTTCAATACAAATCACATCGATCTGCATCATAACTGTATTTCAAAGCGTAGGAGGTGCTTTGAAATACAGTTATGATGCATCTAATAAATGTTAATTTGGAACGAATTAGTCGGACTCAGTTATAATTGTTCGATGGTTGCTCTTAATTAAGTAGGTAGCTACAACGTGCAGGTGTCGACGCACTGACTGCCGGGTTCGACAGACCGGCAAGTGCAGGGAATATCAATTTTCAACATGTGTGGGGTCGATTCGATACAGGCAACTGCACACGGCTAAAATTTAATAGGTACCTACCTAATGCAGCACAGGAAATGCCTCATTAATAAAGTATTCATCTAACAATCAACAACCTAGAAAGCTTCCTAAAAATTAATCGACCCGAAACAAATACAATCAGCTGTCGATAATAAAACCAATAAACAACCTTATTCCACACAACATAGAGGTGATAAGACCCTCGGATTTATACTTCCTACCTACCACTTATTTTTTATTTTACATCGTTACAGCCGTAACTATAAATTAGCTAATCAAACAGAACATTCGTGCGGAAACATCGCGGTCGGTGCAGAAAAAATTACTAACGCGAGAAATTGCCTTTCAAAGGGAAACAACGAACGAGATCGCGTCGCGTATCGAGGTCAAACAATATATACGAACTTATATAGAGCGTTCCAACGCAGGCATGAGCCAAATAGGTTAGGTCTAACATCGTCAAAACAATATAACTTACCGAAAACAGCATTCACATCCAATATGTACCTATGCCGTTACAAGATTCGCTTCAACGGTCGTCGGCAATGCTGTCACTCACGCACACACACACAAATACACCGTAGTAAACGTCATAACCAACGTTTACGTCGTTAATTACACTATTTGGCAATGTTTTTCGACGCTGCGAACAATATATCACATGTAGAACAACTTTAACTTGCACATAAAACGGTCACCAGTCACAAAATGTTAATGAATCATAGACAAAACGTATTTTTTTAGAAAAGACAGACCTAATCACCACTCCTTTTCTCTCACGGATTTCTGTGATAGCGAACAGCTGCGGCGTGTGTTGTACCAAAACAAATACCCGTAACGCCATCTGTAGGAACTTTTTGCGTAATAAAGACATGTGGGGCTTGGTGTCAATGGACTCTGGTGAACTTTTGTAAACTACCTATTGGGTAACGAAACCTAGATGGCGCTGTATTCAAAATTTCATGTCAACTTATAAGTGGAAAATAATCAAAAGTTAAATGATTCGTTACTAAATTCTAAAATGTAATTAAAATATTATGAATATTTTTTTCGCAAATTGCCATTCAGTGGAAATCCTACAAATATTATTTTATTTTAAATTATGAATGCAGCTTTGTTTTTAATCAACCTATAAAAATATTCACTATCTATTCCTATGACAGCTAATCAATGCAAAAAACCAAAAAGATAGCTCCGCCGTAACAGTGTATGACACTGCCGTGACCAGGATTCGAACCTGGGTTACTACGGCCACAACGTAGGGTCCTAACCACTAGACGATCACGGCTATCGGAGCGGTTGCAGAATGACTCCAAATTTCCGATACCTATCAAAGCATATTATCTATATGTCTACAGTGCATTTATTTCGTTTTTTTTTTTGTGTAGATACTAATTAACCATGTTTGCAAAGTATTATATTTTATTTTATTTGATTTGAACTAATTTCGACTACTTCACATTTCTAGTTTGTTGATTTCTGCAAGTGTTGCTACTAAACAGGGTTTTCTTTTTCGTCGTTTATTGAAAAAAAAAACAGCTATTCCATACATTTGACCGCGTAGGCACTTACACTAGTAATATCTATGAAACAGCAGATTTTTTTTAAAATAACCGACGAAAGTTTTAATTAAAAGGGGTTCAGAATCATGTACTGAATCCATGGTAAGTTTGCGCGTCGATGGGATGCCATCCTGTATAAATTATAGTTATAAAAAGGATTTTAAAAACCTTTTTATAAACCGAAAACGAGATTAATTGATACCTACAAAATACTCAAGGGAGTCTGGGAGTCTCATATCTCTATGAAGTCTGCGGGGCTCAGAACACTAGTATCCCCCTATAAACTTATTCTACTCTTTGACTCCGCAGTTTTAGACCGCGAAATTCAGATTTTCATAGGTTTTTTGCTCGGTGAGTGTCAGGTCGTATCTAGAACAAATCTCATATGGAAAAGTTCTTATGGAACAAATCTAACTTAAAGATATGTATTAATGATTCTCATGATTATAATTCAGTAACTACATATCTGTTTTAGTCGCGAATCATATTTTGAATTTCGCGGGCTACAACTGCGGATCCACGTTGTGCGTTTCATCAAATGGTTCCTATGCCGTAATGTTGGCTCCACGGTTGTAGGACGAACACGAATACGCTACAGCGCTAGCTAATAGGTCCATTGTTTAACAGTGAAGCCAACATTACGGCAAAGAAAATATTTGATGAAACGAACTGTATGGTAGCGGCTGTCATAACCTACGATCAATAAATGACATGACAGTGTCAAAAATGACACTGACGGCTATATTTTTTTAAATTCTGGTTTAAAATGTTGCCAGATAAAAAAAAACTATTCACTCACTCACCAAGTCAACATTGGAATGGCTGTTCACGAATTCTTTCTGCGTTGCATGTGAACTTGGCCATATCTCAATGTTATCATTTTTCTTCCGTCCAAAAATGTTACGTAGGTCCACAACCACCAAAAGGAAGCTCACCACCGAACTTGGGTAGGTAGGTACTGCATCGACAGTACATTGCTGGGATAATTTGCTCGGATCATCGGCACATACTTCCAAGACACACCTACGAAGACCTATGTGGATGTTTTTGCGTGCACTTCGCATTTCTCGCATTCCTGGCGTATATGAGTTTCACACGCTCAAGCTGTCTGTCATCTAACCTCCGCAACATTTTGATAATGTCTCTTTTTTAAATCAAAAATATTCGTGCAGTCCTTGACAAATATTTTGAGCTTTATTACCCAGTTCTCCTCTCTATTTCAAGAACAAATCAAGGAAAATAAAAGTAATTGGGTCAATTGCTATCGTTTATTGATTTAAAATACAAAACTTAGTGACATAAAGCTCTATCCTTTTATTGTTACAGTGCCTGCGAACTGACAATCCGATAGGAAATAAACATTTTAGCTCATCGCTTCGCGCACCACCACATGCCATCTCACACATTCCACATAATCCCATACTGTCACAGTACAAATAAATAGTATAGTATATTACATACTCAAGCGCAAACATCTAGGGCCATCCTTGAGTAATGGATTTAGTTAGAACTATATCAAAGGTTGGTGTTTTACGTGTTCTTTATCACTTAACATCCCGACTAGTTTGTCATATATAAACATTGTCACGGCAGATTTCCCCTGAACTTGGTACCATATCAAGGTAGGTATGTCACAAAATTAAATTAAAATTGTCTTAAGTTATACACAAGTGTTACAGTGAGTAAACCATATAACTGTATATTATACGGTGGATACAGCATCTATTTTAGCATAGTTATCAAGTTAAAAGGAACTAAAATATTAAAACAATTATAATAAAGTATATTACAATTAGGTACACTTGATGAACACAATTTAATCATTTTTACATACATTTGGAAACCTGCCCGTCGATTACTTCGTTATTGCTCTATCATTATCAAATTAAATGTGTATGCCATACTTATTCCATAAACTCTTTCTAACAACCCTATAATCTCATGAAGCAGAAAAGTATTACAGTAAATATTATACAGATATTTGAAAAATTTATACAGTACAGAACAGCGAGATAAGAAATAGATTCAAATCTACAATGAAACGAAAGTGATAGCACGTATTATTAGATAAATTAAAGATAGAAAAATACTTTAATGCTTCATGTTAACGAATAGCTGTACCATACATGTGTTTTGTTTAAAAATAAATCCACTTTAGGAAGGTTTTTATAAAAACTCGCAACAATACTCTGCGATAAGAAATAATTTGCTATCAGTTACAATTCGTCATATATAGCTGCTTTATTCTGAACAATGGTCATTTCAGTCAATTTTTAACTAAAAATAATTCAACATAAAAATTTTACTATATCACGACATGATCCAGAATAAAGGAGCTAAGCTCCAGGACCGCTACTAACAAGATCTTTCTCGTCAATGGACAACAGTACACATACTCGGTCGTATCTACAACTTGAGATAACATCATCACCCATTCCTCATATTATACATCATATTTGCTCACCTTTATCTAGAATGTGTGTCCACATTCTCCTCAATCTTAAATGCAATTTAAGATTACCCACAAATAAAAGTCAACAAAATCAATAACCAAATATTGACAATAATTTGATTATTTAATATCGAGCGACCAAAAAGTCGTTAATTAGTAGCGGGCCTTACACATAAAAAGTTCCGGCACATTAAGGCAGTGATTCAGTGTATGCTATACAAAATATCTCCGTTTAGAAATTTTCAACCAGTCTGTAGCAATGAGGTTAGTCTATTGTAGATTCAAATCCAAAAAGGTTGAACAAGTCAGTTTAATTCAATTTATTAACTCTTATTTGAAATACCCAAATTTTTTATATATGTTTCAACATTTCTCATAACCTACAAGTACATTTTGTGTTTTATAGAATTACCTATACACTATTTATTCTCTGTTTTACACATCGTCTGAATATTCCAATGGGTCAAAGTAACCTATACGCGTTAAATGAAACACTTGAGACATAAATCACAAGCATTATACATTGGAAATAAAACATTTTTACATTATACAACAACTCTGAAATGCGAGGGCATAGTTTTAATAAAATAATTTAAGTGTGAATGTGTAATTGTGTCGAGTCGAATCAGTTTGTGCATTAACAAAAATACTTAATCTATTTCTTCGTTTGTATAAACAAATTCTCATTGGCCCTTTGAATTTCAGTCATCAGTTGCCGACACTTTAAGAATATAAAGCTTGCGATAATAAAAACCGAACGAAAGCCTACCTAGCATAGATTGTAACTAAACTATAGATTATCCAGTTTATGTCGCAGTCTGTATCGATTAGTCGGTTTCCTAAATTTTATATACAATATTTATTTTCTACCATATTGCGTCCTTGATATGCATCGCGTAACAATAAAAAAACCTAGCTCTGATGCCCTCGATGCGTCCGGATGCGTCGAACGGGATCGTCGGCGATCGCACGGAACGTTCACTAAGTACTGTCGGTGAAGCGATCAAGAAACAAATAATACAAATACACGGTACAACGTAACAAATCGTCACCATAATATTTCTTTACAGTCAGACTTATCGTATTAAATAAAAATATAGAATCATAAATATCGGATTCAGTCCAGGAGTGGCGCCACTCGGGCCACACGGGCCCCACGGGCCGCACGGTCACTCGCGCCAGGCGCCGCCCGCTAGTGGATGGCCACGGGGCTGTGCGCCAGCGGGCACACGGGCGCCAGCAGCTCGTCGTCGCGCCGCGCCGCCTCCACGTCCATGCGCTCGGCCGCGCCCGCGCCCGCCGCGCCCACGCCCACGCCCCACACGCGCGCGCCCACTGTGCACAACAATCACGTTAGCTCCCGCATGCGTCAACGCTGCAGCGCAGGCTACTTGCTGTACAGATGCTTGCTAACGAGTCATTACACTAACTTTTATACAGAGGTCTTCCAGCTTGCAACTACAACGCTACAAGGTTTCGTTTGGCGCGTGGCCAAAATTGGAACTAACGCCTCCATCTTGTTCTGGTCATTACAATTTGTGACAATTCCATAAATGTTCACCAACAAGTGAAACTCAAAGCATTTATTTCAATTAAACCATTTACAGGGACTTTTGATTTGTCAAATAGTCGTTCAGAAAGTTGAAGCTAGTTGCCCATTCCAAAACGTAGATCTCTATGGAGAAGAACAGGCAAGAAACTCCAACTCGACACTCTTTTAAATATAGATATTACAAAATTCTGCGTACATTGCAACAACCTCAACATTTACAACTGTCAATGTCAACCCTGTCAATGACATTCAGGTGCCAAAAGATCCTTGTAGCACTCTACTAAGCAATAGATATTTACAAGCATCTGTATAGTACGTAGCCTGCATTCTAATCATACTACAAATCACCTAAAACATTTCATTCGGTTACATGGCTTGGTTGGTGAAATAAACATCTATTGCGCCAGCGCACCGCTAGAGTGCACTCGACGAGTGTTGACACAGAAAAAGAACATTCACAATTTTTATGGAAGTGAAAAGTAGGGTGTTGCTATAAAAACTAGAGAAATAATGGAGATTATACGATATACGGTTATAATATTTTGTTAGGTACTTATAATTAGATAAAAAGGAACATGGAAAACATAAAAACAAACAAGTCATGATCTGCGGCCAACCTTCGTCGACGTCACTTTACTTAAGGCTGGTATACGCGATGCGATTTAATTGACTGTGGCATACCATAAGTTGAAGCAAAAAAATATAAGTTGGTCCTCTTCTAAACACTGTTTAGAGTTTAGACGATATGCAACTCATTGGTTGCTTCAATTTTATGGTATGCCACGAGCAAGAAACTCGCATCGTGTCAATGAGGCTTTACTTTTTTTGACGCAATGGCATTTCTGACCTTATGGCCGTTTTCACACTGCGACGATAACGACACCGACATATCGTCAGCTCGGACGACAACGATATCGCCCGAGCGTTAACGTTAACGACATGTTACACGATGTAACCAAAAGTGTCGTACGCCACAACAGTCTCGAATATTAGTCGCGTTGCGCAAGCAAATGTTTAATCGTCGCACGATTTCAAAAGTGTTGTATTTGAGGTAATAATGGCAGCAGTGAACAAGTGCACTGTGTCGTCCGCCGATATCGGCACGACAATCAATGTCGGTGACGATACCGTTGACTACAACGACAGTGTGAAAGCGTCCGACGATATCGTTCGTGTTGTTATCATTATCGTCAAATGTGAAAACGGCCTATGCCAGTTACGTCAAAATCTTTTAATGACAGGTCGATGTATCAGTTCTTTTTAAAGTCAGTCGTAAATGGAGGCCACAGATCGCAGGTACACATAAGCCATGCGTGAGCCACATGCTCGCATGCTACGGAGGGGGCGCATAACATTCCGATAGTGATTAGAGTGAGGGCAGACCTGGCACGATATCGTTAGGCACTAGTGTGGCGGCGCTAGTGTCGCGGGCCGGGGCCGCCGGACCGCTCTAGTCATCGCGGGTCCGACGGGCCATCTGCCGCCACAACATAGCCAATGTTAACAATGTACACACACGATGGAAGTTACTGGGCCATGTTTCTATGGGGGGGGACTTGTGCTTTTGGCCAGGGAAGACTTTATCTGCCTCTCTTCATAATGCAAACATGTTTTTATTTTATTTTTCGTGCAAGTTTAGCTTTTTGTTAGTTAAGCATTCTGATAAAATTTACATAACAGAATTCTTAAGACGGTGTATCCTAAAAGTCGGCAACGTCGCAAATAGCTGTCAAAAAATTACCTGTTTTGATTAATTTGGCAATATTTACTGTATGGAAATAAGAAATGTGGCTAACCCGCGAACTAGAATATTAATAATGAATTGCAATTATAACATTGAATTTGACGTTGCACCCGTTTTAAGTGTAAAAAAGGCATTTGGAAATATTCGGTGTTACTATATTAATTATTGCATTTCATAATCAATATTCTAGTTCGCTAGTTAGCCACATTTCTCATTTCCATACAGTAGTATTGTCAAATTAATCAAAACTGCGAAATATTTGACATCTATTTGCGACGTTGCCCACTTTCAGAATGCACCGTCTTTAATGTGAATCAAGACGATATGTTAACTGTGGCAATACTTCTCGCCATAATGTTGCCAACTATTCTTGCGTGTTTATAAAAAGAGTTAGTTTGACAAAAGGGGAACTTCCATATTTATAATTATTATATTCACAGAACATCCTCGAGACTTGCATTAATCACTTATAATGAAATGGTGAAGCGTTTTATGTTAGCAAAGAACACGACAGAAGCTTGAAATGATCCTTTTAGACTTATACTACCATGGCATTGTTAGAAATATAATATGATCGTGATAATTAATTATAAGCACCATAAAATTGCAAGAGATTTACCGAGGGACTTGGAACTTTGAAATAATATTTCCCTCATATTGCACATCTTTAAATATTGCTTGTGCATTTTATCCTTTCGCGGTTAAATATTTTCTATAGACCACATTCATCGAATATCCAATGAAATATGGGCTCTACGACCATGATTTTAAGAACTAATTTAGAAAAAAAATTGTATTCATTAGTAACAGTTAGGCGGGGTTAGCAAAGCTATCCTTAGATAACGTTAGTTATAATTTTGTTACTAACAATGTTAGAACCTTTTTAGAGAACACTTTGCGTATGTTAAAGAATATCCAAGAACCGTTAATTTATAAGCAATTAGTAAATAATAAAGTGGAACTAACCGTGTGAGTGATGCGACTGTGCTTGCTGTGTGTTGGTGGACTCGTCCGCGGTCCGCTTAAAGAAATTATGTTGTAGCGCGTAGTACGGCGTTACGCGCTGTTTGGGGTCGTACTCCAACATACGGAGGATTAGGTCCTGGAAACAGTTAGGAATATTGTTAGAATTTGTTTTACAAGAGGTAAGGAATTTCATGTGAGGCTCATGTCCGTTTTCACCTTCACTAAGTGGCACTTAAATGAATCCCTAAATAAAAGTGCACTGTTGGATTTTCAACTCTCAGCGCTGAGCCTAGTGTTGTTACTTAGTTGTCGGTAAAAACGGGCATAAATCACGAAGCTTCTTGTGAGAAGCTCTCCATAACATCCTGTATATAATATGCCATGCTTGCTCCAAAATGAAGCAGCTGATTTAAGTGATTGAAGGCAGAAGAACCCTTCAATTTTGTGAGTTACTTTCAGATACCCTGTATGTATAGTATAGTCCGTGCGCGACTGCTAGTCACCGACTGTGGTATATAAGCGGTGAGACGAGGGACGCTTTTGACAAAATTGGCAGACTGAGTTAGCTTGGCGTTTGTCTACCTTTCCTGTCTCACCGCTCACTTACCTCAGGCGATGACTAGCAGTCGCGCACGAACTATAGCATTCACATCTTTTAGGAACTGATGCTCCTATGGTGAACTATAGTAAGGAACAACAGATGCGTGGTTCGCTGGTCTAGCTAGTGGTTTTTGTTCTAAATAGAATCCTCGGTTAGGCAAAATGTTACGAGTTTTTACATGAGGAAATCTCCAGTAGCAGCCCAAAATCAACTTGTGCCCAGCTAATGTCAAAGGGCTTGTGCTTAGCTAATGTCAAAAGGCTTGCCCTAATTGCAAGGAACTTATACGACCTCTGGCCAAAATTTTACATCTCTGTCTATCCTTTTATGGATTGCAGAGTTAATTTAATGTAATGAAAAAACGCAATAAAAAAACGTGTGCGGTCGGGGGAGCCCCGTCAGGAACAAAGCCCGCACACACATACTCGTATATAATAGAAAGAGACAGAGAGAGAAAGTCGCATGGAGAGGGTATAACGCTTTTTCCCTACGTGACGATTTCTACCAGTCAACTCCTTCCTCAATTTGCGTTAAGGAACTTCGTTCCAACAAGTCAGTAATATTCTAAGGACTTATAAAGAAAATAGTCGCATCAAACTCACCTTAAATTTGAGATAGTCGGACACGGAGTGGCCGGGCTCGCCGCGACGCCGCGCGGCCGGCCCGCCGCCCTCCACGCCGAGGATGTCGTGCAGCCGCCGCGTGCCCGGCAGCCGGTACTTCCTGTAACCGCTGCACACATGAGCACACATGAGCACACGTGCTCGCACAACCGACGTACTTAAGGTAGATCCGCAGTGCTGCCGTCATAACTAAGAATACAGTAATCGCAAAATGGCGGTTACGAGATAAACGATTATTGAAGCAGTTTTTATGCAAGTACGGCGAAAATCATTACATAAAAAACATACTTCGAGTGATTTTTTTTAAGAAAATATTTTTTTTTCATGTACCATCGAAGAAGTTCATATCTAACCACCGTAAGGACTATTCTTGCTTGCAGCGCTCGGCGGCTATAGAACCAGACCGGTAACAGATGTGGTCATCTTGTTTACGGGATTTTGTTTTGAAACTGGTTAGATATGAACTTCTTTGATGGTACATGAACTTCTTGGGATGTCATTTCTGGAAAAAAGTGAAAATCTCAGAAATGTCGATTTCTGCATTCTTTGTTATCAGGGCAGAGTGGTAGCCCGTAAAATTTAATTTTCTTACGATTTTTGTAATTTGCATGTCAGTGTCAGCTTGTATCCTGATCAAAATATGATTCGCGATCGTAACAAATATGTATTTACAGAATTATACTTAATCATTAGAATCATGAATACATCTCTCTAATTTAGATGAAAAAGTTCTTATGGCAGATTTGTTCCATAAGAAATTTTACTTAAAGTTCGAAAATTTTTAAACTAGAACTATAGTTTGACCGAGAACGCCGTTCCGCGCTTTAGGTATGTGCGCGGGGAGACGGGGGGTGGTAGTGCAGGCCACTGATTCATCAACACTGCCCCCCGCCTCGCCGCGCATTCCTAAGGCACTAAACAGTGGTCTCGGTCAAACTAGAGTTCTTCATTCAAGCATAAAAAGAGCCTTCACTTATGATGATTCAAAAACGATTGTTTGTTAGTCAATCTAGGTGAGCCCACTTTTTATAAGAGCATGTGGAACTCGTGCCAATAACAGAAAAGGAATCATAACAGTTTTTGGTCCAATCCCATGGTTAAGAAGACCAACTTGAGAGTTATGATACTACGAATCCGGTTCTTCTGTGATTTCAGGGATAGTCAAGCTTCGTTTTGGAATTATTCAATTTCATGTGTTTTGAAATGAATATATTTTTGAATATCTACTAAATAATGCCACAATTTATTAAAACTCACCTTCCATCCTTTCCATTTACTTTCTTTAAAACATAACCACCGCCTTCTGACGCTGGCAATTTGTCGAAGAATTTTCTTGTTTTGTGTGCCTGTGAACATAAAAATACCGGGTTATAATAGCAGACTATTAAAGGTATCTCGTCCAAGACAGTAGAAGGTACGTGTCAGATATTTTCCTGAAGGGTTGCTGTGAACGACCAACCTGTAACCTTATTATACATACTACTTTAACCATCTTTCCACCACTGAAATTCCTTCACGCACATCCCATATGGCATCCACTACCATTCTAAAATTAGAAACGATTGTTATATCCTATTCCTCCAAAGTTCATTTCTGATTAATTTCGTTGAAGGTTCCAAGACAGTTGAATCATTTTGTTACTCGCTACATTAACTCTCTAATCACGGCGCTTTACTTGTTCGTCGCGATAGTAGGAGGCGTTACTAAGGCCCCATTTACACGATGCAAGTCTCTAGCCCGTGCCACTGACAAGAAGCAAATGACTGACTCTACTGACTGTCTAAACAGTGTCGAGACGGTGAACTTTTTGTTGTTGCTTCAACTCATGGTATGCCTCAAGCAATGCCTAGCCTTTTCTCAACTAAGTTCGGGTCGGCTTCCAGTCGAACCGGATGCAGCTGAATACTAGTATTTTACATGGAGCGACCACAACCCAGATGGGTCACACGATACCCCTTGGTAAGACTGGTTGTCAGACTTTCGGGCTTCTAATTACCCGTAACGACTGCCAAAGATCTACAAATGACAGCCGGGATCAACGGCTTAACGTGCTTTCCGAGGCACGGAGGTCTTGGTATGTAAAGATGGTCACCCATCCACGGACCAACCGCGGCAAGCGTAGCTTAACCTGATAGATCGACCTGTGCGACTGTTATTACTTAGCCACAAGTCTTAAATCCCAACATGTAAATCAGACTTGCTAGTAAGGAAATGCAGAAAAAAAAAGAAGGTAGGTACAAAAGTCTCACCTGGTCTAACAAATGATCAGGCGGCATGCCGAGAACCTCGACGATTTTGTTCATCTGATCGACCTCGTTGGCGCCACTGAACAACGGCTCGCCGGTGTGCATCTCTACGAGTATGCAGCCCAGCGACCACATGTCTATCGCGAGGTCGTACGGAACGCCGAGTAGTACTTCCGGCGACCGGTAAAACCTCGACTGAATGTATTGGTATATCTGGAACATTAGAACATAGCATTAAGGTAACAAGATTTTGATTGAAAAGGTGTCCGTGGAGTTTCTTGCCCGTTCTTCTCCATAGGAACCTACTACGCGTTGGAATGGGCAACTAGCTTCATCTTTCTGACTGACCGACTCTTTGATATTTCAAAAGTGCCTGTAATTTGTTTAATTGAAATAAATACTTTGAGTTTCAAGTACTGTGACCGTCACAGAATCACCCTATTTGCCGGTAGCATATTATATTTTACCGAGCTGAAGATTTAGAAGTGACATTTGGTAGCTTTTCACCTTCTTAGTATCTTAAAAGGGCACCATTCATCACTAACGCAGAAATCTCATAAACACAATTGTCAAATAAATATCGGTTTTAATCACTTTAGGACTAAAGTGATTAAAACCGATATATTAGCTTGTCGGAGTTCAAAGTTTATCTCAAGTACAAAATTTATTATGATTTAATACGTAACACGTTTGGAAAGGTGTATAAAGCATAATGCTATCGCTTAGGTAAATTATAAGTAGGGGCACTCACAGGTCATACTATACAGGATGTCAGAGAATCGACGCGAATACTGTTACCATAGATTCAGTACGCGATTTCAAACCCACACGCGTTGCAATCTTTCGTCGGTTATAAAAGACTGTTTCATAGAAAAGTGCAAAACCTACGCGGTCAAAATGTATGGAACAGCTGTTTTTTCTTTTAATAACCGACGAAAATTTTCAACGCAGAGGATGCAGAATCATGTACTGAATCCATGGTAACAGTTTTCGCGTTGATGTCCCTGACACCCTGTATATAATCAGCCTATAATGTTCCCACTGCTGGGACACAGGCCTCCTCTCTGTGAGAGGGAGAGGGGTGTAAAAAAAAAATGTTC
This sequence comes from Agrochola circellaris, assembly GCA_914767755.1. Classification (NCBI taxonomy): domain Eukaryota; kingdom Metazoa; phylum Arthropoda; class Insecta; order Lepidoptera; family Noctuidae; genus Agrochola; species Agrochola circellaris. The sequence goes on from OU611853.1 coordinate 5,399,895, forward strand.
TAGATCATGCCGCTTTCCTCACGATATTTTCCTTCACCGTTTTGAGAGCAACGGTGATGTAATAATTTACACAAAGTAAAGCACCTGTCAGGGTTCGAACCTACGACCTTACTATAATGCATTACATTGTAGATACATGCAAATGACAAATATTTTCTATTAACAGCTCAGTCACAATAATAAAGATCATTTTACAATTAAATCATCAACATTTATTTCAACAACCTCAGTAAAATTACAATCTAAGTAAGTACCGATTAACTGCCACTTCCAGAATTAGAACAAACTGAAGAATGATAACAAGGGTCAAGTCCATACCATGACCTTAATTAGCGCGTCTACTAGATTGATAACGAAATAAATAAAAGGAAATAATCATATTTAACTTAATCAGTGCAAAAAAGGGGCTAAAAATACTTCCATTAATGAGTGTATATGGGCGCTACGATACGGATTGTTATGAAACGCTAATTATAAAATCTCAATGATTGGTTACTAATTAATCGGGATTGCCTATCTTAGGTTGAGTAGTCGCAAGTGCGACTTCCGAATAGAATAGAATTACATCAGCATCACCGTCCACGAAGGGTAAGGCAAAGGTGTGTACCTATCATGTATAGTGTAGTGTAGAGTAAGTCCCATTTAATAGGGGGGCTTTTGCCATCAACCGGGCATAAATCCAGAGTCCGGGCTGCTACTGAGAAATTCCTGATGAAAAAACCCAATAACACTTTGCCCGACGTGGGAATCGAACCCAGGACCTCAGGCTCAGCAGTAGCGCTTGAGTCCACTAGACCAACGAGAGAGTAAATAAATAATAATAGAATAGAATAATCTTTATTATGTATACTAAATAAATTACAGATATAAATGTGGATAATTTACATAGGGTGACACAATGGGAGGTCTTATCGCTAAAAGCGATCAAGCGTCACGCTGCACATGCGGTCCAGGTCATGACAAATTATATTATATATACGTTTTTCCAATAAGATTTTTTCAGTAGCACCCCAAAGATCTGTGCCGGTTGCTGGCAATAGCCTTGCCCCTTGAGACTTAAACCAATATCTGGTGAAATTTGACTGTACCACACCTCTATCTAAACTTTTTATGAAAAGTGATGTTTTGCTATTTATAAAACCTCAATAATTCATAAATAATTAATCGACATCGTACATGAATGGGTTTTATCGTGTGCGTTCTCGGAGTATTACGTTTTAAGTATATGTGAGAGTAGGCGATAACCTGGCCTCCTCTACCACTGAATCACACGACCCCGGTGTGATTTATATCCGCAATTAGTGAGTACGGGAATCGAGTCTATAAATTGGTGGAGTCGCGTTAGGCGCACTCCAATAATTTAGTGTGTTCTATTGAATTTCTTGGTACTTTCAAATTAATATTTAACGACTACGGATGAGGAATGAATAATTTTGACATTTAAATGATAGTTCTGAGTATTTAGTATCTAATTGAGAAAATGGCGTGGGTTTTGAACAGAATAAAATAATAATAAATGTTAAAATAGGTTCTTGTTTTTCTATCCTTTGAGTGTTTCTATGAAGACTATTTCAACGAACATTTTGTGAAAACAGTTTAGTTAACAATTAACGAAATTAGCTTCAGGCTAACTCAGGCTAAAACTGTCAGCTACATCTAAATTGAATTTGAAATACTGACATGCAGATGACTACAAAGGCAATTTTTTTGACTAAATGTTTAGTTACCTCATGTTTATCTACAAGCTAGACAAAATACAGTGATGCTAGACAAGAAAGTATAAACAGACTTACCCTTTGACCTAGTTGACACGAGCTCCCAAAATCCACAATTTTAATGGCTGACCTTTTCGGGTTGCATAGTAGTATATTCTCGGGTTTAAGATCACAGTGAATTATATTAAGTTCTGGAATACAAAAGAGGGAGGTATTAGTATTGTAGATAAGAGCTATCTTATCGAGATTCGCTCGACAATGGAAATTTGGGACATCCTTGTCAAAGGAGCTTCTTTCAGTTCCGTACTGGGTTTTGGAATGATGTTAAATGTAGGCTGTATAGTACAAAAGGAATTATTTAACTTTTAATACTAGATAAATATTGATAGCTTTTGTATTAAAAAATATTATTACAGTTACTATTTGCAGGGTCCAGGTAACAAGCCATCTGATAGTAAGTGATGACAGTCGCCTTTGGACGTCGGCATTGAAGGTGCATTCAAAATCGCCTCTTCAAACAGTAACACAGAAAATGCTACTTCACGATACGGTAGACCGGACGTCAGTGGTAACAAAACCAGTTTAAATAGGTCTCTTATTCTATTGAAATTCTTTACTACGCTAGGCCTGCTCAAGATCAAAGTGTTACCACCGAAGTCCAGGCAACTGTATAAATGGATATGGTGGTAGAGAGAGCACTTTTGGAAAAAACTTTGCTACTTTAAGGTTTCTTGAAAACCCGAAACAAACTCAGAGGTCACAGTCTTGTGACCTCTGAGTTTGTTTCGGGTTTTCTTCTCACAGTAGTCGCATATGAAACAACGAACTCAGTTTTATAACATAATTTATCTTGTTATTTGTACGGTTAGTCTTTTAATTTAGTAATTAGTTAATTGTGTTAAGACAATTAAAACCTTTGTACTCAAAACTATAACTATGTCGTCTCTATATATATTTTACTGTGTGTACATAAATAATAAAATAAATAAAAGTTTTTTTTTTACGTACAATAAATAAACATTTATTTTAGACGTGTAAAAGTCTGTTTTTTAACCAATTCCTAAAAATAAATATCATTTATCATCAAGAGTAGATATGTTCTTTAATATTATATGAGAAGTCTTACCAGGTTGACTAAGGAACAGTAGCGCGGTACACAACTGCTGCGCGAATTTGCGCGTCAGGTTGAGCGAGACGCCCCTGAAGTTGGTGTTACGTAGCAGGTCATACAAGTTGTACGACAGCAGCTCGAACACTAGGCACAGGTGGTTCCGCCACATAAAGTGACATTTCAGTTTCACTGGAAATTAATAAATAATATGTTAATATATTATAAATTTATAATCCTATAGTAATATATGGTCAAGCACTAGGAAGTGGTGGGCGTTTTTGGGAGACTGTCTTATGTAATTTTGATGTTCGAAAAGTGCTGATTCTCAGCCTAGTTTGAATAAATGACTTTTGAATTTTGGTCGGCACACCATGCCTTCTTCCAAAAATCTCAGAATCAACCCTTATTCAAACAATTCATCCATTGCTTCTTTAGTCTCCTAACATTCATACTAACTTTCTTCTTTCTTCTTTCCTCAAGATATACAGGGTGGCACAGACATCGACACGAAATCTGATCACATGAATCGGAACCCCCCGTGTTGAAATTTTTCGTCGGTTATTCAAAAAAAAATAGCTGTTCCATACATTTTGACCGCGTAGGTATTGCACTTTTCTATGAAACAGCAGTTTTATTTTTATTTTGAATAACCGATGAAAGTTTTCAACGCAGAGGGGTTCCAAATCATGTACTGAATCCATGGTAACGTCCGTCAATCCTCCGGATCACATGTTGATACAATGACAAATATGTCAAAGTCGAAAACGGAAAAAGACTGGTTTTAGGAGTACGTGCCCAAACGGACCCAAGACCTATCGACTTCCAGCGAGGGACAAGACCAATTGCCATTGAGGTCTAATAGTGGATTCTAATACAAGATTGATTGGCAACAAGCGATATTCTTGGGTCAGCAAACCGATTGGCCACCACACAAATTACAATCCATTGAAAAAATTTAACTATACTTGGTCCAGATAGATTTCTTAGTCCTACTCATCATTAAATTAACGACGCAGATACGACGGAAAATACCTAATATAGGCAGATCATTATGAAATTGTACTGAGTATAGTTAGTATTCATTTGATAAGTTAATATTATGTATCAGAATAAATATTATTTTAGTTTCCTCTAACACAGTCACGTGTTTTGCATTGACATTGCAACTGAAAAGTAAACATTCAAGTGAATCATGGTCTGTTTACTTTTGGTATCCACACTCAAACATGTCATATTGTTTATGTAAGTTCATGAATATAACATTGCATACATTAAATTATCAAGCATTGAAACTGTTGTATTGTATTTTATGTGGAATGACTTCCAGAGATTTAAGTTACGTTGCTTAAATTTCGTCACAGTTTAGAACTATAAGCATACTGCTAGCAGTAAATAACTTGACAAGATCTTAACTTAAGACGTCTTCATTCATCACCAATTGTAACCGGTGTAATTTTGTCCTATAATTGAATCGGGTTTCGTAAAGAACCTCCAAAATTTTTTGATTTCTTTGCGATTGTTGAATTTGTCGAATTGTCGACTTAGCGATCTGTTTTACAAGACCGATAAAGTTATACTTCAAGTTTAAACTTACCTATATAATACTTATTTTCAGGATCCGCTCTGTTCATCATTTTTAGTAACTTGACTTCTATTTGTGCCTGGTTTAGGAAGGGTTTCTTATTCTTAATTATTTTTATCGCTACTTGACACTGCTCCTCGTGGTCATACGCTTTCACAACCTGTAACATTGAGAAACATAATCATTAGTAACTAACGTAGACAGAGGTCTGTTTGCAAACTGTATTTCTCGTTTTATCATGAGGGTTTTAAGGCCAATGAAAAAAAAAAACTATACACAGGTGGAATGGCCAGTCAGCACTAAAGTGTGCGCCGGCACATCGCTTACTTTGTACCCTGACCAATCACTGTACAAGTGTACATTCTGGCTTTCAGGAGTTGTAGTGGTGCCTAACCGATAACTGTTCCACATTTCTGGCAACCTACAGTCATCCGATTAGCATAATGTTCGCATGTTTAAAGCATGAGATCTGAGCTCTGTGATACCGCTTAACCTGGTAGCTATTGTGCCACATACTGTAATCCCACTGTGGAAGTTGTCACTCGAATGTGACGGGGAAATCTACCGAGAAAAGCCAAACCATACCATAGCACATACTCAAACCGAAAGCTCTACTACTTTGAAGTGGAATTTCAGGTTAAATACTTTTCCTTGTAACCCTTATTGTCGGCATGTATTGATCACATTGTCTGCGTAAACACCGATACAATATCCTATTGGAAACACAAAAATTTCAGACGTGCTCATGTATTTACTACATTTTCTTCTTCTTTTCGTGTGGTTAGTGACTAACGTGGTGTCAGAGTTTTAAAGCCGCCCATAAGCCTCTGACTTGACTTCACATGCCGTCTAGAAATATATCTGAGGCATGCCGGTTTCCTCACGATGTTTTCCTTCACCGTTTTGGAAGCAAGTGATAATTATACAATACACACATGAATCCGAAAAGTCAGAGGTGCGTGCCTTGGATTCGAACTCGAGATATTATATTACTGCTAGGGCAATGGGGAGAAACTCGTATGTTCAGTAATCTGGCTGTAAGTAGTACTGTATTGATAACAGGATAACTAATACAATGTATTGCATGAATCACATACTTGACCGCTTAGTGCAACAGTTACTCATATATATATTTTTCTCAGAACGTATTCAACACACCTGATATTTCATACAGTTTATTAGTTCTTGGTGTACCTATTTCCTGTTTAATTTATTATCGGAAATGAACAAATAAACTACAAGTGCTTCTAGTTTTAGTCACTTTTAGTAGAATAACACTAACAATTTTTTTGCAGAAACTCTTCGGATACGTCGTATGATGTTCGGCGCAAGAGTTTCAAATCCGAGATCGGGTCTCCATTTTTGGTCAATGTACAGCAGAATTCGATAGGCTAAAATTATTGACTAGGAGTAGAAAAGGAGTAGATGCTCACCTGTCCAAAGGATCCCTTCCCAATCGGCGAGGAGATCTCATACCGGTCGAGGAACTTCTCGCCCTGTTTGATGATGTAATCATGGTTATCATCATCATAGCCGTCGTTATATAACTTCCGCTCTTTTTTGTGCGAGCCATCCTCGCCCAGGTACTGTTGCGCTCTCCGCTTTTTCTTCGCGTAATATACCTGAGGACAAAATAGGTGGAGATGAGTATTGATATTCGTCTTTTGGAACTGATATTTAAAACCTGTTGCAGTTTTGGTCGTTCTAGTATTCAACAGTGTAAATGTTTTTTGGTTGATATGGAAGTACAAATTTAAAGAGTAGTTGCCGTGAAAGTATTTAAGAAAGACAACTTCATTACCAGCCCAATGATATGGTGAATCAGGATGAGAAAAATAGAATACATCAGGCATAATTAGATTCGAAGATCACCTCATTTTTCACTTTCAGCGAAGATATATTTCCCAGTTTTTTGGTGAATGTAGAAATGTTTGTAGTTATTTTATTATGATATCTTTGGATGGCTTTAATTTTTTTTGTTACATTTTTCTTATTTACCCATGTTTTGCAAACTTGCACCGTCGGTGACTGACAGTTATGACAGCGTAGCTTTTTCAACGTTTCTTTGACAGTTTACTAATGGAATAAAGAGTTTAGGTTCAATGGATTTTCAAAAAGATTTGCATCTTGCAAATCCAAAAACATACAATTAGTAGAACTAAAGAAAGGTGTATATTTATATCCAGAAATATAAGTCCATGTATTCCTAAATACTGAACATTGCACAATTGTGATCGTATGCGTTATAGGAAATGAAGAGTAGACGAACGCGGGAATTCTCGGTTGACGGACGTTGACCCAAATATGCGGTTGACATTGATCGACGACGGGTCGCGATATGCTTATATAAAACATTTGTACCGACTGCCGAGTGCCGACCGACGACCTAAGTACCAACGCATGGATTTGGGACTAGGAAGTTCATTGCTACCGATTTTTATTAGGTAGCAAGAGACTCGCCCCGAATATGACTCACTGTTCTGTGACTGGTTGGTAACTTCGGGGACTCGACGGAAATATATTTTTTCAGTTGGAAAAGTTTTGGAAGTCCTATGGATGGTTGTCAAATTGTCATACATTTGAGACTTGATGCTGTGACTGACGCGTCAGAGTGCGTCACATCACATGAGCAATAATATCTGACATTCAGAAGCCGGTGTTACGTAACACGGAAGCATGGCATAGCAATAATATCGGCGAGTGCATTGCATTCGCATCGCGGTGGTACGGAAGTGTCGCATATCGACGCGGCCAAACGATAACCCAAATTTCTGACAGCGACCTACATATTACATTGTATGTTTTACAGGCGACCGAGCGCCCCCAACAACTGGCAAGGCTTCGTGCAACCGCACACTTATCTATTCCACTAAACTGTTTGATTGTTGACCGATGTCAAGCTATTTGCTTTGATTTGTGCCAGTCATCTGAATACCACGTGCGCTAAAAGGATTCGCGGTGTTTTTTGGTGATTGATTGGGTCGGATTCGTAATGATAGTTTCTAAGTTATATTTTTAATTGCGGGTTTTTCATTGGTCGAGGGGTAATGACGAGGCGCGGAGACAAGTGATGGTGGTTATAGGAGAGGATGGTGTGGTGAGTCAGGCCAGTGACCGCGGCACGTGGCCGCGAGATGAGCGCGTCGGGCCGGGGAGAGACGGCGCGCGGCGGCTGTCATTGATTTTCCCCGTTTCCCCCCAACCCCGAGGCTGGCTCCCTCCCCACCGCGTCTCACCCACTTCCAGCGCCCGATAACGAGGTTAACGGGCGACGTGAGCGTCTCCTAAACTTTAATTATACCCGTACACCCGTCGTGCATGTTTAACCCGGCCTCTATTGAGCGTTTTGTTTGCAGCGCACCTGATAGCGAGACGTGATCACTATTCGGTCGACGGTTAACTATCTAATGAACATGGCCGGAGATGGTAACGCGAAGAGCACAACTTGCACAACCTGTAGGTAGGAAGTTGTCGTGGCAAACCGAGCCCGATACAAATCCGCTAACTACGTCTTAACTCATAAGCGTGGCGCGACGCAAACTGTATAAACAATACGGAAACTCATCTGCTGTTTATCTCAATAGGTAGCGAAAATAATATGTACTGGGAAATATGACAGGTTATGCGAGATAATATTCTGTTAATCCGAAAGCGAATAATTCAGGAACGTGTCTACACATGCTTGGTTGCCTTTGACACAATGTTTGTGTTGTAATGTTGTCAAAATTTGTATTGTTTCGTGTGAAATATTGAGGAATTGTTCTTGCCAAACCTGATTTATGGGACCCCGAGTTTTGTTTGTCTTTTCATTCATACCTCTCACGTCACTTATAAAAATTGGAAATATTATATTCGCCGCCAAGTTCAAGTCAAAAGTTCAGCGGGATGGGAAAAATGGATTTCATTTACAACAAGAAAAACATTTTTGCAAATGCTAGATAATACGAAAAATACAATATAAGTCATTAAAATCATAATTTTATGAATTTACGTACTTAACGATTTTTCCTAATACGTCAGTCTTACGTAGCATGTCGTCATGGCGGCGTAGCCCGAAAAAACTGCGTAGCAGTTCGTAGCGCTTCGTAGCGCATAGATGTCGTAGGCGACGTAGGCCGTAGCCTGTAAACACTGTTGCTATTCAACTGAGTTTTTTGAAGTTGTCAATAATATTATTTATTTACTATTTTAATTAAACCGATACAAGGGTTCCTGTGCACCATCGTCTATTGTGACCGAGTTGAGGGCGCGAAACCATTGACAATGATGTAATGAAACTAGAAATGCCTTGCGTTGTTTTACTGCGGTTATTCATGTGGACATTATTTTCTGTTTTCACTATGAAATCTCTAAAACCAAATAAAATAGCTACACAATAAACATCAGAAAGTGATTGGAAGTATATTATGTACGAGATTTAAGAAGATTGGTGAAGCCAGCTAACTATTTTATGTTTCGTAACTGTTTTTGTTGTACAATTTACCAGAAAAAACGTATTTTTACCATTTGCAACTTACAAGTTGTAAAAAACATTGAAGAAAATGGGTCACGGACTCATGGTGCTCGTTAAACCGTAATCAATAGCTATTAGTCTTTGTTACAAGTATATTCTATAAAAAAACTCGATGTCTATACTTACTAAAAAGTTTAAATAAAACGTGAACAGTGAAACTAATATAGGTCTGACTAGGGCATTCGTTTGGGAGTTTCGTCGGAGTTTCGTCAGACAGACGATACATTTTAACCATATTAAAAATTATCAATATTTCTAACAGTCATGAAGAAACATCACAACAAACAAAACAACTCTAGGCGATAAAAAAAATATCGCCGACCTAAAATCGCTGTCGCTTCCAGAAGCTCTAAATCTCGGTAAAACGTCAGTTATTCAATTAGGGGTGGACCAATGAGAAGTGAGCGGTGCACCGCTGCGTGTCCTAATTATTCACCAGCACCACGCTGCCATGCACTTCCTGGAGACCACGCGTACCGAGGGTCGCGCTGATTTAAGCCAATAAAACATTTATGGCATGTCGATACTAAAAGTAATGGGGTTTGTTCGTGGTGGTGATTCGTTTATTGAGTTTTTATAGGGGGTTAAAGTTTGTCGGTGTATTGTTATGTTTTGTTATTCAATAACATTTTTGTTGAGAAAATATAATGATACTAACTTTTAGGTTGGGTGTATGCTAGATTGTGTGGTCCTTCGAGCCGAATACATCCAAATCATCACAATTACTGCTAGATTTCTTTTTTTTCCAGCAGGAAAAAAAGGAGCCTAGTTATATTATGCGCGTAAGCGCATTTAATAAGATAGAGGCATGATATCTAGAATGTAACTTCTACTCAATCTGGTCAATTCTGTTTAATCTTAAAGAGCAAATAATCAGATAATTTCCCGAAACGCTTTTCCGATTTTTTTCAAATCACCAAAGAGAAAATAAAGCGATATCTAATTGAGATATTAATGGGTAACAAAATTGTTGCACTTTACAATAGTTATTCAAGTTAAACATCAATTAAAACTTAGTTATTTTGCACTCGCAATTAGTAGTTCTTGGAACTTTAGTCTCAAGGAGCAGATAGATACCCAGTTCGCGGAAAAACAAACGCTGCCAGTTTTTATTTAAAACTTACAAACATTAAAACGAAACTTTGCACCTGTAACATTAAAATCCTTTTAATAATGATTTGGTTTTAACTCCCGAAAACGCTGTTCTCACTGAAATTGAGGCGCCAATTTTTATACAGCACTGTTGCCATGTGGAAAAGTTGGGTGAAAATGCTAATGAAAATCCCGTCGTAATTTAACGCACCTTTTGTATAAACGTATACTGATCGGCTTTTTCAATACTAACATCTCTTTTAGAAAATCTTCTGTCACATATGTGACAGAATATAATCGATTTCCAAAACAACAATGCAGTATAATTTAAATATAATATTCTATATTTATTTTCTCCCTGAATACTGCATGAATAACAGTGACAAGTCGCAGATCTCCATAGAAACATAAAATAAGCTATGTATCACACAATTGAATAGGTCAAGATGTTTAAAAGACCGTGTTGTGCGGCAATCATGCCAAAACGGGCGCGTTTATGAAGGCATTGCAGCTCTATGCGATTTTTATTGCATGTATTTATTGTGTGGAGGCATGTTGGCATCACACGGGCGCGTACATTTTTTATTTATACGCATTGCGCCGTGACGTCACCGTGATATCATCCGAATGCATTCGATGATGTAATGCTTGGATCATCGGCATATCGATTGCGCTATCAAGTTATTCTGGTTCTATAACAAAATACACAGCTGTCTACATTTTTCTTCTCGTATACATACCTACTTATAATAGATCGTCTGGAGCTTTTTCTTCTGATTGTACCAGAGTTATGTAAACTCGTGCCAAGACGCCGATTGCTTTTGATCTTGGCTAAATAAAAACTAATGAATGCTGAATAAAAGATTTCAATCGAACGATTTCATCGATGGAACCACTGGCGGAAATAAAAAATGTAGAATCAACTTCTTGAACTAAAGATCTGCCTAGAACTAATTTGTTTTTTTTTTTTTCCTATATTTTACGTTATCGCTGGCTCGTATGAAGAGTAAAAGGCCGTAATGAGCGTTAATGAAACTTTTTCTTCGAAAAAAACTTAAACCGGTTACCCATCGTGGTGGAAAGCGAAAGATCGCAATGGAATCCCGAAAAAGAGAATTCGCCGTATGCTAATTAATTTTTCATAGTCCCGCCGACGACACCGCGGTGATATGCAAATGAGAATTCGTCGCGCATTAGGTACTCTGGTTTACAACTTATCACGTCGTCGAGTATCAATTAAAGCGACGGAACTGCGCAAGTTTACATCATTAACACCATAAAAAGACAGTTATTGCGAGAAAATTTGTGCAATCAATTAGGAGTTTTAAGAGGGGTCGGGGGTGTATGCGTGCAGAGTGCAGCGGCGACGACCGGGCGGGAGGGGGTGTGCGGGGCCGGCGCGCGCATCTGTGTGCATTCGGCATATTTACCCCGATAGTGGGCGGGCAGGTTCACTGACCCGACCCAATGCAAGGCCCGCGTACGTAGGCCGCCACGACGCACGCCGGGGCCCGTTTCATTAGTGCCACCGCACACCGCACACACACGCAAAAAAGCTAACACAGTGCGTCAAGTGGGCACGCACGCTTTTTTAATCATCTGTCGGATTACCCGACCCGGCGAAAAAAATCCAACAGGTACCTACTCGCCTAAGTTTTAAGATGTCGTAGTGGTTTGCTGTTATGTGCTCCTAGTCCTAATACGTTTCAGGTGTGATCCTAAAACGTCGAGGGGCCCAGGGAAGTTTCGGTCGTCGCCGGAGCCATATCGATCTCTGTTTATTTCCAACTCGGTACCAGTCTAGATAACTGATTTAAAATTTATAACAAACTAAAATGGCCGTGAGATCGATAATTGGAAACAACTTCGTTCAAATCTTTGTATTCCAAGTCGGAGGGAAAGTACTGGCACAGGTGCACATAAATCAGGTAAAATGTTCAAAGCACGTATATCAAAAGTTTGCATAGCAATCGGAACAGCGTAAACACACACGCACACTCGTACAAAACGTCATAATTGCACCGCAGCATTCATAAATCCAGCGGTTAGACAGACACATTCAGGGCTGCAAACTATAAGCCGAGGTATACTTATGCAAAACCACCCTTGCAGTCGGCGGATCGGCGAGTGCAATACCATAACCTACCCCAAGCGTTCCCCTCGTTGTGGCAGGTTCGGGCAGACGCCTTTGATGGGGCATTACCATAATAACCGAGCTAACAGATACTATTCATTAATAAATAACATGCATCGAACATATTTACTATGTTTACATAGTTGATAAACAAATTGACAGTCGGAATTTTATGAGATACGTTTATGACCGTTTAATTTAATAACTTACTTTCTGAATGATAATGTGACATTAATATTTTGATAAGGAGTAATGAAGATGTAGTCTGTTTGTGTAAATAAATACTGAAGCATTTCGATAACGACTTCAAAAGCTCTTAAGTACGTCTAGATGTAGGAGCTCTCGGCGGACTCATAAATCATAATGTAAGTTTATTATTACAAACATTTGGATGTTCTCTAGACAAAACTGCTTTGGAGTTAGGATATAAATTTTTCGTAAAAATTTACTTTTGGAAATACAAATTAGCAAGAGGTGCAAAAAGTATAATGGGGCAGTGTTTGTTTTCCTCGAGCTCAGCTATTATTGAAACTAATAACAACAATCATGTCCAGTCTACTGGCACTGTCAGATAATTTTCTGTCAACATATTGGCGATGCGGCTAATGGCCAGCGATCTATTGGCCTAGCAACTTGTCTGATGGTCTTCCCGAAACTACTTCTTTAGTATTAGACACGGTGGGTTATATGATGGTGAGATTTATTCGCATATTTCTCTCGTATCTTATTCCCAAAGGCAGGCAAGACATCTAGTTGCTAGCTGATGAGAACTCCCCCGCACAACCAGTTTCAGAAATACAAAACAGCGATATATTTTCCCAAAATATCTAAGGGTCTCTAAAGGCTCGTAGTTTGCCGCAAAAGGCTCTTGTCTCTCGAGGGATGTAAGCGTGGATGTAAGAACATTATGATTGTAATACAAACCAATTAGGTACGTATATACCTTAACACAATTCTTGTTGTTTTTTTTTTTTAGTTGAGCTTTATTTCAGATTGTTGACTTTTAAAAGTATTTTTGTTTACATCGTTGAAGCTTTTTACTCTGCCCACCTGACGCCCATACAAAATTTGCTTAAAATGTTGAAGACAAATCCTTCGGTTTATCTTTGCCACAGTATACTTCATTCCCAGATGCGGTCTTAAAAGAAGTGCATCTGTTCGGAGGTGACGTAATTTTTTGAAGGCGCCGAATACGGCGTCTGACCAGATATCATTCATTATGCTAGATTTTATCTGCGGTTTCGCGCGTTGGAAATCTGCTTTTTGTACAGACTTGAGGAACTGTTTGATCTCCCGCGTTGAAAGTAATCTTGTTTGTCCGTTACGGGGTATTATTTTATGCAATGTTTTAAGGCAGTCTTTTTCGTGGATGCCATCGGAAAATGCACGCTACTTTTTACGTACACTTGTGGCCATTATTATATAATCTTGCCAGGTGACTTGCCTAACATGCAGCACATTTTTAATCAAGAGGACCACTACGTGCACGTTTTCAACTTGTCACGTATGCATCCCAAAGGACCAGACTTCTTGATAACTTACTTCCGTTCTTTTCTACACATTTATTGTCGACAAAAAAAGAAGCATAATTTTGTTTATGCTTATATAAACTTAATCAAGCTTATAAAGGCCAGAAATCTAACTGAAACGTGTCTTTTATCTTGCATATGGTGATAAACGGTTTGCAGGTTTAGCTCCTGAACCGGAAAAATTATTCAAAATTATTTGTTGTTATCTCATGTCAACTATCTATGATCGATTGTTGTTATTTTGATAAAACGAGCCTTGATTTGGCAAGTCTGGCTTATCTTATAAGTATCTGATCAGTAAAACTCCTATCAGATCTTTCTGAAATCGGGTGACATTCTGATGCAATTTATGTATGTTCGCTATACCCACGTGGAAACGTCACACATGAAAATATTTTGATAAATTGTAAAACAAGCAAAAAGCAAAGGACACACACATTAGGCAGGTGCTGATGTTTCGGTAACCGATATGACAAAATAACATCTAAGAAGAACCCAAAAACAACATAATAATTTATGATAATATTAAGAAAATTGATTTAACAAAAACAAGTAAGTACGGAACTCAATAATTTCTTAACCAAAATGTAATTTAGCCTGACAATAATTTAGTGCCATTACATTTTCAACGATCAGATGCACCTTTACGTTTAAAAAGATGCAGTAAGCAATTTATATTAACGTTTAGTATAATGTCAGTATTAAGCGGGGATTAGCTATGAAAACGATGCATAACCTCGGGGACCTACCGCAACAAGAGTTCTGTTATAGATCAGGGATCGGTGAACTAAGTAGTAGAATTGTTTTTTTTTTAATCTGTAGCAATGTTTTGTGCACGATGCTTTACATGAGGCAGTCTACGTCGATAAAGGTAGTAACGTAAATAGCTAGGACTGGAATAGAATAGAATGCATTTTTTCTAAATAATGTTTCGTAGTAATCTAGTGACATTGGGATTTGTGTGGGTAAGAATGTTCTTTTGTAGTCGTAAGCAGCAATGTCACCAGTAATGTTACTGGTGACATTGCTGCTTAACTATGTAGTTAAGGCATGTTATGTCATCAAGTATGTAACTGAAATTGTTATTGAATAAAAAACAGGTGATTGTTTTCGTTTTCATATAGGTCACATGTTAATTAATACAGTTTAATTAAATTATACGTCATTTCGCTGTCATAATAACCGTCGTGGAAATAAACGTGTATTTCTCAATGACATAAGTTAATTAATGAAAGTTACTACATTTATACATTTAACTATGTATTCAAGTCCATGAAGAAAATTAAAGGTCTACTTTCGAAAATGCGGTCTTGGAGTAGTATTTGGATGGATGTGGGAGCTTAAAACGTTCGCGGGAGACATCGAGTTCAAACTGTGCAGTAGAAGAGTACCAAACAGTTGCGGAGTAGATAAATCCTTCAAGTCTCGCTATCGAGGTATTCAAACTAATAATTTAAACATACGATGTCGCATTGGACTTGCGCATTCCACATTAGGCGAAATTTTCGCGACAGTCCGTCATACAACTATGCAAGAACAAGAGTGCCCATTAAAAATCATACGCGTTTAAAAAGCCCGCCCTCAGCGCGCGCCGCCACTTCAAAGTTTGACCTCGCAATTACTAAAATTGGTTTGATTTACCATTTTAATTGTAACAAAAAGCTTATTTTTTCCAACGGCGTGGACGGCGGAGGCGTCGTTGTAATCTCGACCGAGTGACTTTCGGCCGGAGGGTCCATTAGGGATCGGCGGGAGGACGTCGGGCTGGCGTCGGGGATCGGAATTTTGAGCTGTGGCGTCCTGTCGTTAAGGCGTAGTTTCTGTCGGAGGTGTTCGGTAGGCGCGAGAGGAGAGCACTCGAGGTCGGATGCTGAGTGCGGGGGTGTGTGCCGGGCGCGGGGGGAGAGTGGGACAAAATCGATATCGTCGGGCGGCGCGCGACGTCTTGCGCCCCGGCCCTCCCGCCCCTCTAATGAATGAGAGCGAGCATAGTCATCTCTGCGGATGGCGGCTCCGGCGATACGGCACGCCGCCGCCGACGTCGACTAGACTCCGCTGGGCTCCCGATCCAATGTATTGCTGCCCGCCACGATAACGAACCGAACACTGATCAACCCTACACACACACTGCAGCTGCAATTTTATACAGCTTTAAGCTATTTTGTACGCTTTTTTTGTATCGGAGAAACGAGTTTAGTTTCTTACAATGCATATACACATATCCAAATAGATGCTACAAATTGGTTTTTAATTCAAACGTATTTTGATACAATACACAGTTTCCACTGATTGTGGGTCCGGAACAAGACAAATTTCGACCTCTGAATTACATAACAAGAAAGTCAGAATTATGAACTGTACAGCGGAGAATCTCGGAAGTTGTAAATGAAGTTTCGAAACAAATTTAAAAGCGACAATTTTGTCAGAAAGAGACCGAAGATTAAATAAAGTTGTTCGGAAGTTTACAGCATTCCTAACGTCTATTACGGGAACGCTAGATTTATCGCAATAAATTATTGCAAACATATTCTGCAGGAATAAAATAATTATTTCTAGACTAAAGATTAAGTTGGAAATTGGTTAATATATCAGCGGTGGCCACCTTAATAATTTCCTGCCCACACTTCGATATTAAAGATGGTGGGTGTTCCCGAGAACCACGCAAAATATTCATCAAGTCCCACCTACCACTTTATATTTTTACGTAGGTTTAATAAAGAGTCTGAATAACAACAAATTGCTAGAGGGTGTATGAGGTAACGGTTCACAAATTGCCAGCCCACAATCGACCAGGTGATACCCGTACAGGATCATTTAAAGCATACTTTACGACGGATACAACATACTGAATCTAACAGGAATTTTATCTTTTTATACAAAGCGAAGCTGCAAAGGTAATTCTGATGCGTGTTGTCATTCTCAAAAGCTCAATGTTTCAACCAGTCTCCAGGGATGCCGTGAAGCGTTTCTCATTCACATTAATGACTAGCCCTAAATGTTTCAAGATAGTAAAATCATCCAGCTCACAGCTCGAAGTGAAAAAAATCGGAATCCCAGACAACTATTAGTTCCTTCCACAAACAAGACCACACAAGCTGGTATAACAGTTTCAGATGTTCAACAACTGAAATAACAATACAACAAGCCATGAAACTCTTAAAAGCCAGTCTCAAAATTTCCCTACAGTCTAACTAGACACTAGACAGAAGTCTGTTGGTATGTGACGGTCCTAACAGCTTTATTAATAGCACCCAGACGCCGCCACAACAGCTGAGTCCCATCGCCCCGAAGAGAATGCCGACTAATGCTGATGATCATAATGCAAAGCATACTAACAGACGGAGTGTGTCAAATCGTATTAGAGGTACGTGACACGTAGCTAATATTAAAGGTTAAAAAAAATAAACCAATGTCAGAGGTTTCTTTATTTACACATGAGTCAGTGTTATGAGTTATTACTTCTCCACAAAGGCTGCACCTTATATTATATGATTAGTCTAAATGATATTCCAGATGGTTTGAATCCTTTATAAACACGTCATCGTGTAGGAAGTGTTGAACCTTGCAGCGATGTTGATGCAACGAATCTGACACGTTTCTATGACTAATAGTCTATAGTTCTATAACTATGTGTTAGACATATTAGTCGTCCTAGATCACTTGTAAAGTCGGGATTGTATTCATTCATTTAAGCTAAACGTTCTCCCAGTAAGGGCTACCAATTTTTGGAACGAAGTAACGCGGCTTCTAAACTTTCAGAAATCGTCACGCTGAAGTGTTAATACTTGCGACTACCTTCTGCTAATTCAAAGAGAAAGAGTGAGAGAACGCGGGCAGAAAAAAAAGAAAAGAGTAAAGTGATTACAGTGTCGTGAATTTTGGTCAAAATGAAAATCCAAGATGTCAGCTGCAAAAATTTAAAAATTTTTCGTCATTGGTGTCGTTTTCATAGCTACAAGTACTGGTATTCAGCTGCATCCGGTTAGACTGGAAGCCGATCCCAATATAGTTAAGAAAAGGCTAGGTAGATTGATTGATTGGTGTCGTTTTCATAGTTTTCGAGGGTACTAAAGCTGATAGTGAGGTCAAAATGTAAATCCAAGATGGCGGCTGCAAACATTTTGTTGTTGTTTTTAATCATACGTAAGTAGAAACTTCGTTCCTGCCGGGCGCTTGTCTGTCTGTCTGGGTTTGAACCTGCGACCTACAACTCGTCGGGTCCGTAACCACTGGACCACCGCTGCTCTCCTTGGGGTAAGGGCAGGAGATTAGCCTCCTGTCGATTCAAACATATAGCATGGAGAGGGAGTAATAAAAGTTATCAGTATTTGTCACATCATTTCCCCCAATCTGGATAAAGAAGCGGCGGGCACAGTACAGCCCAGGTTGGACAAAGATACGCCGAATCCGGTGCAAAAATCGACGGAGAAAGATGGATCAACGATCTGACGTAAGTGACGGAAATGGTTTGGTTGCTGAAAGCCCAACTGATTGAAGGAGAAGAAGACTTTCCCGGAAACCCTAAACAAAGTGTAGACTATAGGGACTAACAACAATGATAAACCGGAACCTCTGGATCCATCAGGGATGATGAGCAACTATGATAACAGTGGCCACTAAGCAATCATAGATGAACGAATGTTGACCATAGATTAAAGATCTTGGCCATATATTCGAGAGGTGAAAGTTATGAGCAAAAAAGATGCTTTCAACTCTTAAACCTTAGCAAAATCTATTTTAGGATCTTAGAAAAACAAGTGTAACGAAATATTCCTGTCTATAGTCTCCATTTTTAGCTTAAATTCTAGTGA
Source organism: Agrochola circellaris (assembly GCA_914767755.1). Classification (NCBI taxonomy): domain Eukaryota; kingdom Metazoa; phylum Arthropoda; class Insecta; order Lepidoptera; family Noctuidae; genus Agrochola; species Agrochola circellaris. The sequence goes on from OU611853.1 coordinate 5,418,382, forward strand.
TTTTTAGTTAAGTTACAAAATAACTTAAGCAAAATTCGGGAGATTGGAAACCTTTTTTATACGTTTCTATTTAGGTCCATCAGCACAAACTTTAAGTATGCAATGATCACCTTCTAGGAACGGTCAACGGGGATGATATATGCACTCCTTGTATTTAGATTTTTGTTCTGCTACCTAGAGCTGGTTTTAAATAATTTCAAGTATGTTATGTGAACATTTTGAAATCATCTTTTTCTCCATTTGCTTGGCAAGAGTGGAATGCAATAACAACTTTGTCTGCAACTCGTTCGAACTTCCAAGACAAAATGATGCCGTTCAAACTACTAGTTTGCACATCAGGACTTAACAAGGAAAGAAGCAAAGTTCCCTCTAGACTGGTCATTCCCGACTGCATCTAGTAGAATAGATAAGAAATGGCGGGCTTTAACTGGGTCAGAGCAAGGCCCGGGCCGAATGTCTACGCCGCACCTGTATCTATGTACTCTCGTTTTACGTATACACATGTAAGTAAACAAAATGCGACAATTCGCCCACCGTTCTAGGTTACATATGCATCGCACTCGACGTTTATTTGACCTAATTTATCGGTTCGTTGGTTTGTGTAAGTATCAACTTTTTGTGAATGTGTCCGAGTGCCAAAAATCTTGTGTTTGTTGATAGTCCATGTTTATTGACATTTGGGTATTGCTTTCGATGAATTTTCCCACTTTACCACGATTTTTTTAAAGTTTAAAATATTTTTTGTGTAGATTAACAGAGTAAGTAACCTTGGAATACAATGTAACAGTGATAAAATTACGGGCCAGACTTTCGTAATGAAGTTGAGTGCATCAAAGGTAACGGCTGATACGGCACGGTGTCACTGCGCTTGTTTACGCAACGTGATCTTCCGCCCTTGAGGTCACAGATTGCGATAGATTCCGATAAACGCACGTGAACTGTCCGAGACGGTCACACGGACGGATCGTGAGCACATGTCAAAACATTGAGTACCACACGTCAATCGATATAACCAGCATACGAGTTATCGTTTATCTGATAATAAATCGAATTTCTTCCAAGTTTTACACAATACAATGACGTCAATAAACCGAGAAGTAAGCATAAACAGCGATAACGAGTAACTACAAACAGTTGTACACACCTGTGTGTATTTTAAATAATAGACTTATAGGATAATTATACCAGTAGAAACCGCCACAAGTTAAAAGCTTATAATTAACATTTTGAAATGTCCTTCTACATAAATAATTCAACAAAAGTGCATATTTAAGTGTTATTAGTAAAATCCCGGTATGCGTTGAAGCGTGTTGCAGAGTTGCTTACCGAACGCACTAAAGTGACGGCGCGGAGAGATTGCCAGCGGAGCGTATCTGCCAGAGTCCTGAGCAGGGTGGCGGTGGACCTTTCCCCTTTGCGCACCATCGTCCCGTCTTCACGCACGGCTGATGGGTCACTGCACCACTCCTTACGAGTTTACAAGCTAAACAGTTTACAAGCCACACGTTGCACTCCCTCCACGCTCGCCTTGACAGTTTTAAACGCAAGGCTAGACGTAGATATCCCACCGACACCTGACTCCACAGAGCGCGCGACGAGGCTCTTGTTAATGCGAATTATATTTTCAGCGGTTAAAATGTACGAGAACAAATATATTGATGTAGCAACCGCAATAATCGGCTGCGAGGACACGACTGGCTCGTTATCGCTGCGATACCTATTCTCCAGCTCAAGTAGACGATTCCGCATACGTGAATAAAGACCGACCTCGTTGTTTTGGTCAGTTGACGTGCGTCCCACTTGCGCCACTTTGGGACTCCACGCGTATCTCTCACGTCAACAGCAACACACCTAAGAGCAAAAGATTTCGGTAGTATAGAAATAGTCTATAGGCCTGCTGAACACAAAGCTGCGTTTAATCTCTGTCTGTTCGGGTGACGGGAGCATTAAGTTTTTAGATTAAGGACAGATGTTTCGGATGTGATAATAATTCTGTTACAAAAATAAAAACATCCAAACATAATATTTACTCCCGTACAGGAATGTATGAGTTATCGACCTCGACGGCCTTAACAAGTCAATGTATTGAAATTGTAGCAATTAGCGCGTCATACGCGATATAGAATAGCTTCCAACAACTCATTAATTGTGTGATGCTCGCGTTAGTATAAGCAATTTTATTCCTTGGTGTTATTAGCATGGAATTGTTTATTCTATGAGCGAGTGTTTATAATTAGCTGGGGCGCCGGGATCGTGGCAGGAGTCCAGGTCGATCACTCGGCTAATATAACGGGTCCGGACTATATCGGGTGGTCGGTCGTTGACAGGGGCATTTTTCCGGAATCACAAACGATCCGCATTCCTCTGTGGTGGAGAGTTGGCGGAAAAAATAAAGATTAACGAGATAAATCGCACAAAATTGCAACAACTCCACTTCGATACACATCTTGATCGTTATTTCAAGTCTTACCATTTGTGCTTTATTTTTATTCTTGTTCTTGTAATGTTTTCGTCTAATAACGTGCAATTATGAAACGGAAGAACGTTGGTCTGCCTCAGGGTTATGATAGTTATATCACCAGATGCTATAATAAATGTTACTTAATCATACGGGAAAACCTCAGTAGGAAAGGTCGACGATGTTCTAAGAATACGAGTTATAGGTATAGAAACCTGTGTATATAATGTGATTGTAGGGGTTTAATATGAATATCTGTCTATAACACGTTCAGTAGGCATAACGGATGAATAATATTCAGGTGGAGTAGCGCCTATAGTTCGCTGATAGACTTGAATTCCGGGAATTCCTGACGTCATTTAATAGCTGTAGCGCCAACCGTCTTCTGTTATAAATCTTCAAAGCATATTTTGCTCAACTGTTTGTACGATATACTTCCTAATATCTTGCTGAAGCCTTTTAACAACAGTAATTTGCTATGTAGTTGGCAGTGGGCAGGGTACATTGCTCGCAGAACAGATGACCGATGGGGCCAAAAGGTTCTGGAGTGTCGACTGTGTACCGGAAGACGTAGCGTTGGAAAGCCTCCCACAAGGTGGACCGATGACCTGGTGAAGGCCGTAGTAATCCGCTGGATGCGAGAAGCACAGAACCGGTCGAAGTGGCGGTGCTTGGGGGAGGCCTATGTCCAGCAGTGGACGTCTTTCGGCTGAAGTGATGATAATGATGTACTTTGTAGTTTAAATTCTAATATTATATTAATTTGTCCAACACATTTTATTATGCACATACAGTGCAATGTTTACATGTTGTATTTAATGTTTTATCGTTATCATTCTAAAAGATGGCAATAACGCAAAATCTCGGATTTATTTTATCAGGAAAAAAGCGATATATATAAATGGCCTAATTCATTCGGTCAAACGGCACATGCTATCGCCATTTCTTATCAGTCAACAATCTTTGCGGTTCCTTGCCTTTAAAAATGTCTACATCACACTGAATTCCGTTCGAGAACATTCGTGAATTTATGGCGCATTCCCAAACCACACAATGGACATAGCACTGCATTTTTAAACTGAAAAATCACAACAGATACAAACAGGTTCCATATGCACTAATCTCGTGCGGTTTTCTTTGTCCAATGGTGTATAAACAAACCTTAGATATGTACATATGTACAAGCACACGTACATAAATAAAGGAAATGCAGAAGAGAGGCGTCGCGACGTCGCAACTGAGCATCCCGACCGTTCCTAGATAGAGCACGCTGTTTAGAGAATTTCATTTCAATCGCTTCAGATTAAACGGAATTCAATTTTCATTGTGCGGTACCGATTACGTGCACGTACCTTTGTGACTTACGATCATTATAATTGTTGTTACTGTTTTATTAAGAAAATCGTTTCCCGAGTATCCTAACAAATATTATAAATACGAAAATGACTTTGTTTCTTACTTACACGCTAAAACGGCTGTACGGATTTGGATGAAATTTGGCACACGGGTAGATCATGAACAGGAATAGGATCCTTCCCGTGGGATCATTTCCGACATGCACACGAGCAAAGCCGGTGACAAAAGCTAGTTATTAAATAATGCCTCAAAAGTTGTTATATTGGATCTTAAATAAGGCTCTTCGGTTTAAAGTGGACCGTTGGTTCTACACTGAGACTTTGAGACCCTAATTCGTGGGTGTGAAATATTTATTAAAAATACAATATTTGGTGGTGTATAAAAAATTGGTTGTTGGTGTGACATTAGTTGTTGGTGTGACATTGCGTGAAGGTATCGGCGTGTAAAAATAAGGAAACACAATAAACATGGTTGGTTGGTCAGAGGGCGAAGTGTGACGCGGCGTGCGTGCTCCGTAATTAACGTCAAAACGATCGGCAAGATATTTTGCCACGTTAGTGTGGCGCCGGCTGACACTCACACCGGAGTGTAATGACAAAAGAAACAGTTACAAACAGAATCACTAATTTCGCATTATCAATATGTTTGAAATGGATTTCGATTTTACTGCCGAATAAAGTTTTATCTTTTTTTATTCTTACTTTGGGACACTTTATTATTTGAAAAGGATGGAGCTTTGATGAGAAAGGAGGATTTTACGTCTACAGCTTAAATAAGTATTCAACACTTTAGATGTATAAAAGATAAATCGAGGCGCAGTCGCTGAAAACTTTAATTCCTGTCGTGGGACGGTCGAAACTGAGTTTAAAATAGTTTCTTTTGATAGATTAAATATTTAATAAATTAAAATTATTTGTTACTATGTCATAAATAATGCGAGTAGAAACTTGCCAAGACATAGTGAAAGCAATTCCAATATCGATCCAAGTTATTTCAAATCAGACACCATGCAAATTGCATGCATTCCTTCAGTGCGTCATTTGATTTATTTACCATAGATAGTATCCTAAAGTAAATTATACAAAGCGGAATAGATACTATTGTCAGATACAAAGAGTTAATGATCGCATCAACTGTTGGTTATCGCTACACGGAAAATGACGATATAAATACTATAATAGTTTACACGTGTGGTACGAGAACGATTATTGTTTTAAATATACTTAAAAACAAATACTTACGTTGTGGCTAGCTATTACTCAACGTTAGTTTATTGTTATGAGTGTTACATAATATGTTACGCAAGAATTGCGCAACGGTGTGACTGAAGTCTACAAAATAATGGCCTAATCAATTTCAGTTTTCGTCCAAAGGCCAAAATTATTCAATATTTGTTTTTTTGTGCCCATAATAATACCTTACGCGGTATGTTGGTAACAAGTAAGTAATTTTCAGAACCTATTTCAGGTTCCAAATGGAGAAGAAAACTTTTTTTCGGTTAATCAGAAGTCGAATAATCTGTCTATTCGTAGGCAAAATCTAAAAATACGTGTGGCACTCGAGGACTGCCGCGGTAAAGCTATTGCATAGCATATATTCAAAAATAAGAAGATAATATTGTTGATTTAAAATGATTTCTGGGCGGCGGGAACAAAATTGCACAGGTCCATCAAGCAGCGCGCCTCAGCAGTCACTGTCGCTCGGCGTAGAAATGAAAGAGACGCGAACAGACGCCGCGATGATGCGACGTTTCGTTCGACTCGTTCGGGTTATTTATCATTAATTTATAATAATCCTTACAAATATCTTATTTCAATCGATAAATAAAAACAACAGTTCCCCTTCTTATTATTTATTACATCACTGTTATTAATTTTATCAAGATTTGTTCATAAATAATACAATTACAATTGCTAGAATTTCAATTTGAATGATTATTTTATGATTTTTTTCTATCAAGAAAATTTACCGAAATTATGTTTTGAACACAATGGTCCACCCATAAATATGATCAAGATTAACATAATTTTTTTTTGTTGCTCTAAAATGTATACATTTGGCTAAAAAACTGTTTTAGTGAAGCCTATTTTGACTATTCACAGCGCCTTAAGTTTACGCCGTCGACTCATCGCAGGTCATTCTTACCGTTCTAACTTTTAAAATATTAGTCCAAATTACTTAGTGTAAAAGACAAATTTTATCTACATTAAATACCGAAAGCGATGAAGGTATTTATTTTGATACGAATTAACTAAATACTCTAAAATATGCAACTTAAAAAAAGTATTCAATTTAAATGTATTTATAGCTCACTATTTTGGCTATAATGGCTTCCACATAAAAGGTAGATATATGCTGTCGCGGACTTTTATTTAGAACTCTTTAAGACAAACAACCCCACAATACATTCTTTTCATGTAACTCCAGCGGTTTAGGCAGCGCACGCAAAGATAGATCTCAGAGGGCAGGATTTTTTCCGACTTACTGGATACTTATCGTTATATTATGGCTAAATCACATAAAATCTTTATAAATTGTAGCCTATGTGTTATTCTGATATACAAGCCACATTACTGTAAAGTTTCATTAAAATCCGTTCGGTAGTTTTTGCGTGAAAGAGTAACAAACATCCATCCATCCATCCTCACAAACTTTCGCGTCAGGTTTTTTTTTTCGTTACGGAATTTCTACATTCGGTCGCCGCGCTCAGAGTCTCCGATAAAAGCTATGCAATAGCTTAAAAACAAAAATATTCCTTACTAGGTTCCGCCAGCGCATTCGCCCGCGTGATATCTTTATTAATTATTGCCCATACAGGTTGGCAGGGACATCGACGCAAAAACTTACATAGATTCAGTACATGATTCTAAACCCCCCTGCGTATTTTAATCATTTCGGCGATTCAGAATCATCGATGTCCTTGACACCCTGTAGGTATATCAGTGATAATATAGCATTCTACCGGTGAAAGATTTTTTTTAATTGGTCCAGTAGTTTTTGAGTTTATTCATTACAAACAAACATACAAAAAATCAAATCTTTTCTCTTTATAATATTCTTTACAAGTTATGATTCTTTAGATGTCTCTTCTGTCTGATTGATGTTAATGGTATCTCGGAAAAGAGCCTGCCATTTCAGCAATACACTTCCGTAAAGGATTCTTTGGTCCCCCAATACATCCCAAAACCGTTTAAAAAGCTTTTATTTGACGTAACAACGATCAGCTTCTCCCAAACATTCCACAAGCATTATACGGACAATGCATAGAGAGTGTGTTAGTACGCAAACAGACCTCACATGGAGTGGTTACCGAAGCCGGGAGGGGTCCAATCATTACCGGGCCATTTATTCGGCAAATTGCCTCCATCGATAACCGTTGGCGGGCCGCGACGCGGCGAATAATTTCCATTATTTCCTTTATTCGCCGCCCGACGCCCGCCGGCTGTGTTGACGAAGACAACCAAGAGTTGTTGTCAAGTAAACATATTGGGATTTGTTGCTATTGCCATGATTAATGTGTTTTTGAACGAGAAAAAGGTAGACTCTTGACGAGTATAAGAAATTGAGTTTTGAATAATTATGTGAATCGCAATTGATTACAAAGGCCCTTTGTACACACATTTTTTTTGCCGTGAAAAACTATGATTTATTCATCGTGTAGGCACGGTCGTCGGTGTTGTATAGATCACTGTAGAAGCTTGTTGACAGACACGTTTTTTCTACGGTTTATACGCCGGACCGTAAAGAAACCGTGCCGTGTACAAAAGACCTTATGTATGATCCTTCGTAAATAAACGTTTACAAAGAGCAAGGAGTCTAAGGACATAAATATTTAACAGGAACATAAACAAGAATAAATGTCACACACAACTCACAATATCTTTAATAGCTGTTGCACGTGGGAAACACTTGAAATTGAAACATACCAGTTATTCTTTACGTTTGTCATAATCTAGACGCTATTACGTACATTTCCTTTGGAATTAGTGATAAGTGCTTATACACAAGGTGTTTTTTTAATATTCCATAACTCTAGGGTATGAATGAGACCATATCCAAATATCTGCTGGCATAGGTTTTTTTTTAATTTTTTTTTTTAATAATTCGACAGTCACGATTATTTATGTAAAAACCCTTCGCTGAAATATAAAAAAAAACATTTAATTCAGACTATTTTTGTTCATTAAAACAAAATATGACAGCGTCGCATTTTCTTAGCCCTAAATATGAATGATACGTTTGAATGACAATGATTTACTCGTACTTATCAATGACACTTTGATACACACATCGACACATCGTCTAGAAAATAGTTATCTTTAAAATAAAAAAAATACATAAGTATACTAGTTGATACTTTGACATGGTCTCATTAATACCATAGAGTTATGGGATATAAAAAAACACCTTGTATATTCGCAGGCCATGGAGACTGAATGCCATCAGCACACAGAATCGTGCTGCGATTCGTATAGGCCGCAGGCGATCGGATCACGTGACAGCTTTGAGATACCATCTCGGGTTTAATAGAGTTCTTTGCTGCACTCAATCATTGCCTCTGTTAGTTCGCAATTGAGGCGCAGACAGCTGCGATTTACGACGCAAGATCGAACCACGTTTTCGACAAGCCTCGAGGAAGAACTAATGATTTAATTCGGAAAAAGGTAGCTTACTATTTTTTCCTCAAAAGGTTCACGTAAGAACAGTAGAAACTGCCAAGTTGGGATGGGCTTTTCGTATTAGATTATCGAAATATTATCAAGTAGATAGCAGATATCGTCGAATTCGACAATAGGCAGGCGAATCAATTATATACATAACAAGATTCGGAAATCCCAGTCTTGTCTTCTCGAATGGGGTCGTCCACCCTTTGGCGTGTAATCGAGCGAGGGCTATATCGGTCAATAAATCCACCGGTTCGCAGTGCAACGTACAATTCGAGTTATTAGCCGACAGATTGGCTGCAGGCAAGACGATGGTGAATTCCGATGTGACGGATGCCACAGTGCAACCGGCCTTCAAGCCGTCCAATAAAATAGAAATGCAAATATACAACCGTTGATAACTAGACATGTATAATGTTATCACATTATTATGCAATGTTCTCCATGTAAATCAAATGACGATAAATTCTTCGTTTATGCGTCAAGTTGAACTTATTGTTATTACCTATGCGTAGACGTCGTCTGTGATGATGGAAGTCGGATACGGGATAGTCTCCAAATTGCATACTAAATGAGCTTTGATTCTACGAAAGACAACAATGAAAATGATAAAGGACAACTTTTAAAAGCCGGCTTAGTGCGAGTCGGATTCGCACATGAACCAAACATTGACGAAAACATATGTTTCTTGTATGGGGACCGCCTTTAATGATGAACTTTTTATTATTTGTTGTTATAGCGGCAATAGGTAAAAAAACAATCTGTGAGAATTTCAACTGTATACCTATTACGGTTCATGAGATACAGCCCGCTGACAGACAGAAGGACAGACGGACGGACAGCGGAGGTTATAGGGTGCTGTTTGGCACCCTTCGGGTACGGAACCGTAAAAATCACCCTGGCTGTTAGAAATTAGATATTTTTATTAGGACCGAATAGGACTGACGTTTCGTGTGATTTATAGAGGATTGTGGGGGGTTTGTATCGGCAGCAGTCGACAACCCGGCCGCGTATTAACATAGGCGCGCCGTGAACTGAAAGGTCTGAACTGTCTGATAAAGGCGTCTGAATGTCAACGCACCCGCCGGTCACCTTGAGCCAACGAACCACTCAAGTGAACGAGAGAATTTGGCCAATGTCATACTATCTTATCGTAATTTGGCTATGTTGATGAGTTAAACTGGGAACCTGGGAACGATGACCGATCAAGTGCATTGAGATAATGAGGTACAACGAGAGAATTTTGGCCAATGTCATACTATCTTATCGTAATTTAGTTACGTTGATAGATTGAACTGGGATCCTGGGAACGATGACCGATCAAGTGTTATGAGGCATTGTGCCTAATGGACATGTTTGAGCAATCTACCTCACAACTGCAGATAACAATGATTCATATATTTTTCACGACATTCTTATTACCTGCTCAGTTGTTAAGTCATTATTGGTAAAAATATCTATATTTTCATTGATCGGATTGGGAGTATAATAATTGCTTTATTTTTTTGCAATCCAACGTACATGGACATAAAATACTAAACGATGGAAATGTATGCCCGTTTCAGATACCTACTCTTTAACACCTTACGGTTACCTCTACGGTTTGTTTAATTACGTGTTTAAACACAGACGTATATTAGGTTAGCAACTAAACGTTTTATCGTACGTAACAGTACTGCATGCTCGATCATGTGTAGTCGAGCAAACGTCATGATTACCGTCCCCAGTCGCGACCAGACTCTGTTGACGTACGTAATAGTATAATTAAATGTCACCGCGAGTCCGCGACACTCTGTTACCGGGTTCATACTACGATCGTGCCAAAAATAAGCGAGTATTCCATTGTCACCAAGCACTGAAGTTTCACGCCAATTACATCGTAAGAAAACACCGCAAAACCATGCAAAATTGAAACTTAAACCGCTACTCCCTAGAGGCTGTATCAAAACTTAATGCTGTGTCTGGAAGTTGTGTCTTTGACACTTGGCAATGAATTTCCACCTCAAAAATACATTCTAGTGAAAGCTAAATTTAGATAAGGGCGGTCAGGCATTGGCATCAGCAGGATTCACGTGGTTGGAGGCGATCTCGCAATCGTTGATGTAGCTTGATGCATCTCAGGTGCCAATGAGGCTGCTCCAGTTAGCTGGCTTGGATCGATGTCGACGCGCCGAAATAGCTCTCGCGGCCGCTCAGAATACACCCGCAAGGTCGCTAGCCGACCTGTGCCCTCTTTATGACCCATCGCGTATCTTACAATGCCTTTGAAATCGGCGCGCACCTTTGTCTAATTATAAATTATTCGAAGATGATGAGGGTGTTCGAAGATCGATTCCGAAAACTAAGATTCAGCGAACTGCCTTAATCATTAAGTTTTTATAGGGTCGGCGGGTGTTGGAAGTGTACCGTTATTTATTTCATATTCTCCTTTGTTATACCGCAACTTATTAAGCGAGGGAACCGTAGTATATATTAAATGAGATCATTTAATATGCACACGTTGTCACGTCCATATGCAATTCGACAGCGGAAGGGTACGAGAAAGTTTCCATTGGTGGAATTTCAAGACCAAAAAAGTGCATAAGGGGGCCGGAACTTGGCCGACGAATCGTGTCAACTGTTTGCGAACTCGACTGACTCGACTAACAAGTGGGAACTTGGCAGATTGTAAACTCTCGCGTTAACCACTCATTTAGTTGGGGATGCCTTGCTTCATAGCTGAGAAAATATGCTAAAGTATTTTCAAACAGATAGAAACGTTTTGACAGACAAATTTTTTTCCAGTTTCCAGTCCATTAAACCGTAATGCGGTCAGCGAGATACAAAAATATATTGTTACGAGAAATGAGAGACGTAAACACATGAGAGTTAATTTTTTTGAGTAATAATAGCGCGTGTTTATTATTTATGTCTGCCGGTTTGAGAATGTTCGTCAGGTGGTCCATCCGGCTGCGAAGGGTCAACTGAGGAAATTGTCGAAGGAACATAACGCAACGAAAATAGAGATAGTAAATCGAACGATACTGAATACTGATGCGTTTTAACACTATACAGTTTAATCTCCCAGCGAAATGAACGTTAAGATAAGATAAAAAAATATTATTTTATTTAATTAATTTTGATAAATGACGATTGCAACATAACGTACAACGCAACCAGATCCAGACGTTAGTAAGATACTTTCAGAATCTGTTAGTTTTTTACATTTCTGCTTTCAAATACTTATTTATACATTACATAATGTTGTTAGTAAATCTAACAAAAATTGCGAAATGTTTTAATAATTTTAGTACATTAGCCAAGTTTTTAGTAGGCAACACGTAAACGAAGCAAAAGGGCCGATTCCATAGATGCACATAAATTGTCTTACATTTTTTAGGTAGGTCATCATGGCAGTAACTCACTGTCTAGTCGCAGGAACGATTATTAGCAGCGAAAACAAATAGTTGCCATCGGTGCCGACATGAGTGGAGCAAACGTTAAACTGATAATTCTTTATTTAGATTAGCGAGTGGAGCGCTCAGAGAGGTCTTCTATTTTAAACTAATTTGGTGCGTATTTTTAGAGTAAAAGTATGACTCACGAGAGTTGCTGGCGATCGCCGAAGAATTATTTGACAACAAAACTGTTGCGAGAACAGATTGTATTTTAAACAAGAATGACTTAACTTTCCGAGAATGTGTTCTTCTCACTAGTTTTAAAATTGAAATAGAAAAGATTGGAACAAATGCTCAACATCTGCAAGCACATGACTCAGGTGTGGTCTTAAATAACCGGCGCTGTCTAACGAATACATTTTTCCAATGAATAGCTGGTCTAAACTCTTTCAATTTGTAATTCCTAGAAATTGCACGTCTGTATGCAAGACACAGATAGTCAGTCATAACATAGCAACTACCTCGTAATAATGTGTCTGGCTTAGCATGCAAACAGCTTGTGGTAACCCCTGTATAATCATCTATCTGGTCTGCTAGCTGGATGGCCAGACGCGGCAACTGGAGCGTTGCGGCGCCAGCGGCTCGAGCAGGCGCGCGCGCACTTATATTGTTCCACGTCCACCGTTCCACCTTTACCGCTACTCATTATGACGTTTTGAAATTCAAATAGCATATTGCAAATATACATTTTTACAATGTGTAACGTACACTGGTCTGGACAGAGATAAGTAGTTGTAACCGATTGCGTTATTAATCATGCGCACTTCCTATCTAGTTTACATGGAAATTATGCTAAGAGATTCGATAAACTTACTTCATCGATTCATGAAACAGCAAAAACTTCAGTTCTTTCAGTGCAACAAAAACTACTAGAATAGGACACAACAAAACGGATCTAGAAAACATATCGGGAATCCCCAATTACTCAAAACACTAAAGTTAGATCACATAACATGATTAGCATCCAATGCATAGGGGGTTTTATTCCTCACCACGCTACCGAGTCCATCAAATAGATCGGGGTTCCGATACGGTCTCAAAATAGTCGTTCGGTAGTGTACGCCCGTGTTTCGCATTACGATATTGCCCTCACATCAATTTTATTCCAATAGAGAGGCGAATTTGTCGCACCACCACCGGTGCATTTATATTTTTGTTGATTGATGATATCACACTTCGAGATTTTTAAGAATATCTGGAATGCAAATTAATCTGCTTCAATGCAAATTGGTCCTAGTATAGTCTCAAAGTACAATGCTCTACTGTGACCACAGTGAACATCCTAGCAATCAAAGTATTAAAGCGACTAAAGCCTTTGAAGAAAAAAACAAAATCTGCAGATTGATATCAGCCATTTATCTTTAAATAATGGTATAATGAAACGGAACAACAAAATATCACGCGAGGAAATACCCAGACAGAACCAGTTCCTTTTTAAACCAACACGAATCAAATTGACAACATCAGGACATAAACAAATAAATAAAATACCACACACCACGAAGAGGGCACTGACTAGAAAATTAACACGTAAATCAAAATTGATTAGACAAACATAATTGATAGTCTGATATCAGAGCAATTCAATCGTACAAATAAAACTATAAAATCCAGATCAAATTAGTTTGTTTTACTGCTATCTATAAATAGTCTAACACCGGACATAGCAGGAGAGAAGTAAAAACATATTTTATTGACATACATTACGCGTTCCGTATTGCGTTTTATTAGGCTCCTGTATATGTAAAGCGTTGTATGTATGGGTATCGGAGTCCATCGCGATATTGGGCCATCAATCTCCGGGCCAAGATAATGGTGCCGCGGTGGCGATGTAATAGTTCCTTGACCGGGTGATTGAAATGTTCTAGCAGCGGTGCCCCACGTGACAGCCGCGGCTAAAATAATCTCACATGACGAAGCGAATCGATACAATCCTAGTTAATCTTTAAAGGGACAGATTAAAAATATTTGTGGATGTCGTAAATCCTGCAGTAACAGCTTTCACCTCTCTTTTTAAGATATCAAAGAAAAAGCCTAGAATTGCTTGTGTACGTGCTCTGCAAATAATCTTCGACTTAACTAGTTACATGAAGGCCGTACATCCTATTTTTGGATCATATTTCCCATTTCGATTCTGAAGTTCAGAAACGTGTTACCAAGAAGTTTCTGAAAGTTATTGGCCGATGTTTGTTGCCACAAACATCGGCCTAATTTTAAATTTGGGATCGATATCGGTCAAATAGAGGCCTACGACTATGACGTATCGTGAGGCTCATTACTAATTTATGATAATTGGCTTTAATAAAATCGAGTGGTTTCTGTTGTCCTTTTTCGGGGGATACTGCTGTCTTTAAATAATCCACGACCATTTCTGGTGAGCTACTTACATATGAATCAAAGTCTTTGGAATTGAAGAGTCAACTTCTTACATTTCAAATAAGGAAACCTTTTCATATTATGAGTCAGCTACACAAAAAGGACGCAACTGATAGAGTTGCGTGTCTTACCTGAAACAAACAAAAATATTTTATTAATACACAGGTTTTTATTCTGACGTATAAAACAGTGAAGTGAGTTGGCGGGCGAAGCGGGATCGATATGAGATGGCCGGGCGAATCATGCAAGTCATTCGGGTCGTCAACATCGGCGTGTTTTGACGTACCCGAACACCATAATGACGTCTACTGTCTATATAGCTGCTATTATTTCAGGTCAGCTTTGCTGTGAAAGAAAATTTTTCACGATAAATTGATGTTTTGTTACGTTGTGCGTCGTGAATCATCCGAACGCGATGTGATGTAATTTTTGTTTATTCCTAGGTTCGTAGTTGTTTTTGTCTCGATATTAAATTCCCTGTGGTATAGGAATGTTTAATTTTAGATGAGGTTAGATAATTTTAGAAACACTCAGCTCAAAAGCTTTTTCTGTCGGTGTAGTCTTGTCACTTCAAGTTTTATGCCGTTGTTGTCGTTATCAAGTTTGAAACAATAGTCTTTAAACTAAACTTGCACATCTCGAGTATGGCCGATATAGAGATTGTTGACTCTCGCTCGGACTTTGAAAACAAGTGCTTCGATGGCTTCCCCGCAATTGTGATTGGTGAAAAGTATTTCAAACTAGAGACACTCAAGTGAGCACATTGTACGGGTTCAAAGTAGTCTGGCTTCGAATACAAAATTTGAATCGATTGGAACTTTTAATCGGAACACCTAATAAAATTTAATTCTGGTTTATCATAATTCAAACACATGTACTTGAAGAGTTAATATACAACATGTTTACCGTAATAAAATGATAAATCACGTCACAATTGATGACGTCGCGGTGAAGACGCAAGAAGACAAGCATTAGTGACGACAGTCATCGCAGCAACAATAAAATAGAAAAGCGTTCAAACATCAATTCATCACCGTCAACCTTTTGTAAACGTTACAGCTCGTAAAGTTTATATAACACAACATAAAAGCGCGTACACACACGTGGGACGATAAACACTATGCCAAATTGCATGAGTCCCGTCGATTATCCCAACGGCCTCTCTGCATGTGGCCTGTGGGGAGGCGCGTGCACCCTTATCTTATGGAATTGTCTAATTTATCACTAGAGATTTATGTAGGCAGCGACGCACCCGCATACAGTGTGTACATAGTTTATATTGGTTCCATTATAATTATATAAACTTATGCGAGGGCTAGTCCTGGTCGGTCAGCGACAATGAGAAAGTAATTACTGGAATTGTCATGTGGACACGCTTTGTAGCGCGCTCACTCCATGGGCTTATATAGTTATGCTAATGTATTGAATATTGCTTCAAGCATTGCTCCTAATGTTTTTACTCGCGTGCACTTTATTCAATTCTGTCAAAGGTCAGATATCGAGTGCACGTCGTTATTTTTGCATGTTCTAGCATGCATGGATGGTTTATTCATCAGTTTGAATATTAACTCTTTTTATACGATGCCACCGATACGGTATTGAATTTGGATTTCGTATGGATTAGCGGTCGTGATCATATGCGCTAGATCACTACATATTCCCGCCGCGTCTGTCAGTCTGACCACGATAAACTCAAAAACTCCCAAACGGATTTTCATACGGTTTTTACCAATGGACTGAGTGATTCATGGGGAAGGTTTAGGTGCATAATTCATTAAGGTTTTGTGTAAATTGACTGAAATATGACCATGATTGTTGATGATGTCGGAAAAAATCATGCCGACTGGGAGCTTTACTGGCGTGCGCGCTACGGTAGTTCGTTTCCGTGGAGTATTTTCCGACCTCCACGTGGCCGAAGCCAAGGGCAGAAGCTAGTAACTTATAATCATGTGTATTATTATTCTCATGGCTATGTCATACACAGAAAACGGAAAGGAAGTAGCAACCGTCAATCCAGGAAATAGGAATGGGTTACTATTACTACGAGGATTATTACAATTTTCCTCATTCAAATTATTTATATGGTATGATTTATTATGACTACTGATGTCTACAAACCTTTAGTCAACGCAATTTAATGTAACAATAAGTCTAACAGCTCTCAGTACTACATCAGTTTGATACCCCTGACATAAGTAGGATCATACACATGTCAATATCTTTGCAGCTTAGCGACAGAGCCTTATTTTCTCGAAAAAATATGTCAACATAATCAGGTAGGTATGATATGTCGCCGTGCAGTCAATCAAGTTGGGCTCATCAAATCGGAATGAGTAGTGGTATGGTAGTGGTCTTCGATAAGGTAACGGCATTTGGTCACGCGTCCTAGCAACTGATCAGACGCCAGTCCGCACATTAGCTGGACATATATAACCAGACAATTGCTATATAACACGCTTGATAGGTATTAAATTGTGAGAAACTAGGGAACGTATAAAATATTGCTTATTTGCTATAATGATTACGACGTTTTATGAAAGAGAATTCGGTTTAAATTTTTCGGTTTTTAATGTTTTATTGTGAAGATTTATAGAAAAATCTTCTGGCACATTTTCTGTTTCAAAAGTGGACGTTAGATGTTTTGTTTACTTATGCGTGATTTATTTCAAACAAATTACTTGCTTGTAGGTTCACTGAAATGATTTATAACATCCGACACAATACAATCTTTATAGTCTCCTTTAGATAAAGGAATTTATTAACGTCAATTATCAGATTTGAGGTTTAATTCACTGATTGTATTTGTGACTGTCATTTCAAGATTATAAAATGCATGGACGAATAATTCGACAGTTGAAAACAACTTTTATTTCTAAGAACACAAGAGTAGCTAGAAGGCCTAAGGAATTTCTTTTCGGAAAATTAATATCGATAAACATTTATTACGAGCCCGCCCCCCCCTTGTTGGGGACTAAGGGCAGGGCGCCCTCTTCCGCCCCGATGGTACGCAAACACGTTTTAAATTATTACAAGCAAAGATTGTGGGAAAGAAAACGTTATTGCGCGAGACGCGCCCTGGGCGACCCGGCGCGAACTTCGCACAAACACAATATCGCTAACTGGGGAAACTTGGAAAACTACTAAATATCCGCGGTTTGGGTTAACTAATGAAGCATCTACAGCCGCAGGCCTCACCGACTATTCCAATTATAAAAATCCATTTAAATCTCCTTCAGATTCGATTCTACCTCAACGTAAAACGATCCGTTAAATAGCCACTTTCGAAATACAAACAATCTAAAACATTTTGTAACAACAACGACCAAGATTTATATTGAAATTCTTTTTGTACTACTAAAGTGTCCAAATTGGAATGTTCCGATTAAAGATACTTTTATTTAGCGGCGATAAAATGATAAACAATTCTTCTAAGCGGTAGAAGTTTTATTGTGCGTAAACAACAAAAGGCACCCCGGTTATAAAAGGCAAGCGCAATAAGAAACAAATTTAACAAGATATACGACCTGTTATAAAGGACAATTCAAGTTTTAAATTCATCTAGAAATATAACTGGACAGTCAAGTTGTAGTAGCGACTAACTTTAGCTACACCGAAGGCGATGCCACTCGTCTATTTATAAACTTTGCATCGAATTAAAATAGCTAAACAATAAAGCCATCCAGGTAGCTTAGCGTGAGACCTATGAGCCGTAACGCTGGCCTTTAAACACAATATTGATTATTATTTTTTTCTATTACCATACAGGAACTAATTATGGATATCGATTTATTATGAAAAAAATGAGTGCGGATTGGATTATAATTTCGAACTCGCTGAGATAAATAACACAAAAGAATGAATAAGCAATTGAAACGGAATAAAATTTCAATGAATATTTGATTGGTTAGGGGTAAAAATTTGTTGTAATTTATGACGTTTGGTTGTAATTATTGCTGTGATTATAAATCTGAATTAGATTGTCTTTCTCGGCAAGTGGTTATTGGTGTTGGTGGTTGTTGGCACACGCACGCCCACGGATCAGTTTGCCCGACAAGCAGACGACACCGGTGACTGCATTCTGGGCCGATTGGGCAACGCCTGGCGAAACGTTTGGATTGAGCAGTAGCTGCTCGATCGAAGTTCACATGAATATGCATTCTTATAAACTACTGCTACATCCAGCTTAATCTTTTATAGTTGCAGTGCACAGCTGGTTAGGTATCTCCACCTTGATAATGATAGCAAACAAGAATTTAAACTCGTACCAATAACACGAAGTCAAATGTTATCACCATATGATTGCAGGCATTGATTAGATCAACATAAAGAACGTGACTTCTTCAAAATACATACGTGCATTCATATGACTAAGCAACGATAAAGGCATTTAAAAGAAAACAATGTAACAGGAATTTAGAGGAAGAAATGCAGTCGGCTGCGAGACAACGTCGTTAAAACTAGATCGTGTCTGGAGCGAAAGTTGCATCGGCTCAAATCAGATGCAGACAAGAGAAATCCACGACAAAGTACACTCGATACAGGTCTGTTCCCGTAACAACCGCAACCGTCGAGCGACAATTAGCACTAGTTGCAAATGTCACGCAAACGTCTCCGAGAAAGTCTTCAGAACACTTCTAATAGTTGTAGCGTCGGCCTTTAAAATGCACTTTTATATCCATTCAGAAATAGGTCACGGAGAAGTATTAGACGAAGCAGAAGACGCGCACTGCGCTCCGATTGTTTTTGCATATTTATGGATTAGTGTTTCAATTGCTTGAATATGAATTTGACAACAGTTCGCAGAATTTATGACAGTGCCTGGCTATGCAGCATGTAGAAAATGCATAGAACGAGTATGAAAAACCTTTACTGTGTAAGTCAATAGAAACTCTGATCATGAAGAATCTATGATATATGCTTTTTATTATGAAAATATTTAAAGCACAGTCCATTTTGAAACTGCTACCCAAAGCAACTTATAATTTGATTAAAACTACGCAATTTTTCTTTCTTAGTAAAACTTTGCGCCAGTTAGCCTAGCTAGTGGTGAAACAAGGTCCAACATTTTCTGAAACTTTTTGCATCTATTACGATTATAACAACACAGTAATAGTAATTTTGGTAGCAGTCTGTAGACTGCAGTCTGTCTGTAGTCTGTACATGTTGAAATAGCCCAGAATAACGGTACAGGCTCACTGAAGCTGGTTTAAGGGCGAATTGTCGTGACAAGTAAGGAGCTATTTCAGTCTGTCTATATCCCGTTGCGGAACATTAGCATACACCGAACTGGGTATAAATAAGGGCACTAAATATAAATAAAGGTACGGATCGCGCGACGTTTAGCACTTCTCATCTGTTTTTAGGGTTCAATAACATAAATCGTGAAAAACAGTCTGTGCTAAGGCCTGAAATGGCTGTTTAATGTTGTTGTTAATTTAACTACGGATAAAGAAATAAATACATTTGATCAGCTTTTTTAACGGCTTGGAAATGATATAGTCGATTGTAGCTTCCCGCAGAACACGTTTCAAAGGTAACGTTCTATAAAGTCGTATAGCATTGGAACCTTTATTGCGAATGTTGCCATTTCACGCTTGATCTGTTTTTATTTATGTTCATTTCAGGGAGAACACACCTGTTGGTTAATTTATGTCGAGACGTGTATTGAATACTTATCGGGCGCATATTTACTGGTTTACACTCATCACACGACGAATAAAGCCTTCACACATAATTTAGGCCCGTTAAACGAGCAGCGACTCGAGTATTCAAGGGAAATGACAAAATTATTGAGGAAGACATCGGAAGATGTTATCCATTGTTATAAGACACTCACAAATAGGACTTATTAAAGTGTTCTAGTGGGTCTAATGTCTGTATTTTAAACTGCCACAGGAAGTAACGTTTCAAATATGGCACATAAAGAGACACAACTCAAAATTTTCTTTCCCAAAGAGTTGAATTAAGTACAAAATGGAAATAACTATTTTCAGAGTAACTTAAAAGACCCGTTCCAATTCTGGGAAACAAACAAAAACATGATTAATAACCTCCTTTTTTTGTAAGTCGGTTAAAAATATGATCCAATCCAACTTTAGACGCGAAACGAAAATATCAGAGCATATTCTGCAACCATGACTTCCACAGTAACTTCCTAAAACACATGTACTTAGCAACATCCTTACAAGTGAAGCATGTTACCAACAAGGTTCCTTTGAGCCGCGCGCTCCTTTAACGGGGTAATTTTATAAACCGGGGAACAATGTCATGCCCGGGGCGAGCACGGGTCACTCCAAGACTTTATTGAAGACATGTTTACGAGGGACCTCTGATATTGCCGCGTTTATTCTATGAAAAAAAACATTGCTTTGAGAAATGCACTTGTATGACGCTCCACTGACATTGAAGAAAAACCGTGTCCTCTTCTGTTTTTCAAGGACCATCATCAGACCCTCACCCACCAATGCTAGGTAAAGACTTGTTGCGAAATAAATATTTTTACTGGGTTATGCAGAACCAATAGCACTGAAATAAAGTCATATCAATAGAGTCGTTGACAATTTTTTTTTGTCCGGCAGATACATTATAAAAAAATATTGGACCCGTATTTTTTATTTTTTTACGAAATCAAAAGACTACAGCAATACATTGAGTTAAAATGTGGCATGATGTCACTCAAGCACGCGTAGCGTGACAACCATAGAAACGGCTTTTGTCGACGGAAGAATAGACAAAAACACAGATTGTGATTGTTTATCTGTCATTTTGTCTATTCTTCCGTCGACAAAACCCGTTTCTATTGTGGTCATGCTAAGCGTCCTGGTAGATTTTACACCGAATTGTGACGTAGCGAGTTCCCACTCCCCAACTTTAATGCGTTTTATAATATTTTTTTTATTAACTGACGGATTAAATACTTTTTTTTTCCCCAGTCAAAATCCCTATTTCAGCTTACAATATAATATTTCCCAATCTCAACAATTTGTTTGTAGATCGCACACAGATACGACACAATCGCGAAGAACAAAAACTTCGCACCCTGTGTTCAAAGGGAAAGGAACGAAACAAGTTGGCAAACTGTGAAAGAACTATCGAAAACAATTGAGCAGTTATCGAGATTACCTCAACAAACAAAACAAACTTTCCCTCTTTATTATATCGGTAAGATTCGTATTTTCTGAAAAGGGTCCGTGCACATACAACTTACTATAGTTATGTGCGCGATATTATATTTTCTTTGGACATTTTTTTTCTCTTCTCAAATATTTTCTAGTGGTATAACTACCAATCAGAACGAGTTGACGTGAGATCCCACAACATTGGACAGGCAATCACAAGTTCTTTGAAAGATTCAAAAGTCAATGATGGAAAATGGCATAACCATTCTGATAAGGCCATTATATGCACCGTCTGGGTTTGTACCTTTCAGTTTCAAGAATTTCAGCGGTGTGACGAATTAATATGGCTGATTCGTATCAAGGTTCCCAGTTTTCTGCGCAACATTCCGAGTATTGCGTTATTCATTCCCAGTCTTTACTGTTTAGGTGAAACCTTTTGAATGGTCAGTTGGAATGTGTCCACGGGCGCCCGCGCAGTACTGAGTACATACATCGATGGTGGCCACGAGTATGCGTTTATTGCTCGCTTTATTGGAAAACATGCTTCCGCGTTCCTTGGCACGACCAGTACCGTTACGTATTTGCATAATGCTCGACAAATGTATTGGTTGTGCTCATCATTATTTAAGGTAAACAGAGGTGATATGTGACTTGGGTAATGAATGAGATAGGTATATTTAGGCAATTGATATTTCTCGAAATAGTATTAAGCGTCGTGCAGACTAGCGCGACGCGACACCGGTTATTGTTATAGCGTGAAGTTTTCTTAGAAATTGTATTGTTCGAGTGGCGCCGCGCCGTCGTGTCGCGCTGGTCTGCATGAGCCTTTAAATGCATGCAATGCTGACAGATGCTTTTGGTCTTTCAGTATGTAATCTTTGTTCTTCAATAATCTAAAATTGAGAAATTATTCAGCTTGTAGTTTTACAACAACGAAGCCTGTCCAAGTGTCTCGTGCAAGCAGTTCCTCCATCCATAATATCTATGCAACTTTCTTTCCAATTAAATTTTAACTATGCTTAATTTCTATAGGTACCTTAGCTGGGAATCAGTTACATTCATGTGTCTTACTAAAGGCAAACAAGTTAGTTGGTCTAACTGAAAGTTCCGGGTATTTCAACTTTGTGGTAGAGAGTTACCAATTACTAAGTTGAAAGGTATAATTTAAGTAAAATTTAATGGCCAGAGAAGAGTTTTAATGCGGAAGGTATCAGACTGAATAACCAATAACTTTATTTATTTAGTATTGATACATATCTAACTATAATACATAGTAAATTCTCGTTGGTGCTAAGTAGATGAGCCCCATGAATAAATGAATAATGACGGTCGACCGGAACATGCCCGCGGCATACCAATTCGTCCCCGGGATGCTAATAACGCTCTCGCATTTTTCACCAGCGCACCTCCTGACAAAGATCCATCTTCATAGGGCGACGAACGCCACCACAAAACTTCGAAAACGAATAGAGTAAACAGTAAGGAAACGTTAGCAAGGAGCCCGGTGAGACGATTCAGGGATTAAACCTTGTTATATTTTCTTGAAAGCCAAACATTAGTCGAAAAAAATCGGAGCAGGCGTGAACGCATCGAAAGAGCTCTTTATAATCCAATAAACGGAACTGCTGCGACGACGGCCGGCACGCGGCCCCCTAGATTCCTATTCCATTAGGTGTCGCCGCGGCGCGCAATTTGCAAATGAAAACAACTTATTGAAATTCTTTCCCGGCCCGCGTGTCGGGCGCACACAGCTAGAAGCATCTCCGATATTCGAGATGGCATCGGGTTCGCACTAAAATTCTTGAGCTTTGCGGGTTTATTCACAACTAATTTATTCCTCGCAATAAAAAACGATTGGATTTCAGCATAAGAAGGACGCTTCTCTGTCAAATGATTGTTTCAATTACCTGTTTCCTGTCTGGCATGGTTGAAAACCAAAAAGTCTGAATCAAACAAGGAAGGAAAATTATAACACAAGGTCTGTCGGTTGCGAGAGCAGTAAATTTAAGGAATAACACATACCGACATCGATCTGAAAAATTGCCCAAGCAACCACATAATTCGTCAGGTCGGCACATATTACAGCCAAACTATAAACGAGGAGGCTTAAAAAGGCAAAAAGGGGTCCGCCGCCGTCCAATCATGTGCGGTATTTTGCATAAATTACTGTGCTGCAGTGAACGGGTTGGATTTCTGAAAAATAAACGGGCGTAAATAAGCCTCAGTGGCCGAATGCAAATAACACCATTATATGCTAATGCGATGTGCGTAATCCCTACCGTTTGTTCCGTGCATGTAACAGGCCTTCCCGAATACGCATTCCAGGAATAGCAACCTACATAATATTAGGAATATAATTCAGCGAATGACGAAGAGGGGGTCTTTTGGTTAGTAATAGGGTTGTGTGATATAGATACAATAGTGATGGCTGCTGTGATGAAAGCAAATAGAGAAGTTCTGGAAGAGGACATACTGCACTGATGCCAAATATATTAAGAAAGGGCAGGGGGCCGATGAGAGTGATGATGATAATGATGAACTATTGGAATACCTACATTTCAAGATTTTAATAAATCTATTTCCAGTGAAGAGAGAAAACCCAATTCAACAACTTATTCAGAAACAAAACATTTATTGACCAGATTAACTAAATATCGGCAGGAGGTCGAGTCAAAATTAGAGTCGTCTAGACGAGGGCGACCTGACCGCAGTCCGACCTAATGTTTCAGCAATCACTTTGATATAGTGCGCGAATAGTCAAATAAGTACCACTGTCGGGCTGTAACGGTCATTATAGCCAGATTTATTCGCGATAAATAGAGGTAGACGTTTACACGCCCACGATCGCCGACAAAGGGTTAGAAATCCGAAACTCCCATTTAAAAAATTAAACTGTATTATTGTCGTCAGGCAGTCAAGCGCGATCAAAATCCACTCGTTTCAGGTTTGTTTTTATTCCACGAAATCAGTGGTATTAAAGTGGTTTTGGTCGCAGAAAAATGTATTGCAAGTGGCGGCATTAGTCGAAGCATTTCAGAGGGTAGGAGCGCCGCGGCGGGGCGCAATTACCCCGAATATAACCCCTATAAAACGAGAGCGATTATACTGTTACACGTTTAGCATCGAGACATTGGTGTACTCGAAAACCCTCCGTGGAACCGTGCATGCGCCGAGGATACCTAGTCGGCAGTCGTAAAGCAGTTATAATAGGCGCAGTGCGGAAACACAGCTTTATGGGGTCCCTGAAACACGTAACATGCGCACTGAATCGATTATCGTATGGTTATTCTGGTATTTGAGACGGGTCACGAAACAAAAAAAATATTTATGAACCATAAAACGAGGTACATACCAACGTTACAAGCATTGATCAAATACATTGGCGTCGAACGCGACGGTCGAAAGGGGATCGTGAAACTCATTGGCTTCACCCGAAGACAATTGAACTGAGAACCGTCAAAGTTATGATCTTACCAAAAATAATAAAACACGACGAGTTGCGTGAGACTAACAACAATTAACTACCGACAGTTTTATTTTTATTGTTCGACACCTAGCTGCTTACACCAAGTTTGGGTGACTCAAAGTTATATTCTATCAACAGAAAGTTCTACTCACACACTTTTATAGTGTTTGACTTGGTACAATTTACTGAAGTGGAAATATTATATTGAACGTTTAATATTTCCTGGCTTTTAGATGTGTGTTGCGAGAAAGAGCAGAGAAAAATCTTCGAAATAGGTGGTAAATACTTCGAAAGCTTTTGTTTCCATGTCGTTAACATTGGAAAAGTATGTTAGTGCTAAACCACGGTATTTAAAAATATAATATTTTTATTAAATATGAAATCGCTAGCCGATTAGAGTCCGTTATATGATGTGGGTTAGAAGAAAAAACTGTACGGAGGATGACTGAGCAACTTTTGATTCACGAAGCATCGAGGTAGATGAGGCCAGACGTTGGGAAATTGCATCGGGCAATCCGAGTGTCGCAAAAAATATCAATTTGCGTTGGGAAGATTCAATTGTCCGCTGGCGGAGGAAACGCGTGAAACATAAGAAGCTAATTTCCTCTGGGATGAGGTTCGCCTCGGGAAATCCTCGTCTATGGACTTGAACGTCAATGAACAGGGACATTAGCGGCGACTTTGTTTTTGTTTACGTGTGTGTCCTCAGCTGGTTTGATGTTGCCGGTATGAAAGTTGCTGGAGAAATGTTTTTATTTTTAACACGCTTTTATTAGGTCGACCTGTATGTATGTAACTATGTAATCAAATCTAAGAAAACTCATTTAACCATCTTCTAAAGATCGTAGCGTTATGAAAATTGGCAGTTGTATGTGATTTTGATGACAATACAATAACATGGTACTGTCGAGCTGATCTGATGATGGAGCCGGAAGATATGAACTGGAACTTCATGATGGATGATCGTATCATAGCCGTGTTTGGACTTGTTAGAAAGGTCTTATTATGAACGTTGACCATGATTAGGTTTCAAGGTCTGATGATGAAGCCGGAAGATAGGCACTAGCATTCCATGATGAAATATCGTATCATAGCCGTGTTTGGACTTGTTAGAAAGGTCTTGTAAAGGTGCACGTAAAAGCGTGTTTTTTTGTTTTTTTTAAACTATTAATTTATTATAGACCAAGTTTATTCAGATTTTTTGGATAGCACAAATCTCATCTATTAGATGGAATTTGAATCATTGTTTGTCAATTTGTACGGATTATCATGATCGGATGAAAGTATCAATATTTTCGCTGACATTCAACCAGGTACTTATTTACATCATAATCATAATAATTATCAAAAGCTACATTCAACATTCAAACTATTCCAAGGGACTGATTCCTTCTAATTGACGAAAGCATCAAGAGCACGGTAAAAACGAAACCGTTGCGCTTATCCGCTGAATAGCCCTCCGGTCGCCGCGTGTGTGACGCGTGTCTACGGCGCCAAAGCACGTCTTGAACGATCAGAAGGGAGCGAAGGCAGTCGCGTGTGCATAATGTAGGGCCGTCCCCCGCAGCGCCGGTGTCAACGACCGGGCCGAGTCAAGGACGCGTACCTACAGCTCGCCCAGTGACAGAGCGCGGACGAAACACCGATAAAACCGCTGTTATCCAAACGTAATAGGTTACTAGCGTGTGATAAATTTAATACACCTATAAAAATATGCGAATTATAAAAACGTGGATAATGTAACGGTTTGTGTTTGAAATATTTTTGTGGTAAGTCATAAAATTGTTTGTTTTTTAAATTATTATTACGAAATTAGTTTTAAGCCCTAATTTATAAAAAGCTTAATTAAAGTTACCACCTAAACATTGGACCTTTAACAGTAGTATAGTACTAACAAAAGTATTAACATTCAACATATTGACAACATTTAGGAAAATGCTCAAAATCAATGATTCACGAAACGACGCATGTTAATTTATTGAGCCAGATTAGTTACAACTACATAATTATATGTATCGACCGCCGTACGTTGTATTTAATCAAGACAATGTTAGTTACTCTAACAGGTTTTATCAAACGATGAATAATTTTAAGTAATTGGTGATTACGATGCTGAAAATGAATTGATCTGGCACCTGTGTCCCGATGTCAACGTACTGTGAATATCCTGTTTTTCTATAAATATACCGATGAGCGAATTCGTTGGGGCCTCGCGTAGGTGTCGCATGGCTTTCGCATCCACTCGTGTTTTTTGCAAGTATGCACTTTATAATCAAAACATTATACGATCAATGTACCATCGAACAAGTTCATATCTAACCACCGTAAGAACTATTCTTGCTTGCAGCGCTCGGCGGCTATACAAGCGGGCTGGTAACAGATGTGGTCATCGTGTTCACGGGATTTAGTTTTGTGACTGGTTAGATATGAACTTCTTTGATGGTACAAAGAAATGACGACTTTGTTTTACCAAACCTCCCACATTTCGCATAGCATTATTCAGTTTGTATCAGACACTTGAATAATAATGAACTGTTTACTGAAAACAAACAAAATCATTGACTCGTAAATTCCGGGAATCTATTTCGTCTCTACAAATATGTATTGGAGAAGGATTTTCCAAGGTAAACGATACAAACTGCTGTGCATCATATTACGTATGTTCAGTTTGTCCTAATTATTTCATTCACTGCATCTATTCTCGGCGGTACACTTGGCAGAGATATCAAAAGGCCTAGAAACAGACGATCCGTATTGAATTAACGTATAAACAAGTAAAACGTTTTAGAAGCTTATCTAGTTTCTGGGCTGGATAGTTTAGGTGGCTGAGTAACGGATAAGGTTCATCCAGTTTAAATTTACTGTGAGATCTGGAAGCTGCGTTTGAGAAGGATCTTTAGATGATAGAGGAAGGTTTCAAGGCGGAGACCAAGTGTAAGTCAAGAAGACACAGAATACAAGTGAAATTATAAAAAAACCCCAACACAAACATTTCCTCATTACTCTTTCCTACTCCATCACTGTTGATCATCTATCTATAACCTATTCATTGAGACCATTCCAATGAGCCCAAACACGATACCTCTGCTGTAAGTTGGTAAGGGAGTTGGGTATTCTGCAAATTCTACGTGGTGCTGCAGCATCAGTTCAAGGTATGTTCTTCTAATATCATTGAAGTAACAGAATACCAAATTGTAAATCGATCAGACCTGTGGAAGACGCTCACATCCATTCATCAACTAGAAAAGAGCTGATAGTCTTCAAACGGCTGAACCGATTTAGATAAAACATGTCTAAGAACCATCGCTAGAAAACCTGCTTTCAAATAAAAAAAACCGCATTCAAATCGGTTCACTCGTTTAAGAGCTACGGTGCCACAGACAGACACATACACTAGCGGTAAAACTTATATTACCCCTTCTTTTTGCGTCGGGGGTTCAGAAGAGAACAGAAAAAAACAAAATGGAATAAAAACCAACCACCTCACAATAATAAACGTTAAGCCTAACACCCGAATAAAATATGACCAGCAAACACAGTTTCGATGGCGATACATTAAGCGGCCTATTTAGTAGCTAATTGTGCCAATAAGGGCGAGTAAAACAGATTTATTTTTTTGCTAGTCACGCGAGAAGTGTGAATACGGTTGTGGAGTGTGACAAGTGAGGGCCAATTTGGGTCGGGGGCGAGTGTTTGCCCACCGGAGGAGTGGGCCCACTTAGCCGGGAACACTTATTCGAGATTCAAACGTCAAAGTTTGCTGTTGCTCTGCTTTTTTTTACAAGAGATGATATAAAATTAAAACAAGGCGACTATCATGCTATGTTTATAGTCAAAGATGCTTTCTCCAAAGATTCAGGTGAAGTGAGAATGGAAGGCTAGTTTGCAGTTACAATCCTAATTATTAATATTATAAATGCGAAAGTGAGTTTGTTTGTTTATATGTTACGCTAAAACGGCTACTTTTCATCCTGGACCGCATACGAATACACCAGCACATTAATTTCGATTAAAAGGCTCCGCAGACAGGAGCGGCGCGACGCGACGACGACGACGCGACTCTGGTGGAACAATTTCTAAGCAAACTTCACGGAAATTCTTCTACCGATGTCGCGTCGTGTCGTCGCGTCGTGCCGTTGCGTCGCGGCTGGCGGCGAGAACCTTAAATATTTTGCTATACTTATTCCGAACTCATCACAATGCGCGCGGTTACGGATAGACATGCGATCATTTCATCGTTTTCTCGTCATTATTGGATTGAAAAAAACTGCATCGCAATACCAGTCGACATTGCGTTTTGTTTTTGTTTACATTTTATACTTTACCGACCATACTTGTTTGTTATCTGATAGTAGTTTTAGCTCCCAAATCGGGCAATGAAAAAAGTATCACATTATTATACAAACTATTAACTAACACCCGTGTTGAGTTACACAAAGACAATGGAGAGAGAAGCCCCGATATGCTTGGATATCGAATGACAGTAACGTGACATGTTACCCCATTTTGGTGACGATAAACGATACAAGTATAGTTAACATTAAAAGCCTTCACGGTCGAACGTTAGTTATCAAACGATGACGTATAAGTATTGTATTCATGTATATCTTATACTGCAATGTAACACTAAATCAGCATTTCACTGAACGTTTCTCTTTTTAAGCTTCGTGCAGACCAGCGCGACGCGACAGCGCGACGCCACATCGGCTATTGTTATACCGTCAAGTTTTCTTAGAAATTGTATTGTTCGAGTCGCGTCGCGGCGTCGCGTCGCGCTGGTCTGCACAAAGCTTTATTCCATTGTTCATATTTTTAATCACCCCCTCAATCAGTGACTTATCACGGTTTTTATTTTTAGTCAGTTACTGACGTATATTTTCATATCATTAAAATTTGCTTCTGATTTGATACCGTAATTAGCTGAAATTACAGTTCAGAATAAAAAAACATGAATTGTTTATCGGTACAATGTATTCTTTGCTCGAGCGTAGCAATTGAGGGTTCAAACCAAATCAACCTGTCAAAACAGTATGGTCAATGTTTTGACAGGTTGATTTGGTAACAGTAAACAATATGGTCACTACGCACAACGGTCCACCTGACGGACTAAGTGCGGCAACCAAACCCCATAACATAAAACAGTATGGTCACAAACAGATTTAAAACTCGTAAAGTCAGGATTGAGGCCCTAAACTACAATGGGTAAGGCGCATAACGTCAATTGTGGTTCATAACAATAATAAATTACATCGTCTAACAAGAGACGTGTCCAGAGAGTCTTGGACTCTTGGTGCAAGCACTTCCCACTGTAATTGTTGCTTCTAGCTGTGATTTTGATTAAATTATTAGTTCCCTCCGCTCAGGTCGTCGCGCGTCGTCAAATAACACATAAACAGTTGTTATGTCGCTTGAGCAATTGTTGACGACGATTTCTGTATTGTTGTTAGCATATGCAACTGGTACAGTCGCACGGTTATGTATTGTAGTCGTCATTCGCATATAAAAGCTTGTGCCCTTAATGATGTTGAATGTTTATTTACGTGACGAGTCTATTTTAATTTAAACATGTAGCGCGTAATTCTAAGGCGTGCGATTATTTATAGAACCTTTGTTGTGGATGTATTGATGTTTTATTGCTAATTTTAAACTAATGTCGGTGTCGCAATATTTCCCTATACGATTTCGTAACGTTTTTCATGTGATTTACCTCCATTATGTTACGTTTTTTAACGAAGTTCTAAATAATGTTGTTAGTAAACAAATTATTTAGCTGCCGAAGGTATCATGTGTTGGGTTGCCGTCATTGCCAACATTTTTAACTCCGCGTCTAATTTTAGAACTATTGGAACTTCGGAATGTCTACAGAAATACCAGTCATTACGGAACATTCGATTTTAATTAGTAATTACAGGTACATTGCGAACCACACCGGCGGCAAAACTCAATCAAAGATAAATAAGACAATTTCCACGGAAGGGAATTAGTGTAAATATTTAATAAGGGGAAATAGTGGCACAATTAAGGCTCGTGCAGACCAGCGCGACGCGACGGCGCGATGCGACACGAACAATACAATTTCTAAGAAAACTTCACGGTATAACAATAGCCGGTGTCGCGTCGCGCTGTCGCGTCGCACTTGTCTGCACGAAGCTTTACAGGCGTCGGCACGTACTGGGCCTAACAACACGCTGATTATAGCACGAGAGCTTTGTAACAATTACATGCGATATCGTTATGTGCGGTGAAAAACGTTGCAATTCTTTGATTATTAACAAATTGTTGTGGGAATTA
Source organism: Agrochola circellaris (assembly GCA_914767755.1). Taxonomy (NCBI): domain Eukaryota; kingdom Metazoa; phylum Arthropoda; class Insecta; order Lepidoptera; family Noctuidae; genus Agrochola; species Agrochola circellaris. Next base: position 5,449,548 of record OU611853.1, read on the forward strand.
TCGCGAAGGGATTCGTTTTTGTAAGTAGGACGTTAATCTTATTTAGAGTATTTATTTAATTGGATTAATAACAAGGCGATTATGAGTTATTTGATGTCAGTCACTTGTGATTCAACTTCAAAATATTTTATTTCACATAAACCTACAAGGGCACTTATGAAACGTCAGAAGCTAGGTGCACGGTTCCAATTGGTCGTTTCCTATGGAGAAGAGCCGGCAAGAAACTCCACGGTTACTCTTTTATTTTAAAAATAATTGGCTTTTACAATATTGTCAAATAACAGTGTTAAAAGGTATGGGAGGACAGTGTAGGTCTTTCAACAAGTACCAGGTATTTAACAAAATAGAAAATGGTCAACAAATGTACCTACAGTTCACTGAGATAAGATGGAGAGATAACAAATAAGACGTTAACAGGTTAATTTTTTCTATAAATACAACGACATTACGTACAAATACATATATACCGCAATACAAAAGGTATCAATTAAGCCACAATAAAAATGTAAGTATCAAAAGCCAAGCCGAACTAACTAAAATTCCTATATCTGATTCTGCATACAGAACAGTAAATAAGCCAGGTCGAGGTTTTCAACTTTGACCGACTTTTTCAGGGTTAGCTCAGCAAAAGCTACATAAACCGGCACATAATGACACCAGCTTAACATTTAAAACAGCTGTTGAAGGTTACTGACATAGTCGTTAAGATTACGCGAGAAATTTTTACAATCTATAAAAAAAATGTTTCATCCTATTATACAGGCTGAATTAAAAAACTCACAGCTAAGTACAGTTCAAAATCTACAAATTCAAAAGCGGAACGCATTCGACCCAGTAATTCGTAAACTATGGCAATTAGCCGCGATCAAACAGAGTACTTAATATTTATTTAAATTTTAAAGCCGAAACCATAAGTTTCGTGTACGGCAGTGGAATAAGTCCGATCACGCCATGGCTCGGCGCCGTGCCGGGGGATTCCCGACGATAAGTATTTCACTTTGTGCACGTGCAATTTACTGTGAGTGTGACTATAAAAATATTTACTACGCAGTACATTTACAACGGTCGCTGGCTTCACAATGGGATATAAATGCAAACAATTGTATTGGTTAAATTATTTACGGGAATGTACCGTTTTTGCATTCTGCACTAGAGTAAAAGCTCGTACAGACCAGCGCGACGCGACGCCGCGCCGCGACACGAACAATACAATTTCTAAGAAAACTTGACGGTATAACAATAACCGGTGTCGCGTCGCGCTGGTCTGCACGAAGCTTAAAGTCGGTAAAAATTGCGGGATATTTTTTTTTTATTTGCCGTTGTCCCTATTTTTTTTTCTTTCTTTTTATCTTGGACGTCACTAGTGACATCGGTGAAGGCATCTTTAGGAGACCAGCACCCTAATTGCGTAATACACGATCAATCAGAATCTGAATCGTTTTGAAGCCGATTGCTTCATAAGTTCGAAAAAAAATCTGCCCAACAACGTAAATAACGGAATGAATGTTGTTGAATTGTAAAATGAAACAGATTAGTCGTAATCTTTTACGAAAATGTGTTACGTAATTAGGCTACAGGGACTTATCTATACTTATATTATAAAGAGGTAAAATTTATTTGTTTGTAAGTTTGTACGTAATCTCCGGAACGCACTAGGAAGTGGTGAAGGGTGGGCGTTTTGAGGGACTGTCTTATGTAATTTTGACGTTCGAAAAGTGCTGATTCTCAGCCTAGTTTGAATAAATGACTTTTGTTTTTTTTTTTACCAGTCGGATTTGGAAAATTTTACTTCTTGCATTTGATAGCCTAAAGGCTCGTGCAGACCAGTGCGACTTGTCGCGCGACGCGACATCGGTTATTGTTATACCGTGAGGTTTTCTTAGAAATTGTATTGTTCGAGTCGCGTCGCGCCGTCGCGTCGCGCTGGTCTGAACAAGCCTTTATTCTTGAGGAAGGTTATAGGCTCGCAGACGAAGTCGTGGGCAGAAACAAGTAATTATTATAAGTCTGAAATCGCCAATTCGCCGCCTGATTTATTAATTAATACACAACATTATAAAGTTCACGTGTAGCAACTAGCATTTCAGACATACCAAAAGCTCTCATATATATCCTTATAGTTGGTTACATACAAAATAAAGTCTATACAAAGCAATACAGCTGCTAATCTTGGTCCGTCTTCGTACAAGACCACTGAGCCCCAATTCGTCAGGTCCTCGCGTCTCAGGGGACGATTGATAATGATCGAGCGAGAACACAAAGTAACGCCTGACTCTATATCCTGGCAGTGACGATGTGGAAAACGTTGCTGGATATATTCGTTACGTTCTGTCTTATTTGTTGTTTATTTTTGCAAGTCAGGTAAGGGGGATTCAAACACTATGCTTCCTCTATACGCAACACAGGTTTTTCCTAGCATAGGGGCCATTGTTCAATATTTTGTACCAGGCTATTTCCACGTTTAATAAGTGTCATTCTGTATCTGTACTTTTTACGTCAAATAAATATATTACTTATATTATATATTTATAGGTGTTTTGGGGTCAGAATACAATAAAACAATACATAATAGCTCAATTATCTGCAACAACGAATTATCCTAACCCTAAAATGCTGATTATACTTCATTCTCACCGAAACCAGTTTTGGTACATATGAGAAGATTCATCACTTCCATTCACACGGTTTGGACGAGAGCGTTGCGGCGGCGGCGCACCAAACCTGTTTCATAGAGACAGGTGTCCCGCCACCAGGCCTATTGGAGTGTTTTTTGTTTATTTTCCTTTATAATTGCGGCCTTAAGCGTGCCGTCCGCGTCCTCTCAACTCATCTACTCTATAGACAGCCATTGACATGTTTAATTATCAGAAATCGACTGTTTGACGCTATCGGTTTTTATTTCACTGCCAGCTCAGGTGTTTGAGAAATGCTTGCTACCGTTAATGAGTTTTTTTGTACTCTATTAGTAAACGGTAAAATATATTCGGAAGGAGTAGTCGGGTAGAAATATATTTCATGTTAATTAGGCGTGCCGTAAAACCACCATCAAACAAAAAATCATGTACTAGTGTAAAGAAATGTGAACATGTACCGTACTCAAACCTTTGAAAGCGTTCATTGTTTTATTATAATATATGAAATTAATTACATTTTCTAGTAGCACTACGCGTAGGAATTGCTAGGTGGCACGTAATTTCCCCGGGGCGGTTTGACGAACGGCGGATAACCGTTCAAGCGAAGAGCGGGTAGCGAATAACTTAGCATGGAAGCACTCCACTAAAATTCAACACGAACAAGTCTGTAGATAACCCCGCTGGTATCGACATATCGGCATGAGAATTTCTCACAGTTTCTAAGAAGGAACCGTTTTCGCTACAACTTGTTACTTATGGTAACGTTATCAGAGACGTGGGAAATTCAACGTGTAACGTCGGAACGTATTCAAAGTGTTTACATTGTTTTGAAGACGGGTAGAGATGGGATCGAAAGCATCGATATTATCGTGTCAAGCAGGAATGCGAATACCCCACGCGCGTTTCGGGAATATCAGCTCTTGTATCATCCTCCGTGTATGGAACTAAAGAATGTCTGCAGTTCTGCACCGGCAGACACAATATCTGTATGAGAATATTTTAAACAATTTGTATAAACTTGTCAATGGCTTCCGGACATGCCACTTAAGGATAATTATACCGATTAACAGTGAATGAATACCCGTTTTTTTATCCAACGTTGACTTGTTCGTCGTCTCTAATTCGAAGATAATTTTTAAATTGGATGCATCTCTAGGTCGACATCACATGAAGCTACTCAGCGGCTTGGATACGGCTTTATAAAATGATTGCAATCGTCCGCTTATCAAGTAAACAAAGTTTGCGGCATAGCGTACTGCAATATATTTATTTATCAATGAGTAAATACATTTGTTATCGTCAACCTGTTACCTGGTAAGGTTCGCCTTGACGTCTGCAGGTTGATGTGTAATGAACTAGTTTCCATAAATGATAAGATTAATTTTGGCGCCTAACAGTAATTTAGCTGAATCATTCTGCGTAAGTCAATACACGAGTCTGTGATGTTAGTTTTTAATTTACTAAAGAGTCGGTACCTAACTTTTTTTAATATATTTTTTTACTTAATTAACAACGCTTTATAAGAATATTTTATCAAAAATGTCTTGTTTAACATTTGATATAGATAATAATCGTTAATCATGGTTCACACAATCTGGTGACACCGTTATATTGGGCATAACTCTCCCGCTAGTTGGCAAGTGACTGTATCTCGCGAATGTTACTATTTGTCAAATGAGCTTCTGCGCAATAAATCTATTTGCAGGAACACTTTCCAGCTCATAAAAAAAATTAAACAGGGTCATTTAGAATATGTTTAAGACGTAGAGGTGATTGACTGGATGTATGTTTGATATATCAACGCCTATAATATGCAAGAATCTCGAAATTTCGGGAACATAGCTAGAATTAACTATAATTTAACTTAAGTTGTAACTTTGTAACGAAGAATATTTGAAAATTCAAACTAGGAAGCGCAGAAAAGACCCAATAGGACATAGGACATTGTTTAAGCCGGAATTCGCAGCCGAGAACTAGTGTCAAAAATATTTTTGGCATAGCCATTACTGGGTCACAGTGTAAAACATACATTAAGTGCAGTAAACAAATCTAAAAATAGTAGCACGAGTGCACGTGTACCGAGCACGCTATGAACTCGTGATGCAATAAACTTTGCTATCAGTTAGATACAATGAGTAATCGGGAAAAAATGAGTTATTTTTTTTATATATTTGTTTTATCAATTCTATTCACATTATTGTTTGTTTAAACTTTGATGTCATGCGGAAAAACCGTTGTGACCACAAATGATTGTTATTTATGAAGCCATTAAAGAACTTGTCGCTGTCACCGTTGGATATATTAAAGTATTTTTTTAAATAATTTAGTACTTATTGTAATTGTTGTTAAAGAATTTTGAAATAAATCCTATGCTATTAAATGAGCAATATTTGTATTTATATATATTTGTAATCACGTTTTCGAAAACGGTTCTAACGATTTCGATGAATGTTGCAATAAACCCCTCTATTGCACGGGGGCGAAAAATCGATCTAGATAGGTCTCATTTCTGGGAAAATTCGTTTCATCTATTTTCACCCGAGCAGAGTTCGGTCGACCAGCTATCTAATTACGTAAACGATTACGACTAATCTGTTTCATTTTGACTGTTCAACAACATTCATTGCGTTATTTACGTTGCTGAGCAATTTTTTTTTTCGAATCTTATTGATCGTGTATTACGCAAAATAAAATTAGTTTAAAATAATGTATAGAGAATTTGAGACATAACTGTTTGATTAGTGTAGGCACAAATAATAATAACAGGTAAAGGTAAAGAAAGTATCTATCCACTGAGGTCTCTAATTTTGTTTTTAGGCAAGTCCTTTGTAATTTCAGAGGATTTTCATAGTGGCATTTTCGGCTAAGCTTGAAAGAGTGTTTCTTGATGATACGGTAAGTATGGCTCAAGGAGAAGTAGGTACTCAGAGGGCTTTAAGTATATCCTGTAGTCACGACAGAAAAAAAAATGATATTTTTTTTTACGCCATCTTGGCTGCTCTTTGCCTTCATCTAAAAATCTCACACTCTTCTTCTCTCAACTGATAACTATTCGTATTTATTAAGTAACAAAAATATATTGAATTGTCTGATTTATGCAATACGATGTTTTCTTTTACAACATTAAAGATGAAATTTTGTTAATAGTAAACAAACACAAAAACGCTGAATATTTGTAAACACACAACGATATATTCAGCCAGTACATTTATGTTACCAACAGTGGAAATAGTAAAATAAAAGTAGAGCAAAATAAAAAGTCCGTACATAGTTGTGCACAAACACAGACGGGCGCCGGTAATCCACTTAGTGATTATTTTATAATGTCTACTTCTGTAATCAACAAGATTAAACTTCAATGCTGGCGGAGTCGGTGCAAAGTATCGCCGACGAAACAAGGAGTGGCGTTCGTCGATAGTCGATAAAAATTGGTGACTCACGGTCTTCCAATGATGTATTTTTGTACTAGCTATTTATTTCCCACATCTTCGCCCGCGTACAGGTCCGAAATTATTCTACGGGAATTTAGTACCGGGATAAAAACTATCCTATGTGATAGAGATCGGATATTCGGGTGCATATTTACCTAAAGTTAATTTTTGTCTAAGAAATTATGGAAGCGGATAAATCCCGGAATTCCATAAAATTCGGGAATGCACAATAATCGAATACATGGTATGAAACGACTTATCAGCCTACTTATGAAGGTTGCTTTTGCGGTGTTAACATAAAAATTTATATACCTACGGTAAACATTTTTTAACGAAACTCAGGCATCGAGTTGTTTGTCACTATGTGCTATGCCAATCTGGTAACCTACTTTACAACATTAGCCAGCATTCAAAAGTATTAAATTTATCAATTCCAGAATCGCGAGAATTTTGCGATCGATACAAAAGTGCATTCCATAATATCCAACACCTGAACGTAATTAAATTATACATTCGATTCTATAATCAAAACTCTAAATTTGTCGATCCCGGAATCCCAGGATTTTTTCGATACAAAAGTGCATTCGTTAATAGCCAACACCTGTACTTTAGGTAAATATGCATCCGAATATCCGATCTCTAGTTATAAACTATCTGTGAGCGAAATTTCATCCAGCTATCTAATTACGTAACATATTTTCGTAAATGATTACGACTAATCTGTTTCATTTTAAAAAGTTCAACAACATTCATTGCGTTATTTACTTTGCTGTACAGATTTTTTTTCCGAACTTGTGAAGTAATGGTTTAGCAATCAGTTTCAAAACGATTCACATTCGGACTGATCGTGTATTACGCACGTTTTTCGGGATAGAATATGAAACATCCAAACATAGACATACAAACTTTCACATTTATAATATTAGTAGGATTGAAGCGTCGTCGAGATAAAACGACGTGAATTATCCTTAAAGGAATTTCGATATCAACGGTACGTGCTGATAAAGCGTTATGGCAACAGGTTGTTGTCAATTGCTATTTTGTTTGGTGATAAATTTTATCAACATACGGCTTGTTGTTCAAAAGAAATTCTTCCTTTCGCACACACGAGTTTTTGACCGTTTCGATAATAAATTTTCGTGCACCCTTCCGTGGGAAGTGAAGCTTTAATATTTATACAGGTTGATGCGGAAAAGTTTTAGAGTTTTCCTTATTGGTTTTTGTATTTATGACTCAGACCTTTAACTACATACATGGCGTCTCGAAACCTGTTAAGGTTGTAAAATAATCTACATGATATATTTGCACTTACGTCAACCCAATGACGAATCGAAGTCATCAGAATAGGTACATACCTGAAACGAAAAATAAAATAGTTAGGTATACAATAATAACAGAACATAATATTGATGTATTCTCCGACCTCAAGACATTTAATCAGCATTCGTTACAAGTCCTTTTTTGTATAAATTTCTAAATAAAAAGTAGTCTAACGTAATGGTATACATTCATACACTCCCACGTCCCTTGTTATTACGTTGAATATTAAACAAGAATAGACCTATGTACATATAAGTTCATAGAGTAAATTTTAGCGGGGATTTAATTTTTCCTTTCTAGTTTAGAAGCAATAGAGATGTGAAATATTAACGTGTTGCCCTGCGCTGTGGTCCCGTGTTGAATTTACGAGCCGCCATAACGGAACCAAAAGTATTTTAAAATATCAAGTAACCGCGTCAGAGATGAGTAAATATAATGATTAATGAGTGTGATTAGATAACGCAGATTTTTTTATAATAATAATAACCCCACCGCCGTATCTCTACGTTGACGTCGTGGTGGGGCTTGCGCGCTCCAAACTGTCGGTCTGTGCCGGTAGAGTTTACTTTGCCGGAACAGGTCTAGAATGAGGGGCCAGGCCAAGAGAGATACAGAAACCCGCAGGGCAGCATGTGGCGAGCTGTTGGGCAGTAGCGACCCCACGGACCCTATCTCCCGGGAGAAATCTTGTTCCTCATATCTGGTTTGCCTTTATTGGCCGACTGGAGTGAACATTGACGAGGAACAGACCTTCCACCTCATTCTTGCCTTAATTGGCCGGCTTGAGTGGAGATTCGCAAGAGCAAACGTGCTCGGAGGAAGGAAGTATTCCAGTAAGTGCTCGTAGGGATCTTGACCATCTTCCGGGCTCTGGGATTGTTCTGAATGCCGTGGAATACCTCTCCACTCCTCAAGCATTTCAGGACACGTTGCCCCCTTGTCGCTACGTCACTATGTGCTAGCGGCAGTTTTCGGGGGCCCATTACTGAGTGTGCAACCACCCCCATGTTTTCCGTGTACATATAAAACATTGGTCAGGCAGGGGCCATAGTCAACCAAACCCATAGTCCAATATCTTTTTTTCCATATCCTGCAATAGGCCTGCAACAACCGGGGATTGTCTTTGGGTGCACTTGTATAGTACATACAGGGAACGTCTAACGGGCCTCTGCAAGTTGGCTTCGGCCCCTCGTATGCCTTCCAAAGGCCCGGGACCCCAGGGTCCCGAGAAATGTCAAAGATAATAATAATAGTTACTGCGGAAAAGCTTTTATGACCCGTTTTGTGGCACAGAACTTTCTGTCCACATGATTTCATCCGGATTTTTATGACGATGAATCATGTTTATGGTCTCTTTTTAGTTCTCCGAAAGGATATGAATCACGCATCTGTATCCTTATGGCGCTAATTCTTATATCTGATGCAAGCTTCCTTATTACTTTGAAATGCAACGACCAAATAAAAACCCCATTGGTTGTTTGTTCCGGCAGGTCTTCTGTGAATTTAATCAGAGATAACAATGCTGTCGCCAATGATAATAATCAGTTTGTTGTGACTTTAAGTTGTGTAAAAAATATCGGAGATTTCCTCAACCGTTACAAAATGTCTAACCGGATGCAGCGGAATACCAGTACTTTACATGGAGCGACTGCCTATCTGGCCTCCACAACCCAGTAACTGGGTAATACGATACCCCTTGGTAAGACTGGTTGCCAGACTTTCGGGCCTCTGACGACCCGTAACGACTGTCACAGATCCACGAACGACAGCCGGGAGACCGGGATCAACGGCTTAACGTGCTTTCCGTAGCACGGAGGAGTCTCGGTATGTAAAGATCAGAGTCACCCATCCAAAGACCAACCTCGGCAATCATAGCTTAACCTGTCAGATCGACCCGTGCAGCTGTTATTACTTAGCCACGAGCTCCTCACAGCACTGTATACGTTAGTATGTATTATACAAAGACATTAATAATGTATCCTTTGAGGCTAACCGTCCAAAGGTCATGTTTGGGTCAGACAAATCTCCATTAAAAGCTACCCAGGGAAAGGTCGCGTTTTTGGCTTTCATCACACATAATTACAACTTGATCCTATGTCCTCGAGCGTTATGAAGTACATCTGTACCAAGATGATTTCATAAATATGACTTCAGACGAGGTTCTAAGACGTTTATGTAGGATTACACTCGCGACAATCTACTAAGTCCGATTTGACCGCTAGAAAAATACTTTGTGTAGTGATGGACAATAAATCGGTTGCTTTATTAAACGATTCTCTAGACATATCGATTGATCATAACTTAGAGAGTTTGTAATCGACGATTTATCTATATTGCTTAAAACTGATTCTCGAGGCATATCGTTTTATTACACGTAGGTACTTACGAGAAGGAAACGTCAAATGGGACTTCTTAGATTGTCGCGAGTGTAGGCTTTAGCGTTTATTCGACTCAGAGGTTTAATTTTGAAGTGATAGTGTCTAGTAGAGCAGTTTATAAATTGAAATTAAGTGTTGGTGATGAGGGTTCAGTAAACGAGTATTAGGCTGTTTAGCTTCAGATTATACAAATTGCGAAATACTAAAAATGAAAGCTTTTTATTATATTCAACAGTTGCAAACAGTTGGGATTTATTTACACAACGGGCAAAATCAGTGATTAATTCATTTATAGATATAAGTTGGGAGTTGTGGTGGCCCAGTGGTAACAGCCTCGACTTACCGAGTTGTAGGTCGTGGGTTCGAAGCCAGCCAGGCGCTTTACTTTGTGTAATAATTTCATCAAATTAAAATTCAAAAGTCATGTATTCAAACTAAGCTGAGAATCAGCACTTTTCGAACGTCAAAATTACATAAGACAGTCCCCCAAAACGCCCTTTTTAGTGCTTTCGCTGGGAAGAAGTGGCGCAACATCACCACTGGTCTCAAATCGGTGAAGGTAAACATCGTCAGGAAACTGGCATGTCCTAGAACCGAAAATTCGAAGACATGTGACATCTACCAACCCGCACTGGGGCCCGCGTGGTGGATTACAGCCCACTCCCTCTCGAAGAGACGAGGTCTATGTCCCAGCAGTGGGAACACTATAGGCCGATTTTGCAGGTACAAGTTAACACCTGCTATCTTGACCTAACTGGCGGTCTTCATTGAAGCAGACGTGTACAACATTTACAACAGTGCGCTTACACAGGTCATTTGCATATCTTAACTATTGACTCGTCTAGACTGTTTGAATTAGTGTTCAACGAACTGAGACTGCCTGATTTACGAGACTGTTAAATTGCTGCCAAGATGCATGGCGAATTTGTGGAAAAAGTATGCCCAACTGACAATGTATTGTGTTCTGCAAGCCTATGGGCGTTTGTGCACTCCGCGGAATTTTTATGTCCGGATGTGTGTGAAATCTCCATACATTTGCCGGATCATCACGTGACATTTGAACGAACCGAAGTCGAATTCCGTGTATAGTCGAGCTCGTAATTCCTTCATCACTTTTGACAACATGATTGACGTGTAAAAGTGTTTGTATAAACCTACTTACAAAAATTAAATCTTTTATCATTTAGCAATTCCCAGTAAATTGAAACTTCACTTAAGAGGCTTACAACAGCTAATGCGCGGTCACTGTCGGACTGCATAGAAATGAAAGAGAAGGGCGATGACACGACGCAGGTAATTTATTGCAAAATATGAAGCAGTTAGCGATTTACAGAAAATCTATTGATTGGACTGGAAAATTAAAACACTATTATGCTAATATGTAGCTTGTAGAATAATCTGACAAAAAATCAGAATGATTGCATGTAAATTAATATGATTTTTAATCGTTAAAAGAATTTTTTAGAGATATCTTCATGATTTTTTTCTATCGTATCAAATTAGTTGTATTATGTTTTCAACACACTATCATACTAGCATATATCCTGAAGAATATCATATATTTTTCTGATTTTGTTTACTGCAGTGGATCATATTCTTTTAGGCATTATAAAACTCGCGTTTAGGCACGTTTAGGTCCTGTAGTCCCCTTAATTTGAAATTATCTAACTGTTACATAGACAAATAAACCTTGTTGTTTTATGACGTTCCAGTGACATGCAACCTTAGGGTGGTAGAGCAATTATTTTACGATGTCGACTATACAGTCCTCGCAGTTATTTTACGAAAATGCATAAAGCTTCGTGCAGACCAGCGCGACGCGACACCGGTTATTGTTATACCGTCAAATTTTCTTAGAAATTGTATTGTTCGAGTCGCGTCGCGCTGGTCTGCACGAAGCTTAACACCACAGTGATCTTTATTCTCATTGCTATAAGGTGGTTGTCCGAGGTTAAAAACCGGCCAAGTGCGAGTAGGACTCGCACACGAAGGCTTCCGTACCACCATACAATATTTAGCAAAAACGCAAAAAAAATAAGCGTTTCTTGTAACCCCCGACGCCTTTTAATTTTTATTATTTGTTGTCATATTGGCAATAGAAATACACAATCTGTGAAAATATCAACTTCCTACCTAATACGGTTCATGAGATAGGTCGCTGACAGACAGACGGGCGGGCGGACAGCGGAGGCTTAGTAATAGGGTTCCGTTTGGCACCCTTCGGTTACGGAATCCTAAAGACTGTGATAGAACTGTACACCTACGCACTAAGTTTCGATTGGGGCACTCAGTCTGAACAAAATCTATAATGTGTTTCTCGGAAGCCGGAATTGAAACAACATACACGTGATAACAATACCAGGTATTATTAGATTCGCTACCTACTTCTAAAGGTTACCTATAGCGAGTCTGTGACTCATGCCATGAATAAAGGTTACTGGGAATCTGCTTAATTTATTTGTATTTTCATAGTTATCGCTTGGAAAGAAATTAGATTTTTTGTTTTGCGTCATTTTGATTGATGCACAAGGCACATTCATTGCACATCTGCAGTGGTCTACCAAAATCATAATTCTGGAGGACAGCAGTAAGTAATGAATAGTTAAAAATTGCTTGTGAAATAAAAATACTCAATTCTCCAGTCCAGTCAAACGACGGGATACCTACATATCTGAGTTAATTAAGGTTCTGCCTTCAATGAAAATTATTTTTATTTTTGTATTTCAGATTTCGATGTCGCAAGCGTAAAAACCCGAGGCACAGTGTTGCAGATAAGCCAAAAAAATAAGGATTTTTTTTTTCTGTTATTTCCTGATCATTGTAAACATTAATGTGACTATCTTTTTTATGTGTCACGTTTAATTAAAGCATATTAACCGGTAAAGCCCTGATAAACAACTAATTAACGTGCTAATTGACGTGCTTGAGGGTCACCCAGGGCTTTACCGGTTAAAAAAAAACAAGACGACGTTTATTTAGTTACCTAATCCCCTTAACTGTTATTAAAGAGTCATAAAGAACCCTGTAAGAAATCGACACGTGTTTCATCTCTCAACGAGGCATCCTCAGGATGACCATTGACTTGTGGCGAACCCATACACGACGTGTTGCCACGTCAAACGCCGAATGTACACTGCATGCAGTGTGAAACACGTGTCGATTTCTTACAGGGTTCTTTATGACTCTTTAAGAACAGTTAAGCGGATTAGGTTTCTAAATATACGTCGTCTAATGTATTTTATAATGGATTTAATGGAAGTCACGCCTGAGTCAATTAACTAGCATAATTTAATTTATGGTCACAATCGGTGCAAACAACCTGTTTTTAATCATTTTTTTAGGGTCAATAAGTTCAATCATAGGGAAAACGACAAAAACAAAATAACTGTTCATTCGGGAAATACGTCTAGATAAGAGCAACATGTAGGTACCAACGTCGTAAGTATGTATTGTGAATGTCAATAAATATGTTTTCTATGTACCGACAGACTCATTTCTCTGGTGGAATGAGAACAAAAACAGGAAAAAGAGGGCTTATATTTAATTTAATACTCCTTTTAATTATAGTATTGGCTCTTGATCTTAAATTCAGGTTAAAAGTTGGTCGAACATGGTTTACGAAACTGCAGATATTTCATAAGGTTGTGACTGTCCACATGTTGATATCGGAAAAATACGAATAAAATAGTATTAAAAAACCTCCATAATTTTTTTACTATAGGGAATTCCAGGGTGTAGGTAATAATATCCGACCGAGTGAAGCAGCTTGTAAACAAAGAGAAAGGGTCAAAACGGCAATAAAGATTCACTTTTATAGTGAATCACGCTGTATAATGTCAACAGTAATCGGAACTCTGAACTGATAATTCATTGTCACAAAATAGATTGGAACAGAAGCTCCATTCAATGAGCGAAAATGCATGCACACATAATTACGCGTCAACTTACAATAAGTACAAGATGCAAGAAATGCCAAAAAGTATCGATATTATTATAAAAATTAAAACAAAAAAAATATCGATTTCGATACCTATATCGGAAAAGAACCATCGATATCGGTGAAATTGTCTAAAAAATATTTGAACTTTATAAAATTCTATTGTTTGTTTTTTGTTCATATAAATACCAAACTAGAAACATAATTTCTGATGTTCAATTATAAATTAATAAAACAATGATAAAAATAAGTCTACATTTTTACGGCTCTCTTTTCCAGCAGTTTTAATATCATTGGCGAAAACGGTGTTGCTTTTGGAAATATATCGTGATACATTTTCGATAATTGATATTTTATATCGATATATCAAAATAATAGATATCGCCAAAAAATATAAAACAAACAAAAAACATCGATATTTACAAGCCTATTCGTTTGACATACCTAGTTGAGATCATACCCGTCTGTGAGCTTGCGCCTGTTTTCGCTCGCTGTACGGAGTGAGTCTTCTGTACCTGTCTATTTTGTGTCATAGACGGCAGTCGAGCACTCAATAAACACCCCTCCACAGTTCTTGGTAATCAAACCGCAGTATTATCAGACCCTGTGGGTTTTTTTTTAATTCCCCGAACCCATTAACGGCTGCAAACCCTAGGTTGGATAGTTTTCCGCATAAGTACATGTCATTGTGAACGGAAATAAAATTATCGATGAACTGACGATTGATCGCTTGAACCTGACAACGTTTGTAAACATACGAATGTTATTTTAGTGTTTGGTTATTGAAAGTCTTTACAAAAAAGTTTAATTAAGTAATGGATATTATACGAAACGAATCAAAGACATGCAATTAGAGACCCCCAAAGCGGTTGGGTTTTGAAGTGAAGATTACATAAATCCTCTAACATTTCTCCTCTAATAATTATGTAGTACAAACAAATAGTATTTCAATAAAATCCTTTGTCTGCACGTGGACATGTTAATAAACACTTCGTTGGTATCATTAAAAGCGGCGACCGTGGCATTATATGCGTTGCGTTATAAATAGCTCGGAATGAATAAATTTAGTTGAGGAAAAAAATCAATGAAGGCGCCTGCATATATGCAATTTACATCTGGTTATTCCCACTCGAAGAAAAGCGTATGACTTTTTCAATGTAACTAATGTAAATATCGCAATCATGGCGCCATTTGGAATTGCATCACACAAAACAACCTAAAAACAAGTCAGAAAAAGCCATTACTTTACTCAAAGCAACACAATCATTCAAACAACAAAAATTATATTTTATCTCAAAACTAAAAATAGAATAGGCGGAATAATGACGTCATTACACAAATTACAAGCTGCCAATGACGAGACATAACTGTAATTAATCTTGTGCGCCTAGGCACAACGTATAGTTATTTCGTTCGAACGAAACGCTTCAACGTCGCCGGTAAGATCGTATAATTTGAGCAAACTATCAATTACAGGAAGGCGCTATGTAAATGAGGAAATATATGAAAGAAATAGAAGTATACAAGGGGAAGTAAATGATTAGGAAGCTCTATTATTACTTAGGTATACAGCTTGTTCATGTTTATTAGAATTCAACTGGCGTCGTCCGAATCGAAGGATATGGAGCACATACAGATCGATACTTTACGTTGTTGCTTGTTAACATTATTACTCGGTTCAAGTAAATTATATAAAATCTCTATTATATAATAGCTTCTTCCATCCTACTCCTTTATTTTCAAAATGCCTGTTATTGCGCTAATGAAATCCATGCGATATGAAAACGACCCAACTCACCCCTCGCAAATAAAATGTCTATGAATCATTCAGTCCCAATAGCCACGCTCTACGGAAAATCCAAAAACATCTTATCAGCCGAAAAAAACACGTCATCTAGCAATAAAAGACCCGTGACGTTTATCTTGTTCAAAATACAGGAATACGCTGTAACTGAAGTGTGGTACATAATGAGCTGTCGACGTCACAGCTTCGAGTGCATGACGCACGGTTAGCGGAATCGGAACTAAGCCTACATTCGCTACCCACGCGCGCCAGCCAACACGTGAAATGAGAAATAGGATTAGGTGACGATCAATGGTGACCCCAATTTCATCCCTAAATGCGGTCTATATGACATATGGCAGTAGATCTGCTCGGTGCTTAAGTACGGCTGTACTTAGTTGTAGGATAATGTAAGACTGAGTAGGATAGCACACATCTATGTCCGTAAAAGATTACGGAGATCTTGCAGCAAAAACATTCTTTATCACTGCCATCAATAGTTCAGTATATCAAAATATCAATAAATAATTAATGATAAAAACTTCCGGTTAACGGTATTATTAGACTATATCAGCTTAAAGACCCAAACGTCTAAATCCGTCCAGTGCCGGACATATTGTGTTTTATTATCCTCGTATTGTGATCGGATTGTGCTACAACCACCACGCTTGCTCAGAAACTGATTCGTGCTAGCAGTATGACGTTATAAGCAGAAATGAGGACGTTGCTACCCACCATTCTGACCTTTAAAACTTACAGGAAAAACATTTTCCTCATCGATCTGACCTGAAATCCTCTTTTATTTTCAGCTTTTACTCGGCGAGTGGGAGGTTCTGTTCTGGTAAGACACCGTCTCTCCATTATACAATCACTGTTTTCCATTACTAACATCATAAACCATATTTTCTTTGCTCTATTTATCGTTTATAAATAGGTATTACCTTAGAATGGTACCCATGGCAACGCCTACGCATCTCGTGGATCGCGTGTCCCGATTGAGATAGGTACAGACAAGGTAAGGTATTTTTAACTCAGATCCAATCCAATATCTATTTGTATCCTGAGTTCATGACGTTCTTGGTAAGTTAAAGGGAATTAGCTGTTTCGTAATTTATGTTAAGTGCGTTTAGCTGTATAAAATTAAATATAAGTATAATTTGGACATTTTGTTTATTTATGACGGCTATGTTTGGATCAGTCTATAAATAGACGAGTATTTTTTATTCGAATCTGTTATCCATTTCTATCTGGACGTCATTGTGAAGTTAGGGGTGGGCGTTTGTTATTTAGACGAAGTTAAATCTGATGTTTTCAATGATTTGATAATATTTTTTTAATATAAATTCTCCACACAATGGGTGCTAGAAGATGGACGGCGCCGCCGAGGCCCGCCCAGGAAAATATGGCGAGACAACCTGGACGGGTACCGCGGGAGCTGATTCGAGGTAGCGCGCGAAATTAGTTCCTGGACGGATTTATGGGAGGAAATTGCCCAGCAGTGGGACAGTAAGGAATAACAAAAAAAAATACACTAGTTTTGTAAGTAAGTCACAGTGACCTAGACTCAAGGGGCTTCTAAGGTATTTTATTGGCTTAAATATCTGGCGAAGTTATTTGTCAAGTTTACCAAAATGAACCTCAATACAGGAAACGTTTCAATAATCTACAGGTTTTTTCCCTTTAGTGATACAGTGACATTTGGGGAATCGTAATACATACACAATATTGTTTCAGAAGTATCGGCATTACTGTTATGATAGTTTCAAATGAGAAAATCGCACTTTTTGTTCCATTGGAAGCATTCATATTTACAGAGGCTATTACAGAGATTCATATAGCAGGTGCCCGCGGTGACCCTAATTCATTATCTAAAATAAAAGTAGTTTTTCTAAAATAGAAGTTACCCCTTATAACTTCAGCTATCTGCCAGTGAAAATCCCGTCAATATCGGTCCAGCCGTTTCGGAGATTAGCCGGAACAAACACACAAACAGGAAGACGGACAGATAGACAGACAAAAAAAAATTGATTTTTGTTATAAGTACCGTAGAAACTTTCATAAGCATTAAGTAAAAAGCTGTTTTTTTGATATTACAAACAGACATCAATTCTATTTATAAAAATAAAATAAAAATGTGTGGAGGTTCCTGTCTCTGCAGCCCTAACCGGTAGCTTGGACCCTGTTCCCGACACCGGCAGAACACTATTTTATTATCGTTTATTAAGAAATAGTTTTAAATATTTTTACATCGTTTTTTAAGAAATATTTAAAAATATATTTTGTGTGTTAAGAACTGTAATAAATGAAGTAATAATTATATTTGTATGTTGTATGTAATATGTATGTATAGTTTCAACAAGTGTTTGAGAGTTTGATAGAACAGGAAAAAATTCAACGGAACAAAGTCCATTTACGAAACAAACGTTGACAGTAACATGCTATGTAAGTAAATACTTCGATTATTATTTACCTATTAACATGATTAACTTCCAGGAAAGAGCCGTTGAAGAAATTGAATTAGAAAAGCGCTCACGCCGACAAACGATATAACAACTGACCGCTAATTTATTTAATAGACCACCCGACTGGGCGTTGATCCAGGTCATACAGTTGCCGCAAATCATATCTCAAGTTATTAACCACCCCACAATTACAATAAAACGTTAGAATAATTAAACCTGGAATAAAGATAAAGAAAAAAAAACCAGTCGTTCCACAAGTTGAAAGCCGCTAAATCGAATTTAATGATTCATTGCTCTATTTTAATTTGCAATACAGATTGGCCGCCGGAGTTAATCGGTGCAGGAAAGAAGTAAAAATATTCCAAGTTTGAAAAGTTTAAAAGCAATCTCGGCTGACTGTACCGGGCGTTTTCATCGACGATGAACAGGTAAAAAGTGGCGAATCGAAAACAATCAATCCTACGTCGACCGGCCGACCACCCAGCACGGACAACCTAGGACGCGCTGCATTACCCATGTTACAGACGGTGACAAAACTGCTATAGCAACTCGCGCGCATATTTAATTACACAGACACAGATTCCGTATCGTTATAAAATAAGGATGATAGTAACGAAGATGTTCATTTGATTTTTTTGTAAATTAATGACTTCCGTTATAAGCGTTTATTTCTGTGTTAATTTCGAGAACGTCATATTAATTGAAGTCAATGTTCAAGCATTGAATTCAGAATAATAAGCTCATAAAAGCGAAACTATTATTTCGTGTACTCGCTTTTCAGTACCTAAGGTAACTGTCTTGCTGTGCACTGATTAAGTCTCATAATGAAGTTCGCTTGCGATGCAGTTTTAATTACACTGAGCGGTAAGAACAGCAATGGCTTCGTTTTAATATGAAAAAGATACAAAAACACACCGCTATCGCTACATCAAAGTATCGCGATCTCTTAAAATAATACTTCTTCTCGCATTATCGAGAAACAGTAAAGAAAATACGTAGTATAAACTGTATAACAGATCATTATTGACCACTTAGGTCAGCGGCAAACATTCTCAACAGGCCAACGCCCCACCGTGCGTCTCGCCGCCGGCAGCCGAATATCGGCCCAACACAAAGCGGCGCAAGTCACAAAACCGCGTGGCGGCTCACCAGATAGTTGGATTCCATCCTATACACTGCGCTTCAATGCAGTTCCCGGAATGCATTGGTCTCCGTTGCAATATTTTTGTGTTATGGCGAGCCAATTTGGTGCAGATTTTTTCCTGGTAGTTACGTCGTATATCAAATAAAGTGACCTTTGAATATAATAGCTAAGGGTTGTTGAATAGATGTTTAGTATTCAAGGTTCTTTTTTGTGTCAGGTAATCCTTTGAGGTGCGCTGATTTGTCGTCGTTTCTCGCAAGATGTTTATGATCCGATACCTGGCCCCCCGAAAGCGGCAACGACCATGAGGTTATTAAACTTGTTTTTGTTACAATCTCACAGACACAATATTTAAATTTTTCGCTATGCGAATAGTAGAATACGATAAACACGAAGATTATATTGTATCTTCATCTGTTGATGGATAGCAGTGTTAGCTTCTTCAGCGTTAGTGACAATTGAGTGAAATAAGCTACGTTACTTTATGAGGATTCTTTTTTTTTTGTTTCCATCTTTAAACTGTAAATCCGTGCTCAATTCACATAAATGGAGAAGCAACTTTTATGCGTGCCTGTACCAAAAATGCGATTGTATTAATATTCCTATTTTGCAGCACAAACATAGAAGGAACCCTACACCTGCCATTTTGTAGGGTGTACTTATGACAAACAAAATTGTCAAAAATGTTTTGTTGTTAATTGCAACTTAACGAAAGTAAGCGTAGACGCTCGCCGGTACAACATATAAATAGTTCGTTGAAGCGTGAAACTGTCAGAGGAACATGAGTTGACGTGACGAGGACACGTAAAGTAACGGCTTAACTAACTTTCTCGCATCTGACAATGTGTAGCGAATCTTTCGACAACCTTTTACGCACTTCCAAACTTACTTCATTGGCGTTTGGAGAGTTGAAAACAAGTACAAGAATGGGAGGGTTCCAAACCCTGATAAAAGGAAAAACTGAGAACGCAAAAACTACAGCAATTTTTAGAACCAAGCCTGTAACGAGAGCTATAAAGTTGATATAATTAGGACACCTAGTACCTATTGAGGAATTGAGTATCGACGCAACAATTGGCCGAAAGCCGAGGGGCCGCGAGTCAAATGCCGAAACCTTTGGTGTGCATCGCGAGTTCGCGACACGCCGCGTTATCCGTCATAAAAGCGTAGCGGCTAATGAGCAAAGTTTCCACAGCCCGCTTGTGTCGCAGGCGGCGCTAACATTACCAGTCGTGGACTTATTGTAGGATTCTCGTAACATATAGTTTAACTTTATTAGAACTACTCAGACCAGCTCTAATTAACATACAAATTAGATTTACATTCCAACTAAGATAATGAAATGACAATATGTCTGTTTCAATGTAATTAATTAAAAATAACAAGATATTATTTCTAAATCGTTGATGTTTGAACATGCCGAAGCTATTAAAGAAAGTTGTTATGAAATAAAGAATGATACGGAGATCATTATGTGGGCGTGGAGCTAAACAACATCAAGGTTAACATTAATGTACACGTGCTTCGATACTCCGCTAATTCCATAAAGCACGTGTTTAAATGTTTAGAAACAATGAATCACGAATGTCTCAAATACATATATTTTTTCACCCAATCGAAAGCTCTTAGAGTAACAACAATTGAAGTTGAAATGGCTAATAAAAATTCCTGAACCAGTGAACGCTGTGGAAAGTACATTCTCTTAACGATGCGTTGAGCTTCCCAGTTCCCATGTCGTGCAATTTAGTAACAAAGCTAACAAAGAAAATACAGTAAAAATCTTACCAAGGATTTATAATAATTAGTGTACGTCCTTTCATTATCGTACTTTGTACCGCTAAACTACCATAAAATCAGATAAAAATTTTCTAACAATGAAACCAAGAAAAAAAGGAAAATCAGGTGACCTTAAACGACAACGAATTCAAGCTGAAACAATTACACGCACATCTAGGGAGCGAAACCGTAAGCGCATGCCATGGCCGGCCGACACGAATATTTCACTTATTTTGCATACTAACAAGCAACGGTCCCGCGCAGGCGCGACAGGTTGCGTCACCGGCCGTTGCGCAATCCACTCACGCGCATGGAGACTGCCATTCATCCGGCCGCCTCGCTTGGTAACAGACTAGATTCGCAAGATCTAGAACCGCGCTTCCGACAATGTCATTAATGTATTGTGTGACGCAGACACTTTATTGGCTCTGTTAAATGGCATCTCGGAACCGAGGTGCTTGGCAACAAAGGATTTGCCAAACAACGATAAATGCCACTTTTTATGATAAATCATATCGATTTGTGTGTCTAATAATCTAATGCCAGTACTGTATTATAATTATGCGTCCATGATAAATATTTGTAAATTATTACAACAGCAGTAAACGGATGAGTTTACTCATCCGTTTATTGCTGTTGTAATAATTTACAAACACACAGCACCACAGCACACACACAGCATCACACACAGCGCACAGCATCATAGTATCTTTTAAGATGCTGTGAATTAACATGAAACTACAAACCGATGATAATAATTGTCCCATAACTAAAGTAGTTTCGGTTCACTACTTTGAGATTACGTCACATATGCAATTTTTCGGTGAAGGAAAACGTCGTGAGGAAACAGGCAAGTCCTAGAAAATAAACAATCGAAGACTTGTGAAATCCACCAAGCCGCACTGGGCCCGCGTGGTGGATTACAGCCCACTCCCTATTATACAAAGAGGAGGCCTGTGTTCCAGCAGTGGGAACAATATAGGCTGATTAACAATACGCGATTATTGATTGACATTGGAGTTCGTCTCTATTGAACGGCATTCTTGATATCACTACGTTTTTTGACCAAGGTGCGAAAATTTGCGATAAAGGACTCAGCAAAAAAATTGCAACTGTAAAGCTACAGGAAAGGCGCCCGCACAAATAAAAAAGTAACCATATCCATTCATAAAGATTAGTGCGTGCAACATTTCTGCCGAACTTTCGCGCGATAACAGACCGGATATTTGGCCATGTGTGGCATTGTTCACACAAGCCCATTCGCTATACTAAGATTAAAAACACAATAAGTATTAGTTCAATCGACCATAGAGCTAAGGTCTGTACCCAATTTGGATTGACGATTTCCTTAATGTTACTCCTTCCGTTTGTCCTTCGCTAGCGACGAATCCCTAGCACTGTTTTTAGTTAACCTGAACAAGGAAGTTATACGGGTTACACCGGAGTGGAGCGGTCAAAATAATTATAATTATGTAGGTACCTGGCTCGCGAGGTTGTCGCCATGTGGGATGTGGATACAGAAGTCATTGTGCCGATAGTCGTGACGGCCATAATAGCCAAGAGTGTCGACCAAAACCTGAGGAGGTTCTCGTTAGGCAGCTGGATCAATGGCTTGATTCAGAAAGCGGTACTTCTGGTCACAGCACGAATCGTTAGGAGGTTCCTCTCTCAGGAGCCCTGACCACAGCTAGCTTAGACCCTGTTCCCGATACCGGTCGGCTACTATTTTTTATGTAGGTATTTTTAATGTTTTTATAAAAATATAATCAAAGGTTAATTATATGTCTATAAATTAAATAAAAGTAAATAATAATGATACGAAAACATCTTCAGAACTAATTGTTAACAGAAGTCAGCAGTAGTACTGTCTCTGTTTACTTACCAAATGGAAAGGGCGCTCCAACAATACGCCCTTTGGGTCTAAATGTCAAACGGTAATTGAGTTGAGCTAGTGCTGTGCCGGGTAATAATGACACTTACCGGATGTCAGGCTGCACGTAAATTGTTTTGAGTTGCCAACTAAATAATTTGATAATATTATATGTATACAAACCGGATGCAGACATCAACGGCACAGAATGCTAATTGTCAGTTATCGAAATTGGTAAAAACCAGTTGCTCGATCAACAAACGTAATTATAAGGATAAGTTCAACGATTCGGTTTGTGTTCATTCCATAACAAATGAGCACGCGATTATTTTATACATCACCGTTTGTATTGACGCCGTCGTCAAGAGGAAGCTTTAGGTGGTTGGATTTTTCCTGTACGTTTTATGTTTTTTTTTTACCCAATTTAGGAAGCTCCTGTTACCTTTACAACTTCAGTGTTGAACTCGCGAGACATTGAAATGAAATGATGAAATTATATTTATTTCTGTAAATAGGTTATCTTAATGTTTTAGTTCGGTGTTTCCTATCCGACTACTCTGAGAAGAAAGATCGAAACAAACTCAAGAAGACTATCGAGTCTCTTTTAAAGTCCAGACATAATCTTGGTCAGGTTATATGAGGACCATGCAGATTAATGCCTGCGATGGTCTTTTGAGGAAAGAACCACACAAATTTGGACCTGTCCAGTCAGTGCACGCATTTGTCAGTAATCGTGAGCTCAACTTAGAACTTATTAAGCTCAACGACTCGACGAACAATACCAAAGAATGGGCATTTGGGTTGGCCGCGTAAAATACTCAAAACTGCCAGATTATAATAATAAAAAATAATAAAAAATGATCGCCAACTTTGAAGGATTTTCGCGGTATTCCTTTTAGAGCAGTCTCCCTAATGTTGGATGTATGCAACATACCTATAAAATGTAGTCAATACAGAGATTATCGGGCATCGCTCTGACCGCTAACTATAGTAAAGGTGATCTCTACCTATCCAACGGATGTTTATACAAGCTGATAGGTGAATTTTCCTCGGTTAGTTCAACCAACTGACTTTGATCGGACAAAAAATAAATTAAGCAAAAAATATGGTTAAATAAATATGTATATTTATTTCCACTTAATATGAAATATGCAACTTTTAACATGGTCATAAAAGAGGTTCTCAGAACTGTTAAGCAAGGTTAATTTACTAAGAATTGTCGCACGTAGGTGCAGCATAGGTGGTAGGTGCAATGTCCGCTGATCCGTTCGCCTAAGCTCCATAGCTCTAATCTAGTTAAGTGCGCAAAACGCGAATCATCAACTTATCACGGGCTACGTCAGCGCGAAATCGAGAGTGGGTGGTTATCGCAGTGGCGCCCGCGACTCAACGTCACCGCCACCGCGCTCGCGCAGCGTCCGTCAATTACGTCAAACTTGCGTAAGCCTACATTTCATAGAACCGATTGTTTATCGAAACAATTCTTCATCATTACATCATTTACAATCTTCATGACTATAGAGGCTTTGTCCGTAGTGAGCGTGAACAAACCAGCGACTTCCTGTCTGCTGTCACCTTTAACATTAAATAATTACATGATTTTTCAGACAGTTTATAACTAATTGGTGTCACGCAAGTTAGGGAATTAACGAGGCAATCATTTGGCTCCGGCCATATAATCGCTTCAAGTACGTCGCTAATGACAAGGACGCTACGAAATCTGCGGACGCATTCGCCTGTTGCAGGCGATCATATCCGAAATTGACAAACTAGAAAATGGATGTGCCAAACTATGATTTTTCAGGATATTGAAATCTGTCAAATTAAGGACCTGGTTTCGGAACTAAAAAAATTTTTCTTATTTATTAGCTTATGTTCATCATTTAAAATCCGGCCAAGTGCGTATCGGACCACGCACAATGAAGGGTTCCGTAGTTGGGATAAATGTATCCCAAGAATAAACTTAACATTGTAGTTGAAAACATATGTAAGTAAAGTTTTACTCGTTAACTTGAAGAGCCTACTTAGCTGCCTTGTTAACTTGTAGAGCCTACTGCCGTGGTTTTTTTTTAGATATCTTATTCCAACCATATAGCGGCGGGGGGCACACTTGACTCTAACAACAATTATCACTTTAAAGCTTTAATACATATTTCGCAAACGGATCCCTAAATCCAAAAATGGTTTTCACACTCACCATATTTTTGAACGACCTTTCCAACGACGAGAGAGACAAGAGCTAGACGAGAAAAAAAAAACATCCACACTCTACGAGTAGGGGGTCCTGTAAAAAAAATCATGATTTTATTTTACCACTTTGTTGGTGTGATTAATATGTATACCCATGGCAAATTACAACTTTCTAGTACTAAGAATCTCTGAGCTATGCCGCGGACAGACAGACAAAACACAAACATGGCAAAACTATAAGTGTTCCTTGTTGACTACGGAACCCTAAAAACCGAATGTGATGCTATGCAACAACATTTCTTCATAATATTTGAACTAGTCAACCAAGTCATATTTTTTGCAGTCTTTATAAGCTGCAACTAAAAGTGTTTCGTCATGTTCAGCTTTCACTGCGCAGATGACAGCTGGATCGGTCACCATGCCGTATCCAACGAGTACATTCGTATCTGTTTGAGATCAGCAATGAGTCACTGGAGGCCATTGCTACATCAGCTGACTCATTGAGCGTCGACTGCGAATGGGAAATCCATTGTTTTAGTGTCCTTAAATCTAGACTCGTGTTAAGCTTCGTGCAGACTAGCGCGACGCGACAGCGCGACGCGACACCGGCTATTGTTATACCGTCAAGTTTTCTTAGAAATTGTATTGTTCGAGTCGCGTCGCGGCGTCGCGTCGCGCTGGTCTGCACAAAGCTTTATGCTTCGATAGGACTTAACAACTCCTTCGTTAAGAGGGCACCCAATGGTACAATGTCGCCACTCCTTTAAAAAAAAAAACCTCGTGACTGAGAAGGAATTATGAATAACGGCTAGTAAGGACCCTCGGTAAGTGTGTCTAGCATTTTCTAATACCTTTTATAAAGTTTCATATTATTGAGACATGAAGCAACAAAATACGATCTAGAGGAATGTGGCCGCTTTTCTTTAGATCGAATTTATTTGCTTCGTGTCTCAATATGAAACTTTATAAAAGGTATTAGAAAAATTCTAGACACAATTACCGAGGGTCCTTATTAAGGAATTATGAATAACGATTCATAATTCCTTCTCAGTCACGAAATAATATTTTTTTAAAGGAGTGGCGCTAGTGTCCCTTTGGGCGCCCTGTTTAAAAACTAAACGTTATAACCTTCTAAGTATATCGGTCAGACAGGCGTCATTTCAAGCGATTTATGTAACGCCATGCATTTTACTGTAATTATTACTATGGTAACAGCATTGGTGGATTACATCCAGTTTTTTCCGGTTGGGTTAACCCGTGTGACACATCCGCAGTCCCACGCGATTACAACAGCTAGGTCAAACCTATTTTCGTATTTAAAACTGGACGGAACTGCACTGTATTGCGATATTTGTTGTCACCATTTACAACGCGATAATCGTTTGTTTGCTCTCTGAATTTATGAACATATTCTGCTGGAATAATATTTGAAGTACCTATATGTTTTATAACAAAAGTTTTTATTTAATTCAAAGCGACATTAGTAAATTCAGTCTCTACTAAATATTCAGAATTCTAAAACAATTCGCTTCGTTGACCGCAACGCCATTTGAGGACTAGACAAAGTACAAATCGTCTAGCCAAGCAACATGTTGAAGAAGTCGAATAAGGCATTACGAGTTGAAAATCTTAATCAGGAATGTCTATATTAGTAGAGGTACATCAAAGTCAGCTGTTAGACAATGCAAGGTGCGGTGCGGCAGCGAACCAGTGAATCAGTGACTGGCATCAGCTGATTCATTCGCCGGGTAAGCGGCCTTGCATGCACCGACTGTGAGAATGAATACACAAGTAACGTTAATCACCTACTTGACTGAAGGATATTTCGAGGTAAATATGAAGTAATAACACTCTTATATACAAAAGAAATAATTCGTATTTTTGCATGTTACATGCATCAGTAGGAAATCAAGTTTTTCTTTGTTTCTGGAACACACGCGCAATGTACCGCTGTGCTGTTACCCAACTGAGCTGCGATTTCTCTCGGTGATATTATTCATGCGGTAAAGTTGGAAGAAAACGAAACGCAGAAACGACAATGATGAATGAAAGTCAGTAAGTTTGTGTGTGCGATAGCTGTTGCCAATCAAGTTTCCGAAACAAAGTGACTTCAATGACCTGGAGGCGAAGGTGACTCGGGTAATACAATAGGTTGTCGAACCCGCGGTTATTTCTATAAATTTTCCAAGAGGTATATTATTTTTAAACTTATTGAAAATCTAAACATGGCTATTACTTAGTGGCAAAGAGTTTCGACGTCAAAATGTCGGGATGCAAAAATATTATCCTCTCAGAAATCGTCGAAGTCTTCATTATACTCGCAATGCTGGAACGAAACCAGTTTCTCAATGACAGAGTACGTATAGTGTAAATCGAACAAAAACCTATGAAACACAGCCGAGATGTGGTCAACATAAAAACACTCGGTTTAAAAAGAAATATAAAACAAAAAAGTAAAAAAGATGAAGCGTATTTACCCCCACCGGGGTGGGCAATAGAGGCAGCCGCCAACTAATTGCGAAAAACGAGATTAACGCTCACTGTAGAGGCACTAAACGAGGATGGCTCTGTTTACCACCCCGGTTTCATTCCTTTTACAACACCACTAATAGACTTATTTTATTAGGGAAACGCTGAGATAACATTTATATTAGCAACTAAGTAATCATCGTAAAATCAACACTATTAAAACTGGTCGCTGATGTCCTAGACTGTCTTGTTTAGCAATCAAAATAGAGTGTTTTAGTTTAGTGCAGTAATAAAATATATTTATGTAACAAAAATATCTCTAAAGAATCTAGTTTAGATTTCAAACTGGACTTTTAAAGGCTCGTGCAGACCAGCGCGACGCGACTCGAACAATACAATTTCTTACAAAACTTCACGGTTTAACAATAACCGGTGTCGCGTCGCGCTAGTCTGCACGAAGCGAGCCTTAAGCTCGGGAGACTGAGTCGTGACTCCGGTAGAAAATTTGCCATGAAGCTTTCATACACATTTTTCTACCAGAATAGCGTCGCACAGACACACCGTCGCAGAAGACCCGAAGAAAGGCGTGAAGGCTCTGACAGACCAGCGCGACGCGACGGTGCGACGCGACTCGAACAATACAATTTCTAAGAAAACTTGACGGTATAACAATAACCAATATCGCGTCGCGCTGTCGCGTCGCGTTTGTCTGCACAAAGCTTGACGCGACCCTGGTGGAACAATTTCTATGAAAACTTCTCGGAAATTTTTCTATCGGTTTCGCGTCGCGCTGAGCCTTTCAGCTTCTTTTCGACCTCACAACACGTTGACTTTGATACCGACATCAAACGTAGTCGAGTAAATACACATGCGTTCAAAAATATGTACAAACCGTGTTTTTTTTTTCTTTTCTAACCCCAAACAGCTACAACGAACAGGCAGCAGTTACAAGAGACGGCCAACTAGAAAACAGAGGCGGCTAATTGCCGGTAACCGTACAAACGTGATTACCTGCAGTGCATCCGAGTACAACGCTATGTATGGGATTGTGTATTGTGATGCAGAAGGCATTACACTAATCCAACATTACGAGAAATAACACTGACTTAGTACTGTCTAGTCACTAAGAGATGAAATTATTTAACAGTACTTACAATTTAATAATCGCCAACCAGCGGCATCTTCTGTATTTAATTAATAAAGTTCTGTTAACGCAAAACTATTTCAAACCACAAACAATCCCTCAATTTTCAATCAACAATATTAAATTTCAAGGTAATCGTTGTACCATAAAACAGCCGCAGACATCTCCACTTAGTATCGTATTGGTAAGTATAAAGCTTCATGCAGACTAGCGCGACGCGACGGCGCGACGCGACACAGGTTATTGTTATTCCGTGAAGTTCTCTTAGAAATTGTATTGTTCGAGTCGCGTCGCGTCGTCGTGTCGCGCTGGTCTGCACGAGGCTTAACACAGAATAATCTGACTTAGGAACACGTACCTAAGTCATTCACGGTATATCGCTGTTAGGCCCGGTAGTCCCTGACACAATCCAATTACTAAACGGGATTGTTATTTAAGAGAGAAAAAACAGACAAGTGCTGGTCAGAAAACAATAACAGATACAATAAGGAACTTGGAAGGAAATAGGTCAATACACAGCGCTGCAGAGATAAGAGATAGACTACCGACCTGTCAATTAAGCAGTGAAATGGTTAAACCTCATCTTGCTAAAAGCCGCTTACTGTGTGAAGGAGGAAAGTCTAAGTAGGTACTACAAACGAACGTTCATTACATATAGCCTTTTTCACTCACAGATTTTTCCCCACACATAATCATTCTTTAATGCGATAGTCCTCAAGTCGACATGCCAATTCGAGCCAGAGATTCTTAACATTGTAACTTGTAACACACAATGACACATAATTATAGAACATGGCGTTTGTAACGCCACGTGTAACTCGATGTTATGTAAAAACGCATTTTTCCCCGTCATTTACATAGATGATGAGTCTTAAAAAGTTGCCGATTGAGGTACAATTTGCATATATACGACATGACTTGAATAAATCACCGAGATAAATGAGTGAATGATAAGGGTCTAATTTTCGTTTCAGGTATTTCAAAATGAATATAGTTAATTAGTAAGCATTGCATGAAAATTAAGGGAGCCAAGTTCTCCTTGTTCTCCAGACAAAAATCCTAAATTAGCGGCGAGTGGCGGCACAATAAAATCCAACAAACTTAGAAATTAATTATAAATTAAGGGACGACAAATTATATTTCTCACGAAATTGAATGAAGACAATATTTCGGGGGTGAAATAAAAGCGGGTTGTTTTCAAATGTTAATTTCTTCAAGTGGAATATAATAATTGTGGGCATTGTCGGGAGAGTAGGCAGAGTTGTCATGGTCTGGACCATGACAACTCTGCCATCAGACCATCTGTTTGTCTTATTGCAATATTTTCTCAAGACCGTGCACTAGCCAATCAGAAAGCTCACGTTCACGTGTGGAAGTTTAATGGTTGATATGATATCATCTCATTCAATATGAACATATTAAGTACGTGGGGAAATAATCGATTGTTTATTAATAAGCCCCCATAGAGCGTGGGTTGGTTGTCTACACACGCCTCGACTTAATTATTGAAACCTTACCGGACGTTTTTGTATTATTTGTTGTAATAACACGTTATCTATTCTACCATATGATGATAAAAGCTACAATTTATTTCAATTTACCTTGTGCAAACCCCAGAAAATTATGGCGTTGAATTTGGATATTTAATTACTGGTATAACTTCGTATATAATCTTTGCTCTTCCGGTTACACTTTATGACCGTATGTTACGTAACAAATGATACAAATTAAGATGATTATTGCTTACGTAATGGTTTTACGTATCGTTAATTTACGGAAAGTATACAATTGATTGACATTCAGTCTCCGAAGTTGCCGGCAATATGGAATATGTGTGAGTCGAGAAAATAGATTCAAAAATAGGTCTTATGTCGATGGAGATAAAATTGAAGCGTTGGCGTCGCATTGGATAGTGCAAGCAAGTGTGTTATAGTAAGTCATATAGTTACTTAATCGTCTCCTTGAAACACTTTATTATCAGACGGGTTATGGGCGTGACATACATTTCATAGTAAACACCGTTAACTTACACATGTAGGACTTTAGTTTTTAACACAGTCTGTGCTACCGACACGCCTCTTGTGTTCATGTTAATAAACTATGTATTTGTCCCATAATTAGTGTTGTGAATATTACAGTGTGTTTTCTATTATTTTAAGTTTACTTTAATTTTGGCTGAAAATGGGTAAATTCGCTGAAAGTTACCTTACCTCACTTTAATTCTTCTAAAACATTTAGCTGTACCGTTTGAATTTTTATTCCCAATTTAATTGTTCGTTTTTCAAAAAAATACTGAAACGTTTCACAACTTCGGCGGCAACCAACTCAATTGACGTATTTATTTTCTTTTGTACGTGAAGCGTTACCAAATCTTTAGCATATGAAGCGACAGGCCATATTGAACCGTTATGTGAAACATTGTGTAATCGATCACCAAGAGTGGCCTAACATTCATGAAAGAAAAAACGGCGACGATTCATTAATTAAACAAAGCGGCTACAGTCGCCGGTGACAAGCCACGTCCCCATTCCCGCGAAAGTTTCAATACCTCGCTATTGGGGTTATCTGTGACAAGGTTGTAAGCAGAGGACCACCTGAGAAACGTAAACGTGAACGTTTCCGAGTAAATCGTGAACAATCACCAACTTCATGAGATCTCTCCGGGTTTATTGTGTACGACAATAAATAAGCAACTGAGACAGCTCTCGAAGCACTGGCCATCGACGAAGGTTGAGCGGTGTCAAGTAAATTTTAACACGCAATTAGTAACCCGTTGGACACCTTGGCACCGATTGGCTGGGTGTTTCAGGGACACGTGGCCTCAACCACCCGCTAAATTCCGATATAGGTACACCCGCTTAGCAACCGGGGCTCCAGTCTTCGCGATATTTCGGGGAGGTCGCGAATAGTTTTATTGTTCGCTGCTTAACGCGCTTTTTTCCGTAATAGGCCTTTGGTAACAAATGTCGATCATTGTTTTTGCACACGCAATCTGACGGTTACGAACCGTATAGAC
Organism: Agrochola circellaris; assembly: GCA_914767755.1. NCBI lineage: Eukaryota > Metazoa > Arthropoda > Insecta > Lepidoptera > Noctuidae > Agrochola > Agrochola circellaris. The sequence goes on from OU611853.1 coordinate 5,481,101, forward strand.
AGGGTATAACCAAACTTTTATGTTGTTGCTCTAATTCCTTTCAATCAGAAAATTATTTTAATAGCCGTAACCGTTTATTTTTGGCGTAACTTGAGTTCGTTTAGTACAAATTGTGTGATATTCAATATGAAATATACCTACAAATTACAATCAACATTTTCATAAACGTGATGTAAACAAAATAATTAAATTGTAAACCTATTGTTATAGTCGTATATTCATGTAAATTCTGTTTAAACTGTTTGCAACAAATCAATCACGTGGTAATACAGTAACACGGAAATGTTCAAGTAATTATGTTAATTAAAAATTACGAATGATATCGTAATGGTGCGCGTTGTAAGCGTCTCGGCGTTCACACTTAGTATTGCAGGTAATCTATTCCAGCCGTCAGATAATTATATAATATAACAATGCAACATATTATTTTAGTATGACACGGTACAAGCTATGTATCTGTCGCTAAGCGGTCGAAACAATGTCGCTGGTGTCAGAGCGTTTTGTGCGCTACGCGTAAGTGGTGGTGAGTTCATTTTGGCAGTTGGGGCGTTGTTGTCTTGATGGAAAACGGTGCGAGAGTTTCCAAGAGTAGGTAGACCGTAGACCGCACCTCGGCCTGCCGGCGCCGGGTCGTGTACAATAATCCGGGTGGCAACAGTACGAGCGTGACGTCGTACACTCACCTTGACTCACTTTAGTCGGCCCGTTTGCATTACACTGTTTGCTCGACGTGTACTCGTGATTAGTCTAGAGAAAGAGGCTTGTACGGCATTTTCAACGTATGTGCCTGCACCAATAGATTTCTCCTTATAAAAAAACTATCAGAAAAGTGTGATATTATTATAAAATCTTATCAAAAGCAATGTTTTGACTAATCCTCAAAATATTTGCATATCTTTTAATGATTGGATCGCCAACTATTTAAGTATTTACTTACAGCTATTATTTAATGTAAGAGAATAGAACACTTTCATGTGAAACTAACCGCCGCCCGCGCCGCTATGAATGGGCGATATCGCAATTAATTGCAAGCAGATAACTCAAACAGCTGATGCTCTGCCATTCGTGTCGCGTCAACACGATCATATTCATGGGGCGAAAGCGTGGCTCGTGACGCGGAGTTTTTACACAAATTCCATGTGCGTACAGATGGGAAAATGTTACATACGTTGCGTATGTATCAAGTCTACGAACTTTTTATAAATGTTTACTCATAAGCAGATTCATTAGCCTATCAAAAGCGAGCTGGCACGTCACAGTTCTGGTGTGGAATTTTATTTTAGGAATTTGGTCTTGCTTAAAGATGAAGCAATTCATTTGATAAAATAACGATTCGAAGAAATCAGTGTACATCTATCTAATCGTAGTTCGGCTCGATCAGTCTAGACTCTAGATAAAGATAAAAAAGAAGGCAACCACACTGGTTAACTGTACAGTGAGATTTCGATCTTAACGCAGTGCCTATCTCCTTGACTCGATTCATATTGGCATCGACGGGTCGGCGCGTTGCGAAATTCGCCCATAGGCCGCAGGCGTTAGTCATTGTCGCCTATTGCATCCAGTGCAGAGACAGGCGTTGCTTCACACAGCGTTATATGCTCCATTTGAGACTATATTGATGAGGTATTGTATGCGGTTAAGTAACACGCTCCGACTCTAAAGTGTTTTGATTCATTACAGCGATGCCTGTTCAGATAAAAATATTGTGCTGCATTGAAATATGAATAAGTCGATGAATATCATTCGAGGCGTTAAAAATCTAATTAGGTAAGTCACAGATAGATTTAGTTATACTTAATATTTATGAATGTGTATGTAGTTTATAACCTATTTATGTACCTATTTTAGTTATAATGCATTATGATATTTTTTCTTTGTTCCTCTCAAATACTTGGTTGACTGGTAGAGAATGCCTAAGGCATTAATTAAGTCCGCCTTTGTATCTTTTTTAGTGTGAAAAGTTTAAATAAATAAAGATCTCTTCTACTCTATGCATAAATAAACAACCACGAACGAGTATAATTTATGCATAATTTGTGTCAGAAAAACATTGACAATTGTTTTTCGGGTCAATCCGAGTTTCACTAAAGCAAATGTACAAATCTATTGTCCGTCAGCGGAATGCAAAAAACATGACGCAATTGGGTCATTTGAAACCAATAACTTCGCCGGCGCAACCGCACTGTGATATTAATAGACAACTACGGTCAGACACTGATTTGACTCAAGATTATTTACCGACTGAAGAACACAAACATACTTTACAATTATTTATTTAATTATGCGGTTTTTCATCACAATACTAGGAAAAGGGTTCCAATAATAGTTGAAGAACAGGGGAATTTATAAACAAATCGTTATTGGTTAAATTGTTTGGCGCCAAAGAAGCAAAATGCGTCTAATTTACAACGAAACGTCCAGTTTGTTTTGGTCGTTCATCAAGTCGAAACAAATGTTGAGGCCGACAGGAAATAGAAATCAAGTTCCGAGAAAAGGAAAAACGGGCGGGAAATGACGTTGCTTGACCCGAAAAACGGGTACAGCAACGTCAGACTTGGCCTTATATTGGTCAGTTAGCATCAGCAGTGTGGAATTTCTTTGTTTACACGTTATTGACAGAGCAATACAAACGGCCAGATTTAGCACAAGTCCGTGCATTAATAGCACTCTATTATTTTAGCTTGCTTCACTTGCGTAAACGAATTACGTAAACCAATAAAGTACGCATGTGTATGAGCTTAATAATTGCAATACCAGACGAAGAATGCATTGAAATTCAGTTGCCAACTCGTTTTTTCCTACTCTTACATGCTACATTTAAAATCGGAGATCACGTGCTAAATTTTTTGTTTTTATTTCAGTACTCTTTTGAAAACCATGCTGTTCCAAGCCTGAGAGGATTAAAAGCGTTTCAGTTTTATCTTCCGCTTTCTAGCCTAGTTTATCGCAGCCAAGCTCATGCTAGTTCTAAGACTACTACTACGGACTCCTACCAATACCCGTGCACCTCTAACTCCCACATGACGCGTCACGAAACTGGCAGGGCGCCATGTAATCAGACCACCAAATAGGGCAATGACCACCTTACAAACGCAAATAGAATATTTTCTATTAATAATCGCGGCCGAAAATAAATAGAAAGCGAGGGGAGACACCACGTGTCTCCCGTATACTAAGATTAATTGCCGCTGCTTCAGAACGGCAGTAGTAAATGGTTGGAAATGGATTATAAAACTTCCGAACAAAAGCTTGAAGACCAAGCTCACTCTATAACAGTAATTAAAGTACACTCTCTTTTAAAAAGAAGAGTAAGCTTTCAAGTCCTTAAAATCGGACGGTCGGAGCATCACTGATTGACTGACGTGAACTAATTTTATCGCAACGTTTCCTTTGTCATTGAGTTAGATAAAAATAAAGGTGTTCCGAGCTCCCTGGGGTAAACACTGATTTGTTAAACTTATTTTTAGATCGTAAATACGGGCTTTGTTTGTGCGACTGTAAATAGGATGTTTTGCCCTAATACGGCTTATGAATCTTATGTTTGGTTCCGCCTGCATATTACAGGATTTACGAGATTAAAAATAACTTCTGCTCGCGACGTCTCGTCCGCGTCGCATCGCATCGCCCGCCCGCGCTATTGCTTTGTTTCCACCTTCGATCAACAATACCTATTGTTGATCGAAGGTTTCCACTAAGCGGTCTTTCTGACTTTTTCGTTGGTTTTGCTCGACCCCTAAGGGTCATAGCGTGATTTTGAATAGCCGATAACCTTTCTCAAGAATTGGGAAATGCAAATTCATAAAGAATTTTTCAATTCCGACTGGTACTTCAAACAAACAAACTTTCAGCTTTACAGCTTTTTTAACTTTGTCCGCGTGAACATTAAATATACATCCTATGGCACTCGATAATACTATAGATTCCCATTAGTGAAAGAAATTTTGGAATTGGATCAGTAGTTCCGGAGATTACCCTCCACATATACACAAACTCATAAAATTCGCTCCCTCCCTTTATAATATTAGTACATATAGATAAGTAATAAGTATAGATGTACGATAGGTACTGTTAGGAGAAAGATGATGTAAGAATAATAACTATAAAAATGTGATCTATTGAACCATGAAGGTCGTCACACACTTTGTAGTTAATATAAAACATAATTATCTTCGACATATCGCTCACCGTACTGTTTAATGGACGACCACACACAGTGAAGATAATAATATATATTGTACCTTAAAGGATTTTTAAAGAATTTAATTCGCTATAATATATAATATCTTCAACATGTGTGATGAGCTTAAAGAGTGTGTGCGGACTCCATTCACTTAACATCACCGCATTTGAGAAGCTGTCAGATGTTTCACAAAGATCTTAATTATCAATGAAAATATCAGTAATAATTACTTTGCAATCACGATTTCAGTGAACTGTAACAGCTGTAGTATCGACTTTGAGATAAGCGTAAAGTGTAAAGGTTGAAACGGATCATAGAAGATATTATTCCACACAAAGGAAGGAGCAGTGCACCTTTAAAACAATATTAGAAAACAATTTCTACTACGTCAAACTTTCCACGTTTCTCGTGTCGTCATTTGTGCCTCGTGTAAAGAAAAACTGTGACGCAGCGTTTAATGCGCGACGGACCAACGCCGCATTGAAAACTTAACATGCACGTGACTCTAAAGGTCATTGTAGTTGAGCTGTTGAGCTAGTACTCTTGTATTTGCCCTAAACAAGACATCGATGGCGAAATAAATTTTTGCAATACAAACATCACCCGTGTATTCCTGAAGGGTTGGGCAGAGTTGTAAACTATAGTACACCCACATTTCCCTATTTACATATGTTAATGTATTACGGGGCGAGCCTATCGCCATCAACCGGTCACAAATCCAGCCTCCGGGCTGCTACTGAGAAATTCCAGATGGAAAAACCCAATAACACTGCCCGACCCGGGAATCGAAACCAGGACCTCATGCTCAGCACTAGCGCTTGCGATCACTAGACAGAGCCATAGAGGCAATCTAAGAAATCTTTTCGTAGCAAGGAAATCGTTTACCTAGAACGGAACGCATTTGCGCAATGCGGCCAGGTGAAGACATGATTGGCTTCTAAACAAACACCATGTTTAAAGTGCAGGGGCAGACTAGCTACTGCATTAAAGCTCGTACAGACCAGCGCGTCGCGACGCCGCGCCGCGACTCGAACAATACAATGTCTAAGAAAAATTTACGGTATAACAATAACGGGTGTCGCATCGCGCTGGTCTGCACGAAGCTTTAATCATACTATCGAAAAGTTTCGACTCGTCTATTCTAAGGGCTTAGTTATTTCTTTTCTGACAGTTGGAATGAATAGGTCCTACAGTACAGACCATTGGCAACGAAAGATAAATACAATATTGAGAAAAAAAAAGAATAATATGTTATCTAAATTCAACAGACACCGTAAATAAAAAAATCTGTGAAACATTGTAACAAAAGCACTACAGTTAAATACATATTCTGTACAATTTTCGCAGGTAAAATCAGATCAGACTGCGAATCGAGTCCGTGAAATGCATATGGCACCAGAATTAACCCGGTCACCGCTTCATTGAAGAGCACCGTCAGTAGTTCATTGAGAATTTTTTATTTACGATGCAATAAATCTGCTCCCACGCGACCTCGGGCCGCCTCCTAGCATCGGTTCGCCCACCGACGTCGAAAAAGGTCAGAACTGACAACGTGTGGAGTGTACTGTGTACCTGTAACGCCTTCTTTGCCAATATGTGGGATGTATTGTAGTGATTCTACTGAACCGATCACTTTCAAAACGGTAACAACGACCAATGAACTGTATACTGTATTATAAATAACAACGGCTAAAAATGAAAACATGATGCAAGGCTGATGAGCAATTTCCGCATACGACATGTCAAACAATAATTACGAAAGGACTCGCAGTTTAATAGCTTCGAGCGAGAATCAACAATGGCGGTGGCATATATGGTACGGAGTAAGTAAATTAATAACCGCAGATGACACCGGTTAATTCCGGATTAATCGAATAATCGGATGTTATTCGATGCGATGATCGATTGTTATTCGATGTTCTATCGACTACCTACTGTGATATCATTCGATATAACACGTGTCAGATGAGTTTTTTTTTTTTACATTTACAACCTATTATGTAATTGAAGTTAGAAAAACTTACCTCGTTTATGTGTTTGTAGGTTTTGATGAGGTCTACGCTGAGTTTTCTTAGCGGTGCTGTCGAGGGGTCTCGAAAGTGATGTGGTATTCGGGCCTGCATAGCCTGGGCAAGTGAGAAGTATTCATTAATAAACGGCCAACATACAAAAACCAGACAAAAAAGCAATAAAAGCTTAGGATGTTTCAGGCAGTTCGGACGTTACTACACTACAGACAACAAAACAAAGCATAGGTAGGTGTTTCAACTCATGTTTAGGTGAAATCTGCAAAATATATTCCACCAAAACAGAATTTAAAAGTTTATAAAATAAAAGGCATCATAGGTGGCGTAAAAGGTAGAACAGAATACAAAATTATAATAAAATTCATGAAGCTAAGTTAGAGACGCACATAGACGCCTTAATACACGAGACGGTTTGTATAAACATCTATTCAATAAAATGTTGAACAATCGGTTCACACCTGAGGCGAACCTACAATATATCCCTAACGCAATCACTGTCAGTAATAACTAATAACCATACGTTAGTCCCGGGACTATTAACGTCACTGGGCGTGCTCGACGCGCACATAGGTGATTATCTAAGTTTTGTATTGAAACATACGTTCATTCTGACAATAAGAAGGAAACCCAATATTTTCGCGCCACACTAGTCGGACACATATTATTAATTAACCCAGTCTAGACAAGGGATATCTATCGATCGTTGCCAGTTCGTATTCATCGCTAACTAAATACGTCACTAGTGTTTCAGTGAAAGAGAAGTTAGTTGTAGTAGGTAATTAGTGGCACTTTACTGACTAATTTATTTACTTGCGCGTAATGTCTAGACGCGCGTGGTTAATGGCTCTTTTTAATAAAACAATAGGTGTGGCGCACGGAGGTCACGGGTTTAAGAAACTTTGAGGATATGCAAGTGCATTGCATTTCATTATTACCTGCTTCTGATGAAATTGGGTTTAGAAGCGATCATAAAAGACTCGGGACTGTATTTTTGAGAGTAGCAAAATTGATTTTGTGTTCAGGACGTTAGTCCCCAAACTGCCTCGTGCATCATTTACCTGAGCGGGGGTAGGGTAGCAGCAGAAAGCTCGGGGGTCGCGCACAGTGGCGCTCACCTGTATGTCTGAGGGCGCGGACATGGACGCCAGCTGGTCTTCGGCGACCAGTCTCCCATACAGCGGCACGTGGCGCCGCTCGCCGCCAGCGGCCTCCGGCATGCCGCCGCCGACCACGCCCACTGCAACAAACATACATTACATTAGATTAGACGGATACACATGCGACATTTCACAAACCATTCTTAACACGATCGTATGAGAAACACTACGCTGAGGTTTAATCATCTTCCCTGCAAAATCAGAATAGCTCCCATTAGACCGACACGATACAAAAAAAAATCAAGTTTGCCAAATTTAAGTATGTCAGAAAGTTCATACCAGACGTCAAATATGGTAATCCAATAAATCGACTTTAAATAAACTCATCCTTGCCTATAAATAAACGTTGACTTTATAATTATCTTTGACAAATAACTTTTCCAGGTTTCCAACACCAGCATTATATATGCTAAAATCTTCAACTGTTGTTCAAGACTGCTATATCAAAACACAACGGTTGGCTCATGTAGAGCAAATACTTTATTCTTCAGTTAATAAATGGTCAATGATTTATAATTATTTACACATCTATTTTTGGACTACATTTTTATATCACCGCAAATATGCTCGGTAAAGAAACTAATATTAAAGCTATACCTCAATTTAGTTTAATCGATGTTATAAAAATATATATAAACTGGTGAGAGATCTATTCGTTGGAGATTCATGGCGATAATTCGATAAAAACTAGTATTAAAGTTGGTCATTATTAGTTCGGTAGACGGCGCGGGCGTCGCATCTCAATCAATCTGGTATCGTAATAGCTCAAATTGCCGTGTGAACAAGCTTTATTCACCTGATTGCCGCCCACATACTGCCGGATCCAAATACTTCTTTGTAGGTATGTTAAAGGTGAATGAATCATTCCGGATTGACTTGTTTCACGGACTACGGACGACGTCATCTCTGCGTTTATGGAAACGCGTTAGAAATCGATATTATTAGCGATGGGATGAGTTGTAACAGTCATTATTGAACTGGATTCCTAATTCATTGGTCAGGCTTGCTCATGCTAAAACCCTAAATTCGAAAGGTTGTTTAGGATAACAATTTGTTTGAACCTGAAATTTCCATATTATCTAAACACAGCAATGTAGTTTAAAACTTTACAGCAGGTAAAGATGTTTGTAAGAAGCTTGGCTTGTTCCACCAAAGCCGTAGAACAAGTCGCTAAGTATCGTATCGCCGAAGTTCTCACATCAGACTACCCTCCCGGGAATACTTCTGCTGTATGTCTGCATACCTGCGGTGAGATCATCTTACGTAGTCTCATTTTCTGACTTTTTACCTATAAAATGTTTAAGTTTCCCTTCAAATATTATAAAAATACAGAACATAGCACCTGTTCGGCGAAATATTTTATTTTTGCAATAATTTGCATTGATATTTTTTTCTCAGCGAATCGAGGAAACGATAAGTAATTTAATGGAAATTACTGATTATATAATATCCGTGACGTAACAAGAATGTAACTTTCACCAGGATTTACCAACTTTAAAACAACTTCACACAAAATTACGCGCTACTTCGAGTCTTGATGGCCGTAAATTTTGATCATGAACGGCTTCTCGCAATAAAAAATTAATTTCAACCTGTAAAATTAAATCACCTAATAAAATAAACCCCTATAAAACAAAGTGTCCTCGGTCCAGTTGAGTTCGAAATGTTAAAAGATGGGAGTGAAGTGAAGATGTTAATCAACATTTGTTTAATATATTAGTAGGAGAGTCGAATTCGTTTTAACATGTATTCCAAGGTGTGAAAGTGAACTTTATCGTGTTCAATCCAGAGGTCGCAGACAAGTTAATTTAGTCTTATTTATGTACCGTCTGGTACGACGTGACATTTCATAATAAAACAACGACGTTCGCGGCTCGCTACGTACTTTTGCTGAGCGAAAAGTTTGTTGAACGTCTCACAAGTTGTCATTACGTACACAGGTATATATTTAAATTGGACCTAATTTCTGAAGCCATTTCTTTTTATTGACACAACAGGTGTCGGATAAACAAGAGTTTTTAGAGATAAAAAAATATGTGCAGCAGTTTGGAATTCTAAAAATATTATGAGTTCTTGAAGTCTGTTTACATAATTTTTTTTCGGAATTAAGTCGATATAAATTCGCATGACATGGAATAGCAGGGTTCCTTCAGAGGTTCTTCCAATCAACCTGCCTAGCCTTTTCCCAACTATGTCGGGGTCGGCTTCCAGTCTAAACGGATGCAGCTGAATACTGTATTTTACATGGAGTTTTGGATGGGTTCTTCCAAAAGTGGTAATATCACCAGCCGAAAGCCAACGAAGGGTTAATCAAAGTAATTGTACTTATGTAAGTAACAATTTTTTTGCAAAACATAATAATGACTGCATTGTCCCCAGAGAAGAAGTCGTTAAAGCAATTTTGTAGTTTAGTCAGTGAAGAGAAAGTCAAGTTATAATTGTTTTTCTATCTAGGTGTACGGTACATACAAAAAAAGACCTAATAAGCTAATTTCCGCTAATGTTTAACAACTGTTAAGATAGAACAGAAACAACAACAGACAGAGATGCAGCGACTGAATATAACTGCCAATTAAAAATTATAGTTTTTGCCAAGACAGAGGGTCATCTTTGTGGTTCACATTTTCATCTGGTGGATGTTTTCAAAATTTTCTTAACTGACAAATTCTATTCCCATGCATTTATGTTTATGATGTCAGTAGGTAAGGATAAGGTGAAACGATTGGCCGGTCAGTTTTGTTTGGCGAGGCTCAGTATGCCCTGGAAGGACTTAAGAGCGTCATTGGTGGAGGCTCTTTTGATGATCCCAGTTCACTCCCGATTTTAAAACAGAGGAGTGCTGAAAGGCGCTTGAAACACCTTCGTTCAAGGTTTAATTAGTAAAGTATGTAGTCTAAACAAAAACAGTTCCTCACAATTTACAACCAACATTATAGTTTGAAAAAATCACACGATCAAACAAAACTAGCGTCAATATTGGTAGGCTATCAGGCCTATTATCAAGTACGTATGCGCTCGCGCATTCGTTGTGTTATCGTCATGCACACACACATGTGCAGCAACGAGCATGCAACTGCGTAGTTTATTGTGAAATGTGTACTGTTGTGTGCTAAAATGGTTTCGCGAACTCGGGTATTTGTTTGACAAGGTGCTAATAAACATGTTTGTTTTAATACAAAGATTTGCATTTAAGTTTGAGTACTGTTTCAGGCTAGTTGGAATATTGAGGTCAAGGGTCAGGGATAAAAGTTTTGGTTAGATCATTTACTACAGTTGTTCAAGTGAAGGTGTAAAAGTTGTGATCGATAAGTGACAGTGATAAATGAATATATGAGTACAGTATCGTGCATCATATTTTAGATCTTCTTAGGAATGCAGTGTTGAAGAGTTAATGGATATGTCTTGGAAGATTTTGGATTCCAAGATTTACAGTAAGTGTAGGTATCATCAATATATTGTTATTGATTATTTGTAATTGTTGTATATTGTTGTTTTGTGTAATTGTGTATCATAAGCAAGCACGTTGACATGATATCTTGACCCTCGATTCCTACCAGCAACTTCCAATTTTCAAGAAAGCTGGCTTTTATGAGATAAATTGAGTATTTAAAAAAAATGATCTAAATAAGAATTACCTACGTTGTGTTGATCTAAAAAAGTAACTAAACTTTAACAGAAACGTCTATTCTGGGTTTGGTATTTAAATTATATACTTCATTGGTAAAACGAGCCATAATTTTATTAATTATATCATAATAAGAGATCATTAGATTTATAAGGAGTAATAGAATCTATCAATCAGAAATACTCGTAGAGATTCATAATAAAACATGTTTGCATTGAAACGATGACGGCAGAATTAGTATTTATGTAGGCTAGTCAGTCTTCAGTTAATCGAACATAGTAAGACCAACAGTCAGTTGTCTATAGAATGCATCTTGCAAGACGCATGACAGAATCGTTAAACCAATAACATTCTCGTGGCATACATAAATATGTTAAAATTATCTACATCCGGATAACTCAACTCTCCGGACGCTCAGATGAATGGATGTACGACTCCGCTCCGATTGAAAATCAGGCCGCATCCGCCTATTAGCATTACAAACATTCTTAGTTCCGTACTAAAACGACTGAACATCTAACAAATGTATTTATCTTTGTCAGAAAGAACTTACTCTTCCCAAAAGTCATTCATGAACGTCAATAAAATGCGATCCCTACCAAATTCACTTTCTTCCAGTACAATACACATATTTTTCAATTTGATTATCTGCCAATGACAAAACGGCACAACGCCGTTTCCCTTTCATGACATAAACGATAAATACATTAAGACCATATGACAATTCGGCGTAGAAAGGCGGCACGCGGCGAAAGCGCACGCGATTATTGTACCCGAGCGGCGACGATCGGTGATATTATAACAAGTTTGCATTTAAACTGCGCAGTTAACCCGTCCAGGGTATGTAGACCTCTGCGACAAGGTCGTATTTCCCCTTGAAGATCGGATTATCGTGTTGCGAAGGGAGGTGTGGAAAGGCTGTATGTGACGAAGGTATCGGGCCGACCGACGAACGACCGGAGACGTGCCTCTACGTCATCGCTGTGCTGCAAACGATCGGAACCGGCCGCGGTGTCGGCCGACAACCTGTGGTAGGTATGTCAGGAATGCGACTAGCCTCCAGTACATTGGCGTGGGAGGTGCAAGATACCAGCGTTCGCTGTTTACGAACCGCAATATTCGGTGTAAATTAATTTAACGCCTTATGTCCACATACTTTACTTGGTTTTAAATTAAGTTTTGTGCTCAATTGATATTCTCTCGCGTAGTAGTTACTAAAGCTAAAAAACAGGGTTAACCTCGGAATGAAAGATAATAAGCTGTAACTGGCTAAAAATCATATGTCTGTTTCTTAAGATATTCTAGGTCAAAGGTCACAAAACTCGGTTTTTTGCAAATATCTCCCTTCCTACGGTTTCAATGATGTTAACATCTATTATAAAAATTGTAGAGCATAAAATTATGAGCCGCTGCACTTGTTGGTGGAATATTTGATAACTGCACAGGTCTGCAAGCTTTGTTGACTTAACGAATTGCTTGTAGCGAAGATAACCGAAGTTAGATAAATTAATAATATTACTTAATAATGTATAAATTACTACTAACAAATGTAAATAACGCAAATTATTCATAATTGTGGATTTTTTCTGATTAATTAACTTTATACGACGTATTATTTACCGGGACTCATCTTTGACCTAGCATTATACTATGTACGGCTGAGCGCTGCGTGCTCTATTAAAAAAAAATGTTTAGAAAATTTGTAGACAATTTTATGCTTTATTTTTATAATAGATGTAAATCATCATTGAAACCATAGGAAGCGAGATATTTGCAAAAACCGATTTTTGTGACCTTTGACCTGAGACTTTTGAGATAACTTTTAGAATGCCAAAATGAAGGCTGGTTTATACAAGTTTACAGCGTATTATCTCTCATTTCGTGAAACCCCTAATGTGACTGGACTAGCGTGGTTAGCAACCGAATATCGTAAAAAAAATAACAACGTACGCCAGATTACGTCGGTCTAATGGTTATAAACTAGGAAATCATGTGATAGTTTTATGTTAAATCTAACTTAGGCTGGTTTTTTTATAGAATACCAACAAATTGTTCCATCTTTGGATGTCACTGTCTGGCACTATTTGGTCCTGCAAGACTATTTGTTGTGAGTCCAGTAATAAGATTAATTTTGTATTATTAAGCACAAGGTCGTGTTATGGAAGTTCAAGTAAAATGTATAGCCGATCATAGTTCGATGTAACTAACTGCGCAGTTCTCAAGTCGAGACTTCGAGGAATCCATTAAGGCGATCTCCTTGACGCATTACTGGCAGCAATGCCAGTCGGGGAATTATGCACTATAACAATGTAACACTTACTATTTCCAGGTTCACTGTCGTGGTAGGTATCCATCACTACACAACACTAAACTAAATTTTAAATTGCACTACACAAAAAAATCACAAATCACTAAATTAGCATTTTAAGTCACAAAGAAGCACTTGAACGATCCAAACATCGTAAGAAATCCTCATCCGGAGTGGACGCAAACAAACAAATGCGCTCATCGTGTTTTTTCACCGTCTAGAGCTGTGGACACTTGAGTATTTCTTAGTGGATGAGCACAGTACGTAGTTGTTACAGAATCAATGCGTCGGTGAGCGGTGGGCCGGCATCAGGCGTCCTTGCCCGCGTCGCCCGCGTGTTATTGTTGTGAAACAATGTTTATACACGTGGCGGCGTTGATGCGCACTTCACGACTCCATCGATAAGGACGCTATGTCGGCGCGGCCAGCCCGCCACAACTAACGCGCGAAACCAATGCTTGCTAGTAATAACCGAACGGAAGGCCACGTGATTCAGATGACAAACGCGTCGGTAAACTCTACACTGACCGGCCGATCGAGCCATGCTTATCGGTGAACGATTTACTATCAAATCTCCATCTCGAGAAATTATTACTTACGTTGTTTTACTTTTGAAACAAGTTTCCAAGCCGTGACGTCGCATTGTAACTTAATAAGATAAGAATAAATGAAACCTAATCTAAAAGAAAACCAATTACTTCTAAAAGTTTTACTAAGAGGAATAAACTTGAGTCCCGCCCGCAGCGAAATTCTAGCGATTACTCAAAAATATCTTAGAAGTAGTAGGGGAAAAACGGCAGGACCCGCACCTCGAACAGTCATATGCATAAAACTACACGAATTCCTTTTTTCTCGGCTGTTGCCAGCCACGCAATTTCTCCGATTGTATGCAAATCCTCGACGCAAACAAAGAATGAAAAAGCACCGACGCAGACGTTCGCTCCATCCCACCTGTGTCCCCCCATCGCGTCCGTCTGAGCTGCGGGCAAACTAGCGACCGTTGCGACGCAATCCAACCCAGAGCCGCACCGTAAACAACCACGATATTATTCCTGAATAGATCTCATCTCTTTACATATCGACCGCCACCGTCTTGTCGAGCACGCTTTTATTAGTCGTCTTCAACTTGTGAATTATTCAGCGAGTATTCTATTAAGCACTTAGGCAGAAGAATAATGCATCCAGTAGATTTTCATAGTGCCAGGGTCGGCGGGCGCGTCGCATAAACATCACCTTGGCCCGCACGCTCGGCCCGAGAGGAAAATAGAATCGAATGCATCAGAATGTGACCCATTTAATGAAGTGTGCGATAACAAATGGGGACGTCTTATTGTGTACGTAATCTGTATTAATTTATATGGTGACATAAATATTCATATCATTCTCATTAGTAAACAATGCTAAATTACCAGGTACCATCTTGTATTTGCGATTGTTTTTAATCGAATTATTTCGTGAGTGACAACAGAGGTGTTCATTGACAATCGAGTAAAAAAAATACATAACATTATTGATTAGTTTTACGTCACATAAATAGCAATAATTACACTGTTAATGGGGAGCCACATTTGGCACCATTAAGTTTTTATTCGAGAAACTTCGCGTATAATTTTAATGCGAATGTCTAATTTGAAGAAAGAACATAAGTTATACAACAACTCAAGCGCGTAATTCATTAACCTAAGTGACAAATAAGTACTCGTGTCGTGTCTCTATAATGTCCACCCACTCTCCTTTGCTTGATATGGTCGCCTTAATCCAGCCAGGTAAATATAAAAGTTTGGACAAAGCTAATAAAAATAACAGTTGACAATAAATCAACAAATCAAAGAGATTCCAAAGCACGGAGGTCGTAAAGTTGCAAGGATGTCATTAATTAAATTTTAAAAATAGAAGCGTTGCGCTGTCAGTGCGTCACATCGTCACAGACGTCGTCGGCGGCGCCGGTGTTTCAACCGCGGCACGCTGCAGATGGTAGCACGCGAAGCCCGCGAGGCCACAGGACGGGTCCAAGGCAGGTTTAACGGCCGGCCGCCCGCCTGTCTGGCCGTTCACCCGGGGCCCGCGCGGGGGCGAAACGTGCGCGAAAACACCGCGCCCGCGCCGTTATTGCCTCACGCTCGAACCACACATAGCCAAACGTTTTCCTTTGTCGTGTTATCTCTTTCTGTTGCTTACAGACCGTAAAGGACGCGGCGCAAACGCACCGAGTGTGGACACAACACTAGAATAGGCAGATACAAGGAAGCGATACACGATTGTGTATCTTATCGATCACTAAGCGATGGATTTCATTGGACCCCAAAATGTATACGAGTGTTGTTGAACTTGACTTGTCAACGATATTTGGCGCGTTTTCGGTTGTATTATGTCGTTTATATTTATAATGTTTATTGGAAAAGCGACCGCGGGCGGTGTGTTAGCATTCCACTGAGTACATAAATCGACATAGAACTTTATCACCTGTAGTTCCGTTAAATATTTATCCCATAACGGAACAAGATGAAGATAGTAAGTTGTTTAATTTACTACCAATCTCCACAAAGGATTTACGCCAAAGAAATTAATGAATTAAACACACCTCCTGTGTAATTAGGGCGAACAGCTGTTCAGCAATCGAGTTATTTACCAAAAAGCGTGCGGTCTCGTTCGGTTCTGCTAATCTTCGGTGAATGAAGGGTCTTTTACAGTTCACTTAATTGTTTTGAACTCGTAAATCCGAACAATTCACCTAGCGCGATTTCCTCAATTTGCCTGTCAAACAAGATTGTCAGAAAACAATAACACCGATTATTGTTAATTAACTTGCGTTTGTGCTCGGCCGTGGTTGATTCTTCGCTTTGTTGTTACGCCAGCAGATATTATATTTACGTTGCTAAATATTAATTAATCGTCTGGATCCGTGGCTTGGCTTCAAACCAGAAATAAGTTTATGAAGGTACAGTAACCTTCTTTATCGTGGCATTTTCCGCCAGGATTTTCTTAGCGTCAAAGAGCCGCTCCTTAGGAAAAGCGCGATTGTCGGTACTTTCATGTGTTTGCTGTGTATTAGATACTGCACCGAACTTAATTAACTTGATATCGTGCACATTTTTCATACGTAACATTTACTATTCACTTGTCTAAAATTACACTGGATCTATATTCTTAACCCCAAGAGCAACGAAAACATCGAACTTTTTAGATCTAACATTTAAAACAAGAAGTAGGGCCTCGCCGCCTGTTTCAAATATCAAATGCGTCATAGATATTCGGCGGCCAATTTACTAAAGATCTCAAGACACCGGGCGCAGACCATTGTCCAGCATCCGAGCGAGATAAGTGTGTCGTTCTAGATTGTGCAAGCGGCCACCGTTGCGGCGTCGATGTGCAAAAACCGTCGGCGGTCAACGACGCTGAGGCCCGATGGGGATGCGCAAGCGCAACACCACCAAAACGGACACCGGCATTACTCATTGTTCATATTTAATGGTATAAATACGAAATAAGATACTTCAACATGCTTGAATCACTCATGAACGGTCCGATCAATCAATTTTAAATCAGAGTTTAAGGTCACGAGATTAATAATTAATAACTCTTCATTATTTTAAATCTACCCCCCAAGTTAAACACTGTTTTCTGATATCCGTTAAATGACGATCAATTTAGCTTGGTCTTGAAAGGTCTTGAACAGGAAGTCGAGCTAAGGGCAATGAACACTCGAGTGTGAAGGTCGCAAAATAAATAAACGTGTCACAGTTGGCACTGTCGGATAAACTGATAAAAATATTGTATCGGCTTGTCTGACTGATGAAAAACTATTTATAGTTTACATTACTTGGTGTAGGTTAGCTTAGCCAATTACTTAAGTTATACACATTTTGATAATTAAGTTAATATGAATTCTAATAGCTCTTCAAAAATAAAAGTAAATGCAATCTTTTTAAAACGAGCTTTCATGAGACAGCACACATTCATTCAGTTACCGTTAAGTCATGATGCTTTCCATACTCATTCAATTATTAAAATAACAGCACCGTTGGACGCGCAAAAACCTTAGCTGTCGGTCGATGACACCGAGGGGCACTTTAGGGCTGACTCCGTCATACTTCGTCAACTTCATACCATACTTATAATAAAATACTTAATTTATTTTCCTTATAAACTCTAGAGTAGGAATAATGTGTAGGTACATACTATCAGATTTTACCTTATTGATATCGGATAAACTTTCAAAAGAGACACATTTTTTTATTGTTAAGGATAGATTTAATTTAATTTAAGTAATACCTACGTCGGGCGTGACGTCGAATGTATGTGTACAGTGTTAGGTGAGACTTAATCCAATTAAAATGTAAATATCTAGTTAGTGCGCAATGAAATCGTGGTCGCAGAAAATAATGGGGCGCGATCACTGGCCCGACGGAGAAATCTTAACCATTTGCATAGGGTACCTGAATGCCCACACACCTTGCCCACGCTGCCCGCGTATTGTCCTCGGCTGCCATAATGTATTCAATGAATAACTACCCCGAATGACTTCTTATTGAACTCTGATATTTAAACTGAGCGTATTGACGGAAATGTTTCGTAATTAGCCATGTTTATTGTGTTATTGTAACAGTGGAATTGCCGCCTGTATGATTGACTAATATATTTCTTGTTTAAACAATTGCGTTTACTTAATTTCGTGTCGCTCTGAATTTCATTAAAACGCGGAGCTCTGTTGTGCTTAATGTTACTTTATTACGACTTCTGACCTAAGAAATTTCTAATTATTCGAGACAATTTCACCGGCACAATGCGTAAATACAATTTTGGTGGGGAACGATAAATCGTCGTTCCGCATTCCGATGTGAAATTCATTCACGGGTCGTAACGAAGTCGTCTAGACTGTTTGTCGGAGAAAGGTGACCATTCACCGGCCGGCGTGACTCGCGAGGCGGCCCGACTCTTCTCCCACCAACGTGTAAGTAACTGGTTAGTAATCGGCTTTATCATGTGAACACATTATTTTTTTTATAGTTTTTCGTACTCTGCAGATACCGTTCGATTCAACAGTTAAATACAACGTTTAAAAGTTATGGGAATTCTTTTCAAATCATCATCTTTTTGACCCTGATTGAACTAAGCAATCACACAATAACGCAACTTTACGACGTTCACGTTGGACTCACAATCTGGCTGTAATATATTCTTATAATCTTGTAAATAGCGAGGCGGTATCGGCACAAGTACAAAACTAAATAATGTAAGTCTTGTAAGCGACCACTTTCCAAACAACACGATATCATCTACATGACGGCGGTGCACGAGCGTTTGGTTTTAATGACAGCGCACCGTGAGGCCAGCATCCGCGTAGCAACAGCTTTCAGACGGTGAATGAAAGTTGATCGCAGCGGAAAAAATGCGAGACCGCCGATGGTTCCGGCGCAAACGACCGCCGTAAATATTTGGCACTCGGATCCCAAGCTGCGGCCCGACCACCGACCATTACAATTTTCATCGACATTTCAGTAACCCAGATTTTTTCAAATACTGCGTAGCCCTGCCCACATTTCTTTTTTTTATGTTTATGTCGCAGGACAAATTCGCTCCTTCTAATTTATTTTACAAAAATTTTGTTTCCTCAAACATTCTGTGATAAATTAGCATGTTTTATTTCGCATTCATGAATCTCAAATAGGTTGTTAGCAAATTTACCTGAAATCTTCATCCTTATCCTTATAAGCAAGGAAGATTTCGCATTTAGCCAAACGACTTACGGAAATCCCTGATGATTATTTACAAAGAACGTTCACCCGTCGTAAACAGTTCAAACAGCTGCCAAGGTGGCCACCTAGTTTCTTTTTTTCGTAACATATTCGAAAATAAAGTGTCCGTGCTCACATTCTTTGCGAACGATTTATTTAATATTGAAATATGAAATGGCATTAAGTTAGTACTTAATTTTGCAAAACAAATGTTATTTATGTCGGTTTAGCAACAGTTATTATGGATTATCTTTCATTTTACATAATTGGATAAAGTGCAAATCATTGAACTATAAATGTAAATTTAAATCCGGGGTAGCATGTCCCGATTTTCCGAGAAACTGGGTATTAAGAGCAGTCTTTGTGTTATTTAGAACTGGCAAATGCAACGATCTCCGGTGGAGTGCCAAAAGCGTGGGAGGTGAGAGTCGCGGGCATCACCACCGGAAAGTCGAATAAAATATAGGTGTTACCGACTTTAAAGGGGGTCATCACACTGACAAAACTGCTGTTTGATGTTACAGAGATCATTATTAAATTACAGAATTAATTAAACTGCAATAGCTGATGTTGTTTATAACGTTTCTGAAGCCGTATGTAAACAAATAAATATAAGCATCAAATTATGTGATTCACCCAATCGATATGCTGGATTGATGCATTCCATCACCTCTTACCAAAGACGTCAAGTCCATTTATCTAATAAAAGCATCAATGCAAGCAGCAAGCACCCATCTGCGAGGGTTGAACACAGAATTAGGTTAAAGGTTGCGGAGGTCGACGCCGCCTTAAACAGTTTTAGGGTCGAGGTTATATGGACCGATCATAATTCGCCCCAAAATAAAGTCCAAATTATATCATAAAACAATCAAATATTTAAAATAATTTGTTGTTAGGTTATTTAATTATTTGTAGCTTACGCGGCAACTGGCGTGTATTATTTGTTGTTGTTGATTGATGGCTCCGAAATGTAGGACACCGAATTTAAGACTTTAATTACGGCGTGATATTGTCGTATCGGAATACGAAATTCTTGAGTTGGTTTCGCCGCTTTCGAATATTATACGAAATGTTACCAGTCTGGTGGGAATTTTACATGAGAGGTTTTATTGCGGCAAATGGTTAAGTTTCGAGTGTAATAGAGTTTGTGTTGGAAAACAGTGCAACTCAACAGAGTGCCAGTGGAAAATCGGGGTCAAAGGGATCTAGGGCAGGATGTACATATACCCATACCCCTACAGGTGGGTCACAGAGGGCTGTGTGCATTCAACAATGTACACCCACAGGGCTTTATTCACCTGCATTTGTTTAGCCTGTTGTACCATTAAAGGAGGTCATAACATGGAAAATTGTGTTATGACCAATGAATCAAGGGCCCATGTGATTTGATTCACTTGGATTGCTGCTGGGGTAAGATGAAAGGAACTGTTAACACAGAGTTAAAAGAGCATGAGAGTTTTGATACTTTATCTTTGGGTTAAGTCTTCAATGTTCTGGTAATAATTTGCTGCAGCTAAAAATCAACAAATTATTATATTACAAAGAATAAATTACTAATTTACTGGTACTTCAGTTATAACCTATATTTAAAAATTACATGCTCGTCTGGTGTCAGCTTAGAATAGAGTTAACCTGAGTTCAGCAAACGTATATAAATCTGTTGTAAAACATGTGTCAATTCTTTCAGGGCTGATTGGCTGCTGTTATAATCGCTATCAACTAATCACTGCAGCTAATCTGCTGAGGTTCGATGACAGATTTAGTAATCTGAAGTCAATTTGACCCCTAAGGTGATAAAAATTTTTTTAGAAAACTAGAGTTCAATGTCTCCTGTATAAAGGTTAAGTACTTACAGGAAGGTAGTTGAAAATTTTCTGTCTTATCTAAAATTTTGGTATTTTCGGTACACCTGGAGGTTGAAAATACAAGGCTAGAGTTATTCGAACGGACATATTTGAGTCTATAAGGTTTTGTGATCCATTTCTCTAGTATTCTACAATCTTTGCAAAAAATACAACTACCCTACAAATTTTTTAAAGGTACTCTGGCTAAACGTAAGTGATTCTACTAAAAAATGCCATGCGCTCTACAGAAATGACTGGGTATAGTGTAATCTCTTTTGATATGGTTGTTGGCAGTAAATATGGTGAAATGTACATCTATTCTGTAGTGACTGAGGAAAACTTGTCTACCTAATCTAACTACAAAGCTAAACTATGTGTCTACATGCTCAGTATCATATTTGTTGTTAAGTTTTGTTGCAAAAATTGAATGTTATCATTATACTTACACTTATTTTTGGCATTCTCATCCATGAGCATGTTGAAATGGTGGTGGCGGTTCCACGCAGCCATTTTGCCTTCGTGCGGAGCCCCGAGAAGCACTAGGGCCGCCCCGGCGGGCCCAACTCCGTCTAGGGGCTCCAGTGTCCTCAGCGCACTACAACTTTGTCACACACTCATAACCCAAGGAACATAGCTATCACACACTCGCGCTCAAAACGCCGTCGCCCCGGACGGCGGTGTCATCGGTGCCGACGCGCGGCGCACATGCCTTGCACTTCCGCTCCACGCACTTATGCACACGCGGGTAAACAAGCACGATCAAAACGGCACCGAGCGGTGATTCACCTCTAACGCCCGTCGCGCTCCGCACTGCAGGCGACTGTAGCGGCGCCCGCGAGCCGCAGCCGACTGACACCCAAACACTCGTCCCGTGTCACGTGTGCGCTGTGTGCGCTGCTGCAACTAATCACATCGACCAACAACACTATCCCGCACTATTTAATTCACACCCGATTAGAAATCACCATCCAATATTACCCATAAATTAATGAATTCAACCGAACACGAAGCGAGCGAGCAAGACGCGCGACGCGGTTTCCCTTCGCCGATCCGATCCTCACTGCTCCGAATCGAACTCGCGAACAAAATAATAACAAATGTGCATGAGATGCTCGCTATAATATGTGCACGTGGGTTGCGTCACAGACAGGACCGACAAAATATTATGAAATCACCTATACCGATCAGAATGTTTCAAAAATTACAACGGAATGCCTCTGACTGCAGACAGTTGATGGCCAGCAAACGAATATAAAATTTTATGAAATACGAACTTCACTGTCGCACTCACAAGTATCCAAGTGATTACCTGAGCAAAAGTTTAAACAGTATAATTACAACACCAATAACTACACTATTTGTAAACAAAACACAGCCCGTAATACATTCAGAAAATAACAGTTTTGAACAGTAAACGCGAACGCGTTGATCAAGCGCGACAAATAGGACAAAACATGGCAGACTCGAAAAGCACACGAATGTTGTCTATGGTAGTTTTATTTTTAAACGCTCTGGTTTCATACAGAAAATAAATTGAATGTTTTCGATGTACACCCATTTTATTCTTTGTTTTGGAATAGGAATTAGTACACGTAAATATTGAACTAAGAATTTATTATTTTGTTAATGAACTAAGGGAAATAACAATCACATTTACTCGCAAAAATTCAAATAACTGTAAGATTTCTGGTGGAAAAGTAGAAAATCAATAGAATTTTACGTGTATTGGAATGTAAGAGGGAGTCATAGACTAAAACAAGTCAGTATTGCCAGAAACGAATTAGAAAATTCAACAAACTCGTTCGTTTCATTCATTCCATTCATTCTGTATTTGCAAAGGGGTGGAGATGGCGTCGGGTGTTTAGTGATGAATAAATTAGTAAAAAAATAGAAAACCAATTGTTTCATCACTTAAATGCATCAAATAAATAAATGAAGAAAACACTTTTTTGTAGATGGGACTGGGCATGACATGTCTGCCGTATATATGAAAAACTGTTGTCACAAATAGCTCAGAACTGGTGCCCTCACAGAACATGACGAATGGGTCCTCTGACTTCCTGAGACAGTTAGATAGGGTAGGAACAGGCCACGTTGGACACCAGTACAGATTCCGTCCAAAATAGAAGGAGTACGCGCGGGTTTGCTTAAGATGGAAGGAGTAGAGCCTAGAGGCCTTTGTCAAGGAGTGGGACAGAACAGTCTAAGAAAAATAATTAAAAACAATGCGATTAAACCGCGATCATGATGAAAATCATGATTAATATAAATATTTGACTTGAGAAATATTTGATAACATCGCTATCTATCATCACTTCATAAGTCATCACTTTAATACAAAAAAAAACAATACATAATAATTTTGTTATACATATTCGGCTATACAATTTTTCTCAAAAGTGCTACTTTGGAGAATCTATCTATATTTATTTACTAACTCTTACATACATATAAGTACATATTATTATAATTATAATTATATATACATATATCCCTACTTACATATTATAAAACAAAGACCCCCAGCGCATCTGTTTGTCTGTCTGTTTAAACGCTTTAAACTCATAAACTACTGAACGGATTATGAAACGGTTTTCACTAATGGACGAAGTGATTCATGAAGAAGGTTTAAGTGTATAATTCACTATGTTTTTGTGTAAATTGGTTGAAATATGACGATTATTGTTGAAGATGTTTGAAAAATCATACCGACTGGGAGATTTACTGGCGAGCGCTGCGTAAACCGTAAGAAATACATAAATTTTATCTTCTACAGGATTGTAAATCTTAAAAAGTTCAACAAAAAGGTTCGCGATTAGTATAAGGATGACCCAAAAGTAACTATTTTCATCTTTCAGAATTGGATAAAAAAAAAAAATATTTCCGAAGCTATTTTGACTGGTATTTTGTTAATCCTTATCCAATAAAATATGTTATTTAAATTGGGCATTTAATTTAGATTAAAATATGCCTTGACATCATCATATCATATAAATGAATATTTTAAAAGATATCTCAGATTCAAAATTACGCGTAACAAAATAATTATGGTTGATGGCAACGCGGGTGCAGCGGTAGGTGTCAATGACCTTTTCTTCGGCTATTAGGTGTGCGGTCATCGCTTGGCTTCCTTTTAATTCCAGCAGTACGTTTCCTTTGGAAATTGTCTTAACATCCACGCCGGCTACTGAGTACTAATAATAAAGCTGAAGAGTTTGTTTGTTTGAACGCGCTAATCTCTGTAACTACCAGTTGGATTTGATCAATTATTTTTACATTTTGCATATTATATAACATCACGCGACAACTCTTAGGAGCCGAGTAAAATTTTTTAAAAAATTCAGAAAGAACGGTAAGCGACAACGAGGATAAGGCGCGGGCAGGCAATGAGATGCTATATTATATATTTATCGCAGGCAGAATTTTGTGTAATTTAAAAATATTATTTGCACGCCCATTGACTTTATAAAAACATTTTTGTTCCAAAAACCCATGTTTGTATAGTAATAAATGATTTAATTTTGATTTGATTGGATTGAATAATAACCCAATCAGCCCCAACGTTTTTAGAAACTCTATAATCACTACCTGTGGTAACTACTGAGATTTCCGGAGTTGATTAAAATTTTGGTATATTTTTTTTCTGTTTCGAGAGTTTTTTTTATCTGTAGAAATCATAAGTGACAAAAGCGAATAGATGGAACATCTCGTTTAATTCATTCAATCATTCATTCTATGGTCGGGTCATCTTCTTGTTCTACGTTTCTCGTGTTATCGTGCAGAATTTGTTGAACATTTGCAAGTTTTCCTACTTTTAAACCAAGAAAACATTGGAGTATCGCTCTCTATAACTTATTGAGGAAGTTTACTTATAAAATAACATAAAATCCTAGTTCGAGGGAGAGGCATACTGACTACGAAGTGAGGGACGCGTTGTGCGTCACAACTTTAACCTTATTTCACTTTACTGACTGTGGTGTTTATTCTACATCATTCAGCGTAATTATAGAACAATGCCTAAAAACGGCGGAAGAATCAGAAATTTTAAAAACAATGAGCATTTTGGTAAGTGTTTTCACTTCTCACGAATTGTTTATCCCCTGTGTTTTTTGGCTGTTGGGGCTTTCCAACAGCCGTCATTGCTTTTGTGACGCAATAATTGCAATAAATCGGATATTTTCCACTTATTAACTATGCCCATTGCTACTTTAGCACTTTAAAAACGATAAGTAACATAGTCTAAACTAGCCAGGCATCACTAAAATAAACTTTATTTACAGAACATGACGACAGAGCGCACACTAGTAACACACGGCGTGTTAGTTTCAAACCAGGCACGAATAAAGGAAAAAACAAATGGAACAATGCCAAACTGCTGTTGGACGATGACATTGACATGACAGGATCTGCTGGAGGTCCACACGTACATCGTAATCGAGCATTTAGAGGCCGTGGTGGTCGGCTTAACTCCCCAGCACCGAGATCAGGCCATGGAATGATCAAGAAGAAGTTCATCCCTGGTCCGCTTCCATGGTATCAAATTATCATTCCGTATGGAGCTAAACATGAGAAAGATGTTGTTCTACGGACACTACTGAGCTATATCTCACCAGATATCTTTGTACCACACTACTACAAGATCAATGGAAATGCTGCGGTCTTCTATGTAGATGATGTTAAACTTGCTGAGAAGTTGTTCCATGCTGACAGAAAGATTACTATGTCAGATGGCTTTAAGTTAATGGTAATTGTAAGAAATGCTGTTCCGAGTGTCGCTATTGACGCTGATATGAAGGAGAAAATGAAGCTGGCTATGGCAAAGAGATACAATGCTGTTACTAAGGCATTGGACTTGACCAAGTTTCATGCAGATCCAGGTAAGAACATATTAAAATTGTGAACAAATGTGTTGACATAGCCATTGATGCAATGACTTAGGCAAATTCAAATCATTCAGTTTGCATCATATTTTTAGTTTAGTATGCATACAATATGTTGAAGTTTTCCTTGTATGTGTACAAGGAAAACTTCTTAACTTCTTGCATGTTTTATATGTGCATTATTTTAATATTCAAAACTTACATAATCAGATATTGATGAGTAATATAAATAAAATATTACAGCAGTAATCAATGTTCTGCACTCCTACAGTTAGTTTTCCGCTGACTTTGCAACACAGTCAATATCAAAGGGATCTTGGTAATGGTAAGATGGGCTGGTGTCTACAACTCAATGCCCAGTGTATATTTTGCGTTGCATACAGGTGGGAAAATTGATTATTTGATCCGCCCCAGCCTCACAAGGAAGGCCAGCAATGCATTAGTGTTACTGAAAATCTCACGGAGGGTACCTGGGTTACTTTGCCCTGTATGTGGCAACCACTGGGCAGTTTAGTAATCAAAGTGATCTTAAACTTGTTGCTGTATGGTTGCTGGTGGGTTGCTGTCAGAAGTAAAATAACTGTAAAAGGACTGCAAGTATGATGCTGACTAAAGTGCCATACCTCTTACACAATAATACAGTGTGGCCGTCGAGGAATACATTTTTGACACCTGTCAGTTTCATACTAACAAATACGTTTTTTGCAAATCCTTATTACTAGTAGAAATTGTCCAACTGACAGGTGTCAGGAACGCATTCTCTTGTCGGCCAGAGTGTAGCCTAACAAAATATGATCCGTGCCATCAACACACAATAGAAGAAGAAGTTGATGTTTTAAATATTATATTGTTTTCAGAGCTGGCCGATATCTTCTGCGCCCTGTTCCGCCCAGTTATTATGCTGGCTGCTATTGACATTATTGCTGAAAACATTCCTGATCTTGAGGCATTGAACCTCAATGATAACAAACTGCATGGGATCGAACATCTCAAGATGCTCGCTACAAAACTGAAGAACTTGAAGATTTTGTATATGGGTGATAACCGGGTAAGTTTGTGTCGGTAAAAAAATTGAGGATTGGATGTCACCATAACCAATTTGACAGATGAGTAGCAAATTCTATGTGTAAAAGTGTCTTTAAAGATTATACTTTTATTTATTTCTAGATTCCATACATCGGTTCCCTGGAGCCATTGAAGACCTTACCACTAGTGGAGCTGTACCTGAAAGGCAACCCGTTGCTGACCAGGTTTAATGATCACGAAATCTATGTCAGGTAGTGCTATATACAACATATATTGGTGGAAAACTTCATATTGTTGTACACTTCTCGTTTGGTAGATACTGGGGAACTTGCAACTGATTTTGCATTAGTAAAGGGGCAGTTCTTTCTGCTGGGATAAAGAGTAGCAATGATTACATGATTAGTTCAA
This sequence comes from Agrochola circellaris, assembly GCA_914767755.1. Lineage (NCBI taxonomy): Eukaryota > Metazoa > Arthropoda > Insecta > Lepidoptera > Noctuidae > Agrochola > Agrochola circellaris. The sequence continues at coordinate 5,508,291 of OU611853.1, forward strand.
CATTATGGTCAGCATAGTTTTGACATGTTAATTTGGGAGATTACATAGGTATTTAACAGATTATCTTGGGAGAATACTTGCTTGTCTTGGGAGAATTATTTATTCACTTGGGAGCATACTTACATTTTCTCTTAAAAATAACATTATTCAAACCATAATTTTCTGCGTGGTCGACATATTTCTGTAGTGACTTGTTTAATTATTCAAATAGGAGCAGAATCTAAAATTTTAAATTCTTTTTCAACTAAGAATCTGAGTCTCTTTTTTTTAAATCCACATAATTCTTAAAATCATGTATATTCGCGTAATTAAAAGGTTCTATTTCAACTTCACAGTACAAAAGAATTACCTTTTCCGAACAGAAAACAAGAGATAAGAAAAAAAACATGTTCAAAAAGGTAACAACTTGTGCCCCAGAATGCTGAAAAGAAATACATTTAAAAACTGCCTAACCTTTAATTTCCTCGAGTATTCTTTCATACAACTAAAACTATTTTGCTCCTGTTTTTTTATTACATTTCAGAAACTGCTACCACCGTTTCCCGAACCTAGAAGTAATCTAGGTCGAGGAGACCGGTTGCAGGTTCAACGATCTGCAGAATTAATTCTCATAACAAAATGACATAATAAACTTGAATGCAAGATGAGTGTGTCATGTGAAAGGAGAGTTATGTCATTTAAAGTCAATCCACACATTCCGGGCCATGTCCGGGACGTGGGCAGATCGTGCTCAGCCAGGGCTCAAAAAAATATTTTACATGAACTCGTTGGCAAACGTCTGTATTGCGGCGTCGGAGCTTCAGTGCCTTGTGTGTGCCACAGCCCTGTCACGTCCCAGTCACGTCCCGGGCACAGCCCTCATATGTGTGGATAAAACAAATAATATATAGAATAGTTAAAAGACATGGCTTAGAAGTACTGAATTAACATAATGTGATGTTATTTTGGTTGCACAACATTTTGTAATAATAACTTAGTGTGTCACATCTTGCATTCCGGTTTTTAGGATCTAAGGATTGGAGATGCTTGAGTGTGTATATATTGTTGCGTATAAGAAAATGTATAGTGTGGCATGAAGAAAAAAAAGAAGTAGAATAAAGCTTTGTGCAGACTAGCGCGACGCGACGACGGTTATTGTTTTACCGTGAAGTTTTCTTAGAAACTGTATTGATCGAGTCGCTTCGCGCTGGTCTGAACGAGCCTTAATACATTTTATTTTGAAGAGCGTTTATCCTAAATTGCAATTATGACATTGAATTTGATGTTGTACCCGTTTTAGTTGTAAAAAAGGCATTTGGAAAGTTTCAAAATACTTTTTTACATCTAAAACTAAATATTCGGTGTTTTAATTTGCATTTCATAATCAATATTCTAGTTCGCTAGTTAGCCACATATCTTATTTTTATACAGTAATATTGCCAAATTAATCAAAACAGCGAAATATTTGACATCTATTTGCGACGTTGCCCACTGTCAGAATAAACGCTCTTAATTACGAAAAAGTTATGAAATGTTTCTTTGACTATTATCTGACCTCAGATTATTCTTAGAATTTTGATGCGCTTAAATAGATCTTTGTTTGCGGCCTCTGTTCTATAATGTTTTTTATTTTATGATTTGCATTCTTATTTTGATTGTATGATGGTATTTGGGTAAAAATTATGCTACCGTGAATTATTATCGTGCTGTAATATAAAACTGAAAACAAGACATACTAATAGTAAGATCTATAAGCAGGCCACGTGTCGCCGCGACTCGACTGGATTATATGTATTCTCATGTATTTCTAAGAAGGCGACGTGTCGCTAGCTCCGGAAGGCATTTCATAGAAACCAGTCGTGTCGCGGCGATACGTCGCCTGCGGTTGCCACCTTCGGTCGGCTACGGAATAGTACCTTTACCAGTTCTCCTTGATGCGTTATACTGTACTGTCTTGAAGTAAACCACCAGAAGTATGTATATTCGGGGAATATGGTTGCTTAGCAAAATCAGTACCAACTTTAATTGTCTGCAAATACAAATAAAAATTGTAATTTTTTGACAGTCGTATGTAATGGCAATGGCACGGTAATTTGACGTATTTCAATCTGGCAAAAAAAATTGTTTCCCCGACTGTACATACAGAAACGCACTAGCTACATACAAAATTATTGAAATATTTCGTTAAAAGTGAATACAGTATAATGAAGTATTTAAATAATTTGTCATACTATATAATATATATTTATCTGATAAAATTACTGATAGAAACAAATGTATTATACAATAATACTTGACAATTTTATTTAATAACAATGACTAATAAGTAGCTATTCGTGATTTTTATCAGTATACAGAAAACAAGCATGATACATCAAATGTAGATATGCAATGCTTAAAAAACATTATACATAGAGGCTGTTGCATAAACAGCAAAAGAGTCAAAGAAACATCTAAATATAGACGGAATACCATTTCTTAGGTTTCATGTACATGACGCCGGAGCCGCACCGGAACCGCACCGGCCCTGGACCGCAAGAGGGGAAAAACTTTCATAATATCTCTAAAATCTACGCGGCTGTGGTGGTGCGCTTGGGCGATATTAATTCGTATCCACAAACATGCGGTCCGGCGCCGGCGTCGTGTACAGGAACCCTTATTGTGATGTCCTTAGGGTATAAATTGGACAAGCTAAAGGATTTCAATGTATCCCTACGTTCATTTGTTCATACATTGAGTGATAACCATTCAAATTCAGTCCAGCGGTCTAATTGCGTAACTAACTCGTAATCACAATGGCTTTCATTTTTGATAATTCAACGATAAAAATTGCGTTGTTATAGTTGTCAAGCAAAACATTTTTGAAGTAATGGTTCTGTTTTAAACAGTGTCAAAATTGAAGAGATTGTAATTACTAGTGGCACGGAATTAGAGTGCAGATTTCCGTAGTCGCGCCCCATAGCTTGTCTTATTAATACTCTAAGATATTCTGAAACTAACCTGTGATGTGAGTTTCAGAGATATTTATGTTTCATGCCACTGCCACTGCCTCTGTTTGTTGTCTCCAGCGACGTCCGGAAGAAGTTTCCGAAGCTGACCAAATTGGTAAGTAACTGTTTATTTTATAAGTTTCTTTATATTTTGAATTCAGGGTGTAAGTACGCGCGGGAAAGTCCGAAAGGGATACCGTGGCCCCTGGCAATGTACAGGCAACTGAAGGAACACGGGTGGGTTTTAGTCAGTAAGAGTCTGACACGCCCTCCCGCTCCGCCCAGAGCGGGAGAAGTTATTTGATCATTTCCCATGCCAAAAAAAAAAAAAGGGTGTACGTACCGGACTTCTAAGCGCAAACTGTTACCATGACTTCAGTACATGATTCTTGACCCACCAGTGTTGAAATTTTTGGTAGTTTATAAAATGTGTAGTTTAGTGTCGTTTTTTCTAGTTTATTACTATGTTGTTTTGTGTTGAATGCTGTGTTTAGCTATACATACCAGTACTTGTATTATGGTATTATTCTATTTTTAATTTTGTGTATGTACTACTGTTGTTGTACCAAAAAAAAAAAAAAAAAGTCAAAGTTCAGAATCGATTTAAGTACCTATGTCATTATTAACATACGTAATTTTTTACCCAAAAAATAATTAAAGCTACGTAAATTACAGACACACTTCCACTGTACAGTCAATACCAAACCAAACAGAACATCATGGCACGCATTAATTTAAACAATTACTACTTATTCCTTTCTTTTTAAGTGATTGGTTATGGTCTGATATCTCTTGATACATAAAGACATTACCTTTTCTTTATTTCCAACCTCCGCTACAAATAAACAAGAGAAAAACTTATTTAGCTTATATCGTCCCACAGCAGGGCAAAGGCCTCCATACCCTCTATCCCAAAAGTTTTTTTTTTCTAAAACTCCTATATGTCGTGATACCCACTGGGCCCAGTAGGTAAGGTGCCCGCCTCTCATACTCGTGATTCGCAACCGGGAAAGTTTTAATGTGAATTTTTCAATTCGTACCATCGAAGAATTTCATATTTATACAACGTAAGGACTATTTCTGCTTGCAGCGCTCGGCGGCTATAGCACCGCGCCGGTAACAGATGTGGTCATCGTGTTCACGGGATTTTGTTTTCTAACTGCTTAGATATGAAGTTCTTCGATAGTACTTGCTCAGTTTATCTTAGACATCACTGACATTGCCGAAGGAAAACATCGGAGGGTTTTCTTAAATGACGTTCAATAGATGGCAGCACTGAGACTTCAGGTCCGGGCACCTGTCAAAAGTGTCAGCGCCTTTATTTCTTTAGTCGTGACTGAATGATGAACGAAAGAATGAAACGAATTATGAACGTCATCTATGTTAATTTTGGCGCCAACCGGTGGCATGAATTTTTATGAAAATCCTCAGTCTGAAATCGCCAACAAGTCTTGAGTGAGCGTTGTGATTAATGCTCGTGCCTTCTCTGAATGAAAAGAAGCTTTTACCTGCAGTGGAACAGTGACAGGCTTGTATTATTATTATTATAACTTCTATATAATTATAATCTATTTTACCTAATAGGACGGAGTGGACTTACCGCCAGCCATCGGTTTCGATGTCCTAGAAGACGCGCGTCTACCACCGCGCCAACAATCATTCTTGGTAGACCCGGCAGGCCAGGACTTAGTACGCGAGTTTCTGACTCAGTACTTCGCGATCTTTGATGCCGAGTCGAGACAATCACTACTTGAGGCCTATCATGAACATGCGACTATGTCCATGGCTGCTAGCTATCTGACGAATGATAGTCGAAATGCTGCTACTCAAAGGTACGTTGAAATTGTGTTTTGTTCCTGTTTAGGTTTTATGAAAAATATTTTAATAATCTCAAGTATCTTCTGTGTATTATTAAAACACAAAACATTATTTGGTATTTCGGAAAAATCGGCATATTTTTTTAGGAAATTGAATGACTACTGGTAAGCACTTTAACATTCAACTGTTTCTCTTTTACCTTGATAAAACGTGATAAAAAATATTAATATTAATTCAGCATATCTGTCTGTTTTGCAGCCAAATAAACTTGTATGGTCTGTTCGAAAAGTATCTAGCGAAAGTGTAAACAAACCCTCCCCTTCCCTTCAGGTTAAATTCGTACTCATTAAAGGGAATTGGAAACCCATTCATCTATTAAGAAGGTTCAACTTTATATCTCACCACTTTTTCCAACAATTTTTAATTTTCTGAATAACATTATTTAATTGTTGTTGAAAAAAATTCCACGAAAATTGATGTTATATAAAATTAACCTCAAAAACACCTTTAAGGTGATTTAAAATTAGAATTTCGGGTTTAATTATTACAATAATCTAATCAAAGCACTCAATTTGTAAGTGGGACTTCAAGTTCGCATCCACAGGAAAGTTTTCTTATCCAGTTGTTTACATTTTCATCACATACTTTTGGAACACACCATATACATCTTTTCTTTTAGTTCTCAATCCAATCAACTTCTATATTTCCATTCCAGACTAAACTCATACATCACAAACAGTCGTAATATCATGCGTATTACGGAGCGTGAGTCCCGGCGACGATACCTCCGCGCGGGCAGACTGCAGGTCGTCTCGTTCCTTTCTGACTTACCCAAGACGAAGCACGACCTCATGGGATTCGCTGTTGATTTACTTATTTTTACCGTAAGTGAAGTATTTTTGTGTTTATTTATAATTATTAGGCTTATTTATGGTGGCAATGCGTTTGCGGTTCTGGCGGTAAGACTCGAATTCTATTACTTAGTTTTGTGTTCCTTATGAATCTCGTAAATGCTGAACCTTCCTAATCAATCTTGAATTACGAGAGAATTTCTTAATCACCATGCTTGTCAAATGAAGTTACAATCGTTGTCTATTGTTATTACGACAGCTTGAGAATTCCTTGAGTTTCTTAAGTTTTACGTTTGCCTATTAGGACGTAGTCTTCTGTTCTGTACGTCTTCTTAAGTTGTCTAGACTTTAGCCACGAGCTTGAAGGAAATAGCCTCTTCAGAATTACATCATCATTTCAGCCGAAACACGTCCTCTGGTGGACATAGGCCTCCAAGCACCGCCACTTTGACCGGTTCTGTGCTTAACGCATCCAGCGGATTCCTGCGGTCATCGGCCCACCTTGTGGGAGGCTTTCCAACGCTACGTCTTCCGGTACGCGGTCGCCACTCCAGAACTCTTCGGCCTCATTGGCCATCTGTTCTTCGAGCAATGTGCCCTGCCCATTGCTACTTACGTTTGGCAATTCTTCGGGCTATGTCGGTTACCTTGGTTCTCCTGCGGATCTCTTCATTTCTGATTCGGTCATGTAGGGAAGCTTCAAGCTTAGCCTTCTCCTTGCCCTTTGGGTGACTTTGACTTTTTGCCTTCTAACAAGGCCCATTGTGAGCGACCACGTTTCAGTGTCATAGGTCATCACTGGTCAAAGACTCGTCTTGAGACACAGTGGTATGTGGGACCTCTTTCTCGAGAAATTACATATCCATATTTAATTCTGCAAGGATATGACTTATTAGTTAGTCCTTATTTATTTATTTTTGTCGGTGGGAAATTATCAAATAACTTCTCCCGCTCTGGGCGGAGCGGGAGGGCGTGTCAGACTTTTACTGACTAAAACCCACCCGTGTTCCTTCCGTTGCCTGTGTGCCGGGGTCGCGATATCCCTTTCGGACAAACTCGCAACCCCGGCAGGCATTGGCCCTTCCGGACCCCGTCAGTTGGTGCTGACATCTCTTTGAGGCGCGCGTGGAACACAACGCGCCGTCGACCCGGGCCTGGTCCCTATCGGACGGCGAGCTACCCATTGCTCACCGTCCGTAAGCCCGCGCCTACGGTGGCCGGAAGTCGGCTCGCGACTCCCGGAAATGGATTCAATACATGATTCTGAACACCCCTGCACTGAAAATTTTCGTCGGTTATTTAAAACAAAATCAACTGTTTCTAACCTTTATAATATTATTTTCCTTCCACAGCCCGCCATGATTGTCTTGACGATGAACGGGGTCTACAAAGAGACCACGACGACCGGGAACCCAGTCCGTTCGTTCCATCGCACGTTCGTGATCGTGCCGAACGCTGGCGGCGGTTTCTGCATCATCAACGATATGCTCTTCATCACTAATACTACTAAGGAACAGGTGAGTCTTTTTTATTTATTTTTGACATAAATACTTACGGAAAAAATACTGGGAATGCGTTTTTTATCATCATTTATTTATAAATTCAATTTACAATTCAATTTTTTCAGTAATAATCTACATTGTGTTCGAAATTATCCAACACGAGACATAATTATTCATAAATATTACAAAATAACGATGTTCAAATATTATTATTTAAAAAAACATGCCATTCAATTTAAATTTCAAATTAACAAGATAAAAAAAAAAAGACTTAACAGTAGTCTTGTACTTAAAACGATGCCCCACAAAACCGTTTTCGCGGTTTGTCTGTGGGAACGGATCATACAAAATTCAAGTTCATTAGTGCAGATACTAAATTTATGTTACCTACTTGCCTTAGTGTATACAATATGTAATAAAAACCTGTCTGATCCGGAAGGGGCACATAGGTACTGCAATAACATTAGCTAAAAGTATTACTTTAAACATCTTATAATAAAAAAATAAAAAAATTGCTAATTAAAAATCACATTAGTAGTACCGAAATTACCCCAAATACATAAAAAATTTGGAAATTTTCAACATAAGTTATGACTTGTAGACACCCGCTAAACGACGGCCGCCCGTGCCTCTTGTGAAAACCCGGTAAAATTCCCCATTGAAAAAAAAAACGTTTTTATTTTAACCACATAAGACTCAGTGCGATACATGTTGTATAATACTAGCTGACTGGGACACACAAAACATTTACCTAATCAAAATCGGTCCCGCCGTTTAGGAGAAGTTCAGTGACATACACACGTACAGAAGAATTATATATGTATCGATATTATCTAATAGGAACATTGTTTACAAATTCTCCAGGTAGACTTGTTTAGGTCATTTTGCAAATTTGCTTTTTGCCAAAGCTTGTGATGGCTTAACCCCGTCACTCCCTGTGAGCGTTTTTTCAGACCCAAGGCAGGCAGCCGCACTGGAGCCCTGCACAAATGCATGCCATTATCCAAACAGCACATTTGCTGCTAACCGAAGGCTGATTGCAGATCTAACAATTTTTTAAAAATTATTATCCAGGAGGACAAAGCCTTCGCCTCAGGCGTCGCAATCGAGCCGACTCCTCCAACTCCCGCGCCGACGCCAACGCCCGGCATGGTGGCACAGCCATCGCAAGACGACACACAGAAGATGATGCTCACCATGCTCGGCCAACAGACCGGCATGAATGACCATTGGAGTATCAAGTGAGTATCTGGAAAATAAATAAATTATTGTATACTGTTCAGGATACAGGGTATAAAAAGACTGACATAGACGTTATCAACGCATTCTGTACATCAAACTAAGAAAAAATATGCAAAAATGATTGCTGGGAAACGGCTTTAATTTTTGTTGTGAAAAATCGCTGTTTACGGCAGCGCGCAATGTACGGAACGGCACGGAAAACATTGTGTTTATGGGTGCATGTAACGGTACAGAAGTTTAAGGAGGAATTTAAAGTTTAAAACTTGGTTTTTTTCTAATATATTCAGTTGAGTACTCAACTACTATCGCCCGCTTTTTTGGAACGAAGTTCCTTAACGTGGCTGGTAGGAGTGGACTGGTGGAGATCGTCACGTAAGGAAAAAGCGTTATGCCCCGTCCATGCGACTCTCTCTCTCCTTGTGGCTTTCTATTATATACGCGTGTGCGTGCGAGTATTTTATCTTAAAGAACTTCGTTCCTGGCGGGGGTCCCCCGACCGCACACTTTTTTTATGTCTACTCTTTGATATGGATCCGTCTTGCCATAATAAATAAATTCATAAGAATAAAAAAAAAAAGCAGCTGTTCTCTTTATTATTGAATGAATGAACGAATGAATGATTGCATGATTCAGTTAAAATTTAGTTGGCTCTATGTTTTGCCATTGGCGTACAAATTTTATAATCTAATTTTATATCTTATAAATTTAATAATGAGCTATGCGAACATAAATGTATGGAACAGCTGATTTTTTTTCGCGATTTCAGGCTTGGCCCCATAGTGAAAGTTGTTCATAATGATGAGTACAATGACCCCTTAAGAGGATGCAAACGAATAAAATTTTACATTGTATATGGCAATAGTATTGCATGTCAGAAATCGTTTGTGCTATGTTATTATGGACTTTGTTTTATCCATGATATTTTCTATACACATTTTTTAACGTAGCCATAACTTTCTTTTCAGTTGCCTACAACAAACAGGATGGGACTTCCAACGAGCCTTATTCGTCTTTAACCAACTAAATTCAGAAGGGAAGATCCCTGCGGAGGCGTTCGTCAAGTGAACCTAAAACATTACAATAAGGCTGTGCCAGTGTACATATTAGTTACGGAGAATGAATAACAATTTTTTTTTTAGTTAAAATATGACTTCTTGTCGTCTAGTTTATCTATGGATAAGTGAATGGAGTTTTTATACTCACTTAATCTATGGAACTGTGGAACTTTACTGCCGCGAAGTGTGAAAGATATGATTTATTGGTTGAATGAGAAAGTAGAAAATAAAAAATGGATGAAGATTGTGCTGAAGTAAAATAAAAACATGATTTGAAATTGATATTAAACATGGTATAAAAATTATATTCGATCAAGAGGACGGAAGAACAATATCAACATAATATCCTGGAAAACGCATGAAACAAGTTTTATCAAGCTTTGGGGTGTAGATTCAAAAATAAGATGAAAACTATAATTCAATTTGAGATGCATCACACCATTCAAAAATATTACGATAAATCACAGAGACGAGTGACCACTAAGGACTTACAAGTTGGAAGATCAGTACGGAAACGATTTCGAATCGTGTCCAAGAAAAAATGGAAGAAATTTGCTTCAAATATTTTCAATAAGACATCACTTTCACCATATTGTAATGGTGTTAATCTAGAATCGTCTTTATGTAAAAGTTCTCGTCCAATTCTGATTATAATATCCAGAAGATTTCAACTAAGAAGAATCCTTGGATTAATTTTTATGTATATTTTGTTTGTGTTTGTTCAATATTACTTTGAAAAGAAGTTCCTAAAAAAAGCATAAACTAATATGTAAAAAAATAAATAAAAAAAATGATTTTGTTAAGATGAATCAATGACTTGTAATGTATTTAAGTATTGATTGTACTGTTATTGAATTTACTGTCACTCATTACGATCAATACTTACTTTCAAAGATGGACGTGCGATGTTAGTCACTTACGACGTTTAATTCATACATACATCTATAAATGATTAACATAACTATTACTTGTTACAGTACTAACTACATCGCCCGACCATCTGTAATAATTAATTTCTGCCCATTTTTATGGCAAAATAAATCTTTAAAAAAAATAGTCCATTGCTTCATCTTTGGAAAAGTTCTAAAAACAAGTCCATTGTCTTTGAAAAAAATATATCAATTGTATGTAAAGTTTCAAAGCATAATATGAAAAAAGTGTTATGTAGGTATGATGCAACATGTATTAGATTTTTTCTATCTATTTTGTACTTATGATTTTGTGTAATACCTACAATAGTTTTATTGTATTTGTTTATCAGTCTTTTAACCCAAACATATTCGGATTGTCTTCAAATTTAACCAGATGCTATTTGTATTTAAAAAAAAAACAACTCCATATGTATTCACTGCTATTTCATCTCGAAAATAGTAAAAAAAGAATGACACGTAACATTTATTATTTGAATTGATTTTGTTATTTGTAAATAGTCGTTATTAATTTTAATTTCGTTTGGGGGTGATTCGGGCCGCAGTGTCGATGGATGTACAGGCTAAGTTCCTCAAAGATCGGCAAGTTTTCAGTGCTTGATGTTACAATGCTGGGTTTGTACCGAAACAGATTGTTATATTCATAGTGCACTAGTCAATGGACATTGCATTACTGTGGCGGAACCCCTAGACGTAGTCTTAGTGGGCTAGCCGCAGATCTTGTGATTATTTTTCACCAAGAATTATCAGATAGCACTTTTTTACTTAGCCGTGAAGTTTGTGGACAGCTGAAATCTTCCTGTGGCCTTGGGGCGGGGCTTAGGGTTCTATTCTAAGAGCTAACATTAAGACTGTTACTGAAGTAAATAAATCTTTATTTTTTTTGATCGTATTATGTTTTTTTATTTCAGTATTATACACCGTTAGCCTGAACATAATTTTCTCCTTTTTCGTACCGATTTCTCTCACTTACTTTATTGGTAAGGACAAGCAATTTAAACATACACACGGCTATAGACTTAAGGAATACCAGAGGCACCGCAAGCACATGAATAGAAAACCGAGCAAAAGGAAAGCTTTCTAACAGAGTTCAAAATTCTTACCTACTTTTATAGTAGGGTTGCCATATTTTCCCGAAACACCGTCGCTGTCGGGACATTTTTAGTGAAAGGAAACTTTTGTAGGTAAAATAAACCAAAAAAGGATTTGGGAAATATTTATTTTTTATTACTGAAGAAACAATCTTTCATTTTATATTTATCAGATGATTTCACCTTGGACAATAATTATCGGTTACCTTTTACGAACTTATAAAATTCTTCTTGGTTTGGTCTCTAGCGGCGCCCCGATGTGTGCACCGACAAGGCGCGCGGGATGTGCCCTGCGCGCCTTGTCGGTGTGACAGTGCACGCACACATAGCTGTGCGTGTAGTAGTGTTCCCGCGCAAGGCATTAGTATAAAGCTTATAGTCTGCTCCTTATTTAGTCATGTGCCGCAGGTGCATTACCATCTGGAAGCCTAGGATGAAAAAATGCCTCATATGGCTGGGCAACCATAACTATACCGGGGCAACCATACCCTTCACACCGGCCGCAACACAGCAACGCTGCATGGCGGTAGAAATAAGTATAGTGATAGACTGCATGCTAGTACTTTCCTAATTGAGATTTAACTCAAGCCCGAGCTAAAGCCAAGCCGTAAGCAGAGATTGAGCATTGAACAATCAGTGTGCGTAAAAAAATTGCCGCGGGAAAATATACCTGTACGACCCTGAGCTCAAAGCTGTTGTCTCAGTAACAGGAGGAAACCCAAAAACACTGCACTGCCCGAATATATAACTATGGAATAACTCAATCAAAGGTCAACCCTTTACTAATGAGACACAATCTATTATACATTTATAATATACTTATTAAATCAACAGGTTTCAACAAATAAATTGTAGAGACCTTCTTTTAATTATTGAATACCTGAAAGAAGACAGAGAAGACTGCAAAGCACAAAGCCAACAATAACAAAACTAACAACAGAATATAATAAAAAATAACAATTAATCCATCAACAATTAATCATTCAATTGTCCAATGTTGCGCGACTCCCGGGGCAGTCCCTATCAGCTTATTCCTAAACTATGCTATGCCACTACACTCTTACCTTCTTTCCTACTCCGTCAAACAAAAATGGGAAACGGGAAACTACCCTATTCATCTAAAGCTAAACAATAGGTAATTTGTATTACATCGGTTGCGTCGCATGCTACGTAAAGGGACAAAGGTCTTCCCCCGATGGCTCCTTATCACTCCTCATTAGGTTGTGTTGCGCAAATAGTGTTAATTAAATATTCGTTTGGGACAAAAACGAGGTAATTACGTAGTACTACATAAATATTCTAGCTACGTAATATGCAAAGTTATTACTATGGTTGCTGGGAACCCCCTGCACCCGAAATAGGGTGCTGTTACTACGCTGAAAGGTGTATTACTCTTGGCTTGCGTGTCATGAAATGTGACTTATTAGATAGGGGACTACAGGACCTAAACGTGCCTAAACGCAAGTTTTATAATGCATAAAAGAATATGATCCACTGCAGTAAACAAAATCAGAAAAATATATGATATTCTTCAGGATATAGGTATGCTAGTATGATAGTGTGTTGAAAACATAATACAACTAATTTGATACGATAGAAAAAAATCATGAAGATACCTCTAAAAATTTATTTTAACGAATAAAAATCATATTAATTTACATGCAATAATTCTGATTTTTTGTCAGATTATTCTACAAGCTACATATTAGCATAAAGCTTCGTGCAGACCAACGCGACGCGACACCGGTTATTGTTATACCGTCAAGTTTTCTTAGAAATTGTATTGTTCAAGTCGCGTCGCGGTGTCGCGTCGCGCTGGTCTGCACGAAGCTTAATAGTGTTTTAATTTTCCGGTCCAATCAATAGATTTTTTGTAAATCGCTAACTGCTTCATATTTTGCAATAAATTACCTGCGTCGCGTCATCGCGCTTCTCTTTCATTTCTATGCAGTACGACAGTGAACGCGCTTTAGCTGTTGTAAGCCTTTTAAATGTAATTCAATTCAAAAATGTTAGTGTGGGTAAAACATTTAATTAAAAAATCGGTGAGTTCATTAAAATCTAAAGTCTCTGAGCGCCTGGTCTGGCGCACTCTGGGCAATTCTGCTGCGCTCTTTCTAACTACTTAGCGTTTTTTTTAATACTTTGGTACGGTTTCTGACAAAACTTGGGATGAAAGTTGACTGATTCGTCTCACTGGCGTAATTAGTCATAAAGGTGCCCTGTTTCATTTGTTTGTGGCAAAGTTCCAAACGAGGTGATTTTTATTGATTAAAAAGAACTTGGAATTAAGTCACAGACTACAATTAATTATAGGGAATTAAGTTGCCATTGTGATTTTACTAAGAGAATGTAAGAGCGATTGCGAGCGAAGCAAGCTCGAAAATTGGAGCGTCCCTGAGTGGGATAAGTTGTATAGATCTTCTGTATGATTTAACTAAAGAAGTCATAAATAAATAACGTAAATTTTCTTATTTCCAGCAGGTACTCGTATTTACTCAACAGACCTCTTAACATTAAGAATTTGAGCTTTTGGAGAATCTTTTACGAATTTTTGTTTACACACGTCGCGTAGGGGGCGTAGATCACCGAAGCTTGGGGGCTCCGTTTCATTGATACGGCTGATGCGGCGGTAGCTAAGCCCCTGAACTGTCTACAAGAATAAGATATGCATCGAACCCAATTTTTAACCCTCGACGCAAAAAGAGGTGTGTTATAGTTAGTTTGACCGCTATGTGTGTGTGTGTGTCTGTCTGTGGCACCGTAGCTCTTAAACGGGTGTACCGATTTGAACGCGGTTTGTTTATTTGAAAACATATTTTATCAAAATCGGTTCAGGCGTTTTAAGATTATCAGCTCTTTTCTAGTTGATGAATGGATGTGAGCGTCTTCCACAAATCTGATATATTTGAAATATGGTATTCTGTTACTTCAATGATATTAGAAGAACATCACACAACACAACAGTAACCTTGAACTGATGCTGAAACATCACCTGGAATTAGTAGGATACCCAACTCCCTTACCAACTTACAGCACAGTTATCGTGTTTGGGCTCATTGGAACGGTCTCAATGAATAAGTTATAGATATATGATGAATAGGGTCTGGTGATAGAGTAGGAAAGAGAAATAAAGAAATATTTGTGTCGGGGTTTTTATAAATTTTAATACCTATAATTTCTCTTGTGCCTAATGTGAATGGTGTCAACAATCTCGGAAAAGGCACAGATGGAAAAGGTTAAAAACACTTTTGAGACAGCACTCATTAGAAAAAGAATGACGTCAGTCTATGCGCGTTTTGTTTTGTTTATCCCATATATACTATTAATCCATTGTTAAAAATGATAATTCTAATAAACGGTGACGATAAAATTCAAAATTCAAAAATCATTTATTCAAACTAGGCTGATAATCAGCACTTTTCGAACGTCAAAATTACATAAGACAGTCCTCCAAAAAGCCCACCCTTCACCACTTCCTAGTGCGTTAGCTGGGAAGAAGAAGTGGCGCAACAAACTCCCCAGTAGCACAGCTGTCGGTTCAGTTAGAAAGAAAAAAAAATGACTATATAATAGTATTTAACATAATTAACTTAATTTAAATTATTATCCATATGTTAGCTAGCACACGCCAATATACCAAACAAAATCATCGAGAACTATATTCGGGCAGAAATAAAAACTAAACGTAAACAAAACTTAACGTCTTAATAAAAGCCTCCAGGCATAAAGGACGTGCCCGCTTACGCGATACACAGGTTAGTAACTATTTTATTTGAATGACGTTACTAATCTTTTGGAAAATGTAAACATAATTGTGTTCTGAGAAAGATGTTGATGCCTACGTCAATCTGAGGTTGTGTACTGCCCAAGATAAAATGAGATCTTCGCTGTTATCATTTTATTTTCAGAGCTACACTGTTCTTTATGTAAGGTGTTCTCACCATAATTAAAATATTTCGAAGGCTTCTTACGGTTTTTTCATTATATTTAGGTCAAGTAAATAACACGTCATAATGTGTGGTAAATAATTTTGATAAAACTATTCAGGCTCAGCCAACATGGCTGACATAAAATTTGGTACCGGTATCTAAGTACCCCAAGGTTGAGTTCAGTTCATTATCTATTTGGAAGACGTAGACACATCGCAAACAAGGGGTTACTAATCGTAATCTGGCACTAGCGGACAAACCTCTACATTGGCTGGATGGAAACTGATGGAATTATTTCATTCAAATCTTACATACATACTCACGCTTTCTTCCATGGTGGTATAAGGCAGAAACTACAGAATGCCACCTGCTACGCTCCATATATACTCCCAAAGACTATATAACCACTATTCTCTTTGTATATTCCTTTTGCTTCGTTTATAACGTTTGCACGCTTAGCATGACCACGATAGAAACGGGTTTTGTCTACGGAAGAATAGAGAAAATGACAGATTTAAAACAATCACAATCTGTCATTTTGTCTATTCTTCCGTCGACAAAACCCGTAGAAAACCCGTTTCTATGGTTGTCATGCTACGCGTGCTGGTCATAACATCGCGTCTGCAATTATTTCCCGAACTTCGGGGCCACAATTGCACATGTCGCCAGTTATGTTTAAATTCAAAGTGGAGGTGAGTAGGTAATACGGGGAAAGCCCATCTTCCGGGCAAAAATCCACACTGAAAACATTACGAAAAGCTAATGCACACAGTTGACTTCGGAGTGATGAGCGTACAAATAATTTCCGTATTGCACTTCACTCACCTAATTATAATTTACTAAACAAAATTTTCAGCAGTGGTAACGGACACGAGTTCGCGCTGGAACCCAGACAGGCGCTTAACTTTGTGTACATTATTTCATCACTACTGCTCTCAAAACGGTGAAGGAAAACATCATGACGAAACCTGCATATCCTAGAACCAACAAATTCGAAGACATGTGATATCTACCAACCCGCACTGGGCCCGCGTGGTGGCCCACTCCCTCTTGCCGTGAGGAGGCCTGTATCCCAGCAGCGCAGCGGTGGGAACATTATAGGCTGATTATGCTAAACCCGTGACTAGTATCAATCTCTAGCATCAGGAGGAAAGAGCTCACTCCAAGCTCACTTCACTTACGGTTTCTCGGTGAGATTTTTACAGAAAAGGCTGGCTGAAAAACAACTTAGTGCACTTTTTAGCCCGGTTCAGCGTACTGAGCGAAATATAGGTTCAGATGGCTCGGCAGACGACACTTTATTTTTCCATAGTTATTTTCCTCTGGTTTGTTCTAGCCTTTCTTTCCTTTCTCATATCTACTCATTTGTATGCAATGCTTGGTGTAGTTAAAGGTGCGCACGCGTCTCTTTGACGTCATCATTTTCATTAATCTCATCCTCATGTTATACAGCATTATACAATGTGTAAATAAATAATCTGTTGTATATTTTAATAAGGTTTATTAGTATATGCGTTTGTTTTAAAATAAAAGCATTTTTATGCTCAATTTCTTTTTGTGTCCGTGCTTATTATTTCACGCGTGGAAAACAATTTTCACGGTTACTAAAATTCATAAAAAAAAAATAATAGGTTGGACATCCCTGTCTCAGGATCAGAGCGATTTATTAGCTTTTCTTATTTTTTTTTTATTTGACGTCCTCACATCAGTACATGAATACCCCTAGAAATACTACGTATAGCGACAACACCTCCTGAAAACACAATTTTACTCGCGTTACAGTGTTTTATAACTCGGTTTCAAACCTAATGTCGTTGACCGTCCGCGAGGGTTAGCACAAACGTAATGCCGGTGATCCTCCCGGATGGTTCACTATTGGCGGCATGGCGTATGAGCTCTATGAAAAGTGGGTGGAGTCGGAAGTGTTAACTAAGAATGTCGGTTATAATAAAAGCAACTTTCAGATATTTATTTACTAATTAGTTACCAATGTTAGTTGGGTTTGAAATTCATACTTCCATACAATTATTTTATATGCGAAGGTAGCTCTGTCTGTCTGTTATCTTCCTTAACGTCTGAACGGGTTTCGTTAGCAAGGTATGTACCATCAAAGAAGTTCATATCTAACCAGTTTCAAAACAAAATCCCGTGAACACGATGACCAAATCTGTTACCGGCCCGGTGCTATAGCCGCCGAGCGCTGCAAGCAAGAATAGCCCTTACAGTGGTTAGATATGAACTTCTTCGATGGTACACCTTAACATGGGTTAGGACTTGGCCGGTAGTACGTTTCCGAGAGATAATTTCCCACCACGCGTGTGAAGCCGCGGCCGAAAGCAAGTCTTCAATATAATAATGTCACCGTAAGATTGTGAGAACCGTTAGTTTATATCAGTATTATTTCCGTTAGATTATTATAAATTGTCGAAAAATTCTGACCTTGATTCTCAACCAACCAATCAACCAACATGCGCACGAGCCGAGCGAGCGAAGCGAGCGTTGCCGCGAGAACGGCCGGCGAGCACTACCTTTTTCGAAGTTGCTCGCAGCTAGGTAGGTTATTTAGCATTAATGCAAGGTGCGTTACGTCGCAAGTAGGTGTCCCATGGATTGATTATAAACTACTTATCGAAAAATAATGCGTAAAATTGTAATAATTGGTTTGTTACAGTTTACAAATCGCCAGTTTACAATCAAATGGAAATAATACCGATAGATTATAAACTAACAAACTTCATAATTATATGGTGACTCATAAAAGCCGAATGTGTGAATTTGAATATTATATTTGTTATTCACTGTCCAGTTATGAATTTCTTGCATTCCTCCAATACAGTGTTGGAACCACTTACCTACTATTCTGTTTAACCCATTTCTCAAGTGATAGGAATGTTAGTTCATCCTGTGATAAGATAATAAAATCATGTTGTACAATATTGTAGGTAGGTACTGTGTTGTAGTTAGGTACTAGAAACATTGCTAGAAGCAGCCTTTGATTATTTATACGTCTAGATATAGTGTCGTGCTGCAAAAGCACTAAAACAAACAAGACAACTTTGTTATGCTGGTGTGCGTGACAGTTATGTTTTAAGCGACTTATTCACCATCCATCTTGCTGTACGTCCCACCAAGGCCGCGGTGCTAGACCGTAGCATACACACTATTGTGCGCGCATCCAGCGTGCTGTACGTCCGCTCAAGGCCGCGGTGAATGTTGCCAGAGTGGGAGTGTTTTCGCGATTTTACCCCAAAAAATAAAATAGCCCTAAGCCATGCATAATATTAATAATTTTACCTTAAAAAAATGAGAAATCCCTAAAAGCAAAAGCAAGCAAACACTGGCTGAATCTGCTGTACAACAAGCATATATACAATCCAGCACGCACGATGCACGACACTTGCGGATGTGCGGCCGCTTGTTGGATGTTGTGCTAATCCAGCAAGCAATTAATCATTATAATTGACGTACGTCAAGACTATTACGAGTACGTTGATTTTGATTACGTTTTTCGTCGTGCATCGCGATGGTGAACGCTTTACACTCTTCACAGCTTTGACTGCCTATCTAGACATATTTATATCTTTGCGTAGCTTGTGGAATAATTCTTGGATAGTTTCAAATCCTAATCCAAACAAGTTGAAATGTAAACAACGTTTAGATTTAGTTAATCTTTCCATCGAGCGCACTATTGAGTTGTCTTGTGTTGAACTCGAGCGATACGTTATAATTTGCGTGTATCGGCCCCCCTCAGGTGATTTTATTAGTTTTGAATCGGTAATGGAGGATTCACTCAATAGGTTAAAATCAAGTAATAAAAGTATAATTTTATGTGGAGATTTTAATATTAATATTTTAGATGTTACTCCATTAAGCATTAGACTTCTTAATCTGTTTAGGTCTTATAATTTAATTAACTTGTTTTTTGAACCTACTAGGATCACGGCATCTTCTTCAACTTGTCTTGATAATATATTTAGTGATTGTGATGCCAAAAATAAAATAGTGTTAAGTGACTTAACGTCTGACCACTGTGGTTTATTAGCTAGCTTCCCCATGCCATTACATAAAAAGCCGCATAAAATAGAATGCAGGCCTTATACAGCTACTCGTTGCAATAAGTTTAAAAATAATATAGCTCATAGAATTACACCATCTATAGTAGAACACGAGAATCCCAATGAAATCTATGGAGCCCTTTTTGATGTTGTGCAAAAAGAGTATAAATCTACTTTCAAGACCAAAACTATTCAAATTAATGGCACCTCCGTTGGCTTTAACCAATGGGCCACTCCGGGAATTTATAAAAGTAGAGCGAGACTATACGAGTTATATGGTTTGAAAAAATACAGGTTTGATACTCCTTTCCTAGAGTATGTCAAAAGTTATTCAAAATTATTTAAAAAGGTTAGTGTTTTTGCTAAATCTAAATTTTTAAGCGATTCAATTAAAAATTCCAATAATAAAGTTAAAACCACTTGGAAAATTATTAATAATGAAACGGGTAAGTCGGTTAAACAAGATAAACAACTTGAGATTATGGTCGACAATAAATTAGTTGATAAAGCAGCTGACGTAGCTGAGGCGTTTAATGAGTTTTTTGCAAACATACCTGTAACTACGACTCGCTCCTTAAATTCATCCCCGTCTAAAGCTGAAAACCTTTTGCTTAGTAGTGTGTCTAAAAATAGTCGCATATTTAGCTTCGAACATGTAACGCCTCGTGATGTAGTTAATGTTTTTAACACACTCAAGTCTAAAAACACTGGTGATTACTGGGGCATCTCCATTAAACTTTTAAGTAATATAATAGACATCGTAGCCCCCTATCTAGCTGTTACTTTTAATAAATGTGTTGATTTAGGAACTTTTCCTGAACTCATGAAGAATAGTAAAGTCATACCATTATTTAAATCAGGTAATAAAAATGAAGTTGGCAATTTCAGGCCTATTTCTATCTTACCAGCATTTAGCAAAATATTTGAAAAGTTAATACTCAAGCAGCTGCTAAGACATTTTAATTTAAATAGCCTCCTTCATAATGAACAATATGGATTTACAAAAGGTCGTTCGACTACAGATGCGGGTGTTGCTCTGCTGAAACACATATTTAACGCATGGGAGAACTCGCAAAATGCTATTGGGGTTTTCTGTGATCTCTCCAAAGCCTTTGATTGCGTGCACCATGACACGCTTTTGCGTAAACTGCGTCATTACGGTGTGCAAAACGAAGCTCTCAACGTTATAAATTCGTATTTACATAATAGGTCCCAATGTGTAGATGTTAATGGTGTGAAATCTTCCGGGCTACCAGTTCAGTTAGGTGTACCTCAAGGCTCAATACTGGGTCCATTCTTGTTCTTAGTGTATATCAATGACCTACCATTCTATTTAAAGGGTATCTGTGAAGTTGTACTGTTTGCAGACGATACCTCTCTTATTTTTAAAGTAGACCGGAATAGACAAGATTTTGACGATGTAAACAGTGCACTCTCAATGGTTACAGATTGGTTTACGACAAATAACCTAGTTCTCAATGCCAAGAAAACGAAATGTGTTAAGTTCGCCCTACCAAATGTTAGAAATCTAGGACCCAACATCGTCTTAGATAAAGAGGTGCTTGAATCTGTAAATTCGGCAGTTTTTCTGGGCATAACAGTAGATGCCAAACTTCAGTGGGGCCCACATATATCGAGCCTAGCGGGAAGGCTCAGTTCTGCCGCCTACGCCGTCAGGAAAGTAAGACAATACACTGACGTCGATACAGCTCGATTAGTCTATTTTAGTTATTTTCATAGCGTTATGTCCTACGGTCTTCTGCTGTGGGGCAAAGCTGCTGATATTCAAAATATATTTGTCCTTCAAAAACGAGCTGTTCGAGCTATTTACCAGCTAGGCCCCAGAGTTTCTCTGAGAGATTTTTTCAAAGATATTGGTATCCTCACAGTGGCATCTCAATTCATTTTCGCCAACATCAATCATCAACAACTTTTCACCGGCTTCATAAGGTTCATAACTCATTTGTTGGGCTTGGTATAACCTTTTATAACAAGTTACCCTCTTCTTTGCTAGATTTGCCTTTTAAAGCGTTTAAAACGAAAGTAAAATCCAACCTTTGTTCAAAGGCATACTATTCTATCAACGACTACTTAAATGATAAGAATAGTTGGTCGCTGTGATTAACTCAAGACAATTTTTGTGTTCTTTCACCAGAATTAGCTTACCTACTGACAGGTTATATGAGTTCATATAATTGTTTATTTTAATTTAATTTTAATTTATTGTTGACATAATCTACTCATTACAATGTTTTTTTTTTAATGAGTTGTATTGCAATATGTAACTAGTGACCTCGACAATAGATCATATTATTTATTGTTATTAGTAATTAACTGTTTATTTATTTTACCTCGATGGTCCTAGTTTATCATTTATAACTTCCAGTTACAGCTTTATGTAAGCGGGCACGCCCTTTATGCCTGGAGGCTTTTATTAAGACGTTAAGTTTTGTTTACGTTTAGTTTTTATTTCTGCCCGAGTATAGTTCTCGATGATTTTGTTTGGTATATTGGCGTGTGCTAGCTAACATATGGATAATAATTTAAATTAGGTTAATTAAGTATGTTGAATACTATTATATAGAGTCATTTTTTTTCTTTCTTTCTAACTGAACAGACAGCTGTGCTGCTGGGGAGTTTGTTGCGCCACTTCTTCTTCCCAGCTAACGCACTAGGAAGTGGTGAAGGGTGGGCGTTTTGGGGGACTGTCTTATGTAATTTTGACGTTCGAAAAGTGCTGATTATCAGCCTAGTTTGAATAAATGACTTTTGAATTTTGAATTTTGAATTTTGAATCAAAATCGTACGCTCCTAAGGTGCTAAGAATGAAGTGCCCAGAATTGTTCTTAGATGGAACAGTTCCTACCATTTTCATAGAAAAAATTATTCAACTGGTAGATCTTTAAGTAGAAATTAGTTATAACATACTGTAGCGTTTCACCCTGCATACATTTTATATAATAATCCTCTTTCGTTTAAAACCGCTTCATTGTACCTTTTTGAAACTCGATGTGATGACCAGCAATCCATTCTATTCGATTTTTTAAAATTAAAAATTGTTGGGTCGACGAGCGATTTTTTTCTGACAAGTCATGTCATTGCAGCAGGGTTCGTTTTTTAGACCAATAAACACCTATTTTTTTCTCCAGTTGTATATTCCTTTTCCTTCATCGGTGTGATTCGGTGATTGTGGACCCTGTGTGGTTTAGCTCTCGTATTTTAACTAGGTATGTATTCCTTCTTTCTCGTTTAATTATCTAATTATCGCAAGTTCCCCATTCACCGTTCTTTCTCTCGATATTATATTTTATTTCTTTACTACGCCCAGCATTTAATTATCTACGAGTTCTATGTATCCGTGAAGAGTTTATCTTCGATGAAAAGGTATATAAATCTCATGTCTTTAATCTATCGTTTTTCTTCTCTATCATTAAATATTCTGCTTGTACTCACGACCCTTGTCTACTGTTATTTGTCTTAAGCGCGGGACGTGACCATCTAGCCGGATTTCGAGCCACCTTTCGGGTTAGCGTTATACTCCGTGAGCTATTCTCGGAGACCTCTGAACTCGCGACGGAACTACACCACGACGCTTCTGCCACCACGCCGATTAGAGGATCTTTTCCAGATAACTTTCTAGAGTTAATTCGATTATTACGTACTAAATTCTACCTGTATTCTCTTGTCTTAATTTAAGTTCATACGGTTCAACTTAGCGCCGTACTTCAGACGTTACTAGCGTAGTATTTGACGTAGGCGTTCTGTGGAACTGATTGTAATCAGGTACTAGGGGCGTCGCCTCGCGAGGAAATTTGCCCAAAAGCGTTAGCGTTACCGAATAAGTTTTACTCGTGCAATTTTTTACTTCCATCACCAACTATCGATTTTCGGATAGCACGTTAAGCCGTTGGTCCCGGCTGTCATTCGTGGATCTTTGACAGTCGTTACGGGTCGTCAGAAGCCCGAAAGTCTGATAACCAGTCTAACCAAGGGGTATCGTATTACCCAGGTATTGGGTTGTAGTGGTCAGATAGGCAGTCGCTCCATGTAAAATACAGGTATCCAGCCACATCCGGTTAGACTGGAAGCCGACCCCAATATAGTTGGGAAAAGGCTAGGCAGATTGACCAAATATCGATTTTCTGCAATATCGTTTTTATAGTCTTCGGTGTAATTTTTCGAATTTATTGCAAATTAAATGACCATGTGATGAAATCTTTTTTATTTCGTTACAATACCTATGGTTATTTTCAAGCTGTTTCCACACAATAATTTTAATGACAACTGCATAAACAATTGCGTTAGTAAAATGTTATAATAATTATCAGATGAGATAATGTGCACGTTTATCTTTACAACTGTTTTTATCTGTATTTTACGGTTGTAAATTATTGTTTGCACAAACGTGATGTGGTTGTCTTTCAGTCAATTAACGGCACCACAAAATGAACCGGTTTTTACCTCTAATTACGTCAGGACATTTATTAGTCGATGTGCTTTTGTTTTTATTTATTTCGACATTTAGTGGAATGACAGCTCGCTCCACGCTCACTTCACCTAAGTTTTCACGGTGAGATGGTTACAGAATAACACTGCTGATTCAATCTATTGAATGATTATTGTTGTTTCTTTCCACTAGATTCCGATCAAATTGCATAGGAATTAACGTTCATCTGCTACTATCATTTCATCTTTCGTCTTTCATTCGGTAACATCGTTGGATGTTGGATCAGCCATGCTATTCTTTAGAAGACAATTTCATGGCTGTAACCTACGACGAGCTTGTCGTCGAGACAGCCTTGAGATCGACCGAGCGTCTAGCGCAGTTCACTAACGAATTCATTTATCACATTTGGTTCCTTTTGTGTTAAGACAATTGATTTCGAGTGAAAATGCCGAAAGAAAAACAAAATTAAAAAGTTAACAGAAAGTAAAGTGTCCGATATTTGCTTTATCGATTCTTTTTAAAACCAAGAATGTGGGTGGAGTCCAAACAAAAATGGAGTTTTTCTCTCTTTAACGAAATCTTATTTCTATCTTAATAATATATAATAATCTATTTTTAGCTAGATGACATCGTTCTTCTTCCTGCCTTGACCCCATGTTACTTCTGAGAAAAAATCTGGCTAACATCGGGTTAGCCGTAGACCTAAACCTCACAAAAAAATTATGCGAGCTTTTAACTGCTAATCACTGCTGGATCTAGGGCCTCCCAATTAATTAAATAAATGGGATGTTTTCCACAAATCCCATTTTTTTTATGATTTAATTGTATTGATATGTTGACGTTGAGGGATACCTCAACATCAACTTATACAATCAATCTTACTCAATCCAATACAATTAAATGCCAAGAACAAGTGAGGAACATTCATAGAAACTTTTGAACGGAGAATTGATCTCTGCATCAAAGTTAATTTAAACGAAGTTTGTTCAAAGGTTTTGAGCAATAATGTGCACGGTACAGGAAAGCAATTTTCTTTTGATTAAGAGAAAATATTCCTAGTTTTGGTCAGTCTTCCAAATGCTTTACCTAACACTTGCTCTTTAAGATCTTCTTACGGCCGAACCCCATAACCTATTTTCAGTAAAAAGACAGATCGCTATATATATACGGTAGACAGTAGTAAAACGCACACTATGCAGGCAGGCATATTATAAGTTGGGGGATTACATCACTGATAAAAATGCTTGGCTCAATGCTGGTCCTGCTCCACAACCACAACTAATTGATTAACATCTGAAAATACTGTTGGAGCTGCTGAAGATTTTAAGATCATCTTTGCATTGTATAAAGTCAATCTCCTTTGTATTATATAATTCCAGAGCACAGGTTTGAGTACTATGTACTAAAGAGCTACCATTTACCGGGTAATACTTTTTTTTATTGACTTGAATGTGCCCTGGCGGCTGTGAGTATGTCATGCTCACTCAAATGTCTCGCTGATGGTGGCGCGTGTGTTGGATCATTTAGCTCCCTTCAAAATGGTTGAGCTGAATGGTGCTGATCCATACGTCATGTTCGTGAACGGGCGCCGTCAGTTGGGACTGGTCAACTCTTAGCGGCCATGGCTGATTTTTAATTTTTTAATTGTTCTTTGTTTTTATCTTTGTATTACAGACGCTTCTAACGTGCACGTCTTTCTACATTGTTCTCACATGTATAATTTCAACATGAATGATGTAACCAATACTTTGTAACAATTTATTTTATTTAAAAGAGTGTCCGTGGAGTTTCTTGCCCGTTCTTCTCCATAGGTACCTACTACGCTTTGGAATGGGCAACTAGCTTCATATTTTTGACTGACCCATTCCTTGACAATTCAAAAGTGCCTGTAATGGTTTAATTGAAATAAATGATTTGAGTTTGAGTTTGAGTATACATAATAGGGATATGTTAAAA
This sequence comes from Agrochola circellaris, assembly GCA_914767755.1. Lineage (NCBI taxonomy): Eukaryota > Metazoa > Arthropoda > Insecta > Lepidoptera > Noctuidae > Agrochola > Agrochola circellaris. Next base: position 5,534,138 of record OU611853.1, read on the forward strand.
AAGAAATTATATCCGTCAGGTACCAAGGTTATTAAAAATATTGGACATGTATTCTTTTTTTTTACGTAATCAAAAGATTGCGGCGATACATTGAGTTAAAATGTGCCATGAGGTCACGATTATGTAGATTTTATACTTACTTGTGTCGTAGTGACCCGCACTCCCAATTTCTAATGCGTTTCATCTAAGTAATATTTTATTAATTTGATAAAGCAAAAAATACATGTCCAATATTTTTTTATTATCTGACTGACGGACTGAAGAGGTTTTTTTTGCCCGAGGCATTATCCCTTTTCTATCTGTCTTTGAATATCGTCCCAGAATTCCGTAAGATTTCTTATTTTCTGTCAGATTATTCTGACGTTAAAACCATAGACATATAGGTTTTTTTCTATCTCCAGTATGCCAAAACTGGTAATTTATAGGTTATTGGGTTCGGTCGTTAATCATTGACTGATTCATCTCGGACCAGTACCTTTTTGAAAGGTTACAAGCTTAAAGGCACGTCTCTCTTAATGACTAACTTGTTAGGAGGTCAGGGGTGCAAGATTCTTGCGAAAAAAGTTCGAGACAACACTGCAGTCTTGACTACGTCATTGCTTGAGGATTTTCAAACGTTTTCCGCCATCTTGCACGTCAGCATTGACGTTATAAGCTGTTGGGTGTTGCCTGTGTGTAATTATCACTTCTGGCGTTTTCTAGGGTTGTCGATCGTAAAAAACGCCAGAAGTAATAATTACAAACCGGCAACACCAAACAGCTGTTCACTACATTTATGTTCGCATAGCTCGTCTAAGTGTAGGGAACAGCTGAATTTATTTCGCTATTTCAGGGTTGGTCCAATAGTGAAAGTTGTTCATAATGATGATTACAACGACCCCTTAAAAGAGGATGCCCATGAATTCAATTTCATCCTGTATATATATAACTAGCTTTTGCCCACGGCTTCGGCCGCGTCGAGGTCGGAAAATATTAGAGAGAACGTACTAGGTACCGGCATAAAAAGTATTCTATGTGTTAATCCAAGTTATAAACTATCTGTGTGCCAAACTTCATCCAAATCCGTTCAGCCCTTTTTGCGTGATTGATCAACAAACATCCAAACATACAAACTTTCACATTTATAATATTAGTAGGATAGCAAGTAGGATATACCAGGATATATATTATATAATAATAATAGTAAGTTATCTATCATCATAGGCTAATTAATACCAATCTATACAAAATTATGAGCTTTCAGTCTCATGCGCACACAACAGCACACCATCACAGCATCATGCTGAGTGGAAGCCTTCTTGTCACAGTCACGACTCGAGCTCTATTTTGTTTTTTTTTTTTTTTAATTTGGTATTCGGGTTAACTTATCTTTTTGGATGCACTTGTTCCAGTGAAAAATAAACCTATTTTTAGCGTCTATGGTCAGCAGCAATACCTACGTAGTATCTTTTCACCACAAAATAAAATTGATGAGTTCTTAGAATGCAATAGTCAGAGGGATTTTTGCTACCCATATTTTCCTTATTGCTCTGATGAGCCACGCAAGCACAATATTGCACATTCTAAACAAACAATTGAAAGCACACCTGTCGCGAGAGATAGCGCAAGAACAAGCTGGGTTTGTGAAGGGATAGGGAACTCGGGAACAGTTTCTCATTGTTCGTCAGATTATCAAGTCAAGGCACGAGAACTCAACAAGCCTACCTACATATTATGCTTTGTTGATTTCTCAAAAGCATTTGACTCAGTGAAATGGCCAACCTTGTAGAAGACGCTATTGGAATTGGGCACACCAAAACACCTTGTGCACCTTCCTAGAGAACTCTACGAAAGAGGAACAGCATCAGTGCGTACAGACGACCACTTTTCGGATAGCTACCATCCCAGTGCGGGTTCCGCCAGGGATGTATTGTAGCGCCACTGCCGTGTTAGCATCAAAGTCTAAAACATGTAACATGTACTTTCGGACAAACTCGCAGCCCCGGCAGGAATCTAATGACACCTAATGTGTCACTTATAAATTTTGTATGCCTTAATTATGTTTATATTATTTAATTATGTTATTATTCTTACCTTTTGGAAGGGGCGACTAGAATCAATTCAATTTTTTGTAAACTTTGACGTTCAAAAGTGCCTTACAAGGGCCTATTAGAAATAAATGATTTGACTTTGACTTTATGACAAAACATAGCTCACCCCCTATTTATGTAAACACCTAAGTAAACACCAATGTTTCACAAATAAACGGATTGATTGATAGGTGAAGGTAAGTATGGGGGTTCGCCTGCACGAGATGGAGGAAGGAGAGTTCTGAATACTTTTCTTGTAGGTATGAGTGCATCTTGTTTAATCGGTTTCTTGCCTGTACAATAAAATTAAGGTAACAAATGACTTGCATCGTCCAAACACTGTGTAGCCGGTATAGCAAATTTGTATTGTTTAAAGTAACATATGGTTATTTATAGGCAAATAAGTCGCATCGTGTAAATCAGATTTTATTTTGAGCCGGAAGCCAGAAAGACAAAAAAACAATTTAAACAAAAGATAACAATGCAAATGTAACAATTTCTCGACAACCTACGCAACCAATGTACCTCCTGATAGAACAATCAAATCATTTAATCACTTATTTACATACTTAACCGGTAAAGCCCTGATAAACAACTAATTAACGTGCTAATTGACGTGCTTGAGGGTCACCCAGGGCTTTACCGGTAACTAACAAACATTAATTTTGCGTCATACGCAAAATTTGCGACGTCTACTACACATGTCTTGCTTTCTACAGTTTCCACTATCTTTGTTTGTATATAATCTTTATTAGCAAATACTTATTGTAAAGTAAATGTAATAAACTAATAACCCCTGTGATGAAATCTTGAATAATGTTTATTAGAAATTACATAATTTTTAAAAGAAAATTATTCTTTATCTACTATCATTTGGTTCGCTGATCAAAAGAATTTGGGGATTTGAATGTCATGACATAACAATACTTCGTAATATTACTTCATGCACGAATATAAGCGTCATTTTTCTTTTCATTTTCTTTTTAGTTAGCATAATCCTCAATATAATTCTTTTAGGGACCCCTATGAAATACGTGTAATGTGAAACTGCGTAGATCTAACACGATCCAAAAATACTACCTTCACGTCATCAATCATGAGTACCCCCATTGAGTGATGACGTGCTTCTGTAAAAATCTCACCATGAAGACTAGACCTACATGACTTCAGTAAAGTCATGTAGGTCTATTGTCAGGTAGGCCATGTAGGTTTATGTGAAATAAAATATTTTAAATAAAATTGAATTGAGATCGAACGACAGCTCACTGCACCTAAGTTTTACAATGAGATTTTTAAAGAATGGAACGACTTTTATGTTTTATACTGTCGAAGTAGCACATGCTTAAAACCATAAAATAGTATTATGATAATTGACTATTTCGGCGAAAATATAAAACTTTATTAGATAGCAGTCGACGGTGCCTAATTTCTTAATTTTTTAAATACTTAAATATCTTTGGTAGCCCTGTTTGCAAAGATAGAGCGAGCTTGAGGAATAATGTGTTTTTGTTCAAGTCTCGGGGAAAACCTATTTCAAATATTTGCAGGAAATGTAGCTAGTATAGCAGTGCTATAAATATGTCACACATTGCCCGCGGATTTGCCTGTTCATAAGAACTGGTCAAACTTCGGGGGATTCATCTTTACTAAACCTAACAACTAAGACTTGGATGGACACTAATATATTTCATATTTATGAAGAATTTATGGTAAATCATTATTATCAGAAATATTTACAAAATTCCAAATACAAGTGAATTACTCATAACGGCATGTAAGATGTCTTAATTAACGTCATTGCATTAATAAAATATGAGGTTTTGAGGAGCTCGTGGCTAAATAAAACAGCCGCACGGGTTGATCGAAAGTTAAGCTATGTTTGCCGCGATCGGTTCGTGGATGGGTCATATGGGTCATCCATAACATATCGAGACTCCTACGTGCCTCGGAAAGCACGTTAAGCAGTGGTCCTGGCTGTCATTTGTAGATCTTTGAGAGTCGTTACAGGTAGCCAGAATTCCGGAAGTCTGACAAACAGTCTTACCAAGGGGTCATCGTATTACCCAGTAACTGGGTTGTGGAGGTCAGATAGGCAGTCGCTAGTTCGCTACATGTAAAATAGTGGTATTTAGCTGCATCCGGTAAGACTGGAAGCCGACTTCAACGTAATAGGGATGATGCCTGGGTAAAAAAAAAACTAATTAGTCCGTCAGTCAGATAATAAAAAAATATTAGACATATATTTTTTGCTTTGTCATATTCATAAAAAAATACTTAGATAAAACGCAATTTAAGTTGGGGAGTGGGGGTCGCTACGTCACTAGTAAGTATAAAATCTACGTAGCTACTCGTGACGTCATTGCACATTTTATTTTTATTTTATTTATTTATATATACTTTATTGTACACCACAAAAATACATAACAAAAAATAATAATTATGCACTACAAAATATACAATGGGCGACCTTATCGCTTTCCGCGATCTCTTCCAGGCAACCTTAGAATGGACAGTGATGTGCCTGGACATAAAATAGGGCTGACGTTGGTGCAAATAATAAGGATACAATATACTAGAATAGATACACAGATAAATACATATCCTAAATAATAGATACATAAATACATACATACTAAATATCTAAGCAACGAAAATAAATGAAGACTATAGATAATTACAGCTACGAGAACAAGATCACAACGACAAGTAATGTTCTCACGAGTCTCTTAAACACATATAACGATTTTAACTCAATGTATCGCCGTAATCTTTAGATTACGTAAAAAAAGAGTACAACGTGTCCAATATTTTTACATAATCTCCATGACAAAAAAAAAATATTGTCATCATCCCTATTGGGAAAAGGCTAGGTAGGTATAAAAAAGTTAAATTATTGCTATTTAAAATTCACGGTTTTAGTACCAAAATTATCCCAATTTCATTAAAAGTTGGTAAATTTTCAACAGGGGTCATAAGGGGGACTCATAAGTTATAAAAATAAATAAAATAAAATTCATTTATTTCAGGTCCACATCACCCATATTAAATCACTTATGTTATGACCTGAAGACACTCGCTAAATGACGGCCGCCCGCGCCCCAAGTAATAACCAGATAAAATTCACAAATTAAAAAAACGACAATTTTTTTTTTTCTTTTTTCCAGTAATTTACTACATAAATTAACTCTCCTCACGGATCGGACAGGGTTTTTGTCACACGCTGTATAATGATATTACTGGTATAAGAAAAACATGTCGTGGTTTTTAAATCCTAGAACACAGTGAGTCATCTGTCACTAGCAAAAAGGTCCATCGATATTCCAAGAAAATTTCGGTACCTATTTACCAAGTTCGAAAGGAAAATCCACGAAAATTGTTCAAAATATGATGACACAATATGGCCGCGCTGATAGCAAAGCCAAATGTCAAATAAACGTTAGATCTAACATCTTATTTCTAGTTTTCTCCACCACCACTAACCAAAACCAAGATAAACTGGACCTAGCAAGAACGTAAAGGTAACAAAAATTGGACAGATTAAAATTTTAAAAATACATGTCTCGCACGTAATATTTATTTATTTTTATTTTCTTTGTTTTTACAAGCTTCATATAAGCTTGCTTCGTTCGTATGTGTTTCCAGTTACTCCAATTGTAATTCATTTTTCAAGCACTTCCTGGCTATCCGATTGGTCTGAATACCTAGTTATTTAACTACCGAGACATTTTAAAAATATGATACCATGAACCTGCGCCCTAATTGCGTAATACACCATCAAATCCAATCTGAATCATATTGAAACACATTGATAATCAATTGCTTCATAAGTTCGAAAAAAAAATCTTCTCAATAACGTATATAACGCAATGGATGTTGTTGAACTGTCAAAATTAAACAATCTGTTTCATTTTGACAGTTCAGTTGTAGTGTTAATGATGAAAGAAAACGTGTTACGCAATTAGAAAGCTGGTCTGATGACGAAGCCCGAAGATGGCTATATAGGAACTCCTCAACTAAATAAGATAGCGTCGTTGAGTTTGAACTAGTTGATTTTGTCTTGACAAGAGCTATAGCCCAAGATGGTGTCCAGGATCTGATGATGGAGCAGGCAAGTGGCCATCGAAACTCCTCAATTAAACAAGATAGCACAATCGTGTTTGGACTCATTGGTTATGTATTGATAAGTGCTAATACACTAGGTGGTGTCCAGAGTCTGATGATAAAGCCGGAAGTTGGCGATAGGAACTCCTCAATCAAACAAGATTGCACCAAATGGACTCATTGGTTAAGTATTGACAAGTGCTTTGACGCTAGGTGGTGTTCAGAGTCTGATGAAGAAGCCGGAAGGCCATGGGAAAACCTCAATCAAATAAGTTAGCACCATCGTGTTTGGACTCATTGGTTATGTATTGACAAGTGCCACAGGGTGGTCACGGGCACTCCTCATTCAAACATGATAGCCCTGTTTTGTTTCGGCCATTTGGATTTGTTTTTACAAGTAGGTACCTAGGTACTTTAACCCAAAGTGTAGTCTAGGATTTCTTTAACTAAACAAGATAGCCTCCTAGCGTTTGGGTTCGTTTTTGTCTGGACAAAAACTGTAAGGTCCTAAGATCTGATGATGGAGCCAGAAGGTGGCCATAGGAACTCCTCACCTAAACTAGGTAGCCCTGTAGTGTTGGGCTCGTTGGATTTGTGAAGGTCATAGAACAGATATGTAAACACCTTTCAAATGCTAAAAAGTTTTTTTTTTTTAAATTAAATATCTTTTTAAAAATAAGCTTTTAATTAACTAAAAAGTACTAAATAAAACTTACGTAAACATAGAAGTTTTATATTTTCTTAAAAGCTTGAGGCGTATATCTTCTTCTTACACTCAAAAATGAGCCTAACCTGACAGCTCGACCTTCGGTCTCGGCTTTTATTCCAGCTTCTCCATCAAGGGCTGCAATGCTGGCCGCGCTGTGTTGGCCTGGAGTTGCGCTACGCTGTGCTACGCTGCGCTTTCAGGCATCATCAAGCGCTGCCAGCAACGCAGTCATTACAGACCAAGGCAGTAAGTAATGCAAAAATTTTGCCTAAAATACTATAGTAATTGTGTTTTCGATAAAAATATCGGTCGAATTTACGTCGCGTGTTCGTTGCCCTAGCGCTGTTTCTGTCTAGTCTGTTTTCAATAATATCTCAATAGAACTTAGTAATACATAAAACAGTGTCATCAAGTAGATACTTTGTTTATCTCCAGCAAACAATAGTGCGCGCACGCACGCGATGACGGAAGATTTTCTCATTTCCCATGATATAATGAGTTTAATAGCTTATGACCCGTGAAACTATGTCTATGCTCTTAATATCCGTCATTTCTTATAGATTGTACGTCGGTGACTACAATAGCAAAGTATAGAATGGCGACTGTAAATGTTAGCGATCTTAGAGGAATACACTGCGTGCTAAGCAAGTTAATACGCAATAAGGTCGAAAAAAAGTGGTCAGGCGCCAGTGTCCGCGATAGTACATTGAAGAATAGAAAAAGTAGCCCCAATTTTGTTTTCTGAGAGGCGAATCAAACTGAGTGATATATCTGTTGAAATTCCTGTTAGCGGCTCTCTTTGTAAAGCTTCGTGCAGACCAGCGCGACGCGACGCCGCGACGCGACTCGAACAATACCATTTCTAAGAAAACTTGACGGTATAACAATAACCGGTGTCGTGTCGCGCGACAAGTCGCGCTGGTCTGCACAAAGCTTTAGGCGTTGGCAGAAGCAGAAGCCAAGGATTCAACTTGACAAGGAATAATAATAATACTGACTTTTACTTTATCTTGCTATCTAGGCTTCGGGTTCTGCCGAGACCCTCTCACTGTCTCAGTACCAGCCGGTCGATTCTGTGACAGTGACAGCTCACTTCACGCTCACTTCACGTAAATTTCACGTTGATATTTTTACAAAATCGACCGACTGTCCATAGTGTCAATCCCTAGCGTTAGGTGCAATGACAGCTCACATCAAGCTCACTTCACCCAAGTTATCACGGTGAGATGTTTACAGAATAGCACGGCTGTTCTGTAGTATTTGATTGGTCCACAGTTAAGTAAGGCATGCATATTCTATCTTGTCTCTTAAATGTGGGCCTGCCGATTTATTTATTTATTTATTTAACACTTTAAGCACACAAATGTACAGAGGCGGACTTAATGCCCTAGGCATTTTCTACCAGTCAACCTTTGGGTGATGCAGAGATAAACAGTGGTAGGTGCAATATCGAAAATTGTGGAATAAATATAATGGATGGATGTGGATTTACCCACATCAACTAAATTGTTTTGCAGCACAGTAGCTGTAGTTTATCGAATATGCGTTTCATCGCTATTAGCAGAACCTTGAATGAACTCCTACAGTGTTAAAAATTACGAGCCCAACAAAATAAGTTATTTCCTAGAAGAATTTCTTACGGTGTGTCCTCACGATAGGTCTCCGGGATCTTTCTTCAGTCATGATGATGTCAATCGCACTATTGATTTGATGCATAAGTTAAAAAAAAAAAAAAAATGCATAATTTGTGTTTAAGAGCGTTTATTCTGAAAGTTGGCAACGTCGTAAATAGCTGTCAAATATTTACCTGTTTTGATTCATTTGGAAATAATACTGTATGGAAGTAAGAAATGTGGCTCACTAAGTTACTAGAATATTGATTATGATATGCAATAATTAATATTGTAACACCGAATATTTAGTTTTAGGCGTAAAAAAAGCATTTGGAAAGTTTCCAAATGGTTTTTTTACGCCTAAAACGGGTACAACATCAAATTCAATGTTACAATTGCATAACATAATCAATATTCTAGTAATTTAGTTAGCCACATTTCTTATTTCCATACAGTATGTATTATTTCCAAATTAATCAAAACGGGTAAATATTTGACAGCTATTTACGACGTTGCCAACTTTCAGAATAAACGCTCTTAAAAGTGAATTCCTAATGTAGCTTTGTGGTTTCAATGTTTTCTACAAAACAATTTTTTGTAGAAACTTGGTACACCTTTGTAATATTTTGTTCCTATTCCGAATATCAACTCGTGCCGTCGTAAATTGAATTTAGACTTTGTATTTTTTTTATTAGGTATAGTGATGCGACTACGGATTTTTTATTTGTTATATCTACCTTCTATATGTAATAGTTTCCGATTAAACGATTCGTTTTTATTGAAGAAACATGTTTGTGCTCAATGCTGGTACATTTTTCACGGTAGACGGGCGAGTCATCGACCGTGGTGCTCGGCGTAGCTCGGAGAAAAGTACGTGATACTGTGGCAACATTGTTTTTAAGCAAAATATTGCAGTTTGCAACGGCAAACTGCAATATTTTGCTTAAAAACAATGTTCAATTCATTTTAAGATTTGTTGTACGAGTTACAGAAACATCTGTATTTCTTTGTGATATTAAATTTTTCAATCTTTTGTCTTTTTATAAATGTATAGTGTTGTATCAGTTTGAATAGATGTTTTATTTTGAATTAGATACAATATTTATATTCATTATTCACAACAACGTTCTAATTTCAAGTAGCCATTTATGAGCGAATGAAGCGATCTTCTGAATTTAAAATTCTAATGAGTTAAGTAATTAACAAACATTCGATTTCGTTTTCTTTGTGATCATGATCTCTCTGTTTATTTATTTTATAATAACTAAGCGAATAATACATTGTATTACTTAGTTTTTCTTGCTAATGAGTATCTAATTCCAACTTCCAACTCCAATAATTTACCGCTACACTGCTTTATGCAGAAGCATGCACTAATTGGTCACCTCCTTTACTAAAGTATTGTACTTTAATGCGTGATACCCAAATTAATGCATGCTTTATATTGTCATGTCCAAAATGGCCAAACACAGCAAATTCTGGATTATTAACTGTAGCCAATATCAATTACCATAGTTGTATCTACAGTTACAAAATAAGACTATGGTCCACATGCTCAATTAATGATAATGCTCAATCATCCATGGGTAAATATTGATGCCAGTCTAATTCACTTATTCGAATGTAAATAGAAATACAGTTACTTGAGATTTTAAATGCCGAACTTTAGAAGAGTTGTAACTGTATTCCACATTCAAATGGTTAGACCGAGACGTTTCACACAGATTCCGAATTCGTTACAATATACTTATATTATTTGCATTGTTTAAATCATACGTATTTAATGACTTTCTAATCATGAATTTCAAATTAAGATTATTGCAAAAGATGATCAAATATTTGAATATGGAATAATCCTCGATTTGGGTAAACATTAGTATGAAATCTGTCAGATTTGAATAGAGAATCATGCTTGATCATCGCTATACCCATTGAAATGCATTTTCTCAGAATTCTTACGATAAAATTAATTGAAACAATACAAAAGTAAACCGACCTAGAAATTATGCGAAGCTTTAGATCGTGGACACGCTTCGTTCAATATTTATACGTTCCATCAACGTCAGTGAACTCGTGTGCGCCCGCCTTTACCCGCTTTTACCTTACTGCACTATCTAGATTCACTTATCTGAGCAGCTCGAACCGCGAATGTGTAGTTGTTGTAGTCGGTTGGCGCAACCGGTGGTCGGCGGTCGTGATCTTGCTTCGGCTAATTGTTTTTTTAAGTGTTTAAGTGCGAGTGTACAGTGTTAACGGTACTACCGGAGTTAGTTTGCAGGTAAGATCGCTTGACCCTTTATCGGATATTGCTCTTTGTTGTGATTTTAATGGTAGAAAGATTTGTGCCGTTTGAATACAGTTTTCGTAGATTGCCTATTGTTTTCGTGCTGTGAGATTTAACAATACCTAGGTTAAACTGCCACCTACCCACTGTTCTTCTTAACAAAGGTTAAATTGAATACGTACCCAGTTTTTACTGGACACCCTTTTTTCTAAACATCGGAACGAAAATTAAAATTTTCGCAAATAGTGTTATTCAAATTTGAATACGAACCTACCTACTTATTTTTTATTTACAACTGCGTTCTAAATTCAAGCCGCCGGTTATGAGCGAATAAAGAGATTGAAATTTAAATTTTAAATGAACGTTCTTAGTTCCAACTGACAGTTGATAAAATTATGGCAGTTGTACACGGTAGGTCTAACAACCAGTCTGTTGGTATATAAGGCTATTGTGGTGTTTTTACTGGCTAATTCATTGTTATAGGTACATAGTTTTGGTTTTATAGCTTACTGAATAAGTACTGTCTCTTATATGTATTGTATAGGTAGGTAACTCACGTATCAAATTATGTAAAACATGAAATAAACGTATTCCCGGAAATATTAAACTGTGGGAAATGTATTCAATTACAGGAAGTAGACGTAACGACTTTTCTTCAGCGACAATTTGTTCAAAAGGAGCTATCGGATTTCTATATGAATAATAAAGGCCTATTCAGATACAAGCGATATCGCTGTCGCACTCGGTAGCGATACTTGTCCAAAGTGACTTACCAGAAGGCGGCGCCAGTATCGCTACCGAACGCGACAGCGACATCGCTTATATCTGAATAGGCCTTTATGTGGGATTTACTGTCTACTATGTACCAAATCTTATTTTTTCTTTGCTATTGTTATTACTGTAACTATTACCTACAATTTCTTAGCCTATTGGCATATTGCAATGAAGGGATCAAACTATATAGCTTAATAAGTCTTAATTATTAACAAATACCTAATGAACTGAAGTATTGGCGAACCCAAAAAAAAAAAACCGAAAACACGACTGGCAAGGTGCCAAAAAACGAACTAAAAAGTAAAAAACAAGTTGTATTAGCGAAAGGTCATTCATTTACTCGCTGACTATAAAGGTATGATTCCGAACAACGCCGCACACGGCATTGCTGTCGCTTCACTACTGGTCCCCATACATTGTCTATAGGTTTACATGAGATTACATTCCGGCCACGCCAGCAAAGCTGCGCGTCATTGCTGCGACGTCACTGCTGCGCTGCAGTGTCGCCCTTCCGCAGCGGCAGACCAGTAGTACGGGCCACAGCGATGCGATAACATGGGATGAGAATATTGACAACTGTTGAGAAGTAATCCACGAGGAGCAGTGCGGCGCCGCGGTGCTTGGAATTACGTGGCAGGCAGCACTGACGCGTAGCAATGCCATAAGCGGCGGTGTTTGGAATCATACAGCAGGCCTGCAACAGGGGCATTGATGGACTAAGCTAAAAATGTGGTCCAACGCGAAGCCGAGGCACACATACGTAAGTCTATCAAAGCCTGGTTTCCAGACACGAATAACGATGATTTTTCACTCCTCAATATTTTAATTTGGATTTATTCTCGTTCTAAGTTTAAACTATTTGCAAGCCAAATCGAAAAAATTAAATCTTTGATAAGTTACCTCCTTGGTTGCCATGTGTTGAAGTAAAAAGTTCGTTCCATTTTTAAATTACACGACAGATATGAGTTTTCATAGTAATTTATTTGGCCGCCAAACAAGTACGAAAAAAAAAAAAAATATGGTCCAATTTCCAAGCATGTTTGAGAACAATAAAATTGTCATTGCAGTCGGGGGACTGTTCTGTGGAACAGTTTTTAATCTAATGGGTCCTGGGAAGTCGTGTAATAAAATTAAACCCAGAACCCTACATAACATCAAAGATATGATTGAACCACACGGTGCTTTTTCGGACGAAGCCAATAAAGAAACAGAATACAGAAACAGACTCGACTAGTGAGCTAATAGGTACTACTGAAGGTTTTAATGTTGGATACCTCTTTCCATCTCTAACAGACCAACCTACATTTAGAGAATGACTATTTCAATTCGCAAAAGCACTTAACATTTTAGCAACAACCGAATCACGTACGACCCGCCCGAACGTTACAGAGGCTGAGCAAAAACGGTACAGATCACAATCCAATGACAAACAAGAGGACGTTAACCCGTAATGTCATCCTGGCGTGAACGAGCGTGACTTATTATTGAGAGCAACGTGGAATTGAAAGTTGTGTTAAGGTTAACACCTGGAATATTAAAAGGTCTTAGGGCATGTTTCACGATGACCGAATAAGACTATTCGCCGTGTCAATTGAAAAATAGAACAGAATTTGTAATGTTACTGGGAACTTAATCGTTGGTGGTGCTGGTGGTGGTTGTGGTTTGAATTATAAATTAAGAAGTCATGGCTTGGCCAAAAATTCACAATAATTATTTTCTTTCCAATTTTTTATAGGTATGTAGGATTGTAGGCACTAATTTGGATGTGCCATTAGCTTCTTACGAGCGTGCATTCTGAAAGTGGGCAACGTCGCAAATAGATGTCAAATATTTCAATGTTTTGATTAATTTGACAATATGACTGTATGGAAATATGAATTATGGCTAACTAGTGAACTAAAATATTGATTATGAAATGCAATAATTAATATCAGTACATCTCTCTCTATTAATGTCAGTAACTCCGAATATTTAGTTTTAGATGTAAAAAAGTACTATTCAGGCATTTGGGCAGAAATTGATGTGTTGTGACCAACACATCAATTTCTGTGTTATAATTGCAATTCATTATTAATATTCTAGTTCACTAGTTAGCGATATTTCTTATTTCCATACATTTTATTTCATATTGCCAAATTAATGAAAACTGGTAAATATTTGACAGCTATTTGCGACGTTGGCAACTTTTAGAATAAACGTTCTTAAGCCTTGACATCTTAAGATCATAAGATGGGCCTAATAATCCTCGGTTGGAGTTATAACAACATCAGGAAAGAAAGATTGCTTTCCGTGCTAGAAAATGGCCACACACGACGTTACTTAATCGTTATTCATTTTTGAGATTTGATTTTAATTATGTATATGTGTGTGTGTGTGAACAAGAATGGAAGGAATTGCTAAAGGAAGGCGCAGAAATCAAGTTTATTTTAGAATTTCAAAGCATAGCAATGCCAGGATGCGACAATAGCGAAGACTAACGTAGGTTTTAAATAACCTATGTGTCAGCTGGTTACCTCATCTAAATATGGCAAATTGAATGAAGCTAATAGAAAAATTGAATCTTTATCTATAGTAAACTAGAACACTGTAATAAATGTTCTGAAAATGGGAGACAGTGAAGTAGGAAAGATACAATTAACACATTGTTATAGTAACCAATGATTTGAATGATATGGAACATTTCAGATATACATTGTGTATGTCTATATCCAAACAAATGTTTGTCTTAGAAAAAAGAAGAGATTACGATATGCACGCGTAGCACAACGGGTTTTATCGACGGAAGAATAGACAAAGTGACAGATAAACAATCAGAATCTGTCATCTATTCTATTCTTCCGTCGATAAAACCCGTTTAGATCGTGGTCTTGCTACGCGTAATGGTATGAGAAGTATTTGTCTTGATTGAAGAATAGTCACGGTTTTTAATAATCTCAATCCCACGAGAGTATTATGTTAGAAACAATACAACGCTGAAAAACTAGTCGATACACAATATATACATATATGTATAACATTTGAATAGCACTTAACGTTCCAGTTGCAGCGGCAGGCAACGTTTTATAACAGTAATACATTGTGTTACATTAATGGCCACACATTGGGGGCTGTAGAAGATAGATTCTGTTCTCTTGAATCAATCGTTTCGAGAGTTTACGGTATCCTTTTCAGTCAGTACTAAGTAATTTGTAGCATGATAGTGTAGTGTTTTTAAAGACACCTGCTGTGTCCGCCGGTGATATCGCATTGAACGCACGAAAAATCCCAACAAGTTCGGATTGTTTTCGGACGTCGTCGGAACTATACGTACGTATACGTACGGCAACTCGCACTCAGTATGCGTGTTCTCTTAGTACTCGGAAGGTCCAGATCGCTCGTGCGTGTTCGTACTAGTAAAATTCGTGCGAAAACACGTCTAAAGTGCGCACGGCGTAATGCTACGGCCGCATTGTCGTGATAAAGCGAACTACACTTCGCGCGCCGTATGTTACACAGGTAGACGCCGTCCGTGCCGAGCGGTGTGCGAGAGAGTGCGCGAAGTGTAGTTCGCCTTATCGCGACAATGTGGCTGCAGCGTAAGGCTGTAATTCAGTTGTGTAATGCTGCCCATTCCACTAGTATCGTTCAAGATCGTGTCTAAAAATATCATTGGTCTACATAAGTAAGGAAATGAGCAAGAACAGCTCACGATTTAGGTTTTTATTATTTTGTATATCTCATATTATTTTCGTGACTAAAGTTAATTCAATGTTATCACGAAACATGAACGTCCCAAGTTTTTGTAAGAAAGTGGATTAATTTCTCTTAACCATTTCGAATTTCTAACTTTTTCACGAAAATGTTATAAAAGTGAATACTGCGCGGGAGAGAAATCGAATCGAATGATTTTGTTGATGATTGACTGACATTTAAAAAATATGCCAGCGGACAGACTGCTATTTTCACGATAGTCGACTTTTTATTTCTCCTTGAGAAGATTATGAATATAACTAAAAATAAACAAGGAAGGTAACTCAGACCGAATAAAAAACCAAGACAGAGCGCTGCGAACAATACAGTGAAGCATGCCAAAACTACACCTTCGCTCTGTGCATACACTCTCACACGCACACATTTACAACCTTTTACAATCAAACTACACCACACAAAGTGCACATATGTTTACGAAACCGGCTTCACTTCACTGTTGACAGAGCTCTGTCTTGGTTTTTTATATGGTCTGAGGGAGCTCGTGGCTAAGTAAGAACTGCTGCACGGGTCGATCCATCGGGTTAAGCTATGCTTGCCGGGGTTGGTCTGTGGATGGGTGACCATCTTTAGATACCGAGACTCCTCCGTGCCTCGGAAAGCGCGTTAAGCTGTTGGTTCCGGCTGTCATTCGTGGATTTTTGACAGTCGTTACGGGTCGTCAGAAGCCCGAAAGTCTGACAACCAGTCTTACCAAGGGGTATCCTAATACCCAGTTACTGGGTTGTGGAGGTCAGATAGGCAGTCGCTCCATGTAAAATACTGATATTCAGCTGCATCCGGATAGACTGGAAGCCGACCCCAACATAGTTGGGAAAAGGCTAGGCAGATTGATTGAGGTAGGTAATAATGTTTTTTGTAAAAATTATACGAATATAACAACACTAGCTCATTGGTCTAGTGGTCGCAAGCGCTACTACTAAACATGAGGTCCTGGGTGCGATTCCCAGGTCGGGTAAAGTGTTATTGGGATTTTCCATCAGGAATTTCTCAGTAGCAGCCCGGAGTGTGGATTTATGCCCAGTTGATGGCAATAGGCTCGCCTCCTGTTACATGGGACTTAAACATAACTGACGAAATGTGGGTGTACCTACTATAGGTACACCTCTGCCTTTCCCTTCGGGGCTTACGGGCGTGATGATATGTGTAAAAATAAACAAGGCACAGTACAACTATTTTCTTAATGTCCCTCGGCAAACTTCGTGTTTCGTCAGTCGTCGGATTTCTATCAGTTGCCCTTTGCATTTGGTAATTATGGTTGACGGCAACGCCAGTCAATACGTACAAGCACGACTGGCGAAACACGAAGTTTGCCGAGGGACATTAAGAAAATAGTTGTACTATATTAATGTTTTTTGATAAAATGATACGAATTGTACAATAGTATAGTTTATGACTATGATTGAGAGCGGCAGAGCTTTACCCATTGGCAATCGCTAATGTATGTAGCTTTGCCGGTCCCGGTTGTCATTCGTAGATCTTTGTCAGTCGTTGCGATTAGTCCGAAGCCTACAAGTCTAATAACCAGTCTTACCAAGGGTTATCGTGTTACCCAGTAACTAGATTATGTAGGTCAGATAGGCAGTCGGTCCATACAAAATACTGGTAATCAGCTGTGTGAGCTACTGGAAGCTGACCACAACAAAGTTTGGAAGAAGCTAGGCCTAGCTTCTTCCAAACTTTAACGGGATAATAAACCACTATTAATAAACTTTTCCTTACATGTATAAACATGTTCTTAAACCTGAGACAGAAACTACAATTTAAATAATATTATCGAACTAAAGCCGGTTATCACAGAAAATTACAATTCTAGACAAAAAACTAACTCGTTTGCTCTTGTGCATATTTGAAAATGCTAGCAGAAAATTCCTAAATGTTAGCTACAATAGAACTAGTTTTTATAGAATACGTTGATAGTTGAATATTCATTGTTTCCTAGATTCAGATATTTCTTCCAATCAGTATTCCCGTGTGACCGTCAGACTGCCAAGTCATAGGTTTCGAGTTAGAACCCAAACCTCTGACTTTTCGGATCCATGTGGGTATTGTAAAATTATAACTTGTTTCAAAAACGGTGAAGGAAAACTTCGCGAGGAAACCGTGATGCCTGAGAGATATTTCTCGAAAGCATGTGAAGCGAAGTCAGAGGCCCATGGGCGGCTTTAAAACTCTGACACCAGGTTAGTCACTAACCACACGAAAATAAGTAGAAGTATTCCAGTATTTGAATCCGTCATCGTCACTTGGAATCCTCATCAGCATTCTCCTGCACTTATTCCAATTTATATGGCAAAGAAAAAGACATATTTCAATATCATTTTTTTTTTCTTCCATAGTGTGGTCATCATCTTGGTAGTCAACTGCTTTCTAGCCAAATCATCTTTCACAAAATCCATTATTATCTTAATCCTAACTAATATTATAACAGTGAAAGTGAGTTTGTTTGTTTGTTACGCTTTCACGCTAAAACGGCTGAACGGATTTGGATGAAATTTGGCACATGACCTGGATTACGGAAGGTACTTTTTGTCCCGATATTCCCACGGGATCGAGATTTATGCGGGTGAAATCGCGGGTCGCAGCTAGTATTTGATAATTTAAGAAAATGTTTACAAAAATATATGGGGTGTTTCTATGAATCATCATTAACAGCCTTGACTTTTCACTAGCATTTGCGATGGGAAACACTTTCTTGTTCTTTTAGAGTTTGGTTCATGACACTTGACTTAATCAATTGAACTCAAAATCTCTATTATTTTATCTTTCTTTTAACGTGTTTGGTAAAATTAGCTTTTACCTTCTTCTTATTGTTTCGACGGTATATCTATATTATCTGTTTGGGCTCAATAGGTGGCCACGTTTACTGCGGTGATCAAATGGTCAAGGGTGCAGGTGACCGGATATTTGGGACGTTTAAACAAATGGGACATAGTTACCTGATGGTGTAACAAAACACATCAAGCAAACAAATTATAGCCATATAGGTTAGAACAACCCTATCCAATTTCCGTCGATTGGTAATTTGTTTTATCGTAATTCGAATTATTGCATGCGTTTAAAATTGGACTTGCTTTCGATTCAGAATTGTAATCAGAAATAAAATGTGTTGCGTAATTAGACTGCTGAATGGTTTTTGAAAACCAACAGCATTGCTTTTTCATAATATTCAAGTATGCCAACGTGATGTATTCCTCAGTTTTGTTCTGGTCGTAAAAGTGAACTATTGTTATTATTGGGGCCGAGGTAAACGCGATCGTAAGTATTATACATAGTACCTACTCCTTAATTGCTTACTTACTAAGCCTTAGCTTACTGTCGTTTAGGATCACCGATATGTACATTTAGCTTGGGTTTTTAGTTCTTCGTCGTAAAATCAAAATCAAAAGTCATTGGAACAAGGCTGAGAATCAGCACTTTTTGAACTTCAAAATTACATAAGAAAGTCCTCCAAAACGTCCACCCTTTACTTCTTCCTTTAGCTGGGAAGCAGAAGTGGCGCAACTCCCCAGCAGCACAGCTGTCTGTTCATTTAGTTATAAACTATCATTATCAAGAAAATCCCATACTTAGTAAAATGTGTAAGTTTGGCACACAGCTGGACCATGTTCTGGATACTTTTCATTTAGAAACTGGACTAACTTAGTTGCTTGATGTGAGACTAAAAACAGATAGGTATTAAAAACAGGACAACGGCGTATAATAACTTTATAGGTCCATGTTTACGACTGATTGCTGCTGTCAGTCAAGGAAGTTTTGGAAAAAAAAAAACTGAAAAATAAGGATTATTTGGTACTCAAAGTCAACAAATGTTTTAACCGATGTTTTTGATAAAAAATACCACTGTGGTTTGTTTAGTGATAATGTTATCAGCACCGAACAGTCAAGTGCGAGTGGGTGGTTGTAGGTGATATTCAACGGTTTGTTTATGATTGGAAAGATCAACGGGAATTTTTGCGTTTTTTTAAATAATGTTTTTGCTCATTCGTTTTTTTAACTTCTATTAACCCGTTATTAGCTGTCAATGTCATAGATATACTAGACATGATCGGAAGCAGCGTCCACATTGCGATGTTGATTCTCCAAATAATAAAAGTCTTCATTCTCTTGTTAATTTATTTGGAGTTCACGCAACATATCTTTTTCTCCCATAATATCTCTATTCGTCTAGTCCAGAGGTTCCCAAACCTTTTTATGTTGTCGACCACTTGGCATGTTTTTCGTTTTTGGGTAGACCCCCTACCCCTGCTTACTTAATATTGAATTTTTGCAAATTCATCAACTTCAAATGTGTTTTTGACAGCTGGTATAGTGCTACTAACTTTGAAAGATTTATATTTCTGACTATAGTGAGTGAAGAGCCAAAAAAAAAAAAAAAATATTCCAGAAAAAGTTCAGAAGCCCTTTAATTATCCTGGACCCCTAAAATTATCTTGGACGAAGTAAAAATATTCTAAGTTCAACTTCATCGTAAGCTTCGTCTAAGTTTTACTTCATCGAAGATAATTTCGGGCTTCTGAACTCTTTCAATTTTTTTTCTTGAATCAAGAAAATGTATACTACAGCTAAGATTTGCATTTTTTCTGTGCTCTATAATATTCCTACTTCGCTAGGTACTAATATTATCATTGCGAAAATAATTTTGTATACAAAACCGTATAGTGAGGCACATCTGTATGATACGTTTTCACATAAAAACTAAGCAACAAATGTTCCTGTTCTTTTGCACTGATGAAGTTGGATTTCTAGCCAGCTGAAAAGTTGACACAGGCTCCAACTTACCGCGGAAAAATATTTTTTACAAAATAAAATCTTATACTCAGAGAAAATAAAAACGTAACTTATATTAGATAGATCTGTTTTTTATATATTTATAAGAAAGTATTGTAGAAGTAAATATGTACCTATTATCTGTGTATACATAAATATGGATTATTCCATTCATGAAAAGCCAAAATTAAAGTCACAACGAGACCCACGATCGTGGATCCCATTTACATCTCATGGACCCCGATTTTTCTTCCCAAAAAAAAAACTTGCAGGTCGTCGTCGACCCTTGGGGGTCGATAGACCACTTTGGGAATCACTGGCCTAATCGTTATCGGGGCTCCCTCCTTTCTAGCCATATAATCTTTCACACTGTCCATCCATCTTTTCTTTAGTCTTCCCCTACGCTTAAAGCCATCGACATTCATATGTTCAAAAGTTTCCTTACGACATTTTCTTAATTCCTCTAAATTCTTAAACTAATGTTTAATAATCAACACCATGATACTTGCAATTGCTGTAGGTTTTTTTGGATCTTGGAATGCAAATCATACCGAGTACCTACCAATGTCTGAAAATAAATATACAAAGATGTCATAACAGTTAATGATCATGTATATATATTTTTTTGTCGAGTTCGTTGTCATTTTGCAGTTGTAATTTGTGTGTCAATTTAGTAATTTGGCAACTAATTACCTGTATTATTTCTTGTATAGTGACTTCCTCTACAGAAATAGAATAAGCCATAAATATATAATTAGAATTAAGTTAACATTTGTTTGGCTTGGCTGAAAATATTATTCGTCAATTTATAGGTTTGATTTATTCTACAAGCAATTTTTTAAGTACTTACAAAAAATCAAATGTTTACCATTATGTCGAGACCAGACAATTTTATTGTGCTTTTTAACCAGCTGCAGTAAAAACTTGACCAAGAATAAACGTCAGTACGAAATCAATACAAAAAAGCCAGCATTGTCCGCTAACGACAAAACTCCACTACGGTAACTTTCGAATGATAATTAAATTATTATAGATAACACACACGTACGGAAGCTATCGAATCGATTATATTGCTCGATAATGGCTCGATACGTGGCTCGAAATAGCGTGACTCCGCGCGGAACAAACGACCGTCTCGACGTCTTCCGACTGCAATTTTTTACTAATTGCCCGATACCAGGTAATAGTGTTAATGTGTTATACCAATTATTCAATCATATTGCGACAACTGACGGCTATATTTTACACTCTTTTTACGTAAAATTTAAGGAAATCCGTACGCATCCGGCCGAGAAAAGCGAAGCGATTCCGTTTTTCCGTAGCTGTAATTTCCCGCTCCAATTTTGCTATTCACCCACAAGTATTTTGTTTCCCATCCCTTAATCAGTTCAATGCCATGAAATTCGTCTAAGTATAATAGAAAAACATTTAATATTTATTCTAAACTGTCAGCCAAAACGCTGTCTTGTTTATCTCGGTTTCGTCCTTGACTTTTTTTAATGGTTCGACTCGTATCTCGTCTTTTTGTAAAGTATCTTATTTGTGTCAAATTAACACACACTGCGCTCTCTTGTATCGTTTAGGTACTTTATTTTCTAGCATTTTGTATTAAGTATGCTAAATTCATTGGCTTTTTTTTTTGGGTGGAAAATGATCAAATGACTTCTCCCGCTCTGGGCGGAGCGGAGGGGCGTGTCAGACTCTTACTGACTAAAACCCACCCGTGTTCCTTCAGTTGCCTGTTCGTTGCCTGCTAAGTTGCTCAATAACATGAACAGATTTGGTAAAACTCCGGTTTCCTAGAAGTGTGATGGTCGCCACATAATGGTGGCTAGGAAAACACAGCAACTTACTTACATAAATAACATTCAGTAACGTCATTCGCCGGTAAATTGCAGACGCTATGTGGCCACCGTTCTTCTAGGAAACTAGCTTAAGATCCCTAAAAGTCAAGTTTTCCTCGTATGTACCAGAAAGTGAGTACTTAATTACAAATAATTGTATCTCAGTTCGTCTACCTGAATTAAGGGTGGGAAATTAGACCATTAAGCTTCGTGCAGACCAGCGCGACGCGACGCCGCGACGCGACTCGAACAATACAATTTCTAAGAAAACTTGACGGTATAACAATAGCCGGTGTCGCGTCGCGCTGTCGCGTCGCGCTGGTCTGCACAAAGCTTTAGAGTGTACCTTTACGACTGGTATTGTTTGGTCGAACAAATGTCAAGGTTTTACCTTTGTTTGTTGGCGTTTATTTTCGGCCATTTTGCACAAAATATCAAACAATATAACAATGAATTTACAAGTGTCACGGTTTAGATTTTTCCTTTTTTGTACTTGTTACAGGAAACAGGTTAAAAAAAAACATTGTCGTACTGAAATTTTGAACAACTGTCTGGTTTTTTTTTAAATTGGAGTTAAATATAAAATATTGACTGTGTTTAAATACTGGGGAGTTTGTTGCGCTACTTTTTCTCCCCATCTAAACCACTAGGAAGTGGTGAAGGGCGGGCGTTTTGTGGGACTGTCTTATGCAATTTTAACGTTCAAAAAGTGCTAATTTTCAGCCTAATTTCAATAAATGACTTTCGATTTAATTTGATTTCAAATGCACTTCAAACAACGATTAATATTACCATAACAAATTCATGTCACGAAATATTCTTTTCGTAATTAATTCATGATTCTCTATCGCGTGTAATTACTCGATTATTATTAATCGTATATCGTGTGAGGTGCGCGTGCGCCTATTCTAGAAAGGAGAGAATTCACGGAAAAGTTTTCGGCGTGTGAGAGTTGACAGGGGGATAAATCTCTTTATCTTAAACATGCGAGATATTATCTTGATATGTAGACGTTGTATATCATGTCTTAGCAATTATATGACGCTTAATTATTTTATGGCTCGTTAGCTATGAGTACAAAATGTTATGTAGATTAGAAGAGTGTTTTGTTCTACAAACTGCGCCAGCGCAAAAATATCATACTTTTAATTTGATTGCACGACATTTTCACTTCAATTTTATAGGGATCTTGTATTCAGTAAGGATCTATTTTCTCTGAACTTTTCATCTTATTTTACTTACTACTTCTGGTGTGTATGCGACACTATCTAGCATGGGAGTACTCAGGGGGGGGTGGGGGCTAAGTACCTACGAACTGTACTTACATAATATGTTAGAGTCACGTTAAGACCTACTTTACAATAGGTAGTAATAAAAGCTCCGAAAAAATTTTTAAATATAAATACATACTCAAAATATGAAATTTACTGCTTTAAATACTAATTTTCCGACAACTTATATGCGAATGCAAATAAAGAAACGAACGAATAAAATACTGAAAATTCCGGAAAACCAATACAGCATTTACTGACGTAATATTTTTCCACCAGCTTAAATTGGGTTTTAACGGAAACTACAGTTAGTCATTTTCATCCCAAAACCCGGATGAAACCCGAAACGGTGAAAAATTTCTGCGAGCAACTTGTAAGTAGCGCTCGCCAGCCGGCCGACGATTTTGAAGGAGCCAAACATAGGCAACGAAAAATATTCATTCTATTACCATATCAAACTATGTTTAACATGTGCGGGGGACCCGGTTTAAGAAATTTCTGATCTCCCCCCCCCCTGTCCCAAAAGTTGGGTACGCCCATGCTATCTAGTAAATTGAGACAGTGATATGTATACCTATACATTTACGCCTTCATCTATTAGTTTCTTATTAGACAACTTCTAGTTTGTGGACCGACTACGTTGTATTGCATCTTGATTGAAGTTCTAAGGCATTTTATTTTATTTTTTCCATCTTGAAAATTTTATCAAACCCGTTAGATAGAAACTAGAGACATTATCTAATATGTAGGTATATTTTGTGTCTTTTATGAATGTTGTATATACTAAAATGTCAAAGCTAAAACAGGTGTGTTATTACTTATTAATAATGGGCACTTAAAGCTGTCGCAGACAGTTGCGACGCGACTCCGGTAGAAAATTTTTCGTGAAGTTTTCATGCTATTGTTCTATCAGACTCACGTCGCGTCGTCGTCGTCGCGTCGCGCTTTTCTGCGGGAGCCTTTACTCTGAGTTGTCACCACAGTATACTTAATTACTTATTTTTATATCTTTTTTTTGCCTGTCTCGATTTACCTCCGTCATAGCTGTTCATAAAAACACTGGTCTTAACCTAATTACCATACTGGCTGACTTTTTTGTCGTTTTTTAAATAGCATGTGCTTTTAATAGAACCAACACGTGCTTTTCCTAAAAACACTTGAATAGGCAAGTAGTTGTGTTTAATCGATTGTATATCGATCGTGTTAAGTATGTAAAAAATTGTAAAGTATTCAAAACATAACAGTCTTATTGGTTTAAGTTGTGTCTCTAATTAGTAATTACCTTTCTTTAGTAAGTTTTTGCCTTTCTACGTTTCGGTCTATCGCATGAATATCCAAGACTTTTTATTTACCTACCAACTTTATGTCGTAATCCTTTAGCTTAAGATATCGTCGCGTGTCCACAAATCAACTTCAAATTAAATATACAAACGGTATTGAGAATAATAGACATGTCGTGGTCCGATCGCGGGAGCAAAAACAGGGTTATCTTTTTTACGCGTATCTGGGTCGATACGCCCCAAGCATCGCTGGGCAAATCGTCGAAAGCTACGCGTTGAACGAACGATATGCCGGATAAAGAAACTGAAAGAGGAAAGAAAGAAAAAGTGTTTATTCTGCACAAACTAAACGCACATTACAAAAAAAAAAAACAAAACAATACCACTTTACAAATTAGCCAAAAGCCTCGTATCCATTATTGACACAGAAAAGTTTGACAAATTTTGTCTATTGCTTGCCGTCAGGGTCAGAGGCCAAAGATAATTACATAATGTGTTGCGACATTTACAAAATGAAAACAAACAATGAACGGATGTTATATGGTCAAATCATGAAATGGCGGCGTATCGTGAAATGGCCAGAGGGCCTACCACCACCTCTAAAGCAGTATTATTTTAATATTACTTTAATGTGGGAAAGACATGAAGCTCTACAGAACGTATAGCTCCGTCTCTTTCCCCCACTGAAGTAAGAGATTAAAATAATATTGCTTTAGAGGTGGTGGTAGGCTCCCAGGCCGATCACGATAAGGCCATTTCTACGATCGGACCACGTCACACAAAAGTCAGTTATTTTAAGCTTTACGGTAAAACTCGTAAATTCTAACGCCAGTCACAATATCCTACGCTACAGAACATACTCGAGTATCAAGATTCGTCTTGAATAAACCCAGACACGTCCATATTGAGATAAGTGTCGGTAATTTGCGTTACGTAGACGGCTGGCATCAGCATGCAGACAGGAATATAAAAGTGAATCCATCCGTTAGTTAGCAGTTATCTCCAATTGACCAGTCGTTTTGTAAGCGACGCCCGCCGACGCGATGATTTGTTTGTCCAAGCCCAGACGGTTTGCGCCTGAGTTGATGCGTAGTTTTACTGGTTTATGTCAAGAAACGGGTATTATTGACCTAATGAACAAAGAAAAACCCTTGAGTATCAACTAAAAACGAGACCATTTTTCTGGAATTGTAGTAGAAGAATGTAATGGCATTGTAATATTAGTGTTTCAAACCTTTTTAGTAAACTAGCACTTCCCCCACTAATTATCACTTGCTTCAAAACGGTGAAGGAAAACATCGTGAGGAAACCAGCATGCCTTTTAAAAAAAATTTTTTTTTTGGGGGTGGAAAATTATCATAATAACTTCTCCCGCTCTGGGCGGAGCGGTAGGGTGTGTCAGACTTTTACTGACTAAAACCCACCCGTGTTCCTTCCGTTGCCTGTGTGCCGAGGTCGCGAAAACATTCAGATATTTTTTCCAATCAGTATTCCAGTGATTGCAGTGATAGCCTAGTGGTGTCACCGACAGACTGCCAAGTCATAGGTCTCGAGTTCGAACCCAAGGCACGCACCTCTGACTTTTCGGATCCATGTGCTTGTTGTAAAATTACCAAAAACGGTGAAGGAAAACATCGTGAGACCAGCATGCCTGAGAGATATTTCTCGACGGCATGTGGCTAAGTCAGAGGCCCATAAGCGGCTTTCAAACTCTGATACTAGGTTAGTCACTAACCACACGAAAAGAAAAAGCACTTCCCCCGCGACTTAAATTAAATTTCGTATTTTCTCTGATAAAAAATCTGATTTAAATGAAAATTTATTATCATTATCTTATTAGCCGTCACTTACTTGATGTAAATCTAGGCCACCATTGCTGAGAGCAGTGGCAACAGCCGCGACTTACGAGTTGTAGGTCATAGGTTCGAACCCTGATAGGCGCTTTACTTTGGTGTAAATTATTTCATCATCACTGCCCGCGTGGTGGCTTGTGGTCCACTCCCTCTTACCAAGAGGTGGCTTGTGTCCCAGCATTCTATATT
The DNA here is from genome assembly GCA_914767755.1 of Agrochola circellaris. NCBI lineage: Eukaryota > Metazoa > Arthropoda > Insecta > Lepidoptera > Noctuidae > Agrochola > Agrochola circellaris. The sequence goes on from OU611853.1 coordinate 5,560,642, forward strand.
AAATTAAATTCAAAATAATTATTTTCACATAAACCTACAAGGGTACTTATGAAACGTCAGAAGCTAGGTGCACGGTTCCAACTGGTCGTTTCCTATGGTGAAGAGCCGGCATGAAACTCCAGGGTTACTCTTTTAAAAGTAAATGGTTTTTACAATGTTTTCAAATTACAGTGTTAAAAGGTATGAGAGGACAGTCTATCAAGCCTATTAACAAGTACCAGGTACTTAGCAAAATATAAAATGGTCCACAGATCTACAGTCTGTTAAGCCTACAACGTTCTCACATTCACAAAATTTTAAAGAAAAGAATCTATATAAAATAATAAAAATAAAATAAATATAACCTATTTAAACCAAATGACATGATTGGCACTACAGCTGTAACAAATCTAATTTAATAAAAAATATAGAATATAGTACATATGTAATGTCAAATAATAATGAAAAGATTTAAAAAAAAACAGCCTATAATGTTCCCACATTATAGGCTGTTGATGCATATGCTAATGAAAATTACTTAAATTAACGACATCATTACTCTAACATTGACATGATTAATTACATGTAACATATAAACGTTCATTGACGGGAAGATCATATCTTAATTAAAGGTTTTGTCACTACAAACGGGGCCCACACAAAAAGCATGGGAACTGATTACCAGCAGACAGTTTCTCGTAGAGATATCATCATTGAGGTACGTGAGACTATGTAGTTTCCGTCTGATAGGTCACGTGATCACATTGGTATTATCATACTTATCATAAGTGTGCTTGTTACCTTTCTCATTTTTTGGTGTGGTGTACCGAAATGCACACGATCGATTCGAACAATAACCGGTGTCGCGTCGCGCTAGTCTGCATGAAGCTTTAATGTTTAAAACAATTTTTTGCCGGTGTCGGCGTCTGCGTCTCTTTACTTGTCACAACGATGCCAAAGAGTACCACAGACACTAAAGGCATAGACAAGTAACTGATGTTACGTCGGGTGCAGACACGCGGACTACATATTTAAAACAGGTAAATAATAAAACTGTAATAATGGCTACACTATTGAATTAGGAAATTCATGTAATGATAGTGATGACAATAGTTCCTTAAAAAAATAAATAAAAAACATCTATTTTATTTTTTATTTAGTATTTATTTCTGTATCTATCTATCCGTGACTTCACTGCGGGCCCTGTCAGGATACCAGCGCTGCGATATTTATTATTAAATGTCGCAGCATCATGCTGAGATAGGAGCCTTTTGGCCTCGCACAGGACTCTCCACTTTTATTTTACTGTTTTTATTTTTATTGCTTTTTTTCTATTTATGTTTCAATGAGTGTGTTTTAGTTTAATTTGAGATCTCCTGTGCTTGTCTCAATAAATACAAAAAAAAAAATCTGCTGTTCCATACATTTTCAAAAGTCATTTATTCAAACTAGGCTGATAATCAGCACTTTTCGAACGTCAAAATTACGTAAGACAGTCCCCCAAAACGCCCACCCTTCACCACTTCCTAGTGCGTTAGCTGGGAAGAAGAAGTGGCGCAACAAACTCCCCAGCAGCACAGCTGTCTGTTCAGTTAGAAAGAAAAAAAATGACTCTATATAATAGTATTCAACATACTTAATTAACCTAATTTAAATTATTATCCATATGTTAGCTAGCACACGCCAATATACCAAACAAAATCATCGAGAACTATACTCGGGCAGAAATAAAAACTAAACGTAAACAAAACTTAACGTCTTAATAAAAGCCTCCAGGCATAAAGGGCGTGCCCGCTTACATAAAGCTGTAACTGGAAGTTATAAATGATAAACTAGGACCATCGAGGTAAAATAAATAAACAGTTAATTACTAATAACAATAAATAATATGATCTATTGTCGAGGTCACTAGTTACATATTGCAATACAACTCATTAAAAAAAAAACATTGTAATGAGTAGATTATGTCAACAATAAATTAAAATTAAATTAAAATAAACAATTATATGAACTCATATAACCTGTCAGTAGGTAAGCTAATTCTGGTGAAAGAACATAAAAATTGTCTTGAGTTAATCACAGCGACCAACTATTCTTATCATTTAAGTAGTCGTTGATAGAATAGTATGCCTTTGAACAAAGGTTGGATTTTACTTTCGTTTTAAACGCATTAAAAGGCAAATCTAGCAAAGAAGAGGGTAACTTGTTATAAAAGGTTATACCATGCCCAACAAATGAGTTATGAACCTTATGAAGCCGGTGAAAAGGAACTCTTAGTTTTTCCTTATTTCTAGTGTTAACATTGTGAAAATCACTGTTCTTACTGTATAAATGTATATTTTGCCTAATATATAAGATGTTGGCGAAAATGAATTGAGATGCCACTGTGAGGATACCAATATCTTTGAAAAAATCTCTCAGAGAAACTCTGGGGCCTAGCTGGTAAATAGCTCGAACAGCTCGTTTTTGAAGGACAAATATATTTTGAATATCAGCAGCTTTGCCCCACAGCAGAAGACCGTAGGACATAACGCTATGAAAATAACTAAAATAGACTAATCGAGCTGTATCGACGTCAGTGTATTGTCTTACTTTCCTGACGGCGTAGGCGGCAGAACTGAGCCTTCCCGCTAGGCTCGATATATGTGGGCCCCACTGAAGTTTGGCATCTACTGTTATGCCCAGAAAAACTGCCGAATTTACAAATTCAAGCACCTCTTTATCTAACACGATGTTGGGTCCTAGATTTCTAACATTTGGTAGGGCGAACTTAACACATTTCGTTTTCTTGGCATTGAGAACTAGGTTATTTGTCGTAAACCAATCCGTAACCATTGAGAGTGCACTGTTTACATCGTCAAAATCTTGTCTATTCCGGTCTACTTTAAAAATAAGAGAGGTATCGTCTGCAAACAGTACAACTTCACAGATACCCTTTAAATAGAATGGTAGGTCATTGATATACACTAAGAACAAGAATGGACCCAGTATTGAGCCTTGAGGTACACCTAACTGAACTGGTAGCCCGGAAGATTTCACACCATTAACATCTACACATTGGGACCTATTATGTAAATACGAATTTATAACGTTGAGAGCTTCGTTTTGCACACCGTAATGACGCAGTTTACGCAAAAGCGTGTCATGGTGCACGCAATCAAAGGCTTTGGAGAGATCACAGAAAACCCCAATAGCATTTTGCGAGTTCTCCCATGCGTTAAATATGTGTTTCAGCAGAGCAACACCCGCATCTGTAGTCGAACGACCTTTTGTAAATCCATATTGTTCATTATGAAGGAGGCTATTTAAATTAAAATGTCTTAGCAGCTGCTTGAGTATTAACTTTTCAAATATTTTGCTAAATGCTGGTAAGATAGAAATAGGCCTGAAATTGCCAACTTCATTTTTATTTCCTGATTTAAATAATGGTATGACTTTACTATTCTTCATGAGTTCAGGAAAAGTTCCTAAATCAACACATTTATTAAAAGTAACAGCTAGATAGGGGGCTACGATGTCTATTATATTACTTAAAAGTTTAATGGAGATGCCCCAGTAATCACCAGTGTTTTTAGACTTGAGTGTGTTAAAAACATTAACTACATCACGAGGCGTTACATGTTCGAAGCTAAATATGCGACTATTTTTAGACACACTACTAAGCAAAAGGTTTTCAGCTTTAGACGGGGATGAATTTATGGAGCGAGTCGTAGTTACAGGTATGTTTGCAAAAAAATCATTAAACGCCTCAGCTACGTCAGCTGCTTTATCAACTAATTTATTGTCGACCATAATCTCAAGTTGTTTATCTTGTTTAACCGACTTACCCGTTTCATTATTAATAATTTTCCAAGTGGTTTTAACTTTATTATTGGAATTTTTAATTGAATCGCTTAAAAATGTAGATTTAGCAAAAACACTAACCTTTTTAAATAATTTTGAATAACTTTTGACATACTCTAGGAAAGGAGTTTCAAACCATATAACTCGTATAGTCTCGCTCTACTTTTATAAATTTCCGGAGTGGCCCATTGGTTAAAGCCAACGGAGGTGCCATTAATTTGAATAGTTTTGGTCTTGACCGCGTAGACTTGACTTTGATTTTGACCGCGTAGGTATTGCACTTTTCTATGAAACAGCTGTTTTTTTTACTAACGTATTCCTGTTTTATCCCTGGTTATTGATACAAGACATAGCGACATGACAGGTATATATACATTATTTCTCGTAAAAAACTATTTGAACATTGAATATTTGATTTATTTGTTCATTATCACTAACCGGGGAGAAAACAGAGGAAAAAGTATGGAATGATTGTCAGTGACCACGTGACCGCATTTCCTCCTAAGTTCACTGTAGTAGGCCTTTAGCGTAGAGGAACGCCTGCGAAGGTCAGATAAATATTCTAGTAAACTGGTTACTCTAGTTACTAAAAATAGTAGTATAAATTACAAGAAGTATTTTTAGAATGTACAAATATTATGGACTTTCTACCAGGGACTAAAAGCGGTTACTGTTAAAGGTAAGATACATTAAAAATATACCTACCGGTACCGGTTTAAAATAAGGGTTGAGCTATACCGATACCTTTTTAAATAAAGGTTGGGCTAAACCGTTATTTATCCTTAAAGGCTCGTGCAGACCGGCGCGACGCGACTTGAACAATACAATTTCTAAGAAAACTTCACGGTATAACAATAACCGGTGTCGCGTCGCGTTGTCGCGTCGCGCTAGTCTGCACGACACTTTACACGATTTCGGTATCGAAAAACATGTGAGACGGCGCGGCGCGGGTGTGCGAGGGGGGTCGAACACGTTAGAACTTGTGTATTTATGAAGGTTTAGGTACTGCCACCGATACATTTATAAAGGTATCGATATTTCTACCAAAATATACCAGTATGCGTTTCCAACCTCAAAAGTTCCGCTACTGAAAAAAATAACGTTATCGAAATATTTTGGTAACCCTAATTTAACGGTATGACGTCATACCGAAATTTAAAGGTACCTTAATTTTTGGGTAATTCAGTCCCTGCTTTCTACACACATAGACTTAGGTACACGACATAAGTTGGAAATAAATGAAGTAGGTAGGTATTATAAAAATATATTTACATACTTAAAAGAATGTTTACTGTAATGACGCACAAACGTTTATTAATTTATTTCGGTATAACATATTATTATTGAATGTACAGGAAAACGTGTAAAGGCAATATTTTGATTTATTATGTAATAATAGTCATTATTAATTTAATATTTGATTTAATAATAAGAGCATCTATGAATAAGACAATCTAGAGACAGATTTAAAGTAATTCTGTCTGACTGTTTCCTTTTCACGGGTAATAGGTGAACGGATTTCGATGTAGACCATGACCTGGGTTAGGGCATAGGATATTCTTTATCTCGGTAGTACGTACCCAAGGGATAATTTCCGACCTCAACGCGAGCGATGCCGCGGGTAAAACTAATTTTTTTTTTTTTTTTTTTAATAAAAATAAATAAAATAATAAAATAGTGCTTAAAAGTGCTACATAAGTGCACACTTAGACTATAGGTAAACGCGAATCAGTTTATTTATAGTTTATAAAAATTTTGACATTTGATTTAATGAGCTTCAAATAAAATTTAAATAAAAATATGGAACTTTATTATCTATGACGCACTAAACTGTGATCAGTTAAAATGTCTAATCAACCACTGAGTCTTGTTTATGGTACAAGAAATACTTGTTATACCCGTTTGGTAGTTGACGTGCATATTTGATACCTAATATTGTTTTATCTTTCTATTCTGCCTGTAACTATACGGACATTGGCTAGATTCTTAGCCTTAGGCATAGAATACAGATGGTTCAATCCGAAAAATCATTTGAATAAAAAGCGACTCTTGCTACGACACAATAAAGTGCAATTCAGGTCTCACAGTGCTGGTTACCTACAGTTATATTCACCTAGAAGTTGCCTCTCTTTCGTAACTCTTTTATCTTCTGACTTCGTTACACTCACTGAATTGGCCCGACAACACGGGCCTGCCGCGTACTTTTAGCTTCATACCTAAAATTCGGAGTGAACCGTCTGTGTTCATCTGTAACTTAGGTACGATAAACGGTTATGAAATATTGAAGAAAAAAAATCAGCTGTTGCATACTCGTACATTTTATGTTCGCATAGCTCGTTATAATGTAGGGATCAGATGATTTTTTTCGCGATTTCAGTGTTGGCCCTATAGTGAAAGTTGTTCATAATGATGAGTAAAATGACCCCTTAAGAGAATGCAAACGAATTAAATTTCACATTGTATAAGTACCTTCTTTTTTTTTTTTTAAGGTGGGAAATTAACAAATAACTTCTCCCGCTCTGGGCGGAGCGGGAGGGTGTGTCAGACTTTTACTGACTAAAACCCACCCGTGTTCCTTCCGTTGCCTGTGTCGGGTCGCGATATCCCTTTCGGACAAACTCGCAACCCTGGCAGGATTGTATAAGTACCTACGTTAATATTTTGTAGAGCATCAAAGTGCCCATTTTCTTATTATTATTTTTTGGCAGTACACATAACATCACGACTTTTTGCCCCAAAGGGTTGGGCAGAGCTGTACCTATAGTACACCCACATTTTGCCACTTATGTTTAAGTCCCATGTAACAGGGGGTGAGCCTATTGCCATCAACCGGGCACGAATCCAGACTCCGGGCTGCTACCGAGAAATTCCATTTAGAAAAACCCAATAGCACTTTGCCCAACCCGGGAATCGAACCCAAGACCTCATGCTCGACAGTAGCGCTCGCAACTACTAGGCCTATGACCTTCTTGGCAGTAACTGTAAATTATCTTTAAACTAGCTTTTGCCCCGCGGGCCGGAAATTATCTTACGGGAATCTCGTATTGTATAGGGTTTCCGTACAATGCGAGGTCAGCTTATACTGGAAATGTATTCAATACAATATATTTTTATTTCACATAAACCTACAAGGGCACTTATGAAACGTCAGAAGCTAGGTGCACGGTTCCAATAGGTCGTTTCCTATGGAGAAGAGCCGGCAAGAAACTCCACGGTTACTCTTTTTAAAAGTAAATGGTTTTTACAATGTTTCCAAATTACAGTTTTAAAAGGCATGAGAGGACAGTGTAGGCCCATAAACAAGTACCAGGTACTTAGCAAAATATTAAATGGTCCACAGATCTACAGTCTGTTATGTATAGCTTGATATGTAGCCGTGTGTACTACCGGAATAAAAAGTTTGTCCTAATCCTAAGTCCTAACCCGGGTCATGGTCTACCTGTCTGCCCGGGTCATGGTCTACCTGTCTGCCAGATGTCATCGAAATCCGTTCAAAGGTAACAAACACACAGAGAGAGCTATTTTCGCATTTATAAAAAGTAAGGGTAGTATGGATTAGTATAGATTTATTATCATTATCTGCCTAGCCTTTTCCCAACTATGTTGGGGTCGGCTTCCAATCTAACCGGATGCAGCTGAATACCAGTATGGAGCTACCTACCTACCTTTTGGAAGGGGCGACTAGAATCAATTAAATTTTTTGTAAACTTTGACGTTCAAAAGTGCCTTACAAGGGCCTATTTGAAATAAATGATTTGACTTTGACTTTGACTTTGGAGCGACTGCCTATCTGACCTCCACAACCCAGTTGTTGGGTAACACGGGCTTTCGGGCTTCTGACGACCGTCAAAGATCTACAAATGACAGCTGGAACCAACGGCTTTTAACGTGCTTTCCCAGGAAAGGAGGGGTCTTGGTATGTAAACATGGTCACCTATCCACTGACTAACCGCGGCAAGCGTAGCTTAACATATTTATAGTTATTACTTAGCTACAAGCCCCTTTGCCAATACTATAAATTTATAATTTAAACCATTAGTATAAATTTATAACCTACATGCTATTTCATTTTAAATATCTTCTAAATACTAGTTCGTTTTAAACTGGAAACGTTTTTACAAACTTATTTTTAAACTATTTTTTTTTTACTATTAAAAAAAAAAAACCGGTACCTATGAAAATCTAGTAGTTAGACAACACTGACCGACACACGGAGATACCACAGAACGTACTATTATATTATCTGTGCCATAGAGTATTAGTAGATTCTTTACCTTCGATAAAAGTAGATTCTCTACTTTTTCTAACGTTTTTTCCGATTTTCAAGAATAAGGATATTGAAATGGGGAAAAAAATATTTAGTCCGTCAGTCAGATAGTAAAAAGACATTAGACACGTATTTTTTGTTTTATCATATTAATAAAAAAATATTTAGATAAAACGCATTAAAGTAGGGGAGTGGGGGCTCGCTACGTCACAAGTCAGTATAAAATCTACCGGAGAGTGACGTCATTGCACATTTTAACTCAATATTAAAAAAAGTAGAAAAGTAAAAAAAGAAAAAATACGTGTCCATTATTTTTTAATAATCTATCTGACGGACAAAAAAAAGTTTGTTTTTAAAAAAGATGTCTATATCTCCGTTTTTTTTTTCATAGTCGACAAATTTTATCAAAGAATGTTAGTGAATCCGGTAAAATAACTCATAAGCTTTTAGAAATAATAAACAGAATCCAAATCGAGCCAATAACATAGGATATATGGCTAAAGTGACCACCGCATTAGCGCGATAACTTTTTAGCGGGCAAAACATACGAGCTTCGGCACGCATTGTTTTCTCACGATTGACGCAGAAGCGGCTGCAGCATTAAGGAAAACAAGTGTATAGGTAGGTACTGTGTAATATATATAATATCGCGACCCCGGCACACAGGCAACGGAAGGAACACGGGTGGGTTTTAGTCAGTAAAAGTCTGACACGCCCTCCCGCTCCGCCCAGAGCGGGAGAAGTTATTTGATAATTGCCGGCCCTCAAAAAAAAAAAAAAAAGTTACTGTGTAATAGCATAATCAGCGTGTAATGTTCCCACTGCTGGGACAGAGGCCACCTCTCGGTGAGCGGGCGTGGGCCAGCACGCTGGCCCAGTGCGGGTTGGTTTGGACGTCACATGTCATCGAATTTTTGGTTCTGGGACACGCCGGTTTCCACACGATGTTTTCCTTCACCGTTTCGAGAGCAGTGGTGATGAAATAATTTTCACAAAGTAAAGCGCCTGTCAGGGTTCGAACCTACGATCTAAATCTCGTAAGTCGCGGCCATTACCACTGGGCCACCCCAGCTTTTACTATGTAATAAGGTGCAAGAATGTCTAAGAAACCGGGGCTTGTCTTCAATATTAGCTTTTCTTATCACTTATCAACGAGTGTCTTGATAACGTACATAATTCTAATGAGTTTATAGCATAATGGGAGAGGTATTCTTTATCATGTAACGTCTAACAGAAAATGACGTAGAATTCTCTCCTCGCCACGTTCTACGCACTGTCCTTGATTTGGATTTCAGCCAATTTCGTCGTTTTATGTGATACCAAAGTTTTACTTCTCAAACAGTCACGTTTAGCTATCTAATTACGTAACATATTTTCTTAAACGATTACGAGTAATCTGCTTCATTTTGACAGTTCAACAACATTCATTGCGTTATTTACGTTGTTGAGCAGATATTTTTTCGTACAAATTTGTGAAGCAATGGATTAGCAATCTGTTTCAAAATGATTCCGACTCTGATTGATCGTGTATTACGCAATTAGGGTACAGGTCTAGGCTGGATGTCATACAAACTGATCAAACCAGATGACCGTGAATGTTGTACTTTAATATATTGTGGAATCAAAGATTTGCTTGTCAGTTTGAGTGAAGATCATTTACAAATTAAAATTATAAATAATAATAAACCCGCAGGGCAGCATGTGGCGAGCTGTTGGGCAGTAGCGACCCCACGGACCCTATCTCCCGGGAGAAATCTTGTTCCTCATCTCTGGCTTGCCTTTATTGGCCAGCTGGAGTGAACACTGACGAGGAACAGAGCTCCCACCTCATTCTTGCCTTAATTGGCCGGCTTGAGTGGAGATTCGCAAGAGCAAACGTGCTCGGAGGAAGGAAGTATTTCAGTAAGTGCTCGTAGGGATCTTGACCATCTTCCGGGCTCTGGGATTGTTCTGAAAGCCGTGGAATACCTCTCCACTCCTCAAGCACCTCAGGACATGTTGCCCCCTTGTCGCTACGTCACTATGTGCTAGCGACAGTTTTCAGGGGCCCATTATTGAGTGTGCAAGTCACCCCCTGCCATTTTATCCGTGTACATATAAAACATTGATCAGGCAGGGGCCATAGTCCTTCCATAGTTCCAGGTCACCAGTCAACTTTAGCCACCCAAACCCATAGTCCAATATCTTTGTTTCCATATCCTGCAATAGTCCTACACCAACCGGGGGTTGTCCTTGGGTGCACTTGCATAGTGCATACAGGGATAACCGTCGGTTGGTGCCTCATTTCATTAAAACGCCTAACGGGCCTCTGCAAGTTGGCTTCGGCCCCTCGTACGCCTTCCAAAGGTCCGGGACCCCAGGGTCCCGAGAAATGTCAAAGACCAATAAATAATAATAATAAAAATATATTCATAAAATTATAAATACAACAAATATAAATATAACATTTAACTCAGGTAAAACCAATTGGTAAAACTCATATAACATCAAATAAATTTTGTTCGCCGTAAGAAATTATTCATTTTCTCATGAAGGTGTAGGACTAATAAATACGAATGAAATATGAAAAAAAAATTGCCAGTCGGTAAGATACAAAAATTGACTAGCTAAGAAATACTGAACGTACTTAAGAAAGACCCAGATATATAATTATGCCAGTGGCCTTGAGTGATTAGCTTGCATGTTCTGTACTGAGCTCACGCAACGCGTCGTACGTCCAGGCAGTAATAGGACTCGCCCATCAAGGAGTGCGCTGTCCCGAATTAGACGCATTTCTTATTAATTTATCATACATAAAACAAAACGTATTTTAATAACGAACACGCACGAACGGCATAACGAAGTATCGAAGCGTGATGAATTGGATATTACATGCAAAATGTCAAAGTTTAAAAAAGCTTTAAAAGTCATAATATCCAAGCCTTAATTACATAATTTTGTCTGTTGTCTTTTATAGTTATTATTTTATTTTTATTTTTAATGTTTTTATTATTAATTTGTTTTGTATTTAATTTTATTTTCATCTCTAATTTCATGTTGTACGTTTTGATTTATTTATTATTATATTTTCGCTTTGTCAAACTTGTTGTACTTGTACCTAGATTATAAGAGAATGATGTGGTCTCTTATAATTGGAAGCGCACACTGTATTTATCCGTTCTTAGATTGTAAACTTGCATGAAATTGTGCAGCCTCTGTTGGAGATCCAATAAATAAATAAATAAATAAATTAGTAAATAAATACATAAATAAATAATAAAACATGTATACTAAAAGATCAATAATTAAATTATCTTTAAAATGGTGAAGGTTTCAGAAAAATACGTTAGATAGATTTTGCGTGATTCTCAGTTTTTTATCCACGTTAGACATAACTTTCACTATGTAATATAAACATAATCTAAAATATTTGTATATTTAGTTATTAAGAAAATGCTCTCATTTAACATTTATATATTTTCCAAATCATTAAAAGTCGGTTATCGTCGCCTTAAGTAGATATGACCGCAAGCTGTTTATTGCTTCAGCTTTGACGTAAAACGCAGGTAACTTCAGGTACGGAAATTGCCACCATTCCTAAAGGATGATCGAGTCATTGACGTAAAACGAACGTAGGCGGTTTTCCGCCAGTGCCGGTGACTTACAGGTAGGTAATGTTAGTCATTAAACTGACTAGGTCATTCCAAATGACTGTGAATGTGCCATTTTAAAGCCTGCTGAACTATCTTAACCCTTTATAGTGCAGAAACGAAATTTGTAGTTGACTAGTCTAACGTCAAGGTCGATTTTATCAATAAAAAATCGACCTTAAAGTTAGACTACAGTCCGGCCGCCGAAAGAATGCGTTCCTGACACCTGTCAGTTGGAGAATTTCTGGTAATAATAAGAATCAAGTTCGCATAACACATAGTATGAAACTGACAGGTGTCAAAAACGCATTCACTCGACGGCCGGACTATAGTTGAGTGGAGGCACTGGACAAATTTCGTTTCTACCCTATAAAGGGCTAAAGCTAATTAAGCATACTATGGTCATGATGAGTAAGTATAATTATCATAGGTGACACTTATGTTTTTCCGATTTCATAACTAAACAGGAAAAATGGGAAAAACAAAGTTGCAGCGAGAACATTCAATTGCTTAATTATGTAAAAACAAAGCTGATGAGAATAGTTGATTAAGTAATATCGTTACATCAATCTTGTAAGCCTTCTTACTGAAGTCATGAAAGTGTAAGCAAACGTATAGTCTGTTCCAAAAGTATCGGACGAAACTGTTAACAAACCCTGTTCAGGTTAAATTCTTACGCAATCGGTCACTAAAGAGAATTAGTAACACATTCATTTGTATTTAGAAGGTTTACATTTTATATTTAACCACGATTTCCAACTATTTTTGTTTGAATAACATTATTAAATTGTAGGTAACTGAAAAATCGTCGACTAAAATTGAGGTAATAAAATAAACCTTAATTGTGAAATGAAAACATCTTGAGTTATGTAATTTAAAATTAGAATTTCGGATTCTACCTCCTTATTCATAAACGCAGCTTAAAGTTAAATAATGATTAGCGCCTGTTTAACCATACATTTTTAACGTTTAAACGTATATTAACTTTAATCAACGTATATGAATATGAGAGTAAGTATTCAAATAATCAAATCAAAGCACTAATTTGTAAGTGGCACCACAAATTGGCATCCACAGGTACGTTTTCTTAACCATTTGTTGACATTTTTATTAGATACTCTTAGAACAGATCATACCTATGATCACAAGTGATCGATCTGACATAACGGTCGTGTGGTGAAGTAGTTATGAAAATAAGTAATAAATGTAACATCGTTACATAAAGTGCGATGCTAAATAACGAAGAGCTTGAGTCACGAGACGTGCATAACAGTTATTAGACGTTCATTTCACAGTTGTTACTGAGAAATGTGTTAAGTTAACTGATTGATAGCCAATTTAAATAAATTAAGACGACGAAGAGACGTACCTACATACTGCAGGTTACTTTTATAATTTCCATAATATTCATCAATGAATTTACGAATAGAAATATAGAAAATAAAAATTGGTACTCATACAGGTAGATTACATACATACTACAGTTTACTTTTATAATTTCCTTTATATGTATTTATCAATGAATTTAGGAAAACAAATTGGCACTCACACAGATTATAGAAATTAAATAATATGGCACAACATAAAAACAATAAAAACGTACCTACATAAAAATTTCAACAATAAAGTCCTTTTCGAATCACCGATTCGAAAAGGCAAAGATATCTTACTGATTCGTAAGGCTAATTACAAAGGACCATAACCTACAACCATAATAATATTATTATTATGGTTGTAGGTTTAAATCCAATGTGACTTCATCAATTAATTCATATGCACTTTCTGAGTTTATCTTGGACATGACTGACATCGGTGAAGGAGGAAACCCAGACTTATAGGTTGTATTCGTCTGAAATCCCGTCTTAACCGTCAACCGTGGTGATCAATGCTCGTGCCTTCTCTTTATGAGAAGAGGCTTTTGCCCTGCAGTGGGACACTAATAGGCTGGTATTATTATATTATATATCCCTCTCTTGTCTGAGGAGCTCGTGGCTAAGTCATAACAGCCGCACGGGGCCATCCATCAGGTTAAGCTACGCTTGCCGGGGTTGGTCCCTGGATTGGTGACCATCTTTACATACTGTGCCTCGGAAAACACGTTAAGACGTTGGTCCCGCCTGTCATTCGTGGATCTTTAACAGTCGTTACGGGTCGTCAGAAGCCCGAAAGTCTGACAACCAGTCTTACCAAGGAGTATCGTATTACCCAGTTACTGGGTTGTGGAGGTCAGATAGGCAGTCGCTCCAATAAAATACTGGTATTCAGCTGCATCCGGTTAGACTGGAAGCCAACTCCAACATAGTTGGGAAAAGGCTAGGAAGATTGATTATCCTCCTTTTATCTCTAAAACACTTTCCATATTTCCTAAATCGTGTATAAGCCGTAATAACTGAGAAGGAGATCCAACATAACCACAGCATAATATCGTCAGAATCAAATCTTCTGATGACACAGTAACATTTTTTGAATTCTGCAATAATTATTATCATCACTGTAGCAGACAGGTTATTATGTGGCTTACCAAATAATATGCAACGTTTATGACATTTAAAGACATTGCTAGCAATATGATTTTTTTTTGTAGTTTTGCTTTTAAAATCCTAGTAAGCTAACTTCTGATTAGGTCATCGATTTGTGATGGTCAATATTCACATTAGAAAAGTTTTTCATAGTACAGTACCGTAACTGCGTAACCCACGAACAATCACAATCCGTTTCAGTTTGACAGTTCAACAACATTCATTGCGTTATTTACGTTGTTGAGCAGATTTTTTTTCGAACATACAATTTAATGGATTAGCAATATCCTTTAAATGATTCGGATTGTGATTGATTGTGTGTTAATAATTTAATTAGGGTGCATCATAATCAAAATCGTATAAGTACATAAGACTGTGTAAAAATTGATTACAGCAAAAAATTGAATAAACATACCTTTTTTACTTCAAAGTAACTAATTACGGGCTGAACAGGAATCAATTCAAATTCTCCTTTTTATTAATTATCGTGTAACTTTGCGGTTCGTGTTTAATTAAATTTTTTCATGTGTATGTAATGTAAATGATGTATAATGGTGTTTTTTCACACTTTAGACCGTGATTGATTTTATTAATGGACAATTTATGTTGTCCTTACACGCAAGACTTACCTGTTAAAGTTTTTATTAATTTAGCAGTAAGTGGCATCGAAATATTATCAGGTACAGTACGACACAACTTAGATGTATCATAAATTTGAAAATTTGCATACATTCATTTCAATTTTACGAATGTATTTTGTTATATGACTTTACAAGTTATTGCGTTAGCGTAAAGATCATTTTCACTTAAATATTGGTGATTTTGAAGGCATATTCAGTTCAGATGGTGATCGGTTTTACGAATTTTGCCGATGCTAGATCTAAGTTGTGTCGTACTGTAGATATTTTTATTATAAATTTATTATATATTATAAATTCGAAAGTGAGTTTGTTTGTTTGTTACGCTTTCACGCTAAAACGGCTGAACGGATTTGAATGAAATTTGGCACATGGATAGACTATTACCTTGAGAAGGACATAGGACCTTTTATCCTGATATTCCGATGGGATCGAGACTTATGCGGGTGAAACCACGGGGCGCAGCTAGTTATAATATGGTTGATTTCATTGATTGAAAATACTCAAAGCAATTAAATTGTTCCCAAAGAGCGATCACTTGAATTCTAAACACACCTTGTCAGTTGAAGTCGTCATCTGTGGTCGTTACCACGAAGTAAATATACTTTGTGGTAGTCAAAGACTTTGTTTTTGTATTAGTAACAATATTGTTTTGAAACTAGATAAAGATGGACGTCACTACTGTAACTACATTTTACAACTGTAATACAATATCGGGTAACGGATGTGAATGTATTTAATAAGATTAATTGTGTTCTCAGAACTTGTAACTTTACGTGACGGAATATGAACTGGTTTAAAGGAAATATTTTCTAGTTGTCTGCAGTCATGTTTGTAAATCTGCATATGTTGGCATTTTTGCTGAACTGCCAGGCCTTTTTGGCGCAGCCCTAAGGCACACTCCCCATCAAATTTTTGCTTTCATCGCAGTTTACACTTTTTTTTTTGAACGTCAATATTTACAAAAAAAAAAAATTGATCCTAGTCGCCCCTTCCAAAAGGTAGTTTTCGTCTAGAGAAGAATGGGCAAGAAACTCCACCGTTTCTCTTTTAGAATGTTTTACTATATTTTGTATAGGTACACTAAGCAACGGTCGCCAAGGTCGATCCGTGGATGGGTGGCCATATATTACATACCGAGACTCCCCCGTGCCTCGGAAAGCACGTTAAGTCGTTGGTCGCGGTTGTCATTAGTAGATCTTTGACAGTTGTTACACGTCAGAAGCCCGAAAGTCTGAAAACCAGTCTTACCAAGGGGTATCGTGTTACCCAGTAACTGGGTTGTGGAGGTCAGATCGGCAGTCTCTCCATGTAAAAAAGACTGTTAGTGGATAGACTGGAAGCCGACCCCAACGTAGTTGAGAAAAAGGTTAGATAGATTATGATGTCATATTAGTTGGCAATCATGCTTGTCAACATCTGCACATGTTATGATATACATATAGATAAACATTTTAGGATCTTTTTCGGTACCGCTGTGGTAGTCCCTTGTTTTTTTAATTTTGCCGGCAGACATTTTCAATCGAATGAAAAGCAATTTCAAAAGCCAAATGCGTAAAAATCCTTTTTCTTCATTATGATTTTCGTGTACATTTTCCATCTAAGGGCGAATTTTACCAATGAAACTGATCATCTAAACCGCTATCAAGAGCTTCAGGCTCTTGATCGCGGTTTAGATGTGCTGATCGCACATGTAAGTCGGGTTCAAGAGCTGTCAATGTCATACGTGTTGTTAGTATTGACTGGTCTTGAACGCGGTGTAGATGACTGATCGCGTTTAGTTTTATAAGTGAAATTCGCCCTCAGTGGTTTCTCGCGTGCCCAATCTCAGCGTTTGCAATCCCGAAAGTTCTACGACAGTGTCGACGGTGATGTGACACTGCCCTTATCTAAAGTCTTAACTTTATCTAACCCAACAGAATAATAGTTTTTCCTTCATTTACATTCATCGTTACAAACCCCACGTGTTAAATTGAACATACATAAACCAAACCAAACAAAAAGCTTATCATTTCATAACATTTTCAAAACAATACTATCAATTCCGCTATCAAACTTCCCTACACGAATGACGTCAAATGTTATCGAAGCCACCATAATGTTGGAACTAGGTACATTCAATTAGTGCTTATCATACTCCGGTTGAAATTATCGCGACATATCATGGGGTTTACTAAAGTTGGTAACACACTACCGGCGAACACCAAGCCACGATAATTTGTGTCTTTAACAAAAAAATCTGCCTAGCCTTTTCCCAACTATGTTGGGATCGGCTTCCAGTCTAACCAGATGTGGCTGTATTTTACTTACTTTACTTAGAGCGACTGCCTATGCCTATTATTGGGAATAACACGATACGCTTGGTAAGACTGGTTGTCAGACTTTTTGGGCTTCTGACTACCCGTAACGACTCTCAAAGATCTACAGATGACAGCCGGGCAACGTCTTATCAAGCTTTTTTAGGCACGGTGGGGTCACGATATACTTAATGCTATATCTGTACTAAATGTATGAACCCCATAGGCTTTTGGCGGGACTCGACACGCCACGACACGACACGGTATAGTGTGTTCCCAGCTTTAAACAGTTCCACAGCACTGTTTAATGAATAATCTGATAAAGGTTGTTAATACAGACGTAATACATAACAGTAATGACAAAGTGATTGTGAACTTTAACGTTATGGATATAAAATGTAGTTTAGGGTGTGGTGTTGTTGGTTTGTTTGCGGTCGGCGTGACGAGGCTATATGGAATATTTTGCTTGTAACATTCCGCGCGTGTTATGTTCGATGTTATGGCTGATATTTTTCGTTGTATGTTAATCAATGAATTCGTAGAAGAGGCTTAGGAATTTGCTCCTACGTATTTACCTATGTAAGCTGTTTTTACAAATATAGAGCGCAGAATCAATTGCCCAGTTTAATTTATTACGCATGTTGACTTCCTTAACTGACGAGCCACAGGGAAAAATTTTCAGCAATCTATTTCAGGAAGCTAAAGTTTCAGGCTTGGATTGTGTGGTATAATAAATAATCATGTCAATAAACTTTTTAAATATAGGGTTTTCAGCTTGTGGCGGCATCTACATCGCCACATGCGAACTACGCATCAAAGATCTGACGTCACACAAATCCTGCATCGCGCAATTAGAGTTTACCGCGCGAACGACATATATAAGACTATCCGACGTCAATCGTTGGGCAATGGCCCGCCAGACACGACACCCATCTGGTCGGAGGATCCTCTCTTTTCTATAGATGATGGGTGAACTTTACACCCACCCTGTTCCTCATATCTCTAAAAGCTTATCCCAGTCTACTATTAGCACCAGATTTTCTTAAATGTGCTCTCAACAGGAGTTTCTAACTGTCTCATCTAGTTTACCAACACTCTTAGATGGTGTTCGAAGGTTCATATCATCTTATCCTGGTTCCTCTCCAATTACTGAAAGTTGGCCGTCAACAGAATATTTCTCATTGTCCTCTGCTAGGTGGGCTCAGCAGCACTCGTGACTCCAGCACACTCGCGAATGTTCTTCAACCAGGAGTTTTTATAAATACTAGGTATGTGAAATTCGGAAAAATAGATTGTACTACTCGACTTTAATAGGTTCGTTGTACTGGTTAAAAAAAAAAAAAATATTTTGATTCAAAACTTTAATTAAACCTTACGCATCCTCTATTTAATAGCTAGTTACTAATTCACGATTCAAAGATAAATTTTCCACTAACGAGGCTAAAGGAAATATAAAAAAAAAAACAATGATAGTTACGCATTTCTTAATAGTTACCTTCATACGCTGTAAATTTGTGGTTAGTTTAAGGTTTTTGCAGTACTTATAGTGATGGGTTAATTAATTATGAAAGTACTAGCTTCTCTTTATAATAAAACTTCGTTTATTTTTCAGTCAAAGTCCAAAACATTATATTAAATTAAAACATAAAAAATTATATAAAAATCACACATACACAATAAAATATACACATTCACATTCAAATCAAATACAATTAAAATACAAATACATGTCATTCAAATCAAATCAAATCAAATATAAAATACATATTATTTGTTTTTAATGACATATTTTGTATGTCATTAAAAACAAATAAAATTAAAATAAATACAAATGTTACTAAAAACAAATAAATTATGAGAAGAGACATTTGTCCTGTACCCTAATTGCGTAATACACAATCAATCAGAAACTGAATAGTTTTGAAACAGATTGCTAATCCATTGCTTCATAAGTTCGAAAAAAAATATATTTTCAACAATGTAAATAACGCAATGAATGTTGAATTTCATATCATTCTTCTTAATATTTGCATAACAATATACTCTTAGATAAGTACCTACTTGCGTAATGAAAGTAAAACAAACAAAAAATTCTAAAAATATTTCATTTTATTACTTACAGTGAAAATTTATTTATTTATTTATTTATTTATTTATTTATTTGATTTACACGGCCGAAACCAATTACATAAATCAAAGTACATAATTATAAGAAGTACCAACATAAAAACATAAACTAATAACAACAATGAAATATTACTACTCTCACAAAAAATGTTAGCACATAAAAATACACAATAATGACACAACCTAGCACATAATAATACAATTTTATATTTGTCATTATTTTTATACGATTCTGACATTTTTATAAAAACATTTTTGACAATTTTAATTATTATTTTTCAATGAATTTATGAATATTTAAATTTAATTTATCTATTATTAATTTACAACGGTTATACACCTGTAACAGTAAAATTATTACGAAATGCAATCATTTAAATTTAAAATTTTATAGCCTTCACAGAACATGAGACAATTTGACATGATCACCCTGAGTGGGTCATTAAAGATGTCACATTCTGGGACTGTCTCCATTAAGGAGTTTATAGCACCATGCATGCGACACAACGGGGATTGCGCGCGCGACACAGTGCGGCAATGGGATGTGGCGAACAGTCGGTGTCGTCGAGTAGGCCTATGACGCAGGTAGTTGTCAGGCACATAAAGTGTACACAAAGTATTGTGTAGCTCTGGGGCATCTACCATGCTCCTTAACATTTTTATGGCTACTATAATCTGGTCTTTGGCTCTACGCACTGAAAGGGAATTATATCCTAACATTCCCAGCAGGAAATGAGTAGGATACATAAATGGATAATATCCGTAAATCTTTTTATATAAAAAACGTAGGAAGGCTTTCTGAACCTTTTCAACCAACAATGCATATGTTGATTCATGGGGATTCCAGACGGCTGCAGCAAATTCTAACTTACTTCTAACTAGAGAGTTAAATAATAATTTGATGACTATAGGATTATTGAAATCACGGGCATTGCGCAGGACAAAATAAAAATAATTAAGTGCCATACTTTCTAGAACATTCTGACGTGGGAAAAGTTAATTTATTATTCACAGTTACTTTGCGATAACCAAGACTTCTCATATGAACGTTACGGTTTCTAATCCGGTTAATGTCTTTTGTTAAATTTCTCTCATACGATTCTCGACCTTATTTACAAGGGTTTAAGGTTGAGGTACTATGTGGGTTACAGTTACATATGGCATTGTAGTTAATTGTAAGAAGAGGTGTTTAATTATGCGTAATGAAGTGCAGAATTGTTTAGTTACATTGTTACTGTCCACATAATTGAGTAATTAATTGTTATTTTGTTTAAAAAGCTGCATTTTTTGTTTAAGATAAGTCTTTCTGAAGTGGCTTTCTCAGTTCTTAGTTCGTTGCCTTACCTTCTGACAAGGTACTATTTTGGATTTAATTTTCTGAAACTTTCCGGTATTTTAATGGTGAAAATATTGTAGAACAAGTAAGGGCGAAATTAAATATTATCCAGGTAAAATTTATATACCTTAGTTTTTGTTTACCCTAAACCTCTTAAGGGGTCATTTTACTCAGCATTATGAATAACTTTCACTATGGGACCGACACAGTAATCGCGAAAAAATAATCAGCTGTTCTCTACATTTATGTTCGTATATCTCGTCGAAATGTAGGGAACAGCAGATTTTTTTTTCGCGATTTCTGCGTTGAAACTTATAAAAAAAACAACAAAGTATCTTTAAAAAAAAACTAGGCTACAACCAGGTCCCTTAACCCTCCGCCTGCTTGTGCAATGTATCGCGTAATCATTACAATTTATAAAATGAAAACATTGCCTATAGATTACGTTTAAATATTTGAAAACTAACTGCCTTGTTTGTCTAGTGGTGGTACTCGATTCGATTCGATTCGATTCCCAACACCTCATGCTAAATTCGGTCGAGCAAGGTTTCTCAGTAGGAGCCTAGATTTGTGCCCGATTGATAACAATAGGCTCGCCCCCTGTGAGATGGGACTTGGTGTACTATAGGTACAACTTTGTCCTATCCTTCGCTTCGGGGAACAAGGTGTATTGTTGTTGGTGGCGAAGTCTCACGTGGCGTGGTTGAATGGACTCCTCGGCATTGGACTCGAACTGACTCCCAGCTGCTCCACATCGGACCCGAACAATTTATCTCCCGGCGCCCGGCATATCCTCTCATCATAAGGCTTGAGCATTCACGCGGCACCTGGCAGCAACGTTCCTTTGCTATCTTCTTATTTAATGTTTTCACCTCTTCAAACTAATTCTTCTATAAGGATTCTGTTTCTTAATTAATTCTTCTTTGCTTCTTTCTTCTAATTCTCTCCACCTTCACAAACTTCTATCAATATAATTCTTCATGACTTCTTATGTCGATTGCACGTGAGTTGCAAAATTTTAATTGCTGGTTAAGGGTCGCCATGTATTGGAGTGATGTAGGCAAAATAAAGAGAATTGTTCAATTCAACGATTCGTGTAATAATGTCCATAATAAGTGTGTGCAGTTACAAATATAAGGTTAGGCGAGCTGCACACTGCAAAGGCGAGATGTTACGGTATGTTATTTGAATACTAGAAATTGTTTACAAACATTACGCGGCCTTCGCTTGTTTTCGATCGTCGACCTATAAATAAATAAATATAATAATCGGCGGTACGAATAATTCGGAAGTGTTTTGTTTTTTAGAATTAAATCAGTAAATAAAAAACAATTTGCTTTCAATAGTGTTGTTTGTATAGACAATAGGAAAAAAATGATGTCATTGGATTCTGACGTTCTGGAATTTTAGACAAACAAGATTATAATTTGAGATCATCCATGCAGCATGTACTCAATGGTGTAGCGATGACGTCAGAACTCTTTTTGCATGCTGCTGACGCAAAATAATTGTTTAATGTTTTTACTTTTTTTTAACACTTGCCTTCTCGTTACATTTTTCCTTCTTGTCATTCATGCAAAAATAAATAACTTCCACATATTTTCTTAGACGTTTTCATATGTTATAAAAACCCCTAAAATGTTTTGTTATGATTTTGGGAAATTAATGTTTTGAGCGAATTTACAATGAATGAGTGAAGATTTTGTACATTTATCATCAGAATTGGTTGTAGTTATCATCTACCTATCCTGGCATTTTGTGTACCTTTTGTTGTTATTAAAAGTATTTATAATAGAGCACGAAAAAAAGGAAGAATTAGGTACCTACTTATCCATTTTATACAAATTCCTCGCAATTTACTATTAAAAAACGGACACTTCCAAGAAATATTCAAATGGTTCTAAAGGCCATGTTTATTTAGGTTTGTGACACAAAGTCTGTGGTTCGGTGTAATTTTAGCTGTAAATGTAAACGATATTTTAACCTCAACTGGAACGTTTCTTCGGAGGAGACAACTGGTAAAACTTACCTATGATGGTAACTTACTTGGGGGAAATGTGATAAATATATTAGTTTTATTGATGAGGAAATAAATTGAATACTAGTTTATATATATAATACTGAATTACTGTATTTTCCGGGTTAACAAAATACACGTGCCTCCCTCTGCCTAAACCCTCCCCCTTCCTCCCTTTTCCTCTCTAGAGTGATTTCACATAAGTCTGAAATCACCAACTCTTCTGTATCTGCGTGATCAATGCTCGTGTCTTCACTGTATTAGAAATGGTTTTTGCCCTTCAGTAATTTGTAGATCGTTAGGACGAGACACCTGCCTATAGCATTTTTTTTCCTCTTTTAACTTGTGACACGTGCCGCATCAATAAGGTTAACCACGTTAACACCTGCAACTTAGCACATCATTTACGAGAGACTAATTTCAATTAGATTAGTGTGTCTGTAGAAAGGGTAGTGGAAATTCGAGTACATGTATAGGTATGCTCTCATGCTGTAAGGGTAGGCCCCTTAGGCCTTACAACATGCCAGCATACCTATACATATTCGAAATTCGTACGGTACCAAATGGGTTCACTTTCGAAATACATATGTTTGTTTACGTGAGTTAGGTCTGCTGTGAACTTTGCAGAATTACTTTACTGGGTTAATTTCTGTGTCTTATAGTCTTATTGTTTGAACGACACTTTACGTACACACGGCTACACATCAAGCTACACATTTTCTGTATAAGTTGACGTCGCATTGTACGGAAATCCTATACAATGCGAGATCAGCAGAAACTGGAAATGTATAGCTTGATGAGTAGCCGTGTGTATACAACTGTATTACTTGTGGATGACATGCAAAACACCTTAGAAAATGGGCTTGCTAGTTATGGTAGGCGTACTTACTTATTATTTTTCCTTACCTACTTATTTTTGAGTTTCCTGCCCGTTCGTCTCCATAGAAATCTACTACGTTTTGGAATGGGCAACTAGCTTCATCTTTCTGACCGACCTCTGGCAGTTCAAAAGTGCCTGTAATTGGTTTAAGGGGACTACAGGACCTAAACGTGCCTAAACGCAAGTTTTATAATGCATAAAAGAATATGATGCACTGCAGTAAACAAAATCAGAAAAATATATGATATTCTTCAGGATATATGCTAGTATGATAGTGTGTTGAAAACATAATACAACTAATTTAATACGATAGAAAAAAATTATGAAGATACCTCTAAAGATTTCTTTTAACGATTAAAAATCATATTAATTTACATGCAATCATTCTGATTTTTTGTCAGATTATTCTACAAGCTACATATTAGCATAATAGTGTTTTAATTTTCCAGTGTAATCAATAGATTTTCTGTAAATCGCTAACTGCTTCATATTTTGCAATAAATTACCTGCGTCGTGTCATCGCGCTTCTCTTTCATTTCTATGCAGTCCGACAGTGACCACGCTTTAGCTGTTGTAAGCCTCTTAATTGAAATAAATGCTTTGAGTTTGAATTTAGGCGAACCATTTTTAACTTCATCCATCCTTCTTCATCTTGAAGTCTTACACTTTTCTTTGCCCAGCCATTGTTCCATATCGTATTGCTGCGTACCTACGTTATCACTTCAATTTATCCTTATCTGTAACATCTAGGCCGTCAAGTCCTCTTGTAACAAGCTTCTCGCCCGGTCGCTCTTGTGGAACCAAATAGATTTTAACTATAATTACTAACATTTTGAAATGGTTTGTTTTACTATAGATAATGGGTAATTGGTTTTTAGTGTTTGCGAAATGAAAAGTGGCATTACAGGTCTTGGTTTACCTATTCTTGCATCATACCGCGGATGATGACGATGCTCAATGCGCTTGCGGAGAACAGCTCAGCATTAGATGAGTTTGGAGACGAGAAGATAAAAATGGAATATTTGTGGTTCTGTGAAAAACTGAGACATAGGTTTGCTTAATTTGGTATTATTGCCTATCGCAGTAATTAATTAATATAGTTCAAAAGAAGTTACACCAACATGGAGTCTTTTTTGCTGAAAGTAACATCGAAAGTTGTGTCGTAGTCTGACTATCCGTTGGTAGCATCGGTTCATTATTGGTAACTGATGCACGAGTAGCTTTTTTTAGCTATAACGCCTAGTAAGAAATATACATATTAGACATAATAGTCGCCTTTGTTATGGTGGACTCGTAACCTTACACATAGCCTTTGAACTTCACCTTACTCTAATTATTTTCTAATTTCTCTCACCGTGGACAAACTTAAAATATAGTATTATAAAAAGGCACTGTAGCAAGAGAAACAAGTACCTAATGATATTGTGGCGGCATCTACAACACCACATGCGAACTACGCATCAAAGTCCTGACGTCACACAAATCTTGCATCGCGCGACCGATATATATACAACATCTCGACATCAATCGTCGGGCAGTAGCCCACCAGTTACAACACCCGTCTGGTCGGAAGATCCTCCCTTTTCTATGGAGGATGAGTGAACTTTACAGCCTGTTCCTCATTCCTCTATAATATTATGAATCCTCTTCCATAAGGCACTTGTGACTTTTCAGTGCATTTTCGGTATCCAGTTGGTCCTTCAAAACCGAGTACAAATAAGGTGTAAATTATTTCACCGCAATATAAAAAACATCATTTATAGTACTTAGTGGTGCGTTAAGCGTGAATACTTGGCGTTTAATGAATCGACTTGCGCAATTCCGAAATACGTCATAGATTTTACGACTGTGCACTATAATATGCGAGTTGCCTACAATTCGTTGCACCGCATGTACTAGTGTTTGTTGTGACCTCAAGTGCTGCGGGTGAATGTACCAGATAGCTAGGCTTTTAGAACGTAGATGTAAATAGGTTGTGAGGCGGAGAAGTAATTTAGTGGTCTATACGTGTGTTGATGTGAAGTAAGTGGCAGTTTAAGCAAAAAATCGAATCAAACAGGATGATTAACTGAAAGAATTGCGCAGAAGTGGATAAAATTTTACCGGTATGGACACCTATCATGAAATGTAGTACAATATATTCACGCTATTCCTGGTTTTTACTCTACAACACGTTTTTAATTTGTAATAAATACCTTTCTTCCTCTATCAAATGAAGATGACTCTTCTTCATTTATTTATTACTTTCAATCCCAAATATGGTGACAAATTCAGCGTCGGCCTTACTCAGGTTTCTTCGAATTGGTTGTAGCATTTGCCTTGAACTTCATGACCATATCAGATAGAAAAGAAGAATACCTTTCTTAGAAGATTAAAAGAGCATTACCTTTCCTCTCAACTGTAAGTATTTATATACCTATAGTATGTATGTTTATTTATTTAGCTTTATGTATTTATTTAAGTATATGTTAATTTATTACGTTATATGTGTGGGTTTATTTCAATATTTTAATTTACATGCTTATATTTTTCTCTTTTTGTTCTCACACACTATTGTCGACATTTCTTTCTCATTTCTCTTTTTGCAGGAAGAAATTTCTTAAGAAATAGACAGTACCTTTCTACTCATAATTATGATAATTTCATATCTGTATCTTTTTACTGTGTGTACATAAATAATTCAGGCTATGAGCAATTAATCCATGACGTGGATTAATTGCCTCATAGCGGACCCTGTTCGGTGAGCTACTATTTTTTATATTTTTAAATGTTATAATATTTTTAAATGTTATAATATTTTTTTAATATTCTAATATTTTTTGTAAATGTAATTAATAAGTATTTAAATGAAATAAAGGAAAAACATTTTTTTTTCATTATTCTCATATGATCAGCCATCCAAGACTTTCACTGCAGTAAGTAGGCTGTATATTCTAACGTTTCATAAGTGTCCATGTAGGTTTATTAAAATATTTTGATTTGATTTGACGTGACTCCGACATAGTTGGGAAAAGGTTTGGCAGATTGATTGTTTTACTTCTGCAACAAATAATGTTTTCTGCTTATGGTTCGATGTATTACATAGAACTCTTCATATACCACAGCACTCCAATATGGTCAAGGGTGAAGTAGCTACTGCATAAGTCTAACATAAATATTAGTTATTATTAGTAGCAGTTAATGAGTATACATTTATGTTAACCATGGTCATGGTGCTTAAGAATTATAATAGTCAGATAATTGCTTTTCGTTATAATGACACTTTACGATCATTTGCGAGGAGGGGTATTAACTATAGGATTTTAATGATTTTCGCAGAAAACTTTATAAGAATAACTGATACTTAGTTTTTTTTAAGGTTCCGTACCCGAAGGGTGTCAAACGGAACCCTATTACTAAGTGTCCGCTGTCCGCCTGTCTGTCCGATGTCGTAATAGGTAGACAGTTGAAATTTTCACAGATTGTGTGTTTCTATTGCCGCTATAACAACAAATAATAAAAATTTAATAAAAATAATAATTAAAGGGAATAGAAGAAAAGTGTTTTTTTCGGCGATTACTTCGATCTTAATACGTTACGGAACCCGTCCGAGTCCGACTCGCACTCGGCCGGATTTTTCTAAAGTACACCTTCTTCTCAGGGTATGGATAGATCTCTCTGTCCCCTGGAAGTACTCTTTTAAACTCAGGGGCCAAGGTCTTTTTCTACTAGTCTGCAGTTACCATGTTGCAGGGGTCCTGTTTCATCATCGTCCGCTCCCCTTAGTCCAATTTGGGCCCTATCAGAATACCAGCGCTGCGGTATTTATTTATTTTTTAAATATCGCCGCATTATGCTGAGATAGGAGCCTTTTTAGCCTCGCACAGGTCGTTATTATTCTGTTTTTAAATTCTCCTTTTTTTATTTTTTATTTTTATTATTACTTACTGTTTGTATTTCCTGTGCGTGTCCCAAATAAAATATTTTTCTTTCTTTCTTTCAATTTTGGTGTAAGCACGAAATTTTTTTATAAAAAAGTCATTCTTCTTATAAACACCTTTATCTGTAATTTTAGTATTCAGTCCCTCTCTAACTATATCATCTGTCACTTTTTCTTTTTTTTGGGTGGGAAATTATCAAATAACTTCTCGCGCTCTGGACGGAGCGGGAGGGCGTGTCAGACTGTTACTGACTAAAACCCACCCGTGTTCCTTCAGTTGCCTGTACGTTGCCAGGGGCCACGGTATCCCTTTCGGACTTTCCTGCGACCCCGGCAGCTTCCACATTCGCCATCGATAGTTTCTTTGGTCTTCTTATATTCTTATTTGTACGGTGTCTTGAGATTGAACTCAAACTCAAAGCATTTATTTTAATTAAATAATTTACAGGCACTTTTGAATTGTCAAGGAATCGGTCAGTCAAAAAATATGAAGCTAGTTGCCCATTTCAAAGCGTAGAAGGGGCGTTGAACCGATTTGATTTAGGCACATTTCATAGAATTTGTCTCAACCAAATGGTGATGATGCGAAGAGTCTGTTCAGTTCTATGGCCCAAATGTAATCTATAGCAATGTGTACTTTGATATTATTTGTTTAGGTCTGTCATACGCATTGCGGTTATAAGGCCCTAATTAAAATAGAATAAAAATAAAAAAGTACTTAGTCTTAGTACTTAAACAAGTTGATCCATGAAATCTTTGAAATTCATCGTAAAAGTGTTAGTCATGCACATCAAGTGCATCCAACCAATTCGCATATGTTTTATGTTTTACTTTGCACCATGAAACACTTGGACTTTATACTTAATGGGGTAAAAAAAACGGAAGATGTAAATACCTACATGATTGGGATGTAAGTTCTGCTTTAACCTAAAGGCGGTCTCACACTGCTATATTTTCTTTCACGACGTAAAAGTTTCAGGGCATATGACTTCGACCTTTTCATTTGTTACCAATTCACCTATTCTGTTGTTTTTTTTTTTTTTAATAGTTTTAAACTCCCCACACAATTTAAAACAATTTTTTTTAAAATAAAAAAAACAACTGAGTTCCATAAAAAAACAATACAAAGTGAAAAATTACTTTATTTCGGAAGTCAGTGTCTTTGGTTTTTAATTTTCGTTTTTATTCAACGACTTGGGAAATAAAATTTGTTTTTTCACTTTGCTGTTTTTTTTTGTAAAAAGTTTTGATTTTTCACTTTTTAGTTATGGTACCTACCCCACACGGAATCGAATACCACTACCTGCTATGTAAATAACAGTGACAGAAAGTTGTTGCAGCATCATCCATATAGGTAGATTAAGTGGAATTTTGTAAATCCGTCTAATATATGACGGAGTTATGCCCAAACATACAAAAAATATATACATAAACATCCAAATTGAGAACCTCCTCTTTTTTAAAGTCGGTTTAAAATTACAGTACAATAACGAAGATGCAGTAATACTAACGTTAAAGTCTGCAATGTTGCACATCGCAACGCAAACAAATGACTTGCGCGAAGACTTGCCTCTGCAACATCTGTGCTCTGCAACGTCATAATGGTAGCAGCAACTCTTTGCAACGCGTGCATTACTGGCATTTCTTGAGCATTGCATTGGTGTGTTGCGGTGTTTGTGTCTGTCTTCCGTATTTTGCATCAAACTTTGTAATTGTTCTATTACTTCTTCCGAGTCTAGTTTTTAGCCAAAAAAACAAATTCAAGCCACAATTTATTTTACTTTCCCTTGCTGGTAACGTTCTTTTGTTTCTGCCTATTCCCATAGGAAAAAGGCGTGAATTTATGTATGTGTAATTTTACAAAACTTCGAAGTCAATTCACGTTTGCTTTACGTACCTATCTTAACCAAAAACATCCACTTTTGTCCGTTTATCCTCAGCAGCGGGCAATCAGGCTCAATTTGCTTGGAATTGTCTAAATTAAGCTATTTTGGTGCGTGTTGCGTTGCCCTTACCGCCGCAAGGCTGCGTTTGACGTCACGAGGATTGAGGACACTACGCCTGCTCGTGTGTGAACAGAGTCGGTGTGGATTGGATGCGGTACTTTATTAGGTCTTTATGTTCAGTTTGGGGACAATAATATTGCGTTACTTTATTAGGTCTTTATGTTCAGTTTGGGGGCAATAATAGTGCGGTACTTTATTAGATCTTTATGTTCAATTTGGGGACAATAATAGTGCGGTACTTTATTAGGCCTTTATGTTCAGTTTGGGGACAATAATAGTGCGGTACCATAATAGGTCTCTTTATGTTCAGTTTGGGGGCAATAATAGACTGAAAGACAAAATTTTGTTAAAAGCAGTCTAGAATGAATAATGATTTATGGCTGGCTTCATTTATGTTTTCTATGGAAGATAATGTTCACCCAAGAATCGGGCACTAAATAATGTTTGTAGGGAAAACCTTGGTCAGGAATTGTCAAAGACGGAGAGGTCATTGAGGGAGCACTGGACTACATAGTAACTTTAAAAAAACCACCATGAATAACAAAAGATCCTTGACAATATGTTGCGTCACCTACCCTTCATCATCCTATCATCCTAACTAATAGTAATAGTAAACAATGGCCCTGACACCCTGAATTATAAATGAGAAAGAGAGTTTTTTTTATTTGTTTGTTTGTTTGGTTTCACTCTAAAACGGGTGAACGGATTTGGATGAAATTTGGCACATGGATAGACCTGGGTTAGGACATTGGATATTTTTTATTCCGATATTCCCACGGGATCGAGAACAGTAGCATTAACTACGAACACAACCTAGTCACCGGGACCAGACCACAAACTCTCTAACGGCCGAACCCTATAACCTATCTATTACCAGTTTTGGTCTACTGGAGATAGACAAACTTATCTATCAATGGTTTTAACGTCACAATAATCTGTCAGAGAATAAGGTATCTTACGGAATTACATTTAATGACAGATAGAATTATACTTTCTACCATCAATAGCGATCTGTCTTTTACTGAAAATAGGTTATTGGGTTTAGCAGTTAAATTATAAAAGTCCATTCTGGAATGAGCTTTAATATCATCATCTTATTCACCATTGTGTTTTATTTAACGAGATCGAAACTTTACAGGAATCCAGTTCATTGCTTTTGCCCATTTAAAGATGAAATAATTACTTAAAAGAATGTTAATTGAAGAATTTTCGCTGAGCTCATAACTCTTTAGCTTGAATCGGTGCCAAAGTACAGTTGGTGTTAAGACTTTATTCTTTTATATAAAAAAAAACAACGAACCATCCATTCTCTTTGTTTTAATTTTCCCCCTACTTTTAAGACGGTCTGTTTCATTTTCTTTGCCTGACCAGCACAGTTTCCACTTTTGACGTGGTTTGATATTGAGTCTTAAAAGTTTTTTTTCTGTTCGCAGTATTACAACAGCGGTTTTTGCTACTACTGGTACTTTTTGTTACGTTATTATTATAAGCTCTATTGGATAAGCTCGCGTTCGACCTCAATCTCAAACTGTATTAAACGACCATGCAGTCAAAGATGATCCTACTCACTTCGGCTCTCTCCATCTTCAGACTTCTTTATTTCCCATTAGCTGCGTCCCGCGGTTACATCCGCACAAGTCTCGATCCCGTGAGAATATTGGGATAAAAAGTATCCTATGTCCTAACCTAGGTCATGGTCTACCTATGAACCAAATTTCATTTAAATCTGTGCAGCAGTTTTAGTGTGAAAGCGTAACAAATAAACTTACTTTCGCATTTATCATTATAATTTGGTTTAGATTTTCATTCATCTTTAAGCAGAAGCTTTTCGTTAGCATTATGTAAAAGCTCAAACTCAAACTAAAAGCATTTATTTCAAATAAACCAATTAGAGGCACTTTTGTTAATTGTCAAGGGGTCGGTCAGTCAGAAAGATGAAGCTAGATGCCCATTTCAAAGCGTGTTATGTGCCTATGAAGAAGAAAAGGCAAGAAACTCCACGGACACTCTTTTAAATCAAAATATGGTTAAAAAATATTGGTTACATCATTCATGTTGAAGTTATACATGTGAGAACGATGTAAACCGTTAAAAGCGCCCGTAATAGCGTTAAAATAAAAACAATTCAAAAATTAAATTTA
This sequence comes from Agrochola circellaris, assembly GCA_914767755.1. Classification (NCBI taxonomy): domain Eukaryota; kingdom Metazoa; phylum Arthropoda; class Insecta; order Lepidoptera; family Noctuidae; genus Agrochola; species Agrochola circellaris. The sequence goes on from OU611853.1 coordinate 5,592,240, forward strand.
ATAAGCCGAGGCAGCTAAGAGTTGACGAGTCCCTACTGACGGCGTCCATTCACGAACATGATGCATGGATGAGCACCATTAAGGGAGCTAAATGCTAGAAGCTTATCCTTCTTAAACCTACCTCCTGGATTCAAGCCCAAAGCTGTTGCAACGATAAAAAATTCTGTGCACGTGCCGTCCGCTCCCATAGATTAACGTAATATGAGTGAATCGTACGCAGATGATGCGCACACGCACTGTAAACGCTACATACATCACAATTAGCTGGTAATCATGTTATTTATTCAAGAAGTGTATGTGAATGGAATTTGTGGTGGAATTATTTAAGTTTTTGTTGTTCGTTATTGTTATTTTTATGGATTCGTTATAATGATACAACAATGATAAAAGTGTGTTCCGGGTTGAATTAGGATTCGAGAATATTAGGACTATTTAGGGCCTACTTGGTAGGTTCTCCCTCGACTTCTAATCTTTCCGGCTTGTCTCACACCAGAAAATTTAAACATAGGCCATTCAGTAACTATACATTAGTTACTGAATGGCCTATGTTTAAATTCCAGAGACCGGGATATCTATGTTACACCATTAACTTAAATAAGTATGAGAAACAGGCTGTGAAGTTCACTCATCCTCTATGCGGGCCCAATGCTGGTTGGTGATGTCACCTGTCTTCGAATTTTTGGTTCTAGAACGTGCCGGTTTCCTCACGATGTTTTCCTTCACCGTTTTTGAGAGCGTTCGTGAATAAACTGTGCACGTGTCACTGGTGATATTTTTCATGCAATAAGAATCAATAAGATGTGCTTCTCACTTACTGATAATCAGCTTAATTGGCGATGAGAAACATCAACGTAATTACCTGTCATCAAACTACGTAGTTATTTTACAGAAAAACTGGAATGTCGGGTGTTCTAATAGAGACTCATTGTTCCGACATAACGAGTGGTATTTCGCTGAATGGGATGACAACAGTGGATGACAATTTACCTATATCAAGATTTTCCTTTTATACAGAGTGTCAGAAATGCGTGGAGATATTTAATGGTGTGGTACAGACCATCAAACTGAACAACTTTTTCCATGGGACCAAAAACGTGATCAACTGTCCCATACAAAACTTCAATAACTACTCGACTCGAATGTATGGATAGGTAGATAGTTAGATAGATAAATCGTTTATTTAGTGCACACAAAAGACAGCACAACATACAAAAGCACGATTAAATAATAACTAATTAGCTATTAGGAAATAGCTGCTAGGTGCCAATATAAAAAACAAACAAAAAAAAATAAAGGTAGAAAACAAGACATTGTGCTGATACAATGGCTATGACACACTTTAAAATAATGGATCAACGAACATAAAAAGAGCGGTGTGCGTTTCAAGGTTGCACCAAATGGGAGTCCAGCTCAGCATGTGTCAGGCAAATATACCTGACGCTGATATTCTGCTGAATCCCTGCAGTGACATACGGACGACGAATAGTGACGTCAAGCAGGGACTGCAGAATTTTTTTTCGCGATGACGATATTGGTCCCGTGTAGAAAGTTGTTCAGTTTGATGGTCTGTACCACACTCTTAAATATTTATTTTATTCTATTCGTGAAATTTACAGCTAACTTACACAGTGTTCTTAAACAATATAAAATTGAAGGCCATTTACAAGTTTCTATTGATAAACACTAAAAATATAATCGGAAATTAAAAGGTCGGTACAAAACACCTATTAAACATAAATTAGGAAGTAAACAAAAAAAAAAAAAAATACGAATCATCATCATGACCACATTTTTCGCATACATGTTGTATAAAGATTTTCCTTATAGGACAATTCCCAGTTTTAGAAAATATCGGAATGTCTCAGTGTTATGAATGACTTATTAATATGTGTGGAATTCAAATTCCGGGAGTACTTTTATTGTTTAATGAAGTATTTGTTGGAGTAATTCATACTGGTTATAGTTGGTGCTACAACAAACAATGCAATACGTGCGTGCTATGAAGCCTGCACTTTGAAATAACTTGGGCACCTTTTGGGACAATAGGGATGCTGACAGGGAAAAAAAAGTTAGTCGTTCAGTCAGATAATAAAAAAACAATACACACGTATTTTATGCATTATCATATTAATAAAAAAATGGTTTAGATAAAACGCATTAAAGTTGGGGAGTGGGGGCTCGATACGTCACATGTCAGTATAGAATCTAACGGGGAGTGACGTCATCCTACATTTTAACTCAATGTATTGCCGTAATCTTTTGATATCGTAAAAAAAAGAAAAAATACGTGTCCAATATTTTTATAAACTGTCAGGTTGTTTATAAAAAAATATTGGACACGTATTTTTCTTCCTTTATTCACGGAATGCTCATTAAATAGAGTCGTAAACAATACTTATCAATTGTGGCATCAAAGGTTGGGCCATATTGGCAAATCAAAATGTATGGAAATAGAAACAAACTTAATCAAGGTACGAAAAAAATATTGTCAACATCCGTATTAATAATGTAATAGGTTGTCGTAACTAAAGTTCTGGGCAATCACAATTTACTAGGAAAACCCTTAAAATTGTAATAGTTATGAACACATGGAACATCTTCATTTACCTATAAGCAGTACCCTACTGGACATAGTATTTGATAGGTATCTCCAATTGCACGGCTTTTAGTTGTTGTGTCTACGATTCCTGAAATATGAGAAGTCTTTAGTATGTTTTGTAATCATTAGGACGAAGTAAGACATATGATACAATGAACCATGCCGTAATTAATGTTTGTAAACAAAGAATTAACAGTAATAACGTCATAAAAATACACGTTTTATACACGAACAGTTTGCTTTTCTAGCGTAATACCTTTTATTAGTTTGAGCTGAGATATCTAAGCTTTGAATAAATATGGATAGTTCTAGATTTTCCGGGATTTTCCGAACATAGCGCAATGGCTGAAATCTATGGCCTGAATACGGTACTACATGTGTTTAGGCGCGTTATGGCGCCCTGTTTCTATACATATTATAAAACAAAGTCACTTTTCGCGTTTGTCTGTATGTTTTGTATGGAAAAATGACCGACTAGCGTACCCTTAAAAGATTTCAGGTTTTTTAATTACACCTTTAATAAGTTGATTAAGTTTTTCTTTACAATGTATAGCGTTCGTTAGAAGTTTTAAGTACTTACTAACGTACGTACGTACTTAAAAATATGTTTTTTAATTTATTTCTGTAGGTATGTGTAATGGTGGTTTATCATGTTTTGGCAACAAAGCTCACACAGTAACAAAAAAATAACGGATTAATTATGTTTCTGGCACGTGTAGGTGTATCAGCGAATTGATAAGAACTGATTTTTAAATCACAATTATTATTAATTTGTTTTACGTAAACCATTATCAGCATCCTGTTTTATTTAAAAAAAATGTCCTAACTGTTATTTGTTTGTTCCAGATAAGACTGAAATGTTAAATTATTGAAACGGTTTTCAAGTACCAGTTAAATTAGAACAAGGTCAGTACATTAGTGTTACTAATTAAAATAAACCAATTAACTCGCTTTGCCTTATACCACATCCATAGAAAGATACATTAGTTGTGTTGTTCTATTTCCTTCATTTTTTAAAGGCCACAAGGCCGATAATGTTTACAGTGACATGTAATAAATTAGAAGAAGTACCGAGCTGTTGGTACGCAATCTATTCTAATCTATTCAAACTTGGACTGAATTTGCGTAAATACAAATAACTGAAATAAAAAGAAATGCTTTTTAAAAGAACGCTTTTGTATTTAGTGTGTTTTTTAAATTTTCAGTTAAAATGCCGCGTGTCGACAACCGACAGACGGCGGCGACCGAAGACTTCCGCCGGGTGCTAAGAGAAAAAGCGCTGAACCATAGCCTATTCTATTTGAAGCTGAGCGCAGGAGTGTCGCCGGAGCACAAGCGGGAGGCGCTCGCGCACGCGCCGCGCAGGACCAACGGCAGTGCGGGCGTGCGCGCGCCGCCGATCGGCCGCGTCACACGACAGGCGCAACCACGCGTCTCTGAACTCCTGCGCCGCTTCGAACCTGCCCCGATGCAGTACCTCCGCCCACCGCGGGCCTCTTCACCACTCGAAGACATCTCCTCCTCGGACGACGACGACAGAGCCGCAGTCAGACGCCGCAGTCGCGACCTCAGTGACGACTCCGCAGTAGAACTAGAGACTCGTCTGCGGAGACACTCACATCCTCGGGATATCACGCCTCCGCCCGACACGATGTCACCTAGACGAGAGAGGACTTTGATTGAGGCTCATGATGTGGAACTGGGCCGAAGGAGTAGCGAGGGTTGTGAGATTAGAGGGCGATGCGTGAGGACACCCAGTGTGGTGGTGAGCGACTACTCAGACGGCGTGGTGGCGGTGGGTGCTACGGAGGAGGAGGTGAACTGGCTGAGGTCCAGATCCCTGTCAGCAGACTCCGCGTGCTCGTCGTGCTCCACGCTGTCCAGCCGCGATGATGACGAGTTCGAGTCCCCTACCCTGCCAAAAAAGGTGAGTTTTCTTTCATTTGCTCTAATTCTTCTTAATTCTCATTATTTTTTCAGTATTTTTATACCTTTTCTCTACAGCTGACCTATTTTATACAATTTTCTAATGAAGTGTTTTACATCGTAAAATCTTAATGATGAAAGGCTACTTAATGCATATCTACCGCAGGCTATCAATTTTCTAATTGTGGTTTGATACGTTGTAGACTCACTAAATCAGACGCCACTTTCGAAAACACTTAAATAAACTTGATTGTTATAAAATCTTCGCATAGATTAACTTTGATTAAATCTACAATGGAAATGAATATTCAGTTTTGATGAAATCTCAAATTCAGTTGACTTCGACATTATCATTTCATCATTTGAAATGCATTATTGTGCTGTTATGCACATACAGGCAATTCCAATTTCACCAACTTGAATTCATTATTTAATTAAGTTAATCAAAAGGAGTTCAATTTGAACCGAACTTGACTAACGTCGAACATTTTTTTGCTCTCCAAGCCCTTACATAAAAAGTTTTCCTTATTTAACTAAGCTGTTAGTGACGTCAATACATTTTTTTATTTGCTTATAAACTGGTTTTTTATTATGCACGACGGCATACAATAATTTTGAGGGTTTGTGTTAACAGACCAGTAAAATCTCAAAAGACTCTTGATAAAGATGAATTGGTAAGAGATAAATCAACTTCCGAAGATAGGTGAAGCTTTTCAATATGGATATATTGTTGTTACTTTCTGGTTCTATTGTTGAGACAAGCGTAACCTTTTTCATATATAAAACAGCACATCCAGAATGTTATACAACATTCCAAGGATCTTCTGGTCTTTGAAATCGATGTGTTTTGATCATCTTTTATGCATGGTCTGAGCAAATACTTAACCAAATCTAGTTCTTATCTCAAAATCGGAATGAAATTCAATATATTGACTGCTATCGTGAATTAATGGAAAAATTTGCATTTACGCCTATTTAGAATATTCTATCTTAATCTTCATCTTATCTTTATCTTTTAAATTTGCATTCATATGTATTATTTATAAAAAAAATTGGCATTGACATCACATGTTTTTAACTTTATAGTTAAATAAGCAGTTTGGAACACATTTGTGTTTAAAACCAATTTGTATTCAACTTTAGCTTTGAGAACTCTTTGGCCTGGGATCCCATTTTTTTAGCATACTTGAATTTCTATCCAATATCGCGGAATTACTCTGCAAAGTAAACTAAGTAAATGTTGTATTGTCATTTTTAGTAAAACAAACTTGAACTGCTATTTTCATCAGATCTTACTCCGTCAATGCTCATTGCTTCTATAAAATCCAAATAATTGGGATTAAAATATTTATCAAAACCACAATATTTCCCTCCAGTAAATTCCATGCGCCAGATAATCGTCTGGCCAGGATGTTTGATTCCTCATATCCTATGATGGCTATAATCCGTTATAGGTTACAGTTATTTGTATGTAAAGCGGATGCTCACTTCCGTCATTCACGTGTCCAATGTTATTGTACATGGTAACTGGAGCAGGAACATATTAGTTACAGCGGTTGTACATAATTGACAATTGTTTTACATTGTTTGTGTATGGGGCGGCATTGCAATGTTTGCAGCTTTTTATAGTTTGATACCTGAGAAAATCCAACCAGTCAGTTCAACCAGTCTTACCAAGGCGTATCGTATTACCCAGATACTGGGTTATGGAGGTCAGATAGGCAGTCACTCCTTGTAAAATACTGGTATTCAGCTGCATTCGGTTTGACTGAAAGCCGACCCCAACATAGTTGGGAAAAGGCTAGGCAGATTGATTGACCTGAGAAAATGTCTGCAGTTTTACAGCGATTGGCTGTCGCAATTTTGATTCAACTTTCAGTGCAAATGGGCCACATTTTTAGTATTCCAGGTTTGTCAGTATTATTTTGTGTCATAATTTTATAGTAGGTAAGCAATGATAGCCTAGTGGCGTGACCGTCGGACTGCCAAGTCATAATATCATCAGATCTTGAGTTCGAACCCAAGGCATTCACCTCTCTCTCAGTTGTACCTATATTGCACTATAGGTACTTACACCTCTGCGTACCCAAATTTCGCAAGTCATAGGTCCAAATCATACGTCTCGAGTTTGAACCCAAGTCCTCTGACTTTTCGGATTCATGTGCGTATTGTATAATTATCACTTGCTTCAAAAACGGCGAAGGAAAACATCGTGAGGAAACCGGCATGCCTGAGAAATATTTCTCGACGGCATGTGCAGGCAAGTCAGACGCCCATGGGCGGCTTTAAAACTCTGACATCAAGTTAGTCACCAACCACACGAAAAAAAGGAGTAGGTAATGAATTAGCATCCAACTTTATTTACTTTATATATTACAAGTCGAAAGCGGAGGTAAAAGAAAGATGTTCCTTATACTTAATACTTTTTGAAATTAATTTATCATAACAATTAAACTACTTAATACACAACTCTTAACTTAATTTGACAAATTAACGTGACGCGACTGACATACACAAAACAATAAACTGACACTGCAAGCGCGAGCTTATGTAAAAATTACCCGGCGGCAAGTTAAAAGTTGTATCTAGTGACGTGCATCGCTGCGCTTCGATCTTCGGTATAACTCCGATTATACTCGGTATACTCTCAAAATTATCAGAGCTGAAGTCGGAGTCGGATGTGTTATATTAATTGGAAATTCCGACCTTTCGGAGTCCGAATCGAATCTCCGTAACATCTCTGTAGAACTGTGACCAACCGCGCTTTTTCCAAGTTGGTCGCAGGTTCTGGCTATTTAGTATTAGCGCAAGGTGCGTTCATCGCATGCAAGTTTGATAATAGTTCACAATTTGTCGGTTTGTCATGGATTATAAACTATTGCAAAATAATGCGTTAAATTATAAGTGGTTCAATTTTTGGATAGTTTATAATTTCGCTAGTTAGATTACAAACAACGGTGTTCAAAATCATACGGTAACACATAGTAAATCGTTTTACAGAAATCTTTGAAAGTCACTTTTATGAAAACATAAAGGTACACGTATATTCGAAGTCAAATAAGTAGAAAAGTAATCGAATAAATTATCGCCTGTCGAGTCTTTACGTGATCCAATAATGTCCGCATTGCTGCTCAATTAATTGCTTCACTGATTAGGTGTGAAATTAAGACTTGTTAAGGCCCATTAATCTATTCTCATTGCTTTGGTCCTAATGAGAATAGTTTTACTAAGGCATTTATAGTTGAGGAAAGCTTTATATTTACCGAAAGGGATAAAAAAGTAATAGAGATGGTCGCATTTCAATTGGTTACACTCTCGTCGCAGTCATTATTTGGATTGCTTTATTGCTGGATGCGGGTCCATCACTATGGTTCTTTATGGGTAAGCCAATCAACCGTGCATCAGTCCCTTTTTTACAATTGGAATGCGTGTTATAAAAACAAGCTGCCATAGCATTTTGCTATATTGTTACTTTTTAAGATTGGTAGAATGATTTTTCTTTAGCATTCTACTGACAGAGATTCAGTTTCACAGATGCATTTGGGCAGTTTGTAACAACATGTCTTCTAAATTAGCCAAAATAATATGTATAGTAAGTCGTTATAGATAATTTGGCTGGTTTTAACAAGAAGTAATTATTAAAATGGGAGTTCCTCAAGGTTCCACTTTCGGTCCATTGTTTTATTTGTACCTCATTAGAGTTAATGACCGCACATCTAAGTTTTTATGGAAAACGAATAGCTTCTGTGTATGTATTCTTGCCATCAGATATTTTTTAAAGATTAGATGGAGATTGCATACTGACGTCAAACGCTAACCAAAATTCAAAAATAGTTCTTGTTTTTGTGACTTCCGTTCTGTTTTGTGATGTTTTTTTTACTCATTATTTAAATAATTATCGATGCTCGTGATACAGTTAATGACGATGTCACGATTTATATGCATTAATAATTAAGCGTGCGTAGCGTAGGTTTAGTCGTAAGACCTGTGGAACGTTACCTTTCTAAAGTATAATTAAGTGAGCTCTTCCTATTTCTAGTAGAAAGTGTTGTCTTACTTCAATGCATTCTCATAAATATCATTATTCATATAGTCGAGAGAGTTTATTTTCTTTTATTTTAATGTTAAACGTCTGGGGCATAATGAAGTGAAGTAAGCCAGTGAGTTGCAATTTCAACTGTTTCAAAAGTGACTTGGATTTAGTTATTTAAATTCACAGTAACAGTATTTTCGTAGTATGGTTAATAAAATCAACATAAACTAACTAAAATATTACGTCAATAGCGTGTTCCATACGAGTATGTCAATACTAAATTATCAAATTCCTCATTAGTATAATAAATATTTTGCTCATCTTTTTATCTTTGCTTATCTAGCAGCTGGTTGCTATTTGGTTATACATTCATGCAAAGTAGATTATGTTAACAAGATTGAAGAATTTTTTTAGGTGTTCGCATACCTTTTGCTAAACAGGTAGTTCTAATGCAGATGATGTTAATAAACATATGTGTTTATCCTTATAGCTGTCACTAATATTTACTTAAATGCTGACCCAAGTTCTGCTGTATGGTTACATAAATAAACCAATGCTCTTGTACTTTATTTGAATTAAAACCACTAAAAGGTTGAACTGTACCATCATTGCGCTTATCATCATTTACAAGTCAACTGCATTCTAAAAAATAATCTCATCATCATGAATCATTATCACGATATTTCCAAAAACACTTGACCATCCTTACAATACCACATGAAATCATATAATTACATATATACTAACGGATATATATATATGATGACCTTTCGATGGCTAATTTTGGATGTCTCTCCAAACACTCCGTGCCTGGGGTCAAACTGCCGAAATGATATTTGAACACCCGTTCTCTGACGTCAACCGTGTCCATGAGATGTTCTGTCACAAGTCACAAGGCTCTTAAGACGATACAGTACTTACTGCTATTGTTATTATAATTTAAAAGTATTTGGTTTTTATAAAGCTTGAACATCGGCCACGTGAAATTGTGAATGACATTGTTAGTGCTAATGAATGGTTCAAAATCTATGTATACTTTTATAGCTATCAACATATTATGAAAGCCTTATGGAGTTCATAGATAGTATTTGTCATTAACCATTGCAGCTTTGCTAAAATCTTCAAGGCTTACAATATACCACTTTCGTTTTTATTAATTTGAGTTTTATAGGACAAAGTAGGTTTATTAAACAAACATAACTAGATCGATAGCCGTTTCTTTTCATTTTCATGGTTTATTTTGTTTATTCCATGTTTATGTTCATATGCTTCATCAAAACGTAATTCAATCATAATGTTGGCATTGGTATTTATTATTAAATCAGCCTGTCTCAAATTAGCACCATTAATTCGTTTTTCGACGACGCATATTCAGTTTTTGTTACAGTTTTTGTGAGATTGACGTTCTCATTAATTTTTACGTCAGAAATTTAACGAACATGACCCGTCTTTTTCTTAGACGTGTATTAGCAAAAAAATCTGTTTGTGTGTAGTATTGCTCTAAAAAATAAGTTTGCTACTGAAACTGGAGTGCTTTTGGCTCGCTTTTCGTTCGTACCTTCTAAGGCTTTGATTTCAATTATGAGAAATGCATTGTATATTATATATCATACATAATTTATTATTCATACATCGTCTTCATTACGAGGTTTAATATATGTATTATCGCTGAATACAGTTAATTAAGTTTAAATAAAAGCCTGTGTATTATGTAGAGCTTTGGATTTGTGGCCTCTGGTTTATATTGCTTAAGTTTTGATTGAATCAAATTGAGGATTTCTTAAAGCTATGAAGTTTATACATCTCTTTGGTTTTCAACTGGTTACCTACTAGATTTTTTATATTATATTTATTTGTTATGCTCACACCGGCGTAATCGATTTGCTGCACAAACGCACTCGATTTGTATTTACATATTTAACGATGTTCAAGACATTAATAATACATTCAATTCAATGACGTAGATAAACTATACTAAAGGTTATAAAATTCACATTAACGTTCTTCTTGATAATGACGTCACCGTAGATGATGCAAACTATAGTAAGTATGTTAGTAATCGAGATCAAACAATAGAATTGGGCTTGAGATGGTTCACAAAAACGTTGTGTTTAGTCGAGTTGCAAATAAGTAGTCGAGTTGATTGTCGATACGTGGGTATAGTTGAACAATGGTATGTTATGATTGTCTCGTTTTCCGTCCGTAGTAAACTGATAGTTTTAATATTTTTTTATTCACTCGTCCCACCCACCATTGACGTCAATCGACCGGTTGCGGTTTCTATGTGTGAGTAACACGTTTGCGCTCGCGCAGGGCTGTCAACAACTTCATGGTGTGTGAAACAGTTATCAAGGCGTTAAATTACTACTTAGACTAGTTATCTGTACTTGTGTAATTGTTATGCTGTACAGTTTTATGGTAAAATTAACGTCATTTATGTGCGTCTTCCATTAAATAATACGGACTGAAACGTATACCTATGGAAGTTTTGCGCATTTTAATTATTTGTTGTTTTATGTATTACTGTTTTATTAACTATGGTACACGTGCGTTCCATATGAATAGGAGAATAATACATATTTTACAATTCTTACATGTACATTAATATTAATCTGCTACTGTTCGAAATGACTCAATCGTAAAATGCATTTGTATCGTCTATTAATTATTAGATTTCCGTTATCACATCCCGCTATGTAGATCCTAGTTCCCGGTCCACTCACTCGTTTCATTTGACTCATTCTACATCCTAGTCAGATTCATATCAGAGTACAGTCTCTCTTTATAATCGGTCTCTCAGTTCTGAGTACTCATCTAGTAATTTCCTTGGTACGGCTTGGCATCAAATATCCCGCTCAATGGTCATTCTTGTGGGTATCTTGAAAATAATGGTCCAAGGAATTTGAAGTACCCGGCCGTGAATATAGCACGTTGAATTTTAGAAAAAAATGTTTAGAAGATCATCGTCTTTGTCACTGTATGGACATCGAGCTTTAGAAAGAGACCGTCGCACAGTCACACCACCATCTCCACCATTCACCAGCACCACCATCTATCCACCATCTCTTACCACCACCACCGTCATCTCCACCATCCACCATCAACCACCATCTCCACCATCCACCATCTCTTTCTAAAGCTCATTGTGTACTGCAGCCGGTCAATTCTGTAAAAATCTCACCGTGAAAACTTAGGTGAAGCGAGCTTAAAGTGAGCCGTCTTTTCACCTGCCATGCTATTCTGTAAACATCTCACCGTGAAAACTTGGGTGAAGTGAGCTGTCAATAGTGTCAATCCCTGTGGAATGACAGCTCACTCCACGCTCACTTCACCTAAGTTTTCACGGTGAGATGGTTACAGAATAGCACTGCTGATGCTAAGGACTGACACTATTGACAGCTCACTTCACCTAAGTTTTCACGGTGAGATTTTTACAGAATAGCACTACAGGTATTAATTTTCTTTTTCTTTGACAACCCTACCACTATTGAGCAAGTGTCAAATCGCTTATATCCATACAAGCCTGTGTCTATATAAGCAGTTAAAATTTTGCGTGTGTGCGAGCTGCATGTGCCCGCTTTGTATTGCATTCGTTTGATGTTCCTTCTCTCCGTTTATTGCTAGCACCATAAGTGATACCATGCACATGACATGACATAGATGACTGGCATGTGGGTTTTTTTTATACCGTTAGGACTATTTTAGATCTGTCTTCATTGTTGATGATGATGGGGATACTAATGAAGTCCGGTTTTTATATAGTCACAGGATATATTTAACTAAAACTTTATAAGGCAAACAAACAAAACGTTCTTGACTTGATAAGCAACGTTATCCTGAAAATGAATATCCTCCAATATACCCACGAACTGTCTGAATAGAACTGTACAGTACTTAAACAATATTTTTTATTGTAGTTAATAAGAGAAGTATGAGTACATGTAAAGATAAGACGGATGACTAGCAATAAATAAAGTTCCGTGAAGCTGTCAGAATCCAATTACCTGGTACCGACTTCCTCATTCTACACCCTCGCTTTGTCTTTCTCCACGGTAGAAATGCTCAAAGTTCAAGGAGAATTACTTTTCATCAGAAGCATCTCTACATGAAATTTTGTTGTTCGAAACAGATTTTAAATGTCATTGGAATAAGTTATCATTTGCATAAATACTGCGACACTAGCCGGCTATTTTTGTCTGTACTTGATTTTAAAGAGGGTTTACGTTGGATAGAGCTTTTATTTTTAGTGAGTCATTTTATCTTTCATGATGTAGATAGTAACCGAATCAGTATTGGCTGGACAGCTAGGTAGCTACGGAGTTGGCACGCAGTGCATATATATTTAAAAAATTAATGACCAGAGAAATTAACAGGGACTCCACTCAAAACTGTATGATAATGATAACTTAAAAGCTGCTGACTAAAAATATATATATATTTTTTTAAATATTTTTATTATATGAATTTTCTCTTTTCAGTTAAAGTTCGTAAGCAATTCGTTGCTGACACTAATTTTCTTAATGTCTTTGCATCGACTTTCCAAATTTAGAATTCTCTAACATGAAGTCGCTATATGAATCTGTAAGGCTAAGGCACCATATAGCGAGAATGAATTCTGTCATGAAAAATGATAATCTGAAATTGTTAACTAAAGAAAACTGAGAAGAGCCTGAAAAATACATACCTTAGAAGAAAAGCATGCTAACCCATAACATTTTAACCAAAACCTTATTGTGTGTTCTTTTAAAACAGGTCGCTCAGGACTCTTTAGATACCCTTGCTTTATATTTTCGAAATAAATTAAAAAGTAAAATTCCTTGTTCCAGATGATAAACGCTGATTGAGGGCCAGGACTCTTGAGCGACCTGCCAGTGGACATCGGCGGCAATGGACCTACCACAGCTGGATCTAACTTGAATCTTTTGCTATATTCAAAGTTTCCTATGTATAGACTATGGACTTTCTTTAGATTATTCGGTTGCTACCAGTGACATCTTCTTTTGACGTTTGTAAGAAAGACATTATAGTTGATTAATGCGTATGCGCGGAAATCGCTGCGATTACATTGGCGGTTACTTTTTAAACTTGGAACTCTATAACTAAAGACTCTGATGCATATTTTTTAACGTTTTTTTTTCTTTTTGTGATGACGAGGCGTAAGTGCGGCGTAGAATCTTGTTTTTAAAGAATAGGCAGCTTCAATGATCGGTATATGAAAAAAAAAAATCTTTTTGCGCATACCGTGTAATAATGATTGTATTAATAATAGAGGCTTATGATTTGGTAGGTAATTTATTAATTTATCGTTGGTGTTTTACTAGGATTAACTTTTAAATATTCTCAAAAAGAAAATACTTTCGTGTTGATCATGATTAAATTAATATCAACGGAAAATTTTAATTATTTATAAATAGGTAGGTGATATAAACCGCGAATATAAGGACAATTTACTATGATTGGCATATGTATTATACCATCTTCATTTTAAAATAATAAGTTTCAGTAATATTTAGATAAAAAAAATATATTTTAATAATGTCATCATAATTGGCAGCTTAATTGGTTCGTTTTTCAAAAAGTGATGTTTCCATTGTTGTGTCATTTTCAAAAATGTTATCGAACGATTCGGTCTTTTGTTTAGAACAATTTATGTAAAATGTTTACCTGATGAGGAAATAATTTTATCGTAAACAAAATGCGAAATGGATTCGAAAATACTTACATTTTAAGACCAAATAATTGTTTTTGTTTTCCTATTGTTGATTGTTATTTTAATGATTTATTTATACATACTTAGCTATACTTGTTGAGAATATACGTAACACTTGTTGCTACTCAATATTTATGATATCGAAAACGATCAGACTATAATGTTAAAATTTTTAAGATATTTGAAAACATAAAATACTGACATAAAATAAAAAGATGAGAATAAATTAGCTTATTTTTTAAATTTTAAATAATTATTTTTTGAAGACGAAGCCTGACGATATTTTGTGCCGTTTTGCGTTTGGAAATGATTTGAAAAACATTAATTATATTTCTTTTGTTCCTTATTTATACTCAAATTATACAAGTAGAGTTGTATGTCAATATAAATAAATAAGTGTCAGTTGTTAATGCACATATTTTAAACTCATAGTTTTCAGTTTTTCCTCTTTCCTCGTTTTGATTTAGACTTTCCTATAAATTAGTTAAACGATTCAATTTTTATGAAAATTACTATTATAGCAATATTTAATTAATGATTCTCATAATTTTAAACGGTTATTACTACACTAAGTTTATTAAGCTAATTAATTTAATTATTTTACCGTAAAAGTATTACGATGTAGAGTAGACTTGTTTTGTTATTTTCTTTATTTAACAATTTATTGTAAAACTCATTCAATCAAGAATAACAAAGAATAACAACATATCATTTCGTAGTTATTTAATATTTCTTAACTGTTAGTGTTGAAATTTTTCCCTTAGTGATATTATTTTATACCAAAATATCTTGCCTTATGAGATTATTTTAATAGTAATAATGTTCTTGGTTAATAATTAATAAAAAAAACATTCCATAAATTTTAAGAATGCCTTTTATTTTATAATCGTGTTATTTATATTTTATACATGAAGTAAATTCTGATAATTATTTTATTATAAGATTTTTGCAGTTTGCAGCATTAAGTTTTAATAAATAAATTATTGTTAAAGTTAAAATTATTATATTACCTATGTCAATGCTGAATAAATTCTATTCATTGTTTATTTGATTTACGTCATTCAACTACTTAGAATTTCCTGTATAATTATTTTTTCATAATTTTACCTGTGTCCCTTACCAATACATTGCGTGCCTAATAGACATAATGTTCATATGAAACTAAAGGTATGGGATGATTGACGGAAACAAGACTAGTTTTAGCATATTTATTAGTCCACTGCTAAACACAGGAAAACACCTACGTAAGTATAAATATTGTACGTACCTACTAAAGTGGCCATCCACCAGTGTCCGCGATGGTACATAGGTCGTCGTACAGGTAAAACAGTTGTAGGTATGTCTTTATGAAACCCGTGGATACCATCGTACAATCATCTTGTTTATGTTTTATTTTGATTCAGTGGGATACTCCACTTGAAAACACCAGAAAGGTACTAAATAAGTACCTCCCAATTATAAGTCAACAGTGCAGAATGCCCTTTTGATACACATAACCATAAATCTATGACAAAACCCGCGAATTAGGTCACTGCGAATCGTATTAAAAATAAAACCATTCCATTTACTATCTTCGCTTAAATACATAGAGTTCAAAATCGATTGCAGAAGATAAAAACTAATTTCCTTTGTTCGAAAGCCCTTTCCACACAATGACATAACGCATGCGTGAATGACGCGCGAACTGACCTCGACTGCGGCACGTGGGAATGTTAGCTGTCTCGCTCTAACACCAGACTAACCTATGGGGCGATTTCAAAAGCATTCGAAATAAGTATACCTGTCTCTTTTTAGCGTAATGTTTCTTTTTTCCATGTAAAGGTCAAAAATGAGCGTAGGTATTATTATTGCTGGTTAGTTTAGTATCGATACAAATCAAGAATGCGATAGGAATACAAAAATTAAGCACCGTTATAATCGTATTATTGACATAAAGAAAAAAAAAACTGTATGCTTCTTTCTCATGAATTTTGGCAAAAGATCTCCAAAGAAGCGGAAAATCATTTAATTATGAAAACGCTGTGAAGAACAGAAAAATCTGTAAACAGGACTGAATTTTGTTCACTTTCATTATTTCTTACGAAATATGAGATAACTCTAGTCTAATATTGTAGTACTCGTAGTAATATGGCCATAAAATGTATGGACATATTTTTTAGGTCTTGTCGAGGATGAAATTACTTTCAAAATAGTAATTTCACTCGCTTTTCATAGTTTCGATTCCTGATTTCTGAAATCCCAGCATGAAAATTCACCCAATTTTCAAAATTTCCTTTTTTAATTTTTGGTAAGTCTCACTGTTACACCACAGATCCTCGGATTCTAGGGAAAGCTCAAAGTGTGATTGTTCTCCAGGATTAGGAGATACGGGTCCGTCTTTGCAAGGCTTAGATAAGATTATCCACATTAAATTGGGTAATATCGACGTTTATACGGGATACCGTACCAACCCGCTCTGGACCTGCGTTTTGAATTACCCTCTTCCTCTCACAGAGTGAAAGCCGGTGTCCCAGCAGTGGGAACAGAATAGGCTGATGGCTGATTATGCTTAGATACGCTGGTACAAAAAAAGGATAGGTTCACCTACTCATATTCAAAAGATAATAAGCTATTAAGCGTCCATAATACCTCAGTTTAAATTAACTTTTTGTCTCTCGAGCGAGACTGGGTGGTGTGCTGGCTCCAAGGCGCCGAAAGTTTAGGTAATATCTTTTTATGGTGAAAATAATTGTAATTAAAAAGTAATGTATCTGCTTTATATTTAATTCAGTTATTTTGCAGTTTCATGATCTAATTTGAAGTATTTTTTGACCGCTGATCGCTAGTATACAAAAAATTTATTAAACTTTGTAATTATTTTGTATCGAGATAATTTTATGGAATCGTGTTTTCGTCATAAATAGTAGGTACTTAACATTAATCCTCAACTTTACCATGTATTTATTTTAAAATGAATGCTGCAATATTTTAGATATACCTAACTGAGGATGATGCTGATCAATTTGAGGTATTAGAGACTCGAGACATTGAAAGATAAATCAAGGGCGGGCTGAGACTGTATTTTATACAAAGGACACCTAATGCTTATGAAGAGCTCTCACACAAATTAACCGCTTTTTTACCAATACTTTACGTTAGCAGATTCTAATTAAAATGTTACTATGATCTTATACATATTCAGTTTGCGAAAAAATAGTCTTTTTTATCTACAATAGATGCAGTTGCATCAGCCATATGCAACGGTTACATCATGAGATATAATTACATAAAGCTATGACGTAAACCATGTTTAATAAATTATCTTATTGAGTATTGTTGGGTGTTCGTATAGGTAGGTACAGATGGTGTTGAGATAGCTGTGTTGGTTTTATAGGTATGATGTGTAATATTTTGTTCGTGAAACTTATTTTTTTGCCCCATGCTGACGATTAATTTGTAGGTACTTCAAACGGGTATTTAGTCTCAACGGCCCAAACTGAATGGCCCTCGGGCCATTCGACCGTAAACAAAAATCGTCTACGTTCCAAAGGACCGGTGATAAAACGACAGTTCAACTTTCAACTTTTTAACTTTTGCACCCGAATGTAGCTGTCATTTTATCACCGGTCCTTTGGAAAGTAGACGATTTTTGTTTACGGTCGGTTTGGGCCGTTCAGACTAAATACCCCTTCAAATGTACGTTTGAAGTGGATTGTAGTTTTTTAAGACTCCTAAACACGGTGGCAAGGCCGTCGCCCGGCTTGCAGCACAAAGGAGCTGCCAAACAAAGGAGTGCCGCTCGGCAAAATCCGGTGGTCCATGCCGCCGGCAATGTGTGTCTTTACATAACTCGCATGAGTGTGTCTAGTTTTTATAAAGGTTATTGCAACTGATTACGTAGCAGTCCAGAGTCTGGATTTGTGCCCGATTTGTGGTTGATGGCAATCGGCTCGCCGCCTATTACATGGGACTTAAACATAACTGGCGAAATGTGGGTGTACTATAGGTACACCTCTACCTAACTCTTGGCGGATTACAGGCGTGATATTATGTTATTGCGGAAGTCAAACACTGATTGCATTCAAACTCTTAATTTCCTGTACTACGCACAAAAGATAAAGCCAAAATGACATATAAAGGCCTGTTAAACAATCACCAACAATATCAATTATGTTAAAATTCCAGAATTAGTAGGCACCGCTGTCTTTTCAAAACGCTATAAGGCCAAGTTCACTATATCCTGTTTGTAATAAAATGTCTCATTAAACATTTTGACGGTTGTCATTCTGACTGTTTAGCGTAGGTAGATAAAATTCGAAATGCAATTTTAATGGTACATTTTACAGATAACAGTTTGGTGAACAAGTTGGCAACGTCGCAAATAACTGTCAAATATTTTCCTGTTTTGATTAATTTGGCAATATTACTGTCTGGAAATAAGAAATATGGCTAACTAGTGAATTAGAATTTTAATAATGGATTGCAATTACTTATAACACTGAATTTGATGTTGTAACCATTTTAGGTTTAAAAAAGTCATTTGGAAAGTTTCCAAATACTTTTTTTACATCTAAAACTAAATATTCGGTATTGCATTTCATAATAAATATTTTAGTTCACTAGTTAGCCATATTTCTTATTTCCATACACTAATATTGCCAAATTAATCAAAACAGCGAAATATTTGACCGTTATTTGAGACGTTGCCTAATTTTTGCATAAAAGCTACAATATGTAGAATATGTAGCTATAAAAGCTACATATTTATGGTAGTATATGGATTTCCACATAACAGTTTACACAGTATTAAACAAGTGAGCATTTCTCATATCAGGAACATTCCTGAAAGAGATTCTACTGTAGTCGATGATTGATGTCACGTGTGGTATTTTACAATAATATTATCACGAGTATGGATTAACGACATGAATCACATGTACCTACTATTGTTTAGGATACGATGGGACTGACATACGCTATGCGTAAAAGCCCCTTTAAATAAAAAAAAAAAAAAAAAAAAAAGACATGAATCACACATAATAAAAATGAAACGGAATTATTTTATTACGCGTAGTAAAAAAATACTTAATTTAACAAGTGGTTTTTTTTTAGAAAGTGTATCTAAAACTAGGTATCCTGAAACGACTGTTTTGAAATAGTTATTTTGAAACTTTATGCCCATTCTTCATACATTCAGTGTGGAGAAGGCAATTGTCTTTTCTATCAATTTTCCTTCTGTTATCCACATTCATGGTGGCTTTATTAATATTATGGCCAAATGTTATTCTAATAAACGGCCATTACGAGTATGAAAAGACAACACATTTTTGGCGACTATGAAGCGCCTGACAGTATTTTCACTACTTGCGCTCGCGCATGTAGCAGGATATTGCAAGAGAGTAACTTTTTGCAGCAGAATATTGCTCTGAGTTTTCCTTAAGGCATGAAAGAAAATGTGTATGGTCGATCCGTAGAGAACATTCAAATTTAATTTTTCATACGAGGGTAGGTACTTATACCGCTCATTGTATATTTTGTAGTGTATATTACTTTTTGTAATATACCTACTATAATCTGGTGTACAATAAATAAATAAATATGTATACAATAATCATTTAGAACTGCTGCTGGGGAGTTTGTTCAGTCACTTCTTCCCAGCTAAAGCACTAGGAAGTGGTGAAGGGTGGGCGTTTTGGGGGACTGTCTTATGTAATTTTAACGTTCGAAAAGTGCTGATTCTCAGCCTAGTTTGAATAAATGACTTTTAATTTTGATTTTCAACCATTAGCTTGAAAAGCAGTAATTTTTGTTCAAAATATTGTTAGTAGAAAGTGTAGAAACAAATATTATTCATAATCAGATCAGAATCATCCGGTATGTTAGGAGCAGAAAAAGCTCATAGGTACATTTATATTTTATCGATATCGATAGTATTTTTTTTTGTTTTGTAAGGCCCTTTTCCGCCATCAATATAGGTAGGCAAGTTTCGTGTGTGACAACCACTTTGGCGTGTACTTACTCATTGCTTCGTTTGTAAACATAACACGTCAAGCAAACTACTTAACTAATCTATCAATGTCCGTCAAATTACCATTAAGAACCGTTACAATTTGTGACAATTCTATAACATAAAATATTGTGACAGTATGAGTCCGGCTGCCTATCGAAATATCGATAACATACAGACGACCATCTGTAACTGTCACTGTTAGCCGATAGTTTCAATTCAACTGTAAACATATACCTACCAACAATTTTCTCAATATAGGCAAAGCAATGCGTAAATACAATTTCATCACGAAGCACAAATTAGTCACAAAAATATGACCGACGAAACACACCCTTTAAAATCATTCGCCATTTCAAACTAATATGACTCAAATAATGATTAAAAATAGTTTTATTACTTACTTACCAATACACCCAAAACTGTGACAAAGTTCTAAATTGCATAAGGCGAAAAGCAACTTAGAACTTTTTCAAAATAAAGTCCCGTCTCGGGAAAATCTGAAGAATTTTCTCGTATTTCGAATAAGGCGTTGAGCGTGTGCTAGAGAATACCAATGATCGATATTAGTCGGGTATCGATTGAAATGAATCGATTTAAAACAATATTGGTGCGGGAGATATATGAGGTGTCAACGCGTGATTTATTTGCGTGCCTCCGACGATGATGGTGCGCGTGAGTGCTGCTATGAAAGTGTGGAATCGGAGCTTTTTAAATAAAATTATAACATCTTTTTATTTTTCATCAAAACTTTAACTTATTAATTGTGCAATTATTGATTTACCTATAAATGTAAAAGTCTAGCCTTTGATATCTTAATTATCACATCGTAATCTTCAAGATAACGTGAGAGAGCTCTCTTCCATTAAAAAGTTTTTTAGGTAAAATTACCTCTTGCGCAATAAATACCAAAAGATACAACGAAAATGACAAAAAATATAGTTTTTTTAAGTACAGGTAAAAAACTCAATTTATGAAAATGCAATTACCTAAAAGCTGTGCTTTTCTTACATTATTTTCAGTAAATAAAATAAAAGCTTATTCAATGTATTATTTTAATCTCTATACGCCCTATTTCTACCCTCTGAGGGTTAAACTACTGTTTTACAATTTTCTATTTTATCGTGAAGATTAATTAATTAATTAGAAGTCCATCCAATTAATATTGACAACATTTTAGTCAAAAGAATAAGAATAATTAATTTGGTGAAAATACAGGTTTTATCTGATGAAAAAATTGGTGGTTTATGCACAGTACTGATGGAACAGCAGACGAATTATAGTAGGTAGGTATTTATTTTCTTTTTAAATACTTACTCCATATTATTTTAGCTTCTAGAAGTACCTCAGCAAACGTAAATATTTGTTGATTTTAAGCGTTGTAACTATATTATGTTACGCAATACAGACGTTTTCCCATAAAAAGTATCATTTTGGTTTCAATAGATGAGTGAAAAAGTAGATTCTACAAACTTGTTTATTGCAGTTGCGTTGAAAATTGTGACTTGATGAGGTTTATTACTACGAGTTTAAGTGAAGAAGTGGATTTTCTATTTTCGACTAGCAATAAGTGGTTAAATCAATATTTTTTCATGAGCATTGTTCACCTTCTTTATTTTTTATTGCCGTCAATTGCCCTAATTTAGCCTGGCAAAGTTTCGATTGCCAATCGAAACATTGAGTTAGTAGTGATTGCCATACAAGTAAAATTAACAAGATATTACTTACATGTTTTTCATTATAGGCAAACGCCGCGCGGCACGTGATGGGTGGACTTTTTTAATAATATGTACTAGCTGTGCCCCGCGGTTTCACCCACATAATTCTCGATTCCGTGGGAATATCGGGATAAAAAGTATCCTATATGTTAATCCAGGCTATAAACTATCTGTGTGCCAAATTTCATCCAAATCCGTTCAGTAGTTTTTGCGTAAATGAGTAACGAACATCCATCCATCCACCCTCACAAACTTTCGCGTATATAATATATAATATAATATAATTATATAAAGTAGGATAGTGAAGGAAACGAAATCTACGTAACAAAGTCGCATTCCGTGTGTAAAGCTTTGTTTCAGTGTAAAATATTGATTTACGAATTACTTCTTAGTATTAAAATAACGATATTTATAGATTTGTAATTAGCAGGTCAGTATTAGTAACTTTTACACAAGGATTCTCGTTTTATATTTTTAAATGATTGACAAACATTATTATGGAATGGCAAAATCTCTCAACATATTTTTAATATAATTCTTGAATTGTTTTGTAATCAATTATGTTTTAAAAATGTGGCTTGTAAGTGCAGAGCTTTGCCTTTCATGATGCGACAGAGTACTCCGCCTGGAATCAGGTTTCCAATGCATTCCGAATTAAAGTAAAATGATATTGCATTAAGCTGATAACAGACGTTTCACTCCAGTGAATGTTCATTTTTGTTTCATTCATTCCATGTTCACATCCTACACTGACAAAATGACAAAGGAATCAACGTTCATCCGCTCCTTTTATTTCATTTTTCCAGTAAAAGATGCCGCCGACTGGCGAAATCCAATGAAGTTGGATCGATCGGTTCACTAATGAATTAATATTTCAGTTTTGGTTCATTTTGTGTTCAGACGTTTCACTTCGAGTCAAAGGTGCTGAATGAAAAACAAAAATGAACAAACGTGATGCGTCTGATTCTGCATTACGATTGCATTTCAAGATCATTCAAGATGGGATGCCTTCTCCCTTTAAGTGGAACAGTGTAATGATTATAATGAATGAACCAAATTATAGCCGAGAGGTAATTGAAATAAATTGGGCGTTATTCTGATTGACAGTAATTGCAATTATAATAATACGTCGTCTGACGAAAAAACCCATTACATTGCAAACGGTAGATTTTTATCGAGAAAGGGGCATTTATTTAGCAGTTAACGTATATTTATGAATAAACTACACTGAGTTTTTGTATTTCTATAGATATTCTTGATATAACTATGTATTTACAACGAAATATATATATACATAATTTAAAAACGAAGAATGTACTTATGTAGGTACCTATACAATAAGCAATCCCATCTTGTATATGCTTTATGTTGTGCTTGTAAATGCATAATATAAAGCATAATCAGCCTTTAATGTTCCCACTGCTGGGACACAGGCCTCCTCTCTGTGAGAGGGAGTGGGCCGGAATCCACCACGCGGGCCCAAGAAGTCCCATGTCTTTGAATTTTTCGTTCTAGGACATGCCGATTTCCTCTCGATGTTTTCCTTCACCGTTTTGAGAGCAGTGGTGATGAAATTATTTACACAAAGTAAAGCGCCTGTCACGAACCCACGACCTTTAACTAGTAAGTCGTGGCCGTTACCACTATGCCACCAGTGTTCTGGCTGGGCCACCAGTTCTCTAAACCAGAATGGGACTTTTATTATTATTGAAGTGGTGGTTTTTGAACTTTTGCCCGATCATGATGAGGGGCAGTGCCCCGGGTGTCACCACTGTGTGGATCGCCCGGAGGACACGGTGGAGCATACGGTGGAGGTCTGCCCAGCTTGGGCGGAGCACCGCCGTGTCCTCACGGAGGCGATCGGCGGCGGCGATCTCTCGCGTCCGGCCCTGGTTCAGGCCATGGTCCGGAGCGAGAGTGCATGGGAGGCCGTCACCTCCTTCTGCGAAGCAGTAATGCTCGCGAAGGAGGAGGCGGAGCGCGCGAGGGAGAGGCAAAATGCGCCCCCTCGCGCCCCTAGTCGCCGCAGGAGACGCCCCGGGCGTCGGGAGTCGCGAGCCGACTTCCGGCCACCGTAGGCGCGGGCTTGCGGACGGTGAGCAATGGGTAGCTCGCCGTCCGATAGGGACCAGGCCCGGGTCGACGGCGCGTTGTGTTCCACGCGCGCCTCAAAGAGATGTCAGCACCAAGTGACGGGGTCCGGAAGGGCCAATGCCTGCCGGGGTCGCGGGTTTGTCTGAAAGGGATATCGCGACCTCGGCACACAGGCAACGGAAGGAACACGGGTGGGTTTTAGTCAGTAAAAGTCTGACACGCCCTCCCGCTCTGGGTGGAGCGGGAGGGCAGTTATTTGATAATTTCCCATCCTCAAAAAAAAAAAAAAAAATGAGGGGCAGTGCGAGATTGAAGTATTTATTTATTGTACACCACAAAAATACATAAGAAAAAATAATAATTAAGCACTACAAAATATACAATGGGCGACCTTATCGCTTTCCGCGATCTCTTCCAGGCAACCTTAGAATGGACAGTGATTTGCCTGGACATAAAATGGGGCTGTCGTTGGTGCAAATAATAAGTATACAATATACTAGAAAAGATACACAGATAAATACATATCCTAAATAATATATACATAAATACATACATACTAAATATATAAGCAACGAAAATAAATGAAGACTACAGATAATTACAGTTACGAGAACAAGATCACAACGACAAGTAATGTTCCTTCACAAGTCTCTTAAGAGGCTTACAACAGCTAAAGCGCGGTCACTGTCGGACTGCATAGAAATGAAAGAGAAGCGCGATGACGCGACGCAGGTTACTTATTGCAAAATATGAAGCAGTTAGCGATTTACAAAAAATCTATTGATTGGACTGGAAAATTAAAACACTATTATGCTAATATGTAGCTTGTAGAATAATCTGACAAAAAATCAGAATTATTGCATGTAAATTAATATGATTTTTATTCGTTAAAAGAAATTTTTAGAGGTATCTTCATGATTTTTTTCTATCGTATCAAATTAGTTGTATTATGTTTTCAACACACTATCATACTAGCATATATCCTGAAGAATATCATATATTTTTCTGATTTTGTTTACTGCAGTGGATCATATTCTTTTAGGCATTATAAAACTTGCGTTTAGGCACGTTTAGGTCCTGTAGTCCCCTTAAACACATGTAACGATTGCGCGCGCTTTTTATTTGTATCGAATTTCGTTTCACCTATGATCACCATTCCTTTGTTTTGTATGATGTACTAATAATAGTCCTCCAGATCGAATTTCGGCCATGGAGACCAATCTCGGCGGAGACCTGACTTCGGCGCGGTAGATATTATAGTGCACAAGTGTGTGCGCAGACACAGGTGCTCTCTCTCTTCCCTCACTCTCATAGTCCGATGGGACGGCAATCCGACACGACCAGAGAGTGATCAGGCGCAGGGCCAGTGGCCTTCCGAGGCACGGAGATATCACACCGCCAACTTCCAAACTCTAGGCTGTAACTAAGACATTCCTAATGGAATAACCCAATAATACTTTTCTTACTTACCCAACCCAGGACCCCATGCTCAGCAGTCGCGCTTGTGACCACGAGACCAACGGGCAGTCGATTCTGTTAGTGCGTTTGATGTAGGTAGTGAAGGAAAGAGGATAAATGAGAATACTTTAATTATTTTCCACTTTATAGGGAACTAGTTTCTGCCCGTGACTTCGCCCGCGAGCCTATAACCTACCTCAAGAATTGGGCTACCCAATGCAAAAAAAAAAAAAAAAAAACCGAGTGTTAGTTCCGGAGATTACCCACTTCATACAAACTTACAAACAAACAAACAACCAAACATACAAATTTTACCTCTTTATAATTATACACATAAACCTTCCGAGGAGCTCGTGGCAAAGTAATGACAGCCGAATGGGTCGAACAATCAGGTTAAGCTACGCTTGCCAGGGTTGGTCTTTGGATGGGTGACCATCTTTACATACCGCGACTCCTCCGTGCCTCGGAAACCACGTTAAGCTGTTGGTCCCGGCTGTCATTCGAGGATTTTTGACAGTTGTTACAGGTCGTCAGAAGTCCGAAAGTTGACAACCAGTCTTACCAAGGGGTATCGTATTACCCTGTTACTGGGTTGTGGAGGTCATCTGACCTCCACAACCCAGTAACAGGGTAATACGATACCAGTATTAAAAAACTCCAGTATTTTACATGGAGCGACTGCCTATCTAGGCAGTCGCTCCATGTAAAATACTGGTATTCAGCTTTATCCGGTTAGACTGGAAGCCGACCCCAACATAGTTGGGAAAAGGCTAGGCAGATTGATTTTTATACACGGAACCTTTTATACATATGAACCTTCCGGAATAAATTCTCTATACGGGGGAAAAAAATCTCTTCAAAATCTGTTGCGTGGTTTAGAAGAACAACGCGGACATACGGATAAACACGAAGAACGACTTTAATTTTTAATATGTAACCAGAGTTGTTGCATGCCCTGAAATAATTATGATCAGCAGATCAAAAATAATAACATCTCATTAAAAATTGCCAGAGGTAACGGAAGCCATGATTATGCAGAGACAATCTTCATTATTTTTAATATTTATATTTATTTATTAAGTTTAAGAGCCTCGGAAATGTAAACAAACAACTTTAAATTATACAATAACCAAGGAGAGTCATTGGTTAAACGTTAAAAAGATAACTCAGTCGAAAAAGATTATGTGATTAACGATGATATTTTTTTGGGAAGTAGTTGTTGGTCAAGGTTTTTTATATTATCTTCTATAAAGCTTACTTAGTTAAAAGGTTATATCCAAGAATTTTATTAGTAAACATGGTTTTGCTTTTCGCATAAGGTCCACGAATTTAGAAGCACATCATTCTTACCATTAAAGGTACCATTCCGTACCCGACCGCAGGAGGCAACTGCAGGCGACGTGCCGCTGTCGCCGCGACACGACTGGTTTCTATGAATTTCTATGAATTCATTCCAAAGCTGTTTTTTTTTTTTTTGGGTGGGAAATTATCAAATAACTTCTCCCGCTCTGGGCGGAGCGGGAGGGCGTGTCAGACTCTTACTGTCTAAAACCCACCCGTGTTCCTTCAGTTGCCTGTATATTGCCAGGGGTCACGGTATCCCTTTCGGACTTTCCCGCGACCCCGGCAGGCATCGATCCTAGCGGACCCCTTCCGTTGTGCTGACATCATTGGCAGCTATGGGGGAGCGACAGGCGACACGTGTAGCCTGACCGCAGACCAGTAGTGCCGTCAACGCTCGAGCGATAACACGTTTTTCTATCTTCTATCTACCGACTGGAATACGGGCTGCTGACGTCTGCGGTCGGGTTCGGAATCATGACTGCAGCGACATGACGCCGCGACACGTCGCCTGCAGTTGTCGCCTGCGGTCGGGTACGGAATGGTACCTTTACTTTATTTTTCAGATGCAATCGATCGGTGTTCACCTTGGTGTTATGGTGTTTATATAGATATCAACCACTTTCACCTAGGACTGTCATTGAACAGCCTGTTTGTTTTCTAAACATATTTAGTAGACTAAACTCATGATTCTATGTCTACCAACTTTATTTAGCAAACTTAGCTTCAATAACGTCCTTTATGTAATGGAATTATATACAAGTTACGTAGTAGGTCGTTATTCTATAACTTGTTCTTTCTCCAATGTGCAACTTGTACTTGTAAGTTGCTCTGCATGCTTTTATAGTACGTTAATCAGATATTTTAACAACATTTTTTGTTTATCATGAAACTGGTTTATAGTTTTTGTAGAGCCTTGTAAGCTATCTTACTTGTAAAAAATAAAAGATGGATTTACAACAGGGAAGAGATTTCAAAAATGTCCCTTTGGAATATTTGCTTTTTCGAAATGGTTAATAACGAATGGTTACTACTATTGTATAGAACCAAGTTTTTCTAACTGAACACAACTATGCTGCTGGGGAGTTGAAAACCATACTTCGTTGTGTAATTACGTCATAATAGGCGGTTGGTCAATATAGGCGGAGTTATAATAAACGGATACTACTGCATATACAGAGTGGCATCTCAAATCATCTCAAAAATCTGCTTTTCCATACATTTTGATCGCGTAGGTATTGCACTTTTCTATGATACAGCAGATTTAAAAAAAAATAACCGACGAAGAATTTCAACGTAGGCGGGCTCAGAACCATGTACTGAATCCATGGTATTAGTTTTCGCGTCGATGTCCCTGCCAGGCTATATACAATAATCATTTACAACTGCTGCTGGGGAGTTTGTTGCGCCAATTCTTCTTCCCAGCTAAAGCACAAGGAAGTGGTGAATGGCGTTTTGGGGGACTGTCTTATGTAATTTTGACGTTCGAAAAGAGCTGATTCTCAGCCTAGTTTGAATAAAAAACAAAGTCGGTAGGTACGTGACTAGTCTTCGCAAAAATGTAAGTGCACATTCACGAAGACTTAGGCCACACTATTGTTTAAAAACGCCATTTTAGTTGCAAGGTACTACATAACAACGGATACTACCAACACCTTAAGCACCGGAACATTACATTAACCAAACAAAACATTGTTAATGACCGATTACCATCACTCAGTGTCACTCCCAACACTAATTGAGACCATCCATCAAACTAAAACTAGAAATACTGTTACAATTCTAACAGCCGGCCATCAGACAACCCGTCCTGTCACGCATATGCGTCCCTATTCGCCAAAAAACTTGCGATGTCTCGGTCCCACGTCTCACAAACTTATCTTAAATCATGAATTAATCGGTTGCAGGCTGCGGGGCGAACCGACACAGCACTATGTCGAGTACTACGCCAGTAGTTGTACAACCACTGAACCGCTTACACGCATTCGATTTACGTGATCGAATTCCGAATTTAAAATTCGATTTTTATAGTGATGTGTTGATGAATCGATTTGGAGTGCATTAATCCGATCGGTGACAGTGCTCGGTTGTATCGGATTAACTGTCAGTGCGGATAATTATAATCAGTGCAGTATTGTGTTACATTTTAATGCAGAATGACGTAAAGCAAGTTTGTGACATGTGAAGTAACTTTAAGCGATCGGTAAAGATATTGGTATTATTGCTATAACTTCGCTCATGTTACTTTATGTTTTTTACGTAATTCCAGCGTAAATCAGTATCGTAATTTACTTCCAGAAATATTTTATTTACAGACCATATTAAAAACAAAAAATAATTGACCTCAAAAATATCTCGACTCAAATCGATCATGAGATCGATAAATCAATTCGAATTGAAACCGGAAACGTCTTAAAAAGTAACAGCCTGGCATTCAATTGTTTACGTCGAGCAAAACAAACATTGATTTTTAATCTCTCTGATAATTGACCGCCTTTTGGTCCACTATCAAGAATGTTTGATTGAAGTAATCTAAGAATTGATCTTCGCGCTTACCGTGACGCTAATTGCCACAACGGTTTATCGATATCACATCTCGATTATTTTCGATTGTCGATATATTAGAACTTGCTCGATTGTGGAGTGTGAAATAGATTAATTGATTTATGGTTTATTGATAAGAGGAGAGATGATTTAAATACCAAAATTAAAAGAGCATTTTCTATTCTCCTGCCAACGCTTTTTATAAGACAAGTCATAACCAAACTATTAGCTAAAAACAGAATCTGAAACATTTTCTTGTAGCTCAATAATTTCTTAGGTATATCCGCGACAAAAAGCTCTGTATCAGCAATGTATAAATTCCCAATTCTTTCAAATCCTGTATGAGAAAATTTGAAATTCTAATGATCCATGGCGCTAAAGAGATACCTACTACTTATATGGGTATTTACTCGTACATATTACAAGTTATTACTTAGCTGGAGAAATGTGGGTGTAGTACGAGTATATAGGGTGTCCGGTAATGACCACAATAGCAGCGCTGCGGTATTTTTAAATATCGCCGCATTATGCTGAGATAGGAGCCCTTTTGGCCTCCCACTGGTCGTTATTATTCTGTTTTTAAATGCTCCTTTTTTGTTTTTTTTTTTATAATTTTTTTTTTTGTATTACTGTTTTTATTTCCTGTGCGTGTCTCAAATAAAATATTTTTCTTTCTTTCTTTCTAATGAATGGATAACGTTGAAAAAGCATGGCCGTTCTAAAAAAAATATATAAAATATCCCAAGTAGTCTACGTAAATACGATACGATTTTTTTTTATGCTTTGCAGTTTCTAGTCACATTATTCACTGCTTCTCTGTCCATAGTCAATGTACAATATTACAATAACTAATAATCGATGAAATTCAATCATTTGTGGTCGTGGTGGAGAAGAATATAAAATAAGGTAAAAAAAGTTAGATCTTCTTCTTTTCGTGTGGTTAGTGACTAACCTGGTGTCAGAGTTTTAATGCCGCTCATGGGCCTTTGACTTGGCTTCACATGCCGTCGAGAAATATCTGTCAGGCATGCCAGTTTCCTCACGATGTTTTCCTTCACCGTTTTTGAAGCAAGTGATAATTATCCTTGGGTTCGAACTCGAGACCTATGACTTGGCAGTCTGACGGTCACACCACAGGCTATCACTAAAAAAGTTAGTTAAAAATCAGCATGCCCCTTTAGGTTTATGGGGGAAAATTTTATCTAAAGCCGCAAAAACATGTAACCTCTTATTTACATAGTCGGTTGTTTGACGTAACAAAATGTTGATACTTTTGATTAACACCATTGTTTATTTGAACTGAAGAAGTGTTAAACAGGCTTGGTGTTTCCGTTATGTACAGAACGCATCAAAGATCAATAATATAATGCCAGTCCATTGAGGAAAAAGAACATTAACAAATAGAGAAAAACGTATGGCGCGAATGTGATGGTCAAAGATATTTTGAACATCATCTGCCTAGCCTTTTCCTAACTATATTGGGGTCGGCTTCCAGTCTATCCAAATGCAGCTGAATACCAGTATTCTACATGGAGCGACTGCCTATCTGACATCCACAACCCAGTTACTCGGTAGAACGATACCCCTTGGTAAGACTGGTTGTCAGACTTTCGGGCTTCTGACGACCCATAACGACTGTCAAAGATCCACGAATGACAGCCGGGACCAACGGCTTTACGTGCTTTCCGAGGCACGGAGTCTCGGTATGTAAATGTGGTCACCCATCTACAGACCAATCCCGGCAAGCGTAGCTTAACCTGAACGATCGACCCGTGCGGCTTTTGATATTTTATATGGATAATTTGTAAAGTGGTTCTGTATTTTGTTTTTATTTTGTAATGTGCGTTTAGTTTGTGCAGAATAAATACTTTTTCTTTCTTTCTTTTTCTTTCTTACTACTTAGTCACAGGCCCCTCTCATATAACGTATGTATATACTTGTTATGTGTAAAAAAAACCGGTCAAGTGTGCAAGTCGGAATTGCACACGGAGGGTTCTGTATTAGCGTTCAATATTAGCAAAAAAAACGCCGAAAAAACCCGTTTCTTATATGGGGACCGTTAAATTTTTAACTTTATTAAATTTTATAGAAATACACAATCTGTGAAAATTTCAACTGTCTACCTATTACGGTTCATGAGATACAGCCCGCTGACAGACAGACGGACGGCGGAGGCTTAGTAGATAATAGGGATCCGTTTGGCACCCTTCAAGTACGGAAACGTAAAAATAGCGTTTATCCATAATTATAAACTGTAAAGTCAAAATGCCTTTTCCACCTAAAATGGATTGACTATAAACGGATGAAAAACTCAAAAACACCGTTGTCTTTTTGTACAGAAAAACCGAAACAAAATCATATCGAATTATCGACATTAACCTCCCCGCAGCCCGCGTCCGAAAGGGATATCGTGGCCCCGGCACACAGGCAACGGAAGGAACATGGGTGGGTTTTAGTCAGTAAAAGTCTGACACGCACTCCCGCTCCACCCAGAGCGGGAGAAGTTATTTGATAATTTCCCACCCTCAAAAAAAAAAAAAAAGCCCGCGTCGGTCGAACTACGACTCGGAGACAGGGCGATGTGCCTCAAGTGGAGTTGGGCAGGACATCTAGTTAGACGCGGGGATGGCCGATGGAGTAAAGCTGTGCCCGAAAGGTGACCAAGGTTAGGTAAAAGAAACCAGGGCCATCCGTAAAGTCGTGGGAAGTATGGCAGAATAAAGGGGAGGCCAATACCCAGAAGTGGGTGATTCTGGGCTAAAATGATGATAATGACTTCCCAGCGCCGCATCCATTATTCATAGCTCCTGAAAAATTCCTGAAAGCACGAACATCAGTTAGAATTTGTCTATTTATCAGCGATATCAACATGTTCCAATTTACGTCACAAAAAAAATTAAACAAACCACAAATATGGCGGTTTGTTAGCAATATAAACAGGGCATAGACAACATGTTAAGCACATGTTGTGTCAGAGTGATGTAGTGCGTGATGATGGGTAAATGGGTATCAGAAGTTTTATGTGTTACATACTTAACGTAAATTATGACTAAAGCACGATTTTAGAGGGTAAGCTTCACTTGTATTGTACTCTTGCCTTAGTTTATGAACGGATTTCACGGTTTTTCCCCAGTTATACAGGATGTATTAGAAAGGTGCGGTCAAATTTAAGGGTATGGTACAGACCATCAAATTGAACAGATTTCTCCATGGGACGAACATCGTAATCGAGGAAAAATTATCTGCTGTTTCATACATTTGGGTCGAGTAGATATTGAAGTTTTTTACGGGACAGCTGATATTTTTTTCTTGAATACGATGTTACGATGTAAGGGGGATGCGCTAGGTCGCGGGAAAGTCCGAAAGGGATACCGTGGCCCCTGGCAACGTACAGGCAACTGAAGGAACACGGGTGGGTTTTAGTCAGTAAGAGTCTGACACGCCCGCCGAAGTAATATGATAATTTCCAACCAAAAAAAAGGGGGATGCGCTAAGGTAGCCAGCGAAATACAAAATTTGTAATTTTTTTTGCAATTTGCAAGTCTGTGTCAGGTTGTATTGTGATTACGATTTGCGACCGTAACAAATAAGGCTTTACAGAATTATAAAAATTAGAATCAGCAATACAACTCCTTAATTTCGAATTGGCCTCAAATGTCATGATTTCATGAAATACTCATTAAATAGGGTAATATGAACATAGAGAGTTGTATTGATGATTTTTATGATTGCAATTCTATACCTAAATAATCATTTGATACTGTCGCGAATCATATTTAGACCAACATACATCCTGATGCTGACCTGCAAATTGCAAAAAACGTAAGAAAATTTGAATTTTGCGTCAGGGTAGCCCACCCTGAGGCTTTATGGCTGCCACACACTGCGGTGGCATGGCCGCCGGCACTGCCGCCGGCCCTGCCGCGCAAAGGATCGCAAAGGAAATGGAGGCGCTAAATGCGGGCTACCACCCTGACGCTTTACGGTTGCCACAAATTGCGGTGGCATGGCCGCCGGCACTGCCGCCGGCCCTGCCGCGCAAAGGATCGCAAAGGAAATGGAGGCGCAAAAGCCGGGGGCACGTGCCGCCCGGCAAAACCCGGCGGACACGCCGCCGCCGGCATTGTGTGTAGGAGCCACTAGAAGAAGATCTCGTAACATTGGGATGGTTATTTAAAGCAGCCCACGGCAGTTAAAAATATAGACTTCTTTTTAAAACATAGCCAATGGCGAAATGATTACTTCACGGATGCCATGACATTAATTTATATTCATCTAACAGACTAATAGAGTGCGACGATAATTAGAATTAACTCTCTTTTAATTAGCAACGATGTGTTTAATAGCTAGAAGATTTGATTTAGGAGCTAATTATTTTTATAACCGACTTCTAAAAAAGTAGAAGGTTGAACTATTGAGTAGGTCGTCGGCAATATGTTAAACTACTCCTTAAAGCTTCCGCAGACAGGCGCGACGCGACTTTGGTGGAAAAAATTATATGAAAACTTCATAGAAATTGGTCTGCCGGAGTTGCAGGGAAGCAAAATAATGCGTTAGGTAGATAATCTAGGCTTTAAATGTCAGAAGATAGAGACTAATTTTACAACGGTAGGTACCACACATACTGTGTGGTTCTTTCCTCAAAAGGCCATTTCAGACACTAATCTACATGGTTCTCATATGGCTTGACCAAGATTATGTCTGGACTTTAAAAGAGACTGCGACCTCTGAGTTGGTTTCCCTCGTTAGATCTAATCTTCACATTTCTTGACGAGGTTTGGGAATATGGTAGGAATGTAGCAGCAGGGGCTCGCAACTAGGAAAATTTGAAAGTGGTCTACGAGAAAAAAAGTTTGGGAACCTCTGTTCTACACAAACAATTCGCGATAGCAGTAGGTACAGTTCGATAATACAATTTAATATAGTTAATCAGTTATCTTAATTTTGTTTATCGGTAAAGGCTCTTCAAAATTGAACCAAAATAGTGCAAAATACCAGCTAAAAACAGGACTTAGCTTGATTTATCTCTCACCTCCTTTACTCAGAGGCTGCGCGTACGCAATT
Organism: Agrochola circellaris; assembly: GCA_914767755.1. NCBI lineage: Eukaryota > Metazoa > Arthropoda > Insecta > Lepidoptera > Noctuidae > Agrochola > Agrochola circellaris. The sequence goes on from OU611853.1 coordinate 5,626,713, forward strand.
ATCCGCATAATTACTTATCTTGACCCAATTATGAGTTTGCGAAAACATTCACGTGGTTATAATTATTAATATAGAATACACGTGCGGTCGGTCGTATAAATCATATGCAGAATATATGCGTTAGCCATTCAGTTGGACATGGACATGATTTTATTTAGTGCACTGTTCGTACTGAATGTAAATGCTGGAGGTGTCGTGTTTGTTTATTGGTGAGTAATGTTAGGCGACATACTTGTTCGGGTGGATATATGATTCGGCACAATTCGGCACAGCCGAACGGCAAGGTATACATTCGATTTTGCCGCCCGACCTGTGCCGAATGAAAACCCAAATATATGTGTGTAGCACCCCTTATTGTTCTGTGTGAATTTAAATTATAGGGAATGATTTCACAGAAATTATCGAATAATAATCAGTATTCTACATGTCGTAAAAAGGGGACATAATTGATCAGCTGAAAGTTAAATTGAACGGCTGTCAGTGGAAAGTTGATACAGTTAGTGCCCTTTAACTCACAATTAAAGTTTTTGAGGTTCGACACGAACAGGTATCTCTGATTGAGGCTGAACCTTAAAGCTTTATCCAGCAGTATATACATTATACATATTATTATATGCCAAAGGACAAAATATTTGTGAAATCTATAGGTACATAGTATAAATTAAAGTCACTTTTCGTGTCGGTCTTTGTGACCGCGTTGTTCTTCTAAACTACGAAACGGATTTTGATACAGTTTTACCAACATTTAGAGAATTTATTCCGGAACTTTAATGTATAATACATTACTAAATATTACATACATAGATACTACAATAAGTAGTACATAGACTTTTCTAATATTATTATTGTGTTTAAAATTTATATAATTTTAATATTTAATATTTTGAATTTTTAATAACATTTTACAATTTGACATTTTATTTTATAAACGGTTGTCACATTTTTATAATTTTTTGACAATTTCTTTTATTTATGAGTTTTTGAATATTTAAATTTAATGAATCACAGTTTTATTTTGGGTGTATGGGCAATTTAATTAAAAATAATTTATAATTCAAATGTGTGTGTGTAAAACTATGGACTAGAAATAAGTCTAACAACAAATAAATAATAAAAAATAAAAAAATAAAAATTGTAAAATAAAAAAATCTCGATGTCTAGTCAAGTCCCAAAACCGTGCGAAGCAGGGTCGGGTCGTTAGTAACTAATAATAGGTCGATAATAAAATTATATACGAAAATCAAGTCTCTATTCAGCTTGAATTTCACCAATATCTTTGTTAGTCAGCAGACACAGCCGAAAATCACTGGCACTTTAGATCGCCACAATAAACCAAGAAATTATAATTTAAACGCAATCCTGCCACTTGAAATGTCCACTGAAGAATTTTATTAAAAGTGAAATATTTTTGAAAATGATTTATTAATTGTTCTTGTTGATGAAAGAAGAGAAATACCGGTTCACTTTTGTTTCGGTAAATGTCGTACTAAAAAGCTCAAATGTTTTTGGTTTGGAGAGTATTACTCTTATATGAAGCCTAGATAGTTGGGGAATCTATTTAGGGATTGTATATATTCAATCCAGCGTTTGAATCTAGAAGCAGCATTGGCTTGAAAAACTGGATCAATGTAAATTAGCCTTAATACTAACCTCCAACATGCATCTGAGAGTTCAGCGTTAAGCTTCGTGCAGACAAGTGCGACGCGACAGCGCGACGCGACACCGGCTATTGTTATACCGTGAAGTTTTCTTAGAAATTGTATTGTTCGAGTCGCGTCGCGCCGTCGCGTCACGCTGGTCTGCACGAGCCTTTACAGTCAGAATAAAGTCCGTATGTCCTAGAATGATTTGGGACTTATCTGAGTTGTTTTTCGATTTCTCTACGGAAGCTATGAGACATCCATAGGTTTTAAACATCTAACAATCACATTTGTGCTGATTGCCGTACCAGCGCCATTTATATTTTCAGAACACTCGGGCTGGGCTCCACTGCAGTTTATGACCCACGCGTGCGAAATTTCATAATTTTATAGCTTAGCTTTTTTAGCTTTTTTATCTTCATGTAAAACATTTTCGTAAAATTTCACACTGCGGAGACGCGCAGTTTTTGAGAAAAAAAATTCTTAAGTTTCAGAAAATTCAACTTGTTTAGATAATAAAAGTTATATTTTACCACAGATAATGTACAAATTTCATTCCTAGGTTGTTCCGTTTTACGTTCAGACACAGTAATTTTTATGGGTTTTAGTATATAATTTTGTAAGTTTTAACTCTAATTCATTTTAAACCACAATGACCTCAATTATGTAGCAAATAATAATTAGGGAAATTAAAGAAAATAATAAAGTTTTATTTGTACTCTTAAAAGATCGTGGGTAACGAAACGTAATCGAATGTAAGTGCCGCTATCGTTATTCGTTTGACAGTTCTCACTCATCGTATTTAACAAAAGGCAATGTTAATACTACTGTTACTTGGAAAACTTAGGATGCAAGAGCGAGCGAAGCGAGCTCGGGACTTGGGGCACCCGACTCGGACAGGCTAGGTTAGATGGAGATGGCGGGGTCTTTAGACCCACCAACGATCTAACAAAAAAAAAAATACTACTATAAAAAAGCGTCGGGTCATACAGTGTAGTGGTTCCCTCGTGCTGTCACGTATTGTAGCTACCTCATTAGCGTCAAATCAAAAGTTATAAATTATTCCTTACTGTCCTCTGTGGAAAACTTTAATTAAGCAAAGAGTCAGAATTTTCATTGCAAATAGGCAATTGCGAGCCGGACGTGTCAACAGCCTAACAACTAACAGTATATCGTTTGGAATACTGCTGATGCACTTATTGATACCCTGAATTCCCTTCGCCGTATAAGGTAAATCTTGAAGATAAGAACGGTCCACGATATTCATGTTTCAAGTCCAACTGTGCGTGATTTACGAAATGTACTCTGTGGGAGATCGGTTTGATCAACTGGCAACATTTCACTCAAACACTAAATTATGGGCGGTAGGGCTACCAATATTGAATTTGAATTATAGTTGTATTCCACGCGCGCCTCAAAGACCAACTGACGGGGTCCGGAAGGGCTAATGCCTGCCGGAGTTGCGAGTTTGTCCGAAAGGGATATCGCGACCCCGGCACACAGGCAACGGAAGGAACACGGGTGGGTTTTAGTCAGTAAAAGCCTGACACGCCCTCCCGCTCCGCCCAGAGCGGGAGAAGTTATTTGATAATTTCCCACTCAAAAAAAAAAAAAAAGGGCTACCAATATTATTTTTATCCATAGAGACATTGATGACTTCTCTATGATTAACCCGTACTTACTAGCGACTTTTATTACGATGGACCAGGCAACTTTGTCAGGTGCATGGCATTCAATGGTTGAGGTGGGTGTGTAATGTTCGGCCGGGGGTTGCGGAAGATTCTTTCGTTCCCGCGACCCCCGGCGTAGGTGTGAGTCGGAACACCGGGGTGGTTTTTAGTCAGTAAGAGTCTGACAGAACCCTCCGCCCGCCCCAGATCGGAGGACATCCATGAGGATTTTCCACCCCGGAACAAAAAAAAAAAAAAAAGGGCTGTGTAATGTTACTCGGTAAAAGGTCCTTGGATAATTAAGTTGTGCACTGTGTTATCCATCGATACTAATAGTAGTAGTATAGTAGTATTATAAAGAGGTAAAATTTGTTTGTTTGTATGTAGGGGGTAATCTCCGGAACTGCTAGTCGGATTTGAAAAATTCTTTTTGTTTTGGCTCGCCCAGTTCTTGAGGAAGGTTATCGCGGACGAAGTCGCCGGCAGAAGCTAGTCTATAATATTACTAAAATAATCGCTGTATGTAGGCTTTATAATGGGAAATGAAATTCTGCCACTGTCTTTGGAAAAATTACATGTAGTACCTAGTAGGTGTCTATTTTCAATTTTTTTTTGTAGAGTTTTGTTTGGTCTCGGTAACGGAAAGTATGTAAGTTTTTATATATTTCCCAAGTTTATCGATTGTTGTCGGCAGCCCTATCCCGAAACGATATAGCGAACATGTTTCGATTATGATCTCGCCAGAATCCGTGATGTCTTCGTTAAAATTCTGCACATTGTATTGAAAGTACTTGGTGATATTTACGTTACTTGCGCCGGATTCCAACTGGCATTTCGAAAGGTCAGGAGTGGTGGTTACCATTCGTCATTTGTGTACTCGGTGTACTCTAAACGGGAACGATGTCGAAAGTAGGATTTATGACTTTTTGGCGTTGATTCCGACGTGAATTATGCTAGTTGTTGGCATGAATTTTGTGTCAATAATGACTGGATCATAAAGTTTTACGTTCGTTTGAAGGCGACACGTTTATAACTTGATGGGTTTTGTGAAGAAACGTGGTATAGTTGCCAATTAAGACGATGTTGTAAAGATTTCCTTTGGCAGAAGTTACAAGTAGAAAGATATCGGGTCACGGTTAGGTATATTTGATAATATGGGATTGAAAGGCCATGCATTGTAATATTGGTAAATGACTCTTATTATATAATTTATTTATCTTACACCAATAAAAAACAAAAAAAAAACTGCGTGAGAAATTCCAAGTATCTGACGCCACATAAATCCTGCATCGCGCAAGCAGAATTTACCGAGCGATCAGAATATATGTAACTTTCCGACATCAATCGTTGGGCAGTTGCCCACCAGACACGCCAGCTGTCTGTTCGGAGGATCCTCCCTTTTCTATAGAGGATGAGTGAACTTTACACCCTGTTCCAGACAGCCGTTGCGATTTCGTTAAGATACGGAATTAAGATTTTTAACCAAAGAAGAACTTCAGAAGAATCTACTTGAGAAATGACTTCTGCACTTCCACATAAACAACTTTCTTCAAAGACCACACACGATGCCATAAAAAGGGCACTATGTCTTCATTGCTACCTTATGTCTTATAAAATGTCATATTATCTTGTGTTATTTCTTATAAGATCTCTAAGGCCTCAGCCATGGTGACGAGCTTGCGCGGGCCCTAAGGCGGGCGAACTATTCAACACATGAAACCGTTTCTGTACCTGGTGTAGTGACTACGTAATTACCCCGTGTTGGAATTGTTATAACAACCTCTTTACCAACTATACAACCACTCGCGATCAAACTCAAATTCAATGCATCCATTTCAATTAAACCATCTAAAGACACTTTTGAATTGTCAAAGGGGTCAGCTAGTCAGAAAGATGAACGCCAATTCCAAAGCGTAGTAGGTTCCTATGGAGAAGGATGGGCAAGAAACTCCATAGACACTCTTTAAATTAAATATGTGAGAACAATGTAAAAAGATGACGTTAAATACGAAACAAAAAAAAAACGATGAAATAATTTGAGTAAACCGTAGCAGCTAAAAGATGACCAGGCCCAAGTGACGGTGCCCGTTCACGAACATGACGCATGGCCATTTTGGCCACCTCATCGGGACCGTCACCGCGCTCGCTACCGTCCTAGCCACCGCGCGTTCACCTTGGACAAGGCCTAAGATTGCTCATTGTAGTAATGCTTGGCACTTGACGTATCCGGGCCGGTCCGGCTGTAGTCGGCTAGGCCGCCAAACAAAAACGCAAATACCTAGAAATTACTAACAATTAATTTATTTTCCACTAGTCGCTTTAGATTGCTAGGTATTTGTCATTTAGTAGGGAGTTACAGAAGTTGAATTGTATGTGGGTTAAATATCGCATTCAAAAAGTTTCGTGTGACGAAACTGTGAATTAAATAAATTGAGGTGAGATTTCGATTTTGGCGTGCAATAGATGGTTATGTGGTTGAGTTGTTGCTAAGAAATACATGTTTATGGCTTATTTGACCACTATTTTCTTGTTGGAAATGATACTTTTATATATCCTCATTCCATTCATGTACTCCACATGCCAGAATGGTCTCCCACCGCGGTGAGCTCACAAAAAGTTCATCGAATCGACAATAAATACGACGAACCAATAATTAAGTCCTGAAGGGAGTCCTACTGCGAACTTATGAATATACGGTAAACGGACGACGAAATCGATGCGTTCTTATAGACCAGCGTAACTTGAAAGTCAGGGGTGGCGCTGCTGGTCAAGGAAAAATGGAACGATCTGTCAAAGTTCATAAATTTTCAGTTTAGTTCCGTATTCTGCCACCGGTCGAATTATACTGGTCGTTTTGTAAATTGCCTCCAAAAAACTCGGTTCTGAAGCTGCCTCGATTTTAAAAGGCTTTAATTTATGGGCAATGCCGTAAAGATAATGCTCAATTTGTGGGCTCTTTCTCACGTAGTATATCACTTTTGAAGTGTTTACGGTTTTGAGGTATGAAATTAAAGATTGTAAAACTAAGGTGTTCCTCTGTAGATCTATAGGTATTTGTGTGTAACAACACTTGATGTGGAATACCCACAATTCGCAAATGGAAATTAGATTTTTTATTTGGGGATTCAGTAAGATAGAGTGTCTAAATAATCGTACTTATTAACACCCAACGTAAAAAGAGGGGTGTTATAAGTTTGACCGCTATCTGCATGTCTGTCTGTGGCACCGTAGCACTTAAACGGATAAACCGATTTGAATGCGGTTTTCTGGCGATGGTTCTTAGACGTGTTTTATCAAAATAGGTTCAGCCGTTTGAAGATTATCAAGTCTTTTCTAGTTTATGAATGGATGTGAGCGTCATCCACAGGTCTGATCGATTTGAAATTTGGTATTCTGTTACTTCAATGATATTAGAAGAACATAGTAACCTTGAACTGATGCTACAGCATCAACTCGAATTTGCAGGATACCCAACTCCCTTACCAAATTACAGCACACAGGTATCGTCTTTGAGCTAATTGGAGTGGTCTCAATGAATAGGTTATATATAGATGATGAACAGGATCTGGTGATGAAGTAGGAAAAGAGAAAAGAAGAATTGTTTGTGTCGGGGGTTTTTAAAATTTTAATATAATTTTTCTTACTTTGCAAGACTTCAGTTGACACATTTCTGATATATCCAATTCTGTGAATCAAGAAATTGCACAAGCCAAACTACGTGTCATCAATTTAAGCTAAGAAAAACGTTTTTACAGCCCCGAATAAGTACCTATCATAGCTATATCGGAACCGTTTACAAGCCATAATGACCAAAATAGGCAATATTAAGCGCACAACACTTAAATTCAACAATTTTAAATTACAAAATAAAGCTATCAGTGAGCCAGTTAAGGTAACAATATAAAGTAAAATGGGCCTATTAAGGCGAGGTAATAAATTCGTCTAATAAGGGCCTCGACAAATTGTAAGAATTACTTAGTTGATCGAATATTAATTAGTTAGGGCGGGACTTCGGCCCCTTCTTAGCTGTGAACACATTAGGGCGGGGTTTATCTTTGTAATGGATACTACTGTTTATTTGTTTAGGTATAAACCATTTGATGATTGTATTTGACGGCGCGTCTAAAGGTTTTACGATGCCAAACTTACGGACTTGATTTTAGAACGATTATGACAGCCGTCAACTTGACGTAACCCCGAGTACTAGGAAGGCGGCCTCCTGTCAAAAAGGAGAGATCGCGAAGATGGATCGAAGCCGGCATTGGTTAATAGTGACGGTGTTATGGCGACTGGGATAATGGTGATCATAGTGATTAGTGACTAAACTACCCTTGCAATGTAGTGAGTTGATTGATTTGCGCTTGCGTCTTACGTACTCGGGGGAATGTCGTTTACATTATTGTTCAGTCCCTAATGTGATCAGAGATTTGCGATTATTCAGAATATTATTGTGTTTCATTGAATTACATCTCCTAGCCCACAAACCCACGCATAAGAGAAAATAAGACCTCTTCTGATAAAGACGACGTATTGCCTTTATATTAAATGGTTTAATTATTATTATGAAATCAAATAACACCTACCTACCTACTATAGGAACACCTCTGCGTAACCCTTCGAGGATGACAGACATGATGTAATGTTATGTGTTAGGCAAGATTGTGCATAACTATTGTTTTAAGAAAGGATGTGGTCTGTTATTCTTATTTTTGTGTGGTTAGACTGACTAACCTGGTGTCAGAATATTAAAGCCCCCCATGGGCCTCTGACTTAGCTTCACATGCCGTCGAGAAATATCTCTCAGGCATGGCGGTTCCTCACGATGTTTTCCTTCACCGTTTTTGAAGCAAGTGATGAATATACAATACACACATGAATCCGAAAAGTCAGAGGTCGAGCCTTGGGTTCGAACTTGAGATCTATGACTTGGCGGTCTGACGGTCAGACCATTAGGCTATCACTGCTCACTGCTCCACTGTAGTCTGTGCTTTAATATTCATAATTTGCCTTGCATTTTGCCAACTTTTCTTTTAAATAATTAAGTATTAACTATTACTTATTGGAAAGTCTTGATTGTAAAATAATTATGGGATAATTCAAGAGATCATTAATAATATTTTTATTCTTAATGACGTAGACTCCTTCTTCTGACGCAGGCAATAATGAGTAATGATCAATTGTTTACTGAACGAGTGTCTTAATGAGAAATTGATTTTTTTCCGCCATTTACTCTTCCTTATTACTTACTATAACGGTGCAATGTGATGTTAATTGAATATTAATTGTTGTAAAATTAAAGTAATGCCATAATAGCCTTTCGTTTCTAGTTTTTTTTTTTGGGTTCCGTGTGTAAAATGAAAAAAAAAACGGAACCCTCATAGGATCACTTCGTTGCCTGTCCGACCGTCAGTCTGTCTGTCTGTCAAGACCCTATTTCTCAGGACCGCGTGAAGGTATCAAGTTGAAATTAATATCAAATACGTAAATCTATGTTTCCTTGGATCCCCACAAAAAGTAAAATTCTAAGTCAACGCAGTAAAAAAATACGGCCATTAATGCAACATATTTTGATACTTGCAAGTAAATCAAAAACTAAAGGGTACCTACTCCCGTTGACCTAGAAATCATTAAATTCGGCAAGAACAGCACAAGTAAAGCTTTGTGCAGACCAGCGCGACGCGACACCGGTTATTGTTATGTCAAGTTTTCTTAGAAATTGTATTGTTCGAGTCGCGTCGCGGCGTCGCGTCGCGCTGGTCTGCACGAAGCTTAAAGGAAAAAGTCCGAATATTGTTAATTTGTAGTTATATCGCATTTTTTTTGCGATTACGAAATTATATTTGAAGTTGGAGAATTGATCGTTACGTATATCGATATAAGGGAGAACATTATTCCAACAGCGAAGTTAAGTTTGTTCTTGGGATAAATTCATCCCTACTATGGAATCCTACATGTGCGTGATCCGACACGCAATTGGCCGGTTTTTTTATGTGGTACCAAATACCATTTTGCCAATAACCAGCTTTCTAATTACACAACACATTTTCGTTGACAATTCCGACTAATCTGTTTCAATTTGACAGGTCAACAACATTCATTGTGTTATTTACGTTGTTGAGCAGATTCTTTTTTCGAACGTACGAAGCAATGGATTAGCAATCTGTTTCAAAACGATTCAGATTCTGATTGATCGTGTATTACGTAATTAGGGTACAGGACTCCATGCTCAATAATTCGGTCTAGTATTAAAATCTCACTGCCGTATACATCTTTTAGCGCATTACTAAGTGATACTAACAACAGTATATTATTTATTTAATAAATAAATAAGTTCTCGGCGCTTTGTTGTTATCACTTCGAATTCGAAACGCAAACTAAAAAGATTTGTAAAATTTGTTTATTGTACCTATTGCTCCGATAAATTCTAGAAGATGGAGAGCAGTTTTCTCCTATTTGTTTCTTCTTTCTTTTTCGTGTGGTTAGTGACTAACCTGGTGTCAGTTTTATGCCGCCCATGGGCCTCTGACTTGGCTTTACATGCCCTCGAGATATATCGCAGGCATGCCGGTTTCCTCACGATGTTTTCCTTCACCGTTTTTGAAGTGTATAATTATACAATACGCACATGATAGCCCCTCCAAACGCGTTCGATTGTTATTAGCTAATAGGGATGGAAACCCATATTTTGCTTGTGGCTAAGTAGTAGCCGCACGGGTCGATTGATCAGGTTAAGCTACGCTTGCCGTGATTCGTCCGTGGATGGGTGACTTTTCGATATTAACATTTCGATCTTTTTTTATATCCCCCCCCTCCGTGACCCCTCCGTGCCTCGGAAAGCGCTTTAACACGTTATGTGCCGGGAGCCCGCCTGGAGGGTTCACTCAAGTCGCATATGGGATGCCGGGAGCCCTCGCGGAGGGCTCATTTTAAATGTAGGTTTTTCTTAACGTTTCGGAATTATAAACTGTAAAAATAAAATCAGTTGTATATTTTCACAAGATTTCAAACCTAATGCCAGTGACACTCCTAGAGGGTTAACTTTAGCGCAAACGTAATTCCGGTGACCCTCTTGGAGTCTACTTGCAATATGTATGGCGGCATGGCGTATGAGCTCTATGAAAAATGGGTGGAGTCGAAAATGTTAAGCCGTTGGTCCCGGCTGTCATTAGAAGATCTTTGACAGTTGTTACGGGTCGTCAGAAGTCCGAAAGGCTGACAACCAGTCTACCAAGGGGCATCGTGTTATCCAGTTACTGGGTTGTGGAGGTCAGATAGGCAATCGCTCCATTGGTTGGTTAGATTGGATGCCGACCCCAACATACATAGTTGGGAAAAGGCAAGCCTTTTAGGTTTTGTAAATAGGTGTTCCCACCCACCATCATCTACCTTGGTAGTTGATGATGGGTGGGAACACCTATTTGGTAATAACAATCAAACGCGATCACCAACTCGTATACTATACCTAAGGTTGCATATATTTAGTAGTACCCAGTGGTAGGAACTGTTATGACGATTATTTATAGCTACTGCAGCAGACATCAAAATTATGACATCATAAGATATCACGATCGAATCTGATCAAAGAGCAATTTGTAAAATTGACAAGTGTCCCTTGAAAATTGAATTGTATTTAAATGAACCAGATACGGCCAACCCACTTAGACTGGTATAATAAATAATTGCCATAACTTTGTCTTGATCGCGATCCGATCGATTCGAGACAAGTATCCAGGTAATAAATCTGAATAGCTTCGCGTAGGCTGGGCGTAGTTTGTCAAATATTCAGGTTATTCGCCAGGATAATTAAAAGAAGTTGTTTGTAATAATTAGAACGTCTAGAACGATTATTGGAGACATGACATACCGAAAATATGTAAGGCGAATCATGCCAACCCGAATAAGTGTGTGCTACACACTTATTCGGGTTGGCATGATTCGCCTCTAAGCTGATATCCGTAAAACATAATTTCTTGTCCTACGCTATACCTACTGCGGTTGAGCAGTGATGGTAACGGCCCTGATTTACGAGGTCTTGGGGTCGAAGCCAGACAGGCGCTTTAGTTTGTGCAAATAATTTCATCACCACTGCTCTCAAAACGGGGAAGGAAAACATCGTGAGGAAATCGGCATGTCCTAGAACCAAAAATTCGAAGACATGTGACATCTACCAACTCGCACTGGGCTCGCGTGGTAGATTACAGCCCACTTCCTCTCGAAGAGAGGAGGCCTGTGTCTCAGCAGAGGGAACATGATAGGCTGATTATGCTATATCTACGTCGTTATCTTTCATACATAATCAGCTGTCATTTCATTATTCTCATTCTTGCCATTTATCAACTCGCCCAAAATGCATCTTTTTCTTGGTAGGCTTTCTTTCTTACAGCCATCCAAATTCATAGATGTGTGGGACGTAAGATTTTAGAATTGCCAGCGAGTCGTCGGCCACTAAAGTCACTACGTGTGTCCCTACAATTAAAATGGAATAAAAGTATCAAGCAACTTCAAAGGCAGGAATTATTAAAAAAAAACTGAACAGGACATTACCGATCGCCAAAGCGTCGAATCGCATAGCAACACAGAGTACATGCCATATGCAGTACACCAACAGTTTTCGTCGAGAATGTATAGTATCGGTTCAGACGTTGATCGAGTGTGGTGCTATTTTTTCCCATGCTGCGGTTATGGCTATACAAGTTGCGAGTGATTTGTTACGCTGGAGTGTCTTTGTGATCGTATGTGCCTTAGGGCTGGCGTGGGTTAGGATTTTGATAGTGAATTTATTATATTTATGTATGTTTAACCCGAGTTAAACATACATAAATATAATAAATTACCAATTATTAATTAAAATCTATTGCTACCCCGAGGTAGCAATAGATTTTGAGTATGGTCTTTGGGCACCTCGTAAAAATTTAAGTCGTCGTTAAGTCTTAAATTCATAAAGAGGTTTTTCATAATAATATTAAGGGGACTGCAGGACCTAAACGTGGCTGAATGGAAGTTTTATAATGCCTGAAAGTATATGATCCAATGCAGTAAATAAAAAATCTGAAAAATATATGATATTCTTCAGGAATAATTATGCTAGTAAGTATGTGTCTTGAAAACATAATACAGCAAATTTGACACTATAGAAAAAAATCACGAAGATACTTCGAAAAATTTCTTTTGACGATTTAAATCATATTAACATAATGCAATCATTCTGATTTTTTGCCAGATTATTCTACAAGCAACATATTACCGTAATAGTGTTTTAATTTTTTTGTCCAAGCAATAGTTTTTTTTGTAAATAGATAATTGCTTAATATTTTGCAATAAATTGCGTTGTGTCATCGCGCTTCTCTTTCTTTTCTATGCAGTCCGACAGTGACCGCACTTTAGCTGTTTTAAGCCTCTTATGGAGAAGTCACAAACAATTTCAAAAGTTTGCATCATGATCGTCTCCTCGATATGTTAGAGAAAGGCAATATTGGGCTAAATTAACGTAAATTTTAACTGCATTGAGTACCTTTTTAATATTTTAGGAAAACAATTGTATTAGGAAAATGATCAAAAACATTGTTTTCCAAAATGTATATACTCGTATTTATTCTAAAATCTTTATTTATTTATTAAAAAACAATTGCACTTTATGTAGATACCAACCATGTGTCTTTACATTACGCATTAAACGCTAACTCAGCTCGAGGTGATACGTGCCAACTTGTTTTGGTAAGGTTAGATATGTGGGGAAATGGCCCAAGTTTTTTAGCGCGACAATTTGCAGATTTATTTATTTGATTGTATTGCTCGCTGGAGCCTTTAAATGGTGGTTTTCAAGGCATTTGCAAACGTGATCAGAATTTAAATGACTCTCAGATGCATTTTTCCATTAATTCTTGGTTAAGTCAAACCTTATACAAATTGGAATGGCCCTTAAATGTTGAGTAGGGTTATTAAGGGCCCTCTCTAGAGATTTTTGTTACCAAAATTGTGTGGTTTCTTATTGTCAACTAATTTGGTAATTGGTTTAAAGGTGATGGTGGGTAAAAATCAAAATCAGAAGTCATTTATTCAAACTAGGCTGAGAACCAGTACTTTTCGAACGTCAAAAAATAATAATATATATATGTAGTGTTGTATGTGTTTGTATGGATTATAGTGTGTACGGCATGCATTAACCAGAAAAATAAATAAATCGTTGAGACGTTTTTCAACACATTAAATAGGTGACTGACTGCGAACTGGCTAATTTGCCACAACTCCTTTTTTTTACACTGTGTGCCACTGCTTGGCAAAGGCCTTCCGTATTTCGTTCCAAACCTCTCGTTTTTGTGTGACCGCTGGCCATATTGGTCCCGCAAACATGATTAGATCTGATCTCCTTTAACTATACGAAAATGTAGGTATGTACGTATGAAGATAATACGCACATGCACATATTGCACATGTCGTTCTTATTTTCGCCAACATTTGGCTCAAAATCACCAAGGTGCAGAATTTGCTTTGCTAGCAATTTAATGTCTTAAATCTTGACTTTATTGAGAAAAGAGAATTAAAAAAATGATGATGTTGTAGCTTGTAGATGATCTTGTATGTATTTTTTTCATGATTGCCTATATAATATAGATCCATAATATACCCATGTTATTAAACAATGCTTAAGTTATGTATTTTGTTTTGTTTTTGTTCATTTTATCAAACTTACAAAAACGTTCCCGAATTGATGGTTTTCTGTACGATATTGACTAAAAAGCAATATAACAAAAAAAGTATAGAGTTCTGTGCGCCGCCCTGTCAAAGTTTATTAATATACAAATATTGCAACAGTATAAACATCATTATAGCTTGAATTTTTTTTTGGCACAAAACCAATCTTGAAATTTGCAACCTTGGTGATTTTGAGCCATTTATACAGTATATTAACTAACAGACGGCGTTCCCGTTAACCCGCAATAGAAAAGCGACCTTAGATGCGAAAAAAACAATTAAAAAAATTTACTTTTTTTTGTCAATAATTTATAATAAAATAAAAAACTTTTTTTTTCAATGTATTTTTTTAGCATGTATAGACCTTATTCTATTGCGGGTTAAGGGGAACGAACGCCCTCTGTTAGGGCAATTGCCCTATCTACTTAGTTTTTTTAACTGGTTTCTATAATCTAAACCCCAATATTACTTTCGATACAAATTGTTCATTGATTTTAACCAATCAAAGACAAGAATTTACTAGCCCTCCATTATTTTTTAACGAGCTATCCAATTGAAATAAGATCTACTATCGTCAATGAAGTTCAAACAAATTAAAATTTACGATTTAATCGTATAAATGATGGATAGTTAGAACAAGACTGATACTGCGATCACACGCTAAAGAATTACAGAAGGTTCATTTCAATCAGGGCCAAACATACAATGTATCTGTCATAGGATGATTTGATAATTGGAATTTTCGTAGCAAAATTGCCACGAAAAAGCGCTACTTCTAAGTTGCTCGCAGAAATGTTTCCACCATTCTCTAATTATCCGTGTTTTCGCAATATCGCTAGGGTATCCCTAGGGTTTTCGCAAAAATTACAATTATCAAATCATCCATGCACATATGTATATAGTATAAAATCATTAAAAGTTGGTTACGGTCGCCTTAAAAGATTACCGGTTGGTCGCCATCTTGATTTCCTCGGGGAGCGCATTCCACAGGGAGATAGACTGAATGAAGAAGGAAGAATGAATGAAGTCTGTGCGGTGAGTGGGACATTGAAGAAGTCGATTGTGAGATGAACGTAGATTTCTATTGTGGTTGGCGCAAATATACTGAAAGTGGGGGGCCAAATAACTGACTACGCTAAGCAAGTGTTATTGACAGAACCTTTGGTAGGTACTTGTCTGTATTATGCTTCGGTAGAAAAAGAATTAAGACAAATAGCAGTAGGTAGCAGTTATCAGCCATCTTAATAGAGCACTAAGCAATTATATAAATGTCCGTACGTAGAACATTTGTTTGTGTGTCGATTTACAGGTGCATGTCACTCTGTACAGTACAACGCTGTGTGAATAGCTGACGTTTTAGGGTTCCCTAGGGTTCCCAATAATAAAAACATCCGACTTAAAAAAGTAAGACTACAAAGAATCACGTAAATCGGTCCAGGAATCATTGATAAATCGGTGTTACTGTACACCGATTTATCAATGATTCCTGGACCAATTTATATGTACTTAGATGTAGCATTGGCAAAATTGCGCCTTCAAAATCGACAATCTTTATTTCTGCTTTAGGTGAATAAGATCTTTACGAAAACGCAATAACTTGTAAAGTCATTTAACCATTTAAATTTGTAAAATTAAAATGAATGAATGAAACTTTTCAATGCTACATTTAAGTTGTGTCGTACTGTACCCCTCCTCCTTTTTTTGAAGTTTAGGTTAAAATCGTTTTACCTAATTGGAATTCCGAATCTTTCAAACAATCAACTCTACCAGTGAACTCGACGTTGTGGCTTTTGACTTGATTGTTTTAAAAATAAAATTGTAAAGATGAACACCCAATGTCACACAAAATACTCGATTTTCTACCTTGTGTGTTTTCTGGTGTAAAATCTTACCAATAGGTTAACATACTCTTCGATGTATTAAAAAAGAAGCAAGGCAGAAACATTTCGTATATTGACTAAATCATTTTAAGGGTGCATAACGGAACCCGATTACTAAGCCTCCGCTGTCCGTCCGTCCGTCCGTCTGTCTGCCAGCGGGCTGTATCTCATGAACCGTAACAGGTAGACAGTAAAAATGTTCACAGATTGTGTATTTCTATTACCGCTATAACAATAAAAAATATTAAAAAATAAATAAACTTAATAATTAAAGGTGGGGGGGGGGGCTTCCCCTAGAAAAAAACGTGTTCTTTTCGGAGTTTTTTTGCTCGATCTAATACGGAACCCTTCGTATATGACTCCGACTCGCACTTGGCCAGTTTTGTACTTGCTTTGTTGCTTGTTGAACCTTCCATAACACAAGTATGACCAATAATTGCTTTAATTTAACAACAATCAACTGCCCACATAAACACCTAAAGGAACAAAGTAATTAAACAATAAATCTTCACTGACCACGTATTACCACCTACAGAACCCACTTCCAATAATTACACGTTTAAAACCTCCATGATAAATGCGTCTCACCTAAAATTAATTAGTAGTAATGTCTTTGCGTACAGATAAGGTAATGTATACTCTTGTTTGGTGCACAAACCGCCTGGGGCTAAACTTTACCGTTAGGAGAGCCGCAAGAAATGTTCCGAGTGATTATTCAGTAACTATTGATGTAGAATGATGTTAATGATAGTGTAAACTGTTTAAAAAGATGTGGGCGTTTAATGAGTTGGCAAACTTTTTGATTTGAGTGATACCTACTATTTAACATGACACTAACATCATGCCAAATTTCACTTTTATTGAAACGAAGTTTATCGCACGTCACTATACCGAAAATAGTGTAATGGACTGGGTGTCCCACGACACCTCTACGTTCCGTACCTCAAAAGGAAAATACGGAACCCTTATGTAGGTCTATGGTCCCTTAGAGCCCTTAAAAAAATCAAGTCAACGCAATAAAAAAATACGGCCATTTATGCGACTTATTTTGATACTCGCAAATAAATCTAACTTACAGGATACTTCCCGTTGAACTAGAATCATGAAATTTGGCAGGAAGCAAGGTCTCGCAGCTCAAGTAAAGGAAAAAGTCCGGAAATAGTTAATTTGTAGTTTTATCACATAAATTTTATTTTTATGACATTACTAACTTAGATTTGCAGTTGAAGAATTTACGATGACGTATATCGAGAGTATGAGAGAACATGTTTTTCAACTACAAAGTAATGTTTGTTTTTGGGATAAATTCATTCCAAGTACGGAACTCTTCATTGTGCGGGGTCCAACTCGCACTAGGCCAGAGTAGAGTACCTACGGTCCCAGCAGTGGGAATGTTAGAAGGAGCTTCAGTATTATTTTTGGAAGTAAAGACAAGAACGTCTACGTGAGCCCCATTTAAACTTTTCAAAGGGCGAACTCAAACTTGAAGCATTTATTTCAAATAAACCACTTACAGGCACTTTTGAATTGTCAAAAAGTCGGTCAGTCAGAAAGATGAAGTTAGTTCCCCATTCCAAAGCGTAGTAGGTTCGTATGGAGAAGAACGGGCAAGAAACCTTTTGTCATAGCTGGTACAGTCTGTAGGTATTTTAGCTCTACAAAAGGTGGAGTAGAAACGATTTTGACAAATGTTGCTTAGTTATGAAGTCCTTTAATTCAAGATGGCGGCTCGCGCCTCCCCCCAATCTCGAAAACTTGGATTTTTACAAGGCATCCATACCTAAGCAATATATCAATTCGTTTCTACTCCACCTTTCGTAAAGCAAAGGCTTTTATATGATGTCCCCACTGACTGAACTAAGCAACAAGTTTGATATTATTAGAAGGACCGCAATCGTTTTTGATGTAACACATTCACCTGGGGGAAATAACACAGATTAGAATAATATTCATTTAATATAAGTAAAAACATGTTATCAATATACATATAGAAACATGTCTCAAATTGTATTCAGCGCATTTAATAATTTTTCTTTAATTTACATACTTAGCTGCCACAATCAAAATCATAATCAAAAATCTTTATTTATCTCAATATCATATTGAGATATGATACTGATATTTTACTGGTTCATAAAATGCACAATCTTAAATAGAGAAAGGTATCGTGGATAGGAGGATCCTGAGTTACAGATCACCCGGTTTTAGATAGGACATGTTAATTTACGTCATTTAGTCAAGATAAGTAAAGAAAAAAATTATAAAAAAAAAGCAAGTCAGTATCAGCTCGTGAAACGCCTTTTACTAAACGCTCGTTTCTCAGGGCGGCCCGCCGCGCCGCCGACGTCAAATGGCGGACGTGACCTTATGAAGCCTTTGCCAATTAAATAAAACGCGTCGATAACACACAATTTTGGTAGATTTGTTATTATTGTGGTAGATATGTAGACATTTAAAACCGTTGAAGCCAAGAGAGAGATCATAAAATTAAATTATTCTGATAATTCAAGAAAACAACAACTGGGTGTCAAAACACTAAAGTATCTTAATTCCCCCTATAATAACACATTTTATTTCCTTAAATTAACTGTAATAAGCTACAATGAAGTCTTAAAAGTAATGAATGTCCACTAAAATATAATTGTGCCTCCTTAATCCGCTGTGTTAACGTTTTTTCCAAACGGAATGAGTTCTTTTAAATGTCAATGCGTTGTACATTTAATTTTACGATTGAAATTAACTTTTAGTGCGATGTTGTCCAATGTAATTCACTTCCCCTGTTTGTGGGTTGTTTTTTTTAAAGTGTAAATAAATTGAGGTAGGGTTTATGGCATAAATTACACGAAGAAGTAAGGTGCATTCTGAAAGTTGGTAACGTCGCAAATAGCTGTCAAATATTTCGCTGTTTTGATTAATTTGGCAATATTGTATGAAATAAGAAATATCGCTAACTAGTGAACTAAAATATTAATAATGAATTGCAATTATAACACTGAATTTGATGTCGTAAAAAAAAGTATTTGGAAACTTTCCAAATACCTTTAATACATCTTGTATTAAAGGTACACTCTACACTCTTTAGTTTATTTTAATTTTAATGCCAGATAAGTCACAAGCACAATGCCTTGCCTGATTTTTTTTTTAACTTTCGAAAACGTCATATTTAGTTTGACATAACAAAACGATAAGAAAGGTTCTTTAAAAGGTTCCTCCAAATAAGTGTAAAAAATTGGCGTAAAAATATAAAAGCGGTTTCTCACTACAACAACTTTAGTAGAGCTAAGTGGTAAGTTCAGTACTGTTGAACTATTCCTATGGTACAGTTAGTATATCTATATGTACTTCAACTTATACCCCACGAGAAACATATCGATAAAATTATCTTACGATTAATAAATTTTAAATTAATCCAATTAATCGGGCCGTTTTAGAAATTGGCCTCGAAATAAAATAATAAATTCTACATGACTATCGCAATCTTTAATGTTGTCACCAATTACAATATTTACACCGAATAAATAAAAACTGGTTCAAACGTAATTAGCTGTGATTAATGCTTGCTAGCGCCGCTTTCGAACGGTGTGAGTGGCGGGTTTAATGCAAAAGTGTTGTTTGTGAATTTTGTCACTGTCTTGTGTAATTATGTGAGAAAATTGTCATGCGTAAATCAGGGACATGTTGTTTTCGTAAATACTGAAATAAATAACAGTAACAAGAGAGAGTGATTTGGTTTGGTTCTGCAGGTTTGAGCAGAGATTCAGCTAAGGATATCTTTGGCAAACCCATAATTTAAAATGTAAAACCAGTAGAAATACGTATTGTTTACTTGATACAAACCCGACTCGCAACAGCTTATTACCATAATTGACAAATTATCCGTTTATTACTATTTTATAACCTCAAAATTCGGATAAAAATTAAATAATAGCATAATGACGTACCATTACCCTTTCTTCGATTCCCTTTGTTTAAAAATAATTTTGGGTACCCTAAAATGGTGTGCGTATAATTCATAATTTGTCAGCCCAGTGGTCCTCAACCTTTTTTTTGGCGTTACTATCTTGTGGAACACTGAAGAGGCCTTTTTGTAATTGCAGATTTCATTCAAAATACTTGACCTGGTTTTCTACGCAATGATGACTAAATACCAGTTAAGCTTCGCTTGCTGGCTTGCTGAGGTCGGTGCGATCCATTACATATCAAGACCTCCCCGTGCCTCGGAAAGCACCTTAAGCCGTTGGTCCCGCCCGATCATTCGCAGTTGTTATGGGTGGTTAGAAGCCCAAAAGTCTGACAACCAGTCTTACCAAGGGGTATCGTGTTACCCAGTAACTGGGTGGTGGAGGTCAGATAGGCAGTGACTCCATGTAAAAATACTGGTATTTAGCTGCATCAGGTTAGACTGGAAGCCGACCCTGACATAGTTGGCAAAAGGTTAGGCAGATGCTTATGAGTTGATGACTAATTATCAGTAGTTTCAGTACCTACTCCGTAGTTCTTCTTTTCAGCTCTAAAATTGAATTACCCACACATCGAAAGTCGCTAAATTGTAAATATAAATCTGTTAGTAAATTGAGCGCCCCTGTAATTAATCGAATGCAAGTCGATTGTCGAACCGATTACGCCCGAGGTGGCGGCTTCGATTCGACCGTCATTTATTTATCACTTGTTTTAATTCAATTCGAGAAATGTTAAATGAATGAGAATGAATGGCCGTGTATTTTTCTTATTTTTAAATGGTACTGTATTGAATGGACGCGGGAAAGCGAGAATTGAATCGTTTATTTACTGAGATCAGGTATTAAGTTGGTTTTAGCTTTTTAAGTGAGCTCTTAAATCACGTTTACACGCGTTTACGGCGAAAAAGTCTGGGTAGCCCGCGAAATTCAATTTTTCTTACGTTTTTTGCAATTTGCAGGTCGGTATCAGGTTGTTTGTTGTAGGTAATTTTGTGTTATGTACGGAATTATAATCATTAGAATCAGCAATACAACTCCTTAAGTCAGCATAATCCTTAAATGTCGTGATTTCATGAAATAATCATTCAATAGGATTACATGAACTTAGAGAGTTGTATTGATGACTTTCATGATTATAATTATGTAAAGCCATATTTGTTACGGTCGCGAATCATATTTTAATCAACATACAACCTGACACTAGCCTGCAAACTGCAAAAAACAAAAGAAAATTTGAATTTCCCGGGCTACCTTAGCGCATCCCCCTTAAGAGAGCAGAAGGCAAATTCCCGTAATTAAAAACAGCGACAATGAAGAGGTATTTTTAGCAGATTAAGACAGATTAGAACGAGAACGTTCTTAAAAATACGGGAATACTCATCTTTATTCCTTTAAATCTTCATTAAAATCAAAGGAGCTCGTGGCTAAGTAATAACAGCCGCACGGGTCGATACATCAGGTTAAGCAACACTTGCCGGGGTTGGTCCGTGGATGGATGACTATCTTTACATACCAAGACTCCTCCGTGCCTCGGAAAGCACGTTTTAAGCCGTTGGTCCCGGCTGTCATTCGTGAATCTTTGACAATCGATACGGGTCGTCAGAAACCCGAAAGTCTGACAATCAGTCTTACCAAGGGGTATCGTATTACCCAGTTACTGGGTTGTGGAGGTCAGATAAGCAGTCGCTCCATGTTAAATATTGGTATTAAGCTGCATCTGGTTAGGCTGGAAGCCGACCCCAACATAAAGGAAAAAGGCTAGGCAGATTGATTGATCATCACTAAAATCAGAGGGCTGATATAGATAATAATGTAAAAATGCAAAACTAAGCGGCATTATTTTGATAAATATGGTCAATTTACATGAAAATTCTTATGGTCCTAGAATCCGCAAAACCATTAATGTTAATACATCCTGACGGAAATAATTTAATTAAAACTAGAACGTAACACTCTTCAAAAAGCTATAATTATGTTCATTAAGCATTTATAAGACACTTAAGATCGACCGTTCATAATTTTATGGTTTATTACAACAAGATTATAGGTGTACAAGTGACAAGTCGACTGTTATTATGGATGATTCGAACGATTACGAACTCGTTCTCAAAGAGTCTTTAGCATAAGTATAATCAGCCTATAATGTTCCCACTGCTTGGACTCAGACCTCCTCTTTTCCAGAGGTTGTGGGCTGTAATTTTTTAACGCGGGCCCAGTTGGTAGATATATCACATGTCTTCGAAATTTTGGTTCTAGGGCATGCCGGTTCCCTCACGATGTTTTTCTTCACCGTTTTGAGAGCAGTGGTGATGAAATTGTTTACACAAAGTAAAGCCAAAGTAAAGCGCCTGCCTGGATACGAACCCACGACCTGCTCGTAAGTCAGGGCTAATACCACTGGGCCACTACTGCTCTGCAAAGAGTCTTTAAGCTGCATCAATTTTTCATTACAGGAGCTTCCAGTGAATAACGACATTGAAGTAGGTGTGGCGGCATCTACACCGCCACATGCGAACTACTTAAGCAATCAAAGGCTTGACGTCACACAACATCCTGACGTCACTCAAATCCTGCATCGCGCAATTAGAGTTTACCGCGCGGTGGACATATATACAAGCTCACGACTTCAACCTCTGGGCAATTGCCCGCCAGACATGACACCCGTCTGGTCGGAGGATCCTCCCTTTTCTATGGGGGATGAGTGAACTTTACACCCTGTTCCTCATACCCCTAAATAGGTACCTACAGTTTCCTCTGGGCTCTCCTTCAGTCCAATTGTCCCAACCTTGTTGACTGCCTAAAAAGTTCCCATGGCTTCAGGTATTCGCTTATACCTCAGTTGGATTAAGGCATCTTTCAATTTGCGTCTGACCAAGTGAATATCTGCTTCTTCACCATTGGCAGAAAGAGCAGTGGTGGCCCAGTAGTAATGGCCGCGACTTACGACTTAGGTCGTGGGTTCAAATTTAAACCCAAGCAGGCACTTTACTTTGTTTAAATAATTTCATCACCACTGCTCTCAAAACGGTGAAGGAAAACATTATAACACTTTGCTGAAAGGCACTAATTTGGTTTTCATTATCGAGTGCATGAGTTGTTCGACAGAATGGTGATAAATTGTATGCTATAAGATGAGGGTATTTCTTGTTGCTCATAAACGTAAAAGGTATTACCTACCTTGGTTTAGTAAGTTGCTTCTTGCAGTAGACAGATAGAATTACGCTCATTTCGAGAATTACTTATTTTTTGGTACTGTCCACGGCTACGGAGGCGTCTCTTCGAAGACAAAAAAGGGAATCCGATTCCAGCATTCAGTCAGTCGATTCTGTAAAAATATCAACGTGAAACTTAGGTGAAGTGAGCTGTCACTGTCACAAATCGACCGGCAGGATGCTGGGGATTAAAACTATTGACACCTCACTTCACGCTCACTTCACCTTAGTTTCACGGTGATATTTTTACAGAATCGTCCGGCTGGTCCTTTTTCTAGAGGTGTAGACTGATATAGATATGCTACGCAGGCTAATACGTTGTGAAAACATATTCCTCAGTGAACATTCGTCCTAAGCAAGCTCGCAAGCATGTCGCAACCGAAACCGAGTGTGCGAATGAAGGCACATCTAATTATATATAATTAAGTGTTTTATTGGTGTGTCCGTTCCGCTGCACGTCGATATAAGGTGTGAAATTATGCTCGCTTATGACCGTATAATTGGCCAGAATAAGTGCAATGACTTTTAATATTTTGCTATTTTGTAAGAGTTGAATTTGAAACGACACTGTGGACATGTGCAACTTTTTTATGCCATTTCGGATGTCGCAAAATGCGTGATGTGTTTTTACAAAGGATCAACAGAGATATTTTTCAATTTAGTGACGTTTTATTGACACAAGTGTTATTAAATGACTTCAAAATATAGGATTATGTGGGTCTTACGGCCGCGCGAATTAAGCTTTGTGCAGACTAGCGCGACGGGACAGCGCAACGCGACACCAGTTATTGTTATACCGTCAAGTTTCTTAGAAATTGTATTGTTCGAGTCACGTCGCGCCGTCGCGTCGCGCTGGTCTGAACGAGCCTTTAAGTTCAATTCAGCAATACTAATGTTGTCTGGCGCTAATTTTCAAATGAACCTTTTACGGACGAGTGACGGATGTGTAAGAAGAAAGAAAGAAAGAAAGAAAATACGTTTATTTGCGGTTCACATGACGCAAGGAAAGAACAAAACACGAAAATAAACAATAACAGTAACAGTTTTAAACATTGTACATAATTTTATAAACTTGTAAAAATTGTATACAAATCTAGCTACTTAATACCCCTGAAGAGGACTTAGACCTTAAGGTCTTAAGTCTTAAGTCCTTAAGGACTTAGACCTTAAGGTCTAAGTCCTCTCCAGCACAACACAAGCTAAGCAACATAACATCAGTTCTCTTTGTCTCTTCGAAAAGACATAAGCTTGAATAATTTAAAAAGCGACAAACATGCCGAATTTATACCTCCATATACGGTACAGTTACAAATATAACTGTCCACCGCCGGTGGTCCCGCCACCTTACACACGAATTTATGCCCCAATGTCATGGGCTACGTGATATGAAATATTTGATATAGTTTATTACATCATTTCGCGTTTGTATTCAGGAGATGAGAGCTGGACACGTGTATGGGATATTTATTTGTAGTTTGTAATTAATAAATACGACGTTCACACGTAGGGTTTTTTTTTTCTTTTCTTGTTTTTTTTGTTGTTTTTTTTTTCTATCGGATTGGTTCTATCCATACATGCCATCATGATCGGGGCCTTCCGAGCTCCGATTCATCCTGGCTAAGTGTCCCATCAAGTTATAAGTTCTACATGTGTGTTCTTTATCGACTCAAATATTTGGTAACTTAATAGATTCTTCGAAAATTTACGTTAAGATCCCTTCTCCATTTATAAAAATCGTGATACCTTTTGAGATTTTAAAGTCGGCTTGATTTATTATGATGTTGAAGAGATATGATCGTTACAATATAGCATAAGCAATCATGCTTAATTTCACGCAGACCAAATCTATTTACCTACATTCCCATACAAACAAACGGGCATCTTTCGCAACACATATTCACTTACCAGTCCTATCAATTTAATAACCCAGAACAGTTTGATCAACATACTGGCTAAGCTATAACTTAAGTGTAACTTAGCTATGACGGCGACATTTAGCTTAGAGCGCAATTCATAGCATAATGCATCCAAGTTACAGCTAGTTGATATATGGCCGTATGGTCACAGCCCAATGAATATAATATATTCATATTATGAATGTTTTAGATATTTCATATTTATGATATTTTGTTTAGGGAGTGAATAATGGATAAGAGTTGTGTTGGTGTTTGTTTTTATATGACATGCCTAAGTTAAAATTATGGGGTTTAGCAATCCAACTGTTGTAAGTTAGGTAGTGTGATTACAACTTGGATAACCAACATCCTCCCGTTAGAGTCGTGGAAAGTTTTCAGTTACAGTTATGTGAAACTCCTTATTAATAATATTCGGAGTAAATGTAAAATTAAAAACATCAACAAAGTAAATAATTCAAAAGTAAATAAGAAGTCGTGTAAGTCGTAAATATGAAGGAAAATATGTATTTTAATAGAGACAAGAAATTACATTCATACATAGAATGTTATAGAGATGTACTCGTACCTACTTAGCCATTGAGGTTCAATGTAAACTAGAGCAGCTATTAAACATATGACAACTAAAGACAACAACAACGGTTTGCGGCGGTTTTGATAACTAAAGATATGTCCTGGAGATGTCAAATGTGACAACCACGGTGTATGAATGTTCAGGTAGTAAGTAGACTGATGTCTGTTTTCACCGACATGCCCTAAGTTTAAGGGATCCCTTTAGCGTGCCTAGGGGGCTGTTAGAAGGTGGATTCTGTTTCACCAAAAGAAAGGGACCAGGTAAACGTTAACGTTTAACTGACCCCTTACTGTTGGTAAGCCACCTGCCACTTTTTAACAGCTCCCTAACCATACTTAGGGGATCCCTAAACATAGGGGAGGTCGGTGAAAACAGGCATGACATTTGCTGTCCCGGATCCAACATGTTGCGCAGAAATTTTGTTTGATCTGTCTACTCTACTTATCTATATTTTTTATTTCTTAAGCCTGTTTAAGTTCATTCGAAGCAAGTGCAACCTTACGTCCCCTACGTCGTTATCATGCCCTTTTATTTACATAATAGATATATTAGCCTTTCCTGAAGTAGCTAGTACGTATGTTTTTCCAATTGCTGAAAAACATATAAGTTTCACGGACTTAGTGTGGTTTCAAGATAAAAATAAAAATATTTAATTTCATATAAACCTACATTACCTACGTTCCAATTGGTGAATTTTAACATAGTAGTTAGGTACTCTTTTAAATACAATTATCTTTTACAATATTTTCAAATAACATGGTTAAGTATGGGAAGACGGTGTAGGTCTTTCAACAGGTACTTAACAAAAATAGAAAATGGTCTAAAAATCTACAGTCTACTACGGCTGCAACGTTCTCGCATTCACAAAATAGAAAATAATCTTTATGAAAGATAAATAAAATAATAAAAATGAAAACTTTTTTAACCAAATGACATGATTGCCATTACACCTGTAACAAAATCTGAAAACCACAAAGAGTTTGATCGACATTACAACTGTTTTGTTTTTTCATAATATTTACCACTAAACTCACTTAATAAATTGGGTCATGTTTTTTTCCTCAAAATTCTTGCCGCTAATAAATACATGGAAGTTGAATGATTAACAAAATAATGTGGATGCTTCTCGGTAAAGGAGTTAATTGGCTGCAAGTATGTCGGCCATGCGGGGCACTTCCCGCTATTAAGGTTTTTGTTGTTCAACTTGACTGGTTGGTCCTCTTGTTACTTTAACTTTAGGTACTGTTAGGAGGGTTATTAGCAAGAAGGATTTATGAATGGCAGGGTTGAAAAAAATAGTTTAAACAAGAGATTTTGTTTTTTTTCATTTAACGATTTATCAAATTTATTATCAACACAAATCGATCAGGACTAATAATATAATTCATTTCTTGACAATTTTAAAATTTACCTGAGGCCTTTACAAAAAACGATCGGATTATCATAATAACCACGTAATACTAGTTATAATTAATTAGTACTAACTAATAAACTATCTAATCTGTGAACATACTTTTTTTTTTTTGTAATCGAACTATTTAGGTATGTAACAGATACTGAACCACCCAGTACACTGTGTACGTTCAGAATTGCGATTTCCGATTTTCGCTCTTAGATGTACCTTACCTAAAAGTATATTTCATCAAAATGATTGCGGGGAGTTACCGCTTTTCAACAAGTGATTATATAGGATTGACTATATTCAAATAAGAGAAATCACCAAAATCGTTACGGGAAATTACTTCATTTCGACTTTTTAATTTCTTTTCGAGCTATTTCAAGTACCTACTATAAATTTATAAGGTTTCATTTATTTCCATTCATTCGCGATTTAAGACCATGTTTTTTTTATGTTATAACATTATTTTAACTTGTTTTATACTGTGATTTTAAGCACTCAATAAAAAAACGTTGTTTTATTTCAAACTGATTTAAACAATGTTTAAAATACGTGTTTTAAAACAACTTGTTTGTTTTATGCCAACCCTGATGAATGGCCATATTTTAAAATATTAGGCATTAATTGGGATGTTAAGGTAAATGGTGTTGTTTTTTGTTGGTATGCCAATGAACGAATTTTTCATTACTTCTTTCTTTTTAAATCGCTGGACTTTTATTTTCTTGTAACTAAAGAGTAACAAAAAGAAAATATCATTAAATATTTTTCGGTCTTCAAATTAATCGTCAGTACAGTTTTTGCAATAATTGTGATTTAATCAACAAATACCAACAATATAACGTTAACTTTAACGTATGGAGAATACCAGGAAACTAGCATCATTGATCCGGGTGATTGCACCGATTGATGGCAATAGGCTCTCCCTATTACGTGGGACTTAAACATAACTCGTGAAATGTGGGTGTACTATATGTGCACCTCTGCCTAACCCTTCGCGGAATACAGTCGTGAGGTTATGTTAATGTAGCATCAAAAATTGTTTCCATTTCAAAATAATCTTTATCTAGAACGGAACATAATTGAGCTTCTAAAATTGAATCAACTCGACCAAAATATTTATAATCCTACAGTTGAGTAATTGCCGCAATAACATAAGCAATTTCGGTGTTACACTTTCCTAAATGTATTATTAAGTTTTTTTTTAAATAATAATTTGTAACGTGTCATGTTTGTTGATTAATTCAACTTTTTCAAACTCAATGCGGTGTGTGGTGAATTTATAATACATATATAAATTTTGCATTCAGTTAATTGAATTTCAATGCGTGCGTAAATAAATGATTAAATCTGGTCACGAGTCAATTAAATGATTTTGGTGTTGGTAAACTAATTAATTAAATTATTTGCTTACTGAAATGATACGTCCATCAAAGCGAAAGGGATTGATTTCATCAGTAAATTAATTTATTACACTGGTTATATCTACTACTATATTATTGTGTTATGATGAGCAGAACGATCAATATTTATTAATCTTCTTATATAAATTGTACAAATAAATTGTGTGAGCTCAGAATTGAGCTATGTATGCATTCCTATTGCTATAATTTAGCAACTGGTACTTATTAAATTGAAAGGATAATGAAGTTACGCTGGACAAAAAATCACAAATACTAGGGATTCAAACAGGACTATACTGCCCTGCTAAGCCGAAAGACGCTATCTCAATCGGAGTAAGTTTTGAGAAAATTGACTTTTTGTACATTGTAATTTAAGGAAACATAAGGATATAAAGAACTTCTGAGTGGTTTTTTTAAATGTTTTAAGTTATAGCGGTATGTGGCTTATACCATTAGACGCGAAATTATTATAGCTATTGAATGGTATGAAAAAAACTAAAAGGGCGTATCTCAGAGATACCGCCTTTCGGCTTAGCAGGCCAGTATAGTCGGTGTATTCTGTAAAGAACTCTCTGTGAAAAATTAGGTGAAGTGAGCTGTCAATCCCGAGCTTTAAGTTGGTGGAATGACAGCTCACTTCAAGCTCAGTTCACTTAAGTTTTGACGGTAAGATTTTCAGAGAATAGCTCTACAGGATTTATATGGTCTGTAACTGTTCCAAAAGTCTGAATCTGAAGACGAGAGTGTTCGCCCTAAAGAAAGAAAAAAAAAAAAAAGTGTCGATTCGCCTGTTGCAGGCGAATAAATTCGTGCGAATCACCAATATGTCAAACAAACCATGTTCAGGTTAAATTCTTGCGCAATTTCACTTACTTTATTCATTTGTATTTAGATGGTTTCAACATCTATATCTCACCACTTTTTCTAACAATGTAGGTATTGCTTGGATAACATTATTAAAGTGCAATTGAAAAATCAATGAGGTTATAAAATTAAATGAAAACACAGCTTTATGGCGATTTAAAATTAGGTTTAATTATTCAAATAATCAAAACACTCAATTCGTAAGTGGCTCTACAAATTGGCATCCGCAGGTATGTTTTCTGATCCATTTGTTTACATTTTTATCACATACTTTTGGAACAGAGTATACATAGTTTGCGACCTTAACAGTTTTCAACCACTGAACTTTTAGTTTTCTTCACACATCCATGAAAATCCATTATAAACTCAACACCACATACCTACCCTCTTACGTCATATCCATTACGTCAGAACAACACAACAAATTGCAGACTTGTCACTATGATCGATCGTGTGAAACATGATATGTCTCGCGATCGCTAATCGAACAGGGCATCGATCTCACACATATGGACACTACAAGCATGTGATATGGCGCAAAAACTTGTTGTTTTTGTCAACTTTGACAGGTAATGAACAGTTCTAGGACTTTAGGTTGATGGTGTCTGAGTTCAGTTATACTTTAGACACTGAATAAGCTCTTACAATATTTTTCCACTCCGACTTTAATAGGATTGAAAGAATGGCTACTGGTTTTTATTAACTTTTTTCAAGATAATATTTACATAATTTAAAAACTTATAGACTTAAAATAATAATAAAGATCAAAGGGCATCAAAAAATTTGACTGTCAATAGGAAAAGTGCCTAAAAGGCTGGCAGAATTGCCACGTTGTAAGGCCAAAAAGTAGGCCAGCCCTCTGCTCACGTGAAGAGTCGACCAACCGCTTGGAGATGTCGTTGGGCGGGCACTCGGCCTCCATCGCCATCGTGTTTGGGGTTCAAACACTAGGGCCATAGGATCCCTGTGTCCAGTTCGTTTTTTGTGACATCGCCAAGCGGTTGGTCGACTCTAAAAAAATTTCTAAACAATATAACACCGATTCTTGGTCCTTGGGTGCTACTGTTTAGTCTTTTGGTTCGAGTTTCATCATTTGAATTGTTAACGTCAGCAACTTCCTGAAAATCACATGAATTATTTATTAAAATAGGTAGCAAAAGCATTCACTTTTATAGGTATAGCTCGATTCAGAGTTCATAGGTGAATTTTATGATAATTTCGGGGAAGCAAATGCATGCTAAGTGGTCATATACACGGGTGGCACGTTTCCGAGTATCGAAGGCTGTAGTTCCGTCTGTTATTGGCATCGTGCTGCTCGTGTACCAGATAGTGCCATCCACCAATACGCGGCCATACCGCTAGTATCTTAGTTTTGTCGTGTTTACTAATTACCCACTCACAGACTAAAATACTTGCGGAATTTTGAACTCTCGTACTGTAAGCGTTTATGAAGAAGAGTGGGGCGCGTCTTCGTGGCTTGCACTATGTATATATGTAAGCACAAAGAGTGATACATACTGTTGTTTGTAATCGACTAAGGAGTTACAACTTGCTAATAGTTGTGGTTGACTACAATCAGTTTAGTTAGTGAGATTTACAATACATTCTTACATCTCAGTTTATGAATTCGTATATAGCTACTGGCTTACCAAGTGACACCTCTACCTAACTCTTCGAGGCATATGGGCATGATGGTATGTTATGTTATTTATCTACTTAGAATCGGTTTCCAAAAGCTTAATCAATTTTCCGAGCAGTACGCCTTACGTCAGAACTAGACTGCACAGACTGGACAGGTCCACTCAAATCTGTGTGGTTCTTTCCCCAAAATACCACTTCAAACACTGATCTACATGGTCCTCATATGACTTGACCGACATTATGTCTGGACTTTAAAAGAGACTACGACCTCTGAGTTTGTTTCGGCCTTTCTTCTCAGAGTAGTCAGATAGGAAACACCGACCTCACCTAGCTTATTTTTAATACTTTTTTTATATGACCTGTAAAAGTGATTCCGATATCCTATTTACAGAATAAACAATTTAATTTAATTTCATTTCATGTAAAGAGATTTATTCAATATAACATTAAAGGTAGGCATAAAATTTACAAATAAAATTAAAATTAAAATAACATTAAGATTAAAATATACAACTAACACTAAAATATCGGGTGTAAAAAGACACTTTCCGAAACCGAAAGCCACATATTCTACCCATTATTTGCATCATTTTTTTTCACTAGACCATACCTGGGAATCCACTGGTTCTGGAGATATTGAAGGTCAAAGTCGCATTTTTTTTTTTTACTTTTTCACGAAAATGAATTCTATGCGATAATACGAAACTTTTTTCCAAACAAACATTACCTGAATTTTAGATTTATCTTAACAGATTACGCATTTGAAGTTACAAAAACGCAATGAACAACAAGTACCTACCTACGTAGCGTAGGGGCGGAGCTTAACTAACACTGAATCCGTTCATTCAAGCGTGGGTTCGCGTTACATTGCGCGCAATAAAAACTTGTTCTTTTTTATAAAAAAAAAAAAAATTACGGTTCCCAGCAATAATTTTTGCGCAAAGCTACTTAGCTATACGTACAGTATGCGTAGTTTACGGCTTTGTGATGTGTCTTTTTACACCCTGTATATAAATTATAAACAATAAAGGGAGAGCTCATTGGGCATCAAAAAATTCGTCGGCGTCGCTGTCAGTCGGTCATTCATTTCAAAGAATACCCTCCAAATTTACAACTTTTTAATTACTCGACATTTTTAATTCATATTCTATATGGTACCTTACCTCTTAAGGTCATGACTTCATGAGCTATCCGAATATCAAACAAAAAATATTTGATCTAGGTCTTAAAGGGCGTACGTTTGATGCGTGAAAATTGATTCGCTGTTACAATGTGAAAAACCACTGATGTGATTAAATTGGATAAGTAGCCTTTCCAAAACCGGGTGAGAGATATACGAACTTCGTTAATAAAAACTAGAAAATTTAATATTAAAGTTTACGCTCCTTAAAACATAAACATTCTTAGACAAATAGCTTACATAAACAACCATATAATTCAACCTAACATAGATGAACTGATCAGATCGAGACAGACAACATGGCGGTGCGGCCCACCCGCTGCGCCTGCGCATAAGGGCCGTCACAAGCTGCAGCTATAATATAAAAATGTATAGCTTGATTTTATTCCATATATCTTGCCATCAGAACTTATAGAAGGTCTATCTTTTGGCAAAATGTATAGAATTACTCATAGATGAATAAAATATATATACCTACCTGTAGTGTGAGTACACATGGCCACAATAATGTATAGGTAAAGTACTCTATACATTATTGTTGCCATGTGTACGCACACGACATCGGTCACTCTTTTTAGAATATCGATCTATACTTTGACATATACAAAACGTGCATAAATTGAAGCAAAGATATAATATTTACATTATCAGCTGCGTGATATGGGAATGAATGCGTGATACCTTTTAATGTAAAAATATTATATTCTGAGATGTAATATACATTATATGTATAGCTGTAGTGTGTGAAGGGATTAAAACAAGTGCCGATTGATGATAGAGGAATTATTACATGGTTGTGGAATTATACGGTATATTATAAGTTTTGTTTTGGTATTAGAATAATACTTTGCCCTTTTAGGGGTTAGAGGTTATTTCTATTATTATTTTGCACAACAGATTATGCAACGTTCAGAGGTAGAGTTATTTACCGATTGACATTATTAGTCCTTGCATTGACTTCTTGTTATTCGAAGGGAGAAAAAAGTAATAAATAATTTGGTATTTTGGCGGACATTGTGGTAGGTACAGTGAGGGTAGGATTACGCTCAAAATAATTGTTTAATTAATTGGAGGACAAATTTATTGATGGTAACACTATATTTATATGAAAAAAATATTTTAACATAATTTTCCTGTTTTTCCTGTTATACCTATAGTAGCCCGCATTACGCCAGTTATGTTTAAGTTCCTTGTTTGATTAGGGCCAGCCTATTGCCATCAACCGGGCAATATAGTAATGCTGCTAATTATAATATTTCCTGAAAAGGTATCAATGTTTTAAAAAAAAAAACATAGGTACCACTAACGACATCTATTGATGGTCCTAGAAAAACAAATGTAACTGATTGTGCAAAAGTTTAATTAATAAAACTGTAATAATGTTAAAGTGACTTTGGCCCCAACAGTGTGGACAAGAAAATAAACTGGCGTTATTAATATCGTTCGATGCTTCACTGAATATTTATATTTAAACTCATAATTAATATTTAATAACCCACCATACTTATCAAGCACCACTAACCATCTGTTCTCATATTTTTTCTACCATAATTATCAGGTTTATGAAAGGGAATTCTTTTCCAGACGTTCATAGCCGTTCGTTTGTGTGCAAATTATGTCCTCGCTGTAAATAATAATTATTAATAATGCATCTTGGATCAATAGAGTACCTATATATTATGAGCTCTCGCTTCGTGCATTCGAAAAGGAAACATAGATTCGATTATACAACGGTGTGTTGCGAGTGTCGTTTGACGAGGAAATAGAGAAGGTGGAATGAAAATAAAAATGAAATCCTAGTTTATCGAATTTTAGTTTTTTTATGTGATTTCCAGAATGATGGGTTTATAATGGGTTATTTGAATTCTATGAATATTATTAAGATGTTACATTATTCTGTTTTGGTCTGTCTTTTTGCCGAGGGTGATATTCCCGCAAGAGTAAATTCAAAAAGTTTTGACTTTAAACTAAAAAAAAATTCAAACTCTTGTCGCCTGACAGTAAGGTTAGCAGCTAGGCTATTTATTTAAAGTATGCTATATTATTATCACTGAAAGCTCTTTTGATTCACCATTGGATGATAAAGGGGACGTGTTTTTCACCTTATTAGCATGGGCTAATAAGGCGAAAAAAATATCCCCTCTTCAAAAATTTTTTGCTGAATATTTAAATCGAGCTTAAAGATGGCTTGATGCCGTAGAAGATCTTTAAACACTTCCAGCATCTCTATCTCCACGTTTCAACTCAGGCGCAGGTGTGGCCCGACGGTGTGCGAAGGCTACATTTTGTATGTGTGCGGAATAAGTAATAGCCTCCTGCTTTGAACCGTGCGATGTAAACAAACGTAGTGTGGCTGTCGGCTAGTTGGGCAGTTTGTCATGCTGATGTATGGGTAGGCTTGTAAGTAGTGAAACTGGCTTTTTAGCTGCATTGTTACAAATGTTGGTCTAGTTGGTAGTAACTGATAGTGGTGCTTTAGTTGAGAGGGTTGGTTAAGGGTTATGAGATTTCTAATAGGTACCTGATTTGTTGACTGAATACATGAAATGATTTTTGAATTATCAGCATAATGATGTACGTAGATTTAATTAAAAAAAAAAACTGTTTTTTAGATAGGTTTAGACTGGGTTGATTGCTACAAGATTTTTATTTCAAAAACTATATAACAAAAAGCATTAGGTAGTTATCACAGGCGATACCATAAATCGTTAAGTAAGTAGATAAGCGCAGTACCAATACTTAAGTACAAATATTAACTTCGAGATAGAGAAAGTAAACACTAACTAAACTACACACTAAACCGCTGTTAACAAACGTAAATAGCGTGTAAGTAATACCTTTAGAGTTGATATTAAAACGATAAAATTTTAACAGCACAAAAATAAATAATTTATTGCCTCAATTAATATCCGATACAATCAATAAACAACTACGAACATGTCTATAAAACCTTCTGATATTGATTTACGCTGATTTTAGTGAAGTTATGGCAATAACTACTAATACACGTTGTATTAGAGGCCTAAGAAATTTTATATAACACAATATTGTAGGTCTGGTTCTGAAGCCTTAGTAGTAATAACGGATAATTTGATCGAATCAGACTTTTTGTCCGGTCGAATGTTGCGGGATGTGACAATACTCTAATAAAAAGTATTGTCAAGGCTATTTGAAGTCCTTGGCTGTGAGGCGAAAATCAAAAACAGGATTAAAACCAGCTGGGATATTCCCATTAACACGCCGTCTGGCGCCATTAAGGAAAGAATAACAATAACATTCTAGTGATGCGGTAATCAATATCAGTACCAATGCGGGCGACTAAGATGACGTCTTCGCATTGTCGGAGCGCTACTCCGCCCCTCACACGGACTTCGTCGACGGATCTCGCCGCGGCCTGTCCTATATCGCCGGACCTGACACGACGCGCGTTATCTCCGGACCTGGCGGCTCTAAACTTCACGCGACATCGACCTCTATCGCCAGACGTCTTAGAACATTATCGACCATTATCCCCTGACTTTGCACGAAGATCAAGGTCTCCAGCTAGACCTAGGTCCCTAATGGAGTCGCTTTTGGTCGCGAAAATGGAAGCGTTGAGTACGGGGAAATTAGTGCGGACGGATTCTATGGACAGTTGCAGCAGTTTCGGGTCGATGTCCTCGCTCCCCAGTGATGTGTGCCGGTGCGATGATTGCCTCTTAGGCATTGTGGACTTTTATATGCCCAGTCCATCTGAAGTGAATAAGGCGCTAAGAAAGGTGAGTGGAATATGATTTTATTAATAATCTTGTGTGTTAAAGTTCTCATATTTAATCTAAATATAGATTTATTCATACGAGTACAAGAACAAATTCTTGTTCGATAAATTTTTGTTCGATTAGTAATAGGAACGTGATGTATTTTTCTTGTTAATTAGTTCCTAAATTCTCGTTTGGAAGGCAGTTAAGTAGATTCCTACTCTTTTTTAAAACATTTAAATTACTGTCTTATTGGCTACTATGATATTTCAATAATGTTTTACACATCCTACTAATTTGTTTGTAAACATTGACGTAGTACGACACACGTGTGAATAGTAAAACAAAACCTACTAAACGTACTAGTAGCGCCATCTAGTGAACGTGATGCGAGTTTAGTAAAGAATTCAAGTTGATTGCATGCTGAAGCTCAATCCTTTGCGTTTAGTTTATGTTTAGTATTGCAGATGGCGCTGTGAGGTATTCGTTTCCAATGTTCTACCATTGTTGAGTTGATATTTTGAAAAAGCATTTGATTAATTATCGGTAAAAATTAGTAGTCTTTTCCAATAAAATTAGGTTGTTGACTAATTTCACCAAAACCGATTGGTAGAGATTGAACTTGATTAATCCTGAATTACAGCGCTATAGGCATTTGACGTTTTTAAAATCAAATTATCAAAAATAATTTTGAAAGGCTGTATTGTTTTTTTACAGCGCTCATAACTTGTCAGCCCCCTATAGTTGTCTATACTAAGTAGGTATAAGTGCTTTGTACATCATTATTATTCAGGAATCGCAAATCCAAAAGTCTACTTCAAGGCAAATTTGATGTCTTGCGTCAGTGTTTACGTCAATCACCATGTATGGAGATAGGATGAACATGAGATTATTATCATAAAAATTCAAGTAAAGCTTACGTGATCATAACCACACATCATCAACTACCTACTCATGACCGACCAGAACGCCAATTCGTATTTAAAAACGTTTCAAAATTCGTCGCAATCTCATCTGTCTCATCTCAGCCACAATCAAGGTCAAAAACTTGTCAAAAATGCAGCCATTTTATAAATTTGACAGATGTCAAAAAGATGTCTTTTCACAAGACACAACAGTCAGTTAGCTTTTACAGCCTCAAGACTGAGATTAGATTGGGAACGTTTTTAAAATACGGGTATTACCCCTCAGAGGTCTCTGCATTAGGTATACATACACACATAATATGTGCACATTTCTCACACATATAAGTATTCATAAAAACAAGTACAAGTAGTAGTAATAGGTGTCAAAAGCGTTTATTCTGAAAGTGGGCAACGTCGCGAATTGATGTCAAATATTTCGCTGTTTTGCTTAATTTGGCAATATTTCTGTACAGAAATAAGAAATGTGGTTAACTAGCGAACTAGAATATTAATAATGAATTGCAATTATTACATTGAATTTGATGATGTAACCGTTTAAGGTGTAAAAAAGGCATTTGGAAAGTTTAAAAAAAAGTCTAAAACTAAATATTCGGTGCTACGATTGATTGATTACATTATATTATAATTATTCTAGTTTGCTAAATAGCCACATTTCTTATTTCCATTCAGTAGTATTGCTAAATAGCCACATTTCTTATTTCCATTCAGTAGTATTGCTAAATTAATCAAAACAGGTAAATATTTGACAGCTATTTGCGACGTAGCCAAATTTTTGGATAAAAGCTTTGAAACGACTTCAAAATTTTGATTGCGAAACTTAGTTACTTAAATAGGTTTTAAAGAGAATAATTGTCTAGTTGGCCTACGTTTTCTTTACATAGATTCAAAAGTCATAAAGCCTTTAAGCGTGGCTTATAAAGCTGTAGGATTTTTATAATAGAAAATAAAATATTCATAGGATTCGATATCCTTGTATTTAGCAAACAGGCACGTCTCATGACATACCACCATGGATCCTTAAACAGTGTTTGACGCAAATCCAACTGTACATGGGAGCCTACATATATAACTTAGCATGTGACTAGGATTCAAAATAGTTAAGTATAGGCTTAGGAATAATTCGACCAATGAATACATAAGTAACAGTATTACTTAGTTACAATTCGGTGTCAGAAACAATAAAGTATTCGGCAGACATGCTGGCCGCTGAATTTGCGTCACACGCCTTATCAGGATTCAG
The DNA here is from genome assembly GCA_914767755.1 of Agrochola circellaris. Taxonomy (NCBI): domain Eukaryota; kingdom Metazoa; phylum Arthropoda; class Insecta; order Lepidoptera; family Noctuidae; genus Agrochola; species Agrochola circellaris. The sequence continues at coordinate 5,664,640 of OU611853.1, forward strand.
GGATGCCTGTACGAAGACCTGTCTACATGATAAGTTGAGTATAGAATGTTATAAGAACGTTGCTTTCGAGATAATGTCAATTGGTTATACAGTCGCTTCACAGTTATTTTACCTCCCACAGGCAACTCAAGCAGCAACCCGTCAGTAACCTTGCAGCAACGTTTATGAAGATCACTTTGATTTTGACAGTGATGTAAAATCAGGGGGTCTACTCTCAAAGTCTGTCAACGAAGATGCAGCCCTGTCCGAAAGTAGTAGATCCGTCAGAACAAGTGCTATATTCAAATTTTCGGACGGGCATCGGGAGTAGGGACGACTGTCGTTTTGTCATTCATTCTTAGTTCGGGCCCCGATCTAATCAAATGTCCGTATGTGATACGGAGTAGGAAACGACCTTAACTTCGGCCGAAACTATTGATTTCGTGCTTAGGGAGTAGACCCCAGAAATCTAATAACTGTGATAGGACTGCTGGTCGAAGTAATTCCCTGTCAAGATCTACCTAAGTAGATATATTTCCCTAGATCTTTTCATCTGCCACACTTGATTATTAGAATACTTTGTATGCCGCTGTCCTCTCTCAAGGCATATACTATATATTATTTATACTTATTAATATTTGTAAAAAAAAAACAAACGATAGTTTTATTAAATTAACAGACGCCAAATCGGTGTGGTGGTTTGTCGTGCTTACCATTCAATCCAAGACCTGTACTCGTATGGTTAATTTGACATTGTATACTTACAATTCTATATTTTTTATTAAATTTGATTTGTTACAGCTGTAGTGGCAACCATTATCATTTGGTTTAAATAGGTTTTTATTTTTATTATTTAATTTATCTTTTATATAGATTATTTTCTTTTAAATTTTGTGAATGACAGAACGTTGTAGACATAACAGACTGTAGATCTGTGGACCATTTAATATTTTGCTAAGCACCTGGTACTTGTTGATGGGCCTACACTGTCCTCTCATACCTTTTAACACTGTAATTTGGAAACATTGTAAAAACCATTTACTTTTAAAAGAGTAACCGTGGAGTTTCTTGCCGGCTCTTCTCCACAGGAAACGACCAATTGGAACCGTGCACCTAGCTTCTGACGTTTCATAAGTGCCCTTGTAGGTTTATGTGTTTTTTTTTATTTTTTTTTATTTGATTGTTCTTAAAAACGTCATTTAAAATGTAGAGATACTAGGGAATAGTCAGGCAAGAATTTTAGAAACTTGCCAAGTAAACGTGTAATTGAAAACGCGCATTCACTCATCAAGTAGCTTTCTCATTCATTCATTCATTCAATTGATAGTGATCAACAAATTGAGTAGGTTAGTAAAGTAATGTTGTAGGTATGTGCGTATAAACTCGTTCTTAAAGTTTTGGGTTGCTTTCTCTCACTAACAATACCATAATAATTGATTCTTCAAACGTTCGTGCCTTTTCCAAACGAATAACTCATCTCAAAATTTCAGTTCCTCGAATGGTTTAAATTTGAGAATCATTTAAGAACAGTTGCGGGATTAGCTGCTCCCGAACATTCGGAATAAAACCATTCGCTGTGATAATAGGTTATACAATTTAATCAGCCAGGAACGCTCACAAAATTCTAGTACGCTGAATAGATTGATACTATCAGGAAAACAAGTGATAGGCGCACAATAGGAATAGTGACAACCAGGATTAATAATTTACCAAACACCAGAAAAATAATCGTCCAAAAACCGTAGTGACGTGTCACTATCGTAGGGATGTTACATAGTAATTTTAGGTGAATGATGTGTTCATCGCCACACCACCCCCCTACGGAGAGAACAAAACCAGGCTAAAATAACTAACATCGTACATAGTAATAGCACATCAATAAACATTTAAACAAGGAATTAATCGAAATTCTTAAATCTAACGCGCCTACCCGAGCGTGTGGTATAGGACTGTTTTACTGGCAAATGAACCTGTACTGACTGTTGCGGGATTGAGGGCTCGGGCGACTTATCCCTCACGACTTGCCGTGTAGGAGGATCAGCCGGGGCGGGCAATTGCATAGTGTGGGTCGTTTGCAGATCGGAATGATCAATGAAGGCCGGTTTGAGTCTGTCGACGCTTACGACGGCCTTGTTGCCCTTTACCATTAGGGTGAATGTTTTTCCATCACACGAACGCTCCAGGACCTTGTATGGACCCGTATAGGGTGGCTGCAACGCTCTTCGGATGGTATCGTCTCTAAGGTATACATGAGTCGCAGTCGACAAATTCTTGAATATAAATGAAGCTGGTTCACTATGTCGACTAGCTGGTAGTGGTCGTACCATTGACATTTTTTGTCGCAGCTGTACAACGAAATCAACTGGGTTTTCTAATGTTCCTGATGGTAAAGGTGGCATCAAAAATTCTCCAGGGAGCCTGAGAGGCTCTCCGTAAAGTAATTCTGCTACCGTGGCTTCGAGGTCTTCTTTATACGCCGAACGCATTCCAAGCAGAACCATCGGAAGGGACTTCGCCCATGAATCGTTATGGCACATTAACGCCGCTTTAAGTTGCCGATGCACGCGCTCAATCATCCCGTTTGCGCAGGGGTGATATGAGGTGGTTCTAATGCGCTTGGTACCGAATTGCTGCAGTAATCGTTGAAACAAACCTGACTCAAATTGAGAACCCTGATCTGTAGTAATAACCGCCGGAACGCCAAAGCGAGATACCCATTCTTTGGTAAAAGTCTCGGCTACCTCCTCCGCGGTAATGGATCGCATGGGCCAAACCTCGGGCCATCTGGACACTCTGTCTATTGCGGTCAAACAATACCGGTATTCGTCGCTGACGGGCAATGGACCAACAATGTCAATGTGGACGTGCATGAAACGACCGGATGGTATGTCAAAATAACCGACAGGGGTAGAATTGTGTCTTGAAATCTTGCTGCGCTGACATGCTTCACAAGATCGGGCCCAGGCTCGGCAATCTTTTCTAACCGAAGGCCAGACAAAACGCTCTGCCACCAAACGAGTCGTAGCTTGAGCACCGGGATGGCTCAAATTGTGTAACTTATTGAAAGCAGCGCGGCGGAAAGAAGGGGTCAGATAGAGACGTGGCTTACCAGTAGAGATGTCACAGTAAACCGGAGTGTTGGTCCCTGATGTACTGATTTTGGTGAGTTTTAGACTGGAACCACCTTGCAATAAATTAGCAAGTTCATGGTCTGATGCCTGCGACCTAGCCAAAACTTCATAATCTTGATCCAGAGTGATTGCGTCTATGTCAATGCGTGACATAGCATCGGCCACGATATTGTCTTCACCCTTAATGCACTGGATGTCAGTCGTGAATTGGCTAATGAATGATAGCTGGTTAAGTTGTGGAGGTGGAAGTTTCTCACGTCGCTGTAAAAAAGCGTACAAAAGGGGCTTGTGGTCTGTGAAAATTGTTGCATGCTGGACTTCTAAAATGTACCGAAAATGTTGAACACTCTCATAGATCGCTAATAATTCACGGTAATAAGCTGGCCACTGTGCCTGCTGCGGAGTCAACTTTTTGCTGAAAAAGGAAAGTGGATACCACTGGCCGTTTAGATTTTGTTGAAGGCAGGACCCAATGTGAACGCTAGATGCGTCAGTAAATAAACCCAACCTAGCATTGCTGATTGGATGTTGCAGCAGTGTTGCGTTGGAGAGGCTCTTTTTGCAAGCTTCAAATTGTTGCAAGAGTTCGGGTGACCATGGAAATGGCTTTGCACCTTTACTATTAGTTGAAACCAATGCATCAATCAATGGAGCCTGGAATTGCGCAGCACGAGGCACGAATCGACGATAGTAGTTAAGCATACCTAGAAACCGGCGCATACCTTGTACTGTCTCAGGTGGTGGAAAATCCAGCAACGTTTGAATTCGATCCTGAGGGGGTCGCGTACCATCACCACAAACGTGGTAGCCTAAAAATACGGTTTCGCTGACACCTAGGAAACACTTAGAAGGGTTTATTACCACTCCGTAGTCTTGCAGGCGTTTGAAGAGGACACGCAGGTGCTGAAGGTGGGTAGACTCGTCTTTGGAAAATATGAGGATATCGTCTACGTAAGGAAAACAGAATTCGAGACCCCGTGTGACCTCATCGATGAAACGCTGGAACGTTTGGCCAGCGTTCCTTAAACCAAATGTCATATACGGGAATTCGAAGAGGCCAAACGGAGTCACGATGGCAGTTTTTGCAATATCCTCTTCGAAAACCGGAATTTGATGGTAAGCTTTAACGAGATCTAGTGTGCTAAATACCTTGGCACCAGCGAGGTTATGGGCGAAATCATTAATGTGCCGAACCGGGTATCGATCTGGTATGGTCCTGGCGTTCAGGGCGCGGTAGTCGCCGCAAGGGCGCCAAGTCTTGTCTTTTTTAACGGTCATATGTAAAGGTGAAGACCAAGCACTTTTTGACGGCCGGGCTGTCCCGCATCTTACCATTTCTTCGAATTCTTTTTTAGCCGTAACTAGTTTCTGCGGCGCCAAACGTCGAGCTCGACAGGAGACAGGGGGTCCGTCTGTGGTCTTGATGTAGTGCACTGTGTCATGCTTGATGACTCTGGGAAAACCGGGAGGTCGAGTGATATCTGGAAACTCCGCCAGGAGTTGAGTAAATATTGACTTACCAGACGCTACTGCTCGTACGCTGGGCTGGTCAATACTAGCGGTAGAAGCAGCAGATGTTAGTCCAGTAGTACCGTCGACCAATTTCTTATTTCGGCAGTCGGGTAAAAGGTGATAAAATGCCAAAAAATCAGAACCAATAATGGCTGTGCTGACGTCGGCTATCACGAACTGCCAAGTGAAATCGCGGCGCAAACCAAAATTTAATTTAAGGTTTACTGTACCAAAAGTTTGTATACTACTTCCATTAGCGGCACTTAGTTCATAATCAGTAGGCTGCCTGCGTGACGGTAACCAGCGATGTGGAAAACAACAGAGGTCTGACCCGGTGTCAATTAGGAACCGGCGGCTGGTCACGTGGTCCGTGACAAAAAGGCGGCGGCCGATGTTATCGCAATCAGTTGCCGCCGCTACTGACCGCTGGGTGGGTTTTCCGACTCCCAGTCACATGGCCTAGTACATCTAGTTGCTTTTACACCCCATCTCCTGTGGTACCAGCATCGCTTGAAATTGTTCGCTGACCTACTGGAAGATGCTGACCTGCCGGAAGATGTGGACCTGTCACGTATAGGACGGTGTTGCTGCTTCGAGAGTGCAGCTACTTGGTTACTCACAACTTCTAAATGTTGAGCTAATGTAGCTAAAGTTAAGGTTGAAGTTGCCGATGTGCAACAAACAGCAGGTGATGGGGCTAACTCTACGATTTTGTCAGCTAACTCCGACACTTTATCCAAATTGATGTCAGCCTGTGCTGCTAGTATTGCTTGGGCTTGTTGTGGCAGACGACGCAACCAAAGTTGGCGTATAATATTATCATCTGAAAGAACCGTCCCGGCAAGTGAGCGAAGGTGGCGAAGAAATTGGGACGGTTTCCGGTCACCGAGCTCTTCATCACTCAGAAGCTGTCTAACTCTTTTCTCTTGGGAAGTTGAAAGTCTTTGTATAAGGACTTCTTTCAATTTCTCATATTTGCCTTCGATTGGTGGATTTGTTATAAGATCCTCGACCTCACCTGCCAGCCTCTGATCTAGATGGCCTACTACATAATTGTATTTGGTGGTATCACCAACAATATTAGCAATTTGGAATTGGGCTTCCACTTGTGCAAACCAAATTGCAGGCTTGTCAGCCCAAAATGTGGGTAATTTCACTGCTACCCTACAAACCTTTGCCTCGACTTCATTCTGGCCTAGTCGCTTTTGTAATGCTGCATTTTCTGCCATCACTTGCTCAAGTTGTGCCTGAAGCTGTTCATTCGCCATGATGCAAAATCTAAACACAGCAAGTAGCAATAATACCACACACCCGAGCACCGCAGAACAAACAAACAATAATAAATATATTTTTTGGTAATTACAGTACCAAACAGTACAAACAAACCCAAAAGTAAATTAAGCTAGTAGTTAGGCATTCAAACAATATACATAAAATTTTACAACCTCATAAATTATATCAATCAGCTGAGTAATTAGTAATTAAGTAATATTTTTATATGATGCGGGTTAGTTAAAGACGCTTATTACAATGATGTAGATATGTTATTACTTATTAAATGCAAGCAGGCCGGTAGACAGTTAGTAAGTACCTGAGTACTAGGAAAGTTTGTAAACAAATTGTTTGAGTTATTAGTTAACAGTAAAGATGGAAAAAGAGAGATGGATGGTGGAGATGGATGGATGGTTTGTTATTTATATGACATGTTTTCGTTTATTAAATTGGTGAATGATTTTAATTTTTGACATTCGAAAATTTTGGTACGACTTTTTAAATATCGAATGGTGTATTTTTATTATATTTTTATTTTTATCATGTTGACATTATATTTGTGATTTTAATAATTTGATTTGACATAGTGATAATATATTTATGATTTTATATTCTCAAATTCAGCAATATTAGTTTTAAGTTATCTTGCTGCGCCCTAACAGGGTCATGTACTCACTAGTTTAAGCTTAGCGTGTAAAATTGGTTGTGTACATTGTGCATTAAATAAAATAAATAAATAAATAAATTAAAAAAAAAAAAAAAGGAAGAAAAAAACTTGCGTGAGGCGGTTAGGAATGTCCAGCGCTGCTTATCATTGGTTCAGTTTTCACTTTACACTTGCACTCAAAGCACACACAACATGCAATCATGCACTCTGGTTGTTCCGGCGATTGCAGTCGTAAGGTACCAACTGCAAGTTGTAGTCTGTACGTCTGCAGAAACGCGATGAAATTCTCGTAGCGTAGATGTACCGTAGACCGACCGATGTAGCGTCGGGACTGTAGTTGGGCGTCGGCAGTGTCGTAATCAGCGTCAAAATGATTATGGTACTTGTATGCTCTCGTTTGAAACGCGACGACAGACGCAGGACGACGCACGCAGTGAGCACTCCGGCGCCGGCTTTTGGCACTTGTTTGTCTAGCTACTGATTACAGGTAGCGTGATTTTGTAGTCGCGGTCACCAATGCGGGATTAGCTGCTCCCGAACATTCGGAATAAAACCATTCGCTGTGATAATAGGTTATACAATTTAATCAGCCAGGAACGCTCACAAAATTCTAGTACGCTGAATAGATTGATACTATCAGGAAAACAAGTGATAGGCGCACAATAGGAATAGTGACAACCAGGATTAATAATTTACCAAACACCAGAAAAATAATCGTCCAAAAACCGTAGTGACGTGTCACTATCGTAGGGATGTTACATAGTAATTTTAGGTGAATGATGTGTTCATCGCCACACAGTAATGCTGCGGACGCATCTGCGTCTATCGTGACAAAGCAATGCGTGCCTAAGCTTCGTATGTTTTGCTCGCTAAAAAGTTATCGCGCTAATGCGGTGGTTACATTAGCGGCATCGCCACGTTTATTATGTACCGCCACCCGGGCGATAAATGCTACGCAGCCCGAACTATCGCGACGATAACCGTTAATGGTTGGTCACATCTGCGTGTATTGTATCACTGTGCGAAGTTTCGTCACGATAGACGCAGTTGATAGATGGCGCTGGCCGTCATGTAAACATTGCACTCCGTTACTGATTTCTCTTAAAAATATAAAACTCAGTTGTATATTCCCGATTTTCTTATTAATTTAATTCTAACAGTGCGAATAACTAGTGATAATGTTATCTCAACTTAACTACTGCAAATAACGAAGAAAAAAGTGTTATTCAATGGTGTGTTAAATATAGCTAAACTGAGACTGTGTTGTGTTTTAGTGCATCAGAAACATTACGAACTATAAACTAACTACTGTGGACTAACTATTCGTTTAAGTGATTAACTAAAAAAACTCAAAACAAGTGTCGAATAAAAAAAGTACAAACATTGTGTCCAAAGGTCAAACTAATTCAAATCCAAATCTCTAACGAACTTTGAAAAAACCAACCAGATAAGGAATACCAATTTCGACATCTAATTATAACGCTGAATAGCTGTCTAAACCGTGCGTTGACTGCCACGCTATATATCGAGGGTTCGCGTCGCACCACGCGCAAGTACTTTTTTTTTTTTTTTTTTTTTTTTTTTTTTTTTTTTTTTTTTTTTTTTTTTTTTTTTTTTTTGGCTCCTTTGTTGATTTAATTCTCATTTCTCATTATTAGCGCCATCTGCGACAATTATGGCGAACTAATTAAGTGACCTGCGGCCTGCCACCTACAATATAATTAGTGTACCTCAACTTATCGACCTACGATCTGGCACCTCTGTCAATTAATATTTGTTGGTATTGCCACCTTTCTCCGCAAGATGCCATCAGAGTGTGCTGGTTGTAAACAGCTTATAAAAGATAGCCGATTCCTAGCTTGTGCTAATTGTAAGTGTTCGTATGATTTGGAGTGTGCTAATGTACTTCACAACCAATTCATACATATGACTGTCAAGCAAAAATCAAGCTGGGTTTGTCACGAATGTCGCTGTAAAAGACCAAAAGCAATAAATTCTGCCACACCAGCGAGCCCAATGTTATCCCAGCGCTCAGACGCAGATGTCGATGACTCAGCTAATGTAACAGTAAGGCGTAATAAAACGATAACTGCTACTCAGTCGAGCACTCATTGCCCAAATACACGCGGGTCAACGCTAAATGAATGCACTCTCGAAACTGTTCTGATGGAGCTGCGTGCGTTCCGCGAAGAAAGTGTGACTAGATACCTTAATCAAGAAACCTCTATAAATAAAGTGGCTGAAGATATCAAAGAAATAAGATGTTCTATAGATAATCTTCATGGCATCCTTCGGACGGACGTTGACAAACTGTTGGTGACATCAGATGTCGCTTCTAGCGCACAAGCCACACTGCAGCTGCAGTGTGATGAAAATTCAAAGCGTGTAGCTGACCTGGAGATGAAAAATTTTGGCTGTGAAATTATGATCCAAAGACAACGTATTGATGTCATAGAAAAGCAAGTAATTGGCAATAAAAAATCTTCACACGCACAAGTAAATTGGGTGCATAATAATAATCATAACTTATCCCTCGATGTATCAGATCCCATAGCTTCGTCTCTGCAGATACCGAACCATATCTCACCACCATCATCTGCCTACAGTGCAGTGGCACGACCACAGATAAGTAGCGAGCCTCCCCCCACAAACACGTACAGCACACGAATATTTACGACGGGGAAAACTCAATCGCGCCCTCGCCGATCTGTCATACGTGCGACTGGTGTTGCCGATACTGATTTAAAAACCCTGGAGCCTGTCAAGTACATTCATGCTTGGAATTTCCATCCAGACGTATCTGTGGAGAGCATTCGTTCTTACCTAAATAAAAAACACCCAAACATCATGACTTTCTCCATAAAAAAGCCTGATCCTGAGCACTCCAGACATAACTGTTTCATATTGGGAGTCCCATTGCAGCTGTTTGACTTCTATATGTCACCCAACAATTGGCCAACAAACACATCACTCCAAGAATGGTTCACCTACCGCAATGCGAAGAAGAAGACCGAACCCAGCGAATCCAGAGAATCGTTTTTTCGTGAGGAAAACTAAAAAGCTGGATATGATTTTCTACCAGAATGTCCGGGGATTAAAGTCAAGGCGTTCGGAAACCAAGAATTTATTATACACCTTCCCAAGTAATCTATTAGCCTTAACAGAAACTGGGCTCGATGACAGCGTGTTTGACTCTGAGGTGTTCCCGCGAGAATACGCCGTGCTGCGGTGTGACCGAGTGGGGCGCGGCGGCGGGGGCGTGCTGCTGGCCGCGCGCGCGCCCTACTCACTCACACGTTTGGACTGTAAGTCTGAACAGTGCGACGAAATTATATGTGCAATAGTTACCAAAGGTCGATTACGCTTTGCTTGCTGTATTGTTTACTTGGCACCTAATGTACCTGATGCTAGATATTATGGTTTTTTTAACTGTATAAGAAAGATTATGTATGAATTTAACAAACTACCTCTTATTGTATTAGGTGATTTTAACCTTCATTCCGCTAGTGTAACCATACGTGATGACTTTGAATTATTTCTTTCTGAATGTAATTTAATACAACAAAATAGAATTTTAAACGATCTTGGCAGAATGTTGGATTTGATTTTGGTTAACTCATGTGTGGCGGGAATCTCAGTTTCAGCATGTTCCGGCATTGTCTCGCCTGAAATACATCATAAGCCGTTAGATATCTCTATCAATATCAACACACCGTACGCAACCTTGAACAACAATAATACCTACTACCCTAATGACTCGACCACAAGTATAACTTTTGAGCGTAACTTCCGTAAGGCAGACTTTTTAGTGTTATACTCTGAACTAGCTGCTTTAGACTGGGAGCCCGTGTATTCATGTGATGATGTTAACGTTGCTGTTGAGACCTTTTATGAGCTAATTAACAATATTGTTGGTCAAACCGTTCCTTTCAAAAAGATAAAACCATTGCGACTGAATTACCCCAAATGGTTTACGTCTGTTTCTATTGAACTAAACAACCTTAAAAACCATTACCACAAGCTCTACAAGCAGAATAATAATGACCAATTGCATTATGCATTTTTTACCTATTATAGGCGCTTATTAATGAGAAGTACGGGCGCAGATTTTGCTATTTACACTAATCGTATTCAGTCAAATATCAAATGTGACCCCAAAACCTTCTGGGCATATGTGAAAAGTAACAGAGAAAATAATGAGCAGGCTACCTTTGGTGATATGTCGCCAACGCAAGTGGCAGACGCGTTTTCAAATTATTTTAGTAGCGTTTTTCTATCAAAGTTACCATCATTAGATCCCGAGCATGCTATGGCTACTGCGAATGCGTCTCCTAATAATATGTCCTATCCTTTTAATATTGATTACGTTCACGAATCCGAAGTTCGTAGCGCTATGGCTCGGCTTCCTCCTAAATCTACTCAAGGTCCGGATGGAATACCACAGTATTTGGTTAAGGACGGCTGTGAAATTTTCAAATTGCCTTTGCAATTTATCTTCAACCTGTCTATTACGACGAGCATATATCCAACGGAGTGGAAAACATCCAAAGTACTCCCGGTACATAAAAGCGGCCCAAAAAGTGACGTAAAAAACTATAGGCCAATAGCTGTTTTATCCATATTCGGCAAAGTATTCGAATCGGTATTATATAAAAGGATATTTAATATACTGCAACGGTGGTTCGCAGAAGAGCAGCACGGATTCCTTCCCAATCGCTCAACCACGTCTAATTTATTTAACATTACTACAATCTTAGCCAAAAATCTTAACGACAAAAGGCAGATCGATGTAGCCTATTTCGATTTTCAGAAGGCCTTTGACCGGGTTGACAACGACATACTTCTATGTAAACTGGCATTGGCAGGTTTCTCTGTGACATCGCTTAATTTCTTCGCAAACTATCTGCGCGACCGCAAGCAATTTGTAACATACAAATATGCCAATTCAGAGCGCTACTCGGTCACTTCTGGCATAGGGCAGGGCACTAACCTCGGACCCCTTCTTTTCCTAATAGTAGTTAACGATCTTCCCACATATGTAAAACACTCCACAGTCATAATGTACGCTGATGATGTCAAAGTTGCTCTTCCAATATCTAACTCTAGTGATACGGCCACACTTCAACTCGACATCGACAACATTCACACTTGGAGCACTATAAACAACCTCAACTTAAACATTAGTAAATGCGCGGTCATGACCTACTCAAAGGCCACGCAACCCTTACACAACATCTACACTATGAACAATGAGCCCCTGAAACGCGTTTTAACCGTACGTGATCTGGGTGCTCAGTTTGATCCACATCTTACATTTAACCAGCACATACTACAGACCTGCAACAAGTCCCGCAAAAACTTAGGTTTTGTCTTGCGTCAGGCCAAAATTTTTACTAATCGTCAAGCACTGGCCATGCTGTACAACTCCTTCATCCGCAGTTTGCTAGAGACTAACTGTGCAATCTGGAGCCCTCATGAAAAAGTGTATACACTGGCCATCGAAAAGGTTCAGAAGTCTTTTGTCCGTTACCTCTACTTAAAACTGTATGGATATTACCCGTACATGTACCCAACATCATTTGTGCTAGGTATGGTGGGCTACCAAAGTTTAGAAGTAAGGAGAAATCTTAGTCTCGTTAAATATTTCATCCGCCTAATTCGTGGTACATCTTTCAATTCATTTTTACTACAGCACATCCCCTTTAACATCCCACTACCCATTAGACACACACTTCGCCCTCGCCAACGTCCTCTATTTTCAATACCTCAAACCAGTACCATAACCCTCAAGGCCAGTCCATTGTACCTAGCCCTCACCCATATTAACAACATTTTGCTGTATGACGAATCCTCAGATGTCTTCGCGAGTACTGAACTGAGATTCCTGAACACTGCTACTCGATACCTGGAATCCATTGCCACTCCCAGTACAATCTCCTTGGAGTGAATAATTAAATTAATTTGTTTCTTGTTAATCAATTTTATTCCTATTTTATCCCAATTATATCTAATCTTATCGAATTTTGTCTACTGTTATCTAATTTTTGCCTAATCTTGACTAATTTCATTTCAACAAAATTTGTCTACTTTTATGTAATTTAATCTAATTTTAATTTTATGACTGTGTGTGTAATTAACTAATTACTAATAGATATTGACCTATAACTTGTATGTGTGGTGCAAACTGTTAATGTAAGTTGGTTTTTTTTTTTTTTTTTTTTTTTTTTTTTTTTAATAAATAAATAATAAATAAATAAAGTTGCGACCGCAGCATTAGGATTAGTTGGGGTAGGTAGAGCGTTCAAGATTTCTTCCAGGTTTTTTTAGTGTGGCCAGGTATTTAGGCATACATACTTAATAATCCTGTGCCCTATATCTATTAACACATATTTGGTACGTGCAGTATATAATTTTATTGAAATAAATTCACCATTGTATATAAAACAGGTAATAAATAAATGCGCGATAGACTTCTGGCATTAGATTTGCGTCAGTAACCGTATTAGGATTCAGGGATGTGGTTTGAATTACCTGTGTATATACCTATGTAAAAATATTGATATTATGAGCAGCAGATACTACCTACCTACTTGTTAGTATTTAAAGTACCTACCTACAGTAAATATATATTAATTTATTTTTGTATAGGTACTCCAACGACTTATTCACTAATAACATATTACACAAACGAACTTTTATATCTTTTAGTATGGTGAATTTGCCACTTAAAGAAGTACACAGATAAAAAATACATACCAATTATGAGGGAAAAAATAATAATAGTATTCTGTTGGTTTTGGTGATGATGACGTAGCTAAGTAGCGTAGTCCGTAGATAAGGAGCTCGTGGCTAAGTCATAACAGCTGCACGGGACGGTACATCAGATTTAGCTAGGCTTGCCGGGTTGGCCCGTGGATGGGTGACGATCTTTACATATATACCGAGACTCTTCCGTGCCTCGGAAAGCACGATAAGCCGTTGGTCCCGCCTGTCATTCGTGGATCTTTGACAGTCGTTACGGGTCGTCAGAAGCCCGAAAGTCTGACAACCAGTCTTACCAAGGGGTTTCGAATTACCTAGGTACTGGGTTGTGGAGGTCAGATAGGCAGTCGCTCCATGTAAAAAATACTGGTATTCAGCTTCTTGCGATTAGACTGGAAGCTGATTCCAACATAGGTGGGAAAAGGCTAGGCGGATTGTTTTTTTTTATTTGTTGATGATGACGTAGTGCAATAGGTAAAACGAAAATCGCACTGCTAGAGTTATTTTATTATCGTCACTCTGTAAAATTAATTCATTAACTACGGATGGAATGATAAACGGAAAACCTAACTTTTATATTCTGTTCTAAGATTTTGTTCTTTTAAAATATTAGACGGCCATCAGAGGGCCTTACCACAAAGGCGTGACGTAATCGTATAACGAAATTAGAACGATTTTTAACCCCGGCGCAAAAAAGAGGGGTGTTTTAAGCTATGTGTGTGTGTCTGTCTGTGGCACCGTAGCTCTTAAACGGGTGAACTGATTTGAATTCGTTTTTTTTTATTTGAAAGCAGGTTTTCTAGCGATGGTTCTTAGTTCTTTTATCAAAATCGGTTCACCCGTTTGGAGATTATCTGATCTTTTCTAGTTGATGAATGGATGTGAGCGTCTTCCACAGGTCTGATCGATTTAAAATTTGGTGTTCTGTTACTTCAATGATATAAGAAGAACATCCTAACCTTATACTGATGCTGCAGCCATCACCTGGAATTTGCAGGATACCCAATTCCCTTATTAATCAAAAAAATAAATGATAAAGGCATTGCAAGCAACGCATTTGCTAATAAACAATAAATTCTAAATGAATGGTTACAATGCGTTTAATATTTCCTGTTCGTTGTGGTTGTACTGATGGGTTCCAAATGATTAGAACGTGAGTCAATAATGTAATCCGGTGTACTGACGCAATTACCGACACTAATGAAAGGATTTGCTGGAATTACGCAGGATGTGACTGGCATACCTTGGATATGTGAAACAATACATTTAAATAACTATTGGACACTTACCTTGGTGTTCGTAGTTTTCAAAATATCCTTACTTATATCATCATCATCATTTCAGTCGAAAGTCCTCCACTGCTGGACATAGGTCTCCCCCAAGCACCGCCACTTCGACCGATTCTGTGCTTTCCGCATCCAGCGGATTCCTGTGGCCTTTACAAGGTCATCGGTTCATATTATGTGAGGCCTATGACCATACTGAAATTGAAAAAAAAAATGTTGCGGTAGTAAAAAGGTAGTAATTATTTACAAAAAGATAAATTAGTTGTGTCGTCCGGAACTATGAAAAAATAAATGGTCCAGACATCCTGATTTCAGAATGTCTGACTACTTTCTCTACTCGTTTTTTCGCTGTCAGTCGAGGTACTAAATATTTGAAGTTAGGTATCAAATAGTAGCAAAAAAGTAGTGCATTTTGGTAATTTGTAAACAACAAATATCTCTTTTGGTCCCTGGACCAAAAGAGATATTTGATGTCGATCATTGTCGATTATTGTATTTGATTCGTAAGCGTCAGAACCCAGGGGTTCTGACTCTTACGAATATATGATTGAAGAAATGCTAAAAGAACATTACCGTTTATTTTGTAAAAGGCGTTTGAACTGATGAATTTAAAATCAATGTTATGTGGTGTTGCGTTTTGTGAGATAATATCTCACCATCGCATAACATAATTTAAGCAATGTACGGTCGACGATGGCGCACATATATTATATTTTGTATACCTTCGAAGGTCGGCATTAAGCTTCGTACAGACCAGCGCGACGCGACGCCGCGACGCGACTCGAACAATACAATTTCTAAGAAAACTTGACGGTATAAAGCTTCGTGCAGATCAGCGCGACGCTACAACGCGACGCGACACCGGTTATTGTTATACCGTCAAGTTTTCTTAGAATTTGTATTGTTCGTGTCGCGGCGCAGCGTCGCGTCGCGCTGGTCTGTACGAGCTTTAACAATAACCGGTGTCGCGTCGCGCTAGTCTGCACGAAGCTTTATGCGGACCTGCGACCGGAAAGGTCGGAACTTCGACCGCCAAATATTGTTAAATAACATACCTACTATTCAATTGGAATATTTTTTTAAATATTATTGCCACGTATAATCCAATTTCATTAGTTAGTTTAGCTTTAGTAGGTAGATACAGCTGGACTTATAAGCTCGATAAGCTGTGCTGTGTGGCGCAAGAGAAAGCATTTTATGTGCGGGTGCAAATGTTTAAAACTGCTCATAATAATTACCTTGTACTAACATTATAAAAAAAAAAACAACTTATAATTATTATCGGATCCCACTTAAAAAATGACTTGCTGACCCCTGCCTTAGACCATAGGCAGTCACTGTCACTTCGTATTTCTACAACGACTTTCAACAGGATTGACATAAGCTTATGTCAGTCCCTTATATTTTTGTTTTTTCAATTATCTTTATAGCTGATAGAATGTCCTTCTATTTAGTCCCTCAGTTCCTTCTTTTCCTATATTTCATCAAGATTTCCTCCACAATTCTCTGCTTCTTCATACATGGCTATACTCTGTCTCGATCCAGTCCCGTGACGTCAGCGGACACGGTTCGAATGCTCGGCCATCTTGTGCGTCACTCTGCTCAACTTATGGCTCCCGCTGCCGTAAGGAACCAGAGCGTACGTGCTTGAAGGCAAGGTTGGTTACTATGAGCGATGTACTGATAGGCTGGTTGTTCCAAGGAGAATTGCATATGAAAACATAAAGAAAGCATGTACTTGTATAATAATAAAATTATGAGCAACATGGTCATAAACAAAGCTTACAGTTTTTACAACGCAAAGCTTGGTTTGATATTTATTTTATTTATTCAATTATTGATTGTGGATATAATTTTGTTCTCTTTTTTTTTGTGTCAAATGCGTGTGTTGTGTAAATTGAAGATTGATTTAAATAGTTTCATTTTTAGTCAATATTTTCATCTTTAGATATAGATTGCTTATTTAAAAATAAGCACTACTATTTATATTTGCATGCCAAAATACGGCGAAATGTGTCATCGCACAAGAATACATATTTAGTTACACCTTTGTATTACCGCATTTAAAGCAAATAAATGACTTTGACTTGTAAACCGTTGAATCAATTTTATTGCAGAACCAACAATTTCAAATAAAAAAAAAACATCTAGGTACTTCATTATTCTACATTTTCCTAGTTTAATCTTGCTCAAATTAATAATCATCTTATGGGTCAACCAGTGGTAAAAGCCGCAACTTTTAGATTAGGGACGTTTTAGGTCGTAAGTTCGGCACGCAGGCAGGCACTTTGTGTAAAATTATTTCATGACCATTGCACTCAAAACGCTGAAGGTAAACATCGTGATGAAACCGACATGTCCTAAAACCGAACATTCGAAGACACGTTATAACCAACCCACACTGGACCCGCGTGGTCGATTACGGCCCTGTTCCCGGATCCCACAGAGATTAGGCCTGTGTCACAGCAGTGGGAACCACTGTAAACTACCCTTTGTCCATGTTACTTTGGATTTTCTTTTATATTTATTTAGTTAAACTTTTTACACTCAAAAAAGTACAAAGGCGGACTTATTCTCTACCAGTCAACTAAGGGTGGTGAAGAGATTAGATGGCAGGTGCTCTATTTAAGAGGAACAAAGAAAAAAAAAAAAAAAAAAATTATAACTAAAATAGATACAACAATACATAAATAGGTTACAAACTACATATACATACATACATATTTACTATAATATATACCTATATTAAATATATCTACATATATACTAAATCAAGGGAGAGAGGTGTTGAGATGACTCTACTCTATTTTGAAAATAACTCCACATATAATAAATAATTATATAATTATTGATAGGCTCTCGTTTGACCACTAGCACATCTGATGGTAAGCGATGACGTGGTTGACGGTACGCTTGCTTAGAAGTAAGCTATTCGCTCTGGACTTGAAGAGTCCCAGGATATTGCTATTTGGAAACACAGACTCCGGCAGGGAGTTCCACTCCTTAGACCTTGTACACACTAGTATCATCATCGCTCGTTTGGACGCAAAATTACTCACATGATCGCGTGTCATTTTGCGTCCCAACTACCGATAATGATACAAGGCGGTGCAATATAACAGAGATCTGCAGTGCTATTCTGTAACCATCTCACCGTGAAAACTTAGGTGAAGTGAGCGTGGAGTGAGCTGTTATTCCACAGGGATTGACACTATTGACAGCTCACTTCACCCAAGTTTTCACGGTGAGATGTTTACAGAATAGCATGGCTTATAATCCGAATGATACAAATGTGGACAAGGCTTGAGCTGTACCCACAAAGAAAGTGTTCCCAAAACGTTTTGCGCGTATGGGTGCGATGTATAAAGCGGATTGATGTTTTCTTTCCAATTATCCTCTGTCAGTGATCACTATCATCACCTTATCATCCAGTACCAAAAGGCAGTCCACTAACTTTTGTTTCACAACATTGCTCAAACAAATAATCTATGCATCTTTTCTTTGTTTTCTTTCTCCCTCTCCACCAACATAATACACTTTATTTCGCACTCTCTCAATCAAAAGCATTTCCATCATTATTAAATCATCTCAGTACATTACCTACCTTTACACTCATTTAAATACTATGTACATATACTAGTATACCCTGTGACGTCAACTGACACGCTCTGAATACTTCTTCGTCTCGTGCGTCATAGTGACGTCATTGCACTCTTTGAAAGGCTTTCTACCAACGCCCGCGCCGCTTTTGGGATGCATCAGACAATCTGAACTGCATGTTTTAAATATGCTTATGTGATTGGTGGAGGGTCGAGGACATTGTTTCGAAACGGATGCGTGATATGATGTGGGGAATGTGAATGAAGACGTTACTTGTAGAAAAAGCGAGTTGGTTAGGTTTTGGCAAGTGATGAATGAATTTGTAAGTCAGTCTTTTCCTGTCTCTAAGCCGATATTACGTTAGAATACCTAAGGGAAACAATGTTTAGACTAAATCTAGGTTAACCCTTAAACTGAAAATCATAAGATTAAGGGATCCCGCGCACTAGACGGCCACGACCACAACCAGTGGTCGCAGCGACCAGGTCTACTATAGAAACCGATACGAATTGGGCGCAACGTCAACTAGCCGCAGACCATACAATACTGCTAGACCGTCTAGGGCGCGAGATCCCTGAGAAAGTTTTCTGATCCTAGCAATGCACCAGTTTTAGGAACTGTCTATTAGATTCTCATGCACAGTTTGCCTAGAACTGTTCAGTATGATGTGACGCAGGTAGACGGGCGTTGTTATTTATAAATTAATTAATTATTGAGTTGGTTATATTGAAAATTCAAAGTCAATGTCAACTTCAAAGTCAAATAATTTATTTCAATTAGGCACATGAAAGGCACTTTTGAACGTCAAAATTTACAAAAAATAGAATTGATTCAAGTCGCCCTTTCCAAAAGATAGTTTTCGTATGGAGAAGAATGGGCATGAAACTCCACCGTTACTCTTTTAAAATAAATATATAAATAAAAAATAAACGCTTGTTTTTTACGAAAAGTAAATATGTAGATAGAATAGATATCGGTTATGACAAGGATTTGAAAGTCGCTGTCGCGCCTACTGCTTATGGTAATAGTTAAATTCATGACGTCAACGAGAAAATGCACGAGTCATTGAAAGCCGCATACTAACATACTTATTGTAGAAACAGCTGTTTGTAAGTAGCAGTTGTATGAATGTTTTTACATTCATATTTTTAGAAATTACCACATTTTATATAAACTTCTCAATTCAAGTCTTTCAAATATTCTTTCGTAAAGAAGTCGATTCATAAGTGCATTTTTATTACTGATATTTTTATGTGTTTTTTAATATTCACTATGAAAAAAATGATGAAATAAGTATCACCAACGCGTTATGCAAACTTTTCATAACCTTTGTACATCCTAAGTTGGATGATGCGAAGTTATTCAATTAGACCAGTCAATTAGTGTAGTAGTGCTTCAGAAACAAGCCAAATACGAAGTTTCATAAACAGACACACACCCACTTTAAATTAATAAAGTACAATGACTCAGGAAGACTGAATGAACAAACAAATCATCACATATTTCAATACACGACCGACCACAATACTGACCGACCCTTTTAACTTTTTTTAAAGCCGTCAAAATACAGTGGAAGTAAAATCAAAGCTCTTAAAGTCAAATTAAAATAATAACGATGAATTACCAAATAACTTGAAGAAGTTCGTTGACCTTAAGGTGAAGTCACCAAAGATTGGCGCCCATCATTAAAATGAAGTAAAAACGGTGATGCCAATAAAATTGCCCAGCGGATGGTAGCTCAATGCCTCGAATTAAAAGTAATAACGGTTTGGGGCGATTATTCTTGTAATAGTTGAAGTATTCTCGTTGATGTAAGAATATTAGACACTTTTGCGTAATACTAGAGGGCTCGCTTTGCGCCAACCAATCAGCTTGCTGCGATAAAGCAAAGTCGAAAATATAACACCAAAAATATGAGACACGTTGTGTGAAAAAGTCGTTTTTCTGATTCCTAGTCGCGTTTTTTAATACCCAGTACCAACTTAATCGACTCATAAATTCTTTTATCGTTGTTTATTAGCCTTGGCCTCTAACAGTTCAATACAAATGTTACATAACAAAAAATTCTTTAACAATGACGTCACTGCATTGTCGTAGACCCATCCCATTTGCATTTGCTTGACGTTCACGTGGCAAGACGCGGCCTTACAATGTCGAACAATAGTAATATTGAAATCATACACAAACAAAATAATAATGAAGGTACGCGAATTTATGAATGAAAATTAAATAAAATCTGCATCGACATTGGTTTTTTGATAGGTTGAGTAAATACAGATTTTTTAAATTTATTTTTGCCTATCTAACTGTTAACGTTGACTTATTGGTGATTCGCCTGAATTTACTCGCGCGAAACGGGCGAATCGACACTTTTAAATTATATATAACTCACACGAAATTAATTTATTTGTAGGCGAATCGACAAATCCAGAAATCGATTCGTCTACATATAAATTAGGTAACATTGTGCGAATGGCCTCAAAAAAAAAAAAAAAAAATTTAAACCTGTCAATTCAACCGTTTCGGGCGAGTAAATTCGGGCGAATCACAAATATTGCGTAAATTCGATATTATAATTTCGACCTTACAAACAGGATTTTATGCGATTATAAATGCGAAAGTGTGTTTGTTTGTTACCCTTTCACGCTAAAACGGCTGAACGGATTTGGATGAAATTTGGCACATTGGTAGACCATGACCTGGAGAAGGACATAGGGTACCTTTTATCCCGATATTCACACGGAATCGAGACTTATGCGGATGAAACCGCGGGGCGCAGCTAGTATTACTATATTTTCTGCGCGTTACTTACCGTAGAGGTTAATAAGAACTCTCAAGTTTAATCATCAAAGTGACGAGTAAAGAGGGTGTTTATTCAAATATATCTCTACTTTTCTTTTTCGTGTGGTTAGTGACTAACCTGGTTTTAGACTTTTTATGGCGGCCATGGGCCTCTGACTTGGCTTCACATGCCATCGAGAAATATCTCCCACGCATGCCGGTTTCCTCACGATGTTTTCCTTCACCATTTATCAAGCAAGTGATAATTATACAATACGCATATGAATCCGAAAAGTCAGAGATCTCTATTTTTACACATAAGATATAAAGCTGAAGAGTTTGTTTGTTTGACGCAGGTAGCACACCTCAGCGAAACCGCAGTAGTTCCAACTCAACAGGCTCGCGTCATGTTCAGTTACTCTAATCGGATGCCAGTAGCGGAACATGATGCCAGCCAGCAAGTTGAATTAAACTCCTGCGGTTTCGCTGCTATGGTTTCGTGGCGGAGGTGTGTTACCTGCGTTAATTAGTTGAATTGAACTACTGCGGTTTCGCTACTATGGTTTCGCGGCGGAGGTGTGCTACTGGCGTGAACGCGCTAATCTCTGGAACTAACCGTCTGATTTAAAATTGTAATAATCAGATAGTAGCCAACTCAACCACTGCAATACAAATAACAGATTTTCGAACAACATTTATGGTTAATAGTGAAGTATTAAGTGAATAACACTCATTATATACAAATTATATACTTACCATACAATGAATTCGCATACCTCAACATACGTAGGATGACGTGTGAAGAATTATATTTATATATATTTAACAGCACCGATTTGTATACAAATACGGTATGATTGGATTTCAAGAGGCAGTTTAACTGTCAACTGTAAACATGGTACTAGAGTGTACTTAACTATTTCTTTTCTTGTGACTTGATTCCTTAAATTAAGTTTTCCGGGCTTACTGATAAGATCCGTCGTTTATACCCTACAGCTTGGTAAAAAAGAGTTTGGAAAAAATGAGGGCGCCACTGTCGCACTTAGGTCACTTGAAATGGGAAGTAAGTAAAAGAATTTAAACAAATTGTTAAAGTAAATGTGAAGCAAAAAACGCTGCTTGTGGATGACTCAAAACCTATCAGCACTTGTCGGCAAAGTAGTGCTGTCATCGTAGGTCTGCATTAAAAAGGATCCGCAGTTTTAGCCCGCGAAATTCAAATTTTCTTACGTTATTTGCATTTTGCAAGCCAGTGTCACTGTATGTACAACTGCGTATGCACCTTAAGTAAAATATTGCCAAGGTGTACGTTTGTGATGATCATTTAATACAGTCTCTTGTAGGTCACTAGGACATAGATCTTCCCAACTTGCACACTAACAATAATTTATACAAAATATTGTAAAACATTTTAAAAGAGTAGTTATGGAGTTTCTTGCCCATTCTTCTCCTCACGAAACTACATTTTGGGGGCGATTAGAATCAATTCTATTTATTTATTATTTATTTAAGACTTTAAGCCCACAAATGTACAGAGGCGGACTTAATGCCGTAGGTATTTTCTACCAGTCAACCTTTGGGTGATGCAGAGATAAACAGTGGTAGGTGCAATATTGAAAATTGTCGAATAAATATTTATTTAAATATTTATGATATACATATACCTATTAACCTATATATATATAATACTATATAAATAAATACAAGAACAGATAAATACACATAAATACACGAATATACTAAAACAAATAAGACAAACAATGAGAAAACATTACCGTTGTGATGATACTGCCAGCTTCCAGCTTTAATTTTTTGACATTCAAAAGTAACTTTTATGTTAGGCACATAATTAAAAACAATAATTTGAGTTTGACTTTAACACCGCTGGTTTATCTAGCAGGGTATGCTAGACATAGGTAACTTATCGATCAATGTTCTATGCTGAACATGGCTTTCAATATACCGCGACTACGATATAGGTAGGCACTATAAAATCACCAGGCTTGCCAACCAGATTGATGACGTCACCATGTTGCGTAAAATAGGAGAGCTTTATGCCTTATCAGGGGACTTGAAAAGCCCCAGCCCCAGCTCCAACTTATAAGTTTGTAAAAGCCACTTTCTGCAGTATTATAACGGTGGATTCGGAAAAACTAATTAATTCTGGGCTTCGAATAATCCCCTCACAGTTTTAATATTTACGTGAATCACACAGAACCATGGTATCTATTTGTAAATAACCACATAGCAGTTTTCATATCAGTACACACGAACTCAAAGACGTATTAATTTTTTCCCAAGGTCCTTATAAACACGTTTTGCTTATATGCTTCACTCACCTGCGTCATGGTTTGCCTCCGTTTTCTATTTAGTGCTCAACCGCTAAAGAAGTTAAGTGAAAAAATTGTTATTCGTGTTTACTGGACGATGTGGTTGGTATACATATCTGGTATGTGTTTGTCTGTTTAAGTTGGTAAATAAGTCGATAGATAGACTGTAGAATTATAGTTGTTATTGCCGCCTAAAGACTGTAGCAAATATCATTGGGTTGCCAATGCAATATCAGAACTCTTACGGAAATTGAAAAGTGTAGAAGTAGACACGAAGATGCTTGGATTTCGGTGCAGGTATAATGTTGAGCCTTTATGCAAATACCGAATAACATACCGGCTTTGTGGTTAAGGGTTCCATATAGTCGACCCACAATCGCAAACTATGTATGCCCAAGTTGTTTTCCGGAAATTATACAAAATCCGGGTCCCTTTCCAAGTTCTAACGGACCTACCATACAACATTTATGAAGTCTAGGCTTTCGTAGTCCAGTCACTATGTATGTGTGCTCAATTTGTTTCCTGTACTGTACTAAATCCGACTCCCTTTCCTGAAAAGATCTACCGGATCTACCACCTTTTCTTATAGTTGTGCTGCAACAATAAAACTCCTCTTATAACCACAAAATGACTAGTCAGTCTATTCACCTAAAAAATTGTCCGTCGGTCATGCAAAGTCATGCCAGGTCGGGGCAAGGACTCAGGTCATTAACTAGGCAATCTGGGTCGAATCTACGAAAACAATTCGTTATTTTTTACCGTTGTTTTTTTTCGAAGACACAGTTTTAAGTAGTTTCCTGTTCTTTGAAGAAAGAATGTTGCAAAAAATGTACAAGGTGGCATTGGTCTACTGGTTAAAGGTCGCTGCATACTGGACTGCGTTAGGATGTGGACGGGGCGGAGACGGAACGTAGTGTTATGAAAAGACGGACGGGTGTTCACGCCGGTAGCACACCTTCATCGCGAAACCATAGCAGCGAAACCGCAGTAGTTCAATAAAACGACTCGAGCCAGTTGAATTGAACTACTGCGGTTTCGCGGCGGAGGAGTGCTGTCGGCGTCAATGCTGAAGAATAACGAGAGTGACGGGAAATTAATGTGCTAGTATGGAGAACAAGAAAAGCAAAGCTCTCCGGAGCGACCGGAGTGACTGTGTCCAGCGGAACTACGGACGGGACGAGCTGCGTGCGGGGCGGGACGTGCTAATCATCGTCACCGACGATATCTTTCCCGTCCCTTGGGTGGCACGTCGGGGTCCCGTACGTGTACCCGTGACGTATGCTTTTTCGTATACATTGTCTATGAAACGATGTTTCCAAAAATTTGTCGTCTCGTTCCTTCCGGATTAAAACACGTTGCGTATACAGCGACCTTAAACTGGATACCTATTTTTTGCCTCAGTCGTTGTTTCAGAGACAATGTTAAAAATTCTAAAAAGGCTGTCTAAAATTCTGTAAAATATTGCAAAAGAAAAAAATATTACGTGGAAAATTGTGAAATAAGATCTAGACGAAAAATTTGAACCATTCCATTCCATTTACTAATAATAATCTGGTAATTCATTCAACATTTTTGAGAAAATAGAGGTACAAACATACCTTCCTCTTTTGGTGTAAGTTTAATGAATCTGCAATATGATAATATATTGCTCTGAAATACCGCATATTTCTACTACCGTTTTCCCACTTGACGTGATTTCATGATTGATGACGATATAACTATGCTGATATATTCTGCGTTTTCCTTTGACTTTTAGATTAAGTATAGGCTGCATGTGATTTTCCTGTAGTTTTACAGAGTCAATGCTCCGTGTTTCGTCAATGACCGCGCGTGATTAAGCAGCATAATTTGCAACGGACCTGAATCACTTTATCATGAAATAACACAATTTTTAGGAAGTTAAGTAGGTACCTTCAGATGTATAGGTAGGTGCTCTCACGAGCATAAATATATGACCATGGAAAGCTTGGCAAATACTACACACTTGGTATACTTGACATGACGGCAAATATATGACGTGATCCTTTGTGGAAGGCAGATTTTTAATCGCAGGACATGTCCGATATTATTGCATTCTAAGAGGAGACACATCTTTTTGAAACCGCATGCAGCATCCTATATTTTGGCAAGCATGACTCACATAGTTTTGGTGTTCCTTCGATGTCACATATTTGTGCAATATTATAAACCTTTTACAAAAGATCACATATATGTATTTGCCGCCATCTTGACGACATTTAATGGATGAATTATAAAATCAGATATTATTGCCAAGCTTTCCATGGTCATATATTTATGCTCGTAAGTACACCTACCTATACATCTGTAGGTACCTACTTAACTTCTTAAAAAATGTGTTGTTTCACGCGTTTATCACACGCGGTTTTTGACGAAACATGGAGCATTGACTCTGTAAAACTACAGGAAAATCAAATGCAGTCTGTATATATTTATACTCGTGACTGTACGTATGTGCTTAACAATAGTTATTTTAGACATATTTTTAAGAAAGATTACTTCGTCATTCTTGAATCACTATGACTATACATTGGTTTTTTTTTCACTTGTAATTTTTGAATCATTTGTTATAATTATTATAGTCTTGTTTTTTCCTTCATGTACACAAGAATGGATTTGATCTCACCATACATACGTTTCTAGAACAGCCCATCTATTCAATAAAAAAAAAATCCCAAGAGGACTTAGCATGCACCCCGCCACTCCACTATGTGCTAAACGCTAACATCAATCAGTAATAAAGTTGAATATCGCGTGCGCTCTTTGATCATGTTTGAGCACGGAACTAAATGGTTTAAGTCTCAATTCTTATTTCGTTATTATCTAAAGTAATAATTGATCTAGAGAAAAAATATCTTGTGGCTGAATAATAAACTATATTTTTTACTGTGAATATTTATTTTAGACATAAAAGCCGAATAATTTTCATTTTATTTGAGTAATCTTTAAAAAAAGACATGATTATACAATAAAAAATAAATCGAGCGAAAAACTGTCTTGTGCATGGAAAGAAAAACGTTTTGCTGGTGACTGTTTCAGAATATTAATGCAAATTAACTTACAATTTAGGGAGCCTTCTCATAACAGTAGGAATTACAAATGTAATGCAATTGTCACGGTGCTGGGAATACGACTGGCTCTATGCGCGGGGAACATTGCATTTTGCACCGCTAGCATAATTGTTACCTGCAGTGCTATTCTGTAACCATCTCACCGTGATAACTTAGGTGAAGTGAGCGTGGAGTGAGCTGTCATTCCACAGGGATTGACACTATTGACAGCTCACTTCACCCAAGTTTTCACGGTGAGATGTTTACAGAATAGCATGGCTGTAGTCCTAACAGATTATTAACAGATTAATTTCCCTAACTGTATGAATATTGCGATCAGCCAACCAGTCAACCAGCAAACCGGTCAACCAGTTTTACCAAGGGGTATCGTGTTACTCAGAAACTGGGTTGTGGAGGTCAGATAGGCAGTCGCCCCATGTAAACTACTAGTATTCAGCTGCATCCGGTTAGACTGTGTTATGCACTAACTTGGCGTCCTTATTGAACTGATGGGGTCTTTCTTCGTTGCTTTAAACTATACTGTGGGGTACCCTCATTTGTACTGACAGTTGTCAGTCAACCGTCAAGTGTCAACTATCTGTCAAACACTGGAAACCGACCCCCGAAAAAGTCTAAGCATATTATGATGATGACAAATTTTGCAATATAAAAATTTAAATAAGTAAATTGCATTTCGTATAGACATGCATAAAATCTATGATATATCCTTGAATCCGTTTGTTTCAAAACTCCTAATACCTATCGAAAATAAAATGACGGTCGTTCAAAGGACATGCATACCGATGCATTTTTTTGTAACATGATTAGATAATCTTGACACACGGCGAATTTAAGAACTAAACCAAAACGTTCTAAAAATGTTGACATTTGTATGGCAAGTGGCGTCAAAATGTATTTTAAGATATGTTGGACATGTTGGTCATTGTGTACTAGGTATGAATTTCAAATATTTAAATAAATAATACGATAGTGTACGGTATTTACGCAATGGCTGACGTAATATAGTATTTGCATTGTTAAGTCTGGTAGTGCTTTGTACTTAGGCCCTTTCCTCACTGGTCAGTACGTCAGCAGTGCGGGATCAGCATGCTCGGTATACTCGGTACTAGGCGCCTATATTTCAATGAGCATTTCCTGATTGGCTTGGTATATGCGGGAGCGGGGCGGGATCGTTTTCGGTTTAACGGTTCTCGGTAGAAACATCCAGTGTGGTCGCCTATATTTCAATGAACCAAGCGGTATTGCACAAATTATACCGAAAACATAACGTCAGATCCGTAAATGAAAGCAGTGCGGTATCGTTTCAGTATAGAGAGCATACTATACGGCACTGCTGCTTACCGACCAATGAGGAAAAATAAAAGCAGTGCGGTATCGTTTCGGTATACCGAGCACACTATACCGAAACGATACCCCACCGACCAATGAGGAAACGGCCTTAGTCATCCAATAATGATACCTGCTTTATACAGATACCTAATACCACCTATTTTCATTTTTATCAGAAATATTTTGCCATTTTCTGAGAATTTAACTGGGTCTTCTACGAGTACCCTTCTATTTAAATTTTTATCAGAAATGTTTTGTCATTTTCTAAGAATTTTATTGGGTCTGCGGAATCTGGTGTTAAAATATATGCAAATGTCATTAGGTATTCAAATTCTCAATGAATCTGATTCATTGAGAATTTTAATACCTAGTGACGTTGCATGACATGCCTTTTATTTAGATACTTTTTGTCCTTTTAAAGAAACCAGGCACACGGAGATTGGTACATACTTCAGTAGCTATTATATTTGAACCGAGCAACGCTGCTAGGCTGCGGACATAGGAACGGTGGTCCCTTGACGAACTCTTTCATAATCAGATTTACGTACTACGGTACAGTATTACCTATTACTAATTGCGCCCCGCTGTTTCACGGTCATGGTCTACCCTTGGAACTAAATTTCATCCAAATTCGTTCAGACGTTTTAGCGTGAAAGCGTAACAAACAAACTCACTTTCGCATTTATAATATTAGTTAGGATTATATTTAGGAGTTAGGGTATTATTATGGTAGCGATCGAAGCTAAATAATAACAGCCTTACGGGTCGATCGATTAGGTTAAGCTACACTTGCCGCGGTCGGTCACTGCATGGGTGACCATAATTACACACCAAGACCCCTAATGTGTGAGCACGTTAAGCCGTTGGTCATTTTTTTTTTTTTTTTAAGGTTGGGTAATTATCAAATAACTTCTCCTGGTCTGGGCGAAGCGGGAGGACGTCAGACTTCTACTGACTAAAACCCACCCGTGTTCCTTCCGTTGCCTGTGTGCCGGGGTCCCCGGAAGCCGTTGGTCCTGGCTGTACGTTGTGGATCTTTGACAGTCGCTACGGGTCGAGCCGAAGCCGAAAGTCTGACAACCAGTCTTATCAAAGGGTATTACCCAGTAACTGGGTTGTGGATGTCAGATAGGCTGTCGCTCCATGTAAAACAGTGGTATTCAGCTACATTCGGCTATACTGGCAGCCGACCCCAACATAATTGGGAAAATGCTGGGCAGATGATTATGCCCCACAAATTATATATCGTAGAGGATATTCACTATATTACGGTTAGTGATTATCACACCACCATCAATAGGTTTCGATTTCTATAATCCGATATTTCTGTACAGAAATAGATCATTCCTGTAACTTACCGATACCGAAATACCGTTAACGTATCGTTGTACGTAAAAATAACCACTGGTAAGCCATGGTCATCTGAGCACTTAAAACCATCAAAAATGGGCACGATGTCATTACTGATAGGTATAATTTGACAGCACTACGTGTCACATTGTTGTTGGGATGCCATCAAAACTCTTTTGGAAATGGCGATAAAACTGTGACGTTGGTTAGGAAGAGCATAGCATTTTATTTTGGAAATACCTACCTCTAACTACCTATGTACTATCCACTACTGTTGCTAGAAGACTTCGCAAATCTTTGCATGAATATTTTTTTCATTGAAGTTTTGATTAACATTAATGGGCACGATGTCATTACTGTTAGGTATAATTTGGTGGCACTACGCGTCACATTGTAATTGGGATGCCATTAAAACTCTTTTGGAAATGGCGATAAAACTGTGACGTTGGTTAGGAAGAGCATATTTCATTGTGGAAATACCTATCAACTACCTCTACTGTTGCTCAAAGGCTTCATTTCTAAATCTTTGCATGAATATTTTTTTCTAAGAAGTTTAGATTAAAATTACCTCTACGATCTTTTTTAGTGGCCACGTTTAACATAATTTAATTATCATCGAGCCCCGAGGTTCTGGTCTAATTTTAATTGCTTTTATTTTATGTTGTTTTAATTAATTATTCTGATGACATTGACATTTTAAAAACTCATATTTGGCTTAAAGCGTTTATTCTGGAACTGGGCAACGTCGCGAATAGATGTCAAGAATATTAATAATGGATTGCAATTATAACACGGAATTTGAAGTAGTAACCGTTTTAGGTGTAAAAACGTAACTTGGAAAGTTTCCAAATACTTTTTTTACAACTAAAACTAAATATTCAGTGTTACGCTATTAATTATTGCATTTCATAATCAATATTTTAGTTCACTATTTAGCCACATTTCATATTTCCATATAGTATTGCCAAATTAATAAAAAGAGGTAAATATTTGACAGCAATTTGCGACGTTGCCAACTTTTAGGATAAGCGCTCTTAAGCCTTCTTGAGTGGGGATAGACAACGGGCATAGATACGCTCATCATCATCGTCATCTTTTTTTTGTGCCATGGAGTGGTAATCGAGTGACGACTAATAGAGAGGTATGGGAAAAAATACACGTTGCACCGACCCCAAATAAATTGGGATAGTGGCAGGATAATGCTGACGAGACTCAAGACTGCCTAGCTGTTTTGTATGTTGGTGATGGCTTCTAATCTAAACGGAGGGCGCTGAATATCAATTTAGGATATACGCTTGTCTAAACTAATATTATAAAGAGAAAATATTAGATTTTTGTATGTTTGTTTGTAATTAATAAACTCAAAAATGACTGGACCGATTTTAAAAATGATTTCACCAGTATCATCCTATATTATCTAGCTATAATTTATGAAGATATCACGAGCGAAGACGCTGCACGCCACCGTGCGTAAGCTTGTATCAAATAATTTGTGCCTATTCTTAGATAAAAACAACAAGGGCCTACTGATAAGTCTTCATTATCTACTTCTCATACACAATGGGTATATAAATAGTATGAGAATAAGTACATAATGAGTTCTGATCACCGCATTGCATGACTACAATGATATCAAGGGATCTGTTCAGACCAGAATACATGTACAGGTTATACCTTATCACATTTTATAAAAATTACTTTTCAAAACGCGTTTACGTCATTAATAATTCCTTGGGAAATTACAACAATTTAATGAATGCAATAACTTGAAAATTGAATAAATTAATTGACCACAAACATTGACCATCTCACATTTCGAGGTGACCTCGCAATGTGAGATTAACGCTGGGTAGGTATATAAAATTAATTGTGGTTAGAATAAATCCCGATGGTACGGGGCCCCGTTACCATCGGGATTTTATCGTATGGGTAGGTACTTTTAATTTTTTTCTGATTATTATCGTAATAGGTACTTTTTGTATCCCTTGCCTAATATGGGCGCCTGGTACTGATAGTAAATAAAGTATAATGGCTACTAGTACCTAATGCATAGTTGCTAATGCGATGTTATCTGAAGGAATTGAGGAAGTGGGAATGAAATTCGGTAATTTAAAGAAACTACGTGCTCTCAATGGTGGTTCGTGGTTACAACTTCATAAAACTATTGTCATAGTAACCTTGTCTTGATGTAAACGTTATAATAATATATTTTTTCTAATACTTATTCATGGCGTATCCATTTATCTATGTCTTGTTTGTGCAGATTTTTTTGTTTTTCTTTTCATTTTTTTTCTACCAACTTGTTTCACTTAGAGTACATAGAACCCTCAGCTAATTTTGCGTGCAGTCTTGCCCTGATGTGGGGCAATTAATACAGGCCGTTATAATCATGTGATATTAAGAGCCACCTTCGTCCTTCACGGTCATTAGGAAAGGTAAAGCTACCTGCATCAAATACCTGTTTATTAACAAGGTGTATTCTAAATCCACTCTCATCTACTCCTAATTTTGCTGATGTTGCATAATCAGCATATAATGTTCCCACTGCTGGGACAAAGGCCTTCTCTGTTCGAGAGGGAGTGGGCTGTAATCTACGACGCGGGCCCAGTGCGAGTTGGTAGATGTCACCTGTCTTCGAATTTTTGGTTCTAAGTCATGCCGGTCTCCTCACGATGTTTTTCTTCACCGCCACCACTGCTCCTTGCTGATGTTCTTAAACGTAAAAAATGCTAAACTTTGAGATCATCTCTTAAAAAAATGTTATGATTAATCTAGTAAAGATCATGTTTGTTGATTGATCTTCCCAATTCCAAAAATTATTTCCCGAATTGATGCTACTCATCATTCTTGGATTATAGCTCCTTATTTGGAGAATTTGAATTTGTCACACTTTTTTATATTAATTATTTATTGTTCTGATACCTACTGCAAACAAGTATTGACCTTGTCTTGAATCCACTTTATGTTCTAGTGATTTTAGATCCTCTTCCCTAGAATCAATTCAATAGAATCCTCTTCATCGAATATTTTTTCATGTTTCATCTTCATGTTTCGGTAATAGTTCTTTGCTCTTCGTGAGTTTTGCACTGTTGGTTGGTATTCGAGTGCGTTCCTTGAAATGACTACTAGAATTAATTTGCAACATTTTTGACCTAGATAACTTTGAATCTTTTTAGGTACCATTTCAACATATTTAATTTTTTTTAACTACTGTTTGTTATTTGAGTTTCAAATGTCAATGAGCGAGCGATATTATTTGATTATCTTTGTATGTCATTGGAATATCTATTACATTATTAATTGCGAGTGATCGAAATCATTTCTCAAAGATCCGGTTTGAACTGGTACTTGGTTGTAAGACACCATATTTATTCTGCTTCATAGTTTACTAGCGACCCAGCGGTTTTTAAGACTTGACAAAAAGTGAAGATTTCTTTATTATATCTAAGTTAAATATGAATGTACCAGTTGCACCCCGGGGTTTCACCCGCATAAGTCTCAATCCCGTGGAAATATCGGAATAAAAAGTATGCTATGTACTAATCCAGGTAATGGTCTACGCATGAGCCAAATTTCTTCCAAATCCGTTCAGCCGTTTTAGCGTAAGAAACAAATAAACAAAATCACTTTATAATATTATATTATAGTTATAGTTAGGATTATACACATAAAACTTCTGGAATAAATTCTCTAAATGATGTTGAAAACCGCGTTAAAATCCATTGCGTACCTAAGTTTAAAAGAACAACGCGGTCACCCAGACAGACATGAAAAGTGACATCAATTTATTATATGTACTAGCAACCCGCCCCGGCTTCGCAAGGGTAGCAGAGCATATATGCCTACATTTTTTTTCTGCCCTAGTGTTCTAGCTTGTTGCGTCTCGGGTTAGATTTTAACTGATGCTCTTCCTACTTGGATTATTTTACACTGTCATTTATTTCAACCAATTTACACAAAACCTTAATAAATCTTTCCCATGAATCACTCCGTCCGTTGGTTAAATCCACATGAAAATCCGTTCGGTAGTTTTTGAGTTTATCGCGTTCAGACAGACAGACGGGGCGGGGGAGCTTTGTTTTATAATACAAAAATATGTAGTGATAAATTTGTAATCACAGACCCGTCTAGACCAAGCGTGGTGAACAATGTTCATGTATGTATGTATGTATGAGAAGAGGCGTTTGCCCTGTAGTGGGCACTAGTGGGTCAGTATTATTATTAGTACCTGGTCGACCGAGCTCTGCTCGGGTGAAAGCAGAGAATGCTCATAGTTCATACTAATTCCATCTATGAATCCACTAATTGCTGCCATCATAGTAGGTACTTATTCCATGCTGCCATGATAGTAGGTACGTACTTATTCCATGCTGCCATGATAGTAGCTACGTACCTATTCCATTCTGCCATGATAGTAGGTACTTACTTATTCCATGCTGCCATCATAGTAGGTACTTACTTATTCCATGCTGCCATGTCATTATTCTAAGGTAGGTAGCCATCATATTCTAAATTTTGGGCGACCGAGCTCTGCTCGGGTGAAAATACGAGGAAAACGAATTTTCCCAGATATGACACCTAGCTAGATCGACTTTTCGCCCCCGTAAACCCCTATGTTGCAACTTTCATCGAAATCGTTAGAGCCGTTTTCGAGAACGTTATTACAAATACAGGTTGTTTGGCGCATGGACCGACACAATTTTTTCAGGAATTTGGGAGGTCATTAGCTAGGTTCTACCCATACACCCTTTGTCCCAAATGTCACGGTTGGTTACATATGATTATTTTTTTTAAATGAAAAAAAATCCCAAAATGTGTCCTTTAATTTGAAATAACTTTTTTGTTTGTGGGTGTAGTGGCACAAAACAAATTTTGTTGCATTCTCCAAAGTCCTTTAAATCTAAAAACATCTTTGTTTTATACAACTGGTTTCAAGAAAATTCCTTACAAGCTTCCAAAGTTAATTTTTGTATTTAATGAATGAAATTTTACAACTTCTAAATTAATTATAAAAAAAACTAAAACTAAAAGGGTGTATGGGTAGAACCTAGCTAATGACCTCCCAAATCCCTGAAAAAATTGTGTCGGTCCATGCGCCAAACACCCTGTATATATATGTATATATAAATATATATTTTTTTATAGTTTAAGTAGGATTAAATAAAGACGATCCCAAAAAATAAAATCGAATTGAATCAATCACTTTAATTCGTTTGATGAATATTCGAATAAAATTTCTAAACAATAAACAGTTGTTTTCATGTTTATTTTGAATACAACAACATGTTCTTCGTTGCCTAAAACCCTAATTAATATCAATGAACTTTCAATACAGTTAAGGAAATATCATTTAATGTTACCTTTACGTGACTACTTTTCATGCTGCTATCACATTTAAGAATTCGTGTTAGATTTAAATACGTGTTAAAAGAGTTATTGATTATTTTATAATATTTATACCTAAGCACCCTTTTTATTTTTTGAGGGTGGGAAATTATCAAATAACTTCTCCCGCTCTGGGCGGAACGGGAGGGCTGTCAGACTCTTACAGACTAAAACCCACCCGTGTTCCTTCAGTTGCCTGTACATTGCCAGGGGCCACGGTATCCCTTTCGGACTTTCCCGACCCCAGCAGCTTTCCCGCGACCCCGGCAATACCTAAGTACCTAGTTTGGGGACCACTGCATACAAAACAATAACAAAACGAAGTTCACCAACAGTTACAGACAGATATTATGTTAAACTAATAATAAGGTTATTATAATTGTAGCAATGTTTAAATAAATAAATTATAATTCCCTTTATTACATTTATAAATACACTGGTATAAATATATTTTTTAATATTTTTAGAAAAAAATAAAAAAGTTTCAATCTACCGGGTCAGAGCTCCTGTGAGAGGAACAACCTAACTACACACGCCGTGTGCAGAAGTACTGCTTTCTGGATCAAGCCCTTGATTCAGCTGCCTAACTAGAGCCTCCTCAGGTGTTGGTCGAGGGTAAAGGATAACGCAATCCAGCTTGAATAAAATTAAAATATTTAAATTCAACATTAAATAATAAACATATTAGGCAGAATTTATAAACGTTGTATTCTGAAATTTCAACTTTTTTGCCAGAAATATATATATTTCATTGATTGTTAAAATTCAAATTAATATCATAATAAAAATCCATCAAACCGAAACGAATAATTTAACGTCCTTATCACATTTGAATAACAAAAAAAACAAACATTTTCGACACCTTATATAAAAATATTTTAACAAAAGCGTATGACGTAACATACAACTTAAAACTTAAATATGTATGACATGAGAGACAGGAAGATATCTTTGTAAGTAAATTATTTATTGATTTATAGCTTGATAAGTGATAAATAAGTAGACCTTAAGGTTCAGACAGCACAATTTACACATAAAACACTCGACCAAGTGCAATAAAACAAAATAAGATGGGTATGAATTCAATTTTGCGGTGCTCGTCGTAAAGTGGTCAAGAATTTTAAGATTTCCGCAAACACGTTGTAAATTGGAAGTAAACTTAAAAACCGCCAAAAAGTGAGTCGGTCTGGCACACCGATGGGCGCCGTACCTCGGGAGGCAAAACATTTTTCCATTCCCAAAGTTGCGTTTTTAATGTTTGCGGCCGCATATTTAAGTTTGTTTAGACAGATGAAATTGCACCACAAGGGTTCTTTTTTACCAATATTATATACTGGCAATGAACACTAAAACGTGATGTAGGTTTTGAGAAGCAAAAAGTAAGCCAACAGATATAGTTTAGTTTTGCACACATTCACAGCATGTTTGTACAAACGGCTACTTAACCATCAATACATTTCCAGTTTATGCTGATCTCGCATTGTATAGGATTTCCGCACAGAGAGGGGTCAGCTTATACTGGAAATTTACAGCTTGATATGTAGCCGTGTGTATACTTGGTTACCACAAGTAAAGCACGCGTCGCTGAGTGAGATAAAAATACTGTATCTGCTAAGAAAATTAAAAAATTCGCTCCTGTGTACCTATATTCCAAAACAGTGTAAGCAAAATTATTATTAAAACTTTTCTTAACAATTTGGCATTTTATTCAGTTAATTATTTTTTTCTATGTCCAGCAGAGGACTGCGGGTTTGATTTTGTTGACCTAGCTCTAATTTCCACCTATTCTTATCTATATATAGTAGGTACCTACCTTATCTTTTTGCCAAATATTTGCTAATTTTACCTCATTGAAATATTTGGTTTGATATTACGATTTGATTATTGAGTCAAGTCAACAAGTTTTTTCCCAAGAATTTATGACCTGTTTAAATTTAAAATTGAAAAGATCGTAAACTGTTGCTTGTTATATTATACGATTGTATTATATTATTTAACAGGTATAATAAATTATTTTGTCAATTTATTACCTATTGTACGGGAGCGAGTGCCCTTTGCGTTGTAACGAGGTGATGCAAAAAAATGCCAAGTGTGTTCCAATTTTCTTCACTGAACGTTCATGTTGAAGGCAGTTTTTTTACATTATTAACTGCTCTGGAAAGTTTTGTGAATTATATCATATTGTTAATTAGCCGTTACTCTGTGCAGAAGGAGAGCAAGGCCAAAGAAAAGATGGATGGATTCTGTGTGTGAGGAATGATATGAAAGCAAATGGAGTGAATGATAGCGTGATGCAACTGACATGGAGAATGGAAGATGAAAACGTGTCAAGTAACTCTACAGGGTGTCAGGGGCATCGACGCGAAGCCGGTTACCATGGGGTCAGTACATGATTCTGAAATTTTTGATCGGTTATTAAAAAAACAAATCTGCTGTTTCATAGAAAAGTGCAATACCTACGCGGTCAAAATGTATGGAGCAGCTGTTTTTTTTTTAATAACCGACGAAAAATTTCAACGCAAGGCAGTTCAGAATCATGTACTGACCCCATGGTAACCGGCTTCGCGTCGATGTCCCTGCCACCCTGTATACTTTCGTATGTGTAAACTATAATGAAAGATGTGTCTGTTAATAAATATTCAAACGAAGCAGATTTATTGAATAAAGACTATCAGCTGTTCTTAAATCTCCATTTTTTACCGACTTCAAAATGGACGAGGTTTTCAATTCGACGGTTTTTTGTTTGTTTGTTTTTTATCCGATTACTCCGCCAATTATGAATTGATTTTGATGATTCTTTTTTTGTTTGGTAGGTTATACTTCAAAGGTGGTCCCATATAAATTTTGATAACATTGTTTGGGTAATTTTAGAGTTAGCTACAGTAACACGTATTTTACCCACTTATGCCTATATGGATGATTTTATAATATAATGAGTTCCTGTCACTGTTATTTACATAGCGGGTAGTCGTATTCGAAAATGTGTGGGGTAGGTACCACAACCAAAAAGAGATAAATAAAAACATACTACACAACAAAGTGAAAAGTAACTTTAATTTCGTAAGACAGTGGCAAAAAACTAAAACTCCAAACCAAAGACACCAACTTCCGAAATTAAAATAATTTTGTTACTTTGTATTGTTTTTTTTTTTTTGTAAAAAACTTTAAATCGTTTCGTTTTCTTGAATATATACATTTTTTTTTTCGCGGTTTGCGTAGGAGTCAATTTGTACCTGACTTTCCAACCGTTACTTGCGTAATGGAATTTTAAATGTGAGTCAATACTATTAACCTTTACTACAAGTATGTAGCAGTTTTTTTTATTTTTACAAATATATTGAAATTACTTCTTGCCTTGTAAGGTTTTTCATACTTGGTGAAATCAATGGTTTAATAAAAATATAATTATTATCATTAGTAATAATTTCCTTACTATATTGCTGATATATACTAGGCTATCTATGACGCAGTGAGCTTCTAGTATTACGCGGAAGGTCTGATAAAGATAACAGTGTTCATAGCATTAATTCATTTAATTGCAACAGACCACAACGTTCGTAGAATCAATGCGAACTTTAACTAGTCCACCGCCTTGCCCCGTGGTTCATGTTTAGAAACAAGAATTGTTATCATCAACATCCATTCGTCAATTAAAACCAGGCAGACGTTATTGACATAATTATCGTCTCCACATAACCGTTTATTTGCTTCACAACCGTTACAATTAAAACTATAGCAAATTTTGGCAGAAACAACTTAAAATGACTCAACCGCAAAACAAACTCCTTTTGGTTTGCAGTAATTCAAAAACTGAACAACCAACTCATTAGAACACATGTGTGATCTCAATAAACCTACAATATCATTCCCATAAACGAAGCTGTAACAAATCATGACGAGTCTAACTTGGAATGTGTTCACACGAACTTTAATTAATTGCCTGACTATACGTCATCAATAAAGTATAAGGCCCATACATGGACTAAAAGGAAACCGCAGTTATTAATTGTGATCAATACCACATTTGTCGTCAAAAAACAGCGATACAAA
The DNA here is from genome assembly GCA_914767755.1 of Agrochola circellaris. Lineage (NCBI taxonomy): Eukaryota > Metazoa > Arthropoda > Insecta > Lepidoptera > Noctuidae > Agrochola > Agrochola circellaris. Next base: position 5,703,163 of record OU611853.1, read on the forward strand.
TTGCAACACACAAGTTGGAGCAATTTAACATTTATGCCACGCACAAGGCTTTACTGATTTCTAAATAAACGTTGGGTGTCGGGCTATCACCCGCATATCTTGTACATCGACATAGTATTTGGTAGAGCGGTTCAGTTGCGCGCGCGCGCCGCGGGAAGCCTACCGGGTCACACGCACGCCCAGTGCTCGCTCCACCCGCGCGCACGACGCTCGCGTCCGTCGCACCATAACCCGCGTACCACAAGTGACAATCAATGTGACCTTGTATAAAAATGTCGTTACCCTGTCATCCAGACATTTGGAGGCAGTACGTGAAGTGATTTTTACATAATAATGCCGGAGTGCACAGAACAGTTCACGTTCACCATACCCATTATACGCTACACCATGGAAGCTGAAGACAGACCAACAGACGCTGAGCGGCAGCAGCTCACCAAGAAGATGTCGTTGTTGACCCCCGTGAAGATAGAGACTCCTGACTGCGGAAGGAGTGGAAGAAGGTCGTCTGAACCCACCAAGTATTATATACCACCACAATGCAATAACAGACTATCACCTAGGAGTGCGCGTAAACGAAGTTCCAGAAGTAAGACTGTCCACAAAGATGATTCTCCTACTAAGGAGACTTTTGGACCTAAACCATGTAACTGTGAGGACTGTAGAGCCTGTAGTCCGTTGCCACCGGGCTACGGACCACAGAATTTGTCTCCTGGTTACGACCAGATGAAGATGTCCCTCTTGGAAGTGCCATGGACTGAGGATTACACGGAGGCATCCAGTGATGATCTCAGTTCGGAGTGGGATTCGGATGTTCCTGAGCCAGCACCTCCTAAGGTAAAGATCAATTATAGAATACTTTGCGACAACTTTACAAATATTGCAGACATTTTAGCATCACATGACGAATATCAAAGTTTTTTAGCTGGCGCAGACCTGATTGAACCGAAAAACGTCTGGCAAAGAGTTCATTCACTAACTTTAAAAACAATTGAATCAGATTTGACACTGTTCATGGATTGTGCTAAATCTCATGATTTGGCATGTTCTATTCAATTCAAATTATACACGAAAAACTGGTTTCTGGTTGTTACTAACAAATTGTTTTATTTTACTTGCATCGACAATTCAATTCGTTTTTATAGTATTACCCTAAATGCTATACTAGGCAATTATAATGGAGATATTAATCTTGCATTCCGTTGCTTATATGTCAGGATTATATTATAGCTAATGGCTGATTGTCCCAACAATAGATCTGAAAGTGTCAATGAAGCCCATACTGCTATTGATGTGATTACAGCTATTTGCGAAACAATTCAATAGGTAATTAACATTGAACATTGAATTGCAAATTTTGCGACAAGATACACTCTGAATTTGTATATAACTGAGGGGCCAATATTTTTTCCCACCTGTGTACATTTTCGGTTAAACAAGAAAATGTATTGACGCAGGCTAAACTTGTATAAAAACCAAAAGATGACGTTGGTGAGAAATTAATAAATGAATATATTTCGTCATTAGTGACGAAATATATTCATTTATTAATTTCCCACCAACGTCATCTTTTACCGGATTTATATTATGTTTATTCTCAGTATAAGGAAAGCAGATTTTCGTAGTTATCATAATCATAAAACTGATAAAAAGTCTATGATTCCGGTTTTGGATCGACTTTGACCTGATTTGCCTCCTCCGAGAGTACGTCTAATTTTAGATTGAAACCAAGCATTTTGCGGTTGGTTTGGCCAATTTAAATCCCAAGATTAAAATCTGAAACAAGTTTATTGCCAATTGTAAAAAACCATTAAATATCAGACAGACAGAGACATACCTATTGCGTTTTTAGTTAAGATACAAATTTGCCTATCTCACTGACTTAGAAGTTGGTTAATTTTATACACACAATTTAAACTAAATTGTCGTCGAAAAATGCCTTTAATTCCGTCTAATACGCATAAAAAAGGTTAATATCGAGGCTTAACATTTATAAAACAAGATAAATCCTTTACATTAACTTTGGTATCTCGGGGATATACTATTCGGAATATTTGAACTAACAATGTTATTATAATTCACAGACCGTCCTTCGTTATTATCATCACCGTATCCGCTTTTTTATTTCCATTTATTCTAGTAACTGGCGGCTATTAATAAACGGTTGTAATTTTAACAACTAATTCACGTTCTTGTGACCACGTGGTTGGAAGTAGTGCCGGTTTACTTATACTAATTTTAAAATCAGCAAATCACGAGTAATGCTCATGGAATAAATATTGGTTGAAGTATGTCAATGCCATATGTATACATTTTTCGTAAAGGTTTAGAAAAAGTTTGGGCGTTAAAATAATATTAAACCATTTTAAGCATATATCTGTTTTGGCTTGTCTTTATAAATTCGAAATATGTAAGACCGGCTATATCATTATCTCAATTTGAGGATATTTTGATTTTGCTACAATACTCTATTAAAATCCATCTTCAATACTTGGCAGATATTGTAATTATCTCAAACTTTTCTTCGATATCTTCTCAAAAACAGCTACAGCAGTAATATAATCCGCATCAAGTTTTCTGCGGGTGATGTAGCAAATCGATACCATTTATCAACGATCGATTATTTATCGATGCTCTCTCCTCGAAGTTGGCGAACCACCGTTAACCGCTGTTGTCCCGGTAACCCACTTTCTCGGTTCTCTCATTGTTCTGTGTAAGTGTATTGTAGTGTAATACGGGGTTTATGCAAAGTGCTCCTTGAGTGCATTCATATCGTTAATGTAAATGTATTAAATCGTACACTTTCGTGAAGTGTTATTTTATTACCTGTCTGTATTTCATTGTGATTTAGCCAATCGTTATTTGGATTGGCTTCTTCAGAAACACTCTACACTTCTAGAGGGCTTAATTTGAACTCTTCTCTGATGGCTAATTGATTCAGTTTGTCAAAACTGTGATATAACTGTTTATCATAACAGCCAACTCCAATCAACTAAAGAAAGACCCATTTTCTTTCCGATACAGAATGATTGATATTGCAGTAAAACAGTGTTTTTAACCCTAACTGTATATTTGTCTCTTCTGACATTGCACACATTTGAAGCATTTTGCGAAAAGATTTCGATCAGCTAAACTATCTTAGTAGTACCCTTGTATAATATATTTTAAGATCACTCTTTCTTCGACTTCACATCTATAAATTGATACCTATATAGCTCTATCAAAATGCAGGTGCTAAAGCTCAGGTGACACTGGTAAAAAATGTTATTGAACAGAAAAAAATGACGGATAAATGAAAAAAAAAGGTGTGACTTAAAGTTAAGCGATGATTAATGATCTAATAGGCATTATCATTATTCTATAAAGTAATTTTCTTTTGATTCCTCAATCATGACATCCTTAGAATGACGTCGTTAATAGATTACCTGTAATGCAGTTTGATTTTATCCTGTGGCGTGGATTTTTTGGAAATCATTAAATTATCCTATACTAAAAATATGAGCAATATTTGTATATTTATATATATTTGTAATCACATCGAAAACAACTATAACGTTTTCGATTAAAGTTGCAATATAGGGGTTTACAGGGGCGAAAAATCAATCTAGCTGGGTCGCATATCTGAGAAAATTTGTTTTCTCTATTTTCACCCGAGCAGAGCTCGCTCGACCAGGTACTGTCTTATAAAATGACTTCAATTAAATGACTTAGTAGGTTCTGCACTGCATCCTGTGATATCATTCCTCGTTTATGGCCAAAGAACTTTGTACCTAGTTCAAAACCGTCACTTGTATAAATTATTTACATATTGTCATCTTTTAGCTTTATGTACAGTCGGTATAGTCACACTACACCAATTTGTCGAGTTATAGCCATTTCATATAACTGTCAAAAAATTACTGTTGTGATTTGAATATACGGACAATTTACGTTGGTTGTCAATTTTTCTGACTTTACGTATATTATTCATCACTTTCGTAAGAAGATTTAACTATATTATGTTCTCATGTATATTTGTCATTTAAATTGAATGCTACACAAAATCTTGACTCAGTTTTCAGAATAAAATGCTTGTCATTATTGTGTATTTTGTCATAAATTAATTAACACAATTTTTGTGCCACATTATCATTAAACCAATGAATACCGTCAGTAAAGTACGTCATTGTTGTTATGACGTCATTGTAATTAATTACTGGTCCGTTTATATTCGTTGTCATTAACTAATAGGCATTCCGTGCTATATTTTGTGGTTTTGTAATTTAAAATGTTTTATAATATAAAAAGAAACAAATGAAAAACTGATACTCAAAACAAACCTAATTGCTTTCAAAGACCTCGACTTTCGACTTATATTCACAAAGTTATCTTCAATGCGAAAAACGTGTCCTCGTTACAATTTTGCTGCATCCGATAAAGTTAAGTACCGGAAAGATTCATATTCTGTACCAACAATACCATAATCTTTAGTTTGTTTGTACTTACTAACATTGTTTATACTACCAACTCCTCCCTCTATTGTTCTAACAAGGACGAAATAATCAGCCCAGTCAAATGGCGACCTAAAGGCTAAAACAATAAATATGGCAACTATTAAATTAATGATGTTAAGATATAAGGGTCAGTTTCCATTAAGAGCCACATCACGCTACATCAGTTTTCTTTCTTATGATAGTTTTTAATGGCTAACGCGAGATACTAACCATGTAACCAAAGATATAAAAAGGTGTTTGAAATTAAACATGCGTCTTTAAACAGTTACAGACAAAAAATCATTAATTTTTAACCGACTACTATATTTCTTTATTTTATATTATAATGTTCATCGATATTTTCGTCAATTGTGGACCGAATTTCAAAATAATTTCGGAAGTAGGTTGGAAAAAAAGAAAATAAAAAAACCAAAGACACCGACTTCCGAAATTAAGGTTATTTTTCACATTGTAATGTTTTTTTGGAAGCCTGTAATTTTTGTAAAAGTGGTTGGTTGGTCACTGCGTGTTGGCAATATTATTGCCGCCTGACAAAATTTAATTCTACCAAGAACATATTATAATGCATTTTCAATCAATCGAATTCAGAATGCGTTTTATCATGCTTACCAATTGCGTTTTGGCTGCAATCCAAAACATAATGTCTAGAACGCTTCTTTCATTTAAACTATAAAAAGTAGTCAGCTAGCGCATAACATTTTCCAACAATTGCTGAAAACCAGATTGATATGACCCCGATTTTTAAAGCACGCTCATCTTTATCACCTCCCACGCCACTTCTTCTATAGAGCGTCCAGACTTCCGTCTACCATCTATTATCCTGACACTAAGAATGGCTTATTATTCTATTTTTGGATGTTACGTATCCACTTTAGTTGAAGGCAGAGTGGTCACAGGTCCTAGTACTTACCGTTGTTTTAAAAACAGTTGGAATTTTAAAAGAAGTGTAGGTAAGTATATATTATGATTGTCAATTTACGGTTTTTAAACTAATAGAAATTTCACTTTCGATATATCTACCCAGCTTGTGCTAGTATATTCAATATGTATGTACTTGCACAAGCTAAGTGTTCAAAAATACCTATTAACTTAATCAGAAATGTGTTAATATCATTAGAATTAGATTACGAGAAGTTCCTATTTAGAATATAAAATAGTGTTAGTATTATTGATGATATCACTACACAGTGTCCTAATAAAGCATAAACTGTTTTGAGAAATAAAATCGAGAAATATTTATGCTATTGTTTGAAAACATCAAAGTCGAAGTCAAAGTCAAATCATTTATTTCAAATAGGCCCTTGTAAGGCACTTTTGAACGTCATCGATATAATAACTGTATTATGTGAGCAAGCCAATTACGATGTTTCTCAGCCATTAGTTAATGGCAAACGAGAAAAAAGAAATCAAATAACAATAGAATAATTCAATCGCGTTTATTGAATTACGTTCCGATCATACTACATTAATAGTGATTGGAGACAACCCGATATTTATTGAAGATATTGTAAATGTAGATAGTATAAACACACTCGTTACGTTAATGTCTTCAAATCATAAAAATGGATGTTTTTGTACACTTGATGAATGGAGGAATGATCTATTAATATATATAAATATTGAATGACAATCGCAGAATACTGTCTATGATTATGAGAAAATCAGAAGACTAAAAATAAATTAAGAAAAAGATAAAGACAAGAGAAGCTCACGTCAGGTTTATTGAGAGCATAAAAGAGGTATAAATGAAAAAAAAATATGTGAGAGGAGACGAAGCCAAAGAAAAAGTTTGCTGTAAAGCGTAATATAATTTTTAGCATTCCTAAAGCTACACACACACAAATAACAACAGTAGCAAACGTAACAAACCAATTATTCAAATTCAAATGTCCATTATTCTTTTTGGAGTGGAACATCTACCCACGCCTAACATCAATACAATAGATCATACATACGTACTCGTCGTATATCTAATTAATTTTGTTACAAAAGCTTGGAACTGCGCAGTTTGAATATTTACTGAAATTGTTATACTCGTATGGTCTCTGTTTGATTTGTGTAGGTTATGGTTTATGTATGCGTGAAAGATTTTGATTTTGATGCCGTACCGATCATAAATATGAAACCTAGCAACCTCATTGTCATTATACTTTTTAGCATCTTTGCTAAGCAATGAAGTCATAACAACTTCATTGATATGATGTTGGTTTGCGCTCTCTCTTTGTTTGTTTGCCAAATTCTTTCTATCAATTTTAAAACAGTTGTGGTCGCCAAATGTTTATTTTTAAATTTTTATAACATTAACTCTACAAGTTTTGCGGTTAGATTATGAGGCCCACAACTGGTTGAATTTGCATAATTTTTAAGATCGTCGAACGTAAAGATATTTAGAATCATCATTATTGAGAACGTTATAGGCCTAGTGGACTGTAGATTTGTTGACCATTTTCCCCGTTATAATCGACGAGGAATACCTGGGAAGAAAACTAGGTAGATTCAATGGAACAAACGCAGTCGCTCTGTTAAATCAGCTAAAAATAAAACAGCTATTAAATTGAAATCGTAATTAATAATTTAGAATCAACATCAAACACACAACATGGTTCTATTTCGGTCGTAAATTTTTTGCTTCCCAAAATTAATTAAGTCAAGATAACATTTTTGATAGCCAAGTACCTATTGCAAAAAACAATATTTATTATAATAATTATGAACTTGGTTAGCAAGTAACGGTTGAAGTTATTTATGATATTATTAAGGAACTTAAAGACAAGTCTTGGTCCGTAAAAGTTGTAATCTTACTTTCATTTTTGAAAATTCCATATAATATCAACTTTCATTATTTGATTTCCGATAAGTGTACGTAGTTTCTCTAGAATTGTCTTACGGTGCTCATTTATATGTAATTGGTGAAATTGGTCACGTCGCAATCATGATTTAAACTATAAATAGCTTCAAATTATATATCACTTTTGGTAGGAATTCTGCGTGAAAAGCACATAATTGAGCTCAAAGCGCTATTTTAGGACCGGATCAAAGTTCAGACATGGCATCATCATCATCATATCAGACTGAACCATCTGATGTTGAACATAGATTGCACGTAACAATAGTAGCAGTCGTTAGTATAAATTCCAAATATTCTGGTTACGACCTTTCTTGAATTCTTGAAGATATTAGAATATTGGAACATAAAACGCGAAAATAATGGAAGCCGACTTTTACATAGTTGGGAAAAGGCTAGGCAGATGATGAAGAAAACCCGAAAATGATATAACTATGCCAGAATGCTGCCAAGATACTTATAAGCGCGATATGAAATTTGACACATAATTAATATTCCCAATGTAACATTATAAACGGATATACATGAAGTTGTAAAAAATCGCGTCCACAGTATTCTACAAGATAATATTAGCCTCAAATAAAATAAAACTTTGAACAAGTTTAGAATTGAAAACGATTCTTATTTACCTTAGGATCACGTATTTAACAGAGAATATATAAATATGGATAATAACAGTAAAATAAGAGTTAAAATTGCTATCAGAATACTAAATGATACTTTTCAAATCCGGGTCTGAGATAAAGACAGTTAGATAAAACATGATAGACAGTTTAGTAAAACTATAACCTTTTAGTCAACTATAACAGTTTGTGTGGGATCAAAAGCTACTAAAACATTATATCTTTCTTTAGCTGTTTTGACGTTATCAGTTATAATTTCATCAGTATTATTATCCATCCATTAATTTTCTTTACTGAATGTCCATCCTTTACTTATCAATAAGATATTTATATAACTAACTAGCCTTTAGCCGTGTCTTGTCAATACACAAACTGTATTTCTGTCAAATTCATCAGAATTGGGTTGGAGTTCAGATAGACTCACTTTTGCATTTGTGTTATCATCTTGGTCATTGTCGCGGCTGTTATTGGCTGTCAAATCAGTTCATCAGAAAGTGACATAAATATTTCCATGTCTTACATCGAACACAGTAAACACAGAGTATTTAATTGGAAAACACATTATATCAATCGTACACCAGACTCAAATTATGCAACGGTCGTCTGTGCCTATAACTCTGTGATAACCTTTGTGGTCTGTCTGACTTTATATTGGTGTCAACTGTTCAACAAGTACACGCGAAAGTGGACTTTATTACCATAATGTAAGGATTGATTATAATTAGAAAAAAAATCTGGAAATTTTCCTAAGACGCCGATAAACAAGCGCTCATATTCGTATTATATTTAGCCAGCAATAATATGTATAGTCGGTTACTGATTAAGTTTTTTTGCTCAGTTAACCATAATTTTATTAACAGCTAGCCTAGTAATACCTACATATAAAAAAGCAAGATTGAAAGAAACTATGGGCATGATTTTCATCCGATATCCAATTCGACCCAATTTGAATGTGCCTTACAACTAATCCGCCGTATAAAAATGTTCTGTACCAACTTTACAATGAAAGAATTACAATTAAAACTATGAATAGTTTTAGTGCTCAACCACGTGTCATTGTGTAACTTTAAATCATAAAATGGTACTAGTTCACAAAAACAACAAAACATTGAACCTACAGAAGTCTAGACCACGGCTGTCATTGTTTTCCCTATCACAATAATTAACTTCAAAAATAAGGTAAACCTCAGTCGTTTCAGTCACTGCACAGTTATGTGTACTTGAGTCATTTCAACTGTTTTGTAATGAAACAATGAATGGCTCAGTACACTAGTACTGAAATTATCGTGTTTTACCTGAATAATGATCGCTAAACGAGGCTGATGAGGCCCACAGATCATTTGAACACAAATGGTCTTTAATAGATAACTTCTTTATTACTTAAGCGATATTGATCTTAGATTATTAATATCAATTATCTATTGTCTCTGCAAATCAACAAGACTAGTCAAAGGCAAGCAGAGTCTTCATCGGAACGGTGACCTCTGCTGATTTCACCTCTGAGCATTGAACATAATCGATGTTAGTTCTATTATCTGCCTGATCATCGTTTAAAACGCTTTTAATGGCTGCATCACAAATTGCATCATCACTGACAAAAACAAATGAACATAGAAAACATTTCGAAGACTTTGATTCCATGATAAGTTGCACGGAGCTTTTTGCCTCTCTCAAAAGAATTTATTTAAGACAAATACATCTCTGGCTTTCACCAACCATATCAGTAGAATGATAAGAGTTGAATTGGTGAGATAACCCGTCACCTGTCCACTTTGCCTGATGCAATATTAATCTGTGCAGTGTAGGACCACGATGTTTTTGCATGGTTTTTCGGAAAAAACAACGGGTTCTTTGCATAAAAGTTAGGGACCCATATAATGTACGTATATAACGTAGTAGTAAAATACTGGTATTCAGTTGTGTTGGGTTAGACTGGAAGCCGACCCCACCATAGTTGGGCAAAGGCTAGGCAGACTGACTGAAAGAAAGAAAGAAAAAAAACAGAAGAAAATTATTTTATTTGGGACACGCAAAGGAAATACAAACCTTTCCCAACCAAAAAAAAGTTTTTTTGTATGGAGACCATTTTTAATACTTTACTTTATTTTTATTATTTAATATTATAACAGTAAAATAGAAATACACAATCTGTGAACATTTTAACTGTCTACTTACCCTTCGCGTACGTAATCCAAAAACTGCACATTTTTCATTCTTGTACTATTAATTAATTAGCTATGATGTAATAGGAACAAAGGTGCTCCAAATGCATGCTTGACATACCTATAAATTATACTTTTGTTTTGTTCCTGCTCATCTATATATGTATATACAAATGAATCCCTATTTCCCTTGGTCACGTTAAAACTTGTGCACGGCTGCTCCAATTCTTTTTTTGTTGTGTTCGTTATTCACAAGACAAGGTTATAGGTAGGTGTAGGTAGGGTAGGTATGTATGTATGTATGTAGGTAGGGTAGGTAGGTAGGGTAGGGTAGGTAGCCGTAGATAAGTACTTACTGCTACCCGTGCGAAGCCGGAGCGGCTAGTGCAATAATAATATTAAAAACCTAATAACTTAGTTAACTTAATGTAGTCAAGTAACTTGATTGTTGAATAAATTGACAGACTAAGTTTATTTGTCGTGTTGCAACCTTAATATTAAAATGTTGCACTCAAATATTATTTATCACATCTTCGGTAACATATTAAATATATGTACGCCTGTTTTTTACATATACAAAGAAATAAAATTTTGCAGCCCATTGTGACCAATTAGGGTTTATCTTCTCCCAGCTCTTTATTGCCACTGCAGTGTATGTATACGCTTATATTGGCTTGACAGCTACTCGTCGATAAGACCTTTTTTTAATTTGATTAACAGCTAGCCTAGTAATACCTACATATAAAAAAGCAAGATTGAAAGAAACTATGGGCATGATTTTCATCAGATATCCAATTCGACCCAATTTGAATGTGCCTTACAACTAATCCGCCGTATAAAAATGTTCTGTACCAACTTTTACAATGAAAGAATTACAATTAAAACTATGAATAGTTTTAGTGGTCAACCACGTGTCATTGTGTAACTTTAAATCATAAAATAGTAATAGTTCACAAAAACAACAAAACATTGAACCTACAAAAGTCTAGACCACGGCTGTCATTGTTTTCCCTATCACAATAATTAACTTCAAAAATAAGGTAAACCTCAGTCGTTTCAGTCACTGCACAGTTATGTGTACTTGAGTCATTTCAACTGTTTTGTAATGAAACAATGAATGGCTCAGTACACTGGTACTGAAATTATCATGTTTTACCTGAATAATGATCGCTAAACGAGGCTGATGAGGCCCACAGATCATTTGAACACAAATGGTCTTTAATAGATAACTTCTTTATTACTTAAGCGATATTGATCTTAGATTATTAATATCAATTATCTATTGTCTCTGCAAATCAACAAGACTAGTCAAAGGCAAGCAGAGTCTTCATCGGAACGGTGACCTCTGCTGATTTCACCTCTGAGCATTGAACATAATCGATGTTAGTTCAATTATCTGCCTGATCATCGTTTAGAACGCTTTCAATGCTGGCTGCATCACAAATTGCATCATCACTGACAAAAAAATTGAACATAGAGAACATTTCGAAGACTTTGATTCCATGATAAGTTGCACGGAGCTTTTTGCCTCTCTCAAAAGAATTTATTTAAGACAAATGCATCTCTGGCTTTCACCAACCATATCAGTAGAATGATAAGAGTTGAATTGGTGAGATAACCCGTCACCTGTCCACTTTGCCTGATGCAATATTAATCTGTGCAGTGTAGGACCACGATGTTTTTGCATGGTTTTTCGGAAAAAACAACGGGTTCTTTGCATAAAAGTTAGGGACCCATATAATGTACGTATATAACGTAGTAGTAAAATACTGGTATTCAGTTGTGTTGGGTTAGACTGGAAGCCGACCCCACCATAGTTGGGCAAAGGCTAGGCAGACTGACTGAAAGAAAGAAAGAAAAAAAACAGAAGAAAATTATTTTATTTGGGACACGCAAAGGAAATACAAACCTTTCCCAACCAAAAAAAAGTTTTTTTGTATGGAGACCATTTTTAATACTTTACTTTATTTTTATTATTTAATATTATAACAGTAAAATAGAAATACACAATCTGTGAACATTTTAACTGTCTACTTACCCTTCGCGTACGTAATCCAAAAACTGCACATTTTTCATTCTTGTACTATTAATTAATTAGCTATGATGTAATAGGAACAAAGGTGCTCCAAATGCATGCTTGACATACCTATAAATTATACTTTTGTTTTGTTCCTGCTCATCTATATATGTATATACAAATGAATCCCTATTTCCCTTGGTCACGTTAAAACTTGTGAACGGCTGCTCCAATTCTTTTTTTGTTGTGTTCGTTATTCACAAGACAAGGTTATAGGTAGGTGTAGGTAGGGTAGGTATGTATGTATGTATGTAGGTAGGGTAGGTAGGTAGGGTAGGGTAGGTAGCCGTAGATAAGTACTTACTGCTACCCGTGCGAAGCCGGAGCGGCTAGTGCAATAATAATATTAAAAACCTAATAACTTAGTTAACTTAATGTAGTCAAGTAACTTGATTGTTGAATAAATTGACAGACTAAGTTTATTTGTCGTGTTGCAACCTTAATATTAAAATGTTGCACTCAAATATTATTTATCACATCTTCGGTAACATATTAAATATATGTACGCCTGTTTTTTACATATACAAAGAAATAAAATTTTGCAGCCCATTGTGACCAATTAGGGTTTATCTTCTCCCAGCTCTTTATTGCCACTGCAGTGTATGTATACGCTTATATTGGCTTGACAGCTACTCGTCGATAAGACCTTTTTTGTCTGCTTTTTTCTAATCACAAACTTATAGAGCTACTTTGAAGTTGGGCATTTCAGACGCCCAAAACGCCTGTACAATAAAAAGGATCATAGCGTGATTTTTAGCACCTTTTAAAAAAAAAACTCCAAAAAGAACAATCATTTACCCGACATTAATAAGCTCTACAAAAAACAAATTCTAAAATGCTTGCGGCTATTAGACTAATTCACTAACAATCTGAACTCTGAATGAATATGATGTCAGTCTTTATTACTTTTAATTGAGTTGGGGATTCGTTGGAGTGATTCTCGTCTAAAAATAACCTAACTGTGCTCTCCTTGTGATCGTCTAGGGTCGAAATCAAGTGTATGAACTTGGGCAGAATCATAAAGGCTTCATGCTATAATCAAAGTCCACCAACCCGTTCTGGGCCTGCTTGGTGGATTACGACCAGCCCGCACTTCCCGCGTGGTGCATTACGGGCATTACGGCCACTCCCTCTCACAGAGGTTTAGGCTGATTATTCTCTAAATGAGGAGATCATTTTAACAGTTGTCGAATTGCAGGTTGAAATTGGTTATCACAGGATTGTGGCAAATGGCAAAGTTCAAGATATGCGTATGTTCAATACTGATATTTAAGGTTGGGGATGATAATGATAAATATGATCATGTTCTGTCAATGATGGTTGTTGTAGCCAAAGATTTATATTAAGTGACACATTGAAATGTATTTTAAATCTAAGTCATAGGTAATTATAATAATGACTTATTGCGTAAGTAATTCCATACATATATTATAATAGCATTACTCAATGGAATTTACGGTTGGAAAAAGTTACAAGGGAAATGTTTGCAATTTGCGTCAAGTTTTTGATAAGTAACTTGATTTCCTGTTTTATGGAAAATACTTTGGCATATTTTGTGGTATAAATATCCATTTTTTATCTCTTTATTGTGGTTAATGGTTATTCCACATTCCACCGGTGCTTCGATGAATTAAGGCTGCCGCAGACCTGCTCGACGCGACTCTAGTAAAACTATTTCTATGAACACCTCATGAAATTTTTCTACTAGTATCGTATCGCGCCTGTCTGCGTGAGGTAGGGCCTTTAAGATAAAGCAGGATGTATCGTTAAATTCTTTCTTTTCCGGTATACAAACAGGGCATTTCATCTTATCTCTTGAATGTACGTGAAACTTACCTAAAGCTAAGGTTTACCGCTCTTCTCGGAAACCGTAGCTTAAGACTGGGTCAGTACCCTTTTAGTAGCTTATTATAGATCATTTTACTGGCCCCCCTTTTTTCTTACCAAGACCCTTGTATTTCGTGTGATTATTGAAATGTATGTAATGTAGACTCTTTGGGGGTATGGGGTGTTAAAAAACAAAAGACTTATTCAGGGTAGAACTCGAGTAATTTATTGATTAAAGAAATCATTTTAATATTTTATTCTAGTCGCTTGACATATCGGGGGGCGACCGTTCGCGCTTTTTTGTATTCTAAATTGAAACTGCTAGAATGTTCGAATGTAGCCATGGCTGTTTTCTTAACAGCCTGTACAATCCAAGGTTGCTTATCGCATAAAACCTTACAGTATGTACCTACTTTAGTAAACTTAATCTAATTTAGTATTCCTTAACATATCCACACCACGCCTGATTGCCTCGTTCATCTTGCGGTCGTAAGCGCTATGAGCTGTCCTGGGTTCGATTTCCAGGTCGGGCAAAGTGTTATTGGGTTTTTCTATATGAAATGTCTCAGTAGCATTCCGGAGTCTGGATTTGTGCCCGGTTGATGGCAATAGGCTCGCCCCCTATTACATGGAACTTAAACATAACTGGCGAAATGTGGGTGTACTAGGTATAGGTAGGACCCTTCGAGAAAACAAGACATCATGTTATATTATATCCACACCTAACACGATCACAGAATGTTCTACATTTACTACATAGCTGTTCTAGTTGTATACATAGACCGTATTAAAGCCTATGTAAAGGAGGTGTATTAACTTAGGCATTAGTTGAACTGCCGTATGTAGCACGTACGTGTTAAACACTTTTATAAGGCATTTATCTTTAATCTACATGCAAAAGGTGCTATCATCCTAATTGTGGAGATACTTGTTTTTGCAAATCTCGAATAATTTTCACGAAAAAGTCCTTAGGTAATATCGAAAAGGTTATTCTAGAACGATTCTCAAGTAGTCGGATAGGAAATATCGCTCCATTTAGTTTATAATATTACGTTTAAGTGATCCCAACAATAATATCCTTTTTCCAGAATAAACCATTTCATTTCATGCATAAATCTGGATTTAAAACTAGATTTGAGTACTTATATAAGTGAGCCATCCTCTTGGTATTTTAGCGGAGATTCATACTTGATATTTTTTAAGAAAACTTCAATACTCTGGGAGTTACAACGTTTTTCAAGAAACAGTAACATAACCCAGTTTCTGTACAGTAATTGGGACCAATGATCTTTCGAGAAGATTAAAAATTTAGAGGGTGGATGGCCAAGCCAAGTCATGAGTAAAGACGCGACTAAATACCAGTGACCTTGAGTGACTTGCGTGTTCTGTACGTCCAGCCAGTAATAGGACTCGCCCATCAAGGAGCGCGTGTCCCAAATTAGTCGCATTATTAATTTATTATACATAAAACAAAAAGTATTTTAATAAAACACTTATATCAAAAGGTAAATAATTAAATTATCTTTAAAATGCTGAAGGTTTCAGAAAAATACGCTTGATAGTTTTTGCGTGATTGTCAGTTTTTTATCCGCGTTAGACATAACTTTACAAATTAATTACACAATGTAATATAAACATAATCTAAAATATTCACAGATTAAGTTAATAAAAAAATGCTTTAATTTAACATATATTTTTTCCAAATCATTAACCCTACTCGTTTAGACGTGACCTTCAGTATAAAATCATTAAAAGTCGTTTATTTTCGCCTTAAGTACGCATATCATTTAACGCTCTTATTTTGACCATATTGAGCACAGCTACGCGAACAGTGTTATCTTAACTGCGATTAATTCTCCCTTAAGTGGTTATTATCTAAACTTGCTATCATCAAGACGATTTCTATGCTAAATACAGTATTTTTATGGATTTAAAATTCTTTAAAGATTTTCATATTATTTTTTGTCATATAATGTACCATTGAAGAAGTTCATATCCAACCACCGTAAGGACTATTCTTGCTTGCAGCGTTCGGCGACTATAGAACCGGGCCGGTAACAGATGTGGTCATCGTGTTCACGGGATTTTGTTTTGAAACTGGTTAGATATGAACTTCTTTGATAGTACGTCATAGGTAGTAATAGTACGTCATGGGTTGACTGCATAGATGATGCAGTCAACCAATGACGTATATTAGTAGGTAAATATGCAGACATCTTGTATTTTTTATTTTTTTTTACTTTTATTAATACATAGTTTTCCTATAAGATGCAGATTTTTGAAGAATTGGTATTTAGGTTTTTTACGTAAATATTTGATAGTTTTTTTTTTGGCAACGCAGAGTTGAATAGGAAAACTTGTTTCATCTTTTTTTCTTTTTTAAGAAAACATGTCGGGTTTTAAATTACCTAAAACCGCAGAGTTGTTTTTTTTTTAAGTAGATGCCGTTGTTTTAGGTACGTATACCTTTTATCTAAATATCGAACGGCTATAGATAAATATATATTATAAATTAAAGCCGCTTTTCGTGTCTGTCTGTCTGACTGCGTTGTTTTTCTAAACTACAAAACGGATTTCGGTTTTTACCATCATTTAGAGAATTTATTTCGGGATGTTTATTTGTATAATATCTACATTAATATTAAACATAATATCACGCCTTGTTTCCCGGAAGGGTTAGCCAGAGGTGTACCTAAGTACTCCCACATTTCACCAGTTATATTTAAGTCCCATGTTATAGGGGGCGAGCCTATTGCCATCATCCGGGCACAAATCCAGACTCCGAGCTGCTACTGAGAAATTCCTAATGGCAAAACCCAGTAACACTGCCAGACCTGGGGATCGAACCTAGGACCTCATGCTCGGCAGTAGCGCTAGACCAACGAGGCAGTCATATTAAACTTACTTAATGATTAAAGAAATCTCGTCATTTTGTCAAGTTGTAAAAACAGTGCGACATTGGGGCGGGGCCGGTTTTTGTTATAATGTGATGTTTTCTTAGAAATTGTATTGTTCGAGTCGCGTCGCGTCATCGCGTCGCGCCGTCGCGTCGCGCTGGTCTGCACGAGCCTTTACTCTCTAACAATAAGGTTGTAAATTATTGATATTTTTGTAAACAACTAATCAATCACAACTTGAAGAAGTTCGCAGTATAATCAGAGGTTGTGTACGACCTTAGGTAAATAAATGACGTAGAAGACCGACTCATGTTTCGCACGCCACCTAACAACAGTATTCCGGTAAAAATATTTACAAGAAAACACGTCAAATTCGACTAATGATTGCGTTGAACATCAATTTCGGATAACACGATGCACGCAATAACAAAACATCCTGTGTGTTTTGTTTTTATCCCGGATTTAAATAATGAAGACGAACTATAAAGGCAGCAAAGGTAGACAGCCGCAACGCGACTCTATTAGAATATTTTTTATTTTTTTCATAGGTATTGATCTACAAAAATCGTGTCACACCGTCGCGTCACGCCTGTCCGCAGGAGCGTTTATGAGTTGTTTTATGATTTTATGTATTTTTTTTTCTTTTCTACTCCTATACACAGTATTTACTTCACTTCTTATCTACTCTTCTCTCGCAGGTATACTGGAAGAGATTTCTTTAGATTTAAGCATAACCTTTGTACATAGTTTTCTGTTCCTTTCTTCTTGTCTGTTCAAGACAAGTGCACATTCAATGATTATATAAATAAATAAAAGCGCCAAGGAGCACTTGGTCATTATGATATAGGATTAAATTGATTTTCGAAAACGTTCAAAGAAAGCTTAACTTAAAAAAAAAAACTTTTTATGTTAGATATACGATAAGATTAGCGATGTAAATATCTTGCTGAAATATCCTCATTCAAGCCATCATCACCTAGCCTTTACCTTACCTTTGCCTTTAACTTACCTAGCTGTTTCAAACTATGTTGGGGTCAGCTTCCAATCTAACCGGATGCAGCTGAATACCAGTATTTTACAAAGAGTGATTGCCTATCTGATTTCCACAACCCAGTTACTGGTTACTGGTCCTTGGTAAGACTGATTGTCAGATTTCCGGCTTCCTCATCCAAGCCATAGCTGGATAAAACATGACGTGTAAAAGCAAAAGTTCTCACTATTACGAAATGTTTTTCAAGAAAAAAATATGTTCTAAAGATTTCGAAAAAGTAGCTGATAATAACGTATGAATAATTCCGGAACCACACATTTAACGGGAGCAGTAGATTATGCAGTCAATGATGTCATCACAATGACGTATGCGCCGGCGGCCCCATTCGAGTACGCTTTCACAACTTTCCATTTTAATCGATGCGGCGGATGATCATATTTATATTTCTTTCACATTTCGTAATAACTGCAGTGTTGAGTTTAGGTACTGTCGCAGTCAAAGGAATATTATATTATTGTTTATTTTTTTTTTTTCATATTCAAAGTGTAACAAATTAATCGAAAGACCTCAGACACCCCAATTGTAATATTAAATTATGGATAAGATAAGACTGAAATAATATTGCAGTATAGAGTGTAATAATCGACATTTTGTTCTTAAATTCGTGAATAATTGATGGATCAAAATTAAAACAAAAATATGGAGGCGTATGCGTAAAATTAAAAATTCAGAAGCAAAGTCGATTAAGGTCGATTCAAAGTCAAATTCAAATAGGCACCTAAAAGGCACTTTTGCCGGTAGCCACACCAGCGATACTTTCGGGTTGCGAGTTGAACTTCGTCATCCGTTTGTTATACTTTTAAGTCTCCTAGGTAGGTACGTCAATCTGTCTCATACGTCTTGGTATTGTCCTCAAGTAATAACATTTAGAATCCGTCGTCATTCGATGTCGTCGTAACTTGCGTCATTATTTTTTGCGTTTGCTCGATTTAAGACTATTTCCGTATATAAACAATTAGAATGAGGCCTTAGTTTTATAACAAACGCATGTTGTTATTAATTTTTCTTATTCGGGTCACTGAATTTGATTAGTTTAGCGTTTTCCTTAAAAACACTTTAAACACACACACACTTTTTTTTTTGTTTTTTTTTTTGTTTCTTTAACTATCAATAAAAACTTTTGCTTCTTTTATCCAGAAAAGTGCCAAAATAAAAATTATTGGTAATAAAAGATGTCGACAGAATAATATTTTTTAATGAAATTTCGGAGTTTTAATGTCCTTATATTTAAGTTTTGCTCCATCTTGATAGCGTTCAGTGTTTATTGATGAGATATTAAGATAATTTTACTGTCAGTGTGTTTGTAAATATTATGGCTTGGCATTTACCTTCTGTTCTGGTAACTGCTGCCTCGTATAAATAAACACTTACTTTATTGTTAATTCCGCTGTAAGCCCTAATTATGTGAAATGTCATGTGAATAAACTGTGTTATTCTGCGAAAAAAAAACATGAAAACAAGTGTAACGTGTCACCCTGAAATTATTACAACGTATGTTCACTGAATATTAATTGGTTAGTTATTTTTTAACATTCACTTGTTTTGTCGATTTTGTTAATTTCTTCATAATATTTTAAATTAATTTTATCGTAGTTTACAAGCTTTATGCAAACCCGGAGTTGTTTTTATGCCCCTATTAGTTGTATTCAATAAAAAAACGTATTATTTGCCAATGATTCTGTGCAAAGAAATACAAATTGCTTTGTTAAAAATCAATAACTTTAAAGGACCTTTAAACACAATAGATATCAAAGAGTAAACATTAGACTTAGCATTGTAACCAAAGATAACTTGTAAATGGTACTTCATATTACAATTAATTTACGTCACGTTCCTACGTACTTGATATGATATCACATTATCATACATTTATTTATAAACTATATACTATGTTGTGGATTACTGGCAAACTAAGAGAATATGTGTTCTTCAATCAATCTTCGAGGCTAACCAAAGACTATAACTGATGCAGCTGAACACCAGTATTTTACGTGAAGTGACTGCCTATCTGACCTCCACAACCTAGTTACTGGGTAACACGATACCCCTTGGTATGACTGGTTGTCAGACTTTTTGGCTTCTGACCCGTAACGTCTGTCTAAAATCTAAGAATGTCAACCAAGACCAGCGGCTTAACGTGCTTTCCGAGGCATGGAGGGGTCTCGATAGGTTATGTCACCCATCCATGGACCGGTCTCGACGAGCGTAGCTTAACCTTCGATCGACCGTTGCGTCTGTTATTATTTAGTCATTTAGTGATGTGTATGTTCCTATAGTTATTTTAATGAGGTGAAATGCAAACATTTCTTCTTCGAAAAGAAACGATTAATATTCTATCCGCAAAGTGTGCTAGTAAGACAGCTTTGCAAATCAATAGGTATTTGCAAAGCTTAATCACAGTAATAACAAATAAATTACAAACAAAAATGTTACATACTTAATCACAATAACATGACCTAACTGTCAAAATAATATCTCAACTTAGGACATAGTCATAATTAAAGGAACTGCGTAAGTGGCACTTACAGTGTATTAGTACGCAGATCACGTATACTGACTGTACTCGTATAGGCACATGGCGCGGTGGTCCCTGATATTAGACGCGCCATTTTTGTGCGCGAGTGTACGTGATTCGAGTTGCGTAATTTGGTATAATGCTTTATTGGTAGGTGTTTTTATTTAACTTTTAAATAAACATGTTAAGTCACATGTATCCGATCCGATCTGAAAAGAGCACATATATAGGTATGTACTGCAATAACATTACCAAAAATTTTTTTTTTCACATCAAATCAAATCATTTATATTTTGCCAATATGGGTAGGGGTAGGTATAGATGTTATACATGTTTTGATGCAAAATTTTAATTATTATTAAAAATAAAAGAGTTAAGCTACATATTTAATATTCATGTTTTTAGTACCAAAATTATCCTAATTCCAATAAGAATTGGTAAATTTTGAACAGGGGTCATTAGTTATGACTTGTAAACACCCGCTAAACGACGGCCCCCTCACCCCATGTAATAAACCGGACAAAATCCGCGTTGAAAAAAAAATGACGATTTTCTTTTTCTTTTTCTTGGAAATAATTACTACATAAATAGACTCTCAGTACGATAACTAACAACACACGGACCGGATAGGGCTTTTGTTACACTTTTTAAAAGAGTATCGGTGGTGTTTCTTGCCCATTCTTCTCCATACGAAAACTACCTTTTGGAAGGGGCGACTAGAATCAATTCAATTTTTTGTAAACTTTGACGTTCAAAAGTGCCTTACAAGGGCCTATTTGAAATAAATGATTTGACTTTATGACTTTGACTTTGTTTGTTGTATAGGTGCGAAATATTTTTTATAATTTTTTTTTTGTAAAATTTATCATCCATGTAAATTTGCAGAACGTACCTAAAATATTACTTTTCTGATACCGTATCGGCGTATAACCAACAGGTCTTAGTCTTTTTATTTTGATGATGAAATAAAATAGACACTAAACCGTACACTTTTCTTAAAAAATCAATAAGTTACGCAATTCTAGACATGATCTAACCAAACACAATTAGGTAACGATTTTTCATGCCAACAACATCCTTAAAATCTCAACAAAATATAACCTAAACCAACATTGAAAAAATGAGCTCACCAGTGTATTAAGGCTTCCGCAGACAGTCGCGTCGCGACGATGCGGCGCGATTCTGGTAGAACAATTTCAATGAGTTTTTCATAGAAATTGTTCTACTAGAGTCGCATCGCGCCATTCTGCAGAGCCTTTAAGTGAATGAGCCAAAACTTCGGCAATCCAATTAGGTATCGAGAACAGTAGGTAATTAGCTAAACACGACTAAGTCACAAACCTCAATGAAGTCATACATCGCACCAACGTCACCGATAACAAAATAAAAAATAGAAAGTGCTCACTATCTGGTTTAACAATGGAACACGTTGAACGCGTTGAATGCTGTACAGTAAATAGATAATTGTCAGAGTAGGATAACAAAAGTAATTGACGTCAGACACAATGATGGAAATAATTATAGTGCCATTATGCAGTTAGTGTTGATTGG
Organism: Agrochola circellaris; assembly: GCA_914767755.1. Taxonomy (NCBI): domain Eukaryota; kingdom Metazoa; phylum Arthropoda; class Insecta; order Lepidoptera; family Noctuidae; genus Agrochola; species Agrochola circellaris. Next base: position 5,725,201 of record OU611853.1, read on the forward strand.
TGACGGTCAGTGTCGCCGGCGGTGATTAGGAGGAGATATGATGTCCTTGTTTTAACCCTTTCCAGTGAGTGGGAGTCCACTGTTCCATGTTACTTTTTAATTAAAAAGATATAAAATATACTTGACAGCAATATGTAATTAAATTAATTAATATAAAAAAGGTACTTTTGTATAAATATTTCTACGTTACTTAATATAATTGGTGTTGTCCCGTTTTAATTAACTTTATATATACCCTCTTTATGGTTCTGCCAACTGTCTTGTCAAAGTTGTCATTTGAAGTTGACATTAGTTCAAAAATTCGGCAGTTCTTTCTTTTACAGTCCGGCCGTCGAGAGAATGCGTTCTTGACACCTGTCAGTTTCATACAAACGAATATATGTTTTGCGAATTTGATCCTTATTACGACTAGAAATTATACAACTGACAGGTGTTAGGAACGTATTCTTTCGACGGCTGGACTGTATGATAGAAATATGTGTGTAGATATGACTTTTTTCATTAAGGAAGAATTTAGAAGAATGTGTCTACTCGTATTAAATAAACAAAAGCGAACAAATGCATTCCGCCCGAGAACTCGATTAAGCTATATCGATAATGAGGATAAAGGCTGCTTTTTTGGAAAACTTGTTGATGGTCAAGAGTTGTCTCGTTTTTTATTTTCAAAATCGATATTTGCCATTTTCCTTATCAAAACCACACAAACGTGAAATAATAAATATTTCTTAATTCGTAATTTTTGATAAATCTCGCATCAAGATTTAAAAAAAAATGCCAGTGTTCAACCTCGGCTTTCAAATAAAACAAAATTACATGGTTTTGACTTATCATTATGAAAAAATAAACGTGTATTTATGTCACTCTAGCCTTCTATACTGACGTCAGTAGACTGGTGAAATTAACCTTTCATTTCAACCAATCGTAAATTACTGTTGAACGTAAGACAGTAGTTTCACTAACTAGGTTGTCTGCAGTCTGCACACTTCGTCGACTCACATTATTAAGCGATAATACTATCTTAAAGCAATTAAGCATGGCTCGGTCTCGGCCAATTAAGTACATACATAAAAAAACCTGTCAAATGGTTTTTGTAATATATATACAATACAGGGTTACCTACTCGTTACTCGAAAAGTTATACCTACGCTGAATAAAGGCTTCCGTAGACAGCCGCGACGCTACTCTAATAAAACAATTCCTATGAAAACTTCACGGAAATTGTTCTACCGAAATCGCGTCGCACGGACGCGTCGCACTTGTCCGCGAAAGCCTTTACCAGTAACCCTGTATACTGTATACCTACTTGGTAATTATTTGTAGACAGTTTATTATTTCAAAACACACAATACAGGGTTACCTACTCGTTACTCGAAAAGTTATACCTACGCTGAGTAAAGGCTGCCGTAGACAGCCGCGACGCTACTCTAATAAAACGATTCCTATGAAAACTTCACGGAAATTGTTCTACCGAAATCGCGTCGCACGGTCGCGTCGCAGTTGTCTGCGAAAGCCTTTACCAGTAACCCTGTATACTGTATACCTAGTTGGTAATTATTTGTAGACAGTTTATTATTTCATAATTTATTACACTTTGCTTAACAGCACTTTCAACTTTCTTTCATGACCCCGTTGCGTAATATTTCGATGGGCAAAACAGAAGACCTGGAAAAAAAATGCAACATCTTAATCATAGTCATCATCATGTAGTATTTAGGAATTAAAGTAGATATTGTAGAAGTAAGTAATAACAGCTGCACGGGTCGATCGTTCAGGTTAAGCTATGCTTGCCGCGGTTGGTCCGTGGATGGGTGACCATTTTTACATACCAAGACCTTTCCGCACCTCGGAAAGGAATAAGCCGTTGGTCCCGGCTGTCATGAGTAGATCTTTGACAGGTAGTCAGAAGCCCGAAGGTCTGACAACCGGTCTTGCCAAGGGGTATTGTATTACCCAGTAACTGGGTTGTGGAGGTCAGATAGGCAGTCGCTCCATGTAAAATACTGGTATTCTGCTGCATTCGGTTAGACTGGAAGCCTAACATAGTTGGGAAAAGGCCAGGCAGAGGACGAGTAGATATTGTAGATATGTAGGTCTTAGGAATGTTTTGTTTTGACAAACATTCTTAATCTTAACACAAGTGCACTTGCAGCGCGTGCAGGTCTAGTGAATGTATGAAATTGAATATGAGCTGTCACATCAAAGCACCGACATTTCAAAGAAGTGTTCATACATTATATTAGTCCTGCACGATTGCACGAAGCACGGAATACACGCGCATAGCACACATAATCAGTATGATAATCTGTTTTCATATTATACATGCTAACCTAAAGCATGTTTGTTTATATATTAAATCAATCAATTATTAGGAATTCCATCAAATTAATTACAATAAATAGATCCATCGGTAGTTAATTAACTATTGAGATAATAATTAATATTTACTGGTAAGTTACCGACTTACTAAATCCGGTAACTTACCAATAAATGGTAACGGCCACGACTTACAAGTTATAGTTGTGGGTTCGAACCCTAACAGGCGCCTTACTTTGTGTAAATTATTTCATCACCAATGCTCTCAAAACGGCAAAGGAATATATTGGGAGAAAACCGGCGTGTCCTAGAACCAGAATTCAAAGACATGTGACATCTACCAGCCCGAACCGGGCCCGCGTGGTGGACCGCCCCACGCTCTCTCGCAGTGAGGAGGCCTGTGTCCCAGCAGTGGGAACATTATGGGCTGATTATGCTTATGCTACTGGATATAAACGCTACCAATTATACCTTCATGATTAGGTATGTTATTCTAGGATATTCCATGAATTATTTGATAAAACTGCGAGTTATCTACTTTTAGCTTAATTCATTCTGATTTTGTAGCTTTAATATCATGATATTTTCTACGATTTTCTTTTCTAAACTACAGGAAGCCACGTGCTTGCTAAGATTCCTCATAATATAATTATCATGATAGTGATCTGTGATAGTCATTTTTCTGCTAGTCTTTGAGTCCAGACATAATTATAAAGAAAAGTAAAACAATGGCTGGAGTTTGTTGAGGCTACGAACATTATTTTATAAATATGTCACGACATTGGAATGACCTGGGGAATCTCGATAGACACAGATGATTCGGGAAATTAAACAGGCGCGACGCGACGGTGCGAAGCGATTCTGGTAGAGCAATTTCCATGAAGTTTTCATAGATATTGTTCTACAAGAGTCGCGTCGCGTTGTCGTGTCGCGCTATCGCGTTGAGCCTGTCTGCGGGAGCCATTAGGTAATAAGAGTCTGTGAAATGCATTTCCTATAATGTGATAACGTATTTATAATAACTATGCATTATTTATACGTTACTTCATTTGTAAATTAAGGAGGAATGAAGTCCTTTTACAAATATGTGACTGTAAATTAGCTTGGTATGTGTAACAGACGCTTCACTGCCGTAAATATTCATTTTTGTTTCATTCCACTTTCACACGACACCGACAAAATTACATAGGAATGAACGTTTATCTGCTCATTTCATTGAATTTTTCTATCATTCGGTAGGCGAGTGAAACATACCGAGAGCCGAAATCTAACAACGTTGGATCGGTTCACTAATAAATTCATTTAATTATTGTCTCGAGTGAAAGATGCCGATTGAAAGACAAAAACTAACAAAAAGTGAAGCGATATTTGGTTCAGGCAGATCGATTTGGTCGGTCTGAACCAAAAATCAGCATCTTTGTCTCTGGAATAACAACGGTCCTGCAGTAACTACGTAATAATAAGCTATCGCTTATAGCGATAGGTGGCCTTAGCATCAGGTGTGGCACCTGTTAATTTCTTACGCAAATCACTAAAAATAGACTTTAGCGTTGAATAAAATAGGCACCAAAATCTATATCACCTAAATATAATTTAATTGGGCATAATTAATTAAGTGTGCCGTATTTAAATCTTTTTTAGGACGTCATTCTGTTGTATTTTTGTAAATAATATGCAGCCTTTTGCAGCTGACAATGAAGTAAAGATTTATGCGCCAAATATATTTTTTATATCAAAACCTATTAATATCCTACCAGACATTTTGTAGTCTAAACGAAACGTCATACACGTTATTAAAAATTAAAATGATATAGTAATATATTTTTATTTACGTTTAATAAACAGGATATATTCATAACTTATCATAGAAATAAATACCTAGGTATAAGTAAACAATAGTACAACATAATCAAGTTTACTGTTCCATAAAAACAAAATGTTTAATGAAACAAAAGAATATTAAATAAAGGCTCAGCAAACAGGCGCGACGCGACTCCGGTAGGACAATTTCTATAAAATTTTAATAGAAATTGTTCCACCAGAATCGCGTCGCGTCGTCGTCGCGTTGCATCTGTATGCGGGAGCCTTTAGACTATGACGATATTTTCTGCTATGAAAGTTATGAATTCCCTGATTGCATACATAATGTAGCATAATATTGAAAATGTAGGCCAAAACGACGTAACTGGAAAAATATGAACATAATAACTAAACTTAATACCTAAGTATTAAGTTTGAATATCGATGACTATAAGAAAGCCACAGACCGCGGAAAATCTATAGGAAGGAAGAAAACATTGAAATATCGACAGAAAGTGGTGTTGGAAAAACACAGCCAAATTATTTGGAACAAGGGACAGGAAAATGATAACGACTTAAAATAAAAACTATAATTTATTAGTTCACTAATTAACACGAGACTATTTTCGACAGTTTAGTGACGTTTTTGGGAACATTGAACTGAACAAAGATTTGTTGCCGGTATCCTCGTGTTTCTTATCAAATGCCACTTGACTTCAACTAATTTTATGTCATTAACTTCGTACTTCCTATAAAATACGTCGTTTAGCGTCACTGTCCGATACACGTGACCATAAACACAGATGACAACACTGTACTTATCTACTGCTGAAGTGAATTATCTGAAACGGCCTAGTGATAATGAGAGCCTTATAACCTAGTGATTTTTAAAGGCTCGATTTAGCGAGCAGGTGGTCGCTACTTTGATACCTTCTCCTCGACGTGAACAACCAAGCATTTTTACTAAGTAGAATTTCCGCAGACAGGCACGACGCGACGCTGGTCGAGCACTTTATGATCATTTCACGGAAATTGTTGTACCGATGTCGCGTCGCGCCTGTCAGCGGGTGTCTTAACAAGGCAGACAGGAATAGGTACCTGTAAGTAATACATATATAGTTTGTTTACGTTCTGTAGATTCTGCCTAGCACCATGGGGAAAGGCGTGAGATTATGTATGTATTTGTTAGTTCCAAAAGTATTTGATGAAAACGTAAACAAATGGATCGGAAAACGTACCTGAGAATGTTATTTTTAAGTACTTTCGTTTGGTTTTTTGAATACCGAAATCCGAAATTCTAATTTTAAATCATCTTTAATATGTTTTTTCATTTGTCACAAATTTTAAAATGTTATCCAAATAATAATAGTTCGAAAAAGTGGTGAGATATAAACTTGAAACCTTCGAAATACAGATGAATGTGTTACTAATTTCTTTTAGTGAGCGAATGCGTAAGTTTTACCCTGAACGGGGTTTGTTTACACTTTCATCCGATACATTAGGAACAGACTATACACTTCTATTCCACCAATAATTATCTACTAATCACTATGATCCATGTCAACCCGTTTCATTCAATTAATTATTTTCGTATGTCGAACCACACCTTTGGCAAAGCGTAACTAGTCCCGACAACTTACGATCAGTTACGACCCACGATTATAAAATGGCGGCCGAAAAAAGTTTAATGTGCACGTTTACGGAGTAAGGCATGTAACGCTTAAAGCTAATAAATCGAGTGATTAATTGTATCGCGTTCCTAGCCCTATTTAGGAAGATAATCGGCTCCATTGATTTTTTGTTCTCATAGAAGAATAATTGAACGTGATTCGTATTGGTTTGGGCTTTGATTGGTGTTAACGTTACGGGCTAATCGATTTGATTGATGTGTTAAGATTTGAGGTCAATGTACGACTATTGTGACGATTTTGAATCGAATAAAGTATCGATGTTGATAGCGTTCTCGATTTAAAAGATGAATTGACATTGTAGTGACCATGTCATATACAGGTCGACTTTTTGAACTGGTTTTCGCCCTGAAGTTAGATCTCAAATATTCACCCTGTATACAAACAAAATATTCCAACATAAAAAACTAAGTGCTCAATTTTTTTTAGTTCTGGCTATCAAAAGAACCCCTGATGTTCTAATATCTTTAAGAATCCCAGAAATGTCTCTATTTCTAGATTAACGATGAAATAAATTGTGTAAACGAGCTGATTAAAACATTACTAGTTCAGTTGAACATGCGACAGCGTAAATAAAATATATTGTGGTCGTCTGGCCTCATATAAATGACGTTAATGTTGTCCAACTGAGTTTTAGAACGCAATTTATGTTGCTGATATACAAATGGACCTATTGAGCTATACATACCTACCTATGTACCTATTTTATAGCGAAGAAAACACAAGTCTGTCTACCAAAAAACAGGAAAAAGATTTTTTTTTTAAGTTTTTAACAAATACTTATATAACACACTTTTCCAGTGCACTGTCTGTTTATCAGCTGCGTCTGTGAAGGTGAGTTAATCAAAACGAAAAGAACAAAGTTAAAAGTAACAAATATCTTGCTGATTTTGGTTATAAACAGCTAAATCCAGATTTCACGAAGTCACTTATCAAATTCGGTTTTTATAAACGACAGTCACCATTCGAGCAAAAGGCCGGTGTGTGCAAAACAAGACAAGTGCCAACGCGCATAAAACCACGAGATTGCTGCTAAAACGTGACTAAACTATGCGAAGTCATTTTACTTACTAAATTATTCAATAATTGTCAATAAATTGTACAAAAACGATTTTATGTGTATTTATAAGCAATTATGTTTTGTATCTAATCTGACAATCTCGATTGGTAGGTTTCTCTATGTGCTAGAGTAGTTAATATATTTTGTTAATGTCCCACTAGAGGTGTATTACGTTCTGAGAATGTTAGGGCTTGGTTGGATTGACAGGAATTGCGATAAAAAGGTGTATAAATTTCTTTTTTTTTACGTTCTGTGCACTAAGTTCCTAAGCATAAGTCCCTATTGCTCATTAAAAAAATATAAACTGTGCTAATCGCAAAAATTGCAAAAATATATGGGAAAGCTTCGATGGAGTATATTTTTCCTACAAAAAACAAAACTTTCAAATGAAAGCTCTTGTATTTTCAAGCTATCATCTATAACATAACTACCATTATTAAAAACATATATAATTCTAAAACGTCCTTTCACACATTTGAAAATAAACCGGGTCGTTTCTTTGCGATTATTTTTTCCAAAAATATATTATCAGCACTCAATCACACGACAAATCGACATTCGTGCACATAGCTTTACCGATAATTATCATCTAGTTAAAACAGAGTACACGCCGTCTGCATTCCAGCAGTAAGACATTATGTGTCACATTACAGACAGAATTTGCTGATGCAGACAGCTGCTTGGGCAACCAAACAACCGCTGTTTACTTGAAATAATGTAGGTATAATATGATTGCATTGTCTGTAAGTTGGAATGTATTTAAGTTAGTATTGTGTTGAGGGGTAAAATAATTTGCAGAGTATTCAGTATTCGATCTTGAAATGAAGGCATTTTTTTTTAATGCAAATCCTTTTTATAACCAATTCAGTTCCGTTAAACCCCGGCGAAAATAGCAAGTTTTATAATGGAAGAAGCAAGTCCAAAACCCCACTTCTCTTTACATGCCATCCTCTGCGATTTTATGGCCATAGTCGCCTTTATTACGAGCTGATATCGTCACCCATTTGTTTCAATACAAAGAAAGGAAACAAAGCAAACACGTTATACAAAAAAATAACAAGTTTGGGGGGAAATATGCGCCACATCCACGCAAAACCATCCATTCAACACCATCGCTCAACATAATGCTGTGACAATTTTGTGAGACAGACCCACAGACAAGACACAAGACGTCCATGTTTCTTGTTTTAGCCAATATTTCGTCAAGGTTTTGCCCTATTTATGTACCATGCTTTTTCCAGTAAAATGCCTTGCCCACTTTTACTTGGAAAAAAAGAAACGAGAGGAGGAAAATTAACCATTAACACACACCACAACACAAACCTCAGTCCTGATTATTTATGCCTATTTTAAAACTACGTAGAAGCGTGATAACTACGAGCTATATTGCGTAGTATATTGCGGTGTTGTGTATGACCGGGCAATCCCTTAACGTCGACCATTTTCCTGTGCATTGTGTTAAAATATTTCCTTTAAATACTGTATTGCAGTTAATGGAAAAACAGGAGGATTATAACCTAATGACTGTATGGACATACTTGTTTTTAATGACAAAACGTCTGATTAAATACATATTATTAAATAGTGCGCAATATATACCTATGATTTTCAAATGTAAACATGTGGTGGGATAATAAGTATCACAGCCTTTATTTATTGTAAAAGTACCCACCTGTGATCTCTCCGTTAAGGGAAGCCGGTCTGAACATTAAGTAAGAAAACCGTACATCACAAGAAACGGTCACATGATAGAACTATTTCAAACAGATATTGTTTTTGTAGTACAATTTTAAAATACATTTAATACATGTTCTGTGGTGTTCGGATCTGCTATAGGTACACTGTTCATTTACACTATGGGTGGTCATCAAAGTGACATATCTCAAGGATCCACATTTGCCATGTTTATGACATCTGTAGGCAACTATATTAATGTCAGCTTGTGTAATTCTTAAGGTCACTAGAATTCTTTTTCTTCTGCATCAATGTAGAATTCTGTATTAAAATCAGAAATGCATCGAAGTTTATTAGAAACTGGTGTTTGTACCAGGATATCTTTTGAAAAAAAGTTGAAAAAAATAAATGTGTTCACAGATTGTTAATTGTATATAATAGGTATTTAAAATATATCATCGCGGATAAAGTCCAGACTTGGAGAGCTATTTAAAATAAATAAATCACAGATTAATTAAATAAGGATATTTATGGTAATTTGGTGAATTGAAAAATTTGAACCTTAGACTCAAAAACCCCAATGAGTGGTCATTGGGTTTGATAATTCTAAAGTTTAGATTTGTTTGAGTTTGAATACGAGACGCGATGGGGAAAGACCTTTAGGCAATAACATCAAAAGTATGGTCGATCGAAGGATTTATTTCTGAACTCCGCCTGTAAAATGAACTCTGCCTCTCTATAAAATAGAATAGATATCCAGTTAAATCGTAACGTTGATTCGTTCTAATGTCGGAAGTATGTCGTTTCTTATTACTTAATCGAAAGTGACTGGCCGTCTACCCATTGGTTACTATCAACGAGGCATAGAATTTGACGAATGTCGTCCAAACTTCATACGTACATAAAATGTTATGTCTCAATGAACACTTGTGTCATCAATTCCTTGTTACCTGCTTACCTTGCGCTAGTTGCTAGGTTAATGATCTTTACTACCTTTTACTATATACCGCGTTATAATGATCTATTTCTTTTTTCTTTCATTGTTTATATTGTCTCATCTGCTTAGATTTTTTCCGAACTATGTTGGGATCGGCTTCCAGTCTAACCGGATGCAGCTGAATACCAGTATTTTACACGGAGCGACTGCCTATCTGACCTCCACAACCCAGTAACTGGGTATTACGATACCCCTTGGTAAGGTTGGTTGTCAGACTTTCGGGCTTCTGACTACCCGTAACGACTGTCAAAGATCTACAAATGACAGCCGGGACCAACGGTTTAACGTGATTTTCGAGACATGATGGGGTCTCAATATGTAATGGATCGTTACCCATCCACGGACCGACCTTGGCATTATTCTTTTTATTATTTAGCCACGAGCCCCTCTTTGTAATAATGTGTTTCGTAATTACTTGAATGGTCATATCTTTATGGCATATGCTTGGTTCAATTTCAATCTAGTGTTTTCCAGACCGCATGCCAAGATTTGTCCTTTCTTGTCCGCCGTTTTCATGCTCATTTAGAGCAACTGGACCATTCGTTTTATTTGTCTAATAATTTTGTACTTTATCTTGAGTGGCTACCATAATTTCCACAATACCCACGAATATGTTTGAGTTAATGACGTCTGTTAAAGCTACGTTTTTTTCTTCTTTACAATATCTTCGATTAACGTGAGAATTTTTTATTGGTTTTACAGATAATCCATTTTCGTTTCATCACCTTTAATGAGATTCGGATCTCTCCAGCCAGTTCCAACCAATGCTTATTAAGTTTAATTGGAACAAAAACGTCGACCTTGTTTGTAAATGCCAAAATATATAACGATGTCGACATCAACCTGTTTCATTTGGCTGGCTTTACGTAGTTACTTTAACATTTTACTTGTAAAGAAAAATAAGTTTATTTGTCACAGAAACACGTGCATAAAAAAAAAAGATGATAAACTCGAGTAAAAAATAAGAAAATGAAACAGAATAGATTTAAATACAATAACGAGCACAAAACAGAAATAGTCGGCAGCTGCTGGCACGTCATGACTGTGACAAGAAGGCTTCTACTCAGCATGATGCTGTGCTATGGAAACCCACAGCACAGCGCTGATTTTCAGTGGTCACCCGAAAGAGACGTACGGAGACCAAGTCAGGTTTAATGAATTTTACATAAATATACAACACACCACACACACACTACACACTACATACACTACACACTACACTACGCACTACTGTATACTACATACTATATCATTATACCTATATCTACATACTATCTTCAGTACAAACGATGTCTTCCGATTCGTTTCGCAATTTTTCTGTCAGTTACGTGACTAAAATATAATATATATAATTGAGAATTGAAAACCGTTGGTAACCGTGAAATGTAATAGCTTTCAGCCGTGTCTGATCGTTTTGAATGTTTCTTTTAAGACCCACACGTGGTCTAATCATCTGTCCAAAGTGTTTGGTTTTTGTTATTCAATGGCATCTCTCCAAAGTGTTTCGTTTTGCAAATCTCTTTATTGCTGCAGAGCAAAAATGTTAAGAGATTCACACTGCGTTGAATCATTGCGAAATTAAAAAGTAATTCTACGTAGATTGAATGTGCCGAATCAACTGTTTCTTATTTGTGTGTCAATATCTAAATATCTACCGTGGAAGATGTCAACTATTGATTTAAAATTAGAAGTGTTTTGAGAATTTTCATCACAAACCGCATATACTTTACCCTCACCTGGCACATTCCTGCATTATTTCAGGTAAACAGTTTTCGCAACACAAAATTCGCATTTCTCAGTAGTTTTATGCGTTGCACGGTAAATGAGCATTAACGTCATCGTTGGCCCAGTTCTACATCATATGTATGACTATGTAAACATAGTATTGTTGCCCCAATATCAAGCGTGACGTCTGTCTAAACAAAACTAGCGCTGCGTTGCGTGGATGGAAGTGACAATAGCTGGTGGATTTTGTTTGAAATTATTATGTGGTCGGAAGGTTAGTCAAAATTGTTTGAAATATCTATTAGGAGCTTTAGTAGTTGTTAGTTTAGGGGTACTTCCATCTGTATTAACATTGATAACATACGTATTGTATTTGAAGGTCGCGTCTAGATATTTAGTTCGTCGCTATCCTTATTCTTATCTGCATCTATGTAGCAGTCCACTGTTGGATATCTAAGGCCTTTCTTATTGACACCCCACTGCTGCATTCCATCTGATCTATAGTGGTTCCTTGTAAATTGCCTAAATTCAAGATCTTTTGTTATAGTTAACTGAACTAGTAGCATATCAGCATAGTCTACACAAAATAGATCACGGCGATAAACTAGTAACTTCTAAAATAGTGTAAAAACTAGTAACTTCTAAAATAAAAACAAAGTGACCAGTATTTGACAGTGAAAAAATTCCAATCGCATGAGTAATTTTAACCGCCTTTGTTTCGTTCAAATATTGGATCTTATCAATAAGAAGCAAAATTTCATTAACTTATATTAAGATCACTTGGTTCGGTGGCATAGGAAGCTACACTTTGACGTTAGTAGAATTGTCGCAAGTTCGAACCGCGCCACACATATCATCTCTTTTTGTGAATTATAAAATTCTATGTTCTCACCCAAAGTGTAAATGCAAAGCACAGACCGCATTCCAAACTTCTGATTAATTTGAATTATAATTCCTTCGATAATTTGACACCAGAGGGTGCAACGATAACTTCGAGTAAAGATGGACTCTAACAGCAACATTACCTACCGTAAACCTTGTAGATCAAGCTCGCTAACTGACTTAACTAAAAATGTGACTATCAACAGCGAGAAAACTATACTGGACACAACAATGATGAGTATTCCTGACAGCTTCCATGATACAATTGACGACGTTCGTGAGTTAACTGAAGAAAACAAAACACTTAAAAACCAATTATTAAGTGCACATAAAGAAATAGAAGACTTAAATACTGAGAACTTTCGTCTCAAATCCGACTTACAAAATATGATTAAGACTGTTAACACATTTAAGAAAATATGCTCAACTCCCGAGAAAATAAGTACAACTCCGACACGCAAAAACAAAACTTTGCACCGAGTAAGCTCACTAAACACAAATAAACTCATCAAGGATCATGACCAACAACCACATCGCCTTGAATGCACGGCTAACAAACTAAATAAAGCGACACAAACTACAAGTACATATAGCCATGCTCAGACACAAAAGGAATCGAAAGATATGCCTCCCTCTATAGTACCTACAAATTTAGTATCGAAGCCTACGCCAAAGAATAAGCTATGTATCCTGAACTGTAGACAAATAAAGGGATCCAAACCTTTAGTTGAGGATTTTTTTTCGGAATTATTTCACTACTGCCATTATATAATGCCCAACTGTACCCTAAGCCGACTCATAAGCGGTATCGAACAAAAACTAAAAGACTATACCATAGACGACTATTGCTTACTTTTCATAGGAGAAGACCATATTGATATATATGACAACAAATATATAGACGTAATAAATATGTTAAGTGAATCCCTCCGAAAAATATCACACACCAATATAGTGATCTGTCTTCCTACGTATAAAACAGGATCACTAATATACAACTATAAAGTGGAGATGTTTAACAACCTGCTTCATTTAGACAACCAAAATCATAAGTACGCGTATTATCTTTGACAGCAATCGTGACCTAACACCTGAGATGTTCTCCTACACTACGGGCAGAATCAATAAGTACGGCATGAAGAACATATATGAAAATATTATGAGTAACATTTTGATTGATCTGAATCTTTATGGTCAAAGGAATAGCCAGGTAAATAGCAACGTTACACAAGAAAGCGTCCTTAACGGTACAAATGCAAATCTTAAGGAAACTTCGAACTTTTTTCGTGTACAATAACATATACATTCTGCATCAAAATATTGCTGGACTCCTAAACAAAACGGATATCCTTAATGTTTATTTGGAAGAACTAGAGAGTAATAGAAAAAGGATCGATGCTGTGTGCATAACTGAACATTTTATAACACCTGAACAGGAAGAACTATTGAACTTACCAAATTACAGCCTAGCAACTAGCTTCTCTAGAGGATGTAAAAGAGGTGGCGCATGCATTTTAACTAGAACTAACCATAAATATAAGGTGCTAAATATAAGTAAACACTCTCTAACTAACATAATTGAATGCTGCGCGTTAGAATTGACAGAACACAACATTATTATTGTATGCATATATAGGGTGCCTCAATCTAATTTAGATGATTTTTACGACAAATTGAACAAAATTTTACATTTGGTATGTTTAAAACTAAGTAAAAAAGTAATTTTATGTGGAGACTTTAATATTAACACTTTGAAAAGAAATATGCAAACTTTGAATTTTGAGTATACACTGTTAAGCTATAACTTAAAATTACAATTTTCTCAACCCACTAGGCTAAGCAGTGGGACATGTTTAGACAATATTGCACATAATGTAAAGGGCTGTAAAGGGGAAATTATAGAACTCGGTTTGTCGGATCATACGGCGCAGCTTTTGAAATGTCCAGTTAAGAAAACATTTGCTTTAAAGTGCTGGCGAGTTAAAAGACGAAATTATTGCCAAGAAAATGTAGAAAAATTTAACAACAGCATAAAATGTCTCACCTTTTCAGATATTTATACCACCAGTGATGTTAACGAGGCCTACAACCATTTTCTAGACCTATTTAAATGCTTTTACAATCTCTGTTTTCCTTATGAAATGAGAACAATATCCATTAGCAAAAAAGCAAAATGGATCTCTAACGGGATAAGAAAATGCAGTAAAAGGAAACGGCAATTGCTATGGCAATACCGAAAAAACCCCACCTCAAAGAATAAAAATACATTCAAAATATATTCAACTAGATTTAAAAAAATTATATCACTGACACAAAAATCACAAAATAACTATTACATTAAGACCTCGCAAAATAAATCGAAAGCGGCATGGACAGTAATTAACAACTCAAAAACATTTTTTCCTAAAGAGCCAATAACAGAAATACGAACAGGCTCAAAACAAATAACAAACCCGTCAGAAATAGCCGAGTCCTTTAACAATTTTTATGTTGACCAAGTTACCGAACCTAAAAATAATACAATTCCACAAATTCCAATACACTTCAACACCTCTAGTTCTTTATTTATGGAACCAACTATACCGCAAGACATAATTTACCATATTAACTCACTCAATAATACAAATAGCGTAGGTTATGACGGAATTGGCACTAAAGTTATAAAAGAAGCCGCTAAATATATAGCTCCACATCTCAGTCACATCATCAACATGAGTATCTCTAATGGAGTTTTTCCCGAAGCTCTAAAAACTTCCATAATTGTTCCATTATACAAAAAACAGGATAGGCAATATATGGCTAACTACAGACCTATTGCATTGATACCTGTCTTCTCAAAAATATTTGAGAAAGTAATTTATAAATCATTATATACATACCTTGAGAAGTCAAAAATATTAGTTAAAGAGCAAAAGGGATTTCGTAAACAGAAGACAATTAATATGGCCATACATGATCTTCTTCTCCCTGTTTTATCAAACGTGGACAAGAGAAATCCTGTATGTACTATCTTTATGGATCTGACCAAGGCCTTCGACTATGTAGATTACGGAATACTGTTAAACAAACTAGAAAAATATGGTATTAGAGGAAATGTACTTAAACTGTTCGAATCTTATTTGGTGAATCGAAAACAGTTTGTGGAAATCACACAAATATGTACTAATAACGGCTACGAGAATAAATATCGATCCAAACGTAGAACAATAAAATACGGCGTACCTCAAGGCAGTGTACTTGGACCACCCCTCTTTTTAATATACATTAATGACCTTCCCGGACACATAAACCATCCCATGGTACTATTTGCTGACGACAGCACAGTAGTAGTTGAATGTGACAATAACATGACTTATGAGAATGAAATAAATATGACATTAAATACAATAATATCTTGGTTCAACAATAATAATCTTGTAATTAATTTAGACAAAACTAAAATCATGCATTTCTACCAGAGAATTCCAAGTAAGATCCCTGAAATTCAGTATTTAGGGAGTCCAATAGAGTCAACTACTGTCGCCAAATTCCTCGGCATCGTAATTGATAATAATCTGACATGGAGATCACAGACAGATGAAATTTGTAAAAAAATGAATAGATTTGCATACGTTCTATTTAAACTATCAAAGACTGTCAGCCTAGAATCTGTACTAACGGCTTATCATGGTTATGTTGCATCAACACTTAGGTATGGCATAATGTATTGGGGCAACTCCGTCGATAGAGATTTTGTATTTAGAGCTCAAAAAAAATGTATTAGATCCATGTGTGGTCTAAATAGCACCGATAGTTGTCAACCGTTCTTTAAAAGCCTGAACATTCTTACCCTACCATCACTGTATATCTACGAAACAAATATATTTGTCAAAACACACATCTCACAGTACAAATTAGCTTTTAAAAGTCACTATCGCAAACTACGTGACAAAAATGAGTTAGAGCTTGAAATCACACATGGTAAAACAGCCTTAATGAATAAAAGCACTTTCTGTATGGCCACAAAAATATTTAACAAGCTGCCTGAGACATTGAAATCGTTAAACCTGGACAAATTCAAAAGAGTGCTTATGAAAATATTAATTGATAAATGTTACTACTCGCTAAAGGAATATTTGGACGACAGTTCTATAATGCCTTCTATAGATAATAAGTGTTAGGTCATCTATTTTGACATTACTGTATTTATTTTAACTAATCGACATTGCAATCCATTGACATTATTATAATACATTTAACATTTATGTGCTACCTTAGATTTAATTGTTGACACTGAAGGAATAGTTTAATAATTGTTTTGACATTTCTGTATTAATTTTAAATTTTATGACTGACATTATTTTCTATATTTTTTTTTCCTGACATTTTTATTTTTGTTACTCGTATTTCTTAAATTTTATTGTTGACAATTTGAAAATATTTATGAATCGCTTACACTTTCGCAATCTTGTTTTTTATAATTTAAACTCATAAAAGTATTTGTTGCACGTACCTAGATAATTAATAATTAAATGTAAAATTGATCATCATATTTGTACGCCAAATGGCAAAACATAGAGCGCATATTTATGACAATGTAACACCTGTTTGTAACTACCTATGTTAACAAATAAAGAATCTGAATCTGAATCTGAATCTGAAACTTAAAAATCAAGAATGTAAAAACGAAAGGTTATTTGATACAACTGAGGTTGCTTTCAACATCGTTTTATAGCAAAACTTTAAGATATAGTTTTGAAATAAGCTGATAGGTTTGACGTGATTCATATTAGTTATGATTTAATATGATATGTTACTTGTCTAGGATTTAATAAATCATTTCATACTGTCAACAACATTGTCTTATTTGTTGTTTGTAAGACTGATTGAGATCTATAAAAGGAAAAAAAACAGACCAACATTTTAATTTTAATTTTGTATTGATCATAAGGTGATTATGTTTGAAATCGCCTCGATAAGAACGGAAACGAATCAACGGTATTTTAAGGTCGCCTTTCATTATTAGCTTGCTCTAGTTTGTCTTAAGCCCTGTCACCACTGTACTTTCTTCTTTCTTTTAAATATCGATGCGGTTACTGGCTGATTATAACTTTACATGCATAATTATAGTCACAAAATATCAACCACTTACAATATACTCTGTTCCAATTTTTAATAACCGATTCGACGTCTCACATGTCAGAGTGAATTAGGAGAGCCTGAGACGTGTAATTATTATGTCTCTTATTATGTAAGTGTACATTTTAATTAAGCAAAACGATTATAATATCATAATTTAATCAATTAGCCTCATTGACGACCGTTGCCTTGGCCTTCTTTGAAGTTACTATTTTAAATTGCGAGCTCATGAACGGGTAGTTTTGGATTGAAATGGATTTAAAGACACGGCTGTATCAATAAAATCCACTCTAATTACTTTTATAAATGCAAATGTGAGTGTGTCTGTATAATTTTTATTCGTTTTTTTTTTTATAATTATCGTGCTGGCTAACGAAATAACCAGAGAGATGGATTGGAATAAGGCTCTAGTCTAGATAAACATAGAAAAAAAATACCTAAAAAGAAAAACGCAGTCGACTTTGAACCGAACTGGTGATGAATTGAAATATGACAACCATGACAACGTGATATTATATAAAAGAGCTGAAAATAGAGGGACATATAAAAAACAAGAATCATAAATGTCTTAGAACTGTGTTTTTTTTCACACTACAAAAGAGCTACAGATAATTAATAAGTCTGTGAAGGAAAAACATCGCGAGGAAACCTGTGTCATTTTGAAATCACCATCCCGTCCTGAGCAAGCGTGGAGATCAATGCTCGTCCCTTTTCTGAATGAAAAGAGGCCTTTGCCCTGCAGTGTTTACTGTTGTTATGTTTTGATTTCCGTGTGAACTATATAGAGCTAAAGTACTTCATTCTGAATTCAAATTATTATACACGATAAATCTAATAATTGATGGACATGGAAATTAGCATTCGTTCGTATTCGGAAATGCGATTATTCCCGACGTACATGAAAATAGTTGTACTGTACTTATTTATACTATTTTATTAGGCTGGTATATTTGATCTATGAATGATGATTTATCCACCATTCAGTAGCTGGATTAGCAGCCGACATCAAAAAGGTTCTACTATCTCATTTGTGATAATTGACTCTGTTCGATTCGGTTCGATGCGCATGAGCAACTTTCAATAGATACGTTTTACACGCCAATTTCCGGTGGCGATTTACGTCATTTGAAAATTACGACTTTTTATTCTTTTTTATTCTTTTGAAAGAGGAATTAAGGCATTGTTATGTTGCTACTGCTATTGAATTAGGCTTTTATAATGTTTGGTTTTTATTTTTTTATTTTACTGAATTGTTTTATTAATAGTTTGTTGTTTGTTTTCAGGTAATAAAATTATCCGTGTGATTTTCTACGCCGTTTTTGGAATAAGTAAGTAGTAGAGTAATAGTTTTTCTTACTTGGAACTCATACAATAAATTAATGTTGGTTGGTCGTCAGGTGCAATAATTAACTTTGTCATTGCAAACAAATTCAAATGGAAACCTGTATTTAGCTTTACCACTTCTAAACCACCTGCAAAAAGATAAAATATTTTAAATACACACGATTACCATGTTACACGGATCTTATTAGGAAAGTGACGATGTCTTAAATATAGGAACATTAAAACCTACTTGCTAACATCACCAATATATTCCAAGCTGTTTAAAAATACCACTATAGTTTGGTACTTCACTACTGCTCCACCGGCAGTCTTTTGAAAAACTCAGCACAAGTAAAGGATCAAAAAAATCTATGAACCATTAGAGATGTAGTTAGTAATACTTCTTAAGTAGACGATTATTTTTATAATGACGATCGTGTTATGCATATTTAAAATGTAAGAAAACTATAGTAAAATTTAAATAGAAAATACCCATTAACAAACGATTCGTCACGCACGTACCTTTTTATTCACAAGATTGGCTTGAAAAAAATATAAAAACCACAAAAAAAATCCATTAAATCATAGACTTACTTCCCATACAACTTTCCCCAGTTTCTAAAAGTTCGACTTTTCGCCGTGGTTCAGGTTATATTGGCCATTTTTTTTATACCCGTGCCATTTAAATATAACCATAATACCTGCGACGAGAAAATGTTGAATTACCTTACCTTACGAAAGTTATGCAAATAGAGGCTTTGGTGTCGATTTTTATCGCGAATTAATTAAAATACTTTACATTAATGGTTTTAACTATATTATTGGAAACATTGGCTTCATTTAAAAGTAGTTATCAGTAGTTTTAATTAGACAAAGCTCGGTTATTAAAGTTTTATAGGTAATATCTAGAGACCTCATTAAAAGGGGGTTTAATTCGATTACAAAACGCCTATTGAATCGATTCACATTAAAGAATAAAGAATTGCCAAACTTGAGTGGCAGTGGACAGGGCACATTGCTCGTAGAACAGATGGCCGATGGGGCCGAAAGGTTCTGGAGTGGCGACCGCGTACCGGAAGACGTAGCTTTGTAAGGCCTCCCACAAGGTGGACCGATGCCCTGGTGAAGGCCGCAGGAATCTGCTGGATGAAGGACAGAACCGGTCGAAGTGGCGGTGCTTGGGGGAGGCCTATGTCCAGCAGTGGACGTCTTTCGGCTGAACTGAATGATGAATACATTAGAATGGTGCATTTTGCCTAGTTAATTAGTGCCAAGCATATAAATACGTAATAAATATAATTTATATGTAAATTGAGCATAGAAATGTCAATAGTAAAAGAAAGAAAGAAAGAAAAATAAGTTTATTTGTCACAGAAACACGTGCATAAAAAAAAAAAGATGATAAACTCGAGTAAATAATAAAGAAAATGAAACAGAATAGATTTAAATACCATAACGAGCACAAAACAGAAATAGTCGGCAGCTGCTGGCACGTCATGACTGTGACAAGAAGGCTTCCACTCAGCATGATGCTGTGCTATGGAGACCCACAGCACAGCGCTGATTTTCAGTGGTCACCCGAAAGAGACGTACGGAGACCAAGTCAGGTTTAATGAATTTACATAAAATAGTATAGAGAGAGATAGTATTTTTTTTTCATGTCTACAGATTCATCTGAATGAATAATAGGCCTCTCTGTACTCTATAAGAAAATAATTTAATTTACGACGGCATGCATAACTTACACGGGGCTGTTCAACTAATTTTATCGAAGTAAATAAATGTCTTACTTACATTCCTATAAAATAACTATCTATAAGACTCTGAGAACACGCAATTTTCTGGTATTTACACTTAAAACTACCTTAACACGGCTATCTTTACATCTGTCTCGAGTTTTGTACAAAAAACACACAATTTGTCTGTCTGTCTGTCCATCAATGTGCACTGTATGCCTGGGAAAGGAACCGGCGTACTATCAAGCCGTTTAGACCCGCAGATATAAATATAGATAAGTTCAAATGTCCGATTGATTGCCTTGATAAATGAGTTGAATTATGTACGTTTATAGTTATAAGTGGTTTATGATGTGAACAGTAGCAAAAGTTAAAATTATCCCAGGAATCTTAAAAATTAGGGCCTGTGTCACTGTTTCCTAAGCATTGCATATAAGTACAGTCAGTGACAAAAGTCGATTAACACTTCAGTTTCTTAATATAAGCTAAATATTTAGGAACAGAAGTAAAAAAAAAAAAATATTCAATGCATAATACAATGTATCAAATTTGTGTTAATTTAGATGACGTGTACTCATCATCATCAAGTGACTTGTAATCATCATCTAAATTAACACAAAATCACGAATTTTATGTGTGTTTTAAATTAAATTGAATTTGTAAAAAAGCAACTGCCAAACAGTTCATAGCTAACATTAAACTTCACAGGTTGTATCAGCTTGCACCTTGATCAAGCTTCCACATTTATTTTTATAACTGAATAAGTACCGTTATATGTTTTGAAAGTGTTGTGACATATAATGTACAGCAAAAGTTTGATTCGTTGTCCTTCTATAAAATATTTTATCTGGGACGTTAATTACACAGGGTCAAATTAAATGAGCTAGCGAAACTCTGCAGACGTGAGATATCGATATTTATAAACATGATAAAATGAAAACAAAAAATATTTAATGTCTTTTTTGGGGGGGTCAATAATAATAATAATAATTCTTTATTTATCGGACAACAATAATCCATTGTGTTAGTAAGCAATACAAAATAACTTATTTCTAGTGTTAGTAGCTGAGATACATTATAAAAGGCAGAGTAACTAATAGTATTGTGAAAAGGGCATCCCCAGATTAATGTTCTGTGATTGTCCTTCTCACAAAACTTTTAATAATCGGAGAGTCAATACTATCCGAAATAGTTTTTAGGATGCTGTTGCCACTCGCCCGCAACCTTGACAACAGCAATGACCGCTTGTAGTCTTGTTACTTGAAGTATGAATTGAGAAATACTATTAAATTTTGTTTTATCGTTCAGATCCCATCACATCTATAAAGTAAACACAAAAAAACAGATTTTTTAAACTGATATTTCACGTGACTAACTGCGGTCGATAACCCCACGAAAAAACATCTTTTAGTTAATGTCTATTTTTTTATCATGTTTAGATATCGATACCCATCACGTCTGCGTAGTTTTGCTAGCTAATTTAATTTGACTCTGTAGGTATAACATCATCAACATTCTCCTGCCGTTATCCCAATTAAAGCTTCGTACAGACAAGCGCGACGCGACGCCGCGTCGCTACTCGAACAATACAATTTCTAAGAAAACTTCACGGTATAACAATAGCCGGTGTCGCGCTGCTCTGTCGCGTCGCGCTAGTCTGAACAAAGCTTTATTTGGAGTCGGCGCAACATGTCCCTTTCATATTTCTCTATTACTTGTCATCTCGGTCCCTTTCTAGCCATTCATCTTTTACACAGTAGGTACATCCATAGTTTCTTTGGTCTTTTCCTACACATAGATATGACATTAAAATGTAATTATAACAATAGTGTAATTCGCACACAGTCCCACTTTTCTATCTTCGGAATGGTATTTCCTAAAACGTATATAAATATCAAATGCCTAACGCAATAATTCCAGTTTCTTGAAATGTGTCATTTTGGTAGAGTTAAGTGCCACTGAAATTCCCCATTCGTCGTTAGTGTCAGAGGTTTGACAGGACAAACTGGAATGATAATTATTATTTTGGTAGTGTGGACACACCCACCGGTGACCTAAGGAATTTTAGGGTCAAGATTAAACAATGGCCAATGAATTAATTATGTAGATATGATACGTGATACGCACGTAAAATTGACGTTCAAACCTATGTCAACCGCCAGCTCCTACAGAAATTTGCGTACTTAGAGTCACTTATAAATGAAAGATCCATAGGTATCTTTGGTTGGAGCTAGTAAGCATATTCAAGTAAAACATACCTTTTTAATAGACCTGCTTAAAATTAAAATCGGAAGCATTTTCAACTGATAACATGAACAGTCAGAAACGTAAGGCATCCTCTGGAACAGTTTCGTTTTCAATTTTTCCGAAAAGCATCGCAAGGCATGCTATGATCTCGAATAGCTTCTCAGTGCTCCAATAAATCAAAGCCCTCCTTCGCAGTCCGATGCTGAAATAGGCCCTCTTCCAAGTTACGCCCACTTCTGTGCTTGTCTTCACATCATCGTCATCATCATCCACAACCCGATATGACTCGCTGCTGGAAATAGGCCTCACTTTGCTGTTTCAATCTCCACGCTCCTGTACTAGTGTTTTGTTTTATGTCTGCCAAATAATATACCTACAAGCCGTTCACTATAACTTTTCCCTTGCGGTCATGTTGGCAACATTTCTTGTGAAGCTTAGTTTCAATAGCAATAGAGTTCAAAATGGCGACTGACAGAATAGTGCTACCAATCGCGTCACGGGACAAGTTATAATTTATAATAATATATATATATATATATTTTTTTTTATAATGAACGCGCTGTAGTTGCAAAAACACGAAACGAATTCAATGTCAATGGTTTTGTTCTAGCTAGAATGTCAATGCCTTGTCCTCTAACAAATATGTCAAGTACAGAAGTGACGTGGTTTTCATACAACCACGGGATTTCACATTGCTTGGAGTAATTTGGCATTTTTCCGTATAGATTACCCAGATAGGTAACAGGAGGTCATTTTACCTATTGGTATGTTGTTATTTTAGTTCAACAATAGTCGGAAATTATGTTTTTTATTGTAAAGATATTTATAAAAAATCTTTTTGTTATTCTGAACAAATACATGATGAAATTATGCAGTTTAGATTATATGTAAATTGTTATTGAAGGTTTTAAAGATACTGTTACAAATTAGATATTTAATTATAATTATATCTTCGGTTTGATCGTGTGAACGATACAATTTTGATTTTATCTTAATATTATTTGCATGATTTTAACTCGTAGGTCATACATACATTAATAAATGACTTTGTTATATTTATTTATTTGTTCGGAGCTAGAAAGAAAGAAAAAAAAAAAAACCGCCTAGCCTTTTCCGAACTAAGTAGGGGTCGGCTTTCAGTCTAACCGGATGCAGCTGAATACCAGTATTTTACATGGAGTGATTGACTATCTGATCTCCCCATCCCAGTTACTGGGTAACACGATACCCCTTGACTACCCTAACGACTATAAAAGATCTACTAACGATCTAACGATAGCCAGGACCTACGGCTTAACGAGCTTTCCGAGGCACGGATGGGTCTCGATATGTAATGGATGGCCACCCATCTACGTACCGACCGAAGAAAGCGTAGCTTAACTTTCTATCGACCCGTATGGCCGTTATTATTTACCATATAAATTAAAAGAAATAAAATACCATTAGTTTAATGCACCAAGTGTTAAATGGGAATCCCTGTTATTACTTTCGTTCTACGAAATAGTCTATTATTTGACCAAAAATGATTTTATCATCACGGTGATGACGTATAACATTCCATCGAGAGGAAAATGTATACAGGAAAATTCGATGTATACGGCTTTGTGGCGTCATTTAATTATATACCTATTTAGTACTAGGAATGTGATTGATGTGTATTTTAAAGGAATTTAACACCATAAAGTTAGGTTTCCGGGTACACGGTACAAAAGGTCAACTTGGTTTATTCCCATAAATATGATTGACTCGGGAATTTATAAAAAATATATGTCATAACACCACGCTTGTGTTCCCAGAAAGGTTAGGCAGAGATGTACTTATAGCACATCCACATTTCGCCAGGTATGTTTAAGTCCCATGTTGTAAGGGGCGAGCATATTGCCATCAACCGGGCACAAATCCAGACTCCGGACTGCAACTGAGAAAATTTAGATGGAAAAAACCCAAAAACAATTGGAACGACCCGGGAACCTCATGCTCAGCAGTAGTGCTTGCGATCACAAGACCAACTAGATTCAATCATCAATTCAGTCAATCAATTCAATAGTACTTGACATTTCAACTAGATAATTCGGTTTCCATTCGTGTCTATTGAATTAAGGCCTAGCCCCAAGGCCTTACCAAATTCATGTAATGGATCAATTTGAGTATAACAGCATGCGTCGGCGCACGCTATTGTTTCTATTTAAGGACCGGAAATTATAATAGTTTCCTTGAATATTAGCTATGATAAAAATCATTCATGTAGATTCGTAGATAGCAAAGTGGAAGATGTTGCCATAAATTACCAACGATGGTAGTTTTTTAATAATACTTATATTTTATTTATCAATCTTAGTATCTAGTCATTACATTGAATATTTTTATATAAAAAAAGAAATTCTAGAACATAATATTTAAATAAATTATTATTAGTTTTATTAATCTTTTATTAAATCAATACTTAGTTATGTTTAAGACATTAAATAACAATTACCTATAATACCTACTGCTGCCAATTATGTATAATAGTAATCGTGTTAAGTGGTTACGTGACATCGAATATTATTATTTTTTCTATCGGAAACACGTAGGTACATTAAACATTGATTTTGTAATATATTCTCTAATAACGTGAGCTATAGCATAATATTATTGAATCGTTCCACTTTGCCCCACCAAGCCGCCCCACTGATGGGGCAAAGTGGAATGCCTAGAAATTTTCTGTGGAATCTTGATGGTTTCTGCCCCACTACGGTTGGCACCTTAGAATTTGTGTAGTAGTAAACGAAATTAGTTATATTAATAATTATAACTACTAAAATCACAGATTAGTCATCATTTGGCATGGCAAAATACAGCATTCCCATATTTCAGATCCATTCTTGTACTTTCTCTTCATGCCAAATGATGATTTATCTGTGATTTTTATTTATAGAAACAAATCATACTCTTGATTTTAAACTTACTATGAAAATTTATTTGTTTTTCATTACTTGTAATTATGCAGATGTCCATAGACCGTAGTGGGTGACCATTTAGCATCAGTAGGGCTGTAGGCAAATATGCGTTCATAGGTAGGTAGCCTCTATTATCATCATACTGCGTCTGTCCCATGTGACTTGGGGTTCGCGTAACACGTTTTCTGCTTTCATCCTCCCGTGTCAACCTTCACGCTATCATCCACTCCATTTCTTTCATATCATTCCTCACACAACCCATCCATCTTTTCTTTGGCCTTCCTCTTCCTCTTTATCCATCAACAGTTATATTCATCACTCTTTTAGTCACATGCGTTTCCACCCTCCTCATCACGTGCCCATACCAAGCCAAACGATTTCCTTTCGACTTTTCTGACACTGGCGCCACTTTCGAACTTACCCTTATATCCTTATTTCTGGGTCTAATAGAGACTATAATAATTAAATGTATAAAAATGTAGTATCTGAACCAGGGACACATAATAAACCAGAAAATAGACATAAGCATCAAAAATCGACAAACATTACTGAGTACTTAGCTAAATATTTTAAATTATTAAGATCATTAACCTGTCAATAATTCAAAACATTTCTCAGGTAACCCTGAAATGAGACCTTGTAATATATCCAACCTTCTGAAAATATCGAAGACGAATGCCTATTTCCTATATCAAATTTAAATCACCTCGCTTCGACTTTATAGAAGCAAATAAAAAAATAAACAAACAAAAATAAAATAAATACAAACATACGTAAAGAAGGACCAACTTGTTAGCAGATGCGTTTTGTCAAAGGCTGCGCGTGCGTCATAAATGTACTTGACATAATGGCATCTGGCCACTTCCCCATACATGCGAACTTCCGTCTCTCTCTCTAATGATTTTTAACAATACAGGAAAAACAGAGAAAGCATGAGAAAAATTAGTTACGCGGTGTGAATTTTAGGTGTTATGTGCGTTTCTAATTCGGTTGATTAACATCGGATCTATTGTTAAAGGAGTTTTTTTGCTGTGGTATACCTACCAATTATATAATCATAAAGTTAGTTAGCGTCTATAGTTCATGTTACATTGTAGTGTTAATTACCTATTGACAGTCTGATGTTTTGTTATTTTTTACATTTTCTAAGTTCAATATTCTTACATAATGAGAGTTATTATGGGGAGTGGGTGGGGCTTATGGCTAAGTAATAAACAGCCGCACGGATCGATCGATCAGGTTATACTACGCTTGCCGCGGTTAGTCTGTAGATGGGTGACCATCTTTACATACCGAGACCCCGCGGTGCCTCGAAAAACACGTTAAGCCATTTAAATATATAGTTTTATTTGATAACCAAGATGTCTTATTATTTTTACTTCTAACCTTTACTTTAAAGATATCCAACTGTCAACAATAGTAACAAGTTTCAAAACTGGTTTTGTGTGAAAATCTTTTGCGATTCTTTTAAAAACAGATTTTGATGGCCAAATTAACATCTCATGAATGTAAAATTATTTAAATTAAAAATCAAACCGCATAAATAATAGTCTGGCCAGGGGGACGCCACTGGTGTTAGAAAAAAAACAAAATACCACAAATAACACAATAATACAAAACATGATACTAGAAAACAAATTCAAGCTCCGGGGACTTATAACAAAAAAAATAGCTTTGTTTTTTTATCACAATGAAGAAGAGACTGAATGAACTGTATTAAATGCAGTTTTGAGACGTACGTCTCAAAACTGTTACCCATAAGGTTACAGTATTTGCGCTGATTAAGGGTCTCAGGGGCTGCAGTCTCGACATAGAGCAATCGCTTTACGACGCGCGCGACGTGCACGATAAACACGTGATTATTTCACGCTTGTCGAACAATTTTGACCGTCTAGAGACGCCATTAGGACTTTAGAAGTATGAGGGACAGGGTGAAAATTCACTTATCTTCTATAGAAAAGAGAGGATCCTCCGACCTGACGGGTGTCGTGTCTGGCGGGCAACTGCCCAACGATTGATTTCGGGGAAGTTATGTATATGCTGTTCGCGTGGTTAACTTTAGTTGCATGATGCAGGATTTATGTGATGTCAGGATTTTGTGTGACATCAGCTCTTTGATGCGTAGTTCGCATGTGGCGATGTACATGCCGCCACAGGACTTTGCGACGGAATTCAGTCGTAAAGCGATCGATATCTATGTCGAGACTTTAGCACCTGTAGCTTATTTTGTACGTATGTTCAAATCACAACTGTCATCCTTTGACAAACATGCTCAAATCACAACTGTCATCCTTTGACAAACATCGGCTTTACTTGCCATACAAACAAAATAGAACAGTCCATCCGTTCTGTAAACATCTCACCGTGAAGTCTGAGGGGAAGTGAGCATGAATTGAGCTGTCAATAGTGTCAATTCCTAGCTTTAGGTGCAATGACAGCTCACATCAAGCTTCACCCAATTTTTCACGGTGAGATGTTTGCAGAATAGCACGGCAGAATATAATTTCCGTGACTGTACTTGCCATTATTGAATAATATTAAAAGAACAAACTATACGGGTACGTACGAACCCATAAAGTTTCTATATGGAATCCAGGTCCCATGGAAACGAATGCAGGAATAGCTTATAATTGTAAATTCCATATAAGCATTGTTTTTTTCCTATTCTGTGTAGTCGGGGTTTTCCTCATTGTTTTGTTATATTTAACGGGATAATATGATTATTTTAATACTAAGTATAAAAAATGTGTTTGTTTGTAATTCGTCGTTAGTTTGATCAAAACAGGAAATTGATAATAATACTATAATTACGTCACGAATATATACTGTATTAGGCTCGCCTTTCGCCATTATTCCATTAGAAGTACTCATTATTAAATATTATACTACAGACTATTCGCAGGCAGCGGATCCCTTAAAGTAATGTCAGCCTATTATTATCCCACTGCAGGGCAAAGTAGAACATACAGAGACATATACAATCTCATACAGAGAAGGCGTGAGCCAACCACCACGCTTGCTCAATGCGGATTGGCGATTTGGGTTTAAAGATTCTTTATTTATTCAAAAGAACATACATTGTTCACTTAGCGAATAAATACATAACTAAGGTAAGTGTAGTCCAGTAGTTTTTTTTTTTTTAAGCAGGTAGGTACGGTGTCGCATCTTGTGTGTAAGACTAGCTTAATAGTTTTGTGTTGTTAATGACGTACTGCTTGAGTTTAGCTTTAAATATGTTATGAGAGGATGTGCTCCTTATATCTGCCGGTAAATTATTATAAAGTAGTACTCCTTCGTATTTTATATTTCTCCTGCCATATTGCGTCCGCGGGGGGCGCGACTGTACTTGGTTGGGGTTTCTTTGGCTGTATTTGGATGTTCTTATGTTAAAGGATAATTGTGAATTTAGGACTTATATTAATGTCAGTGATGCCCAAGAAAAACTTAGAAAATATTCTGAACAGTGAATTGAAAACGTCACATCCCTAAGGTATGCGACACCTTTATAATTATCTTTAATAGTACAAAAAAAATAATTGATAAAGTAAGTACGCACAACGACACATTTCTAACTGTTGCATGTTCAGTATAAGCTGACGACGCATTGTATGGGTTTTCAGGTCGACTTCTCACGGATATTATATGTAAGATAAACAAAACCGATTTACATTACTACCTATAAGTATTATAACAAGAGAAACTATATATTCAACCCAGATTTTCTAAACTAATGAATATTTTGCATTTTGATTTTCTTGACGTCAAACAATAAATGTCATTTCCTCAGAGATCTAACGATGCTTGATTTTATTAAAGATTAACTATTTTTGAATTAACTTTGTGTTTTGTTTAATATATTTTTAGATTAGGAATAATATGCTGATAACAGAAGCTTTTTGATTAATATCTTTTTATAAATACATAGGTATGTGTTTTTGTTACATCAGTTCTCTATATAAGTAAATGAGAAGAAATCTACAACTAAACATAAGCAGTGTCTAATAATTAGACATTTATTATAATGTGAACTGTAATTAAATACAAAATATCCCGTACTCCATTCTTTCTATAAGTTTTAAAACAGAAAGGACCAACTATTGAGCCTTGGGAAAAAACTAAAGTTCCATACATTTTATAGTATTTTTTAATATGCTATCATGATTTTTGTGTTCGTATTTATGACTTTTAAGAGTCGAAAATTAATGTTGTAAGAAAAATCACTAGTCATGCCAAATCGATTAGAACGGGACGAAATCCGCTATTAAGCTAATTAATATTATAATGTGAACTGTAATAAAATACAAAATATCCTGTATTCAATTCTTTCAATAAGTTGTAAAAAAGAAAGGGCAACTATTGAGCCCTGGAAAACATCTAAAGTTCCATACATACATACATTTCATACATTCATTTCCATACATTTTATAGTATTTTTTTAATATTGTATCATGATTTTTGTGCTCGTATTTATGACGTTTATGAGTCGAAAATTACTGTTGTAAAAAAAATCACTTGTCATGCCAAATCGACTAGAACGGGACGAAATCCGCTATCATATAATGACGTCAATGAAGAAGCTACTCTTAGTTATCACAAAAAAGTACTCCATTAATCTTTGAACACAATTTAAACAGTTATCCACAAACGACTTCCCTTTATTAAGGAGCTAACGTCTCGGTGGCTTTTTTCTTAATAACTCTCTAAGCATTATCAAAATGGCTGTCAAGCAAAACGTTTCTTGGCTCTCTTTTTGCTTCAGCAGCTAGAAGTATTTGTCCACTGTCACTTTTAGAATAATCTCTGACCTATAATTTAGGTCTTAAATGTTTTAGTAGAATTTGTTACACTCAACAGCACTAAGTACCAAAGTTGCTCGGAGTCTCCACAGAGAGAGAGCATATATCACTACTACAAACAGTTGATTATATTCTTGTGAATTAGGTTACGGGTCAATAACCGTTAACCAATATGATTCTTTTAACGTCATCATAAGTACTTTCTAAGTTATATAAGACTCCCCAGATAAATGGTTAACGTCAGAAGAAAACACTAATGGCCTGGATTCGCCAAAACACAGAAGTGGTGACGATCAATGTCGCCTTCGTCAGTTACGTGCTGATTATTGCAGTAACTTTTATGAGTCGCGAATGACTAAGGAAGCTTTTCACGCGAATGGGCCGATGAAACCACGCAAACGCGTTGACGACATAGCACTACCAAGCGTGACCATTATAATAGGTATATATTATCCTCTACCTCGGAAAAGCCCGTGATCAGAGGGAATGGCTAGACTTCTTATATGGGCTATGGAAATGAAGTCTTCCTTTTAGGAAAGTAACAATGTGTTGAATTTAACGGTGCCCGGATGTAACACGTCTTTGGGTTTCATTTGGGTTTCTTTCTGTCACATTATCCTTTTCCTTTAATTCTGCTTATTAAATTCGATTCTAAAACAATATCATGACGTCTACACAAAAATTCATAACGTCATTTGCATCGCATACGACGCCGGAATTGATCAATGTTTTTTATGAATGTGATAACTTTATTGTAATCATAAGCTAGTAGTGACGTAGGTCGTAGTATTATTGCAACAGTTTTCGAACAAACAGTTTCAGTTTTCGCACCAAATTCTGCTGCATTGTTAGCTGCTTTTTCGATTACAAATGATTATTTGAAATCAACAACAATAATATTTTATTGTGACGTTCGCCGAGTACCTCACTACGTAAATATATCAATAAAGGTATGAATCAACTATAAAAAAAATTAGGTCATTGTATATTACTCAATTGTTATAAAACTTTCCGTGTAATTGTTTAAGCTCTATCAGCCACTGTTTTCAGAGGTAACAATGTATAGGCGAATTAGGGCATAGCCTATAAATAGGCTATGCCCTAATTCGCCTATAATGTTCCAACTGCTGGGACACAGGCCTCCTCTCAGTGAGAGAGATTAGGCAGTAATCCACCACGGGGCCCAGTGCGGGTTGGTGGATGTCACATGTCTTTGAATTTTTTAGGATATGCCGGTTTCCTCAAGATGTTTTCCTTCACCGAGCAGTGGATGTGATGAAATAATTTACACAAAGCAAAGTGCCTGTCAGGGTTCGCACCTGCGACCTACTACAAAGTCGCGGTCGTTACGACTGCCACCACCGCTACAGTTAGGGCACTAAATGGCAACAAATGGCACTAAATGGTCACAAATTATGAATTTATCTACAAAAGTAACCTTTCATAGATAAAGAAGCGTCCACCAAATCTGACACCTTACTACTATTTCTATAGAAGTCACATGGATCCTAACAATTGGCGTAGAAAACTCTAGAATGAAGAATCCACTGAGTCCATTAATAGCGATTCCACATAAGAATCTGAGTACGATTTAATTTTACGAACAATCCGTTTTATTACCTCCAAGTAGACTCATCCTCAATCAAGATACTTCTTAAGTGATGATGAGATTGTTAAGAATTTCATCAGATATACTCCAATGAAATATCTTACTTCAGAGAAACAATTCATTTAATTGCTTGTTGATTACTAACTAGAATCTGGTCGGTCATCTTTACAACGGCACTTTTATTATGAAAAATAGTGCTATAATATATACAAGAAGTTTTTTGAAACTCCTTTTAGACATAAATGAATATATTCTAGAATCTAAAACTCGTCTAAGATCTAGTAAAATGAATAACTTAAAAGAAATATTTAATCATTTAAATAAAATTGATGTAGGAGATGATGAAATCTGCAAATTGATAGTGTCAAGGTCGACCAAACCAGAAAAACATTCGATGTCGGTCCAAGTACCCACCCATAAACACCACATAACTATAAATTAATATTAAATCCTTTTCAATTGCATGTTTTCAAGTTACAACGAACAATAACTGGTAAACATAAAATTATGTACATTTTAATTAGTGCATTCAACTTAATTAATTCTTTATACGTGCGTCACTGTATACATGAAGAAATTGGAGGGAATTTTGATATACGTACTAGTATAGTTTTTAGAACTCACCGATGGAAAATTGGATTTCCGTAAATCGATGGATTTAATGTGGCCGACGGGTCGACGCATACATTGACGTCATAGTATGGTCTCTGCGGTCTACACCGTCCCCCAATGAGTCAGTGGATTGATAAATAGTTTATATTGGCGAAGTAACGGAGTGGCTGTTCAGTGTGTTTCGCGCCGTTGCAAAGACATTACTTGACTGTTATTCTTGCGCATACGTCGTGTTTCGTTTTTAGCTGTTTCATTCAAGCTTTCGTTTTTGTTTTGTTGTGTGGTGTTATTGATTATTAACAATGTATTCGGCAAATATTTGTGTGACTATCGAGGATTTTACGGATGTTGTCTTCTGTGCTTATGTGCATAGCCATAAAAAGGTTGGTTTTTTGTAGTAGTTTTATGAATTAAAACATCTTTACATAAATATTATGAAGGTACCACAAGGTACCGTTGTATAGATATTTTTGGTAACGCTTTCCAGTTTTTTTTCGAATGTATTTGTTTGAATTGTCTAACGCTTCCTATAATAATTACACAGGTATATCAGGATTAAGTTAACGGAACCACTGTACTTTAACAACCGGCGCTTTTTTATACTGGCATTTTTTTTTTTGAGTAGAGTAGACCCTTTTTAACATGCTTTTATTAGGTCGACCTGTATGTATGTAACTATGTAATCAAATCTAAGAAAACTAATGAAAACGTTGAAGTGCGAAAAACCTTAGGAGCCGAGAAAAAAATCGCTACAGTTTCTTTCGGGATTTGTAGAATAGTGTGGGAGTATTAAGGGCATCCAAATTTGTTTTCAAGCAATAATAAGGCATAGTGCGATGGAATCATTGCGGGGTTCCTATGAAACCACAAAGGTGATGGCGGGGTCTCTTTCTTCGCTCGCTTCGCTCGCTCACTAGACCTCGCCATCCTCTCATTGCCTTCGAACCTAACCTGTCCGAGTCGGGGTGCCCCAAGTCCCGTGCTCGGTTCGCTCGCTCTTGTATCCTTAGTTCTCCTAGTAACAGTAGTAAAATTGCCTTTTGCATATACTATGAGTGAGAACTGTCAAACGTTAGCGTCACGGTCGCTTACATTCGATTACGTTTCGTTACCCACGATCTTTTAAGAGTATAAATAAAACTTTATTTTTAATAATATTATTTGTTTCTCAATTGAGTTCATTGCGGTAGCATAATTGAGTTAATTTATTTTTAAATAGCAAAAATAAATTAATGTTAAAAAAAACCTTGGCTGTCAGGAGTGAAATTCGAACATTATCTGTGAAATGTCAGTTTTATAACGCAAATTAGTTGGTTTTTTTTAAAGTACGCGTTTGCTCAATGTGAAATTTTGCGAAAGCGATATACATAAATATAATAAAGCGTTTAAAAGCGTAATTTTTCGTGAAGACATCTATACCTATCCAAAAAAAAATTGAACTTCGCACGCGTGTTTTTTAAAGTGCAGTGGAGCCAAGTTATCTAATATATGAATATTGTGAGTAGCAATATTCATATTTAAATTGGTTACATTAATTGGTTACATTGTAATTAATTAAATTATGTATGCAAGTTATTATAGCAAATATGTTTACATCTATGTTTTAATTATTCACACAGAATCTGTAATTTTAAACTAATGTATACAGTTAAAGTTGCATAAATAAGATATAATCTTGTTCTTCCTTGGATCAACAGATTTTTATCTATGTTTTCAATGCCTAGATAAGAGCAACATTCTAATATACAAAAACCAAATTAACATAACTGACGATACGGCCTGTTTTCTCAATCAAGATGAGGCAATAATTCATTTATAAAATTAAATATCTGGTCATCAACTATCATAATTTTAATGACAGCAGTTTCTTTCGAAGTACCGAATACCGAGAGAGAGCCATCGCATTATGTAATATGATTTTTAAGTAATCAAACATAACGTCCAATGTGCAATGAAGAACCACGGTCAGCAACAAATGGGCGTGGTGGTACATTGACAAACATAGGTTCAGCAAAGGGATTGATGATGGTTGAAACTGCTGTCAATCCCTTGGACACAAAAAATCCTCAGATACCTTTTATGACTGTATATTATAATATATATTAGAGTTGTAAAAAGGTGTCCAACGAGGTATAATGGCATTTATTAGATGCAAAGTGCCTTTATGGACTAATGTATTTGCTAGGTTAAAAGAACACACCTTCCGTTACAGTCTTTAGAAAGGCTAAAGTATCATTATGTGTACGTGCAGCATCATCTGACAACTTAATACCACGCACACAACATACGTCATCAAAATCAGTAAATACAGGGGAATTTGTTTGTCCATTACAAATATTAATTTAATATTTAACTGTGTTATTGTGAACTGTATCTTTATTAACTGGAACTAATTAGTTACCTGTTTATCCTTCATAATAATTGTTAATTAACAGAAATTAATAGCAATATTGATAACAGAAATATTGATATAAACTTAGATCGGTTCCATTAATTGGACCATTTTAAAATAGCACAAGGGTGTACTTCCTTACATGGGTAACGAGTACCTAATGTGTCAGTTTAAGTACATTGATAAAAAAGGACCTCGACATATTAATGAATTTGTCGAGGTCCTTTTTTGAATGCAACTCAAATTCTTGCCATACGGATCTTTACATATTTTTCTGTTATCATTTTTAGGGATCGCCCTACGTACAATAGGTACTAGGACTTTGTAACAAGGAAGATAATTATTTTGTAATTCCAAGTCTATACAATTAAATAAAAAATTGGAACTAAACGCAATGCCCGTTTGTAGCTGTTTTGCTATCACAAAACCAATAAGGCAACAATAAAAACTCAGCCTGACGACACAAATGACATTTTTATGTTAAAGGTTATAACAAAATCTTATAACACTGCACCTCATTCACAAACCTACTCAATTCTGCAAAATGAATATAAGTTTTATAAAAGTGGGTCGTAGGAAACATACAAGCGACACATTAACTATAATTATCTCTAGTAACGTCAACAAATAGATAGTCAATACACGTGTAATGTGGGAAAAATACGATGAATAGGGGGTCCGCAGGAGTAGTTTTCTTTATTATTTTTTCAATGGCCCTATTGTTTTCAACGAATCTTTGTTTTTCTCCAAGTTTTTGTGTTGTTTATAGGCTGTTACTATGTCTGTCTGTTACTTGTATGTCCTGTGTGAAGTCAGCTCTATTTTTTGCTGTATTATGGGTTTGATGTACTTAACTGTCTTAATAGAAAATGCGAAGGTTGAAGTCTGATTTGTATAATAACAGTCTGTCAAGCAAGACCAAGATATAAATTAAATCATCTCTTATCATACCCAAGGAGCTATAGATTGCATATTAGATAAAATTAATACTTATGTAAATTCAAATTCGGACTTATCTATAAAATATGTGCATATAAAAAATTCGTTAAACACTGTGTGTCTTTTAAATTATCTCTAACATCACCAAGATCAATAAATGCTTCCACAAGTTGCTTAAATTCTTCTTTCTCCTTTTCAGCAATCGGAAAGATGGCGTAAACTCCGCAACATAGTGCAGTGGACGCCATTCTTCCAGACCTACAAGAAGCAGAGGTACCCTTGGATCCAGCTCGCTGGTCATCAGGGCAACTTCAAGGCGGGACCTGACCAAGGCACCATTTTGAAGAAACTTTGTCCGCAAGAGGAGAGGTGTTTTCAGGTATATATCAATAAAACATTTTTGTTTCGTCATTTGTGTATACATGTTATACAATATGTATGGGATCAATAGGAAATAATGGTGTATTAAGTCAAATGTATAAATTTTCACGAAATTCCACGTTCCATTGGGGTAAAGGACATTGCACTGAGCTTCATCTTGCAAATACTGTTGCTTTTGGTGTATGGGACTATGTTATCCATTGTTTTCAACGGTTGCTTTACCTATTAAATTGTGTTTTATCAGTAGTATGTCATCTTTGTATAAAGTGACCTTTTCTTTCAAGTTATCAACATCAACCAAAAGCTTTATACATCTTATTAATTCATGTCACGGTTTGATCAATCATCATTTTCTATAAAAGTATTGATGAGTATGACAAACACATCCGTTGGGAATACACCTTACGTATAACGTTATTTGTGTTAGTTGTACCAAAAGCTAGTTCCTAGAAGTATTAGTCATTGCTACTAGAGTTACTACAACTTGCAACACGTGGTTATGATGAATGAAGCCAGTTATGCGTAGAAAATATCTTCACCTACTACGGAAAATATCTTCACATATATTCATATTATATGTGTAGTTCAGTATTACAATTATCCTCTCACAAAAACCACTTTTGGCGCCGTTTTTATGTTCTGTAATTTATGCTCATCAGATTATTAAATTGTTTGATGAATGTGTTTGTTTTACTACAGGATCTTTAATACTTCCGCTTTTCGTTTCCCAAAATGATTCGCTAAATCACTTTAAGCTTAAAACAATGATTCACTTAATTTATTCGAAAATTCAACACCACATAGTGTTGTCCAATTTGTGAATCAGCAGATTTTTACTCGACTTGTCGCGGTTAGATCAAGTCAATAACCGGTGAAATAAAGATGGTTGCCCTCAGAACAATCGGAAACAAAAACTGTCTAAAAAATCTATTGAACCTTTGAACTTAGGCTAATTGAACATTGTTTGAGTCCAAAGCGACTAATTACTTATAATAGCAGTTGTTATTCATAATAATTTGAATAACCAATCAAAAAACGATTAGGAGTAGTGAAATTTGCGTGACGTTTCTTGACTACAAAGTATCATCAAGAAAATGAGGGGTTTGAGTCATAAACCTCAAAAAATAACTTCACTTCCCAAGTAGTTTAAATATAATCTTGGATCTGCGGTTTCATTATATTTTTTGGCAAATACTATGACTTCAACATTAAGTTAATCGCTTAATACTAGGCCAGAGCAATAGGAACATCCACAAAATCAGATGCTTACAAGTGTGCTGTCAGCTTCATCTCCTTTCTAACCAATATTCGTCTGATATGTCATATTTTTCAAAGGTAATAATTATGAGTATTTCCTGTGCATTGCAAATATATAACATTTTTGCCCGCATACCAATCGTTTTTATACTCTGTTGTTCCAATGCAACGTTGTGGTCTCGTTATCACCTGCAGGTGTATACTGCGCATTGTTCTTCTTCAATCCAATATTAACCTTAAGTCTTCCAAAATAAGGTTCAGGACCCTCTGATTGATTTATCAAACAAAAAACTTTATGACTTAAGTTTTTTTGCTGAATTGTTAATTTATTATTTTTCCTTGACCAAACCGCAAAACGTCGTTAATGACTATTAATAACAATTTATTTGATTTCTCAGTTGGCTTAAGCGCAGTTTTTTTTGCTACTGTTTTAAATCTAAAATATTGTTATATAATCTCAACAAAATCGTTGACTTTGACCATCGTCTTACCATTGTTTATTTTCATATAAATAATACAATATCGGATTTAAAATAACAGACTTCAAATTCAAATAGGACTAAATTTTGTTAGTTTCTGTTGCGGCCGCGTAATTATAATAAGATTTAATAATAATTAAGCACACACGAACGTAGATAATACTTTGACGTCATTGTAAGTTCTTAACGTAAGCGATTACATTTTGGACGTGCGAATTTCTTTGTAGATAATGTCCGAACTGATAATGTATCTGTTTTGAGTTACAATGAACGTAGGCAGGCATACTTTGTGCTTTAGACGATGCATAGAAAGAATCGCTTTATTTGAATAGTGATTTTCATAGAATTTTTCATGTGAATCTCAATAACAATGTATGATGTCTTGTCATTTTATGCGCGTCATAGAGAAAAACGGGTTGGCCTTAGTTTGGAATACAAGCGTTTGACGTGTGTTATGTTTGCAAAGATTGAATAAAACATGGCGTCGTGCGAACGTTACATAAAAAGAACGCACGTTAGTAAATCGCACGTCACCAATATCATTTGAATTTCGTGTACTTCATTACGACGATAAGTTACTATGTCTTCACTTTGGTTAAAGGTTTAAATTATTTTTGGCGTGAAAATTTTCATCCGGATCTTTGGCGCTATCTAAATCATCATCTACAACATCTGTTATCTTGAGTATAGTCTCTACCTTATCATTTGTCATTGCCGTCGACTCCTTCTTTCTGTACCTAATACAACACTTACATTTTCTTGACCTCCTCTCCCTTGCTCTTTTCGTCTCCATCTATACTTGTGTTACTTACTTCGAATTCTGATCTTTAATCTTATACTTACTTATACTACAGCACGTGCTTGAAAATGGCGCCAGTGTTAATGATGACATAGCTTACATTTCTGTTGACCTCTCAACGGAAATCAATCCTGAAGATTAGATAGTGTTCTACGAAGAAAACGATAGTTAGCTCGTGCTTTCTATTATTTCTAATTTTACTTCTAGAGCATTATTATTATTTAACACATCATATATTCCAATGAATATTACGTATTCATTGGAATACGTAATATTCATTGCATATATTACGTATACATTTAAAGTTTTAACGAATCAAGATGTATTGAATTTGGTTTTAATAATGTTTTTTCTTCTCATTCCAGTTGGTGATGAAAGATATTCTAAGGCCGTTCGTACCTGAATACAAGGGACAAGTCACCTGTGAAGACGGAGAATGTATCCTTTTTTCAAATAATGTACAACAAACTAACTATTAACCCATCTTCAATATGACTATGAAAAAAACCAAAAGCATGAAACATGTCTTTCTAATTTTCGTATCTACATAGATTTAACTTCATTTTGTTGTTCATGTATCAGCAAAGACTCGTTATATCCACGATTAGCATACATAAATTAATAATGTGGATTTTTGTGATAACGTTTTGCACTAGATTATATTTTTTGATTTTTTTTTTAATGCTCCTTTGGGGAAACTAAACGGCATCTATGCTATTAGCTGTGACAATGGAGACAACAAACGTTTATTCTATTATATTATATGTATATCTTTAAAACACCACTGAATATATCATCCAATAACATATGACGAATATTTCCTTAACCAAGCATTCCAATACAGTGTATTTACAACTACAAGACTTGCTGAGCGATTTCGATAGTCCATGCGTCATGGACTGCAAGATTGGCGTCAGGACTTACCTTGAAGAAGAGCTTGCTAAGGCTAAGGAGAAGACCAAGTTAAGAAAAGTGAGTATTAATTGAACCATTGTTTTGGTTAAGATTGACGATATAACAGCAGTCTCTACTGGGACCACTGTGATAAGAGAGCAAGATCCCAACCTAAGGCTATCATGATAGGTGTCTCAAAAATTTGTCTTCGAAACGTAGGATAACTCTTACAAGTTAAGAGCGTTTAGTCTAAAAGTGGTCAACGTCGCAAATAGATGTTGAATATTTCGCTGAACAACTAGAACATTAATAATGAATTGCAATTATAACATTGAATTGGATGTTGTAACCGTTTTAGGTGTAAAAAGTCGAAAGTTTCCAAATACGTTTTTTTATGAAATAATTCTCAAGTAGGCGGCTGGAATAATGTAAAACATTTTGATAGTGATAGACCAATCTGAGTTACTCAAAAACCATTTACATAATGTAATAAAGTAACATGATGACACTCGTTGAAGTAAGTTGTTCATTTCCCTTAATCAAGGCATTCTATATGCGCATGAGCTACAATTTATCACCACATTAAATGTTCGGTATTATATTTCAGTACCAGTCAGTAGGTAGTAGTAGTGTTTCAGTAGTAATAGTATTATGGTCACGTTACATTATTGGATCAAAGAAACCAAATTCGTCTATTTGTACAATGAAAGAAAACATATTCCAAGAGTTCTTCCTCTTTTTTCTGGTTAACCCAATTTATAATTTGCGGCTAAGGCGGTAACTGATTCTACTCTGCTATAGCACTCAGCCATTGATCTTACAGTAATAAACTTTACACAATACACATGTTTCTGCATAATGTCGATAACTTTATATTGCACTTGCATATTACCTACCTACAATTTACTGTTCACTTTAACGACATCACGTACTACTGTTTAAACACGCGCTTTATTCTATAAGATGTCTACGTCATTGCTACGTCAGATGTTGTTGCTGAGTTTTTTAATATACTTTTTATGGTCTCCATCGATTTTATCATTTACATTTATAATTCTTTAAAGGAGAACGAAATTACTCTTTTGAGCAACTCAAATCCTAACTTATATACTTATTATAAACGGCTAAACGAATTTGGATGAAATTGGCACATGTGTAGACCATGACCTGGAGAAGGATATAGAATACCTTTTATCCCGATATTCCTACCGGATCGAGACTTATGCGGGTGAAGCCGCGGGGCGGAGCTAGTAATGAAATAAATAACTGAAAGAAGAGTGCTTAGAATAGAAGATTATCGATGAGCGACCTTTAAATAAAACAAGTTTTATTCGGAGTTTAGGAATATATGTGCCTAAATTCCCAATTGATACCTAAATGTAAAATGTAAACGTGCCAAATGTCATGAACGCTTAGATAAAAAAAATCATTCATCATTTTAGACTATAAGGAAAAAACAACCTTTAAATCTGATAGAAAGTATAAATCAGTATCGTTATTCAGCGACCTCCATAGTATCGTTTAATAGAGTTCATTGCTTATCCGACAATGTCAGGAGAACGTGTGGACGCATTGATAAACCCGTCTTAATTACAAGTTTGTACGTCAATGATATGGAACCAAACATAATTACCACCGTAATTATGTAGTAAGAGAACCAGTTATAAAAATAATCTCAGAGCCATAATACTCATTGAAACGATATTTTTACTTGTTGGTTGTTATTGCAGTATAAATAGCAAGTAATTAATAAGCTATGAATAGATTATAGGAAGGGAAGTTGAACTTATAATAAATGAATGTCGAAGGGTCATGATGATGTATAGAGTCTTGGATATTAATATTTGATATGTGTCAACGCGTCGGTTGGGATCACTTAAGCCTCTGACAATACAGCATAAGTTATAAATCGTAAAATGTTAATTCTTAAAAGCTATTAACCTTCTCTGTCAATGCAGTGTTTTGAGTACAAAACAAATATTATGTATAAATGACTGTCCAAATAAATCATCACTCAACACAATCACTGTATGGTTTTGTGTATATCAAGATTCCATATTCTAAAGAAAACCAATCTATCTTTTCCAGGACATGTACGAGAAGATGATCCAGATAGACCCAAAAGCGCCAACGGAAGAAGAGCACAGGAGTAAAGGCGTCACGAAGCCAAGGTACATGATCTGGAGGGAAACCATCAGTTCCACTGCGACCCTCGGCTTCAGGATAGACGGTGTCAAGAAGGCTGACGGCACCAGCTCCAAAGACTTTAAGACTACTAAGACTAGGGAACAAATTGTTGAATCCTTCAAAGATTTTACAAGCAATTTTCCTAATGCTGCGGTAAGTTTCACAAACTTTTCTAATTTAGAAATTTATTAGATTTTAAAAACATTACCCTAATTACTGCTGACAAAAATATAAAAATTTAAAAATCAATATAATATAAATAATTTTATTTCATAATCAACGGTTTTAACTAATAAATTGTAGAGGCCTTCTAAAGTATGGAGATACCTGTACCAGACGACCTCCCTCTTCCTTAACTTAAATATATTTATTTTTATATTTCCATATCTTTAATTTACCTCTAATACACTTTCCAAATATTCAATTGTACAGCCAACGCTAACTTTTAATAACATTATTTAATGTCTTACCTTTTTCTATTACAGCCGAAATACTTAGAAAGACTGTTGAGCATCAGGGATACACTGAAAGAGTCACCGTTCTTCAGATCTCATGAACTCATCGGCAGCTCCTTACTTTTCGTCCACGACAAAAGGCGGGCCTCGATCTGGATGATAGACTTCGCAAAGACTGTCCCAGTACCAGACAATGTTAGCATAGACCACAATTCTGTCTGGGAAGTTGGCAACCATGAAGATGGCTACCTCATCGGACTGAACAACCTCATCTCAATCTTCGAATCTCTCATTAAAGATGATAATGGCAACATAGACCAGTGCTACGCCAACGTTAACGTTAGTTTAGAAAAAAATGTTCGTAAAGATAGCTTCGATACTTGAAGTATCGCGACCGGAGAGAAATCTCGTGAGAATTGACTGTGCACAATGATGTTGTACTGTTACGCATTTTCAGTAGTTGTACTGAGCTATACAGATCTGATGGCTTGTTTATGCGAGGCTAAACTTTGGGTGAATAAAGTTACAGCATGACGAAGAGACGTTATTCTTTATAACGGAGACATGAATTGAGGAGCAGAGGAAAGTTGGGCATCGCAAAAACATGTCAACTGACGCGATCGTTTTGATCGCACCCCTTCACGACTACGTACCTATACTTGTTTATATTTCTTGTAAATAATCCATAGTATTATAAATGTATGTGTATTACTGTTAAGTTTAAAATACTCAATGCTAGGTTAGGTTTGGGCACCACCAATAGTTTTAATATTTTTGTTTCAGTAATGAATAATTTTAAAATTATATTCTAAGGTTATTTGAAGTACCTAATGACTAAAACTGAACGGATTCTGATCAATTTGTAGAACAAATTAATTATTGCTAGTAAAAGAACTGAAATACAGTAATTGCATGGAGGAATTTGTTATTTGTTCTTCAATTTTATATCATAGTTTTTAATAATTAGATGTTCCATGAAACAATAATAGTGAATTCATAAATAGATATTTATTTTGTTTTAAGTACACTATATTAGTGTAATGACTAGTTGAAAGTCAATATTATAAGTCTAAAACAATCTGAAGGTACTAAATAAAAATAATATCTCGTCATTTCCGTTTTTCATTATTCTTGGTCCTCATCTCCGAGTTGTTAACACAAATGCTACTAACAAAGCACAGCATGGGCATAATAATGTTGCCACTGCTGGGATACAGAGCTCTTCGAAGGAAAGTGGGCTGTAATCCACCACGCGAGTTTCCTCACGATGTTTTTCCTTCACCGTTTTGAGAGCAGCTGTGATTAAATTATTTACACAAAGTAAAGCGCCTACACCGGATCGCATCCACGAGCTACAACTCGTAAGTCGGGGCTGTTACTACTGGGCCAACACTGCTCTCAAATAACTAAGACTAACAGAAAATAATAAAAGTTAATATACATGCCGTGGCCATATTAGTCAATATAAAAATAACGGTATATTCTGCAATAGTCACAATTTATTTTATTATAGACTACATCCACCTGCCCGCGACTTCGTTCGCGTGGAAGTCGTAAGACACCACAATATACCTTCTAAAATAACAGCCCCATTTTTATAAAACTTCCCTGTATTGTTGTGTGTGTCTGGATTGAGGAGCTATGTCGCATATCGGAACGAGGTTACTACCAATATTTAGTAGTAAATTAGCCGATTTTGTAGGCCGGATCCTGGAATTTGTAGTAAAACCCTTAAAAAGTTATACGACGTTAAAGGTGGCTCCTCAATCATGACGTCTGGATTGAGGAGCCACCTTAGAACCCGAAAACTAGCCAACGGATATTTTTGAAAATTTTAAGATTTAGTAGTACTAATCTCTACAAAAAAAATGGGGTTTGTACGGTCGAATTTGAGATAGCTATAGATATATACAACGTTTTGATTTTTCATAAAAAACCGTAAATTTCACCGCGCTGTATCTCGGAAAGTTATCAACCAATTACAACATATTTTTAGTATGATTTAGTAGTAAATGTGCTCGAATTTGCACAATAAAAATAAAACGGAAAAGCTATATAATTTCGGTCTATAGAAATGATATGTACGTAGCTACTAAAGTAGTTGATCAAATCGGATAACAATTTCTACTAAATATTGGCGTAATCCAACATCCTGCGCAATCAGTATTTCAAAAGATATTAATAAAATAAACATTCCTTAACAAATTAGTGAATAGGGTGACCATAAATAATTCAAAGAAGACCATTGTTTGAAATAACTAGTTTTATTTGCTTATAAATCATTCTACGAGTACGATTACCTACGTGTAA
This sequence comes from Agrochola circellaris, assembly GCA_914767755.1. Lineage (NCBI taxonomy): Eukaryota > Metazoa > Arthropoda > Insecta > Lepidoptera > Noctuidae > Agrochola > Agrochola circellaris. The sequence goes on from OU611853.1 coordinate 5,769,813, forward strand.
CTTATGTAATTGTGGTTTTAGATTATTTGAAATACTAGCTGCGCCCCGTGGATCCACCTCATAAGTCTCGATCCCGTGGGAATAGCGGGATGAAAAGTATTCTATCTCCTTACCCAGGTTATGCTCAACCCATGTGCCAAATTTCATTCAAATCCGCTCGGCCGATATAGCGTAACAAACAAACAAACTCATTTTCGCATTTATAATATTATATAGTTAGGATATTTATGTAATGAACCTAATAAAATGAAATTCAGTAACCGGTGATGAATTTAATGATACTTATTTTATACAAACTTATGTTTAGTTTGATTATTTAAACAATATTTTAGTTCCTGATGTATCGATAGATGGCGTTGTGCTTTTAGCACTCTCCGCTGAATCGCGGTGATAGGAATCTCCGCAGAAACATGACTTCTTCGTGTACAGTAAAATAAATTGTCTTCGTCAAAGTTTTTATTCATACGTTATGATTTTAAATTCATTATTGTTTCGCTGTTATTTTTCACAACATTATTGCTATAGTAACGTAAAGAAAGTAATAGACAAGCATTAGATTAGAAAATAAATCGGTTAGACATAAATGATACAAACTCCATTAAAATTGTATTATTAGTAGTATTTTAATAGAAAATTTACAATTCATTGTAACCGCACAAAGGATCGCAAAGGAAATGAAGGCACAAAAGCCGGGGGTACGTGCCGCGCGGGAAAATCCGGCGGCCATGCCGCCGGCATAGTGTGTAGGAACCATGACAGGTGCCTCTAACTTTTTTAGTACCTACTATACAAACGGGTTATAAACAAAATCAATCAATCTGCCTAGCCTCTTCCCAACTATGTTGGGGTTGGCTTCCAGTCTAACCGGATGCAGCTGAATACCTGTATTTTACATGACGACGTGGAGTATTTTACAACCGGGTTGTATACCTAATTAATAAATAAAATAACAATACATATATCCCGCCTTACGCCAACGCCTTACGCCAACGCCTTACGCTGACGCCTTACGCCGACGCCTATAACACTGACGTCTTACGCCGACGCCTATAACACCGACGCCTTACGCCGACGCCTATAACACCGACGCCTTACGACGACGCCTAACGCCGACGCCGATAACACCGACGCCTTACGCCGGCGCCTATCGCCGACGCCTATAACACCGACGCCTAACGCCGACGCCTATAACACCGACGCCTATAACACCGACGCTTTATGCCGACGCCTATATAACACTGACGCCTTACGCCGACGCCTAACGCCGACGCCTTACGCCGATGCCTAACGCCGACGCCTTACGCCGACGCCTTACGCCGACGCCTAACGCCGACGCCTATAACACCGACGCCTTACGCCGACGCCTATAACACCGACGCCGATAACACCGACGCCTTACGCCGGCGCCTATCGCCGACGCCTATAACACCGACGCCTATAACACCGACGCCTTACGCCGACGCCTATAACACCGACGCCTTACGCCGACGCCTATAACACCGACGCCTATAACACCGACGCCTATAACACCGACGCCTATAACACCGACGCCTATAGCACCGACGCCTTACGCCGACGCCTTACGCCGACGCCTAACACCGACGCCTTACGCCAACGCCTATCGCCGACGCCTATAACACCGACGCCTATAACACCGACGCCTAACGCCGACGCTTATAACACCGACGCTTATAACACCGACGCATTACGCTGACGCCTATAACACCGACGCCGATAACACCGACGCCTTACGCCGACGCCTATAACACCGACGCCTATAACACCGACGCCGATAACACCGACGCCTTACGCCGGCGCCTATCGCCGACGCCTATAACATCGATGCCTATAACACCGACGCCTAACGCCGACGCCTATAACACCGACGCCTATAACACCGACGCTTTATGCCGACGCCTATAACACCGACGCCTTACGCCGACGCCTAACGCCGACGCCTATAACACCGACGCTTATAACACCGACGCCGATAACACCGAGGCCTTACGCCGACGCCTATCGCCGACGCCTATAACACCGACGCCTATAACACCGACGCCGATAACACCGACGCCTTACGCCGACGCCTATCGCCGACGCCTATAACACCGACGCCTATAACACCGACGCCGATAACACCGACGCCTTACGCCGACGCCTATAACACCGACGCCTATAACACCGACGCCGATAACACCGACGCCTTACGCCGGCGCCTATCGCCGACGCCTATAACATCGACGCCTATAACACCGACGCCTAACGCCGACGCCTATAACACCGACGCCTATAACACCGACGCTTTATGCCGACGCCTATAACACCGACGCCTTACGCCGACGCCTAACGCCGACGCCTTACGCCGACGCCTAACGCCGACGCCTTACGCCGCTGCCTTACGCCGACGCCTTACGCCGACGCCTAACGCCGACGCCTGTAACACCGACGCCTTACGCCGACGCCTATAACACCGACGCCTTACGCCGACGCCTATAACACCGACGCCTATAACACCGACGCCTATAACACCGACGCCGACGCCTATAACACCGACGCCTATAGCACCGACGCCTAACGCCGACGCCTAACGCCGACGCCTATAACGCCGACGCCTATAACACCGACGCCTTACGCCGACGCCTAACGCCGACGCCTATAACACCGACGCCTTACGCCAACGCCTAACGCCGGCGCCTATCGCCGACGCCTATAACACCGACGCCTATAACACCGACGCCTTACGCCGACGCCTATAACACCGACGCCTATAACACCGACGCCTATAACACCGACGCCGACGCCTATAACACCGACGCCTATAGCACCGACGCCTAACGCCGACGCCTAACGCCGACGCCTATAACGCCGACGCCTATAACACCGACGCCTTACGCCGACGCCTAACGCCGACGCCTATAACACCGACGCCTTACGCCAACGCCTAACGCCGACGCCTATCGCCGACGCCTATAACACCGACGCCTATAACACCGACGCCTTACGCCGACGCCTATAACACCGACGCCTATAACACCGACGCCTTACGCCGACGCCTATAACACCGAAGCCTTACGCCGACGCCTATAACACCGACGCCTATAACACCGACGCCTATAACACCGACGCCTATAACACCGACGCCTATAACACCGACGCCGACGCCTATAACACCGACGCCTTACGCCAACGCCTATAACACCGACGCCTATAACACCGACGCCTATAGCACAGACGCCTAACGCCGACGCCTAACGCCGACGCCTATAACGCCGACGCCTATAACACCGATGCCTATAACACCGACGCCGACGCCTATAACACCGACGCCTATAACACCGACGCCTATAGCACCGACGCCTAACGCCGACGCCTAACGCCGACGCCTATAACGCCGACGCCTATAACACCGACGCCTTACGCCGACGCCTAACGCCGACGCCTATAACACCGACGCCTTACGCCAACGCCTAACGCCGACGCCTATCGCCGACGCCTATAACACCGACGCCTATAACACCGACGCCTTACGCCGACGCCTATAACACCGACGCCTATAACACCGACGCCTTACGCCGACGCCTTACGCCGACGCCTTACGCCGACGCCTAACGCCGACGCCTATAACACCGACGCCTTACGCCGACGCCGACGCCTATAACACCGACGCCTTACGCCGACGCCTATAACACCGACGCCTATAACGCCGACGCCTATAACACCGACGCCTTACGCCGACGCCTTACGCCGACGCCTTACGCCGACGCCTAACGCCGACGCCTATAACACCGACGCCTTACGCCGACGCAGACGCCTATAACACCGACGCCTTACGCCGACGCCTATAACACCGACGCCTATAACACCGACGCCGACGCCTATAACACCGACGCCTTACGCCGACGCCTATAACACCGACGCCTATAACACCGACGCCTTACGCCGACGCCTATAACACCGACGCCTTACGCCGACGCCTATAACACCGACGCCTTACGCCGACGCCTAACGCCGACGCCTATAACACCGACGCCTTACGCCGACGCCTATAACACCGACGCCTAACGCCGACGCCTATAACACCGACGCCTAACGCCGACGCCTATAACACCGACGCCTTACGCCGACGCCTATAACACCGATGCCTTACGCCGACGCATAACGCCGACGCCTATAACACCGACGCCGATAACACCGACGCCATACGCCGACGCCTTACGCCGAAGCCTAACGCCAACGCCTATAACACCGACGCCGATTACACCGACGCCTTACGCCGACGCCTATCGCCGACGCCTATAACACCGACGCCTAATGCCGACGCCTATAACACCGACGCCTACACCGACGCCGATAATACCGACGCCTTACGCCGACGCCTATCGCCGACGCCTATAACACCGACGCCTATAACACCGACGCCTAACGCCGACGCCTATAACACCGGCGCCTATAACACTGACGCCTTACGCCGACGCCTATCGCCGACGCGTAACGCCGACGCCTATAACACCGACGCCTAACGCCGGCGCCTATAACACCGACGCCGATAACACCGACGCCTTACCCCGACACCTATCGCCGACGCCTATAACACCGACGCCGATAACACCGAGGCCTTACGCCGACGCCTATCGCCGACGCCTATAACACCGACGCCTATAACACCGACGCCGATAACACCGACGCCTTACGCCGACGCCTATCGCCGACGCCTATAACACCGACGCCTATAACACCGACGCCTAACGCCGACGCCTATAACACCGGCGCCTATAACACCGACGCCTTACGCCGACGCCTAAAACACCGACGCTTTACGCCAACGCCTAAAACACCGACGCCTTACGCCGACGCCGATCGCCAACGCCTATAACATCGACGCCTATAACACCGACGCCTATAACACCGACGCCTATAACACCGACGCCTATAACACCGACGCCTATAGCACCGACGCCTTACGCCGATGCCTTACGCCAACGCCTAACGCCGACGCCTATAACACCGACGCCTATAACACCGACGCCTAACGCCGACGCCTTACGCCGACGCCTATAACACCGACGCCTTACGCCGACGCCTATAACACCGACGCCTGACGCCGACGCCAAGTAAGTAAGTAAGTAGACGCCAGTTAAGTACTTATTGGTGTAGATTTATTCATGTGTAAGTAAAACTCTGTTTATGATCATAGTTTGAATTATTTATGGTCACCCTATTCACTAATTTGTTAAGGAATGTTTATTTTATTAATATCTTTTGAAATACTGATTGCGCAGGATGTTGGATTACGCCAATATTTAGTAGAAATTTCTACTAAATATTGGTGTTATTGTTATCCGATTTGATCAACTACTTTAGTAGCTACGTACATATCATTTCTATAGACCGAAATTATATAGCTTTTCCGTTTTAATTTTATTGTACAAATTCGAGCACATTTACAATCATACTAAAAATATATTGTAATTGGTTGATAACTTTCCGAGATACAGCGCGATGAAATTTATGTTTTTTTATGAAAAATCAAAACGTTGTAGCTATCTCAAATTCGACCGTACAAACCCCATTTTTTTTTGTAGAGATTACGCATAAGTACTACTAAATCCTACAAAATTTTCGAAAATATCCGTTGTCTAGTTTTCGGGTTCTAAGGTGGCTCCAGACGTCAGGATTGAGGAGCCACCTTTAACGTCGTATAACTTTTTAAGGGTTTTACTATAAATTCCAGGATCCGGCCTACAGAATCGGCTAATTTACTACTAAATATTGGTAGTAACCTCGTTCCGATATGAGACATGGCTCCTCAATCCAGACACACACGTATTGTTGGTCTCACCAGCAAAAATATACAGAGAATCAGGACTGGTGAGAAGTAAACGACGTTTAGTAGTCCGTGTGAGAAGCAGCTCGTTCTGAGGTGGACACCCGCCGCCTTCAGTAGCACTTTTCCATTGCTTGTGAAGTTACTCGTATTTTGTGAATTGATGAACGCCTGCGTTCATGCATACGAGTATACTACCAAATGGCACAACACTGATACACTGATGCATTCTTACAGATGAAGAAGATGGCATGAGTTGTATCGTGTATATACCTAATAAATCCTTATAAGGTCGCCTGTTTACTGTTTACGCTTATTTCCGCAAAAATAATTAGGTATAACTTCTAAGATTCAGTTTAGACTTTATGTGACAGAAGGCTTTTCAAACTGATTTGATTAATTTGAACTGAACGTGATGTGATTATCCACCAGATAAGGTCACCAATCAAAATAATAACATATTCAAACAGATTGTTTTATCTACCAGATAAAATCACCCGTGAGATGTGATAATATTCAAACTGATATCATTAGCCAGACTGATAGCACAATCTTACATATAAAATTTCTTTAAAATGGATAACATGGAATCCCTCTGCATCACCCAAAGGTTGACTGGTAGAAAATGCCTATGGCATTAAGTCCGCCTCTGTACATTTGTGTGCTTAAAGTGTTAAATAAAATAAATAAATAAATAATAAATCCCTTTTTTGAGTTTTTCGCAAATATCTCAAAAAACGAGATAAAAATCCTAGGCCGAAAATGTTACTATTTAGCCAGATAGCACAATCTTACATATAAAATTTCTTTAAATTAAAACCTAGGTTTAAAACAGTCAATGCGGTGATAAATCACGCCTGTAGGGCTAAAGCCACCTGCCGGGGTTGCGGGTTTGTCTGAAAGGGATATCGCGACCTCGGCACACAGGCAACGGAAGGAACACGGGTGGGTTTTAGTCAGTAAAAGTCTGACACGCCCTCCCGCTCCACCCAGAGCGGGAGAAGTTATTTGATAATTTCCCATCATCAAAAAAAAAAAAAAAAGGGCTAAAGCCACGGCTTTCTAGAAAAGTGGTGGCCACCATAGAACGGCCGCAGTGTCGGCTCTCATAAAAATTATTACAGCATGCAGTGGTGTTTGACTTTACGATGTCAAAAAACGCTTTCTAGGAAAACACACTAACTTACTTTCATAAATAGCGAATCAGGGACGTCATTCCTCGTTAAATTCGGACACTATGTGGTGTCCACCGCTCTTCTAGAAAACTGTAACTTAAGATGACAGAACGCTCTCTCACGATTTATCGGGCACACAGGTAGACCATGACATAGGATAGTTCCCGTGGGTTAATTGCAGACCTCTACGCGAGTGAACCCGCGGAAAAAAGCTAGTGTAGGCATAGAATGATAAGTGAAGTTCTGTAACTTAAATAATGTTGGGAATCAAACATTAAAACCACAATGATGTATTGGACGGCTTATATTCATCACTTACTTACACCTAACTTATTTCGAATAAATTATTAATTAAATAGTTATTGTCTATATTTCGCTAAAAAGGCACTTGGGTTACGTATTGTCTTTGTCTTTAAAGTTGTCTACAACTATGTCGGTTAAACTACAACGTCTGGAATCTCCTTCTTCTACACTAGCACTTTCTCGTCGCATCCGAGAGAAGAGTCTTGGTACGGGACCAGTACTAGACCGTCCAGCATCTCCTGGAGCTGGAGAATATCTCCTTATTCGAGGTTTAGCAGCTTCTTCTTCAGAAGCAGTCTCTGAATAAGGAGGAGGCGGTTGCTGCAACATCGACATTCGACTTTCTCTTGCAGCAGTCGCTGTTGGTATCTGCAACTCCGCCCCAGCAACCACAGTTGCTAGTGTCGGAGTAAACTGCGGAGCTGCAGCTCTTGCAGACACCCTCCTCCGTCGTGGTCCAGAATCATCTGAACGTCTAGATTTATTTTCTTCAAGACTATCCCTACTTGGAGGTGTGGGTATAGAAAAATCTGGTCTGATTGAACCACGTCTTCTAGATGTAACAGCGCTAGGTTCCGTTATAAAGTCCAATAATCCGGGCGGGTCGTTAGAGGAACCAGCTGCAGTTTCCAAAACAGCTAAGGCTCTAAGAAGATCAGCCACACTAGTATTCTCTAAGACTTCTACTTGCTCAGATTCAGGAAGATTACTTATGTTAACATCAGGGTCAAATAAACTTTTACGACCATGTTTCGTTCTGTTTCTATAACGCTCTAAATCACTTGAGGATTCACCAGGTTCTTCAAGAGACAGATTGCGGCCTTGTCTTTTTTGGCTATTGAACTGTTTTATGGTAGCTTCCAAGTCTCCTGACGTTACATTAGGTGAACTATTTTTGCGAGATGCTCCAAATGATGGGAATAAACTACTGCGTCCAGAACGTGTCTTATTTTTATAGTCGACTAATTCGTCTGAACTCTCCGGCATAACGTCGTCATCGTTTTTCTTAGATCGGCCAAAAGTAGGAAACAAGCTGAGGCGGCCTTTTTTCGTACGATTTTGATATTTCTTTACTTCGTCTTCATCTACAGTATCTTCATCATTGCTTGACAGGCCGCTGAAATTGAAGCTTGGGAAAATACTTCGCCTTCCTCGTTTAGTATTTTCTCTGTAACGTTCTGCATCATCATCAGGATCACTGAAGTCAAATGTAGGAAATATGCTATGTCGACCGGATTTGGTTCTGTCTTTGTAAGCTTTTGCTTCTTCATCTTCGCTGAAATCAAATGTAGGAAAAATGCTATGTCTTTTACTCTTTTGACGATATGCTTTAGCAGCTGCTGCATCTTCATCTTCAGAGAAATCAAATGTTGGAAAAAAGCTACGCCGACCACGATTTGTTTTCTCAAGGTAAGATTTGGCTAGATAATCTTCATCGTCATTATTAAAATCAAACGTAGGGAAAATACTATGTCTACCTCTTTTTGTTTTTTCTTTATATGCTTCCGCTTCACTCCGTTCTTCATTAAATGAGGGGAACATATTGCCTCGTCGTGAGGTATCTTTGACATTTTCATTAATCGCTTGAGAAGTAGGGTTTTCACTCGAACTTGGTTTTCGCAAGAAAAATCTCGTTATAATATTTTGTGATGATACGTTTTCTTCTGGTAAAACTTTAGATGGCAGTGATAATTTACCACTTCTAATGTTGGCTTCCCTTCTAAACTTCTCCGCTGATTCACCATTGGTCCATGTGTGTTCATGAACATCCTGCGGTATGTATTCTTTTTGATAATTAGGTACAGCTACACTTAATGCTCTAGTTCTTTTTGGATTGTTTGGTAAATAGTCTTGACCTATACTAAACCTAGGTGGCCTCTCATTTGCTAAAATATGTTCATCGTCAAATAGATGAACACCTTTATCAACACGATCTTTCTGTGCTTGTTCCAATCCTCCCAGTACATTTACTACCCGTGCTAACAATTCTGCTGGTTTGACTATAGCTGAGGCAGTAAATGTCTTTTCCTTATCGATTCCAAGTAAATCAGTATCAGATTGAATTCGAAGCATGTCTTTTGCAGAAAGTTGAATATTTTCTGAGTTCGCCCGTTTTCTCTTGTAGATGGGGAATCTGGGTTCAACGTCATATGTGAAAATGGGACAGCTGGAACTTCTGTAGAGCGGTGGTAAGGCGTCGTCTATGTACACCGGCTGAAAAGATAAGGAAAGATAAATATTAGTACTTAGTAGTTTTCACCTACTTTCAAAGTAAACAGAATTAGTGTCACTTTTACGATAATTGTGGGTTCATGAACTTTATTAATTCTAGTTAGAGAACTAAAACCATGATTATTTGTTGCAGTAATTTGGACTAAACAAAGATTTTTTCAATACGTACTACAATGAATGTACTATCTTGTTTACAATAGTCGAATAAAATATTATAAAAATTACCTTTATCTTTATCAAATTAGCTTCATTAATTATTTTTCTAAGTGCCGATAGATCCTTTGTGAAGCCTTGCAAGATTTTATTTTGAGTGTTCTTGAACTGACAAGCAAACTTCTGTTCTATTCTATGGATTCGCTCCGATCTCATGCCGCTGGTGATGAACCCGAGCAACATGACAATGTAGCCGAGACCGAAGGTTATCCAGACAATAAGGAATATCTGGTATGTACAGAAGTAACCATATTTGAAGCCGTTGTTCACAGTACCTGAAATTATAAAGTTTTTGATTATTATTTAGAACAAAACCATGCTTAAAAAAATTAAGCAATAGATATACCTATAGATAGGGAATGAGTGTTACTTTCAATTCAAAGAATAAATGAATAAATACCGTACGCTATTGAAAATTAAAAGCATTAAAAGACATTAATGAGGCTCACATAAAACATTATTTCTATTAAAAGCCGGGCAAATATGTTCCCCATATTTTTCCAATTCTCTATATGTATCTGTTACCTAGGCTACAAAAAGTTTAAGATATTTTTTTTTTTAATTGTTCGTACCTGCTACTAAATCACCAAAACCAATAGTAGTAAGTGTGACAAAGGCATAATAGATGGAGGCCACGTAGTCCCATCCCTCGAACACCATGAAGATGCAGGCAGGTAAGAAGATGAAGAACAAGAAACCGGGCACCAGGTACAGGAAGATCTGGCCCAACATGCCAAAGTTGGTGAAGTGGTAGCCCAGGTTGTGGGCTCTTTTTTCGTTTCTTCTCTTGTATTTTCGGTATACTGATATTAACTGGAATAGAGACATATTGTGTAAAGTAACAGAACAATTAGGAGAAAGTGTTAAAGAAAATAAAATGTTTGCAATATAATTTGAAATGAAGATGAATGAGAAATAAAAATGAAGAGATGAAAATAAATCACAAATCTTAAAATTAATTGTAGGTACTAAGAACGACAGTTGAATATTTGTACACCATATTTTGTGGTGGAATGTATAGAACTTAAAAAATGATTAACATCATCGAATATAAAACTACATTCTCATACAAATTATGTCAAATTATTCTAATACTCTATTCAACTACAAATATATAAATTGTGATTCTGAATGAAAAAGAAACTATTCGACTTTTTAGATATAGTATTTGAAAAACATTCATCAGGATAAACACAAATATGTGCAAGATTGCTACCCTACTCAGGAAGGGACTGGACATTTACACTTTATATTATGATTGAATTATTAAAAAGATAGCAAAAATTATACTGTTCAATCAAATTACCTGCATGCCGAAGTATTCACCAAGATTCGCAAGCAGGATACCGTTGATGGGGATACCGAACAAGCCGTAGAATATCATCAGGATTCTCCCCAAGTGCGTCGTTGGGGCCAAATTGCCGTAACCTGGAAACATTATAAAGATATAGATAATTTTAAAAGACCAACTTTTTTTTATCTTACTATTTTGGAAGTCAATTGATCATACTGTATTTCATACAAGTTATATAAATTCTACAGTGTTTATGAACACGAGTCGTATGACTCGTGTTCATAAACACTGTAGAATTTAAGTCTAATAGTAATACTCCCTTAAGTATTTAAGGGAGTGCTAAAACTACTCATGAAAATAACAAGTTATATTATGGGATTAACTTTGAAACAATATAAAAAAATGTGTTATTCCCTAAATTTTACCGAATTATGCGAGCGACAAATGTAGTAAGCAACTGACTTTTTCTTTTAGCGATTTCAGGTTCGGTCCCATAGTGTATAATATTATTTTTACTTTTCATCACCATGGCAATTTCAAAAACAAAACTATTTCTTTTGTTGGGAAATAAATTACACAAAGAGCGGCGTTGAAAAGAAATGGAAACAAAGAGAAACTATAAAACTAAACACAAAGTAACTAATAAGATTCTTAATGATACAGGAAATAAGAGTCTTTGGATTGCAAATCAGACAATAGTGGAAAATATCTACAGGTTAGCTACATAAATCTTGAACGAAGTACTCGTAGGATATGTACTTATTATTATGATGATAATCAATATTAAAATCAGAACTATAAAGAGAGGAGAACCTATAATTATTGTATTACTTATTCAAATGATGCAATATAATGCTTACAACAGTAACAACAACTATGGGGTTTATAAATGTATTATTGCAGCATCTTTATCTAAAAATCTGTTGAAAAAGATCCCAGACCAGGAGGGTGCATTAAAATAGCCTCCACGAGTTTCGATACATGCTGACTGGCTAATATTTTTATTGCAGCATGACCTTTTATTATAACTTCATACATCGGGAATGACAGAAGTCAACATTTAAATGTACCCTCTTGACAAATAGGGATCCTAAAGTTTTTCTACGTTTATGTAGTTTGATGATGATCATTGAACCAAGTATAAAAGAAAACTATGAAGATGTTATAATGCAGAATACAGTCAAAACACGTGATCATCTGGAACTTACCTATAGTACTAACGACGGTGTAAGAGAAGAAGAAGGAATGGTAGAAGTCCCATTTGAAAGGAGGCTCGGCGTCTTCCGTGGTGTAGTTGAACATAGACTTGCCGCAGTAATCAGACAGCTTCCGAAGAATCGTGTCCTGCTTCTCTGGATCATCAGGAATATAGTTCTCGTACAAAAGGTCTGGAATAAAGAGAATATGTATATTAGTGAATTGTTTGAGTTGATGATGAGATACTTTTTGGTTTGGTGTTAAATGCAACAGATGCAGATATGGCGGATGTCTTGAATTTTTCAATAAGGAATACGACTAAACAGCATAAGAATAACGCAAAGTAGAGATTACTAGTAAAGAATAAAGTTCATGGTTATGATATAGTTTTTTGGAATTCTCATAGGTAGTGGAAGTTTTTTTTCTACCACAAGCATGTGAGGTTTCATACAAATTGTCGTGATTGTTAACTTTAATTTCTCGCTATAAATAACAAACGAGGTTGTTAAAAAGCAACAAAATACACATATTGTTATAACATATCGTGACATCCTTGTTAACCCAATAATTTTAAACAATGTCGGACCGTAACAAAACCATTTAGCGTTTGTTTTCTAACAAAATGACCACGACAATAAGAAAATATAGGGCCCTAATTAAGCAGTTAACGGAGTTTTTACAAATGACAATTTTACGCGCGAATCAACACAAATTAGTTGTTTTTATCACAAATTGTATGGGATTACGTATTGATTAGAGGTCGTAAAAAGTAGTAGAGCGCTGCCCTGTTTGGGAGCAAAAAGATGTAATTGATTTTCGTATGAATGAGAGAAAACGTATTGTAGTAATTGAACCGTAGAAGTTACACTATGTCGTTGATAGACCGCGAAGAAATCGTTAAATTGTCACTTAATCATGGGATTGTAACAAAGGCAACGGTACCTACTATACGAGTAACTACAATAGTAAAAACTAGCTTTAGCCCGCGGCTTCACCCACGTGGATGTCGGAAATTATCCCACGGAAACGTACTCCGGGATAAAAAGTATCCTACGACCTAAGCCAGGTCATGGTCTATTTGAGTGCCAAATTTCATGTAAATCCGTTCAGCCGCATGATTAAGTACTTTACCATAAACTTTCACATTTATACAATTATTAGGATAACAGCAACTTATAGGATCGGGACTAATATGGCGTATTATATCAACGAGTTCGATTATTGGCTCAGCCATAAGTTAGTTTTTCAAATAAAACACCTAGTGGTGCTTTCACACATTCATTCTTCCATTTCCATTTGAATTTTCAAATCAGTTTGGCCAAATGTCAATAAACATCTTTGGTACTTGTACCAAACAACCTGATTAAAATCCCTCTGAAATCTACGGAAGCCATTTGTGGTTTAGCACAGAGCATCCATTCTACCTCTTTACAAAGCGTTTGAAAAGAAGGCGCGGTCTTCATTGTTGTTATATTATTATCATTAAATGAATATAAAACCGATTTACGATACAGGAGACGATTGTATGTAACTATTGTGGATTGAAGGTCGATGTCACTGCCAAGACCGGTGCAAAGGACGATTAATAGATTTTTAATATGCACGTGGACGACACTTATATGAATGAAATTTGAATTATGATGTGCAAACCGAATAAGTAGCGGCGCGGCGCGATCAAATTGTATACTTATTCGGTACTCATTTGAATGGCGGCGCGAAAGCTTATCATCATATTATGAAAACCAAAGTATACAACCTTAGTTTTTGTTTACCCTAAGCTTCTTAAGGGTTCATTGTACTCATTATTATGAAAAACTTTCTCTATGGGACCAACGGTAATACCGCGAAAAAAAAAATCTGCTGTTCCCTACATTTATGTTCGTATATCTCGTCATAATGTAAGGAACAGCTGTTTCTTTTTTTATGGCTACTTTACTCAATTTGATGTTTTCTACTAAACGATGATAATGTACAACGTTTTCTGACATTCAATGAAATAAGATTGATAATGGCTTGAAAACTAGACCTTCAATTCTTATACTCAAGTCCTCAATTGATGCTATCTACTATGATTTCTAGACCACACGTCAGAAAACTGAATGAAGGATTCCATTATTGCGTCAAAAACCCCTGATTGATAACAAAGCTATCATCAAGAGTGATACAGTAGCTAATGGAATGTTTAATTTCAATTGCAACACTTAAAATCAAGAGGACTCGGTTGAAGATATGACAATTGTCAGTGGCGTCAGTACGTAGGGTTGTCAAGAATGCCAATAATTAGGTACCTATAAAAACAATAAAATTAAAGAAGATAAATGATGTGCTAGGGTTGCAAATCCCAGCATAATTACACATGTCCTTGATGTCCAACGATTATTTCATAGAAGATGTAGATAAAGATACAGTTTTGACATAACCTGGCAATAATCCATAACCTGTATTCTTTTTTGGATATATTTACTATCCAATTCATTCCATGTTTCAGTCTGATACAATTCATCCCTTGTTTCAGTTTGTTACCAACAAGTTTGTGAAATCTACATGAACCTTTCCGATCTAATGTACTGCCTTGATCCTTTGCCTATTAGTTTGAACCATTGTTGCACTCTTGGAACTACTCTGCCAGCCCTAAGTAATCGAGGACAATTAATGCTTACATACCTATTCGATAACAAGATAAGAGAATCGATTCTAAGGTAATGAAGCTGACACAGAAATCAACAAGTTGTACATGGTAATCATGTGTTTAATGCAAGAAAGGGTGTGTTTACACTGTATCATCAACTATTTAATTTAAACAATAAACTATGTCTTATGACGACATCTCACCTATAGTCCCTGACGTACACCTACATTTCACCAGTTATGTACACCCAAATTTCGCCAGTAATGTTCAAGTTCCATGTAATAGGGGGCAAGCCTATTGCCATTAACCGCGCACGAATCCTGACTCCAGGATGTTACTGTAAAATTCCAGATGGAAAAACCTAACAACACTTTGCCCGACCCAAGAACCGAACCCAGAACCTTATGCTTAGCAGTAGCGCTTGCAACCACTAGACTAACCACTAACTAAACCACAACCACAAAACTACGACTATACCTATTGATGATGATGAATCTGTTAAATCAATCCATGGAGAACCACTGTTAAACATGGTTCCCTGAAAGAATGCATGTTCACTGGAACGTCCTTTGGCAAGTTGAACAAGCAGTTGGATATGATCCCTTAAACGAAAGAAAATACTTAATGCTAATTATTAAACAATATTAATACTTCTTTAAGACAGTACGGAAAGATGATGTCGACTGCCGTGGTAAGAATATTTAAGAATAAAAAAAGCATGGGAGCGGGCCTTGAGATCCAGGATTTGCAGGTAGGCTTGAGTATATTCACTCTTCTATAATAATTATTGAAAACGGTATAACGGTTTCCAGAGAATGTGGAGAAAAACTGAACGTGAAGAATAAATCAAATGAATACACGACATTTGGCTTAATTGATGCGTGATGTGGAAGCGCCCCACGTAACAGGCAAAACGTTTTAATTATCACATCAACCATGAATTAACGTGTTAACCGTTTTATCGACGACAATAATATCGTTACTATTTACTTAAGCATGTGACAGAAGAACTTGAGAAATCGTGAACGCTTCATGAGTTTCATTATGGCATTTAAGGCCTCAAAAAGACCCTTTTGTGATCTATTTGATTAGTTTAAAAGGTCTATAACCTTCTTCAATTTGTCAGGGCCTTTCAAATTATGTTTTTGTTAAAGAATTAGCATGATATTAAAGGGACAAAAGGGATATCTATGTCAAGTATTGTTATGGACGTAAGCACCTAATACTTAGTTGTCAACTAGATTGCAGCGTTAATAGCTATAGTAAATTTTGGAAAATGTATTACAATGGACAAGATTGCTCCATGCTTTTTATATGCTTCTGTTCATCATGTTATTGTAGACAAAGAAGTAATGGCGCATTGATTATTGTAATTCTTCTTTTTTTATAGTCTTCATAAGTTATGCTTAAACTTGTCTTCTCGACTAATCATAATCATGTGAGTGTGGGCTCAACATTTTCCTTAAAAAAAATTGTTGCCATTAATATATTCGTAATTGATATTCTCTCAACGCACCGACCTCGGTGGTTGAAAATATTGATCACGTTCAATTATTCATAGGTGATAATTTTCCGCAGATTTCCACTTGTCGTCATCTTTACTGAGTTTACATTTCAATGACTTAAGGGCAAAACCACGGGATAATCCTTCTGAGTTTCACGACGAGGTCAACTTAGTTTTACATGGCAACATCTGCAATACGAGTATTATAGACATAATGGTTTCAGCTGAAAAATTACTGTCTTTATTTTCGCAAATGGGAACAGTCACAAATGTCGTGTATGACCACAAAAAGGTTGTATCAATACCAGCTACTGGCAAATCTGAAACTCGTCAAATCATTCCGACATCCCAAAACTCAACAAAGGAAATATACAAAATGGTTGTTTGCTCAACTGACGTTGTATTTTCATGAAGCAAGGATGGCATACGACAATTCTAATTTAAGGCTAATTTTCAGAGCACGACACTTGGTTTGCAGAAGCCTTCGTATGTTTACTTAAAAATACGATGTCACATGAACATATTAAAGATATTAGAGGTAATGGACTCATGCTGTGATGGCGACGACTACCTTGTTTCTTAGGAAATGCAGCTTGGAGGTCAGCCAAGGTTATAGAGTCTTTGAAATCAGATCATTATTTTATTAATCAGTTTCTTGGAGTTAACTACATAGAAGATCAAAATAAGGGATTATATAGTAGATAGCAGTAATTACATGTAATTTAAAAAAAAAATTGATGGGTAGGATCATGATCAAGACAATTTTAAGGATCCTATTGTATGTTTAGCATCCCAAAGACCTAGTTGAAATGTTCCATGAGCCTTCAATTCACCTTCAAACCAGTATTGTGGTTTGTTTTAGAAACGCTGCTTGGTAGCAAAAAAAGGTTAGGGACGGTTCCTCGGACATATTCTTTGTTAGGTCTTATACTGTTATATGGGATTCCCAAATATCCAATAGGTAGCACTTAGTGGTTTGATCACTGTCACGTAAACCTATGTAAATTGTTTTAGATATTGGGTTTTAATCATTGCGGTCATCGTTGAATCATGTACCGTCGTCATGACGTTTGAGTGGCGCTACCTCTACTAGATCTCTCTCAGATAGGTCATCAGTTCTCGGTTACAACTTACATGACCAGAATAATAAATTATTCACACTGTGAATAATTTAAAAGGTAACGAACATGTTATGTTGGTTTCCTTAACACAAAAAGGTCCCGAATTATAAATTTTATATATATGGTGCTGACATATACTGTTCATCATCTTGGAATATTGTAAATTTAGTCAATTTAGGGTAAATCTTTGCTGGAGTCTTTTCTTTTCTGAATAAAGAATGAATTTCCAATTGCTGCTCCTTCAGCCTAACATTATGTGGATAACATTTTTAAAGTTTTTGTCTGCTTTAGAGAACATCACGTGAAGACAGCCAAGGAAGGCTGAATTTCAAGCACTTTGCTAACCTACAGCACATCACTACGCCAAGCAAGTCATAGAATAAAAAACCCAAAATCACCTTATTTGAAGTTAGCAATCCCTTGACCCTTTTCACCCACCAAAGTAGTTGCAGCAACAATAAAAAGTAACGAAGATATAAACCGTTTTCCTCCACCATCTATTAAACTAAAGAGGCTCAGGTCACACACACAAACTTGACCTGTGACTTTCCAGAACACGTTATGCCATTAAATAGTGTAATAGATCAAGACGTTTAAGGAAACAATTCGTTCATTTACCATCAAAGATTCAAGTGCCGACTCAACACATAAGGACGTCTGTATGACCGGCCTCATGAAGTACCATTATCCTTATGCCTTCCTCACACGACGAAAGAATTCTAATGTACCCACATAAAACGGGAGTCTAGTTACTAATTTATGGCTTGAATTAGGAAATTGTGGGAAGGAACTCTTTTCTAGAAGGTTGGATGCGCGATTTCTTCAAGGTAACATGAATTTTGGAATTTATTTTGTCAGGTCATAGTCCGGTCAGTGGTCAATCGTAGAGATTGATATATATATATATATATAGATAGATCTATATATATAAAAATAAATGGCCGAAATGTATGTACGCGCATAACTTCCGAACGACTGCACCAAATTGAATAATTCTCTTTTTGTTGTGTTCGTTATTCTCAGGACAAGGTTTGTAGGTAGGTAGGTATGTAGGGTATACCTACCCTACATACCTACCTACTTACCTAGTAAGGTAGGGCACCTAGGCAGGTAGGTAGGTATGTAGGGTAGGTAGGTGCGTCGTAAATGAGTACTAAGTGCTACCCGTGCGAAGCCGGTCTGGGTAAAGCTAGTATATATATGCATATATGCAGTAACCTACAATACAAGAAGTAAAAAAAAAATCCAACTAATAACTGCACGAGCACGGACTAATTACGGCAAAAAAACGGTATTAATGGAGGGAACACAACTGTTCAATGATTTACCGGAAGATATAAAGAGATGTGATAGTATTAATATATTTAAGAGCAAACTCAAAAAACATGTATGGGTACATACATGTTTTTTATAACGTCACCAACGCCCCAGAGGCAAATATTATATAATTAATTAAGGTTTTGTGTAAATTGACTGAAATACGACCATGATTGTTGTAGACGTCGCAAAATCATGCCGACCTCCACGCAGGCGATCCCGCGGGCAAAAGCTAATATTCTATACAAATTAATGTGTATCGGATCAGGTTTGTAAAGGCTAATGTCCTTAGTGTCTGGGTGAAGGATTTTTACCTGTAGTAATGTTCTTTTTGTGGCATCTTTCTCGATCATATTTTTTGTTAGGGATTTTTATTTTTTCATTATTATTATATGTTATGTAAGTGATTGTAAACACATAAGTATTCTTACACAACTAATCTTTAACTTAGAACTTTTAGACTTTCGTTCGAACCAGTGATTAAAAATATGTCCTTATTAAGTTAGCCCTAAATAAACACACATAATAGATACAATAAACAAATCTATAATTAAAATAGGCAATATGTTACTTAAACAGTCTGTTGAAAAAGTTGATTGAATAAATCAGCACCACGAGATAGATAAAATGTTGTTCCCGCCAAATAAGGCAACTTTAGAAGCTAGGTTATAGGTTAATACGAAGAAAAACTCGACCCGACACTTTTTTGTATCACTACAGAAATAGAAAATACTGAACTTTATTCTGAAGACGTTAAAATTTAAAATGGTGATGCAGAATTGAAAGTACATGCAGTTAAAGAGTATGGAGTTACCAGTAAAACAGGAGATACAAAATTTATCGCAGTGCTGAGTCGGGCGACTTTGATGAATATTAGATTTGGCCTAATTTCATAATAGGATCTGCAAGTCTAGTAGATACAGTACCTATGAAACATGGCGATGACGTAGAAGAGAGTTTTACCTTGAATCATGGATATAGAAAAATTAAAGCAGTTTTTAAATTCAATCAAATCAAGAAACCTTATTTCGCCTTATGTAACTTAAGTTAAAACCGAATAATAATAACGATATTCAAGACCAAAATGTTATTTTTCCTATTTGTGTATCTTTTTCTGTTAATAAGGTAAAAATAATAAAATTTCATCAGTATCGTATTCGTCTTTCATAATAATAATGTTTTTTTTTTATCACAGCTAAAGCACAGTAAAATTAAAAAAGTTGTATTGCATTGCGTCACGAATTGACAATGCAATCAATTAATATCATTTCAAAGAAAACTATATTTGCAGTTTTATTAATTGAAAGAAACCTAGGGTTTCCCAAGGTCCTATATTTGGACCACTTTCTTTTCTATCTCTTTCTTCTTAATCGTTCTCTTACTGCTGAGAATCGTAACTCCATTTCAAATTGTCAACGGCCTTTTTCCATCTGTTACAATCAATGGCTTGGTGGAGTGCGGTGCTGATAGGCATCTCTAGTTGTTCAGATATTTGATCCAACCACCGTTTTGGGCTTCGCCCTCTAGGTCTAGGTCTTTCCTAGTTGCGCTCTATTTTTCCTGACGCCATTAGACGTTCCATGTTGTTGGTACCTCTGCGGACAATGTAGCCGGAGTATCTCACGACTTGCAAGCAGGTGGAAGACAGGTGTTGTGCTTTCTCTAGTATGAGGATCGAGACATTTGTGCGGTGGGCTGTCCATGGTATCCTTAATAGGCGGCGCCAGCACCACATTTAGAAGCCATCAAACTACAATTTGGAGCACTACTGCTATCTTCTAAAAATACATAATTAAGTATATGTATTAAAAGTCAAGTGACGCATCCATTCGTTCAACATTCTAGGACCTGTTTAGTGCTGCATTGCTCATGACCGAGTTTTAATTTTAAGGCAATCTAGCTTGGTTGGGGACGTAAGCATTTGTTTATCCCTAAAGTGTTTATTACGAGTTACGAGTAAGTACATAATAGTGTGTTGACTATGCGCAGTCACGCTTATGAATACCATTTTGATTGTGTTGTCTCTTAGAGGAAATCCCCTCTATAAAGTGGGAGTAGGACCCAAAAGTAAGGTTCTACTTTATGGAGGGTTTTTCAACGTTGGCGGAGGGGCCCGACTCTATGATTTTCAATCTAATATCTGTTCTACTAGTCTACGATGGTAGACTGGGAGACAAGATGAGCAACAACAGACTGCAATTGGGCGGGAAGAAAGTGGTTAAGAACAGTAACACCGGAAAAAGATGTGAGCTCCTGAATGTACCTACACTTACACTGAACTAACTTAAGGAAATAGTGTAATAGTCACCGTACCTTGCTTTTTGATCTCGGAGTTATCTTCTCTCGTATCAGAACGAGTTCTATAATCTGACTGAGAATAGCCCTATGCCCTGATATTACCTAGATAGCAAGGTGCTAATGCGCTAACTGCCCGGGTCGCGTCGAAGTGGCGTGAAAGCTATTTTAAGAATGATATCCTTTAAAAACGCAAACTCACCACCATACTGATCTAAATCTTATCTCATTAGATAACATTGCAGTATAAATAAACAATATAAACATTAAACTACAACGTATAAAAACTGTCTAGAAAGAGACCACGCTATTTCTCAGAGTGTTCAAATACACGAGCGGCACGGTCGGCGGCTGCCGTTGACGCATCTACGGCTGCCTCCGACAAGTGTCGATGGCTGCAGTTTTGCAACGTCCCGCTCGTGTATATAGCGAGAATCGCTTGAGGATCTTGGGAAAATCAATCATAGAAATATCAAACTAATTGTTGAACTAACGCACCAGACTAATTAATGAACTAACGTATTATCTCGTACTTTTTGCGTCATCAAATCGATGGAGTGAAGTAAGCAATGAATCACTGAACACTTTGACAATACAAATGTTCTAATCAAAAGCCATATTTATGTCGTAAAAACAATTAGCTGTCTCAACTCTATCCGTACAGGTTTGATTTATTTTGTATCACTTTTAAAGGAAATGGAATTACTGTGATGGAACGTGATGGCGGATTATCAAGAGACTCAGATCTGTGTCTGTGAACGAGTTACTTATTCTATTAAAAGAGACAACATTCAGTAGGTATGAAAAACGAGGAAAGGCAAGAAAATGATAATAAAATGAAAAAGACCAGTCGATCCATTCTGCAAACATCTCACCGTGAAGAGTGAGGTGACTTGAGCATGAAGTGAGCTGTCCATAGTGTCAATCCCTAGCTTTAGGTGCAATGATAACTCACATCAAGCTCACTTCACCCAAGTTATCACGGTGAGATGTTTGCAGAATAGCACGGCTGATCGGCTGGCGATCTATTATGTAAAAATCTCACAGTAAAAACTTAGGTGAAGTGAGCTGGAAGTCAGCCATCAATCCCTAGCATCAGGTGGAATGACAGCTCACTCCATGCTCACTTCACCTAAGGCCGCGCTCACTTTGGATGCGAATTTGTACCGTACGTAAACGTATGATCGTGGTCGTATTTTCAACACACGAAAGTGTTTTAAAATCCCAACAAGTTCGGATTGTATTCGGACGTCGGAACTATACGTACGTATTAGTCTCCTGTGTTCCCTTATTACGTGGCAGGTCGGGATCGTTTGTACGTGTTCGCATGAGTAAAATTCGTACGAAAACGCGTCGAAAGTGAGCGCGGCCTAAGTTAGAATTAATTATTGAATATTTATTTTATTTTTATATCATAATTATATCTCATTGTATGCGCAGCCAGTCGATATCATAACGTCAACGCCGGCTGTCGCTGAAAATCAGCGCTGGGGTTGTGCCTCGCATAGGGTCGCAGCATTATGCTGAGCGATAGCCGTTTTGGGAGAATTTTTGTTTTTTTTTCTGCGTCATGTTTACCTCAAATAAACGTATTTTCTTTCTTTTGGTAGGATCCTGGTTAAAACTTACATATTGTGTTCTAATAATGTGAAACATTTAAAAATGGTATACAATAGTGTGCAAGACAGCCAATACTGACGTGCAGCCCCTATATGGGCAGAAAGGAATAAATAGTTCTACTTATGATTTGACGAAACAAAAACTGGTACAATAGAAAATAACGGTACCAAAGAATTCGAATAGAAAAACTATTACAAACATGTCACCAGTAGCCATTTAAGAACAAAAAATAAAGATCGTCTTCTTAAATTACAGTTCCTATTAACCAATCACAGAACAGAATCTTTACGTAAATATTTTAAATACCATGTATAAGAACAGAATACAAGGCATCGTCAACTAGATATCCTTTACATTGACTTACCTATTATTTATTATAAGGTAAATGGCCTAAAAATACCTGTAATTACGGGTTTCATTTGCTTAAACGTGTCGATTAGTTTAAACGATCACGTTATGTTTCACACGTCATAGGTTTTGTCCTGGACTACAAAACTAATTATCGGCTATTTATAAGATGGCAACATGACGAAATTGTTGGCAACACAATCGTCAACTGTCGCCATTTTTTAATGCAGATGCATCTTAATTTGAAGAAATACAGGAAAAATATACAAACAGTTTTTAATAAGAGGTATTTCATTACATTGGAGTTTATTTGTATACTAGCTGCACCCCGCGGTTTCACCCGCATAAGTCTCGACCCAGTTGAAATATCGGGATAAAAAGTATCCTGTGTCCTAACCCAGATCATGGTCTACACGTATGCCAAATTTTATCAAAACTCCTTTAGCCGGTTTAGCGTGAAAGCGTAACAAACAAACAAACTCACTTTCGCATTTATAATATTAGTTATAATTAACAAATCATGCAAATAATTGAAATCATTTCCGTTTAATTATTATTAGCTTAGACCGTTAGTTTTTATTATAAGATTAAACTAATCCCAAGTACTCTACATCAGTAGGTATACTGCTTTTTCATCCACGTTTAAGGGCCCGGAACTCCAAATGCTCCATAAAAAATATTTTTATTTATGTTTTAAAGGTTTGGTTATCTCATTAGTTTACTTTTTTTTTCTTCATTACTTTCTGCCTCCTCGTCATTGCTATATTAACAATTTACATACCTATCTAGTACCTGGGCGACCGAGCTCTGCTCTGGTGAAAATAAAGAATGCTCATTTAATAGTATTGGAAAGTTCATACTAATTCCATGTATTTATTCTAAGGTAGTTTACTAAGTAGTACTTAAGATAGCCATCTTGTTCTAAACTTTGCTCGGGTGAAAATACGGAGAAAACGCATTTTCCCAGCTATGAGACCTAGCTAGATCGATTTTTCGCTCCCGTAAGCCCTTATATTGCAACTTTCATCGAAATAGTTACAGCCGTTTTCCAGAACGTGACTACAAATATTGCTCATTCAATAGTATTGGATTTCTAGGTGCTGTCGCCCTATAATTTTTGCCTTTTTAATATTTTTCCCCATCATGTATATTGTCATCCCAAACCCAACCTTTAAACAGCTCCAGTACTAATAGTATTTGCCCTCAATTATATTGATCTGTTACCTATGTTGTTTACATACAGCTTAGCCATAATTAACGGTGAATCCATTGTCATCTACCTCATTGTTCTAACGTATATTTTCATGTCAGCATTTATGTTGCTTTGTTTAGATACTTAGATCAATTTTCCTTGTAGGCTGAAAAGTAGTATCTATTACAACGCTGTTTTAACCACTCTACTACTAGAGTGGTTAAACCTAGAAAAAGTGGCTAACAGTAGGTATGTACCATCAAAGAAGTTCATATCTAACCAGTTTCAAAACAAAATCCCGTGAACACGATGACCACATCTGTTACCGGCCCGGTGGTATAGCCGCCGAGCGCTGCAAGCAAGAATAGTAGTTCGTAGTATGGTGGTTAGATATGAACTTCTTCGATGGTACATAAGTAAATACCTAAAGAAACAAAAGTATTTATTGAGACTCGCACAGGAAATCACAATTTAAACTAAAAACACACTAAACATGAATAAAAAACAAAGTGAAATTAAATTTTAAAGAAGGAATTCCTGTACGAGGCCAAAAGGCTCCTCAGTATGTTGATGCGACATGAAAAAAAAAAAAATGTCGCAGCGCTGGTATTCTGATAGGGCCCGCAGTGATGTCACGGCCTACTGTTCGATACTGTTTCTGTGTTATAGTTTTGACGAAGCCAATGTTGTAGTAGGCTTCATCACGCTAGGTTTCAGTTTTCAGCAGATCAATCAATCTGCCTAGCCTTTTCCCAACATGGATTCAGCTGAATACCAGTATTTTATATGGAGCGACTGCCTATCTGACCTCCACAATCCAGTAACTGGGTAATACGATACCCCTTGGTAAGACTGGTTGTTAGACTTTCGAGCTTCTGACTACCCGTAACGACTGTCGAAGATCTACGAATGACAGCCGGGACCGACGGCTTAACGTGCTTTCCGAGGCGCGGAGGAGTCTCGGTACGTAAAGATGGTCACCCATCTACAGACCAACCCCGGCAAGCGTTGCTTAACCTGATGGATCGACCCGTTCGGCTGTTATTACTTAGCCACGAGCTCCTCCTTAGCCACGAGTTTTCAGCAGATCGTTGGTATTTTAATAAGTATGTATGCTATTTTAAGATAGTTACTGTGGTATACTCATTAAAATTGACGTGTTGACAAATATTTTCTATTTGCAATATTACGATTAAATATCACAGAAAATCACGCCTGTAATCCCCAAAGGGTTAGGCAGAGATGTACCTATAGTACACCCACATTTCGCCTGTTATGTTGAAGTCCTATGTAATAGGGTAAGTAATGTATTTTTATTAACTATAGAGTACTTAAATGTTAAAATGAATTTAAAATACAACGATCTAGAGCTTGGATGAAAAAAATAGCAAATTGATTTAAATTTAATAAAATAATCACGAAAAATCTCTAGAAATGCGACGTTGCCAGCTGGCGCGGCATGAACGCTCTTAAGTCCTAGTAGTTTGCGACTTTAAGGCCCTAAAATACGCTTTATTTTTGTAAAATTTTCTAAGTAGTTTGCTAAGACCTAAACTAAAGTGATTTAAAAAACGAAATGCAACAACTAAATAAATAGTCCTAGAGAATTGCAGGTCTCTCTTCATGGATACCAATAAGTCTCTATCTCTTCTCGGATACCTATAAGTCTCTCTCTCTTCATGGATACCTATAAGTCTCTCTCTCTTCATGGATACCTATAAGTCTCTCTCTCTTCCTTGCAATAAACGATACGATTCTCGTTTTAATTGACGTATTAAGCTTCCAGGATAAAAACCAATTATTATCTTCTCATGATAATCAAATCATCCAGCTACATAATTTATTTAAACCACATTTACATAAATACTTCAAAAGCTTTATTGAATGAGGTTACAAAAATAAAGTGTTAGAAATAAATAATTACATTAACCACATACACATTAACTCCACTCCAGAACTTTAATCAAATTAGGTTATAAATATATAATAACTGCTCCATATAAATGGAGCTTATGTTCCACTTTTATTGCCTTCCTTGTTCTAATTAAATATTATCAAATTAAGTGCACTTCAAAGAGTGCTCACTATTTACACTATAGGTGATATATACATGATCTTCTTTCTAGTATCATCAATTAAATACTTTTTAGTTCAATGCAGTTTATCGGTTTGTTGAGAAAAAGTGTGTTCAGAAAGTTAATACTACCAATATCATACCGACACCTGTTTGCGGCAAACCTAGCCTCGAGCTGGCCTAGCTTCAAGCTGGCCTAGCCTCAAGCTGGCCTAGCTTCAAGCTGGCCTAGCTTCAAGTTTGCCTAGCCTCGAGCTGGCCTAGCCTTGAGTTAGCGTCGTGTGCGCGAGTCACGCGGGCAGTGGCGGATTTGCCTTAAGGCCCAGTAGGCCCGGGCCTGGGGCCAATCGTGACAAAAACTTCGCTGATAATATATTCTAAACGTTCGCGCACATTATGGCGGGTTGCACCGCATCGTATAATAATAATAATTTAAAACCGTTTAAAAATATGTAAAAATAACTAATTGAAACGCGTCATAGAATTTCGCGGCGCCAATCCGACTTATAGTTAACAAAATTTCTGAACCGATTTCGATAAAAGTTGGGAAAAAAGTAAATTCATTATGTAGTCTATTGATGGGTGCTGAGAAAGGGGCGGCTGATACTTAGTACATGGCCTGGGGCCTAGGGCGGCCAAGACTGCAAATCCGCCACTATGTCTGTCACAAAATAGCATTGCTATAAGTCTAAGATCCGGTATTAGAAATATAGGTATATACCCTCATCTGTTATTTGGCGATGACAAAGATTAAACGAGTAAGCTGTCTAATAAATATACATTGATACATCGCAAATGGGTTGCCTTTAGTACATGGCCTGGGGCCTAGGGCGGCCAAGGCTGCAAATCCGCCACTGTGTCTGCCACAAAACAGCATTGCTATAAGTCTAAGATCCGGTATTAGAAATATAGGTATATAACCTCATCTGTTATTTGGCGATGACAAAGATAAGTTGTATAATAAATATACATACATCGCAAATGGGTTGCCTTTAATAGCTAAATCGCGTACCGATTCTGATAAATAAAATAAATTCTAATTAACTTTTGTCAATCAACTTCCCCGATTCATAAAAATTGACGGGCTTTTCAGCTTGCCTCTGATTGACGAAAGAAATACTGCAATTATAACTTATTTATTAGGAAAACTACGACTGAAAAATCTATGAAAAAATTTAAAATTAAATCACCCACTAATAAATAATTGATAGAATTGAGTTTTATATTTCGAATTTTAGAGTGACATTTTAATTGAGCTGCACGATAATAATAAAATATTATTTTTTTAATAATATTTAAGCTGCATGACTAATACAAGTATCTAATGTTCTTACATCATACTATATTACAGACGTTACAAGTTTATATATTTTTTTGTTTTTTTTTTTACTTATTATTATGTATGGCCCAAAAACCTTCCACTATAAAATTAGTGACACTAGAATAGAATTAATGACCGCCTTATTAGCATTATTTTGATTGCTAGCTTTTTATGGCTCGATCAGTACCTATATTATTATTTACACACGTATTAGTATTGTTTGTTGAAATTATTCTATTTTAATGTTCAAATATTTATATAATATGACAACATGAGCATAATAAAATTATTATTTACAAATATGTATCTACATTATATTTTGAGTCACCCTTGTAACGCTGGGCACTGAATCTGAGATTTTTATAATTTTTAAAAAGTTTAGTTATTAATTGTCGTTCGACTAACGAGTTGTAGGTCGAGGGTTCGAACTTACGCATGCACTTTACTTTGTGTAAATAATTTTATCACAGTGGTTGCAGTGTTCACATTAATATTGAAGTTATATATAATAAAGACATCTCGATGTTTTATCAATCAACCCACCCCGGGTTGTTAATTAATTACAAATTATTGGGATGAATAACTAAATGAATATTTTATCTATCTAAACGCATCTGCACTACATTTGTAGTAATAATCGAATAATTATACCAGTTAGAGTATTACAAAATTCTTTGTCTGATAGGCTTGCGTTATCACATAGGGGCGTAGCTAGGGTTGCCAGGTGTCCGGCTATTTACAATCCTGTCAGGCCAAATACGTCAAGTCCGGGTTTTGTTAGGCTTTTGGTCAGCCCTGCCCCGCCAAAAGATGAAGCTTATTGATTGTTTTAATTACTTTCAATGTATTGAAGAAGGTATATTAATTGAATGTTTTAGTTACTTTCAATGTGAGTAAAGAAGTTACAAATTACTTTATTTACTCAAGAAGTAAATTTGTGATTCTTAAGTAAACGTAGAGTAAGTCTCAAATGAATAACAGAAATAAATACACAAATAAAAGTATAATATTTTTATAATATCAGTGTGTCTGGCTTTCAGGGCAAAATGTCCGGCTAAATATGAATCTGTGTCCGGATTTTCTATTTTTGTGCCTGGCAACCCTAGGCATAGCACTCTCCAATGTCAAACTGTATAGGTATACCTATAGGTACTTTGTCATACATATAGATATTATATATTAGATAAGTAGTATGTGCAATAAAGGATTGCATGCAGCGGATATGAGAATGTTGAGATGGATGCGTGGAGTGACGAAAATGGATAAAGTAAGAAATGAGTATACAACCTGAAAACGCGAAAAAAAAATCTGCTGTTCCCTATATTTTGATGAGATATACGAACATAAATGTAGGGAACTGCTGTTATATTTTTTCGCGATTTCGGCGTTGGTCCCATAGTGAAAGTTGTTCATAATAATGAGTACAATAACCCCTTAACCGTTAAAGGCCTGATAAACAACTAATTAACGTGCTAATTGACGTGCTTGAGGGTCACCCAGGGCTTTACCGGTTAAGAAGTTTTGGATAAACAAAAACTAAGGTTGTATAAGGGGAAGTTTGAAAGTGGCGCCAGTGACAGAAATGTTGAAAGGAAATCGTTCGCCTTGGTACGGGCATATGATGAGGAGGGAGGAAACGCATGTGACTAAAAGAGTGATGAATATAAATGTTGCTGGATGGAGGGAAAGGTCAAAGAAAAGATGGAAGGATTGTGTGAAGAATATGTTAAAATATAAGACGTTTATTTTCTCTACAAAAGTTATGTACTTAATGCTAGTATTTGACAATAGTGCACGAACAAGGAGCTAACTTTGTGAGAGACTGGTGCCTGAAGTAGGTTTAAATAAAAACCTGTATTACAGGTCACCAGGGCCCTTCCGTGGCTAGATGACTGTGATGAAGAATGACATGAAAAAGAAGGGAGTGAATGATAGCGTGACGATTGACAGGAGAGAGTGGAAAAGAAAACGTTGAAGACCAAGTAACATGAGACACGGGCGGGAAAATGATGATGAGCTACAATATAGGTAACTTCATCTACCCCTTTGGGAATTCCCTCCTGTCCTTTCATTGACAATTGTCACTTGTTTATGGTGATAAGTTTGCTGTTTCCTGGAGTATTCAATGAGCAAGGACCTCTTTCTTTCATTGGCAACTACTTAACAGGCAAAATACAGGATTCTAGGAACACAAAGAAACAATACTAGGTTGTCCTGCAATTGTTTATTCACTTTGTTGCGTCATTAAAATAATGCGAATGAAACCATTTTCTTCCTGATTAATTTTAGAATTATTATTAGTCCAGTTCATTAAAAAAATTGTCAACAACGTCAATCACACTGTTTTGGAATTTCCATAGCCTCTTTTAGCACATACAATACGACTTCATTTGTATGTCAAAGTTTCATTTCTCCATTATTAAATTAAAAATCAATTGCCTTGCATTAGTCTCGCAAAAACTCGAAAATAAAATAGATATTTGCCAAGGTTGCCTGGAAGAGATCGCAGTAAGCGATAAGGCCGCCCATTGTATATTTTCTAGTATATTACTTTTTCTTTATGTAATGTATAATCTGGTGTACAATAAAGTATATATAAATAATATTTTTTTTTGTCCGCCTCTTTACTGGGGTGGTTTAGGAAAAAAAAATTAGGAAAATCCCAAAGGAACTGCTGTTCCTTTGGGATTTTCCTAATTTTTTTTCGATAAATCGAAATTTAAATTTTGACAGGACAACGCCTGACGGGTCAGCTAGTTAATTATAATTATATCATGGAAATAAATGAAACAGCAATAAAAATGTTCAAGTCTAAACAGTAGGTCAGAGACATTGAACATGCTGCCCTACTCGCAAGTTTTTTCCTCTTGGAGCAATAAATAGTTCATACAATGGAATTAAAATTTATGGAAATAGTTATGGTATAGAAAGAAAGGAATGTACGAATCTGACACAGCTGCTGTTCTCGTTAGCTCTTTTCAGGAATTATTATGTACATATTTTGGTCTATATTCGATTTAGTACCAGAAAGAGGATAACAATTTGAGTGTTCCAAAGTTGAGTAATCTTTGTTAGTAGGCTACCAAATTTTAATAAATACTTCGTCAAACAAAATCAATACGCAATCTTATTCAGCCTGTAATGTTCCCACTGCTGGGACAAACGCCTCTTCTGTTCGAGTGGGAGTGGGCCGTAATCTACCACGCGAGCCCAGTGCGAGCAGGTAGATGTCACATGTCTTCGAATTTTTGGTTCTAAGACATGCCGGTTTCCTCACGATGTTTTCCTTCACCGTTTTGAGAGCAGTGGTGACGAAATTATTTACGCAAAGTAAAGCGCCTGCTTGGATTCGAACCCACGATCTACTCGTAAGTTCGGGCCGTTACCATTGGGCTACCAATGCTCTCAATAATATTAATAAGTACTAATACCTACATATAAATATTTTGTCAAATAAAATCTTTCTGGTAAGTTATTCAGACGAGCTGATAAACCGAACCAAAGTTTATATTAGGTAAAGTCACTGTCAGATTTATTAACAACCACGATGCTTAGGCTTATCAGAAAAATAAAACGTTTCGCATGCAAAGTTTTGAACGAAGAGAAAAGCATGAAAATTAAGGTAGTGAAAGATGCCTAAGAAAGAAGTAAATGCTGAGGTGACGGCTGATAGAGATAAGCATGCCCAAGGACGATGATGCCGGTGATGCTCGATGACCCCAAGTTGCAAATTCCCCAAAACTTTTATTATTAACTAAAAGTTACACGACTTTGTCTTGACCGAAATCGAGAATGGTAGGTACAGTCGCCGAATCAACGCTTACGTATGTCAATTTAAATCTTGTATTTTTTTATATTTTTTATATTAGGTACTTGAAAGAACCAACAAGGTAAAAAATACATCAAATTCAGTTCGGTGGTGTCCAAGTTACCTGTTAAGACGCCTAGGTATATTTACGGAGCGAAAGACTAAAGACAAAATGTTAATTCATTCATTCAGATAGTTTGCCATAATAGAGTATCTCGTGGCTAAGTAATAACAGCCGCACGGGTCGATCCATCAGGATCTTGGGATTGGTCCGTGGACGGGTGACCATCTTACATACCGAGACTCTTCCGTGCCTCGAAAAGCACGCTAAGCCGTTGGTTCCAGCTGTCATTCGTGGATCTTTGACAGTCGTTATGGGTCGTCAGAAGCCCGAAAGTCTAACAACCAGTTTTACCAAGGGGTATCGTATTACCCAGTTACTGGGTTGTGGAGGTTAGATAGGCAGTCGCTCCATGTAAAATACTGGTATTCAGCTGCATCCGGTTAGACTGGAAACCGACCGCAACATAGTTGGGAAAAGGCTAGGCAGATTGAGTGTGCCATAATAACCATCAATTGTTTTCGTTTCATAACTGGACAGCATCAATAATTATTTTTGCTTTTAATAATCTAGGATAATAGCGTTCCGGTTCAATTCTTTCAATCAACTTTCGGGAGTTATCGAAACAGATATCTACCGGTTAATTGATCGACACTTTGAGCCTAATATTATCCATGTTAGTAGGTCTCTTCTAGTTGCTAATTTGAACTTCAGATATATTGTATTAATTATTTCTTGAGGAGTAGCTGGTAGTCTCTCAAAATAGGGCAGTATAAATCCAGAATTTGGGTTATTCTGCAAATAATTGGTACACCAATGTTTGCCATACCTGTAAGGCTTAAAATAGCTGTTCCTATTTTTTTATTTATCTCAGCGTGAAACCAAATGAAATCGATTTAATGAAAGAATTTACTCTTTGAGGTCATAATTTTAAATGCAAGATGGCTAGTCTAATAAGAACAACATACTCGTTATAGTAAGGAATGTTTATAGACACCTGAATCCTACATTTTATTTTTATTTTTTATAACTTACTTAAAAAAAACATTCTAGTGAATAAATATCCGTAGTTTGCTTAATTTTCTGCCGAATTTGCAAACACAACTCAATATTATGTGGCCGGTAAAGTCTCATGCTGTCCTTGTCACTTTTTAAGGAGTATTGTAGCGACAGAAATACTTTTAAGAGGGTCTTAAAGTTAATTATGGTTTGAGAATTCTCGGGATCTCGGAATATGCTAGAGAGATTTTATCAGATGTAATAAAGTAAATGTATAATATTATAGACCCTATGGTACAATCGACACCCCATGTTTTCTCCGCTTAGGGGTGAAATTTTGAAATCCTATATACCTGCATATTATATATATTAAATTATTTGATTTTAACGTAAGGATAAGCGGTACATAGGTACTTACCTATAGTTTGTATTTTCAATTTTGTTATATGAATCTTTTAATGAATTTTGTTACTTTTGTCTCTTTGTCCTGTCAAAATAAATATTAATTATTTCATAAAACTTAATTATTAAATATGAATAATGGCTATATATTAGTGTTTATTTATAGAAAATCCAAGTTTGCACATATAAGTAGCAGAAACTTGACTGAACGGAGAATTATAATTATTTTATAATACATAGGATATCACTGAGATTATTTTATTATAGGGTATAATATATGCATTAGCGACTTATAATTATTATTTACATATATATTACTTGTACCGATTACAGATTAGACATAAGTATTTGTTCAAAGCGCAATTGATTTTATGTCTATTTAACTCGTAATTTATGAATGCCTTAAACATAGATGTTTATAATCATGTTTACGATTAAATAGGCCCAAGAGAGTTGCCGAGGATCGAGCTAAATGACGTGCAATCGGAGAGAGCTATGTTCAGCAGTGGCCCGTAATGATGATGAGGCACTAGTGGGAGTGGTAGCCCGGTAGTTTTCCTTATTCTGAACATTTTTGATTATTAATAAACGAATTATATCATTGAAAACTCTAAGCGCGCGAACTGTACCGGGACAGGGGCAGGCACTACATAAGAATGATGGCAATATAGAATTTTCGCTATTTATTTCAAGACGGTGTGCTCACTTTTACGCGCCTATCACATAACTGTTTTAAGACAATCTCCGCATAGTCAATTTTGAATACGAATACTAAATTCGCTTCAGTGATCGAATGCAAACAGTTATTTTTCTACCAGCCTGCATGATGCAGACAACCCTTACAGTACCTACCGTTGTTGGAATAGGCTATCTTCAGTTAATAGATAAGTAGGTAGTATCGGAAGGCTGGTTCGTGAAGAAATCGGATGAAAAAAGATTGCGTGCAGTGGAAATGAGAGTGTTGAGATTGAGTGTGGAGTGACGAAAATGGTTATAGTAAGAAATGAGTATATAAGGGGAAGTTTGAAAGTGGCGCCAGTGATAGAAATGTTGAAAGGAAATCGTTCGCCTTGGTACGGGCACGTGATGAGGAGGGTGGAAACGCATCTGACTAAAAGAGTGATGAATATAAATGTTGATGGATGGAGAGGGAGAGGGGTTCATGGCTATATAATAACAGCCGCACGGGTCGATCTACAAGGTTAAGCAACGCTTGCCGAGGTCGGTCCGTGGATGGGTGACCATCTTTACATACCGAGACCCCTCCGTGCCTCGGAAAGCACGTTAAGCCGTTAGTCCCGGCTGTCATTTACATACATCTTTGACAGTTGTCACGGGTAGTCAGAAGCCCAAAAGTCTGACTACCAGTCTTACCAAGGGGTATTGTGTTACCCAGTAACTAGGTTGTGGAGGTCAGATCACAGTCGCTCCATGTAAAATACTGGTATTCAGCTGCATCCGGTTAGACTGGAAGTCGACCCCAACGTAGTTGGGAAAAGGCTACGCAGATGATGATGGAGAGGGAGAGGAAGTCCAAAGAAAAACTGGATGGATTGTGTGAAGAATTATATGAAAGAGAAGGGTGTAAGCAAATCAGTTGACAGGGGAGAACAGAACAGGAAACGTGTTGCGACCCCAAGTAACGTAGAACAAGAGCAGGAAGATCATAAGAAGATAAGTAGGTACGATGAAGGTCCCACCCCCATTATATGAAACAAGACGGGAGTAAGTAATAGCAAATCAGTTGACAGGGGAGAATAGAACAGGAAACGTGTTACGACCCCAAGTAACGTAGAACAAGGGCAGGAAGAGAATAACAAGATAAGTAGGTACGATGAAGGTTCCACCCCATTATATGAAACAAGACGGGAGTAAGTAATAGCAAATCAGTTGACAGGGGAGAATAGAACAGGAAACGTGTTGCGACTCCAAGTGACGTAGAACTAGGGGAGGAAGATCATAAGAAGATAAGTAGGTACGATGAAGGTCCCACCCCCATTATATGAAACAAGACGGGAGTAAGTAATAGCAAATCAGTTGACAGGGGAGAATAGAACAGGAAACCTGTTGCGACCCCAAGTAACGTAGAACAAGGGGAGGAAGATAAGTAGGTACGATGAAGGTCCCAACCCCATTATATGAAAGAGAAGAGAGTAAGTAATAGCAAATCAGTTGACAGGGGAGAAAAGAACAGGAAACGTGTTGCGACCCCAAGTAACGTAGAACAAGGGGAGGAAGATGATAAGAATATAAGTAGGTACGATGAAGGTCCCACCCCCATTTCTTTATTGATTCGCAAGATGAAGTGCACGTTGCAGTCAACAGTTTCACATAGCCATGGACAATAGTCTCAAGTTTTTTATCTGGTCTCGTGGTAATAACAATGGCATGACACATTGACTATTATGTAGAGAGGACTCCGAGTTACGGAGATAGGCTTAATTGTATCGGTGGAAAGGAAAAGATTCTGCCGATGTATTGAAAAGTGTTTTTCTTTGCAATACATTTTCCTTCAAAACTGCTAAGCGTGTTACATATTTCAGCAGTCCTGGTAACGTCTCTAATCAAGCTTGGTTAGATATACGAGTAGATAGTTGTAAGACTTGACTAAAAATTATACAGTTAAAATTTCCTTACTTAATTTATGTTTTTTTGCATTTTATTCTATAGAATAAGGTACCAATGTGTTTGTTTTACCTAGGTCGGTAAAAGTTAGAAATATACATTAAAGTATCATATGCATTGACCGACTAACTCGCGTGATGAGTTGAAGATGTTATTTTTAATGAAGACCACACTTATATTGAAAGATTTTTTTTTACAAAACAACACATAAATATCAATTATATTAAATAAATATATCGTGTTTATTTGTTTTATCTTTCTAGACTAGATACTAAAATAAATCAATCGTACCTGATGTTTGCAGGAAAAATTAATCGATATCCTTAATCGCTCACGTTGCAGAACAATGACAATTAAACGCAGTTTATTTACCTATTAATAACTAACTAGAAAAGTATACCTACAGGCTAATTGTCATGAGTTTAGGGCAATAGATACATAATAATGTATAGACAAATTAAAGTCAGGTTTCTCTAAAAATATTTTAGAATAAACCCAATATAGTGTCAAAGATAACACTGGCTGGCACAAATGTCAATTTTATTTGCCTTGAGCGCAATTCCTTTTAATATTGCGAGTATTTATTTTGAAAATAGAATTGCTGTTATCCAGAGAAAATACGCGCGTCAATTTTCATTTGTTTTTATTTAGATAGCACAGTTACTTGTTTACAAGTGCTTCAATAGGCCGTAAACATGATGAAGTGTATCTAAGTATACGAGTATATTGAAAATTGATTTTATTCACTTATCAGATTAAGTTATTGGTAGCTTGTCACATCTAATGGTTCTAGTTTTATAATAATCTAACATTTAATTAATAAGCAATCACGCTCGATGTTTCATTTGTGATGCAAGTCGAATTAAGGTATCAAAAATATTTGGAATTATGTAGTAGACGTTTACATAGATCTTCGTCGTCAGATGTATCCAGTATTAACCAATTACTATAATATCACTTCTTGGTAGACACACAAAAATAAATTTTCTCTCTTTTAACGTAAACTAATCTGACACGAAAAAAATATAAACAATTTCGAGTTTCAACGCAAAAGTGTTATGATAAAATCGTTCGCATAAACGAATTTATTAGACACATATATTAATTTCGACTTACTTTGAATTTCAAGCCTTTCTAGTTTATCTTCAGCCCTTTGCTTCACTTCAAGTGGGCTTTCTATGTGGTAGAATATGCTTGCGCCCACCAACAAATACATAATATGCAGCGCAAGCATGCAGGTCAGCTGCTTTTTGGACATCATCTTGACTAGCTTCTTTTTTTAAAACTTCTTCAAAAAAAATCTTTACACTTATAAACACTTCTTTGTATCACAGTTGTCTTCAGATTTTTATACTAATGTCACTTACAATCACAAATGTTTCATAATCCATATCGTCCCTTGTAGAGGGATTAACAACTGGAGCAATAAAAATCTCAAAATCTCCAATGTTTCTATGAACCGGTTCAGGGGTAAACTGAGATCTAGCTGACAAACACTCTTCCTTTTGTACCACATGTTAATAAGGTCTTCATTGAAGATAATTACACAGACACTTCGATTTTTTATTTATTATTATATTTCTATATACATCGTGGTTACTTGTAAGTTGCGATGACACTTCCCGATTGACCGACGTTCGGCTCGAGCGGTCGATGCGTTAGAATGAGTTTCCCAGCGCGCGCGCCTGCGAATCGTGCGCCGTTTGCTCTTACGTCCTTTTTTTATACGGCAAGCTCTAAATATTTGTGTGACAACGACACGAATTAACTCGTCGTAAAGGATAATAAGTAAGGTTATTACCGACATAGTTATAGCACTAGTTCTGACGCAGTGATAATGCTAAGACTCCGAGGCGAAAGATTTCGTTTATAACCGGGGATTATAGGGGATTCTGCGTTTGATAATGAGATAGTTACATCACTGGCTGATAGCGAATTCTCCAGGCACCTAACTTTGACGTAGCCGAGGGACGATTAATTAGGCTTGCCAGTGTTGACGATGTAAGAAACTGTTGAGTGAGATAAATTGTAAACGGTAAATATACAAAAATGATAAGTTGATAAATAATTTTATTTTAATAGCGTATACAATTAGTCATTCATGTACCAGATGTTATAGTTTGATGATTTCGTCTGCATTTACGCTGTTGATTCAAAGAATATCAGGGAGTTCCGCACATAAAGAGTGCTCACGAATAAAGTTAGGGTTGGGTGATGCATTGTATGAAACCATAGTACCTACCTACATATTGTTGTTACCTTTGAACATTGCCAAATATTACTCTTGCTAAGGTCTGACGTCACAAGCACGGGATTTCATTTCACTTGTATCCTGTTGAGTCGAGTCTGCGTGGGGTTCAGAGTCTTTGGGAATTACTATAGTAACACGTCCTGACTGTTGTGAGAAATGTTTATTTATTATTATTACATTTCTCTTTAGTTGAGTAAAGTTCAACATTTGTAGGTAAAAGAGTAGTAGGGTTACAGCTTTAAGGAAAATGATGTTTAGCGCTACTAAGTGCAAATGTGGTCTACTAAGTCGACCACATTTGCACTTAGTAAACTATCGCAAACTGTCTCAACTCCTATGTCCTACTCCTACCTTTGCGCCGTCACTGACGATGCTGTGGATGTAGCGAAGCTCTGGGGCAAAAAAAATTAAAACTGTTTTCACATTGTCACAAAGAAGAACACTTTTGAGCTGCTAAGCTATGCTGTTCCTCCCTGCCTGCCACCAAGTTTTTTTTTTCTGTATTTTTATACAGGGTCAAATTAAATAAGCTAGCAAAACTCCGCAGACGTGATGGGTATCGATATTTAAACACGACAAAATAAAATAGATTTCTCAACTCGTACTTCAAGTAAAAACACTACCAGCGGTCATTGACCCCTAAAAAATCATCAAATCTTTTTATTTTTATTTTGTCGTGTTTGATATCGATATCTTGTCTGTGAATCTGTAAAGTTTACACAAAAAAACCTTTTTTTTTTAAAACTAATACTTATTTCAATTTCAATCACACTAAGGTTGATGACCCAAAAAAAATCATCAAATTTATATATTTTTTGCTTTATCATGTTTAGATATCAACCAACCCATCATGCCTGCGGAGTTTTGCTAGCTAATTTGTACATCGTCACAGGTGACCAATTTGATCATAAATCCTACACTATTAAATGAGCAATATTTGTTTAAATATATATTTGTAATCGCGTTCTCGAAAACGGTTCTAACGATTTCGACAAATGTTGCAATTTTGCAAGTTGCAAGGGGTTAACGGGGGCGAGAAATCGATCCAGTTAGGTCTCATATCTGGGAAATTTTGTATTCGCCGTATTTTCACCCGAGCAGAGCTCGGTCGCCCAAATTTTGCACAAGATGGCTACCTTAGAATAATGACATGGCAGCATGGAATTAGTAAGTACCTACTACCATGGCAGCATGGAATTAGTAAGTACCTACTATCCTGGCAGCGTGGATTTAGTAAGTACCTACTATCATGGCAGCATGGAATAAGTTAAACTGTCCTGTACTATTAAATGAGCATTCTCTATTTTCACCAGAGCAGAGCTCGGTCGGCCAGGTACTAGTCATAATGTATTAAATTGAAGGTCAGTGCCGAGCCTCTTGCCGATGACGTATGAGAAGAAGCAGTAGCATGTATGAAGTGAATGTCTTTGCGTGAGTCAGTGAGCGTTTGATTTTACTGTTATTTGATATACCTACTTTTGTATCGACGTTTGCCTGAGTGTTAGCAAGATTGAAATCTTGAAATCCCGTATTCTTTCTAATTGTAAATTCAAGATCATAAAACTTTCGGAATTATTACTTTTATAGTAGCTTATTTCTCTGCACGAGAGCTTTCTCAAAATCCGGGAAAAAATTACGAATCCGGATTTTCCACATATTTCGGATCCCACCTTCATCATTATCATCCACCGCCCGACTCCTTCCACTGCTGAGCATAGGCCTCTCTTTTCTTTTGCCGATCTCCACGCTCCTATGCCAGCCTCATCTAGGTTCTACCTGCGTTGGTAACAATGTTGTCCGGCCATCTCGCCGCCGGCTGACCGACACTTCATCTTCCAGTCCTTGGACGCCACTCGGATCCTGCCTTACTGCACCTTGCAAGGTGTCCTTCCCTACTCTATTTGAGGTCCGATGTCGAAAATCTTCGTTCGTCTTCGGATCTCGACGGACCCATCTTAGTAGCGCACATTTATAAAAAAAACTAGCTTCTTCCCTCGACTTCGTTCGCGTCGAAGTCGTAAGACACCACAATATACTAAAATAACAGCGACATTTTCATAAAACTTCCCTGTATACTACGTTTGTAAATTTTGGTCTCAGCAGCCAAAATATAAAGAGAGTCAGGACTGGTGACGGGCGAGCAAGCGACGTACGTTGTCCGTGTGAGAAGCAGCTCGTCCTCAGGTCGGCACTCGCAGCCTTCAGTATTATTTCCTATTGCTTGCGAACTTTTTTAGTTTTTGGTGAATTAATGAAGTTCCTGGATCATCATCATCATCATCCTAATTTATTTGGGGTCTGCGCAACATGTCTTTGCTTCCATTCTTCTCTCTATTAATTCCTCGATAATTATATTACCTAATGATGGCACTACACTCACTGATGCATTCTTACAGATTGTTCCTGACGAACGGATATTATACATTGCTCACTGAGTTAATCCCCCATAGCAAATAGCGTGATAATTTATACCCTACAGACTGACCAGATTTGTAGCGTTTTTACAAAATTTGAACTGAATCTATCCGGTAGTATTTGCGTGATGCTGGAACATAAATTCAGACAAACAGATAAACAGATAATCAGACAAAAATTCTACAAACATTTTTTTTACTTAGGAACCGTTCCCAGACTACGTAGCAGAAATTACTTTTTTTCAAAAATATTCAACTTTAACTTCACTACGATTTTATTAAATGTATAGATATAGTTTTTTGAATCCGGAAGTATATTGTGACTAATTCGAAAAGCTTTACAAGAGACATTTTTGCATTCCACAAAAATCATCAATCGTGTTTTTATTCCAATTAATCCAATAAAAAAAACTGTGTTAAAGTTAAAAGCATTTGTTTGTTTCGGAAGTATCTACTTGTTTGCGACCATTGAAGAGAACCCGGACGTCTTCCGTACTTTTGTACTTCTTATGTAGGTAGATATATCTGTTTTATTCTTAAAACTATTTGATAAGTAACTAACTATGTAGACAAATCATGAAAACGTGTTATAACATAAGTTAGGGCTTTTAGGACATGTATAAGAAAAGTTAAGCTATTAACATGAACATTTAAAGAGCTTAAATATGAAAGTTTTAATCTGTTGATAATAAATAACACTGGATATATTATATATACTGAATAGCATTATGTTCAGCATCAACATCAGCAACAACATCAAGCATCAAGCTATTAGCAGCCCTGGCTGCATCTGGCCTCTTCAACTGCATGCCATTGAGCTCGATCCGCGGTCATTTTCATCCAGAATGAGAGTGGGTGTAGTGGTACTACATTACATTTGCTGATGCACAGTCCAACGGCCATTGTTTTTACGGCAAAGAAATACATGTGGTGCAACTTGGAAGAGTCTTATGATGGATTAGGATAAGTTGTATTTATGGTGAAAGCTTACCAAGTATTACAGCAACAGTTTCATAACTCCTCACTAGTTTTACATCAGGGTCGTCCAGGTTATGCCCGCCATGCGTTCTGTGTCACCTCCTTCGTTTTATCAGGCCATTGATCTGGGCCAACACTTCATCAGCCAACTCATCAAAATTACCTAACTTTATCACGTGTATTTTCCCTCTACATATTTCTGTAATAACTTAACATTCAGTAGATATGGACGGCGTGATCAAACACAGATTAACAATATGTCAATAAGAAGGGGTAACATTTTTGATGAGATAATATTAGACTTATGATAACATTAATTAGTTTTACCGTTGCTAATAAACGAGTTATCTTTAATAAATTACGCATTTCTTCATTATTAACAAGATGTTTTTCCTGGGATTCTGAAAAGTACGTGGGTGACGTGTTGAGGTGAAATTGTTCGACTACCCGGTGATAAGTAATCCTTAATCTCTTTTTTTAACAGTCATTCTGAATACCACATTTGCTATCAAACTTCGAGAAGTGTCCAAATAATTCATATTAAGAATAAGCATAAATTAAACATTTTTAAAACCCGCGACACAAACATTTCTTATTTATCTTTCCTGCTCCATCACCAGACCCTGTTCATCTATCTATAACCTATTCGTTGAGAACATTCTAATGAGCCAATACCTGTGCTGTAAGTTGGTAAGTAAGTATACTGCAAATTACAGGTGATGCTGCAGCATCAGTTTAAGGTTACTATGTTCTTCTAATATAATTGAAGTAACAGAATACTAAATTTCAAATCGATCAGACCTGTGGAAGATGCTCACGTCCATTTATCAACTAGAAAAGACCTGATAATCTTCAAACGGCTGAACCGAATTTCTTGAATTGCTAAGAACACTCTCGATCAAGTCGATTTTCAAACAAAAAAAAACAAAAACACAATCAGTTCAGCCGTTTGGGAGCTACGATGGCGCAAACAGAAACACAGATACACACGTTAAACTTATAACACCCCTCTTTTTCCGTCGTGGGTTAATTAATTGAACTCTCCAAATAATTCTGGTTTACAATAAAACATTAAAAGAAACAGATAAAACGAGAAAAACGCAATACCAAACTTGGTGTTTAGAAGAAACAAGAACGCGGATAAAAAAACATTGTTCTAACATCCCCTGGATTCTAGTACGAGTACAGCTTTTAAAATCCCACCTTACCAACATGTAAAATGCAATCAGTAGTACAGCCGTGTTATTCTGCAAACATCTCACCGTGATAACTTGGGTGAAGTGAGCTTGATGTGAGCTGTCATTGCACCTAAAGCTAGGGATTGACATTATGGACAGCTCACTTCAGCTCACTCTTCACGGTGAAATGTTTACAGAATGGATCGACTGTTCGTGCCATTAAAGATGAAACTTGACACACCACGTGGTTAGATTTGCGCAGTAGACGATTTATGAGTCTCTTTAGTGGTATGAGGTCTGCGCCGGAGCGTCATCGGGTCGGCGGAAAGAGCGGCGGGAGGCGCGGTCAAGTCTCTTCTTTCGTTGCGCGTATTGTACGTACTGGGGGTTCTGATGTATTCAAAGGACGTGGTCATCTAGATTAGTCAGCCAAGGAAAAAACAAAACTCTCATAGTCAATAGTTTAGGAAATTATTACCAATGACGTTAGAGCATCTACGTCATTGATATCTGGCAACGTATTTTACGAACCATACAAATAAAAACAATATGTTCATATGTAGTAGGTAGGTAATTGTACTAAGAAGGATATACAAACGGTTAATACTAGGAAAAACCGTATAGTAAAGGTAAAAGAGAGAAGGAAGGAAATAAAGGTAACAGGATCTGATAAACCAACGCGTCGGAAGGACTATACACGTCATAGTCGTAGAATCAACTCTGATGGTTTAATTAAAACGCCTTTCTACTTACGAAAGGAGCTAGGACGTAGAAAATAGTAAATAAGACAGTGTCTGAAATAACGTCAATAGCCGAAACTGGGGCACTGCGGGCCCCTTAAAGGAAATCTTGAATAAAACTTTAGTAATATAATATAATAGGATAATCAAGTCGAAACCTATAATGTGAATCTAGTGATATACTGTGATTGTTACCTGTTGTAGTTGCCTGTAATCTATATTATTATTTTATATATATATATATATATAAATGAATCCCTATTTCCCTTGGTCACGGCATCACGCGTAAACGGCTGGACCAATTTCGCTAATTCTTTTTTTGTTATGTTTGTTATTGTAAGGAGAAGGTTCATACAGAAAGAAAAATTAAGAAAATTGCGCAGAAAAATGGAAAATTTCAGAAAACTTAACGACTATTTTAATTTCGCGCGTTGGACAGTTAACGCATTTGATGAATGTGAATTTAGCAGAGTAGAGTAGGTTGGTAGGTATGGTAGGTAGGTAGGTTGGTAGGCAGGTAGGGTAGGTAGGGTAAGTAGGGTATGTAGGATGGCAGGGTAGGTAAGGTGGGTAGGGTTTGTTTAGGTAGGGTAGGTAGGGTGGGTAGGTTGGGTGGGTAGGATAGGTAAAATTCAAAATTCAAAAAAAGAAAAAAAAAAGGTTCTTTAAAATTAACATAAAATAACTATCTTAGTCTGTTTCGTGTTTGCACATAAACAAACTTTTCTTTTTCATGCCTGTTTTGCCCTGTGTATGGGGCAAAATGGTCATACCTCTAGTCTAACAGTCTTATGTACGTCTAAAAACCGAACAATAAAGCAACAAATGTCATCATTATCCTCTTCGCCGGCACAAGAACAGTGCGCCCATCTGTAAC
The DNA here is from genome assembly GCA_914767755.1 of Agrochola circellaris. NCBI lineage: Eukaryota > Metazoa > Arthropoda > Insecta > Lepidoptera > Noctuidae > Agrochola > Agrochola circellaris. The sequence continues at coordinate 5,813,805 of OU611853.1, forward strand.
ATACACTGCAAGAGACCAAACCCTCTCTAGATTCGGAGTATCCATAGTACAAACACTCCATTGTGTTCTTCTCTAATTCCTTTTTCTTATAATTAAAATATTATTTGTATTGTATTGAGTGGGTGTCCGTCTTACCCCAGGGGCCCGCAATGCCCCGGCTTCACTACGCGTTTTACAAAACTTGATGATAATAAGTATCACAAAATGTATATAATGTAAGCGCGGGGGGTTACGACGAAAAAAGAATAACGAAGATTACAGAAAAAAATTAAATGAAGATGCAGCCAATGACGCAGGGAAACCGAAAACGGTATTCTCTGAGTACCTTTGGATCAGGGATAGGTATTAGGGATTTACTGATTTCACAACCACAGTGACTTTTTCATCAAGTTTGCTCAATACAAGAGTTTAATCACGTACACTTTAACGCCGAAGTTTGAGCTACAGTTACCTGTAATTTTACAATTTTACTATTAATTGCGTTCAACATGAATCAACTTTCAGAAAGATGAAATTAAATTAAATGCGCGCCATCGAAATCATTGACGATAGGCTCGGTTCACACAGCGATGATCAGTACGATATTTTACGATTTTTTTATCAAATCGCAGAATCATACTGCATTTTTGTTTTTAACCGTATGGACAGTGAGGATCAGTGGATGTTTGATTTTTTACCGTAAAATATGTTACTGATCATCGTCGTGTGAATGGGGCCTTAGTCTAACTTCAACAATGCTGATCCATATAAGTCACAAAACTCACAAAGCTCCTTCTCACAGAGTAGAGACCTGTGTCTCAGCATTTGGGAATGATATAGGTTGATTATGCTCAAAACATATCAAGCAATTCTTTGTGGCCAGCATTTCAAAATGGGTTATTTGATGACTCGTCAACACGGAAACCTTCCAATCTTTCCAAAAGATCAATGCCCTTGAAATGCCGGTCACAGCAGTCACAGGAGTAAACTCGTCACTATCATCAGTCACAAATATTTGCCTCGCCGTGCTAATCTTCGCATTAATCCTCCTTCAGGTTTAAAGGTATTAACGAGAAAGCCTGATCTAGTTCATGCGTCATTCTTGTGGCTATCTGAAGGTTGAACAATGGTTAATTAAGGTTTATAGACAGTCATTTGAATGACAGGCAAATATTAAAAAATGGGACAAGGGTCTTTGGATTCAAATTGGTGAAAAGCGGAAATAGCTGTCTCAGGTTTCAGAATTACTCTGTTAAATATGTCTTGCTTGATTGTTTTGAAATTTGTTACCAATTCCTATGATTTTGCTTAATTCTCGGTTTAGAAACCTTTGATCTTTCTTTAATCACCTTCCACTCCATTATCTTTTCCCTCTATATTGTAAACTCGCTCATTAACTCCAGTTATAGCTTCCTACTGTGAATTAGACTCATAAATAGCTTTCGCTATATTGAATTTTCTACCATCCGCAAGTATTTTGGCACGAAAATATCATTCTGAGTACAGATCTTCATTATTACTAGTATTTACGATTCTATTGATCCAACATGTCTTTAGGTGTCAGATTTACTCCTATTTCCTCGACACGCGTTGTCATTTAAAGACTTGTATTTTTGGCAATAAATTCAAGGTTTCAATATATTTGATTCATCCTTGTTCCGTCATATTTCCTTGTCATCATCAGGACGAGGTGACCGTTAGTTCATTGTTTGCAAATTTTACAGAAATGTGGTCAATGTCTCTCTCATTTTGAAGTTTTATCATTTTATTGCAGTGTCTTTAGCATTTTAAGCTCTTAATCAGGTGCATGATCACGGCCATTAAACTCAAAGCTATCAACGTTTTGCCGAAACCATAAGTCTATAGTTTTTGAAACGAGGAAAACACCTCGTGGTTCATGTTTTATTCTTCTACTCGTGATCTTTTTACGATTGCTTTACTGTTTAGGAAATAAAAACAACCTACATACGTTTCCTTCTAAAATTCAGTTGAAGGTAATGGGGTCATAATGATCTCTGTATTCAAAAGTTTATTTCGCCCACGTGCTACATATTATTGATCTACCTATTTAATGTATTGATGGAGATTTTATAAAGAGCCTGTCTAGTTTTATTCTTACTTTTCTATTTTTAAAAGAGACCCATCTACCTCGTTACTAACGATCTACCTACTTACTCTAAATGCACTCATGTACTACTCATGCGATGAAAGATGACTACTTACACTAAATGACTTCTCGGCTTTGGTTACAGGATTTCTGTAATTTCCTTTCTAACCATATTTACTTACTTCAGAACAAAATTCACCACCATTAGCTAAAGATACAATATCATCATTTAGAAAATTATGCCGCTGCATAAATCATGCATTATTCTAATGGGTAGTGAGCTAGTGATTATCGCTGATGAGACTGTCGTCGTCTGAACCAATTATTTTACTGATTAGTACACTTCCCTGTGTATTTAACTAATATTACTTGGAGAGGTAGATATTAGCGTGTTGCAATTAGTATTAAAGTTAAAGCTATGTACAAATACATAATTAGTGGAACACGAAGGTTGTTGACGAAGTTGGTGGCAAGGATTGACTTGGAACGAAAAGCAGAAGAGCAGCTTTTGTGGTGCCCCTTACCTAAGAGAGGCTTAATCTCAAACGTGAACTTCGAAAATGTCTAATTGATTTACGCGCAATTTAATTATGTGACGTAGTTAAAAAATATGACCTGTCAAAGCATATACCTACCGATGCCTCATCATAAGTAAGGATTTCAGTGAAATGCTTATACAATGGACGAATGCGTAAATAAATCTAAGTCAAATAGCCTATTTACTATCATACCTAGTTGTGGTCAGAATTTTCGATCACGCGTTAGTCTGTATCTATCCAGTGAGTAGTTCTTTCAATTTATTGTAATTTAGTATATAGGTAAATTGATCATAAAACCCCATTCATTTATAGTAGGTATGTGACGTTGTTCTACACGTTTATCAACTTACGTCTTTTAATACCTACCTGCGTAGATGGGCGAGGAAATAACGTTTAGGTTCATACGTACTTAGCTGACTACGTTTTTCCTCTACATTTTGACGGGTAAGGTAGGATCAGCTGTTTATTAATTAGGTACTAGTGACCCGCCCCCGCTTTGCACAGTTTTTACGACTGGACAAAACACCGAGATTTCTGTATTACTAAATTCCGGTCAAGAGCTGTGGTGGCGCAGTGGTAACGGCCCCCACAAACGAGTTGTAGGTCGTGAGTTCGAACCCAGGCAGGCGCTTTACTTTTTGTACATAATTTCATAACCACTGCTGTCAAAACGGTGTAGGAAAACATCGTGAGGAAACCGGCATGTTCTAGAACAAAAAATTCGAAGACATGTGACATCTACCAACCCGTACTGGGCCCGCGTGGTAGATTACAGCTCGCTCCCTCTCACCGAGAGGGAGTGAGCTGAGCGGAGAACATTATAAGATGATTATGTACTAAGTTCCGGAATAAATTCTATAAATAATTATGAAAACCGCATTAAAATCCGTTGCGCAGTTTCGAAGAACAATGCAGTCTCAGAGACATACACGAAAAAAGCTACTTTAATTAAATAAACTTCATAGGAACAAAATCGTCCGTAAGCCACTATTTTCACGTTCAGGGTAACGAGGTGTAGAGCTGAGTGAGGTTTTTCAAATCGATTTCTTTAAGGCTCGTGCAGACAAGCGCGACTTCACGACACCAGTAATTATCGTGAAGTTCTCTTAGAAATTGTTTTGTTAGAGTCGCGTCACGCCCGGTCTGCACGACGCTTAAGTCGGCCATGTAGCTTTCCTATTGGTCAACTCGTCCATTGGTGGCGGTATCACCTTCCAGAGATGGAATTGTAGGAATTAGTAAAATAAAAAAAAGTTTCAATTTCCACAGTGAAACATTACATCACGTCTTGTTTCCTCGAAGGGTTGGGCAGAGGTGTACCTCTATTAGGTACACTCACTTTTCGCCAGTTATGTTTAAGTCGGCCTGGTATTATAAAATTCCAGATTGAAACTCCTTAAATTCTGAGTTGAGCTGCACGGTCACTGACAAATGCGTGCACTGACTGGACAGGTCCACTCAATCTGTGTGGTTCTTTCCTCAAAAGACCATTTTTAGACACCAATCTACATGATCTTCACATGATCGGACCAAGATTATGTCTGGACTTTAAAAGAGACTGTGACCTCTGAGTTTGTTTCGGCCTTTCTTCTCGGAGTAGTTAGATAGGAAACGCCGACCTCATCTAGTTTAAAAATAATATGTTTGACGTGTAAAAGTGTTTTGTACAACCTATTTACAGAAATAAAAATCATTTATCATCATTTATCATTTATCAAACACCCAACAACACTGCCCGACCTGGGACCTCATGCTCAGTACCTAGCCCTTGCAAGGCAGTGTATTTTACCATAAGCATTATATAACGATTCAAGATTTTCCTCTACAACCTTCCACTAACCCATGAAGCATCTATGACTAAACTATGGCGTTTTGTTTTGGTAATAGAACAAAGATTCCATGAATTCTGTAGTACCTAATACGCGACCGGTCATAAGGTCGAGTGTAGACACCATTTATTTTCCCAGTTCGTGCGTAAACGAAAAGGCGGCAAACCAAGTGATAAGTTGAACAATGAGTTACACCAAACCAAACTTTAGTCGTCAAAAAGCTTAAATAAGTACGTATGTGCCATTCTTGTGCCGCTATTCAGTACTAATCTATGAAAACTGGGTAGACAGGCTTTGGTTCTAAAACGCTAATAGAAAATGATTGCTCCTCTCTATGTACCTACTCCACGAACTGCCCCTTGAGCCAACGCTGCATAAGAACAACGAAAAATAGTACCTATTCTTTTTCATGAAAAACTTAACAACAACTACCAACTCTTAGCCCAGGTCCACACGGGCGATTTATTCCCGCGGCGATTTTTTTTTGCACGCTGTATTTTCAGTGCTCTGCTTAGCGCCAAGAGTTGAAAATCCAACAGTGAGTTTTTTCGACGCGCTGGGTTGCACTCTGTTGGATTCTCAACGCTCGGCTCAACATCGAAAGTGGAAAATCCAGTGCGCGATAAAATCCCGCCGCGATATTTTTACTCTGTGCGAACGTGGACTTACTCATACAAGTAGGTACCTATGATACATTTTTCGAAAAACATTCACGTAATTTTTAACACAATCGGCTAGTCATATTCAAATATAGAAACCGTTTTATTCAAAACACCCAACTAGAACATCGGAGGTAACTTACTTACGAGCCATAAAACCGAGACTCTCCATGACCTCACCATTCACCATCAATGCTAACGTTTCCGATCGTCTTCCGATACGAGATTAGTATTCCAGTCGCCTCCTTAATCACTGCTCTGTGCAATATTGCATTTATTTGTATACTATTTATTGAATGCATGGTCGAAGTGAATACTAAGAGGTGGAAACAGGGACATTTGGCAGTTGGCAGAAAAAAAAAAACTTACTGAAGATCGCAGCAAAGATCTGGATTAGACACGACAGGGAAGCAGGCACTAAAGGAAGGAGGCATATACTCAGCAGTGGGTGTAACAAGGCTGCCAATAATGATGATGATGAAGGCACCTAAATTGTGTTGTGACCTTAAATAATGTGGTATTTTTGAAGCAGGGGGAGGTACGCAAAAAAAAAAACTTGATTTCATTTTACCACTTTGTCGGCGTGATTAATATGTATACCCTAAAAACTTAATTATTATTAAAAATAAAAATAAATTATTGCTAAATAACTACCTATTTAAAATTCACATTTTTAGCACCAAAATTACCCCAAAAATTTTCAACAGCCGTGCTATTCTGCAAACATCTCAGCGTGAAAACTTCGGTGACGTGAGCTTGATGTGAGCTGCCATGCGATTCTGTAAACATCTCACCGTGAAAACTTGGATGAAGTGAGCTGTCAATAGTGTCAATCCCTGTGGAATGACAACTCACTCCACGCTCACTTCACCTTTTTTTTTTTTTTTTTGAGGATGGGAAATTATCAAATAACTTCTCCCGCTCTGGGTGGAGCGGGAGGGCGTGTCAGACTTTTACTGACTAAAACCCACCCGTGTTCCTTCCGTTGCCTGTGTGCCGAGGTCGCGATATCCCTTTCAGACAAACCCGCGACCCCGGCAGGCATTGGCCCTTCCGGACCCCGTCACTAGGTGCTGACATCTCTTTGAGGCGCGCGTGGAACACAACGCGCCGTCGACCCGGGCCTGGTCCCTATCGGACGGCGAGCTACCCATTGCTCACCGTCCGCAAGCCCGCGCCTACGGTGGCCGGAAGTCGGCTCGCGACTCCCGACGCCCGGGGCGTCTCCTGCGGCGACTAGGGGCGCGAGGGGGCGCATTTTGCCTCTCCCTCGCGCGCTCCGCCTCCTCCTTCGCGAGCATTACTGCCTCGCAGAAGGAGGTGACGGCCTCCCATGCACTCTCGCTCCGGACCATGGCCTGAACCAGGGCCGGACGCGAGAGATCGCCGCCGCCGATCGCCTCCGTGAGGACACGGCGGTGCTCCGCCCAAGCTGGGCAGACCTCCACCGTATGCTCCACCGTGTCCTCCGGGCGATCCACACAGTGGTGACACCCGGGCGTTTCCTCCCGCTTTATCCTGAACAGGAACCTCCCGAAACAACCATGTCCGGTGAGGACCTGCGTCAGGCGGAAGGTGAGGACGCCGTGGCGCCTCTCTAGCCACTCCTCAAAGAGGGGACTTATCGCCACAATTGTGGCGTGCCCAGCGCTGGGTTGCGACAATCGCACTCTCCATGCCGCCATGAGATCCCGCCGGAGCTCTGTCCGCTGTGCCGCGATTTCTCGCGGCAGCGGAGTTACGCCCCGGCGTTTCGCCTCCTCGCGCAACTCCCACATGTGCGCGAGGACTTTTGCCTCCAGATCCCATGGCGGTAGTCCGGCAAGGAGGCTCGCCGCCTCACGGGAGACCGTGCGGTAACCTCGGACCATCCTAATGGCCATGACCCTTTGGGACGCGTTCAACCGCTGGGCTGGTCGCAGCCTTAATGAACGCGCCCACACCGGTGCCCCGTAAAGGGCCATGGACCGCACGATCCCCGCGTAGAGCCTCCGGCAGGAGGCGTTTGGACCCCCTAGATTGGGCAGGAGCCGCTTCAAAGCAGCCCCTGCCCTCTGCAGTTTGGGAGCCAAACGTCGGAAGTGCTCCACGAAGTTCCACCGGCTGTCGAGGACGAGTCCCAGGTACTTCATCGTCGACTCGACACCGATGTGAACCCCTCCCGCCGTTATCCGGGAACCCGACAGTGGCGCGTTCCGAGGACCATAAAAACACATGGCCTCGGACTTGTGCAAGGCCACCTCGAGTCCCAATTGCCGGATCCTATCGACGATTGTCGCAACCCCGCGTGTCGCCAGTTCGGCCGCCGCCTCATGCGACCTCCCCTGCGCCAGGACCAGCGTGTCGTCAGCGTAGCAGACTACACTGACGCCGCTAGGGAGGTCGGCGCGCAGCACCCAGTCGTAGCCGATGTCCCACAGATGCGGCCCCAGGACCGATCCCTGTGGGACACCGCACGACATCTCTCGCCGGTTCCACTCTCCGTGGTGACCGGGGTAGATGACGGCCCTGTCCGTCAAATAGGCCTCGACCACTCGACAGAGGTAGGTCGGCATCCGGTGATACCGGAGTGCCTCCCTAATGCAACTCCAGGGCAGGGTATTGAAGGCATTGGCGATGTCAAGAGACACCGCCAAGACGACCCCACCCCGGGCAATAGCATCCCCCGTCGTGAGGGCTCGAACGCGCATGATGGCATCCACCGTAGAGCGCCCCTTGCGGAAACCAAACTGGCTCTCCGCCAAGTCCGGTCCCACTCGCACCAGCCGCCCGACAAGGCGGTCTGCAATCACTCTTTCAAAGAGCTTGCCCACCTCGTCGAGCAGCACAATGGGCCGGTAAGCGGACGGAGAGTCCGCCGGGCGCCCCGGCTTTTTGATGAGGACCAGTTTCCCCGTCTTCCAACGAAGCGGGAACTGGCCCCTTTCCAAGCATGCGCTTAGGAGCCCCCTTAGTCGAGGCCCGAGAGCCTCCAAGGCCAGAACCCAGGCTTTTCCAGGTAAGCCGTCGGGTCCTGGGGCGGTATTCTTGGCATTCAGCCTACGTACCGCCACTCTCAAATCTACCTCGGTCACCTCCGGAGTATCGTCGTCGTCGTCACTATAGTGGTCCGCATTGGGCACCGCAGAAGGCGGAGCCATGGGCGGGGGAGTATATTCCCCTCGCGAAGGGAACAGAGCGCTCACCACGTCCTCCACGAGCTGGGGCCGGAGACTCTGCGTCAGCGGGGGAGCCCATGGGCGGAGTTTGTCTCTCGCCCATTTGTATGGGCGTCCCCACGGATCTCTGTTCAGAGTCTCCAGCGACTCCTCGCGGGCCAGTCCTCTGGCCCGCTCGATCTCCGCTCGGAGGGCGGTCTTCGCCGCTCTGTACCCGTCGTACAGCTCCGCCTCAATGGCTTCCGTATCCGGAGGGCGGATACGGAGCCTGCGGTGCCTGGAGTACCGGTGGCGCGCAGCAACGCATGCCGCGCGTAAAGCGGTCAGCTCACGCGACCACCAGCACACCTGGCGCCGAGCACGTCCGGGCTGGACCCGGGGCATTGCCACGTCACATATCTCGGACATGGCCTCCCGGAACCACTCCGCCTCGCCATTGATGTCGGCAGGCCTGTCCGGTGATGACACCCAGGCCTGCACGATCGAGGCTTCCAGGAGGAGCTCCCGGTCCAGCTGCTTCAGCGCCCACCGCGGACCACTCGGGGTCTGTCGGACCGGCACGCCCGAGGTCTGGGCGGAGACGTCAAACCGGATGTACCGATGATCGGAATAGGTCTCCACCCCCTCCATGACGCGCCAGTCAATGACACGTGGTGACAGAGCGGGGCTGGCGAACGAGATGTCCACCACTGATTCACCCCGCATCCGCACACACGTGGGGACAGAACCCCGGTTTAGGACGACCAGGCCTGTCTCCAGAGCCCAGTCCTCCACCATCCTGCCCCGCGTATCCGTACACCGGGAACCCCAAGCCACGTTCTTGGCATTGAAGTCCCCGAGGACGACCACGGGGAGGGGATGATACCCGACGACGACGACTCTCAACTCCCCAAGGGAGTTGTGGAACTCGGCGAGAGTTCGGTTCGGGGAGAAGTACGCTCCCACCACGACGATCTCCCCGAACCGTGCTGCTACGCAACCCCGTCCCCTTTTGACGGCCTCGAGGGACGGGGGTACCGGCGGCGGCCGACGATATAATGGTCACTGAGCCGCTCAGGTCCTCCACCCAGTCATCCCTGGGCGGGACAAAGTACGGCTCAGCGACCACGGCGATGTTAATCGACCACTGCGCCATGCTCTGGAGCAACAAATCCTGAGCACGCTCACTTCACCTAAGATTTCACGGTGAGATGGTTACAGAATAGCACTGCTGTCATTGCAGCTGAATTGACAGCTCACTTCACCTCACTCTTCACGGCGAGATGTTTACAGAATGGATCGACAGTCGATGTCATAAGTTACTTAACAACACCCTCAGGGATCGGACAGGGTTTTTTTTACATGTTGTATTGGATCACCGATACTGCCAAATCCTTAGGCCATAAAGCCCCAACTCCGACTGCTCCGACGACCACGCGTAAAGAACTTCGTTCCTGACGGGGCCGCGGAGTCCCGCGACCGCACAAGTTTTTTTTTTTTTCTCTTTCATATCTTCATTACTGACGAAGATATGAATGAGAAAAAGAAAAAAAAACGTGTGGTCTTGAAAGTGTTTTCAACCAATGATACACTTTTAGAAGCTGTTTTTTTTTTTTGACGGTGGGAAATTATCAAATAACTTCTCCCGCTCTGGGTGGAGCGGGAGGGCGTGTCAGACTTTTACTGACTAAAACCCACCCGTGTTCCTTCCGTTGCCTGTGTGCCGAGGTCGCGATATCCCTTTCAGACAAACCCGCAACCCCGGCAGTACACTTTTAGAAGCTGCGATCAGTAAGGTTTTAGACATTTGCAAATGTGTGTTAGTTATAAGAAAACCAGAATTAGTTGATTTTTTTAACCAAAGGCCGTTGATATCTTGCCCTTTTTACTGTACCTATAGGTACGTTCGTTACCTAGACTGCGCGCAAGGTAAGTCTGCGCGCGGCTGAAATTGGAACTAATCGTATGCCGCCGTCTTGTCTTTTATGTTATGTCAAATTAAATATATAATTATTTATTTAATTAATTAATTAATATTAACATAAGATTAATAATATATTTAATATTTTAAATATTACAGTATAGAATTAAGCACGCTAGCGTCACCAGTCGCGCGCACTTATAGTCTCGATTCAGAGGTCGGGATTGACCTCGGATTGACCGACAGGCACAACCATTTTACTGACAATCGTCTGATTTATGTATTAATTGACAAAAGCCAGTGCTGTTAACGCAATAAATGTGGGCATAAATGACTAAGTATTGAATGTAGACCTCCAATAAGTTACGATACGAACTAACCAACAGCTTTAAGATTTAAAGTGAAAAAAAATACTTGCATCTTGATGATTTCTGACCTGCAAAAATCATCAAGAATAGAAAAAACATCTTCAATAGATAGTCAGATATAATTTTATCAACAACTTTTAAGCCACCGACACATTACTGTGTCGTGTTGTGTCTTGATGCGGGATACACCAATTAACGAATATGTTGAGGAGTACGTCAAATCACAACGAGTTTTCATTAACTAAGGCCTCGCGCACTTTGGACGCATTTTCGTACAAATTTTATTCGTGCGAACACATACGAACACACACGAACGACCCCAACCTTCCAAGTACTAAGGGTGTGCGCAGACTGAGTGCGAGTTAGTCATACATATACATACGTTTAAATCCGACATCCGAAAACAATCCGAACTTGTTGGGATTTTTCGTGCGTTCAATGCGCTATCATCGGACCTACTTGACGGAGAAAAACGTATTCAGTGTGCGCACTCAATTCGTACGACACAAATTCGTGTCTAAAGTGCGGGGCCTAACACTGCGTCAGAAGGCGTCACGCTCACGACACGACACAACACAGTAATAATAAATCCGGCTTTAATCTTCTTTCCCTTTGCGTAAATATATTTTTCGATGAATGATAAAACCATTATTTTAATTACCTTAGGTAGATTCTACTGTCCTACCTCAATCAAATCTTGGCAAGTCCAAAATGTTTCTCCAAGCAGATAATGCATGACGTGTGAAGATTTATACGTAATAATATAAGGCAAGTAATACGTGTATTAATTACATCTACCGTTTCCGTCGATAGTCGGAACTAAGGAAAACGCGAAGACAGGAAAAGTTATTAATAAATAAGTTGTAATAACCCATTAGGTAGATAAGTGGTCAGGAAACTGGAAATTGAAGAGTCCCTATACTTACCTCCTGATAAAACTTTTTAGGGTTCCGTACCTCAAAGGAAAAAAACTGAACCCATATAGGATCACTCGTGTGTCTGTCACAGCCAATTTGCTCCGAATCGAATTATCTTTGTGACCCAAACACAGACGTGTAACGTAATATATAAATGAATTTTGAATATGGGGGTCACTTTTAGGGGCAAATAAAAAAATGATAAAATAAAGTTTTGTTAACTGTACCGTGTGATTTATCAAATAAAAGGGCTTGTTGCGAAGATCTCAATTTTCTTTTTTAAATAATTTTAAAATTAATTAAAGATATATAAGAAATTTGATGAAAATTGACCACCCCCACCCTTGTCTCCGAAACAACTGAGCCTAAAATGAATGGAAAAAAATGAATCATAACTTGCAGTAAACCTGCGGAAAAAAAAAATGTGCTGGGACATTAGTAGAAGTGAAACTTCAACGGTCAAGTGGAAAAACGAATCGCAACGAAGTGGAAAAATGTGTGCTGGGACACATAGTAGAAGTGAAACTTCAACGGTCAAGTGGAAAAACGAATCGCAACGGACAAGTGGAAAAACGAATCGCAACGGACAAGTGGAAAAACGAATGGCAACGGACAAGTGGAAAAACGAATCGCAACAAAATTTTAACTTGAAGTTTTACGGGCAGATTGTTAATGTACTTGTCCAACTTGAAAACCTGCCTTATCCGTTGCGATTCGTTTTTCCACTTGTCCGTTGAAGTTTCACTTGTACTATGTGTCCCAGCACACATTTTTTTATATATTTATGCTTGACCTTCGAAACGTTTGACATTGACCTTGAAAACGTACGAGTCTCCTGTGCCCCAAGTCCAGAGCTCGCTTCACTCGCTCTTGCATCCGCAAATAAGTTTTTTTTTTTAAACAACTAAAAAAGGATAACTTTTATTTTAAAAAAATACCGTATGCGGCAAAAAGAAATTGTTGTAGAGGATTCTGGAGACACTCTAGAACCCCCAAACCTCCTCAAGTTTTACTTCTACTATGTGTCATTTTTCTTTCATTTCAAAGTTTATTTCGACAAAAAATCTGTAATTACAAAAACTAACTTGAAACGCTGAAAATACTTGGCATTAATATTATCTACTAATCCTACCACTTGTTCACAGTTGTGACACTTCAGTTTAGAAACAGTAGCAATTTGATACAAAAACATCTTCATTGATAAATAAATTAACATAATCAACATATAGGTAGGTGATTTTCCTTCCCACTGCTGGGACTCAGGCGTCGTCTTTACGTGAGTTACTGGGCCGTAGAAATCACTCGGGCCCAGACTGAATCCGTCTCATATTCCTATTAATCCAAGCTGAAACCATCGAGCTAGTTGTAGGTAGGTATTTTGATCTTTATTTCGACAACTGACAAATTTGACAATTTAATACCTATTTCCGAAAACCTTCATGCTAGGATTAATAATTATTTTTTCGTGCATTTTCTATTAGTTATTCAGGCTAAGAGCGCATTTGACCATTTTCAAATAAGTACCTACCTATATTGTCATATTTGGAAATTGTCAAATGCGCTCATAACCAGAAAGTGGTTAGCACTAAAGTTAGCAATATTAAAATATAAATTGGTTTCTACCGTTGTATTAACACCAAATGAATTACCTTCCCAAAAACATGACATGTTCATGTTTGCTCATTTTAATATCCATTGCGCATTTTCGACCCGGTTAACTAGGAATACCAGTTGAAATGCAGCAATGAATGGGAAAAATTTCGTGATTTGAAGGTTTTTGATCTCTGAACATTCTTCTAGAGCGTGTAATCATACGTAATTGGCTATTTGTTAGCACCCTGACGACATTGCCGTTGTGAACTAATTAGGCTGAAGATTTAAAAGAGTGTCCGTGGAGTTTCTTGCCCATTCTTCTCCATAGGAACCTACTATGCTTTGGAATGTGCATCTAGCTTCATCTTTCGGACTGACCGACCCCTTGACAATTCAAAAGTGCCTGTAATTAGTTTATTTGAAATAAATGTTTTGAGTTTGAGTTTGATAGGCTCGGTGCTTCTTCGTTCTCCGTAAAAATTCTAGTACCTACTTAGATAGGTACCTACTCAGAGACTACTATGAGCCTACTCCGAATGAAATAAGATAGGTAACATGGCCAGGCAGAGAGAGAGAGAGAACCTGGATGAGACTGGGACAGGAGCTTGGAAATTGGCTCAAGCAAAGAGAGGCCTATGAGGCCTAGCGGTGGGTATAATCGGGCTATGGAGACGTCTTATGATGATTATGATGATGGGGTAGGTACCTGACGCGACGTTGATTGATCACCTAGCTAACTAACTATTGCTCGCGGCTACGCCCGCGTTGATGTCGGAATATTGCCTACGGGACCGTAATACCTACCGGGATTTAAAGTAGGTAGGTAGGTAGGTACCCAAGGGCGTCGCCAAGGAGGACAAAGGTGGCAGCTGCCCCCTAGAGGTTAAAAATAATAGTCAAATACAAGGCGTTTTAATGTAAAGAAACTACATCTATAAAGCCTGTAGAATGCATAAATACTACATTTATATCTGTAATATTAATGGTGTACCTACATAATAAAGAATATTCTATCTATTTCTGTCTATCTAAAGCCAATTTTGTTTATTTGGACAACTTTTATTTGGGTTTTTAAAGTTCCATATCTCTTAAACGGGGTCTAACTCTACTCGACTAACGTGTTGGTGGTTAGGCCCCAGTCACAATACCTATTAGGTTTCAGCTCTAGAGTTCTGAATAGTGTTGGGAAAACGACCCAAAAGGTCCGTTTCCAATCCATACATTGAAAATGGAAATTATAATATTTTTCGGTTCCTACCGAGTTGAAACTGAATTGACAAAAATCAAATGTCCACCAGCGTCGATTTTGGCCCCATTATGCGCCGTAGAGGTAGGTAAGACTCGCACTACAAGTGTAAAGCTTCATGTGCTCAACTTGCCCCGCCCCTGGACCATCGGCTGGCGACCCCCTTGTACCTACCCTATGTGTTAATTCTGGAAACTATCTGGGTGCCAAATTTCACGCTATAAACTAAAGCTCCCGCGTGATATTTTTCGACATCTCCAACAATCATCGTCATAGATTTTTCTAAGTAGGTATGCAATGACAATTAAGAATGTACGATTCTAGGCACGATTTTAATTGCAAATTGACTACTTATGTAATATGTGATCAACAACAAGTTATTCTAGGCTAAACACGTTTTAGAGAAAAACCCAGAGCCGGCTTTCTTTATCTATGTTGCAGCTGAAGGGTGTGCAGCGCACAAGCGCTTGGTTTTAGGGGCGCCGAGTGCCGCTCGCGACAACTTTTTAATCGAAACAGCCAAATATTTGACATCTTGTTGCGACGTTACCCACTTTCAGAATAAACGTGAATGTATAACCAAAATGATCGTTCGCCCGATTACGCGTTTAGCGCAGGCCACACCGCCAGCTAGCGGGCGGGCGAACATCGTTTCACCTCTTTACATGGTTAGTCGGTAGCTCGCGGTGTGAACCGAAGTATGTAAAGAGGTGAAACGATGTTCGCCCGCCTAGCCCGCCCGCCCGCTAGCTGGCGGTGTGGCCTGCGCTTTTGTCGCGTTCATAACTGTCATGGTTAGAAAAACCGGAAGGCGCCCTCTATCGGCGCGACCAACCGCTTGAGTTGACGTTGAAAATAGATAGCTCTGCTAGAATATCCTTATTATAACACCTATATACCTTCGTATATATTAAAAACCTTTTACAAATTACTAAATAATATTTAGCGACTAACTCTGGACCAAATAAAAGAAAAGAAGATTCTTACGATTTCTGTCTAAAACGGAATGAATATTTTCTTCGTTTTGTTTTTTTTGTTTGGTAAGTTTATCTTTCCTATTGCAATTTTGTAAGATAAAGAAAAAACAAACAAAAAGTGAATAATTGTTTTTATTTTATGAATATTAAGAATTATAGTGAATCTTTAATTTTTATTAAATAACTTTTAAACAATTAAAACAACAGTTCGCTTTGTGACGTTTCATAGTCTCTGAGTTGAAACTAAACGCTCATTTGACAGAAGACATAGCGATTTGCCTTGCCTGCACACGTCTTGTAAATTGTACTTTTTTGTCATAGTTTTTGTCTACGTTTTCTGTTTTTTAATACTTATTCCGTTTATTAACAACAATGGACCATGAAAGCAGACAGTTGGCCCAGGATTTCTTCCTCCGGGAACCGGCGGACCCTCGGATACGGTACGGTAAAATACTTCAAGCAACTCACATCAATTTGTCTTGGTCTGTCTCTAAAACAATGTGTTTTTTTTTCAGGAAGGCTAAGGTCGAGCCTCAGGAGGAAGATCCTCATCCTAACCTTAAGGTGGAAATGCAAACAGTCCGACTAAATTCAGATTCTCAGAAACTTGTTTTGGATACACTTAGGTTCATTCATGGCCCTGACTTTAAACTTGGAAGTGCCAGTGTTTATAAGGTAAATGTTTATGTATTTAAATAACGACTATCAAAATATTAATAAATTGGTGAATATTATTTAAAAATTTTATTTAAGTAATTTAAATTAAATTCAAAATAAATTTTAATCTTGGATAGACTTTCTATATGTGCTTAGGTCCTAAGTCCATGCAGCTGTCATAAAGTTGTGCAATATAATTATAGTATTTCTTTTAATGGTGTAACATAGTATGTCTTATATTGGGTCCTTACCTATGAAATTGGCGTTTTTTTCTCACAAATAGAGATCCTTGTCACTTCTATGATTTAAAATATTCATCAATTGCTTGGTATTATATCGAATAATGACCATCATAGACAACTACCAATAGTAAAAAAACCTTATTACTTATAGGTTTTTAAACATAAAAAATACCTTAAAAATGACTCCTCATTTTGTTAGCAGAAATGACCACTATTTGTTTTACCTTAGCCGTTTCTTATTTTTTTCGGTTAATCTAAGTGGCATATTCCGTTATCTTAGTTTTTAAACATTAGTGCATAAAAGTTTTAAAACATTAGTGTTCATGGTTGTTATAAAAATTAAGAAAACGTTAGTATGAAAAATGCGACTTCTTTAAAATTCTCCATACAAAACGCTGATTTCATAGGTAAGGACCCAATATTATTAACTATGAGAGTAGGTACCAACATCATGTTAGAAACCAACATATTAGTTCTTTTAAGTCATTGTATAATGTTTAAT
Source organism: Agrochola circellaris (assembly GCA_914767755.1). Classification (NCBI taxonomy): domain Eukaryota; kingdom Metazoa; phylum Arthropoda; class Insecta; order Lepidoptera; family Noctuidae; genus Agrochola; species Agrochola circellaris. Next base: position 5,830,478 of record OU611853.1, read on the forward strand.
GGCTAAGGTGCTTCAAACATTAATTAGTTATTGGACACTTGCCATAAAAAAGTGTTCTGCATCCGTCAAGGGGGTGATTCTACCTGACATACTTTACGATTCATAAAAAAAGAAAAAAAAAACTGCATCGAAATAGTCTGTCTACTGTTGTGAAGGACTTTTTTTTTCACAAATAGAATTTGAGTTTCATGGTGAAAGTTATTAAGTATAATGAATGATGGGTGATAATGATAGGTAGAATCACACCCTTGACGGATGCAGGTGTCTAAATCGCTACCTTGTATACTTTATTGTACACCAAATTTGTCTGCTCTCATGCAATATTGTTATTTCTATGTATTATTGCTTATGTATCGGGAGAAACCTCAACCTCTGTCATACAAGATGTCCTAGTCCAAACCAGAGAGAGATGATATGTACCCTAATTGCATAATACACAATCAATCAGAATCTGAATCGTTTTGAAACAGATTCCTAATCCATTTCTTCATAAGTTCGAAAAATAAAATCTGCTCTACAACGTAAATAACGCAATGAATGTTTTTGAACTGTCAAAATGAAACAGATTAGTTGTAATTGTTTACAAAAATGTGTTGCGTAATTAGATAGCTGACTATGAGAGTGAGGGAAGAGAGAGTGCACCTGTGTCTTGTGCACTATTATATCTCCCGTACTGAAGGCTGGTCTCCTCCCAGATTGGTCACCATGGCCGAAATTCGAGCTGGACGATCATTATTATTATGTAAAGTTTACTGAGGTTTTAGAAATAAAAAAATACTATAACATGTATTTTTCTTGTTTCAGGATAAAGGTTCAAACTTGGGTAACCGCTACTGGATGGAGAGAGGCAACCTGATTGTGCAAGGAGGATGTGACTACTCATTGACTGTTAAACCTGAGATTGAGACTTCAGAGGCCAGGCTCCGGGCATTTGCGTTAGTTAAGTTGGAGAGGTTTGTGGTCTTCTATTTATATTTGTTTTTATCTTCGATTATTTTATCTTACACTTTGTAGGAAACAAAGATTAAGATAAAATAATGTCAGAGTTGCAGTTTCAATTTGTTTTGCAAAACTCTTCTTATTCATTGCATATTTTTATTTTTGTGCAATAAGTACTTAATAATAAGCGAGAGTAGTATTTTGCAAGATTAATAGTTAAAGCAAGCTTAGCTTTGCTGTTTTGTTTCACCTACTTTATGAAAACTTTAAACATTAATTTTGTTCGTTTGTATATTACAGGTACAATTTCCACAAAGTCCACTGCTCAGAAGCTCTAGAAGTGGCTGCTGAAAACATAGAAAAAGCACTAGAAATACTCTTCCTCAAATACTTCAAAATTGATTTCCAAGATAGACCAGAGAGTGCACCGAACAAAAATGAATTGATTGAAATGGTAAATGATGAAAGGGCTGTTCTTGATTCGATTTACGATACCAGCTTCAAAACGAAAGACAACAATATATGGATTGTCAAATTGAACCTCGATTATCTAACGAAAATGTACGAAAGCAAAGATGTGGATGTTCCTAAGAAAAAAACAAACACAAACTACACGAGCAGCGTTAAAACGAAACAGAAAGAAGTCTGTAAATTGTATCTTAGAGGTCCTTGTAGATTTGGCGCGAAATGCAAGTTTCTTCACGAATCTAAGGAAGAAAAAATACCAGAACCAGAACAAACAAAAGAAAATACAAAAATAACTTATGAATTAGAAATAAGGTTTCCTGACGACACCGTCTATCCGTACCAACCACCTTTAATATTCTTCAAAACGGAAAACAAAACTAAGATAATACCAGAGCTTACCTTTCTAAAAATAACATTAAGACTTTTAGATGAAGCTAAAATTCTAGCTCAGGACGGTATACCATGTGTATACTCCTTAGTGGAACTTCTAAATAACGAGGAAGAAATATTAAACTTTATACAATTTGATACAAGAACCTTTCCCGGTAATACAGATGCCTTATTCCCGCAACTAATAGAAAATTCCGGTAGTAAAAAGAATTTACCATCACATTATAAAAAGGGTGGAAATAAGGATAATAGGGCTAATATTAATTTCGAAGAGATATTCAGAGAAAACAAGGAGATAGCTAAACGGTTTGCAGAGAAGAGAGACAATGATAGGTATAACAGAATGATGTCCGGTAGAAGAAAATTGCCAGCTTGGAAGAAGAGGAATGAAATATTGAATACCATAAAGAAGTCACAGGTAAATTGCTTGTTATTTTATCGAGATATCAGGTTGTCATGGCGTTTCAGGGGTCTGGGCGCAGGAATACAAAAAATACTTTTTTGCATACATTTTTATGAACTTAGCTCTGGGCTGTCTGGGTCTAGAAACAGGGCCTGAATGGACTCTGTAGAAGGCAGACCTTATGCATTTGAAAATAAGTTGAAACACAGCTTATTTTCAAATGTAAAGTAAGGCTATTTTATTATGTTGAGATACAGGTATCAAATGAGGAGATAAGCGAGTGTCCACACTTATCGACGCGGAATTGGCTTGAACGTTTACGTTAATCACGTATCATCACACTTGTCGCATTAAGTTCGACGCAGTGTCGAGTGACGTCGTCCGATTCGAAAGGAATGACGTCTTATTCACTTTTATTACATTTTCTCTTTCTGACCTGCTTAAGCCGATTCTGCGTCGATAAGTGTGATCACTACTTTACTCTTTCTTCCCTGTTCATTACTAGAGATGACTAAGTTTTACACTAAGTTATGAACCCATCAATTTCGCAGTAGAGAAGTAACTTGACTCTACTTAATACACGGAAAGTTATTTACTTATCTTGGATTTCCCCTCTGCATAATAATCGGAAGCATAGTGATAGTAATCTTATTACAAGTGTTATTGACAAAACAACACTGCTATCCTAGAATGACGTTAATATGGCATGAATTAACTACCTAATGCTTCTTATTAATGTCAATGTTGATTTGTATTGTAATCAATTATTATTATGTTTTATAGGGCAATTAACTTAATCTAGAAATCTCAGTTGTAATCTATTGCAAATAGTGGTAATTAATTTCCTCAATATACTGGGGTTCTGTTAATCTGTAACACGCGTTGATGAATGGTCTGCTGAACTTTCCACGTTTCTTTGGTATTTATGATTATGTGGTCTACATCGCCACATGCGAACTACGCATCAAAGACCTGACGTTACAAAAAATCCTGCATCGCGCAATTAGAGTTTACCGCGCGATCGACATATATATATAATTTTCCGATATCAATCGTTGGGCTCGATTTGTTGCCCGCCAGACACAACACCCGTCTGGTCGGAGGATCCTCCCTTTTCAAGAGAGGATGAGTGAACTTTACACCCAATTCTAAAATTCCATTGGTTAACATTAGTTAACAGCTCGATCCTAAATTTTTACCGCGCCCGAATGCAAATGTCGCCAGATTTCGATGCAGTATTGATGAAGTTGCAAAACCGCTGGCCGCTGAAAAAATTTCGTGTTGGCTTTAACCTTTACCGCAAATAAGAAATTTTCTATGCAATGACCATTTCATAATTATCAACTTATTATTGAAGTGAAAACTTCTTTAGGCGCGTTGAGCACTTTTTGGGTGAACTAAAAGCGTGAAACTCGCGTCATCGTCACCGCACGCTTCCTATGAGCTATATGTATACTGTGTATTTATATTTGTACATAGATATACAATTCACAAGTTATTTAGTTTTCACTTCTATCGGCAGTCCCCAAAGACTGCCCCTTTTTTCCGGTTTAGTTGGGTTAATTTTGAATAATATACTAGCAAGATTAAAAACAACAATTTTCCCCCTAGGTCGTCGTTATAAGTGGTGAAACCGGCTGTGGCAAGAGCACACAAGTACCTCAGTACATCCTAGACAATTGGTTGGAGAACTACAACAAAGATGGCGCAGAGCACGTTGAGATTGTATGTACTCAGCCCAGGAGGATATCAGCTATTGGAGTGGCGGACAGAGTGGCTGAAGAGAGGGTCGAGAAAACTGGGCAGGTTGTAGGGTACCAGGTATGTTGTTTGGAACAGTTATTTAATTATTGATTGATATGGTAAAGCCTTCACATGTGTAATGTAAGTCTGTAAGAAATCCGACGCGCTGGAGAGAGTTAGTCGAATTTTGGATATTGGGGTCACTTTTGGGGGGCCCCCAATATTAAAAATAAGAAAATTTAAAAAATAGTTTTGCGAACTGTACCGTGTGACATATCAAATGAAAGGGCTTATTGAGAGGATTTCAATTTATCTTATGAGAATAAATAGTTTTAATGATATTTAAGAAAATTTATGAAAATTGGCTACTTATTATCTTTATTGGCCCTTATCTCCGAAACTATTAATACTAAAATTTTGAAAAAAATATAGATAATAGTTCTATGCTTATAGATTACAGGAAATCCTATAAGAAGTCTATGGTCTTAAAATAACATGGTAAATCACTCAATATTGTGCGCACAAACTTACATTTGCAGTTGGAATGAATGTATGGGGGAACATGTTTTTCAACTATAATGTTAAGTTTGTTCTTGGGATAAATTTTATTCACCCCAACTACGGAACCTTTCACTGTGCCGGTTTTTGTTTGTCCGTTAGATAGATTGCTAAAAAATATTGGAAGTTTTTTTATTAATACTTATTAATAAAAAAACTAATAAAAATTAGACACGAATTTTTTGCTTATCATACTTATGATAAAGCAAAAAATACGTGTCTAATATTTTTTTATTATCTGACTGACGGACTAAATAGTTTTTTTTTCCCCAGTGAACATCCCTATTATTATTTATTTTTAATTTTTCATTAATTTATTACTTACTTACTTTCATCTTTTCAGATAAGATTAGAGAGCAAAGTATCGTCCAAAACTCGCCTTACATTCTGCACCACTGGTATATTACTTAGACGGCTAGAATACGATCCCAAGTTGAAATCCGTCACACATGTATTAGTAGACGAAGTCCATGAGAGGTCCGAAGAGAGTGACTTCTTATTATTGATATTGAGGGACCTTGTCAAAGTGCGGAAAGACTTGACGGTTATACTTATGAGTGCTACGCTGAACGCTGACCTGTTCTCGGATTACTTTGATAAGGTTCCAGTTTTGGAGATTCCAGGTATGAATGATTTTAGTTAACAATTTTAGTTAAGTGGTTTAGAAAGATGAGTAAAACATTTGGTAAAAATTCAATGTCCCGCCATGTTCCCAGGCGTCACCCATCCTATTACTGACCCCGCCCGATGTTGCCTTAACTTCGGTGATAGGACGAGAACCGATGTTTTCAACGTAATATTGACGTTGACGACTATAGCGTCAAAATACATAGCTATAGGAGCTATGTATTTTGACGCTACAGTCATCTGATATTATTTTATTTTTTATACGGTTATGACGTCACATTGTGGATGTCGTATAGAAAAACTCACGCATTTTCTTTCGAGGTTAATATTTTTTTATAATTTTTAGGCAGAACATTCCCAGTGGAGCAAATGTTTTTAGAAGATATAATGGAGATGACCAACTATGTACTGGAAGAAAATGGCCCTTACGCTAGAAAAATGAAGAAAGGTATAAAAAATCAATTTATCAATTAATATCTATTCAGGCATTTACATTTTTCTTATGTTTTCTCCCTCCTGGTCTTGGGTAACCTGGAAGTCTTTAAACAGACTGCAGACCCAGGTTGGCCGAAGCAAGGAAAATCTGTTCAGGTGGAGATTCATAGACGAATCCGCTTTGGAGTGTAAATATGATGTTGTTCCAAAAACGATGAGACTGTGGCGGCATCTACACCGCCACATGCGAACTACGCATCAAAGACTTGACGTCACACAACACCCTGACGTCACTCAAATCCTGCATCGCGCAATTAGAGTTTACCGCGCGGTGGACATATATACAAGCTCACGACTTCAACCTCTGGGCAATTGCCCGCCAGACATGACACCCGTCTGGTCGAAGGATCCTCCCTTTTCTATGGGGGATGAGTGAACTTTACACCCTGTTCCTCATACCCCTAAAAGACTATTAATATCATATCATGCGTGTCCTGTCAGCTGCACATTACAGGACAGTTCCTGTAATGTGCAGCTGACAGGACACGTGTTTAACACACACACGTGGAACACAGAACACGTGGCCGAATTTTGGGCCGAGTCTATTTGGATTGCTATCGACACACTAAGAAGATGATTTTGTGTAATCGTGTTAAATAAAATAAAATTCCATTTATTTCCACTACTTACAATATTTAAAAACCATACACTTTTGAAATATACAGCATGTATCTGAAAGGTGTGGTCATACATATTTAAGGGTGTGGTATAGAACTACAGAGCATTAAACTAAACAACTTTCGCAATGGCACCAACTATTACTATTTATAAAAACACGCTAATTTACAACAATATTTTAACGATATCTTTTTAGGTGACCGAAAACATGACCTAGAAACAGAGCTTGAAACCTGTGACGTCAGAGCCGACGCGAACGAAGCGCCTAAAGTGTCCATACGAGATGACAACCTTAACATCGGACAGATGGTCGCTCGGTACCCCAGTTGCAGCAAGACTACCTGCAAGAATATGTATCTTATGGATTCTGAGAAGGTAAATATTAAATTAAAATAGCATAATTTATACTCCAGCTGATAAACTTCTCCGCACTCTTGAAGCAATCTTGGACACAAAACCGATGAATGAATGCGACTATTTCCTGAATAACTTGTATAACTAGAGTGCGCGCAAGATAACTGCGCGCGACTGGTGGCACTGGCGTGCTTAATTCTATACTGTGATATTTAAAATATTAAATCTACATGAATAATTATTTAATCTTATATTAATATTAATTATTTCTATACTTAATTTGACCTTACATTAACGACAAGACGGCGGTATACTTACTCTTTTTCACGTCTTTGACACTTCTGTATACAACGGAACTTTGGGCACGTGGCAATCTTTAGGCACGTGGCCAAAATGGGAACTAACGCCGCCATTTTCTTTTTTCAATACAATTTCACAAAATGTTTACCAAAAATTTCATTCAGGCGCCAAAAGATCCTTGTAGCACTAGATATGTTTATCTTTATATAATATATACCTATGATCAGCTAATTCAAAATAAAATAATAATCTGTTGACATCGACGTCGAGAGTCGGAACCATTCTGTAATAGATAATAAAAAAATACCTGTTAAGATATTTTCTATATTCAAAATGTAGTCCTATCACATTGAAATAAGACTTAATTTCCTTTATATTTTTCCGACTGATGAAGTATTTCATGTTACATGGTTCAAAATGTGAGTTTGTTATTGTTTTCAGATCAATTTGGAGCTGGTAGAGCACGTGTTGGCATACATAGTAAAAGGCGATCATGAATGGCCGCGAGAGGGCGCCATATTGGTGTTCTTACCAGGCATAGCAGAAATCATGTCATTGCACGACCAACTAGCTGAGAGTCATACTTTTAATCCTAAGTAAGTTATATTGTCCCTTGTGACTTTACATACATTTTGCCTCAAGAGAATGCCATATATTTTAACCCCTCAAGAATGTTATCTTGAAATGTTCTGTACTGCTTACTGAGATGAGTATACATAATTTTTCCCCAAGTTTTTTGGTTACCTGTAAACCTATGTCCTAAATGTGCATATGTAGGTCTCACCTCGGTTTCTACTTTCTAAATATCCATCTAAAACCAGTTACTATTAAATTTTAGTAACGTCCATCCAATTTCTCACAGCATTTTTTTATTAAGGGTCGGTACCAGGAAATCGTGTTATAAAAAATAATCGGATTGAGGATGAACTTTTTAGATGATTGTTAAAAAAAAAAAAAAACGTGCAAAAAGCACTGCCGTATTTTGATAACTTTGGCGTAAATAAGAAGTCACCTAATTAATCCCATTTTCTCAATGACTGGTGAAACTCTCGAGCTAGCTACACGTTTTTTGTCTTAAATTTAAGTTTTCTATATAAATTTATCCAAAACTCATAACACCATTTCCTGGTACCGACACTAAAGAATATTTTTTATTCTTCAATGTAAGTCAAAATGAAGCATACACTTGTGATATATCCCACAGGAGGTGGAGGAGGGGTTTATAGGTGTTTTCTATTCTGTTTCTTTTTCTTATTTTTACTCGAGTTTATCATCTTTTTTTTTATGCACGTGTTTCTGTGACAAATAAACTTATTGACGTGACAACGTCTTAAATTAGGTTGCGGCTCGGAGTCACTCATGAAAAAGTGTAACGCCCGCTCACGTCTGTTACGATGAGTCACCTCCGATAAAAAGACGTTGTCACGTAAAATCTTCGCCCGTAAAACCGACTTTACAGGCAACCATTTTTTTTTCTTTCTTTCTTTCTATAATCATTTTCAAATGATGCCCTCTAACTCCACAGATTCGGCAAATACCTCCTAGTACCTCTTCACTCGACGCTCTCAAGCGAGGAGCAAGCGTTAGTGTTCAGGAAGCCTAGACCGGGAGTCCGCAAGATAGTGTTATCTACTAACATAGCGGAGACCTCCGTCACTATAGACGACTGTGTGTTCGTCGTGGACTGCGGACGGATGAAAGAGAAAAGGTATATTTTATTGTCCAACATTACAATCTTCCATACAAAGTTTTACCTCCTATTTATCTTTAAGAGCGTTTATTCTGAAAGTTGGCAACGACGTAAATAGCTGTCAAATATTTACCTGTTTTGATTAATTTGGAATTAATACTGTATGGAAATAAGAAATGTGGCTAACTAAGTTACTAGAATATTGATTATGATATGCAATAATTAATATTGTAACACCGAATATTTAGTTTTTGGCGTAAAAAAAGCATTTGGAAAGTTTCCAAATGCTTTTTTTACGCCTCAAACGGGTACAACATCAAATTCAATGTTACAATTGCATAATTTAATCAATATTCTAGTAACTTAGTTAGCCACATTTCTTATTTCCATAAAGTATTAATTCCAAATGAATCAAAACAGGTAAATATTTGACAGCTACTTACGACGTTGCCAACTTTCAGAATAAACGCTCTTAAGGGTATGAATTTTCTAAAATCTTTCCTCAGTGCTCACCTTCATTGTAGAAGAAAATCTTGTGCAAAATGTACGATTTGATAAAAAGAAAAATTTATTTCAAAGGCAAAGTAGTTGAAGATTTAACAAAATATGTTACCGAAATTAATAAAATTTAAAGAAAGGCAAAAAGTCAACGTCACGCGGTGTTCCCAGGCGGTCACCCATCCAAGTACTGATCGCGCCCGATGTTGCTTAACTTCGGTGATCGGACGAGAACCGGTGTTTTCAACGTAGTATGGACGTTGACGAACATAGACACGAAATACATAGTCACTCTTAGTAGATGTGACGTCATTATTGTGAGTCTCTAACGAACTCTAAAACCAAATATTCGTACTAAACAAAAATAATAAACCACAATATTATGTACATTATTTTCTGACCTACACCTAATTTATGTACTTAGATATCACGCAGTGTTTTTACAGACAGTTCCTCTTCAAAATCAATAAACAAAAACTAAAATGCCTGTCAAAGTGCCCTTGTTTTTTCGCCTCACAAAAATGTATGAAATAAATTATCAAATAATCCACCAGATTCGACTCCAACCGCAACATGGAATCCCTGGACCTAGTCTGGGTATCCCGCGCCAACGCTAAACAGCGCAAAGGTCGCGCGGGCCGCGTCATGCCGGGCGTGTGCGTGCACTTGTTCACGTCGCATCGCTACAACTACCATATACTGGAGCAACCCGTGCCCGAGATACACAGAGTGCCGCTCGAACAGCTGCTGCTGAAGATTAAGATCCTGCCGCTGTTCCAGGATATGAGTATACATGAGGTCCTAGGTGAGTATCTCAAATAGCGAGACGGACATTTGTTTATTTGTCAAATACAGGGCTAAACCATTGAATATACTTATTAACATTTTAATATATTTAAAAATAGAAATGTAATAAAATAAAATAAAACTAAACTAAACTAAACTAAACTATTCTAAAGCATCATAAAACTCATCCTCAACGCTGTCAGCTGGTAATGTACCCAAGAGACTGGCGGCGTTGCCTCTTTGTATGGCAATACATAGCCTCTGGCCAAGGTAAAAGCCAGCTCTTGGGTCACGGGAAGCGTCAACAAGTCTCTTAGAGATTTCTCTGTAGAGGCTATGAGCACTCGGACCCCACGGCCCTAACGTTTCAACCCCAAACGGCTCAAAAATATAGTTACCACTAAGGTTACTATATTTCCGGCGCTTGAGGTTCTCAGCATCCGTAGCAGCAGCGCCAGCAGAGCACGACGGACTTGGAAGATGGGATGGCGCAAGAGTATCGACGCAGGTTTTAATGGAAGGGAGATATCATTAGGTGTGCTTCGAAAGATGCGAAGATATTCCACCACAGTTAAATAAAAATAAAAAATCTCATTGCAATATTGAAGGGAAAACTTCTTTAGGCACGTTGAGCGATTTTTGGTAAACTTGTGGATTCGCGTCGCCGCGCGCCGTAGTGCTCTACTATAGAATATAGATGGCGCTAATACCAATTTTAAGTTTACATTTCTGTCGGCAGTCCGTATGAATAACAATTTTTTAATTATTATTATGTAATACTGATGAAGTTTGATAAAAAATTGTTTGCGAACGAATCGATAACAACAAGACCAAGATCAAGAAACAAACAAAAGACAGCATTCTCAACATTATATCAAATCAATTCTGCAGGCATTTTGCTCCCATCATTTTCCCATAGAGTACCTCTTTACCATATCAACAATAGGAAAAGGACCTGCCTATTATTTACTCATAAACAGACGGCCAACTATCCAAAAGACTCGCAAAACAACTTCCAACTTTATTTTTTATTTTTATAAATTTTCCATTTTCCGTCTTTCCAGGTAAAACAGTAGAACCACCAACAAAACAGAACATAGATGGCGCCCTCTCTCGCCTCCAAGACATAGGGGCACTCGACAAGGCATATAGCTTGACCGCATTGGGCAAGCATCTGGCCGCATTGCCCGTAGATGTCAGGATAGGCAAGCTCATGCTGTTCGGGGCTATTTTCTGTTGTGTGGACTCTGCACTTACTATGGCTGCGTTTTTGAGTCATAAAAGTCCGTTTGTTGCTCCGTTTGGGAAGAAGGTAAGGATTCATTTTTATTAGTAATTTAGTCAACTGATTCAGGCGTGACCTTGCGGACCCAAACACGGCGTGCTGCCACGCCGAGCGCCGGACGCAGAGTCAACTCAGAGTAGTACTCTGCGTCTTGCGCTCGGTGTGGCAACACGCCTGTTCGGGTTCGCGAGAAGTCAATCGTCATCCTGCGGATGCCTCGTTGAGAGGTGAAACGTGTCGATTTCTTACAGATTTTTTTTATGACTCTTTAGCAATAGTTAAGCGGAATAGGTTACTAAATATATTTAAGTACGTCTATAGCATTTTATATCTAACTTCTTAAGTTATTAAAAAAATAAAGAAACCAATGTAACTGTGACGGGGTGTACATTGTAATGAAGAAGTGTGTAATGCTGACCTTATTTTTTTAATTTCCAGACTGAGGCAGATGCGAAGCGAAGAGAATTTGCATGCTCGCAAAGTGATCAGCTGACAACACTGAGAGCCTATAGGGTAAGCTGTCAATGTTGCCATTAAATGAAGAGCGTTTATTCTTAAAGTAGTAACAGTAGTACCATCCCATTTCTTCCCGTGGGTGTCGTAAAAGGCGACTAAACGACATGAGAGGGACTAGAGAATGGGCAGCAGCGTTCTCTATGTATTTTATCGCCATACTGCGATCGCCAACCCGCCTGCCAAGCGTGGCGATTATGGCAAACCCCCCCATTATGGGGGAGGCCTATGTCCAGCAGTGGACGTCTTTCGGCTGAAATGATGATGATGATGATTCTTAAAGGTGTCAAATATTTAACCGTTTTGATTAATTTGGCAATTGCAGTTATAACACTGAATTGGATGTTGTAACCGTTTGGGGTGAAAAAAGGCATTTGGAAAGTTTCCAAATACTTTTTTTTACATCTAAAACTAAATATTTGGTGTTACAAAATAAATTATTGCATTTCATAATGAATATTTTATTTCACTAGTTAGCCATATTTCATATTTCCATACAGTAATATTGCCAAATTAAACAAAACAGCGAAATATTTGACATCTATTTGCGACGTTGCCCACTTTCAGAACGCATGCGCTTAATACTATTTACTCATCTATTTAAGTATTTCTTCGGCATATTGTTCCTGTATTGTAAACAATTAGTACCTTATGACCTTATTTTTTTATAGGCTTGATTAAATTCCCCTCAGTGACATACTGGCTATTCCTTATCCGCAAGAAAACCTTCAAAACGTAATCCCCTTATAATCAATAACGGTTCTGACGAACTACGTCACTAGTCCCATATATTTTCTTAATAACCGCTGAAATGAACCTTATTGCTACTAACATAAGTCATAGAATAAAACTTTCTACTTTGTTTACAGAAATGGCAACACGCAATGAAAAGTAGTACCCACGCCGCCTTAGTGTTCGCCAGCGAGAACTTCCTTTCCCACAAGACGTTGTTAATGCTGGCCGATATTAAGCATCAGTTGTTGGGCCTCCTCGCGTCCATTGGGTTCGTCCCTGATATGCCGGCGTTACGGAAGAAGATGAGGAAGGATTCAGTGGCTAGTTTGACTGGAGATGAGGTACTGTCACTGTAGGAATCCTTGCATTTGACATTTCAAGTAAATTTGAAATGATTCTAATGTCATTTCACATGAATACAGATGGGACACTCCGCATTTTAGGTATGAAGCTACAAGTAGGTCCGCGGCGGGCTCGACTTGTCGAATTCAGTTGACGTAACGTAGTCAGAAGATATAAGAGTTATGCGATAGAAAGAGATCACGCGGTACATTATAATTAAGTATATATATTTTAGTGATATTTATTTTAGAAGTATGTATGTAAGTTTATTCTCATAATGTATGTTTATAGTTAAATTGGTGAATAATTAAGTGTTTTCATTTTCTCTTCTACTCTTACACACGTTGTCTACATCTCTTTAACTACTTTCCTATCGCAGGCATGCTGGAAGAGATTTCTTTAGAAATAAGCATCACCTTTTTACGATTTTTTCTGTTCCTTTGTTCTTGTCTGTTTATATGTGTGTACATAAACCGTTAAATAAGTAAATAAAGAGAGGCAAATTCTACGTGAATAGAACTGTAGGTAATTAGCTCTGCGCGACCTGAATTGCACTTTATTGTGTCATAGCAAGAGTCGCTTTTTATTTAAATGATTTTGCGGAGTCCCGTCTGTACTAATCTATGGCACTAATAAGATTATTTAAGCTTCTGTGAAGTTTTTTTTCTTCTAAAGGTATGTAAATAATATTAAAAACATTGCGTGCTTTGTTTCAGTTGAACACAAACGGAAATAACGACAAATTGCTGGCAGCCATTTTATGTGCAGCTCTGTACCCGAATGTAGTCAAGGTAATTTCAATATTTTTACTTTAAATATAACATCATCAAAATCAACCTAACAGACAAGAGATCTTCATTTTGATCTGAATCTTAGAAAAATTTGCTGACAATAATATCACACATAAACACAAAAATCCGTACTTTGTAACTATTTACGCTACATAGGTATTCAAAACACATACATTCCGGTATTTTGTAAACCAAATTCATCATTATTATGACAAAAGCAAATTAATCAACTACAATTACTTTGTCAGTGACACGATATCTTCTGTGATATTTTTTTCAATTCTCATTTTCTCAAAATCTCGATATTAAGAGCATTCATCCAAAAAATTGGCAACTTCGCAAATAGCTGTCAAATATTTACCTGTTTTGATGAATTTAGTGAACCAGTGAACTAGAATATTATTACTGAATTGCAATAATTACAATAATTCAATTATAACACTGAATTTGATGTCGTAACAGTTTTAGGTGTAAAAATGGCATTTGGAAAGTTTCCAAATATTTTTTTTTACATCTAAAACTAAATATTCGGTGTTACGATATTAATTATTGCAATTCATTATTAATATTCTAGTTCACTAGTTAGCCATATTTCTTATTCCCATAAGGTAATTAATATCAAATTAATCAAAACAGCGAAATATTTGACAGCTATTTGCGACGTTGCCCACATTCTGTATAAACGCAATTAAACAACTATGTTCTCATTCCAGGTCCTAACTCCAGAAAAATCCTTCCACATGCAAGCAGGCGGTGCCATTCCTCGTCAGCCGACTCCAGACGAACTAAAATTCAAGACGAAAACCGACGGCTACGTGGCCTTGCATCCTTCTTCAGTGAACTCCTCGATAGGATACTTCACCAGCCCTTATATGGTGTACCAAGAGAAGGTGAAGACCAGTCGGGTATTTATACGAGAGTGTTCCATGGTACCCCAGCTGCCACTCGTGTTGTTTTCTGGTTAGTATTATTGAGCTTTTTTATATCTCTATAAGCTTAAAAAGATGATGAAAATGTTGCAACTTGGATAAATTTGGAAAATGGGAATATAAAGTCACCGTCACGAGAAGCTATAAATTTTATAAATAAAGAACTTCTATTAAGTTACAGTACGAGACAACTTAGATGTGTCATCGGCAAAATTCGTAAAACCGATCACCATCTGAATTGAGTGCGCCTTGAAAATCACCAATATTTATTACTGCTTTAGGTGAAAATGATCTTTACGCAAACGCAATAATTTGTGGAGTCATATTACCAAATGTAGTCGTAAAATTGAAATGGATGAATGCAAAATTTCAAACCCCTCAATGAAGTTTCTTTTTAACTCGTGGCGGGGACTTTAGTATCTATATGTCCATTTCAAATATGTTTTAGATAAAATCTGCCTCTATGGTCTAGGTAGTCGCAAGAGCTACTGTTGAGCATGAGGCTTCGTGTTCAATTCCCAGGTCGGGCAAAGTGATATTAGGTTTTCCATCAGGCAATATCCCAGCCCTGAGTCTGGATTTGTGCCCGGTTGATGGCAATAGGCTCGCCTCCAACTACATAGGACTTAAACATAACTGGCGAAATGTGGGTGTACTATAAAGATGGGATGTTATGTTAGCTTTTTTGTGTTTCTTAGTTTGTATTGAATAAATTCAAAAAGTACCGGACCGATTTAAAAAATACATATGCTTTAATTTATAAAGATATCACGCGGGCGAAGCCGCTGGCGAAAGTGTTTAGATAAAATAAGAAATTCAACAAAAAAGAAAACGAATAACAATTTTTCTTGTTGTTTTCAGGTTGCAGTTTGGCAGTAGAACTGCACAGTGGGACATTTATAGTATCGTTAGAAGACGGCTGGATTATGTTCCAAGTGGAGAAACACGAAGTAAGTTCATACAAAGTTTATTTTTTACTAATTAGCCGCTTCTTTCATTTTCGTGTGGTTAGTGACTAACCAGGTGTCAGAGTTTTAATACCGCCCATGGACCTCTGACTAGGCTTTACATGCCGTTGAGAAATATCTCTCAGCCGGTTTCATCACGATGGTTTCCTTCACCGTTTTTGATGCCTTTCCGCCTGCTTAACTTCGATGATACCCACACTGGTAGCTCACTGGAAGATCAGTGTGATGCACTATGTGTAGATACTAAACTATACTTTTCATATTTCCAGGTCGCAGAAATGCTAAAAACGATACGAGTGGAACTTATAAACTTATTAGAAGAGAAAATCAACGACCCAGGTTTGAACCTCCTACATTACGAGAAAGGTAACCGGATAATAAAGACTATAGTGCAAATCGTTACTAAGGATTAATTTACCTTCAATTCCGAATGTTAGATAAATATCAAGTTTTGTAACAACAAACTCAATGTGATACATAACAAAGTTCCGATGCCGTTGCAACCAAATTTTTTTGGTCCCCGTTTTTATTCAAAAATCGACTTAAACTGTATGGCTCTAAATTTGATAATTGAGCAAGTAGCAATTATTGTAAATTATCTAAGGTTCTGAATTCAAGAATAGAACACAATAGGGATCTGTTATAACTCTAATAAATTTAATACGATTCAATTTGTTAATTCATTTATTTTATTTATTATTCAGGTGCTAAAATGTAGAGACAGTGATAAATAAAATTATTGTTTAATGTAATTTTTGCTGTATGTTGGTTCAGAAATTGTGAATAAAATTTATAGATAGCAATACTTCTCCATGACCGATCATATTATTGTATCCTGCGGGATATTATTATTATAGGCACTCTTATATTATATAAACAAATCCAATAGAAAATTCAAATTACACTAGTAAATTGTAGTTAATCAATAAGTATACAAATCTTTTATATAGTATCTAAATTATCTTTAGTGTAGTTTTTATATAGCCAATTAATAAAATATCAAATAAAATAATCATTACAATGATACCATTTTGGTAAATAATAGGTACGTCTTCTGAAAGCGCCATCTATCTTGAACGTATTAAACAAACAAGTAAACGCTGTAAGTTCTTTCAATATTAACTAGATGGCGCTAGTGTCAGCGACATTGTGTGTATTGGAAAAGTAAAACTTGGCCCGAGCTATGAGTATTATCCATTTTCTTTGAATTTAAGTTTCCGAACGAAGAAATAACTTTACTGTTCTTGGTGAAAATTGGTATAAACATTAATTAAACAATACTATAAAAAAAAACATAATAATTAGCCACTAAATTAGTATTATGACTGCCATCCAATATTAAAAAAATAATATTAAGAGAATATAAAAAAAAAACATTAATAACTGAAATCAAAAAAAGAAGTAAGTAGGTTATTTTGTATTCGGCGAGTTTTTTTTTTAAACTTATGCTTTGTTTGAATTCGAATAACCCGTTCATGACCACGGAAATGTACTCGATTTATTTTTCTTACACAAATTCAAGATCTGTTCCTACCATGGTTACACCTCTGCCGAACCTTTCGGGGATGGGCACAAGCGTGATGTTATGCTCTGTTAAATTCAAGATCTCTCATACACCTACTAATAATACCTGAAATATTAATGGCAAAAATCCAGTTCAATTTAGGCACTAGACATTATTAGATATCCAGTTAGTTAAATAATAATGTATGTAAATGTAATAAATTAAATGTTGATTTCTGTAAAACAATGTCATTGCCAGTTGGTTCTGTTTCCAAATAAATTAGAATTCGCAAAATATCTATAAACAAATATCTTAAGGCAGATCCGCTGTTTGCAGGTCAGATCCGCAGTTTGCAGGTCAGATCCGCAGTTTGCAGGTCAGATCCGCAGTTTGCAGGTCAGATCCGCAGTTTGCAGGTCAGATCCGCAGTTTGCAGGTCAGATCCGCAGTTTGCAGGTCAGATCCGCAGTTTGCAGGTCAGATCCGCAGTTTTTTGCAATTTGCAAGTCAGTGTCAGGTTGTATCTTGATCAAAACATGATTCGCAAACATAAAAAAATATGTATTTACAGAATTATAATAATAAGAATCATTAATACATTTAAATTATATGTGTTCCATTAAATGACTTATTCATGGAATCATGGCATTTGAGAAAAACGTAAGAAAATTGGAATTACGCGGACTACTACTGCGGATCCCCCGTAAGGCTAAATATTCTCTAGTTGAATGGTCTGATAAAAGAGATAAGTTATCACTAAATACACCCATATCATTGGTTGTCACTGAACACCAATGATATGCATGTATTTAAATTCACAATGTATTAAAAAGAACACACTGACAATAAACATTTATTTGTATAAGTAGACGAATTTTAATTTATTATCAGAATTGTGTAAATAAATTATTTTTTTGTTGGAAATTGATTTTCAATGTTACCTGTTTACTAGAAAATTAGAGGTCTGCTAAGACCCACATAAGAGGGGGCATAAGGCTCTCCTATTAACCCAATAATAATGCCCAAACCTGAGATCGAATCCATGACCGCTAGGTCCGCAGCACCAATGAGGCTACGAGAAAAGAAAATAATAATCTGAAAAATCACCAGCCAATCACAAATGACTATATGAAACATCAAACATTCAAACACAAAAGATTGAATAACCTGCATCCGAAGCCCACAAATCACGTAATGGCCGGGTTAGCCGAAAAATATTGACACTATCAATCATTGTCCGACACCGTACGTACCTATGTCCCGTGCAAACAACGGTCGGTTTAATATTTCACGGAGGTAAAAAAATGGCGTTCCATTCGCGAACGATTTCAGTAGTTTAGTGAGCGTCCCTAGTCGTAAAACGCACGTGTTTTGCTTTGTTACATGTGTACTTTAAAGGGCGAACTTTTGGGTTAGGACCGTCCGAGTTGTTTTCGCGTGAAGTGACAGTGGATACGTCTTGAAGAAAATACTTATTTGGTTAAGGAGTTCATATTTTTTTTGTATTTGAACTTTTAAAAGCGAATCTTTAACACTTCAGGTAATAATCTGCCTACTCATAAGTATACTTAATCATAATACCATCAACATCATTCTTCTGCCCTTTTCCCAATTTATTTGTAGTCGACGCAACATGTCATTTTCTTCCATTTTGCTCTATTAGTCGTCATCTCGGTAGTCCTTCTTTTCTAGCCATATCCTCTTTCACACAGTAAAGAAGAAAGTAAAAAAAATCTTGCTTGTGTGATTAGCTCCTAACTTTTATCTATTAATTTGTATAATGCCATCTGTCAGGGAATAGTCGAACAAAGAATTCGATAACTTTTGAAATTTCAAATATAGATGTCGCTAATTGATTTCTAACTGGATTTCAATTCCTGGAGCGCTAAAGTGACGCTCACTATTGATGTTCTCGGTGTATTATTTTATTCCAACTGGAAATCAAAAATCCTATCTAGGTATCTGAGTTTTAGTTTGGATGTCAAAAGAAGATTTTTATTGCAAGGTTCACTTCAAAAGTAGTGGTAAAAGCTCTCTCTCATACAGTCGAGAGATAAACTCTCTCGCTTGTATTAGAGAGAACCTCCAACAATAAAGTCTTCAATAGTTTTCCGTGCTTACTATTTATCTACTAATATCCTACATCTTTTCCCCTATTTCGGCACCACATCCACACTCATCCAACCACCAAAGCCGCGCCATCTCGAGTCGCATCACGTACCGGCCGGCGTGTAATTGGCGCCATTTAGGTACCGTCCCGCGGCCGACTCGCATTGCACGTTCCTGGCCTCACAACCTTGCGAACCAATATGTTGTGAGAAACTTTGTACAACTGGGTATGTCGTGTTCAATTTATGGGGCCGATCTTTAAGTTTTTGGAGAGCACGACCGCCCTCTGGTATAAGCCAGCCTGGCCTGGCTGGGTCTGGCCTTTGGTACAAGGTAGGCAGTTAATTACGGAGGTGTTTAAACTCCATTGCTCTAATATAACCGACAGATGAATGTGGGGTAGGTACTGGGGTAGGTTCTGTAGTTTCTACCTACCCCCATGAGAAGGCCGCATGACTTTATGTATGTTGTATCGCTGACCACTTTTCGACCTAGTTGCCTAAGCAATAAGGTCGAAAAGTGGTCAGGCGTCAGTGTCCGCGATGGTACCTATATGTGATGACCGGCAAAAATAAACTAAGAATATTTGTTTTTGCTAATCGGTAAGGTACTAAGCGATCGTGTAACAAGCTTGGCAATAACAGCGTCCTTCTCTTTGCTACTGACACTAGTTAGGTATAAGTAGGTAACCCAAATTGCAAAGAGCTATCTGCAGTATGTCGCTGGGAGGGCTAGAATTACTGTTTATTGCAATACCCTAAATGTTGTCACACACTTTAAAATATTTATTATCTTCGACATATCGCTCACCGTACAATTTAATGGACGACCACAAACAGTGAAGATACTATATATTTTACCTTAATTAAAGGATTTTTAAAGAATTTAACTCGCTATAATATACGAGTATATTATCTTCAATGTGTTTGATGAGTTTAACTCTCAAAATCAAAGATGAAAGTTGTTTCTGGAATTAGCTGCTCGTTACTGAATAAAACTCCCGATTTCTTATTAGAAATGGCATCATACAGTATTCCTAGTCGCTATAATATCATTCTTTCTCCCGTAGACACATAGGAGCAGCCACAAAACTTGACACCTACAAAAATCCCTCACCCCAATTTATCAGCATTAAACATTTTCACATAAACATGTTCTATGCCTACGCAAAAACGTACCAAGCGTTATTATCAACCGGTCCGTTGATTCCATTCACCCGGGGCCGAATAAATCAACGCGAAAGCCGAAAGCCGACAATAAATTTGGTCCCAATCCTGGTCATCGTGGACCCAAAAGGCGTTTTAGCGCTAACCCAGGGACGGACCTTTCCGCTAAATAAATCCCTTATCTGCATACGGCAAACCTTTCTAGGGTCCAGCTTAATAAATTCAGGTTGGGCCTTGCGAACTTTTGTGTTGGAAGTTTATAGAGCTGCTGAAACTGTGGCGAATTTTTCTTCATATTTTTCCGGTCGAGAGGACTAGAAAAATATGAAGAAAAATTCGCAATTTTGTGTCTGTTGTTTTATGGTGAGAGATATAGGGCGTATTATGTATTATTGGCACAGAAAAAAGAGCATACCTACTTATATTTTAATAAGTCCACTAACTTTAAACTGCCTTTCTGGTTCTTGTTACAATTGCAATGCTCTCCGACTATACAAACGTGAGTTCTATTAGGTAGAGTCTGCTTTACTTTTCTGCCTTTGGCACCTACTTTACGCTATCTTTTATAGGAGTGTAGTTATGAAGTTATAAAACTTCTTTCAATGGCATTAAGGGCTTGCCAACCTTTCTAATAATTAGATATTTGTATGTGGAGTAACATAGTTACTCTACATACAAAAGAACGTCGAACAAAAATACTAAACATACCGGTTTAGTATTTTTGTTCGACGTACCAACTCTAGAGCAATACTTTCGGCCTGCTCATTTGGAAGGCGGTCGAGCGGGTGCGCTCCCAAATCAATAGTAATTCTGTGGGTAATCCCTCGACCCACTGAAAAATATACATACCTATAGCAAGCCTATGTAAAGTTTATTGAGTTAAATTACTCTTGGATATAACTTTTGTTCTCATGTCGCTGGCTATGTGGTGGGAAATGGAGTGGATAAGAAAGTTGGAGCTCGTTGAAAGTTGCTGTAGATTTCATGGAATTCTTTAGATCATCTATTTACTCAATAAAACTTGTTATTTAGGTCATCCAAAGGAGACAGAGTTTGGAAGTTCTAAAGGTGTTTTAAGCACTTTTTAAACTAACATAAAATTTCGGTAACATAAGCGAAAATATTATGACCAAATAAAAGAGTCGTTAAAGATTGGTAACAAACCCCAAGAGTTTTAAAAACGTGTATCACTGTTCGCCATATTTTTAGACAAACTAGAGTGTGCAAAAACAGACCCCAAATTAAAATGAAAGGGTTAAGCTCCCCTCCTAAAGCATCTATCTCCCTCGTATACAGGTTACAATAGACCTTTTATCTCCCTCTTGAGCTGACCGCTTGACCATTGGCTGATGAAATGGGTTCACGCACACAAGCTCACATTTTTGTTTACACACTCGTATGTTTGTGTGTCGTGGGCGGAGGAAAAAGTATTGTAGGTAGGGATTGCAAATGGGATTTTGGTGGGATCAAGCAAAACATTTTTGGGGGTATCACTATCCAGAGAACTGCCCGTTAATGAGTTCTTCGATATGAACAGAATAACATCTTCTCAAAACCATACCTAAATAGTGTCGTTACTAACCCATATTTGCAATATTAAATTGAAAAATGCACACGCTGTACCAAATTGCACAAACAATGTAGGTTGAACACATTTTACTTGCAGGCCTGCTACCAGTACTTTCATTTCCTACCCCTCCTATAAAACATTAAGATCTTTGTCATGAGAATGGATCCCGTCAATAGTGCCTCCTACGAGTACCTTCGCCAGGGTACTTTCCTACTACAGAAAAAGAGTAACTGAGCCAAAATCTCGATAAAATATCTATCCATACCTCAATAAAAACGCCTAATGACACATCGTATCTCGAGTACCGCTGTATAATGTTTATTCCACGTTATCAGCAGCGGGCCCTATCCCGGAGGTCCCGAACTGTCCCTAACCTAAAACTTTAGGGTGGAAGGGTACTTTAAAGTGATCTAACAGATTTCGAGCCACTACACTAGGAATATAACTGGGTAATGCTGGGTATTCCGCCATTGTATGGGTTGGGTCACTAATGTGGCATTAGTATCTGGATTCGTTGGTAGGTATGTAAGTACTTGCTGTAACTGTAGGCAATAAAACATCTCTCTATCTAGGTACATTGTATGTTATAAGAGAAAGAATTGTAGTCATGAAAGTCTAAACAAAACGCTACGACCGCTGCTACGAAGTGCCACGACTGCTACGACTGCTACGAATTTATTTGTTTCGTTTCATAATTTAATTTTTCATTTTTCATTAACCATGGTTTCTTATTATTTCATGTTCTAACATAGCATCATGATTGACTACTGAAACACATGTAATTTATTGTAATTATTGAATTTAGCCCACTATGATAATAACACCCAATTTTTGAGTAAGAAGTAACTATTAAATGTTGTGGCTTTTTACTGTTACCTACCTATATTTTCAGCTCTCGCTGCAAGAGAGATTTTTCAGGAAAATTAATGTTCTTCATGAAGGATAATTGTTTACGTAGAGTGGGGATTTATTTAGTCGGAAACGTTGAACCTCCGTGCTTACGATCAGCTTGTTAAATGTGCGGACGAAAGTGTCTATTGCAACAAAGAAGGCTGTGGAGTAGAGTAGTGTTAAAAATATCTGAACGAATAAACACTGTTATTCTTATTTCTTTTATTATTGATGGGTTTATTGATGGGTACTGTGTCTGCTGAAATTAATATTATTTCTGAATGACGAATGATGTAAATCCAGGGAAATTAATTACTAAGAAAATTGACTACGTATTTAAATTGTCCGCATATTCTAATCACAATTGATCGCGACGATAGGTCGTGGTGAAGTTAAATGAAACGCTAGTGGACTGTATAACATGTAAGTATGTATATTAAGAAAATGAAAGGTTTTGAATTTGCATTTGAATTTGAAAAGACGCGTAAGCGCAGCCGTGCGTGGAGGCGTGCATCAGCTGACTAGTGTGACGCGCCCGCTCGCAGACCGCCGTGCGGCCGGCTTGCTTGCTGCTGTCCCGCACCCCTCGTTCACTGCCGCCAGCGCGCGGCGATGTTGAGATGGTCTCAACAACAATAAATTGTCAATCTTTGAGAGTTGTATGAAATGGCTATAACACGTCAAATTGACGTTGTTGCCTATTTGCTTAACAGTGAATTTCCCGGACTGAATAAAACCATCCCACGGTTATGAGCGTTCATTCTAAAAGTTGGCAACATCGGAAAAAGCTATCAACTATTACGAGTAACCTGTTTTGATTAATTTGGCAATATTACTGTATGGAAATAGGAAATATCGCTCACTAGTAACCTAAAATATTAATAATGAATTACAATTTATATTACTGAATTTGATGTTGTAACCGTTTTAGGTGTAAAAAGAGCATTTGGAAAGTTTCCAAATACAATTTTTTAAACTAAATATTGGGTGTTACGGTATTAATTATTGCATATAATAATCAATATTTTTGTTCACGAGTTAGCAATATCTCATTTTTCCATACAGTAATATTGCCAAATTAATCAAAGCAGCGAAATGTTTGACAGCTATTTGCGACGTTGCCCACTTTCAAAATGCACGCTCTTAACATTATGCTTTGGTATCTCTCCTAAACAAGTTACCTAGTGATATTAGGTATTCCCAGCTATAACATTCTCAATTTTCATAAATATCGGTTTGCATAAAGCTACATAGAATGCCCTGTCATACTTAGTAGTCAACGAGAGTGGATTGCTAATATCTATAAAACACAGTCGACTCCATGCTTGTCTCTGTGCTATCCATTTCCGTGAGTCCGCGGCGCGTGTTTGGTCACTGCCTGAGATATACATATGGTGTGTTTAACTGTACCTGCAGGGCTGTCACGTGGAAGTAAAGAAAAACAAATATTATATAATCTAAGATTTGTGTGGAATTTGCAGATATCTATTAGTAAGTAGGTAAATCCATCAGTTTGCCAAAATATTTTTATACATTCTCAAAAAAGAGAAAAGAGATTATCAGATATCGTAAATAGGTACATATTTATAGACAGCGGCGATTGGTAATTTTCTTTTAGAATAAAATGTGATGTCTATGGTCGAAGTTTGACGAGACAAGGAAAAACATGAGTACCTACCTACTTCAACTTTAAGAAACTGAAAAAATCCATTTCTCCAATAATGGTACAGATTCTCACCTCTGATCATGCCCTCTAAACACACAAATTACACATCTCTATTGCTCTATTTAAATCAACCAAGCTCGATAAAAAGATCAGTATCAAAAAATGACCTAACCTGACCTATTGACCATTACAGAGGTAAATAACATCAAGTATATCACAAAAGGTCTTATTATACCGGACAAAAGATCAAAACTGTATCAAGGGGATGCTGTTAACGAAAAACCGGTTTTGCACGTCCACGCGTTATAAAGGTGAGATCAAAATGGGAACAGGGGATGCTGTAAGGTCAAAGGTCTTATAAGCATGGCTTTCTGTTACTAATAATGTGGTATTTTTTTTTTCTGAAATTTCATAATTATTTCATACCATAAGTAAGTGATCCTGACCATGCAGCCAAAATTCACACACCTCTTTTTGTAACCTCTGCCGATATATTCTGTAAAAATCTTACCGTCAAAAGTATGGTGAAGTGAACATGAAGTGAGCTGTCAATAGTGTCAACCCTTAGCATCAGGCGGAATGACAGCTCACTTCAAGCTTATTTCACCTTAGTATTCACAGAGATTTTTACAGAATAAACTGCTGTTGGCATCATACTCACCAAAATCAGATTCCAAAAGATCAACATCAAAAGATGACCTAATTTGACCCATCTATTGACCATAACAGAGCGAGTGTGCATCACAAAAGGTGTCTGATACAAGATCAAAAGTGTATCAAGGGGATGCTGTTAACGAAAAACCGGTTTTGAATGCCCACGTGTTACAAAGGTGAGATTAAAATGAGAACAGGGGATGCTGTAAGGTCAAAGGTCAAAATGGACAATTTAGTTAGAGGGGCATTTTTTTTGAATAAGTTGATTTGAGATGGGTAATGAATCAATGAATATTAATTTGATGATTTGGTTAAGTGGCTTATTTGTAGATAATTGTTATAGTATTTCTTTTAGGGGAAGGTTGCATGAATATTTATATAAGTAAGTACATATATTAATTGACTGTTAAATCAACCCGTATAATATATTCCAATTACTTTTAAGACAAGTCTAAACGACAGTAGTGCATTTTGACACTTATTCCATGTCCATAAGTTGTCCTTTATTCAAAGTTATTGACTAAGTACTACGTAGAAGAAAATAAAACCCTTTGCGTCAAGTTAGAATAGGTGTAGGTTTGAAGGCAAGCCCTGAAACGGAATAGGCATATTTTAATGCAACATTAATTCCAATTACTTGTACTTAATATTTAGAAGCTGGTAGAAACTTCCCAGCGCTGATCTACTGGATTCGTTTACTCCTTAACCAATCGTTATTTCTGCTGAGAAATTTTATTTAATTTATATGATATGTATCTACTAAGTATGTATTAGTATTTACTTTCTTTAAGCATTACATCTCACCTGTATTTCCCCAAAGATTAGGCAGAGGTATACCTATATTTATAGTACAGCTACATTTCGCCAGTTATATTTAAGTCCCATGTAATAGGGGACAAGCCTATTGCCATCAATCGAGCACAACTCCAGCCTGCTACTGAGAAATTCCAGATGGAAAACCCAATAACAGTTTGACCGACCCGGGAATCGAACCCAGGACTTCATGCTCAGCAGTAGCGCTTGCAACCACTAGACCAACGAGGCAGTCTTTAGGCTGGTAGAATAAGCCTTAAACATTAAGTCCGCCTGTGTACAGTATTTTTTTACTTGTGCTTATTGTTTTAATTAATTAATAATTATTTTTGCCAAGAAACTCTTAAGTGCAAGCCCTAGCACAAAGTACGCTAGATAAGTAACGCGGTCCTCGCCACTGTCTTGATGTAACACATTTGTAACGGCCAGATGTAAACACAGATACGGCCGGCTTCATACAACACCCTGTATAGCAATTTCCCTTAGCATATGGGGTTGAGACGCCCAGAAATTGTTGCAATTTGTTTCTGATGGTGTATTTATATCTATTTATATGTTAATCGGGGTATGCTTTTGTTTTTGATGAGGTGGGCAGTGGAAGTGGTTAGCGAAGGATTCATTGTTTTAAATATAAAACTGTGTTCATAATTTCAGCCAAAAGACGTCCACTGCTGGACATAGGCCTTCCTCAAAAGGGGGATAATCGCCACGCTTGGCAGGCGGGTTGGCTATCGCAATATGGTGTTAAAATGTATAGAGAACACTGCTGCCCATTCTCTAGTAAGTCCCTTAGTCGCCTTTTACGACACCCACGGGAAGAAATGGGATGGTACTGTTCTTTACGTCCGGCACCACACGGAATAAACTGTGTTAATATATACTAATTTTGAGTAAGAATGAGTTACCCTTTTTTCCCATTTTTTTTTATATGAGCGAAGAAAATTGGATAGGTACTGTATTTACGTATCAACGTGCATATTATGAACAGACGAACAAAATATTTGGTATACAGGTATATTTATGCAAATGCTTTTGTATACAGGCAAAATAATTAAGACTCCCACAACATCATTTTAAAGAAGTTGCAAGTTAGCTATCTGTAGATGTATCGAATAGTTTGTTCGACATAATTATGTCGAACAAACTATTAGAACTATATGACGAATATTATTATGAACTTGTCACCACCTTACTTAATAGCAGTCTGCTATTAAGTAAGGTGGTGACGATTTCATAACAATATTCGTATACATAACGATACCTTCAAACTACAAATAAGATACTTCCCTATATTAGGTCAAACGGCAGTCATGAAACTGGAAACTCTCCAAATCATGGGACATCGGATGCAGGAACTAGTGGCTCTAGTGCGCTGGCTAATGAGCCGAATAGTTCTCTTAGCTACGCTTTGACATAAGTAAGTGTATAGTGAACATCAACCGCCATAGAAAGTGTAATGAAAACTTTTTCTCATAGTAAGATCCTACTGCAACTATCATGAGACACGCTGGCGGATCCAGGATTGTTCAAGCCTCCGCTGACGATAGGTTTAACACTAAAAAAGCACACAACATTTTACAACCCTCCTCGGATTACTTTTCGCAAATTAATAATAATAATAATCTTTATTGGAACAAAAACACATTTTACAAATTGATTGCGTACGTAAATAGCTACATTAGTTACAAAACTGTGTCGCAGCTATTAACAGCTATTAACGCCCACCTCCAAGAGGGATATAACAGCGTTCCAGATAACAGACATTAAAATAAAAATGACTTCGTTAGGTTATAGACTCCCAGAGATATCTCGGTGAATATACATGGCGGCCAAACCGGGGATCGTGAGTGGAGAATGAGTGGCGCGCGGATTCAAAATTCGTCGCGTTCGAAGAAAACTTGAAAACATAATACTTATTAAGTTATGACAATTGTACATAAAGTAGTGTAATACTTGCTAAAAAATTAATTTCTCACGGATGAACTTAAACGCTTTTGGGGGGGCCTTGAGCCCCATAGACCTATTCACGACTATTCATGTTTTCCACGTATTTCTTTTACATTTGTCTGTTTCTAAACTGAGCTTACGATTTAGGGCACGTGAACAGTACATCCGATCCGACTCTGAGAAATAACAGTCAGAATGAAATGTTCTAATCCGTCCGTTCCATGATTGTGCAATTCGAAAGCAGTTGTAATCGCAACATGTCTTGCCAAAAACGGTGACAGAAACTGCTACCCAAGCACTTGACAAATTCATTAGGGAGCACCTAATGAATTTGTCAAGCATACTCCATTTAAACAAAACATTTTGCATTAGAAAAATAACGGCTTATTAAGGACAGTTATTGTGTACCTAATATTGTTGAAATTACTGTCGTGTAGTGAGCTGTCACTGTCACAAATCGTCCGGTAGGATGCTAGGGATTAACACTATTTACAGCTCACTTCACGCTCACTTCACCTAAGTTTCACGTTGATCTTTTTACAGAATCGAAGAGTACAAAAAAAAAAATGTGGTAAATAGATTACATTGCTTTGTATCTATCGTGAAATAACGTAGTTTATTAAAGTTTACATCGAAAAAACGCTTTCTTTAAAAAAAAAATACGGTTACCCTTTAGTGATGACCGTTATTTTTCCTAATGTTATATTAAAGGCTTGTGCAGACTGGCGCGTCTTGTCGCGCGACGCAACGCCGGTAATTTGTTATATCTTGAAGTTTTCTTAGAAATTGTTTTATTAGAGTCGCGTCGCGCTGTCGTGTCGCGCCTGTTTGCGGTAGCCTTAAATGGAGTATAGTCAGATTTTAAGATGGATATAGTAGGGGGCAAGTCAGAAGTAACAAAACCAATATAAGTTGGCCTCTCATTCTATTGAAACACCGTACTACGCTAGGCCAGCTCAAGGTCAAACCACCAACTCCATTTCCAGAAATTACGTCTAAACCAAATTAAAATCTCGAACTGTAAATGATCCTCGCCCGTAAATTAATGGTTAAATCGCCGTGAGCCGATCGAGCTATATTTCAGTCCCTCACTAACCCGACAACCCTGCCCTAAATATTTAAATTACGCCAATGTGAAGTATTATTTACATTGTGTACATTTATAAGTATAAGGTTATAGGTAGTCAAGTGTTACTCTTCATACACAAAATAGAACGGTGTGGCCGCTACTGCTGAGCATGAAGTCCCTGGTTCGACTCCCAGCTCGGCAAATTATTATTGGATTTTTCCAACTGGAATTTCTCAGTAGCACCCGGAGTCTAGATTTGTGCCCGGTTGATGGCAATAGGCTCGCCCCCTATAACATGGGACTTACAACATAACTGGCGAAACGTGGGTGTACTACAGGTACACCTCTGCCCAACCCTTCGGGGAAACAAGGCGTGAACTTATGTAGAACATTACCTACCACTAAAGCTAAGCGCACATCACAGTCGCAACGGCCCGCAGTACAGTTTCATACAAACAAATACGGTTCGGCCTGCCTGTAGTGTAGGTATGAAAGAGATGAACAAAGATTTTTGCATTGCGTTGCGTTGTGGGGCGGCCGGCCGGTATTTCCTTTTGCCTAACGGTCTTTTTTTCTATCCTGTATATTCCCGATATGTACTTAACTACTGTACTCATCGGACTTACTTAAGACGCTGAAAAGAGCAGATTAGGCTACATAGAAAAGAAAGAGAAGCGAGATGGGACCACGCTTCTAATTTATCGTAAAATATGAAACAATTACCTATTTACACAAAAGTGAGTTTGGAATCGAAAATAAAACAAGAACAACCGAGTTCTGTATTCAAATATGTTATCTTGTTATGAATTAAATACCAACGTACGTTGATATTTAATAGGTACAGATATTTTGGATTGGAAGTCAAGGAAAAAGGTTAGTTTACCGTTAATTTATATCGAGATCTTTTTTTCAAAACGAGTTTTGGTAACAACCAAATTCTGAGAAATATGTTCAAGATTAACATTTATGTATTTTTCCCGCTACCATAAACTGTATAAAAATTTGCCTTTTTTTTAAAGACAAGCCTGCTTAGATCATTAGCCTCTTGTTAGCGCCTTAACACTGTTGCTATGAAATTGGCTTCGGCTCACAGGATCGATTCCAGCACAGAGCTAATATTAGTGATGGCCTACCAGTTCCTATAAAGTTTCATTCACGTCTGCGTGGCAGATTACATTTTTGTAAAGACACACAAAACAAAATAACAAAATGGGCCAATATCTTAAAAGTTAAAACGTTGTACTAAAATAAGGCCTCAGTTATTTATCGATATTTTCATAATTCATTCGAGGGACACACGCGACACTTTTTATTTGCCCTCCTAGTATAAGATTCATGATCTCATGAGATATCGGTAGACCTTCGAAGCAGTGGATGTGACAGCCTCTTTTTATGATAAAGAAATAAATGGTGTATGTAAATGGTTGTACTGAAAACTTTGTCATAAATAAAAGGTCTTTTTTTGGGAATTAGTATTCAAGTTGGTACCGTAGTAAGAGAGAGTGGAAGAGAGTGGTTCTTGTAAGCTTGTATAAAATCCAATAGACAACGTATATTTAGTAACTTAATCCGCGTAACTGTTCTTAAAGAGTCATAAAGAACCCTGTAAGAAATCGACACGTGTTTCACCTCTCAACGAGGCATCCTCAGGAAGGCGATTGACTTGTTGCGAACTCGGACCCGGCGTGTGGACACGTCAAGCGTCGAGCGCGTTACGCGGATTAAGTTACTAAATATACGTCATCTATTGTATTTTATAATGGATATCCGCAAAGCCACGCCTGAAGCTTGTATAATTAAATCTAATGTCAAATGTGATGACTAATCATGGTGACATGGGTAAAATCTAATGTCGATAAACGGTTTTTTATTTTAACTTAATGTAAAAGCGGAGCTCGCTCGCCCAGAGCGAGCGAGCTCCGCTCTGGTGAAAATAGAGAATGCTCATTTAATAGTGCAGGATAGTTCATACTAATTCCATGCTGCCATGATAGTTGGTACTTACTAGTTCCATGCTGCGATGTCATTATTCTAAGCTTGTTCTAAACTTTGGGCGACTGAGCTCTGTTTGTGTGAAAATACGGAGAAAATGAATTTTCCCAGAAATGAGACCTAGCTAGATCGATTTTTTGCCTCTGTCAATAGATCTGCCTAGCTTTTTCCCAACTATGTTGCTGTCAGCTCCCAGTCTAACCGGATGCAGCTGAGTACCAGTATTCATGGAGCGACTGCCTATCTGACCTCCACAACCCAGTTACTGGGTAACACAATACCCCTTTGGTAAGACTGGTTGTCAGACTTTCTGGCTTCTGACGACCCGTAACGACTGTCAAAAATCCACGAATGACAACCGGGACCAACGACTTAACGTGCTTTCCGAGGCATGGAGGAGGCTTGGTGTCTAAAGATGTTCACCCATCCACTGACCAACCCCGGCAAGCGTAGCTTATAGCTGATGGATCGACCCGTGCGGCTGTTATTACTTAGCCACGAGCGAGCATTTTTTGCCCCCGTAAAGCCCAATAATGTAACTTTCATCGAAATCGTTAGAGCCGTTTTTGAGAACGTGATTACAAATATGAATATAAATATATATTCAAATATTGCTTGTTTAATAGTATAGGACTAGCTGTTTTCCGCGACTTCGTTTGCGATCCAGGATGTAAAGTAGCCTATGTCCTACTCCAGGTCAAGGTGCGCCAAATTTCATCGACATCCGTTCAGCTAAAGCGTAACAAACAAACTCACTTTCGCAGTAATAATATTAGTTTGGATGTATAAATGAGTGTTATAATAAAATTATGATAAATTAATTGCTTGTCTTGACATTAGGTTGGATAGTAGTTGACTAAAAAAACAAACCTGAAAATAATGTCTTAAGCAAAAACCTGAAAAGAAAATGTTAAGCAAAATAGTCTTACAATGTCCTTTTTTATTTCTATAAACTTTATTTATGAACTGCCCAGGAAGAAACTGTAATTATTTTACCCCAAAAAATACGTGTAAATAAATGAAATTTGGATATTTCCACCACGATGCAACATAACAGCTAAGTAGGTACTATTCACTTAAAAGTATTGTACGCGCAAGCAATAAGATAAAAAATATTATCTGTACACGAACATATTATGTCCAAATCTTCCCCGCAGACTTATGTGGGTGGTTGGGTGGTATTGGCGATGTGGGGTTCGATACCCACGAGGAGACACGGATGGTTTTGAAATGTTGACGTAACGAACGGTTTAAACCAGGTTTATTCTGGAGCTACAGATCCTCAAGATACACAGGGTCAAATAAAATAAGCAAGCGAAACTGGACAAAACAAAATTCTAATTTTTTAGGGTTCCGCACCTCAAAAGGGAAAAACGGAACCCATATAGGATCATTTGTGTATCTGTCTGTCTGGCTGGCTGGTTGCCCGTATGTCACAGTCAATTTGCTCCGAATCAACTAGACCTATTTAGTTGAAATTTGGTACACATATGAATTTCTGTGACCCAAACACGGACGTGTAACGTAAATAAATGAATTTTTCGGGGGTTAATTGGAAAATTAATTAAAAAAAAAGGTATGCAAATTGTATCTTGTGACATATCAAATGGAAGGGATTCTTGATTCTTCCGAGGATCTCAAATTATATTTTTTTATAATTTTAAAATAAATACTTTTAAAGATATTTATGAAAATTGACCATTCCCCCCTTATATCCGAAACAACTGAGCCAAAATTTTTGAAAAAAATGCGGACAATGTTTATTTACTCATTGATTACAGGAAAACTTATAAGAAGTTTATAGTCTTAAAATAACATGAAAAATCTCTCAATATTGTGCGAATAAAAGTTCATTCGCAATTGGAATGTACAGGAGATCATGTTTTTCAACTACAATGTTAAGTATGTTCATGGGATAAATTCATCCCAACTACGGAACCCTTCATTGTGCGTGGTCTGACCCGCACTTGGCCGGTATTTTTTGTATCATCATGTATACATATCGTTACCTATCTTTATGTCTACGGAGATTTGCTAGATACTTAAATTTTACCTTGTATTGTAGCCGGGCAGGCTACAATACAAGGTAAAACTGTACCACATACCACCCCTCGCTGGGCCCGCGTGGTGGATTACAGCCCACTCCGTCCCACAGAAAGAGGAGGCCTGTGTCCCAGCAGTGGGAACATTATAGAAGAAGTGTACTCGATAATAGTGAAAACAGAACTTAAAAATAACAAGTGGTTTTCAAGTAATAACCATTTTTATTACCAAAATTTAAATAACGAACTCAGAGAAAAAACACAGTGTTAGCTAATTGGAAAGAGTCGCGTTCTGTGTCGTTCTGTGTCAAACGTAGCGAAATCGCTCCGTCTACTGTGTACACAGTGACGCTCGGTGTGCCCTAGTTGGAAAGGATCGCGTTCTGTGTCGCTCCGTGTCACTGAGCGTATTGTTGTTATACACAACTGGCTGACCGCGAGTCTACGCGTTGGGTATTTATTACGTACTTATTACTGCTTAATAATGTCTACATCGGCTGACAAATTAATTATTTGGGGATGCTGTATTGGTGGATTGGATGAAGGAAATTATCGTAATTGTGCGATTTGTGAAAAAGCATTTCACCTTGCCTGCTTAACCAATTACGACGGGGAGCTACTTGCCTCCAAAGCTTGGAATTGCCCAGCCTGCTCTAGCAAAAGTCCTAAAGTGCCCAGGGATAATAATGCGCCTATTCGGTGCAATGCTAATGTTACCATGAGAAGCGCTAAAAGACCAGCACTGCACTCACCCCCATATTCCTGTAATACCTTGACAACTGATGACATCCGTAATGTTGTACAAGACGTGCTGCAAGATCAGCTAAGCAGTATGCTCTCAAAAATCAATGATAGCATAACCGCACTAATGAGTGAAGAACTTCGATTAGTGAAACAGGAACTCAAAAGCGCAAAAGATTCGATGAATGCTGTAAAAACCCAAATTGGAGGCATTGTCACTGAGCACGTCGAGGTCAAATTGGCTATAGAGAACCTGAAGACTCAAAACTCTACTACGCAGCACGCCATCGCGGAACTGAGCACTAGACTACATCGTCTGGAACAAAACTTTCACAGTAAGCCACTGGCATCTTCTTCAAGCAGTACAGAGCAGGACATCTCAACTAAGCTACTCTCTGAACCAGCTCCCCCTTATGCCAGCTCAAGTGAATCCAATACCGATTCTGCGCCGGCTGCAATGGTGACGCAGACTGCCTTTTCTAATTCACAAGTATCAGATTCCCAGGAATGGACGCGAGTAACAAAGAAATCCAAAAATCGTCGCCCAGTGTCAATTCAAGGAGCTGCTGGCCCTAGTGTAACATCACTCAGGGCCGTGGAAGCTCGTAAGTACTTACACCTATGGAACATGGAGTCTACAGCCGATGAAATTAGAGAATACCTTCGCACTTTATGTTGCACTGATACTTGTACCATTGATGAACTCACTCCGAAAGGAAACTACAAGTCATTCAAAATTGGCGTTCCCATTGCATGCTATGTGCGCTGCTATTCCGCAGATGTGTGGCCAGTAAATGCAAGAATTAAGGCTTGGATCAACTATAGGAAACCGGCCTCCGTCCAGTCTAACAACCAGCGTGTAGTTGCCCCACAGCCCTTTCATGAACAGCTTACCCAGACGGACAAGGCAGCATAGTGCTGGTATTGTGACCGGCCCTACAGCAACTTTCAGACCAAGCACCAGATCTACAAAAATTAATTGTATATACCAGAATGTCCGTGGAATTAAATCAAAGCTCCGGATGTGGCGCAACAATCTGCACATAACTGAACAAGATTTAATAGCGGCCACAGAGACTTTTTTGGATACCTCTGTTGAAGATACAGAAATCGTCAATAGTGAGTGGAAGGTCGTGTTAAGGCGCGACAGAGGTACACCTTGTGGAGGCGTGCTGCTTATGGCGCGCACCCCCATAGACCTGCGCCGTCGACGTGAACTTGAGACAGACTGTGGTGAGGATCTCTGGTCGAGTTTCACGTGGCATGGTTCCCCTGTTTACGTGTGCGTTGTATATATAAAACCAAGTGCCACCGATAGCGATTATATGACCTGGTTTACAAAAGTGGAAAGTTTTATAAATGACTTAAAAGGAACAGTTATCATCCTAGGTGATCTAAATTTAAACAGTGCTTCCTTAAATGTTCGTAATTATTATTCTTATTTTCTAACATTTTCTAATGTGTGTGAGAGAAACATTGTTGAGAATATGCATGGGGGAATGTTGGATGTTGTTTTAGTTCAGGAAAGCGCAAGCTTACTTGACGTTTGTGTAACAGCAGTTGAAGGTTTGGTACCCCCTGATGCGTATCATCCGCCGTTGGACATCCAGGTAAAGTTACAGTCATCTGATGAAAGTGAAAGACTTGAACCCAGTAATGTCGACCGTAGTAGGGACTGGAATTTCAAAAAATGTAATCGCAATCTACTTTACGAACTTCTTTCTGAGGTACCTTGGGATGCAGTTATATCATCCAATGACGTTCGCACTAGCACTCAGGTTTTCTATGATATTATTTACAGCTTATTTGACGCTTGTATCCCTAAAAAACGCCGAAACAGAAAGATAACTAGAAGATATCCTACCTGGTTTACGTTGGACATTATTCGGGATATCCAGGTAAAAGTTAAATTGCATTCCACCTGGAAGAAGAGTAAATGTGAACTAATATATAAGCAATTCTCTGACTATAGATCTAGCCTAAAATCTCGTATATCGACTGCTTATGATGCTTACATTAGGTGCATCGAAGGGAACATTAAGAAAAACCCCAAAGAATTCTGGCAGCATATTTCTAACCTAAGATCAAAAGGTGGGTTTGAGCCTAACGTATCCCATAAAGGTAAATCTCACAGTGGTGTAGCAGCTGCTGAAGCGTTCGCAGAATATTTCGCGAGCGTTTTCCAAACTGAAGTACCAAAGTTAGACCTCGAGAATATAGCCAATCCAAGCAACTGCAATATTAGTAATTACATTAATATACTAAACTTCGCTGAAAGTGATATAAGCACTGGAATAAATAAAATTAAACTCAACAGTTCTATCGGTCCTGATAATATTCCCCCGTGGTTCTTAAAACAGGGAAAGGAATTTCTCATTCGGCCCCTAAGCCACATTTTTAATTTAGCACTAAAATCTGGAGTCTATCCACCACCATGGAAGATATCACGTGTGACTCCCATACCGAAATCTTCAAATAAATCTTCAGTCGATGAATATCGTCCAATAGCGATACTATCTTCTCCTGCGAAAGTTTTCGAGAATGTCCTACATCAAGGAATTTACAAGCAAGTGAAACAGTACCTGTGCAATGAGCAGCATGGCTTTCGCGAAAAAAGATCAGTTAATACTAACTTACTTACTCTTGTTAATTTTATCTCTACTAGTCTTGATCGCAGACGCCAAGTAGACGTTCTTTACTTTGATTTTCAAAAGGCGTTCGACAGAGTCAACAATGACGTCTTGCTTTCTAAGCTCAGTGCGATAGGTGTTGCTCCAGGGCTTCTACGGCTTCTTGCAGATTATTTGCGGGACCGACAACAATTTGTCAGATTAGGACTGTACGAGTCACTCCCGTACCACACTCGCTCGGGTGTGAGTCAAGGTTCGGTAGTCGGCCCTCTCCTTTTTATTTTGATGATTAATGACCTCCCTGATGTGGTTACGAATGCCAGAACCCTCTTATACGCTGATGACCTAAAGCTATTTTATGAAATAAATTCTGAGCTCGATTGCCAAGCTCTGCAATCAGACACTGATTCAGTATATAAGTGGAGTTTAGAAAATAAAATGGAATTTAATCAATCAAAATGCTACGTGATGTCTTTCGGTCGAATGCGGCGCCCAGTCAAGTTTCTATACAAACTGAATGGTGATGCAATTACAAGAACTGATTCCATGAAAGACCTGGGAGTCATATTCGACCGTAAGCTCACTTTTCACGACCACATCACATCAACTGCAAAGGAGTCCTTTGGGCGCCTTGGCTTTGTTTTAAGGAACTGTCGTGACTTTCATAACCCCCACGTTATCAAGCTTGTTTTTGGGGCATTGGTCCGTAGCAAACTCGAGACTAGTGCGTGCGTATGGAACCCTTTTGAGAAGCAGTATGCTTTAGCTTTGGAAAAAGTTCAGAAAGCATTCCTTAGATACCTTTACAAGCACTTGTACGGGTTTTATCCTTTCTTGTATCCCACTAAATTCCTGTTGGGTTGCTTAAGTTTCAATTCTCTAGAAGTAAGACGGTCGCGCGATCAGATGACTGTAATATTTAAAATTCTTAGGGGGATTATTGATGTTCCTGATCTGCATAACGAAATCTGCAATCTATTTGTCCCAGACAATTACTGTCGTGGCAGGAAACACCGCTTACTGGCTGTTCCAACTTGCCGTACTGTTGCACACTCCAAGTCACCTATTCCTCGGACATTAGCCGCTATTAACGCTCTCCTGAACTCAAACACAGATATTGATATGTTTGCGGATGAATGGAAGATGATGCTGTCAGAATGTTTGAATTTTTGTGAGAAGAATGCATGAC
The DNA here is from genome assembly GCA_914767755.1 of Agrochola circellaris. Classification (NCBI taxonomy): domain Eukaryota; kingdom Metazoa; phylum Arthropoda; class Insecta; order Lepidoptera; family Noctuidae; genus Agrochola; species Agrochola circellaris. Next base: position 5,867,893 of record OU611853.1, read on the forward strand.
TGTGTTAAATAAATTATGTATAAATAGTGTAATTGGCTTCGGCCGTTCTATTTAAATAAATAAATAAATAGACTGATTATGCTGTGTCATATGATCTGCATACAAAAATATCAACACATCTGGAAAATTGATTGTTTATCTAAAATAACTTAATTGATGTGCTATTTAAAAAAAACGTGACCGTCTTATGCATTTTTGTCAGTATGTTACTTTAAACAAGTTCCAGTATAATATTTTAATTAAAATCATCGTTTACAGGCTCTTTCAATTGACAGTTTTCTAACAATATTTACAAAAGTGGAGCAGCTGTATTGCGATCACACGCTACAAAAAGTCACTTTCTATCCAAGCCAGCCTTAAGTAATGAAGTCTCATTTAATACATTAAATGGAAAAGTACCAACCTACTAACATACCTACTAAAGGTAACCAAGCAGGTTGCTAAGGTCTTCAAAGTACGTCGCCTGTCCTTCTGAAAGGGGGCTTTGAATCAAGAGATATTATAGTCGGGCTCTCGCATAGATCTCGCCGAGTCGGCTTGCTTCTATTTTTATTTCCCAGAGATGTACTGTGAGGTGGAAAAATCGAGAAGCAAAATGGAGTAAGTTTAAGACTTTGGAAAATGGGGGTTATGATTATTATTTATTTGTACTTACTTCACTATATTATTGTTCCACTTGTAGTTGTTTCAGTAGATAATTTTGTATGAAAGAGCCATCAAATATCTTTGTTTAAAAGTTGAACTCAAACAAACAAACGATGTATAAACAATGAAAATTATGATGAATTATTATGATGAATATTATTTTCACTTTTTTGTTTTTTGTGTTTCACGAACTGTGTCCAAATAAACATTATTCTTTCTTTCTTTCTTTTCTTTATGTAATGTGACATTTTTTTAAATTGGGTAATGTATTGTGAAATTGAATATTTGCAATTAATTTATTTAATCAGACATTTTGTAACGTTTTTAGTGAAGGAATATTGTGACATTTTTAATAATTTAATGTATTTTTAATTTAAATTAAATATTTGCACACCACATGTAATGGTAGAATGTAAATGGGCCACATATATAATAACATCATACGACTTTGTACACCTAAATTTTGGCAAATAAAGTATTATTATTTTATTATTTAACACAAAGCATTTATTTCAAATAAACCAATTCCAGGCACTTTTGAATTGACAAAGGGGTCGGTTAGTCAGAAAGATGAAGCTAGATGCCCATTCCAAAACGTAGTAGGTTCCTATGGAGAAGAACGGGCAAGAAACTACACGGACACTATTTTAAGTCAAAATATTGGTTACATCATTGGTGTTGAAATGATACATGTGAGAACAATGTAGAAAGACGTGCACGTTACAAATTATAATATCCTACTATCCTACTAATATTATAAATGTGAAAGTTTGTATGTTTGGATGTTTGTTACTCAATCACGCAATAATGGCTCAACGGATTTGAATGAAATTTGGCACACAGGTAGTTAATAACCTGGATTAACATACAGGATACTTTTTATCCCAGTAGTACGTTCCCGTGGCATAATTTCCGACCGCCAAGCGGGTGAAGCCGCGGGCGAAAGCTAGTTAAAAATAAAACAGTTGTATCGTTTTGAAATATAATTGCTACGCCGTAGCTCGTAGGTCTATGCGTAGCCAAATAGAACATAACATTACGCCTGTATTCATTGAAGGGTAATGCAGAGGTGTACCTGTAGAACTAGAGGTTACAAACTATTGATGCATAAGCACCTCTAAAATAAACCTATGATTCCGGTGTTAAATAACTGGGACACCAGTTACAATATTTACAAAAGGCAAACAACCATCAACAACAACAACAGTCCATCCAGCTTCCCTTTGACTTAACCAGCCATGAAAACACACAATCATAAATCCCGTATTCCAGACTTATGCCGGTGTGTTTCCCACCTCGCTGGAGAGCTCACATTATTACCGATAAGTACATGGGGCGGTGTGCTCCACACTGGATTTTGAATAATATATTATTTTCTTATGTAAAATGCCCGATTACTACCATCCCGGAGATTTTTGCGGCGGCACAGACAAAAGCTCCTTTATGGCACTTTATACGTTTTTGTTCTTAAATTTTTGTTATTTCACGTACGCTCGTGTGGGCCTCGCGAAATGAAAAAACTTTTTGTGTTCCAACTTAATACCTATGGAACACTTATTTTGTTTCAATTTTTGATCAGTTCCATTATACACGATCTTCTATCCAGACTAAAAGGTCATGTACTGAACTGAATGATATTTTCCCTAGGGTATAAGCCAATTAAATCCAACCCATTTCTCACCTACGCATGGTCACCGCGACCGAACGAACCCACCAGCGTAAAAAGAGGTATATTATTTTATTATCTGAAGCCAGGCAGGACGGAGAGACGGCAATATCACCGTATATAGATTCGATTTTCTACGTGAATTCGTTTGACGGCCTTCATAATGCGACATATAAAACTGGGGACTTACGGACCCCGAAACCAATTTCGGGTTATGACCCGACGACTCTCTGATAATATTCTCGGGTTATTAGGTACGGGTAGGAGTTTTTACTATGGCTATTTTTTCCGTCGACGTTGGATTATTGGTACCGAGTTTACGATCTGCTGTTCTTCCATACTCTTGGTGGCTTACATTTGTTTTATGACGTCATCTCTCCCGATACTCGCCGGGACACTAGTTTATTTGTTTCGGTACTATTTTACTCTTAAACTTTTGTGAGAATTTAATTCTAGTTAGTTTTATTTGTTAAGTTTTGGACGTACTGCTGTTCTGTAAACTGAAGTGAAATGTTTTATGGTAATTTATTGGAATTGTGCTATTATTGTGATATGGAACAGTGCTTTTATTATCAGGGATGTAAATTAATTTAAAGATAATAGGTACTAAATTATCCTATTTCAAGGTACTAAATTATCCTATTTCAAGGTACTAAATTATCCTATTTCAAGACTATTAATATATTTTCAACACCCCAATTATTACGTAACACACTTAACTAATACTATATTTATAATAAAATACAATAGACGACGTATATTTAGCTATATTTATAATTAACTATATTTATAATATTTATTATTATAAATATTTTTATATATAATTTTTTCTGTATTTAGTTTAAATTATTTTATATTTTATTTTTTATAAGTCTCTTATTTATATCTCATTGTATGCTGCCCTCGCGACGTCATCACATCAACGCCGGCTTTCGCTGAAAACCAGCGCTGGGGCTCTGTCTCGCATAAGGTCGCGATGACCGTTTTGCGTGGATGTGACGCATATTTTCCCCCATTTTGTTCATTTTTGTGTTTGTGTTCTTTCACGTGTAGAATCCGAAGGATTTTGAAAGAAATTCCTAATTCATTGCTTCATATATGTGAAAACCTCGTCTGCTCATCGACGTAAATAACGCAATAAATGTTGTTGAATTGTCATAATGTAGTATTGCAATTGTTAGTGTACGCAATTATGCTGATATGGAGATAATTACTATTGAATAAAAAAGAAAAAGTCTATTTTCAGCAAGCCGAGATCGTCTTCTTAGCTACTATAAAATAAAATAATTAGGTACCTTTTCCATTCATTGTTCGAGTCATCGCATCATATTGGTTTGTAAGAGCTTGTGGCTAAGTAACAACAGCTGCACGGATTGATCCTTCTGGTTAAGCTACGCTTGCCGGGGTTGGTCAGTGGATGGGTGACCATCTTTACATACCGAGACTCCTCCGTGTCTCGGAAAGCACGTCAAGCCGTTGGTCTCGGCTGTCATTCGGAGATCTTTGATAGTCGTTACGAGTCGTCAGAAGCCCGTAACTCTGACACCAGTGTTACCAATGGGTATCGTATTACCCACTTACTGGGTTATGGAGGTCAGATAGGCAGTCGCTTCATGTAAAATATTGGTATTCAGCTGCATTCGGTTAGACTGAAATCCGACCCCAACATAGTTGAGAAAAGGCTAGGCAGATTGATTGATTGCATCATATTGGTTCGTAACCACAATTCAATTTTCCATATTACTGCTTCGTCTGTCTAGTGGTCGCAATCGCTACTGCTGAGCACGAGGTCCTGGGTTAGATTCCCGGGTCAGGCAAAGTGTGATTGGGTTTTTCCATCTGGAATTACTCAGTAGCATGCGGTGCATGTAGTCTAGGTTTGTGCCCGGTTGATAGCAATAGACTCGCCCTCTATTACATGGGACTTAAACATAGGTAACTAGCAAAATATGGGTGTACTATATGTGCACCTCTGCTTAAGCCTGCGGGGAACACAGGCGTCATGTTATGTACAATGTTCACTGCACATACCACCTGTCTTGTTTACTCCACGTTTACTCCATCTCACCTTACGTTTACCAAGATTATACTCCTAACCCTCTGGCTGCTGTATAGTCACGTATCGCACACATGAGTAACAAGTACCTTGTCGTAAAGAATATGACCTTTTACTTATATAGATTGTACGTGATCTGGTGCTAAACGTTCGATGATTCGGTTTCGATATTTTTGCTTATTTGTTTTGTACGTTTCAGTGTTATTTGAGAGGGTTTAGGGGCTGAGTGGTTGTTTGCGTGTTGGCGTGTTTGTATCTCTAAATGTTGTCGTGTATTGGCCTGATGCTGTTGTAGACGTTGGTCGCTGAAATCTTCAAATCAATAGGTAGGTAAAGCTTTGTATTATGAATCTACCTATTTACTATGTAGGAACATCTTTATCCTGTAATCGTTAGTATACAGTTATGTCCTAATAACCCGCCTGTAATGACTTTACCAACTGTGTTGTTTAGTAGCATAAGCGTAGCATAAGCATAGCATCATCAGCCTATAATGTTCCCACTGCTGGGACACAGGCCTCCTCTCGGTTAGAGGTGGTGGGCCGTTATCCACCACGGGCCCAGTGTGGATTGGTAGATCTCACATGTCTTCGAATTTTTGGTTCTAGCATATGCCGGTTTCCCCATAATGTTTTCCTTCACCGTTTTGAGAACAGTGGTGATGAAATAATTTACACAAAGTGAAGCTCCTGTCTGGGTTCAAACCTACTACTTACAACTCGTAAGTCGCGGCCGTTACCACTGGACTACCACTGCTCAATGAGCCACTACTGCTCACTGGGCCACCACTGCTCACTGGGCCACCACTGCTCACTGGGCCACCACTGCTCACTGGGCCACCACTGATCACTAGGCCACCACTGCTCACTGGGTCACCACTGCTCACTGGGCCACCACTACTCACTGGGCTACCACTGCTGACGGGACACCAGTGCTGTTAAGTACTATATATACAAAAGTCCTAAGTATAGCAGCATTTTCTTGCGATGCAAAAAAAGTCTTACCCTTTTATTATTATACACTTATATTTCACGGAATGGGCAGTTTTCATCTCCCAATCTTATCAGCTATACAAAAAACATACAAAAATCACATCCATATACAGGCTGATGCGGAACAACGCCTACTTTATTAAAACACACTCTGTATTCATAACGCATCAGCTACACTATCACAAATAATATCGCCCTCGAAGATGCATTGGAAAAGAAATGTATCAGAAAATGTATAAAAAAGCTGTATTGTGACTGTAGGTTTTACGGATGTATCGATGACTGGATGTGACACTCATGGATAACGGTGGGTAAGTACTACCTATTTGTATTGTATAAAGCAACAACGACCAAAGAGTTATAATTGCATAGAATAATTAAATAGGCCTGCGATCATTTTTGCCTATTGTTGTCTAAGCATACGGTTATTAAAGCATTGGAGTGGAGTTCAAGTTTATAATTTACAATATGCTTCTGCCCGACTAGCACGTAAAGATGTCGCCGTCCTGCAGCCATCTGGCTCGTAAGTGTTACAGTAAGATTTTCAGGGTCTTGGGTCCATCTAATGAAGGCTTTACCAGCGCAACTAAAGCACCGTTCAGAATAATTTCTTTTATGAATATTTTTTATCAACCAAACGTGTTGCACATTTTCTTTGACAATGCATAGATAAGTTCTAGGCCACATACCACCATCACAAGTCAGATTAGCTCTTAATTAGAGCGAGCTCAGCATTAGGCGCAAGGTTACACTTAGTAAATATTAGGACCACAAAAATATTACAAAGAACGATCTGAATTTGGTAAGGATTTAAGAACCTTTTTTTTTTTTTTTTTTTTTTTTTTTTTTCGCTGAGAAATGCTTTATGCATCCCCGGCTCGTGGGGGACGAGTCGGGGTATGTGGGACTCCTGACTAAATACGCAGTATACCCACTAAAACTCAGCGGTGCTCCCGCATCGCCGTGATGGGAGGGCCATGGGAATCCGGCTCAGCCTTTACGTCCACAGCCCTCCCGGCGCATGCCCGCCTAGCTGGCGGGCCCCACAGGCCCCCCACCTGCGTGGTGGGGGGCTACGGGAATGGCCGGGAGCACCTGGCCATTCCCGTCCGGCACTGGTGGAGGCCTGTGCGATGCAGGCGAGGGTGCCCCCGCACCCGTTGCCTGCTGGCCTCCACCTGGGAGGAGGAGTCGGAGATGACCGTCGAACTGACGTCTCCTTCGACCCCTCCTCCGCCTTCGGAGCGGTGCCGCGTCGGGATCGTCCTCCCGCACGCGCTCCGCCGCCTCCTTCTGGGACATGACGTGCTCGCAGAAGGAGGCGACCGCCGCCCAGGACCCCTCGTCCCTCAGCATGGCGCCCACCACGCCGGGGAGCGAGAGGTCCAACCCGATCGCCGCGACGAGACTGCGGCGCGGCTCGGACCACGACGGGCACACCTCGAGAGTGTGCTGCGCCGTGTCCTCCGCCGCGCCACAGTCGTGGCACGACGGCGTCTCCTCCCGCCCGATCCGATGCAGGTACGATCCGAAACAACCGTGTCCGGACAGCACCTGCACCAGGCGGAACGAGAGGAACCCGTGCGGCCGCTCGAGCCAGTCCCGCAGGACCGGCCCGATCGCGTCGAGGGTTCGGCGGCCGAAGACCGCGGAGGCGAGGTCCGTCGTCCAGTGGACGACGATGGCGTCCCTCGCCTCTCGCCGGACGGCCTCCCGCTGTTCCGGGGCGAAGGGCTGACCCGCCGCCCTCCGCCCCGCCTTCCACTCGTACACTCTGGCGAGCACCCACGCCTCGAGTTCCCAAGGAGGGGTGCCGGCCAGAGCGCACGCCCCGGCGAAGCTCACCGTGCGGTGAGCCCGCGCCACCCGCTGGGCTATCGCCCTTTGAGGTGCCCGCAAGGCCGCGGCGTTCTCTCGTCTGTGGAGGGACTCCTCCCAGATGGGGGCCCCGTAGAGGGCCATGCTCCTCAGGATGCCGGCGTACAGTTGCCGGCATCGCGCGCTGGGCCCCCCCAAGTTGGGAAGGAGCCACGAGAGAGCGCCCGCGGTCTTCAGCAGGCGCGTCGACAGCCCGCTGAAATGCGGGCCGAAGCGCCACCTGCTGTCGAGTACAAGGCCCAGATATTTCATCTGGGCCTTCACCTCAATCCTGACGCCCTCCACGAAGATGTGGGCGCCAGGTGGCGGGGGGCGCTGCCGGGGACCGTGGAAGAAGACGGCCTCGGTCTTCTGCAGCGCCACCATCAACCCTAGGCGGCGGATCCTCCCTGCGACCAAGGATCCGCCCGCCGAGGCCAAGGAGGCCGCCTCCCTGAAACTCTCCCCCCGGGCGGTGAGGAGAGTGTCGTCCGCGTAGCAGACGACACTCGTGCCTCGGAGGAGAGTTCCCCGCAAGAGCCAATCGTAGCCGACGTTCCAGAGGAGAGGTCCTAAGACTGACCCCTGTGGCCGGCTTCTACGGCGTACCGCCGGACTCGGCCAGCCCTGTTCACCAGGAGGATCGCCCGATCCTCCAGGTAGCTGGCCAGCAGCACGCGCATGTAGCGAGGCACTCCGTGGAATCGGAGCGCCTCTAGGATGGTGGAGTGGGGAACGGAGTTGAAGGCGTTGGCAATGTCGAACGACACTGCCAACAACCCGTCCCCCGCCTCCATCGCATCCTTCACCTGCCCCTTGAGGCAGGCCAGCGCGTCCACCGTCGAACGCTCAGCCCGAAAACCGTACTGAGCGTCCGACAAGTCCGGCCCGATGCACCGCAGATGGCTCTTCAGGCGGGCAGCGATTATCCCCTCGAACATCTTACCGACCTCATCGAGCAGAACGATGGGCCGGTATGCCGAGGGGGAGTCTGCCGGGCGGCCCTCCTTGCGAAGGAGGCACAGCTGTCCCTCCTTCCACGGTTTCGGGAACCTTCCAGACGCAAGGCATGCGCTGAAGAGGTCCCGAAACCGCTCCTCCATTTGGGTGGCGGCGATCGCTACCACCCTCGCCGGGACACCGTCGGGGCCCGGAGCCGTCTTCTTGGCGCGGATATGGAGAATAGCCGCGCCAAGTTCCGACTCCGTGACGGGAGGGGTCTCCTCTTCCTCATCAGCTGGCGGAGCTGTCCTCTGCGGAGGGGCCATCGCTGGTGGGGTGAAGTCGTCCCTGCACGGGAACAGGGACTGAACCACCCCATCCAGAAAGGAGGGCTCCAGGGTCTCGGCCACCGGGGGACCAAAGGGGCGCAGCTTGTTCCGCGCCGCCTTATACGGTCTCCCGTAGGGGTCCGCGTCGAGACCCTCCAGCATTTCGGCTCTCGCGGAGTCTCTGGCGGCGGTGATGGCCCGATCGAGGACCAGTTTTGCCGCCAGGTACACCTCGTAGAGGTGGTCCTCGACGGCCTGGTCCCGAGGACGCCGCCGCCGACTCCGCGTGTATGCCCTCCTTGCCTCCACACAGGCTGCTCGAAGCCCCGCCAGCTCCGCCGACCACCAGTACACGGCCCGTTTGGGTGGTGGTCGGCCAGACCGAGGCATGCTCGAGTTGCATACCTCGGTCAGAGACTCCCTCAGTTGCCCCGCCACGGCGTCCACATCCGGCAGCCGGCTGGCGGAAGGCGGCGAAAGCCAGTCCTGGACGAACGCCGCCTCCCGCGCTGCCTCCCTGTCCAGGCGGGCGAGGGCCCACCGTGGGAACGGTGATCGCCCCGGGAGAGTCCGCGTCTCTCCGGGGCGACTGGTGGAGATGTCGAACCGCACGTAGCGGTGGTCCGACATGGTCTCCACCAGGTCCACCCGCCAGTTCAGCACGCGCGCGGCTAACGCAGGGGTGGCGAAAGTGACGTCCACCACTGAGCCACCCTGCCGCCGCACGCATGTCTGGACGCTGCCTCTGTTCAAGAGGCAGAGTCCAGAGGAGGCAGCCCACAGCTCGACTGCCCGCCCGCGGGCGTCGGTGGCCCGGTTGCCCCAGGTCACCGACTTGGCGTTCAGGTCTCCCAGCACGGAGACCTGACGCGGCGCCGCCCTGCCGACCACGGCGGCCAGGACTCCGAGATAGTTCTCGAAGTCCTGGAGAGGGCGGTTTGGGGAGAAATACACGCCCACGAGGGCGAGTTCTCCCCACGCGGCGGCCACGTATCCCGGTCCCCTCTCTAATAGCGAGAGGGGAGGGGAGTCTGTGGAAGACCGCGCCGCTAGTGCCACCAAGCCGTCCTCGTCACCCAGCCAGCTGCCGGGGACGAAGTAGGGCTCGGCGACCACCGCTACGTTCACCAACCACTCGGCCATGACCTGCACCACCAGGTCCTGGGCCGCTCTGCAGTGGTTGGCGTTCGTCTGGAGGATGCGGAGGTCGGAAATTATTATTCCGACATCGCACCCTCCTCAGCCGCCGCCGCCGCCGCTGGAGCTACAGCGGCGACGACGGCGGCGGCGGTGGTGGCAACAGGGCGAACCTGTGCCGGCACCACGCCCTTCTTGACGGGGGGCTTACAGCTCCTGCCCGTCATCCGGTGGCCCGCGGGGCGGCCACTGGCGGCACACGCCGCGCAGTGTGGCGCGGTGGCGGTGCACGCGGCCCACCCGTGTCCCTCCTTCCCGCATTGGAAGCAGGTTTCCCTCCAATCGGACTTGGAGGGACACGTGGCTCTGGTGTGGCCGAACGCGCAGCACTTGAAGCACCGCGCAGGCTGTGCCTCAAGTGGCCGGACCACCGCCGAGCTGAAGCCGATCAGCAGCCGTCCTCTGGTCGCCGCAAGGACGGCCCCGGCCGCGGCGACCGGGCACTCCACGCGGATGATGCCCATGCCGCGGCGGCCGAGCCTGATGACTCCAGCCTTCACCGCGCCGGCGTCGCAGCCTCCAGCCGCTGCGACGGCCGCGACCACATCCTCTTTGGCGACCGAGTCGTCCAGATCGGCCACCTCGAGGGCTGTGGTCTTTTCAGGCCTGGCGACCTTGGCCACGTCAGCGACGACCTCCCGCAGCTTCGCTGCGAAGAGGTCCGCGTTCGTGCCGCGCTGCTCCCCCGAAAACTCGAAAATACGAGCTCCCGTGAGAGTTCGGCGGCACGTTATTTTGCTGATCCCCAGCTGGGAGGGATCAGCATTCGTACGAGCCCGTCTCAGTACGGACTCGTACGTCTCGCCCCGCTCCGCGGCCTCCGGGGTGATGGTCACCACGACGGCCGCGGTTTTGGGAGGAACCAGCTTCCTCCCACCAGCTGGAGCCCGTTTGGCTGCTGGAGCAGCCGCAGCGGGCTTGGGGTCCGGCTTCTTGGCGTTCTTCCCTCTCTTGACCACTTCCGTCCACGACTGGTTGGACGGGGTGGTGGAGGGAAGAAGGGCGTCTTCCTCCTGACTGATCTGGGCTGGGGCTGGGGCTGCTGGAGCGGCCGAGGACCCAGGCGCCCCCACCGCGCTCGTGGTGGGGGTCTGAGGAGCCGCCGTGGTCCTCTTACCCTTGCCCTTGCCCTTTCCCTTTGAGGGCTGCCCTTCCGATACAGGGCCTGCTTGAGGCGCAGGTTCCGGCTCCCTCGGTTGGCGACTCTTGTCCGCCGCTAGCGGTGGGCGGAGCCGCTTTTCCGGCAGGAGCCGGTCCTCGATGCCTGCGAAGCAGGCCCTAATGAACGCCCTCTCCTCCATCACTACCTGCCTCAAGGCTGCCTCGAGGCTGGCAGGGGTGGAGGGAGAGGGGGAGGAGGAGGAGGAGGAGGAGGGGCCTCCTGTCACCGGAGCTGGGGCAGGCCGGGCCGTGGCTTCAGCCAGCTTCTGGTGAAGCTGGCTGACCTCCGCCTGCAGGCGATCCACCTTCGCCTGCAGCTGCCGCTTCTCGTCCGTGGCCGTCCGCTTGACCAGCTCCAGGACAATGCCGTGCATGCTGGCGGCACGGCATTTGAGGGCCTTCTGGAAGGTCCCCTTCAGGTTGGAGGATTTGGAGGCGACCTCCAGGACCTCCTCCCTGTCCTCCTCCGCCATGCGCGCCAGCTCTGCCAGGGAGTGGTCGGCATACAGCACATGGGATGCACCGTAGCCCGCCCTCGACCTGGCAGCTTGCTGCTCCTTGGCGGCAACCCTCTCCTCCAAGTCCGCTTGGAGCTGCGCCCGTTTCGCCAAATTAAGTTGGCGCTCGGCGTCCACAAGGCCCACGTCGTGGGTGAGGGCCGGAGAAGAAGAGGTCGAAGCCTTCTTGGGCTTCGACTTCTTCTTACTGCGGCTTGCGGTGGACTCCGAGGAGCCCTCGGACCGCTTCCGCTTGAAGCGGTCGCCGCTTTCCGCAGCGGACGTGTCCATGTTGGACTCTGTGTCCGAGTCCGAAGACTCGCCCGGCCTGCGGAACAAACTGGCCGCGGATCGTGGGCGGTCTGCTCCTCTCGGCGTCAAAACGCCGCCGGCGTGGCCCTGAGAAGGGCCGTTGGCGTGGCCCTGAGAAGGGCCGTTGGGGTGGCCCTGAGAAGGGCCGTTGGGGTGGCCCTGAGAAGGGCCGTTGGGGTGGCCCTGAGAAGGGCCGTTGGGGTGGCCCTGAGAAGGGCCGTTGGGGTGGCCCTGAGAAGGGCCGTTGGGTTGGCCCTGAGAAGGGCCGTTGGGTTGGCCCTGAGAAGGGCCGTTTGGGTCGCCCTGGGGAGAGCGACTCGGCACAAAACGGCCGGACGCATCGCGTGCCGGCTTACCTGTCATACTCGCAAATGTCCGCATAAAATTAAAATCACGATTTAAAAAGTCACAGCGCACTTTAGCCGCCGGTCTGCCACTCCGTTACGGTGGTCAGACACGGCGTTGCCCAGGGGATACTACGAGGAAGTATGCGCTGTGGGGGATCCCCCAAGGATTTAAGAACCTACCCTTACCCTACTCTACTAACTAACTACTAGTAACTAGGTAAAATTGTATACAAGTCAGCTGTTCTACGCGTCCACGCACGGCTGTGCTTGCATATTTTCTTGTTTGCCTTTTAAACGACACTGTTGTAATTTTATTTCTTTTCTACATTATACATGTTATACAGTCTCCACTTACCTTTCATTTTACTCGACCAAACAATTTTATGAATATACAATGTTCCTAGCCACTTCCAGTAACTCTATGTAGTAACAAATATATGTAGGCGTGTGCGGGCGAGCGTATGATTCTTGTAGGGAGATATGGGATTTTTCAGAGATATGTACCGGCCTGACTTTGCTTGTCCGAGGGGGTCGCTACGAAGATAGTGTCTGCAGTTTTAAAGAAATATACTGTGACGTATCTTCGTTATTTATCTAAGAAAACATAAATCAAGGAAATATGTTGAACAAAATGGCTAGAGAAGCGAGTCGTGTGTTAAAATACTGCGTGCAATGTTACGGGTTATAATATTTGTTTAATTTTATTTCACAAAAAACAGAAGTGACTGCTAAACATAAACACAAGCTCTAAAATATATATTATTTCTCAACCATAAGGAAAATTTAAAAAAATATTACAGTTTGTAAAAATTTTTGTTAGGTGAAGACCAGTGACTCTCAATTTTTTTTCTGTCAGCGTACCAATTAAGCGTAATCTATCATTTAAAAACCACCTAACCTTAACAACCGTACAAAATTCAAACAACGCATGGCGTCCATAATTTAATATTTAAATTACATAGCGGCCCCACGTTGGGCGCCAACAGGCGATTTTTTACTTTCAATTAGAATGACCCTCCTTTCTCTCTATATAAATTGGTCTGTCTACCCTCTAATAAATGATATCTGGAGAGCGACACGGTGTGGGAGGTACTCGTGATGGATGGTTTGGACACAAATGTGATTGGCTATTGCATTCATATTGGAAAAGTTTTAAAAATCGTTTTTAAAAGGATTCGGATTTAATTAAGGCGACAGCGTTTTGTTTTTGAGATGGTCTGTACTATTCTCCTTTTGATTCTAACTTTATGCCTAAATGAAGAGTGTGGTGCAGTTGGCAGAGTATTAGATGTTTATAATGACGACGAGCAAGTTCAAAAATAGTGACTAAAGGAACGAAGAATTAGTACATCACTATCGTGGCCTGCAACAAGGGCATTGATGAACGATTGTGACATAGGTGAGTCCATCAATGCTTGGTTGCGGCCAAGGCTTGTATAGTACTTTTATCAAATAATGCGCGGAAATTCAAACATAAGTAAATTAATTATAAATTCCAGAATCAATGACGAACAACGATAATTTCACATGCGCCAATAGATTCATTTGTTTCTTCTCTTGCAAGACAAATCGAAATTTAAATAAAATCTTTGATAAGTTACATACCTCTTTGGCTGTCATGTGTTGAAGTAAAAAGTTCGTTCCATTTTTAAATAGCACGACGGATATGAGTTTTCATAGTAATTTATTTGGACCACTACCGCAATTTAGATTTATCTCGAAGAAGCTTGTCAAAATAAATGGTCGAATTTCAGAGCATGTTTGAGAAAAATAAATTAACATTCAGTTTTGGTTAATAGAAGGCACGTGTACGTTCCTTACATTACACCTCGAAAAACAAAACTTTCATAAATCGAACTACTCAAACTCGCTGACGTCACATCTAACAAAAAATATTAACCCTATCACTGCGCACGGTTTTTATACACCTTCAGCATTTCTAAATCCTCTCTCTAGGGTGGGCTAACTCTATCTCGGGGGTAAGGGATTATTGGAAGAAAGCGCCGCTACGTATGGGATCCAGTCGCCATTGTCAATGAGATCGCATATGGCGCGAACATATTAAATATTCACCACTCGCTGAGAACGCTGAATGTTTACAGGGTTATAGTTTTGATTTTTGGGGTGGATCTGTAAATATGTATTGTATCTGTCTATTTTCAAACAATGTTTCGGATGGCGAAATAAAATGTGTAAGTAAATACGTGAAGATAAAAAAAAATTGATAAGGTTTTTAAAAAAGCTTATTATGTAATAAAAACAAGAACCGTATAATCCTAAAGCTTGTGCTCTCGTTCACGTTCACCGGTTAACCAGCTTCCTCTATTCATGTCAATATGCAAACGAAAAAAAAAACCTAGACCCACCTTTTACTAAAACCTCGTTCATTACAGACCACACACTTATCCCGCATCCCATCCGCCGGGTGAATGTGGATCAATGGCGTTTTTTTTATTCAAAATAAGTCCTTAAAAAAAGCATGCCACCCCAGAAGCCAAATGGCCCAGAATTTGTTTAAATTGTCACGTACAGACACCGCGCGGTTACACAATCCGCGAACGTTGGCGCTCAAACTTTTATTAATGAACCGTTATTTTTTTATTTAGAGTTTTGGTTGGTTTTTAATTGCTTGACTGCGTTTTTGGTGGGTTGGATGGTTTTGAGTTAGAATATTATCTATCAGGTATTTCAAAATAGGTGCCATACCTCATTATTAAAAATAAATATATAGATGCAGGAACATTTTTATATTTATTGAAAAAGTATTTTTAAGTTCTGCGTCGTAAATAAAAATAAAAAAGAACAGATAGGTACACCGTGAAATAAAAACAGGAATATTATTACGAGTAGAGTTCAAACTGCAATTTTTTAAATGAACTGCTCATTATTTGTTTGACAAACAGTGCACCAGATAGACATACGTTGAAGGGGTTAAAAATGCATCGTAGTCCCATAAAAAATCCTCTGTACAGATATCGGATTTTAAATTTTAAAATGTGCATTGTATTGTGTCGGGGTTCGAAAATCGATTGGTCCCAGCGACAAAGGGTTAACCATTAAAGATAAAAAACCATTGATTTTAGGACCCGACAGCTTGTGAGCTCGTCAGTTAATTTTAAAATAAATGGGACGGAATGCTACGTCATTATTATGTAAGTAGTTCAAGGGCAATAGGTAAGTATATAATATGAATAGTATCTGTTACAAAAAAATATGTCGTCTTGTAGGACAATGAACGCTAGATTATTGAATGCTTATTTTGCAACATCAGCAGTGTTCAGTTTGGGCACGCCACAATTGTGGCGATAAGTCCCCTCTTTGAGGAGTGGCTAGAGAGGCGCCACGGCGTCCTCACCTTCCGCCTGACGCAGGTCCTCACCGGACATGGTTGTTTCGGGAGGTTCCTGTTCAGGATAAAGCGGGAGGAAACGCCCGGGTGTCACCACTGTGTGGATCGCCCGGAGGACACGGTGGAGCATACGGTGGAGGTCTGCCCAGCTTGGGCGGAGCACCGCCGTGTCCTCACGGAGGCGATCGGCGGCGGCGATCTCTCGCGTCCGGCCCTGGTTCAGGCCATAGTCCGGAGCGAGAGTGCATGGGAGGCCGTCACCTCCTTCTGCGAAGCAGTAATGCTCGCGAAGGAGGAGGCGGAGCGCGCGAGGGAGAGGCAAAATGCGCCCCCTCGCGCCCCTAGTCGCCGCAGGAGACGCCCCGGGCGTCGGGAGTCGCGAGCCGACTTCCGGCCACCGTAGGCGCGGGCTTGCGGACGGTGAGCAATGGGTAGCTCGCCGTCCGATAGGGACCAGGCCCGGGTCGACGGCGCGTTGTGTTCCACGCGCGCCTCAAAGAGATGTCAGCACCAACTGACGGGGTCCGGAAGGGCCAATGCCTGCCGGGGTCGCGGGTTTGTCTGAAAGGGATATCGCGACCTCGGCACACAGGCAACGGAAGGAACACGGGTGGGTTTTAGTCAGTAAAAGTCTGACACGCCCTCCCGCTCCACCCAGAGCGGGAGAAGTTATTTGATAATTTCCCACCCTCAAAAAAAAAAAAAAAAAGCAGTGTTCAGTTGTTTACAACTGTTTTTTGGCAGACTCTCCGAATGGACACAGGACACCAGCTTAGCGCAACATGTCAGAGGAAAAACATGGCAATAACATAAGGATTACAAGACCAGTATACCATACTCAGCAGTAGACGGTTATCAACTGTTAATTTAATTTAATTGTGATTTAAATAAATAAATAATTTATAGCTTAGTTACGAAAGTACACAAGTACTACGTAGAGGAGCTAGTGGCTAAGTAATAACTGCTGCACGGGTCGATCCGTCAGTTTAAGCTACGCTTGCTGGGGTTGGTCTGTGGATGGGTGACCATCTAAACATACCGAGACTCCTCCGTGCCTCGGAAAGCACGTTAAGCCGTTGGTCCCAGCTGTCATTCGTTGATCTTTGACAGTCGTTACGGGTCGTCAGAAGACTGAAAGTCTGGCAACCAGTACTGGGTTGTGGAGATCAGATAGGCCGTCACTCCATGTAAAATACGGTATTCAGCTGTATCCGGTTAGACTGGAAGCCGACCCCAACATAGTTGGGAAAAGGCTAGGCAGATTGAGTTACGAAAGTACACACAATGTTCACCTATTCAGTTTCCCTGACGCAAAATTGTTGCTAACTAAATTAAACTATCAACTATTTACATAAATAAATTATATACAGGCACATTATTAAATAATTTAAAATTACTCTCATTGTCCGTCACTACACGGCTAACCACCTACTGCGCAATAATTTTGGCACGCCGCGGTAGGTGATGGCTCCCACGGCGAGAATATAACGCAGGTAAGGGGTTAAACAATTAAATGTACGCAACACATAAACAATTTTATTTTGTGTTGTGGAGAAAAAAATAACTCAAAAAATAATTTAACTGCACGAAGAAGAAAGGCAGGTTCCCGTACAGCAATGAAAATGAAATGAAATGAAATTTATTTGCAAGAATTGTAGCACATTACAGACTGTCGGGCTTTTAACAGCTTTTATAAACAATTTGCCAAAACTACCATTCAAAATTACATCAACTAAATAAGTAAATGAATGAATTAAATAAGGAAATGAGCTAATAAAGTTGGAACATATATCATGGTTATTATATTAGGAGGAGGGGCGAGAGGGTCGATTCAAATTGGTAACCGCGCCTGATCAATGTGTCTGGTGATTAGACTATTAGGTACGTCCAGCAGGGTAATTGCGAAGCACACTTATAATTACAGTCGATCACAATTCCTTTCATTTTGACAGTTCAGCTACGTTCATTGCGTTATTTATGTTTTTGAGCACACGAATTTGTCAAACCTATGAAGCAGATTAGGAATATCCTTCAAAAACCCTCGGTATTGTGCAAGTTTTGCACGCCAGTATTGTGCAAAACTTGCACAATACGCAAGTACGTATAAGTGCGTGTAAGTAAATATAAGTGTGTTACGCAAGTATTGTGCAAGTTTCCATAGTGTCATTTCCTTAAGACACTTGTCATGACCATAAAAATATTGGCATGTTTTCTGGAACATTGTAACTCCATCCAGTCCTTTGCATCTTAAAAGATACTAAATTTAGTTTTTTTTTTACGTTTTCAAACGAATTGTTTTTCGTAAGAAAACTACTACTATTTCTGATTTCAAAGTTCCGTTAATTATATAATTCTATAGTAAAGGGGTTGTGTGAAAAAATCTTCCCATAACAAAAAAATAAGATAAGTATTAAGTCCACCTCGGCGGTATATTTTTGGTACGCAACATAATACACATGACGCAAAATTACAAGTCACCGTTCTGGCGACAACCCTATATTCAACCCCAGTACTAAAAATCGACGAAAATTATCAAGACCACATCACTGTAGCATACATTGACGCTTTACTGAGTCCTATTGCATGGATCTTTCGAACTAAGCCAGCGATGTGTATCACTTTATTCGATTCACCCATTTCGTTTTAACCCTGAAATGCTCAAGGCCTGGAGTTCTTATTGTATTCGACATAGCGCGACCATTAATCAGTCTGTGCTAGAATCATCAATATAGCATTACAGAGGATACGTCCAAGTATTCGATTCGATATCCTATGTATCGATTATGTATCGGTTATTCGATTATGCCAGCATTGATAAGAGGCCGTTCATCATCTGAAAAATGCTGGTGTCATTATGTTTTGGTATAGGCATGTATCGGTTTTCTTGTGGATGTGAGACGCAAATATAACACACAGATATTTTGGCAAACATTTTTAGTGTCTGGTGCTGTGTAAACAATTAATTGAGTGCTACCTATGTGGAAGAATAGAAAACTTATATTATATCTATTGGATCATCGTCAACACTAAACTTATGAAAGAATGATACTAACTTTAAAAAAAAAAGATATAAAAGAAAAATTACTCTAAAAAGTATCTACCTAAGTATTCAGGTACCTAGTAAATATTATTATCTACATTTTCCAATATTCCGTTGCTGTACGTAAGTGAATTAATAAAACCATATCAATAAAGATCCGATAACATAAGCTTTGAGTGCTCGTCCATACTACATTAGGTTAAACTACGAACACACGGCTACACATCAAGCTATACATTTCCAGTTTATGCTGATCTCGCATTATATAGGATTTCCGTACAATAAGAGGTCAGCTTATACTGGAAATGTATAGCTTGATGTGTAGCCGTGTGTACAATATGTTTAAAAAAAATACGTATTTAATTAATTCTTACTTCTATACTTATAATTATAAATTAAAGTCACTTTTCGTATCTGTATGGATCGCGTTGTTCTTCTAAACTACGCAACGGATTTTGATGCGATTTTCACCATAATTTAGAGAAGTTATTCCGGAAGGTTTATTTGTCATTAATATTAAACATTCAAGATTTTTTTTTGTCAGGTCATTAAAACCGTGCATAGCAGGGGCGGGTCGCTAGTTAGCAGTAAAAGATAATATTTGAACTGAATTAGAAGATAAAAACATTCACCAAGAAAACAATTTTCATACGAATGTTTTTAAAATTAATTTTCTCTTTACCGTTAATTCAAAACAGCCTCTAAAACATATAAAACTGATATAAAAGGGCACAAGCGTGTTGAGCGCCATTTCTAGTAGGAACTGAGCACCGTCCGGCGGGCATTAGTCATCCTTGCTGAGAGGCATCCTGTGGGAAATTACGTGCGGGGGCCGCCGCGACCAAGCCGCGGATCTGACGGGTTGATGTTGCGCTTACATGCTAACATTTTGTTAGCGTATTGGTAGCACGTTGAAGGTTAATATGTGAAATGGTGGAGGATTGATTGAAAATTGGAACAGATGAAAATAAGTACGAAATAATGAAAGTAGGCGATGAGGGAAGAAAGTATAGGAAAGATGCTTTAATCTATACTAATATTATAATAATAACGACATAATAATTAATCATTTATTTCAGATTCATCCTACGATTAAATCCATATTTGTTAGTACAATTGCGAGCTTTCAAACTAGTGTTAGTAATAATTAATTAATAATTTATTGACATAATAACTTGGTTAAATAATATATAATTGCAATTTTATTTTATCCTATTTAATTAAACAGTAAGTGGCAGGCCCGAATGGACTCCCCGATGGTGGTGACAAATCACTATACGCGAGCAGCCGTATCCAGCGAGCCAGCATCGGATTTTATTTTTTTGATTTCTTTTGTGAGTTTGTATGTAAAAGGTAATCTCCGGAACTACTGATCCGATTCCAAAAATTATTTCATTATTAGGAAGCTACAGTGTTGCCGAGTGTTATAGGATATATTATTTTATGTTAAAACAAGAAATTTTGTCGAAAAAGTCGCGGGCAGAAGCTAGCTAGCTATATTGTGATTTTTTTTTAGGTCCGAATTTTTCTGCAACTATAGAGTATGCTGTAAAGACACCTAGCAGTGCCAAAAGCTTGATAAGATAATATTTATTTGCTTAAACATGTGTCATACATACAAGAAAAATACATGCATGCAAGATGGTAAGGACATTATTAGGTATAGGCATGTTTGCCTCATGATGTGACGTGCAAATTTCAAGGAAAATTATTCATAATTAAAACATTCTATTCGAATAACAATAAATGAAGTAGTTAAAGAGCAAAATAACAAAACAATCAAACAGAACATTAAAACAAAAATAAGTTAATAAGATAGTTATACAATAATCCTGTCAACAATAAAATTAATATAAAATCCAAAAATGTAAAAACACATAAAAATATAATTAAATCAAATAGCTACTATGTCAATACAAATCTTTCCTCTAGGAACTCGTTAATGTTATAATATGCTTTATTTGCTTGAACATAAGTATGTATTTGCAAAACAATATTTAACCTGCAACCCTTTTCTCATTGTTCTGTAACTTTAAGTTGTCATTTCCTTCCGTGTTCCTGCCACATGGATACCTATCTAAATCAATAAACTGATTCAAAGCACCGTTAGCCTACGCAACTGACAATCACCAGACTGTCGATCCAGTTAACCTAACGGTGCTGCTAACCCTCACATGCCGCATCAGGTGCTAAAGACACAACACATTGCTGTTACCAAGACACCTAATACGATCCCGCAATTTTTCCCACACGTACAAAGGAGTCCGTCTTTATTGTAAGAGGATATCTAATTTCCCTTGAAAGCAAAATTGGCGTAACATTGCCAAGGTAGTTTTTTTTTGGGTTCCGTAGTCAAAAGATGCCAACGGCCCTATTACTAAGGCGCTGCTGTCCGTTTTTCCGTCTGTCACAAGGCTGTATCTTTCGAACCGTAATAAATAGATTGCACTTGAATTTTTCACAGAATGTTTATTACTATGGCGGCGATAACAAAAAATATTAAAAGTAAAATTAAGTTAAAAATGAAAGGGAATAGGTAAGTACCTTAAAAGAAACGTGATTTTTTCGGTGTTAAATTCCGGGTCCATACCACCATATTGAACGGAACCCTTCATGTGCCATTGCGTCTCGCACTTGGCCGCTTTTTATTTCTACGGTTTTTTCTTGCCAACCCTTTTGCGGCACCTTTGTCGTTTTTTGTGAAGCGTAAAGAAAAGGCGGTTAGTTTATATCCGGTCTTTGACGTTTGGAGGGTTGACCGATGTTCTCAATGAGTATTAATTATTTGAAGTGGTTTCGTATCGAAGATTGACGTGGATTGTGGGCGTATTGTGAGCGGAGGGTACGTTTTTTTTAATAAAAACTTTTTTTTTTTCGTTTTTGTGTGTGAAATTGTAATGATAGCCGAATTATATTTAAATTCTAATTCTATTAGAGATGTATGTTTAAAAAAAAAACTTTAGTTCCAATAAACTGCTATGAGCACAACATGCTGACATAGACATTTTATAAAAACAATTTTAGAACAATGTTCCAGTGCTCACACTATAAATAAAAAAATTATAAAATTTATTTATAAAATAATTATGTACTTATATAATATTATTCTAGACATATGACAGTAGTATTTTTTTTTAGGTCTGTATTGGTGGAAAGGTTTTTCATTCCTTCTGATTCGGAACAGTCGCCGAGTGACGATTGAACTCCTCATAAAATATTAAATTCAAATCTATAACTACCGTGTATACCTTTTTACAAAAAAAACCGTTAATAAAACCTAACCATCGCTACATTAAAAATAAAAACTTAAAAGATTACCTATTAATTTTCACACATCATCAGCTAACGTGAGATCCTATCAGAAACATGGCGCTAAATTGAAAGAAAAATAATTTCACGCGAATTAGGAAGCATCTGTCGTCACCTGACATTTGTCTAACCCTTGATTACCCTTTTCTTTCTTAGAGTCCTTTTGACCCGGAGCGGATATCAAAGGGTTCTTTTGTCTGCTAACTGTTATTACGGGATACCAGGTGCAGGGTTGAGTCTTCCGTGTTTCTCACGAGATAGGGATTTGGCGACTATCGAAGGGTTAAGATGCAACTGTTTGCTTTGCACGTTTGGAGGGTTAGGTGGGAAGTCAATGACGGGTTAGATACGGATCTCTATGAGTTTATTGTGATGTCATTCATAGTGCTTGGACAAATTATGTTATCAAAAAGAAAAAACTTATATCATCAAATATTATAGTAAACAACGAAATGCTGGAAAGAAAATCATATCTAAACTAATATTATAGAGAGAAAAGATTAGATTTTTTGTATGTTAGTTTGTAATGAATAAACTCCAAAACTATTGGACCGATTTTAAAAATTCTTTCACCAGTAGAATGCTATTTTATCACTGAGTAACTGAGGCTATAATTTATAAAGATGATATATAGAACGGGTAAAAAGAGAATATTGTAACACACGGAACGGACGGCCGCAAGAATCCGCTGGATGCGAGCCAGCACATGCTGCGTGCGAAGCACAGAACCGGTCGAAGTGGCGGTGCATGAGGGAGGCCTATGTCCAGCAGTGGACGTCTTTCGGCTGAAATTATGTAAAACATGGAGTATGTTTGATAAAGTTCCTCCTGAGGAACTTAACCCCAGGAATAATCTATTCTACAATTTCTAAAACTAAATTAGGTATTATATACAATGCCGCCCATGGGCATGTCACCGCTCGCATTTTTCTGAATATACATGATTTTTTTCGAAAATTAACTTTAAAAGGCTTATTAGCTTAATTTTTTTTTTCTTTTTGCTTACATTTTTTTTTTCTAAATCATCCTACGATGTTATTTTTTAAATAAATACATACAGTTTTTTTTTTAAATGTCTTCACCTCCGTTTTTTTTCAAACCGACAAAATTTAATAAAAAATGTTAGCTAATCCGATAAAATAACTCATAAGCTTCTAGAAATAATAAACAGAATCCAAATCGAGCCAATAACATCGGAGATATGGCAAAAACAACTAAAAAAAAAAAAAAAATGTAAAATATTAAAGATAACCCCCTTTTAAAGTTAATTTTCGATAATTTTTCATGAATATTCAGAAAAATACGGGCGGTCTCATGCCCATGCGCGACATTGTATATCTATGTAGAAAATGCAACATAAAGATTATATCTCGTCATCGTTATGAATCTCCTACTTACACTTAAAATGCAACCTCACCTTTTAAAAAATCGAGCATATTCCTATCACACACGACTAGTCTTCCACCACCCACTAATAATAATATCATATCCTACATCTATACTAAGACATAGATAACAAAAACTAATAGAAGCGACTCAGTGTTCAGGTCATGTGAGCCTTTTATTCCAGTAGACGAAGCGAGCTGAAGACGCGTCGAGCGTGTGTGATTGACTGTCTGGACTTTGAGTATAGATTAGTAGGGTGGGGTATTATGCCTATGCACGTGGCGCCTCAGAGAGGACTTTTGGTGAAACCATGACATGTTATGAAAATACAAATATGCTGTTGTATGTTATGATAATAATATGATAAGACCGCCATTGTACCCATGGAATTAGCAATATTGTAAAAGAGCTGTCTAATAATTTTGGTGTACACAGTACAGTACCTACATAATATATTCTATATATCTATCTATGAAGAATAAATACCTAATTCGTGAAATGGAAAAAAAAGAACTCGAAGAACTCACTCTTATGTTAATAATGTATGTTTTGTTGGACATTTCAAAGACTTTAAATGCAATTGGTAGCGACTCCGGTGGATTCAGATACTGCCCAGGTTTTCATATTTTTATGTATATTTGGCGCATCATGATTCCTCACTTATCTAGCATTCTATAGGTTTTTTTTACTGTGTCACTATCTTTATTATCAACGATGCTAATAATAGGGAAACTATCAGCAGCTTCTCTAATAGGCAAACGAAATTACATATTGACAAGCGCCATTTACATATTGACAAGCGCCATTTATACCTACCAGCTTAAATGCCGCTTCTATCTCTAAATCTACATAACTAGTTTTGTACATTTGAGGGCGAACAAACACGAACATATTTTTTCTTTCGTTATATCAAGTTATGATAACTTATTTGTGATGGTTCAACAGTCTTGAGCAAATAATATTTTGATATAACCATTTGCCTTATAAATGTTTTCAAATGTATTTACATTAGTGAGAGATACTTTTACCTATGGAAAATATTTTGATAAAGCTATTTTACTAGGTATCTAGTACCTACCTAAAGTATAGAATATTTTGTTTGAGGTAAGTTAGAGATAACTCACATGAAATGTTAATTTTCTTGAAACAGCTGAAAGTCGTTTACTTCGGCATGTGTTACATTGAATGTCACTTAATATTTTCAGTATTCTATATTAAATTTTTAATAAATGTCAAGCAAAGCCGATGTCTACTATTCTGCCAATGTCTAAAGTGAGTTGGAAAAAAGCGTGATTAAAAAAAATATATATATTAAAAGTAAAAAAAATAAAATTCTTCGATTGATACGCCAATTAATATTACACAGCTACAAGGGTCTTTTGGCGCTCGAATGAAGTTAACAGGGGGGCGCTGTTGGTAAACATTGGTGCAATTGTTTTGTGAAATGTCTTGACAAAACAAGATGGCGGCGTTAGTTCCGATTTTGGCCACGCGCCAAAAGAATCTTACAGCACTATAGTAAAGAGCGTGTATCTACTTTACCTACATGATATGTAAAGATCGCACGTCTATATTAACAATTTGACTTAAACAGCTCCTTTATGTTGTAGTAGTAGGTAATGATGATTTCCCTATTTCAAGTGTTTCGTCAACTGAACCTAAAACTCACAGAGAAGGCGTTGAAGAGATGGAGAAGTGGTTGAATGGTCATAACTTCATAACAACGTATACACAGTCAGTGAAATGATCAAATTTTAAGCAAATTTACACCCTACATCAATTTGCCGTGTTATAGCCATTTCATACCATAGAAAGACAATTGTGTTATGAATATACGGACAGTTTAAGTACCTGGATACTTAAACTGTCTGTATATTAATTTGCTAAACAATGAATTTCCTTGACTTTATTTAAATTATGAGCTCAGTGGAAATCTAAAACCCAATGAATAAATCCAGCCAACTCGCCAACATCGCCAAAACTTCCATCCTATTCCGTTGACTAGGTAAGAAACAGGATAGCCGAAGCAAGTTGTTTGTCAACCCACAAATGCTATTTGCTGTGCCGAATCCGTCGGCCATTGGCGGTGTCACGTTGCTACGCTGGTGAAATGAAGAATGAATAAATGGAGTGTTAATGTGCGATAGGACTGCGGGGTAGGGCTATGTATAGGATTTAGGAACTGTACGCTTACGAAAATATAAAAGATAACATTTACTTAACATATTCCGTTGACTAGGTAAGAAACAGGATGGCCGAAGCAAATTGTTTGTCAATCAATAAATGCCATTGTTTTAACATTGATGTTCTATTGTCATTTATGAATTTAAAGGAAAACAGAATAGCCCGTAATTAAAATAATAAGTGGTCGCAAACTCTTGAAATAATGATGTGGTTCGGTACATGATTCAACAGCAAATGTCTAGTGAAGGACGTTTTTACTTGAGTGTGTCATGTCATGACATGAATTACATTGGTTTAGGAGAAATGTGTTTCTTAGCACTCCATTCGTTACTTATTCGTTGTTTACCAAATAAACCTAAATGTTTGTTTGTGCAACGAAAACCTACGTCTGGTGGTGACGTTTCGATTGCGTACGTTAATAATGTGTTGGAAAAGTTGCGATTGTTGGCTAATGGCTATGTACACAGTGGCCAATCTTAAGGTCCCTTAAGAGTAGGAATGTCATTTATGTACTCATTTATCAAATAATACCAGAATTTTGTTACCACTGAAAGTGATAGACGAATTGAGTATGTAAATCAAAGTTTGGCGACATTTTATTTGAATGCTTTTTTATTCGTGATTATTTACATTCGGATATAAAATAGGGTAGGTAACAAATTCATGACATTGTACCTACCTACGACATAAAATGAGCAAACAGAGAAACTACAAAAATACCCAAATATATACGAATAGGAAGCCATATTTTCCGCCGATATCCACCCCGGCAGCCGTGCGTCCGAAAAAATAGTAGATAATCTAACTTTTTCTAACGCCCCTGATCCTAGAAACTATCCGGGATAACTTGACCCCTTTATCTCTAACATTCTTACAAAATGACGGTTCAAGGTAATTTGGGGAATTTTCCTGGGGGCGTTCGGTGGGGAAACGGC
This sequence comes from Agrochola circellaris, assembly GCA_914767755.1. NCBI lineage: Eukaryota > Metazoa > Arthropoda > Insecta > Lepidoptera > Noctuidae > Agrochola > Agrochola circellaris. Next base: position 5,894,097 of record OU611853.1, read on the forward strand.
AGCAAATCATTACTGACAGTTGACCAAACGGGGTGAGCTTCCCCTAAAATATGTATGAGGCTCCGAATGCCTGTTATGGTGTCCGAATGTTGATAAGCCAAGTATCGGGTCGTAAGATTGGATCCCAATAATAGGGGACGTAGGGTGAATTAGGATTTGTCGCGATTTTTTTCGGGACGAAAATTGGTCGGCTTCTAAGGGTCGGAATTTTTGATGATCATGAATATTGTATTTCGATTTTCTTTTATTCGTAGGTGTCAGCGTATATCCTGAATATTGCATTATTGATCGGAATTTAAATGATACAATTTTGAGGGTTAGGAAAGACATTCGACTTGTAGAATAAAAGCGCGAAATTGATGCGTTAGGAACTCATAGCATCAGACAGAAAAAAAAAAAAAAATGTTATTGATTTATAATGAAAATAGGAAAAATCTGACTTACCTGACTACCATGATACATTTCAGTCCCAATTTGACATAACCATAATTAACAAAACATCGGAAATCCGTGGGAAAATCCCGAACAATAAAAACACTAAATCAAAACAAATATCGTTCTCCACAAACGCTACTGTTGCCACAACAGTGTCTAAATCCTTTTAAATCCGAGAAATAGGATTTTGTAAAAAAACGTTGAAAAAAAACGCACTCGTTGACTCTAGCAAAAAGTTACAATAGCTTTCGAAAAAAAATATAGTTCGAAGTGTTGGTAGCGGTGTAAGCTGCCAGTGTACAAAATAGAATTGATTGTACAAACTTTTTTTGTGTTAAAATTATTTGAAAAAGGAATTTGGAGTGTTCGGATTTAGAGTTGACGTTTTGCTGTATTGTTAGTTTTTGGCCGTGTAAAATAATTTCACAAGGTATGTTCTTCGTGTCAGTAAAGGGTTACATACAATGTTAAAAGCTTTATATACCTTTCACTTAAGCTTTAGTCTAGCACAATGAAAAAATTTAATTATTGCAGTAATCAAATGATGTACCTACGTAGTAAATAGGAATTGGTACATAAAGTCAAAATGTCACTCAATATCTTATTAAAAAAAAAACAAAATGTATTAGCGCGCTTTAACTGCAAAATCAAACATGGGAAAAAAAAAAAAACTTTCTGTTAAACTTTCTCATAGGTTCATGACACGGCAATAAATTAACCATCATTATTACCTAAAAAGTTTTAAAAACGCCAAAATACTGAACCCTATCAATTACAAAAAGAAAAAAAAAACTCCAAATGACCCCATATCTATAAACCTATACAAATATAATTAGTGTTGTTCAAAATAATATATCACAAATCTTTTTTTACCCCAAAACATGTCGTTTTAACCCCGTTTCCCCCGATTTTATGTTTTTTTTCGACAATTGTTCAATATTTGGTGATGTCAAGCGTCGATTGGTGTGAAATTGTTCGTAGCAGAGTGTTCTCATGACCCTAAACGACCTTTTAGATAATAATAACGTCTCATCCATTGAACTAATTACGCTAATGATTCATTATCGAAAATCTATATGTAACCGGCTAAGTTCGAGTTTTTTTAAGATGAGAATATTTCTATTCTATTATCTTCTTTTCCATAAAATTATTTGTACTATTTTTGTTTTCCCTAATCGTATTATCATAATATTTACTCTCGCTATTATCATTTATACTAATAACGCTTGTCATATCAACTTATTAGTCATAACTTTTATTTGCATTAAAATAAGTTTCCATAATAACATGTGTTATAATCATTAGTTTCTATAATTAACACATTACATAATCGATACTTGACATACAACATCTAATATAATTAAGAAACGTTTATTGTTTTGTACAAAAAATTATATCATTAAGGTATTTGGTTTGTAATCAAATGATTTATTGCAGCAAACTATCTTTAGACAATAAACAGTTTGTCAAATTCGAAACGGCTAGGTTAGGTTAAGTTAGAACTGTGACCACGCAACGCGCGAAGGCGAGCGAGCGAAGCGAGCGTGCCACGGCAGCGGCCGCCGAGCGCTAGATTTCCTCTTTTGCAAAGCAAGCATGCATGTTAGATTAGGTTAATTTTTAGGTTTCCTTGTGAATAAAAAAATTATATATTGATCAACTAGCATTGTTGGGCTAGTATGGGCAAATGAATATTATGGTGAATAAATGTTATGGAAAACGACATTATTGAAATTGAAAAATATAGCAAATAAATTTATGGATTAAAATGATTATGACACTTGATCGATTATGACCAATGAAATTGGTGAAAATGATTTGATGTAATTTCACGATTATGGCAACTGAATCGTAATTTCTAATGAAATTATGGCAAATACAAGTATGGTATATAAAATTATTGCATGTTAAATTATGGAAAACATTAGTAAACCTATTTCTATTCTGTTAAGATAATTTTCCACATAAAATTAAATACTATACAAATACTTACGATTTGTAGGTCGTGAGTTCGAACCCAGGCTGGCGCTTTACTTCGTGTAAGTAATATCACTACCACTGCTCTAAAAACATCGTGAGGAAATCGGCATGTCTTAGAACCAAACATTCGAAGTGATATGTACCAACCCGTACGGGCCGGCTTGGTGGATTACAGTCCACTCCCTCTCACAGAGAGGAGGCCTGTGTCCCAGCTGTGGGAACATGGGCTGATTTCTTATACACACTTAGTTGCAAATGGGTTTAGTAAGTAACGTATGTTTTACCGTTCAAAAATCTTTCTCTAATTTTTACAGTATTTGGTTATTGGCATTGAATTTAAAACCGTTTGTATAGATTCTGTCAACTCAGCTACATATCGAGAAACATAACCATTACAATCACGGTAAAACGTATCATAACGAAGTATAATTCGCACAATATGATACCGAATACCGTTAGAAGACACGCAATAGTCGAACCCTATTCACTCAACAATACCGACTTAACCCTTTCACTGCTCACGGACTACTTTTATTATTTTATTATTAATTTGAATGAATGTTGCAATTTTTGCGTATACCTGATCTATGATAATAGGGTGGTACGCTATTCAATTTTTGCATAGAGGGTTCTATTCTAATTCGCTAGTAGAGTATAATGCCGAGCAGATGCTGGCTTAGAGCTCTTTTATGGATTTAAATGGAAACACTGGTGATGGGTATAGGAATATCCTGACGATTATAATGCTGATCAATGTTGTGGAGGTAACGAGATTCGCTTTGTGTACCAGAAAAATTAGACGGAATCTAAAAAAAAAAAAAAATAGAATTAAACTTAGACTTTGTTAGAGTTTAGCTTTTGGATTTTACTATTCTATTGTAAAACATATAGATTTTCAAATAATTCTTTACTTAAGTTTATTGTAACAATCGTTTTTTTACCACATAAAAATAATAAATCTTCTTAAACACTTCACAAAATCCTTCACAACTATCAATAGTACCTAGTAAACGAATCACTTGAGTAATCTATTTCAATCGGCCTGATATATCACGCGAATAGAAGTGGCTCTTCACTTATCAGATCAAAAACCTGTATAATAAAAGCAAATTAGGCGAATAAGTCAGCACAGTCGGTGGCACATGTCAAGTATGAAATTACCTTTGAATCTAATCTTAAATCTATGAGTACAGCTCTTGACAAATTATAGGATTCTTTTTGTTGTGTGTTTGACAATGGAACTGGTCTAATTGTAGAATTATGGAGTCTCTTTGCGATTCTGATATAAAAGACAATAAAGTTTAATATATTGTGCTTGCTATATACCGATTTAGAATATTCCATGCCAGGTATGTTGATGGTATTATAATGATTTTATTAATATCGCAGGAAATGTCATGACTTTAAAAAACAGTCACAATTTTAAAACATCAATCGATTACGCTTCAGTTCAAATATCGAACGTATAACTGCAACAGTTTGTTATTTCTAAACTGATTTATGGCCAGAGACAAAGTTGAAAAGCGAACGCGTTTTTTTTCTTAAATATTTGTGTTCGGTACGGGTGTTTTATTTGTGTCAAAATTCGCAAGGGGTCGCATAGACAGCGCGAAAAAGGGTTATTACTATTACTAGAAAAATAAGTTTATGTTGTATTGTTCGGTAATGAATTATTGGGTCGGGTCGTTTCAGGTACATTGAGTATCATGTGAAGGGTTAGTTTTAGCAAGATGTCAGTCGATAGGTTCACACGTAAAAGTGTAGTCAGGTAGACTGTATTTGCAAAAATGTGAACTAATTTTTGAAGTTATGTGATGGTTAACTAGTTGGTTTAGTTTGTTTTCAGTGCTCAATACATGCACATAGTGTTTCTATTATTGTATTATTTGAGTGAGATAAGACGGTGAATTAAGATGGAAAGTTATACAACTTCGACAGTAAACAAGTAAGTGATACTTAAAAGTGCTGATAGACTGGAACATTCACTTGAAACAGATGGAGCATTCGCCGTTTTTGAATTTGTCTAACTGAATAACGAACAGAGCCAAGGACCCAAACATCGCTACGAACATTTTCACGATCATTCTAGCGAACGCTCTAGTCAATACTCGTCAAAAAAATATTCTTCACGAAGATGGAAATGGAACAATGACAAAATGGCTCGGTTCGGCAAAAAGCTCGAAGCAAATTTACTGTCCTTTCGCTAGAATGCTTGGTAGGACGCTTGGTAGAATGCTCGCTAAAACGCTCTCGTTTATTTTTCTGTAATGATGTTACATTACTAGAATGATCATTACAAGTGAATGCTCAAGTTTATCAGCACCTTAAGACAAAAGAAAGAAAAATGCGTTTATTGGCATTACAGCAGAAAAATACAACGGCCACGCGCGAAAGTGTCACGGTAGCACGCGAAATTCAAATTTTCTTATGTTTTTTTGGAATTTACTGGTGGTGTAAGATAATTTGAATTTCGCAGACAACCTTAGCGCATCCCCCTTAATTGTGATAAACTTCAATAGTTTGGTTGAAATTACTAACCTATTTAGAAGGCTAGCCTATTCTTCGGCCAGAGAATCAGCATTGCCATACAGCGTGGCAATGCTGCCAGCCTTTTGGGCACTTTTCCTGTTGATAGCGATGCGGACGAATTTTTTGAAGCCCTATGATTGTCCCCCCCCCCCCCCTTCTTATATTTGTATAGTTAGTTAATAGTTTATATATATTTTAGTGTTAGCTTGTATATCATAATTAAGATTATAACTGAGTAAATAACTAACCTATTAATAAACACCAAACGATACGAAGTCTGTATTGTAAACACACACAACATAGCATCACGTCTGTTTTCCCCGGAGGGATGGGCAGAGGTGTACTTACCTAAAGTACACCCACATCATAAGTCAAGCCAGGTAAATCTGCATGCGAGCAAAATAGACCAAAAACTATCTTAGTGTGTTCAGCATTTGTAAAAACATTTCCACGAGATAGGCACGACTTTGTGTGGAGTTAAGTTAATATTAAAATTATGTTTTCTTTGTCCGCCAACCCAACCGCAATCGCCTCTGTGGTTACACCAGTCTCTGACCTACCAGTCCCGGGTTCTATTCCAATTGGGGGTAAAAATTTTTGCCCGCCTGGCTAGCTACCACCATCTTATCTAAGTCTGTTGCCATAACAGCATTGTCGTGTTTCGGCAGTTGAGGTAAGATAGCCCGTTTCATCTGTGGTTGAGGATTCCGGGTGAAGCTCGCTTCCACCTTCGGCCTGATCGTCACTTACCATCAGGTGAGATGCAGGCCCCGAGCTAACCCGTCGTGGTAAAAAAACAAATAAAAAAAAATGAAAAAAAATATTTGTATTCATTTTAAGGAAATGTAAGAATATTTTATTTAAAAAAACGTCAGCTTCAAAATCCCGTTTCAATTCATAACGAAAACTTACATCAATTATAATGTACTAGAATTTTCACTTTTTAATTTTTGTGTCTCAAATTATCAACTACACTAGTAAACTATTATATACGTAGGTACATATAGTAACATAGAGGGCAACACAGCTCAAACTTTCGCAAAACACTAAGAACTTAGCTATGACTAGAACTAAATTAATTTAGCCACACTAAAACACATTTCCGACTAACACGCGAGCAACCTCAAGGTAACCCTGCAACCGTCTTGTTTCTTTTGTGTGCCCCTTAACCCTCTAATAATAATTACACCTTTTGTGACTTAACCCTTTAACGCGCCGGTAATTCTTAAACCCCGCTACCTGACCCGCGGGGTCTACCTTACTTCCTGATTCATTCCTTAACGATCGCGTCTACGGTATGCGTGTGCGCAATCGATCGGTTCGGATTTTAAATCGATTGAGTGATGTATCGAGTTTTGAGTTTGAGGTGCAAAAATGTGTTGTGGTGTTTGTTATTTATAGTTTTAATGATGAAGGTGAGTTGTTAGTGCTTTATTTTTGGTGTGTTAGAATATGTTCAACAGTGAAACGTACTTGAATAAAAGCGATACTCGCGACACGACAGCTATTATATGTTATTTTCGTATTTCCGAAGCGCTACACATTTTTAATAAAACATCAAAATTTTCCGGCCGACTTTCCTTATTACCCTGCCTATTGTAACGGAGACTAGTATAATTTTATTCATACAAGACGATATAACAAACAAGAAGTCGTTACGTACGTCAGCAGTTCCCCGAGACAATAAAAGGAGGCTGGACTCGTCTGCTCGAATGTCCTCATACGGTATCCAAGGATGATGCGCTGTTATGTTCAACATATTCCAATATATTATTTTTTATTGCCCTCCTACGGCTGGGAGGCAGGGGGAAGTCGCGTCATGCGTGATATTTGATATAAAGTCGGAACTCAACTTCGTTATGCGATATTCTTTTTTCAAAGGACAATGGCTCGGCACAGACGTAACATATTTTTGAGGAGCTGGCGGGTATTTTTCTCAAGTTGCTCGGATAGGTCCAATTATTCCACGACATGAATATGTTTGCGAAGTTAGTTTGTCAACGTTGTTATTTGTGGCGTAAAGAGTAGGACTTTGCTTGTTCGAATAATAATACAAGACATTGTAAATGTCGTCTGTACTATTTCCTCTGTGGATTTTATTAATAATGGGGCTATTTGTAAGGATCTTGACATAGTTTTGCTGGCAAAATGGCAAGAAATAATGGTACATTAATATTGATTTGGGTATGTAACATCAAACCCAATTATTATTACTCTCATAGCATACGTAATACGTACCCATAAATATTTAGGTCCGCTTGCTCGAAAGTTACTTAATTCAATTAGTGCTCAACTCCTTTAATACATTGTTTTGTTTCTGGCAATGTAAAACAAAAGTTATTATTAGTTACATTTTAGAATTACTAAGGTGTCGCTTTTTCATTTTTATTACAGCTTTTCTGTAGATCCTCGTTTTTACCTATATATTATAAGAATTAATTTATACTTTAATTTAACATTTCACGAAAATATCACCTAAAATTAATTACTCAAATACCAAATACAAAACTAGCAAGCTCAGAAACATCTAAAGTAAAATATACAAAGTAAGGGTAAGTTCGGCCATGTCGTGTGCAAATAAAATCCGTTGTAAATAAGCCGGGGGTGAGGGTGGCGGTCAGTTCACCCCACCGGACCCGCCCCCGAGGGGGTGAGGCGTCGGTCATATGTACCCCCGTCCGTAGTTTAGGGTTCTGCGAATGTGCACAATTTAATTTGCGTGCTGGTCATATTTTGGTAGTAATTGAACGGTTTTGGTGGTAGTTTCTTAATTATGGAGTTTAACAGAATGAGTGGTTAGTCACTAACCACACGAAAAGAAGAAGAACAGAATATTAAAAAAAAAAAAAATTGTGTTTTAAAGTAGATTATTGGGTTACCGTTAAGCTATATAATCTTTGTGTATATTAGATTCGTGTTTATTAAAGACGCTGTTATAATATTGTAGATTTTCGTCGATAAGATTTAATTTTTTAAACAAGATAGCGCCTTTTCCTATTTTTTTAAATAGTATTACAATTGTATCTCTAGCTTCAACCTTCTGTAATTGAGGACACTTTTCACATAACAAATAAAATTCACGTGATTTAGTTCAACAAAGTTTTACATGTCTGTTTTGACGGATTCAAAACTTGGCAATAATTTTGGTTTCGTTGTTCAGAAACAGGCGGGCTGTGGCTGGAGCTTACGAAGTAAAGGAATACTTGTTTAATTAAATTGTCCTTGTACTTTTACTAGTTCCTTTTTACATAAACTCATTACAGCGTCCAAACAAACAATGTTACCCGCAACCTATTCAATAAATTGTCAGGTAAAATCCCCACAACAGATTAATAAAGCCCAATATACACACACTCACTCATTCACACACACATACACAACTTAAGTACATTAAGTCGGCTATCCGAGACACCCTGGGCGGACGGGCAACAAATGTCGCGGTCAGTAACCCCCCCATCCACCCTCCGTAGCACCCCGCTACGCCATGAAAGTGTAGCCGCTACAACTGCTACGAGCTACGACCGCTACGAACGAATGTAATATAATTTTATGACGTCACAAATATAGTAGCTGGATGAATTTTTCAGTTGTAATAAATTGAGGTTTTGAATATTTCGTTTATTTCTTTAAGATTTGGTTTTACTTGGTATGTTTTGGCTCGTGGTTCGTTTATTCTGACATTATATTTATGAGCATTATGTTAACTTGTATTGTTTTACTATGATCGTTAGCTTATTAGCGTTATTTAATGCACACATTAGTAAAAATGCAAAAAAAAGCCAAACCATAGTCCATAAACCATTGTAAATAAAATGTAAAAATGATAATTAATTGCAAAGAATTCTCTCAAAAAAGAACGGAAAGGGTAAAAACATCCGTTAACGCAAATAAATCCCGGAACCCAATTTATTAGAATATGGAAAGGGGAGGAATCAATTAGAGTGAACACAGATTTCAAATTCCGAACTGGCCAAATGGCCAATAAACGCAAATGGCGCGATAGTACATTCGGATCTACGCATCTGGCATAACTTGACCTCTTCTTTGTATTAAACAGTTCTGTAACATAGGTCATGTTAAGTTGGTTTTTATATGTAAGTTTATGATACCATTAGTATGTTTTCTGTTCTGCTGGGCATCCATTTTTGCTAACACCGTGTTTTGGCCGTTTCTTATTGGCTGTGTCGTGTTATGTAAGATTGTATTACAAGCTCTCTCCGTTTTATTGGGAGAATTAAAATAGATGGCGTAATATACTTTGTGTGTGGTACCTTGACTTACTTATATGTGTGGGCTTTACGTAGGAGACTTTTAATATTAATGGTTTGTGACTGGTGATGTATTTTTGGTAGCGTCAAATTCGAAATTCAAAATATTTTATTTCACATCGCACTTATGAAACGTCAGAAGCTAGGTGCACGGTTCCAATTGTTCGTTTCCTATAGAGAAGAGCCGGCAAGAAACTCCACGGTTACTCTTTTAAAAATAATTGGCTTTTACAATATTTTCAAATAACACTGGTAATAGGTATGGGAGGACAGTGTAGGTCTTTCAACAAGTAAAAATTTTCAATTTCAACTGGTAGTTACGCATATTACCCCTTACATACATACAAACAAATTTTAACCCATTATAATATTATTGTATTGGTATAGATGAATAAATGAAACATACATTTGAATGCTATATTTTATTTAGATCTATTACTAACCTATAACCTTAACTAAGTCAGAGGGAGCAGTGGTAACGGCCGCGACTTATGAGTTTTATGTCGTGGGTTCGAACCCGAGCAGGCACTTTAGTTTGTGAAAAATGTATTCATCTTTCCTGCTCAAAAAGCGATGAAGTAAAATTAGAAGTCATGTAACATCCACAAACCCGCACTAGACCCGCGTGGTGGATTATGGCCCGCTCCTTCCCACAGAAAGAGAAGGCCTGATTATAGACTGATTATGCTTACCGAGGTCTTGATGACTTCACGGTAGCCTGTAAGACCTAATGGGACGTATCGATTGCCAAAACTCCATGGCCTTTTCTGTCAATTATTTGTTCTCGACAAATACATTGGACACCGACAGAGCCACCGACACAATCTGTTTGCGCAACTGTCATTTAAAACTGAAGCCAGAGTCGAAACCCCAGTCTATAGTACTTTAAAGATGCTAAATGCCCTTCTGACTGCGAACCCACAATGTGATGGGTTTGCTGATGAATAGAGTAAAATTATGCGTATGTTCTGAGATAGAAATATGCTAGGGAGTACACTGTTCCATGTTAGTTTTAAATTAAATCATTGTGAACGTTATAATTGTTTCTATGTTAATTAATGTAATTGGTGGTGAACCGTTTTAATTAACTATAAATAAATAAATAAACCTAAGTCTATGACTCAACCACATTTTATTTCAGAATACTTTCACAAATACCAGGTACATAAATCCGTCTGTCCAGACAATATTGGCCGAGCTACACGATCGTTCGGGCCATTGATTCCCCGAAGTTAGTTCCGAATGAAATATGAACTCCGTTACGTCCGTATGCTCTAGTTTGTAAGAATTTAGATGTAGACTACGTGGTTACATGTGTATGCTTGTTTGGATTTGAAGAGATTTTTATTGCTAAGTATTTGTTGGTAGATAAGGAGGAGATAAGAGGAACTCGTGGCTAAATAATAACAGCCGCACGGGTCGATCCATCTGGTTAAGCTACGCTTGCCGGTGTTAGTCCGTGGATGGGTGACCATCTTTACGACACTCCTCCGTGCCTCGGAAATCACGTTAGGCCGTTGGTCCCGGCTGCCATTCCTGGATCTTTGACAGTCGTTACGGGTCGTCAGACGCCCGAAAGTCTGACGTCCAGTATTACCAAGGGGTATTGTATTACCCAGTTACTGGGTTATGGAGGTCAGATAGGCAGTCGCTCCATGTAAAATACTGGTATTCAGCTGTATAGCCCTATTTTGATTTTTATAACTGTGCGCCTGTGAACGTCAAAATATTACAGTGTATGTGGTTTAAATAAATAAAAAAACAATAACAACTTCACGAATAATAAGACAGAACTGTGGAGACGACACGAGATAATTATGTAGACCGTATTAAGAGGCGTCGGAGCACTGAGGAGGTAACCGTGCGGGTGAATTCAATACTAACGACATACGACTTTGACAGCTCCAAGCGCACAGTTATAAAAATCAAATTATACCCAATTTCATTCTTTTCATATTTTATCACGATTTTTTGATTGTTTACTTATTAAACAGCACATCTTACTTTCCACCCTCTTCTCAAGGCAGAATAATCTCCAAAAAACTCCCTATCATTTATATCAAAAATCTGTTCTTCTTCAAACGATACAACTTATACCACGTAGCGTTATATTCACTGTATGTATATCGAAGTAATCGTCGGTCACCATCGCAACGATAGCCAGGCAACGCCGTATTAGTCTATATAACAGTAGATATAAGGCATGATTTCCCCTGACAAAAGTACAACCGATACAAATAGCAGACCGTACGTAGATTAAGTGATGCTGGAAGTGGATACGTTTTTATTTGAAAATGGAAATTGCCTAGTTCTCGGAATAGTCCGGTATTGTACTGCGATGACTGACACAATCAAAATTCTTTTATTTGTTTGTGTCTGTATATAGAGTGAAAGAAGGACAGAACGAATGAAAGTCATGTAAGTGATCAGTTTCTACATCCAGGATTACAGCTCACTAAGGATAGGGATATATCAGAAAACCCCTCCCTTGCAATTTGCCCTTCATACTTTCAGTACTAACCGCTAAACGATACTTGTTGGTATCAACTAAAGTTTTTTGAATAGGTGGCGAAGTAGAGTGAATTTTTATGTTAATGTATTATTTGCCCGAATGGCAATGGTCTTCGCAGGGTGGCTGGTACCAGCTGGATGAGAGTTTCTGACAATCGAGTTTAATGGCGTACAATTGGAGAGGCCTATTTCCCCGAATCTACTTTGAAGACAGTCGAGCGACTATTCTTAGACAACAGCCTAACGAATACCGAACAAACTAAACCTTTTACCTCTTGTCAAGTTCCATGCGTCATGTTCGTGAACGAGCGCCGTCAGTAGGAACTGGTCATCTCTTAGCTACCATGGCTTATTTTAATTTAATTCTATTTTTGAATTGTTATTTTTTTAAATTATATTACTGACGCTTTTAACGTTGTGCATCGTTCTCACATGTATAACTTCAACATTAATGATGTTACCAATATTTTGTAACCTTATTTTGATTTAAAAGGGTGTCTGTGGAGTTTCTTGCCCGTTCTTCTCCATAGGAACCTACTACGCTTTGGAATGGGCAACTAGCTTCATCTTTCTGACTGAACGACTCTTGATAATTCAAAAGTGCCAAGTAATTGGTTTATTTGAAGAGGAGCTCGTGGCTAAGTAATAACCGCCGCATGGGTCGATCCATTAGGTTAAGCTACGCTTGCCGGGGTTGTTCCGTGGATGGGTGACCGTCTTTACATACCGAGACTCCTCCGTGCCTCCGAAAGCCGTTGGTCCCGGCTGTCATTCGTGGTTCTTTGTCTTTAAAAGTCGTCAGAAGCTCGAAAGTGTGACACCAGTCTTACCAAGGGGTATCGTATTACCCAGTTACTAGGTTGTGGAGGTCAGATAGGCAGTCGCTCCATGCAAAATACCGGTATTCAGCTGCATCCGGCTAGACTGGAAGCCGACCCCAACATAGTTGGGAAAAGCTAGGCAGATTGATATTGAATTGTTTATTTGAAATAAATGCTATGAGTTTGAGTCACATCCAGCACAATACTTATCCTGGTCATGAAAGGTAGTGGGACAGTTAATATATTTGAAGTAAGGTAGAAAAAGGGTTTCTTGTGCTACCTTTGTGCGGGGATGCCCTTTAGTGGGATCTAATAAAACCTTGTTACGGCCAGAGGGATACCAATCCCAATATTGAAAGTGTTCTTTACATGATACGGAATTTAGGGACTTCTCTTTGATATTAAACCGGGAGAATCTTTTTACTATAATGTTTTCAGATAACGTAATATCATGGTTCCTTACTATTATATGATTTCGTGGAAAATTCTGTTTTGCGTAAATATGTTGTAGGTTGGGTGGAATTCCTTCAAAGTTGGTTTAGTTTTAATAAAATTGTTTTTGTGTTGATTTTTTTGGTGTTCGTTTTTTTTGTTATGTTTGTGGTCAGTTGCTCTGAAGGCCTTCATATAGATTACTTATTTATTATGAACTTGCAGCGCCCCGCCGTTTCACCCGCATAAGTCTCGATTCCTTGAAAATATCGGGATAAAAAGTATTTCATGTGTTAATCCAGGTTACAAACTATCTGTGTGCCAAATTTCATCCAAATCCGTGTAGTAGTTTTTGCGTGAAAGATTATCAAACATCCATCCATCCATACAAACTTTCGCGTTTATAATATAAATTATATTATATATAAGTAGGAAGTAGGATATACGAGTCAGCTTTGGACATCATACTTTTGTAGACATGATAATTATTCAGATTTTTTACTGTTGTATTCATCATGTCATTTCGTTTAAAATTGGTTTTTATTTTTATTAATTTATTTATCTTTTTTATAGATTCTTTTCTATTTCGTGAATGTGAGAACGCTGTAGGCTTAGTGGGCTGTAGATTTGTTGACCATCTTCTATTTTGCTAAGTACCTACCTGGTACTTGTTGAAAGACCTACACTGTCCTCCCATACCTATTAACACAGTTATTTGAAAACATTGTAAAAGCCAATTATTTTTAAAAGAGTAACCGTGGAGTTTCTTGCCGGCTCTTCTCTATAGGAAACGACCAATTGGAACCGTGCACCTAGCTTCTGACGTTTCATGAGTGACCATGTAGGTTTATGTGAAATTTAATATTTTGAATTGAATTGAAAAAAAGCATCTTGTGACAGTCACGTGTTGGTTTCTCTTTTTAACCGACTTCCAAAAGGAATATAAGGTTTTCTCAATTGTCGTCTGTTTATAACTTAAATTTTTATCTTCCGTTTAGTAAGTATTATTATCTTCTTTGATTAACCTGTCCGACCGTTTTCAACAAAGATATATTATTATGATAAAACCTTTATTCTACCTAACTTAGAAGCTAAATCTACACAAAGAAAATTAAAGGTCGAGTTCTGCACGTGTTTGGTTTTCGTTTAGTTCTCCAAGACATTAAATAAACGTCCATTATTAAACATAGGTGAGCAAAAAAAAAACTTAAGTGTTAGTGGGCAGGGCACCTTGCTTGCAGAACAGATGGCCAATGGGGCCGAAACGGCCTGACGTAGCGTTGGAAAGCCTCCCACAAGATGGACCGATGACCTTGTGAAGGCCGAAGGAATCCGCTGGATGTGGGAAGCATAGAAACGTTCAAAATGGCGGTGCTTGGGGGAGGCCTATGTCCAGCAGTGGACGTCTTTCCGCTGAAATTATGAAATAAACAAATAAAGACATTTCGTATCTTGGCATAAGTAATGAAGATTCATAGACTCCGCCTTAGAGTGTGAATGTGGTGCTGTTCCATAAACGATGGGAAACTTAATATCATGTCCTTCATGTCCTGTCTTCTGTCACGTTACAGGAACTGATGGCACCCAACATGTAGCCGAATTTTGGGCCGAGTCGATCGACATGCTAAGAAGAAGTAATTAAAACAAACAATACATTAAAACTTAAGAAAGTAAATGCACAAAAGGGCCTCAGCCCAGCATAATGTCACATGGCAACACTAGACCAACCATGCGATTCTGTAAACATCTCACCGTGAAAACTTAGGTGAAGTGAGCTGTCAATAGTGTCAATCCCTGTGGAATGACAGCTCACTCCACGCTCACTTCACCTAAGTTTTCACGGTGAGATGGTTACAGAATAGCACTGCTGATGCTGATTTTCAGCTAAAGTCCGCTAGTGCCCACGCTCCTATATTCTTAATGCTTAGATCCACATTACTATTCTAGGAAAATGCATTCACATTTCTAAGTAATAGAGCTGAATATCCAACATCTGCCAGCAAAGTAGCAAAGTCACAGAACAGTAATCACTTCTGAATACCACCGTAGAAAGTTATTCATCATATTCATCAATTCCCTTCATTAGACTCTATGACGAACTAATAAACCGTCCAGACTTCCCGTGCAAAGTTGCAATGAAGCGTCTGAGGACAGGTACGTCTGTGACATGTGCTAGACTAGACTCTGTCTATACCTTAACTTTATGTATCTATTATCGTATATCTATTATCGAGCTCAAAAAGTGCTTTGAAGACATGAAACCGAACATAATAAGTTGTAGGACAGCCAGTGAAAACCTGTGGATACCCCCACAACTTTATTACCCCAAAACTAATAAGTTGTCGAGCCTACAAGTCGTATATAGTTGCAACAAAGCGGGTATTCCTAACGGTAGGTATGACGCATGCTAGACTAGACTAACTCTATTGCAAATCTATGAACTTAAAATCAAATCAAAAGTCATTCGATCAAAATCAGCACTTTCCGAGATTACATAAGACAGTCCCCCAAAACGCCCACCCTTCAACACTTCCTAGTGCTTTAGCTGGAAAGAAGAAGTGGCGCAACAAACTTCCCAGCGGCATAGCTGTCTGTTCAGGTAAAAAAACTTGATTCTACAATAATATGCATAATAATTTACATTACGTAACATTAAATTAAATTATTTGCCATATATGACAGCTAACACACGCCGATATACCAACTAACTGTTCAGCTTTACCCAAATCTTCATGAAGTTATATCTGTCGAAAATATAGCAAAAGCCCCTTTGACAGCCAACAAATCGTATTTCCGAACAGAGCCCGTTTCCATTCAACATCCCCATAAAACCTGCCAATATTATGATTCATATCTAAGTTTACTGCCTACCCCCAAACTAATAAGTGGTCGAGCCTAGTCGTACATAGTTGCAACAAAGATTCTACTCCAAGAGCAGGTTTAACAGACCAGCTTTATTCATGTTTGCAAAAAAGAAAAATCACTTTATCCCAAAAATATTCGAAACTAGGAATTACCAAAATCCATCATGTAGTCAAGTTATGGTTTCTTGCATTATTTTCTATCACAAAAACATCTGCCACAATACTACCCTTAGCTATCCTAACATTCACACAAAAATAACCTATCAATAACTTTATTACTCATAGTCATAACACGTGTTGCCAGTGTTTCCACTTATGGTTTTGGTTTATCCCCAGTTTCTTAATGATTATTCCTAAAATTAAATAAAAAAATCGTTAATTTAGGGAGCATGATGATAATTAATAATTCCACATATTTAATAGCATTAAAAACCTACAGCACATTCATTAATGGACGAGATTACAAAACATTCATTATTATTAATCGAGTGAGACAAAACAAACTAACTCTAGGTTTAATGTGACTTAGTTCCGCTGTCGTCTTTAACCACAGTAATAGTACAATTAACATGGTAAACTAAAATTAGACCGATTATATTCATTACGAGTTTTAGGGAATCACCTTAAATAAATCGGTGATGCCATAGTGTAAAGTAATACATTGGGGACAGCCTACTATAAACAATAGGGTTATCAACTCAAGTTAAATTTTTCCCCAAAATTTCCAAAATCCCTGTCAAAATGAAATATCCCTAAACCATGAATAATATTGGTAATTTTTCCCAAAAAAAGTGAGTAATCCCTAAAAGTGGAAACACTGCCTGTTACTAATAACTGATCAGCTTTAAACATAGTATCAACAAAGTATGTATCCACAATCTCCTAAAAATATGTCTATAATAATATAGAGAATATCTGAAACAATCAAAAGCCCAAATCCTTCACGTAGCCAAGTCTATTAAGTTTTTTCAGTACTGAGAACATACGCATATAACTCAATACCCATTCTATAAGTCACCCGAACTAATAAGTTGTCGAGCCTAGTCCTACATCGTTGCAAACAAAGAGTTAGTCTAAGACAAGTATGACGCATGATATGCTATACTAGACTAACCATTTTTACCCATATTTTATTTAATGAAGTATTTACAGTCCTTTGAAAATATTCTATAGAAATCATAGAGCTAGAGCCTAATTCCTTTAAATCCAAGTAATAGTATATCAGTAAAAAAAACTGCCAGTATTAATATCCACATCTAACTTTATTCCCTAGCCACGAACTAATAAGTGGTCGAGCCTAGTCGTAAGTACATAGTTGCAACAAAGAGCCTGCTCTAAGGGCAGGTATGACGCATGCGCCGGCTCGTGGCCGACACTACCTGACCGCCACCGGACACTGATCAATATTAAAGTCCGAGGGAGGATGCCGGGGGATGTCTGTTTGTCTGTTGGAAATGTATAGAGTTGTTAATACCGTAGTTTTTTTTTACAGTAATTTTATACAAGTCAATGAATAATTTTGAGTAAAGGCTCTCGCGAAGAGAAGGCACGACGTGACTCTAATAAAACAATTTCTAAGAAAACTTCACGGTAGAACAATTACCGGTGTGGCGTCAGTCTACACGAATCTTTAACCATAATAATAAATGCTCAGTTATAATTAAGTTTTCTAAGTATAGTAAAATACGGTAGTGGGGCGCGTCATTTCTGCGTGGACAAGCTTTACTGTTGATTTATGGTTTTAATACTGTACTTATTATAATCTGTTAATTGTGAATTAGGCATATTGGAGCTACCTTCGAATCTAAGCAAAGGTTTTTACTTAATATCAGAATGTCCGGCAAAGTTTTTGAGTTAAGCACTAATTGCGTACATTGCTTACAACAGTTTAAGAGTGGGAAATTAAATTGAGATTTACATGAAATCTTTCAGAAAGAGCACTCCCATAAAAATAGGGCTTTCGAATGCTGCAACCGTTCTGTTGTGAAATAAAAAAAACACAGTCTGAGCACACAAACATCTGGCAGTTATTTCGTTACTTTTTAATATGATCCCGCACACGAGTCTTATCCTGAAAATAACTTGAAATTAATAAAAAGCTTAAAAGCGGTATCAACATCTCCATACAACTCCATCTTAACTCACCTTTCTGCGGACACTACGGGGGAGGGTCCAAGAGAAATGACGACCCTTAACTAAAACACACACATATACACGCACGGCGATCTCACTCACACACCCCCACGGTCCTTTCACTTTACGTCGTCCTCTAATTGTGTGCGGTGTATGTGTGTGTCAGAAGAGGGGGGTGTGTTTGTGTGCGTGTCCAGTTTCCGCGCTCCTGGGTTT
The DNA here is from genome assembly GCA_914767755.1 of Agrochola circellaris. Taxonomy (NCBI): domain Eukaryota; kingdom Metazoa; phylum Arthropoda; class Insecta; order Lepidoptera; family Noctuidae; genus Agrochola; species Agrochola circellaris. The sequence goes on from OU611853.1 coordinate 5,912,286, forward strand.
TGCTAATTTAATTAGAGGTACAAAAAGATTAAGGTTGGAGAACGCAAGCATTAGAAACTGCTTTTGTTGAGGTCTTCGTAATATGTAGTTGTGGGTAGGTAGTTTTATGTCTATGTACTTACCTATGTTATCTGGTATTGAAACTTTTGTAGGTGTAACAGTTCTACGATTGATAGTATTGATTTTTTGGATAAAGGGAATACTTGAGGACTTTTGATTGATAAGTTTAGTTGCTTAGGGACCGATTCAAGGGCGGATCGTCTTCTGTGATCTGACTGGGCATTTTCTGTTAGTAGGTACGATTATGTTGGTTCTAAGCTTCTGAGGGAGTAATCTCTAACATTGAATACATATATTTTGGTAGTAACTAAGAGTACTAATCTATTTCAAATGGTTAAAGATTTTTTTTATTCGAAAATCTTAAATAATTTCACAGATCGACTTGCTGTTTTAGCAAGTCTAGTGTTTATTCTAAATAGTTTTTGTCCAAACAATGTTCTCCATACAGACATCACAGCTCTCTCATGCATTATTTTATTTTATTCGATAATCTTAAACAATTTCACAGGTGGACTTGCTGTTTTAGCCAGTCTATTGTTTATTCTAAATAGTTGTTGTCCAAACAATGTTCTCCATACAGACATCACAGCTCTCTCATGCATTTTTTTATTTTATTCGAAAATTTAAAACAATTTTACATGCGGAGTTGGTGTTTTAGCCAGTCTAGTGTTTGTTATAAACAGTTTTTGTCCAAACAACGCTTTTCATACAGACATCACGGCTCTCTCATGCATTTTTATAGGACTCTGTAGAACATAGCACTGTTTACATCAACGCTATGATATGGCTATGATCTTCAACAGTCAGGGCTCTAAATGTTCCACAATTAAATAAGAAATGAGTCTGATTGCACATAATTATGACATGTAAATAGTTTTTTATTATTATTATTGACTTTTATATTTGGAGGGTGACTGTGATTTTTATTAGATTTTATAGCTGTAATAAGATTTGAATTATATTTATCTGATTTTTGTGTATTATTTCTTTGTGTATTATGTTTTTGCAAAGTTTCCAATAAGTCAGCTCTGTTGCTGAGAAAATTAATTAAAATGTCTAATGAAGGTGGATCGCTAAGCGCAGAACATGACTCTCTGTCCATATGTTTAACATTAAATAACGCATGTACATGATTATTTACGAGCAATCTTTTGTTGTCGTACCTACTATACAATAAATTCCAAGCAGACACATAATTCTGAGCTCTAAAATCTAAATTATCTAGCAGCGCACTATCTTTAAGAGAAGCTCGCAGGTAGTGCAACTTACTGATATTGTCAATGTCCGACCGACGATGAATGAGTGAAATATAAGCATCTCTAAATTTAAGCCTGTGTTGAAAGTGACCGTGGAAATTAGGTAAATGGATTTTTGGCAACCTCACACAATTACACTTAAAACCACCTGCCTGTACATCCTCAACACCCGTTACGGAACCATCTTGAAGATTGCATGACTGGGGGGGACGAGCACCGAGCAGACTCCGCGCTGTCGCCACCAGCTTATAATACTGGTTCTCGAACTGCTCCCGCTCCTCGCTTTCGTCATCGGGGGTGTCCAACAACACCTCGATGTCACACTGTAATTTGTCGAAATTCACATTTAAGCTATCACATTTATTATATCTGGTTTCCAAATCAAGAAGTAGTAAGCTGCTAAGTTCAGTGCAACTTTTTAGCATGTGGAGGTAGTTGGTAAAAAAAATAAGTTTTGATAACATACTGCTGAGTTTCTTAACGAGTTTTTCAATCTTTTCGTCAGCCATAGCGATCAAACCACCAGTACCAAACTAGCAAATGAACTAACGAGAGATTACAAACCAGTTTATATAAAGCAATAAAAATATGTAACTAGCTAATGAGTTATGAATGACTTGACGGTGCGGACAAAAGAACAGCTGATGCAAAGGTAACAAGTACGTCGCCGAGCGATCAACCGTTATAGATAAGAAGCGAAGGATTTGCGTAAACAGATGGGTAATATAAGAGTTATAATATAGCTTTGTATGTAGAAAAGTGAATTTGGAGAAATGTAAGGCTATGAATAAGAATGATTGTCATTAAACGACTTAAATTGAAGCTAAATGAAAGCACTCACTTAAATATGGCTATTTAAACATATGAAATAGGACAAAGAATAGGAATAAATTGGAACGAACTCACAAAATGTCTAAACCATCCACTGGATAAATGATGATCTGCAAGTTTTCGTTCTTCTTTGTCCGTGACGATGACTCGAACATTCGACGGGTCCGAAGTACGACGCTGGTCGACCTCTGGATGACTTCTTCCTCTAGCCGTGTGCGGGTGCTATTGCGAAGTTTCTTGAACAGGACATTGATGACTCCTGCAGGAACTGTCGCCGTTGAAGACCGCAAATGAAGAGCTTCGAGTTTGAAGGTTTTTCTTCCGAGACCGTTAACTTTCGAAAATAAGACGGCGAGATCCTTGAAGGACCATTGTTAGCGCGTTGAGCAATAAATGAGTGGACTGTATCTTTTCGCAATGGTTTATTACCGTGCTTATAACAAGTTATAAACTGTCCCGGACAAACAATAAATATAAGTGAGGAATATCGTCCGGCGCGGTGGAGTCCGTGGAAGCGAGTGGTCATCGGGCCGAGCCGTGTCGCCGTCGCGCCGCACCTCAGCTGTACCGATGACGCGCTGATCACGATGCCTGCGCGTGCAGACCGCGTACAAGGTGTTGTGTTGGATTCCCAACAAGTTATGGAAATCGCTACATTATGTTCTGTCTGTATTTCTTTATGAAAGTTTGAAGTCTGATAAAAAAAATAAGTTTTTTTACGATATATTATCGTGGTTTCGGGTTTAATACCTTAAAATTGGTACCTAGTTACCTTCTTGAATGACAATTATAAATTAACGATTGCCAATAAGATTATATTTACTGCTAATGAAACTTTTAATCAGGTATACATTCACTTATTTTGTTACATTTTGTAACAACAAAACTTATCCAAAGAGCTCCATTCTCTCTTACGGATTATGTATCAGGCACTCGAACAAATCATAAACAAAAACAAGTAAGATATACATGGTGTTATAGGTTACAAGGATTTCAGAAAACGGCTCAACCAGCACACCCTGTTTGTCTTCAAAACAGTGGCCCATTCCCGATACCACGATTCCGTCGAATATAAAAAGTAAGTCGATAGCTTACCGGAGAAATTTATACTTTTGGATATTCGAAATATGTTCTCTTAACCAGTGTACTGCGGGACTTAACCCCCCTCGCGCGACTTGGTACCAAAGATGGTTCAGGAGAAGTTTGAACACGTATGGGGTGTCAGATAACGTTGGCTAACTGAATACAGAGTATATCGTATAAATTCAGCCCACGGGTGAATATAACCGTGGTAGTCTCTGGGTTGTTTTCACATAATAGAGCCATTTTCTTTTGTTTTTGTTACGTTGCTCGCGTCTCGTTATAGGTACGCAAACAATGAAAACAAAAGGCGGTGTCTTATTTCGGGTTTTTACTTTCACATTTTCATAGTATATTTTATGATATTATGTGGGTATGTTTTCTGAATGTTAAAGAAAAATATTTAGGCTCCGTTTTTGGGAAATGTTACGTTCAGGTGGAAGGGCTGGATCCACTGGAATATATGCGGTAGAAAACGAGCAATGAGATTTTCAAAGCTATATAAACAAATAAAGACCACTATGATATTTTTTTTTAATACACCCGGTTCATATTAGACTAGGTTTTTTTTTTTGTTTATTTGGTCTTAAATCTTGTCAATACTTTTTTTATTGCATAGGTACCGACTCGTGAGGAAACCCCTATAACTAATAGAAGTCTAAAATCGCCAACCTGTCTTGAGCTAGCGTGGTGATCAATGCTCGTGCCTTCTGTGTATAAGAAGAGACCTTTGCCCAGAAGTGGGACAATAATAGCCTGGTATTATTATTATCATAGGTATCAACTTATTTATACCAATTCAACAGTTCTTTTTGTCCAATTAAACTGTTCTCAAAAATCATTGCCAAATGCAAAAATTCCAACATTAATTTCAAACCAATCTAGAAGCATACAAGCGTACAGTCGCGCTGAGAACTGCTAACAGCATTCCAACGAGTCCGGCCAGTGAAACGGTCGCGACTGTACCACCAATGGAGGCGCCTGGAATTTAGTTCCATTCAGTTACCGTTTCCTCTCTAGCCTTTTCCAGCTGCTTTTGGTAGTGTGACGTCAGTTTTTGGTGTTGGATAGGACAGAATTTGATCGTGTTTTGTTTTTTTGGCGAAACTGACATGTACTTATAAAACATGACTTTAGAACCGAGTCTATTTTAAGTTCTCAATTTTGTATTTAGAACTTTACCTTAGTCGGAATAAAGCTCGGAATACACAAAGTGGTACTTTTTTGCGCCAGACAGTTATTTCTAAAAGAGCAGTGAATGATAACATGCATTGCATAAAAATAAATCAAATCAGTCTAGGAATTACAAACGTGTGTAGTCCCTAGAGATATATGCGACGCGACTGTTGAAAAATGGTGTATGAAATATGTGCTTACATATTTAATGAAAGAACTATTTAATGATTTTGACATTATATGTAGTATACATATAATGTACAAATTCTTAAAAGCGTTTTTAAATTTTCCTTTTGAATAAAACCCGAATTTTTCAGTTGCTGCAAAGTAAATGTAGATCAGAAGAAAATTTACAAAAGAAATAATGAAAATTACTCAAGTAAAGAAAAACTCATGTCAATTATCAGCTTCATTGCTTCAAAAACGGTGAAGGAAAACATCGTGAGGAAACCGGCATGCCTGAGAGATATTTCTCGACGGCATGTGAAGTCAAGTCAGAGGCCCATGGGCGGCTTTAAAACTCTGACACCTGTTTAGTCACTAACCACACGAAAAGAAAAAGACTCAAGTAAAGAAACCGTATTTAGTTAAACACGTGTCCGGGGTTTTATCCGCCATTTACCCTAACGTTTGGTTATTCTGGCTATCGGCAACTTGCTGAAATACAGTCCAACTTGTTACCGGTCGGTTTCGGCACAAATTCGCAATATTGCACATTCTGCATGCTATGCTTTTACAAATTTTTAGCTTGTACCAACATTGCTAGCCAATTATTTACACGATACATTGATTCTTTCACAAAGATCTTCTTCTATTGGAACCTAAAATCTAAATCTTTCTGATTGGAACTTAACAAATCACTTGATAATTCATAAATGTTCTTATTACATATAAACTTGGTCATGTCGAAATTAATTATGCTTATCTTTTTATCTCTAACATATTTTTTAACACTTACTTAAAAAACGATGAAGGAAAACATCGTGAGGAAAACGGGATGCCTGAGAAATATTTCTCGACAGCACATGAAGCCGAGTTAGAGACCTTTGGGCGGTATAAAAACTCTGATACCAGGTTAGTCAATAAACACATGAAGAACAAAGAAAGAAAATTCTGCACAAACAAAACGCATCACGCTAAGGAGTATTGAAATTCCTAATAACCTTCTGTGATCACCACGTAGGTATTGAATCACGAAATTGCAAAGCGTTGAAGTAGCGGTCGATGTCATAGGCAGGGAAAAGAAAATCTACCCAAATAAAACAAAAAAAAACCACCTTTAACCAATATTTAAATATAAGGAAAGCTTGTACAAGTACAAATGGGGTACGAAAGGCAGCAGTGACCCTCATCAGCGCTATCTTCTGTCCACGGTGACATGCGGCCCCGCTCAAGAGTCATGGCTGTCCAACTTATCTACCGACCTTTTTCAATGTTACATAATCGGGATACGGGCTGTAGCCTAGGTGTTTGTGGTGAGGAATTTTGTAATGAAATGAATTTGTATTAGCAGTGATAGTCTAGTGGTGTGACCGTCGGACTGCCAAGTCATATAGGTCTCGAATTCGATCCCAACGCACACACCTCTGAATTTTCGGATTCTTGTTCGTATTGTGTAATGATCACTTACTTCAAAAATATCGTGAGGAAATCGGCATGCCTGAGAGATATTTCTCGACGGCATGTGAAGCCAAGTCAGAGGCCCATGGGCGGCTTAAAAACTCTGAAGCCAGGTTAGTCTCTAAACACACGAAAAATAAAAGAAAGAACGAAAGGATATTTTTTTCTTTTTTGATGTAGATTTTTTGTATTCCTTGTATCAAAAAATGTTACAACGCATATCATGCGTCATGCCCCATATCACGCCTGTTTACCGAACCCTACCTCCTGGCATCTCTGCCAAAAAGTGCAACAAATACCAAATACTGAAACAATTTTCAAACTACGGGTTTCATTTAATTTTTAAATGAATCCCAAGGTACACAGAAGCTGCATAAATTAAAAGCACACTCGACAGCCATGTTTGCTATAATTACAACAAATAATATTACTTACCTATGCAGTCCAAAAACCCTGCACGCGCTCACGCAAAAAATGCAACAAAAAATAACAAAAAAGGGTGTTGGGTGGGCCCCCGTAACACCCCGCCGCCCACCATTCTTCCCCCCTCTCATATCTCTGCACTCGCCACTGCTAATCTGTGTATTTAACAAACGTAATTTGTCTGAAAATTACCCAAACTGAATGGCACTCTAACGCAATGTTGTAAGGTTGAATTTCGCGTTTGCAATTTCCTGGATTTGTTCGCAAAAGACTTTTCCAAAACAGCAGACAGCTAGGGGAGTGAGGTCTACCCACCTAAAAACGTGGAAACACTGATGAATGTCCCCCATTAGATGTTATTTATTTAGAATGTGGTCGAGAAAGGGACTCGGCCGTTTAAGTTTACCTAAAGTTTACTTAGGACCGAGTGTATTGGGTTAAACTGAAGACGTTTTCAGTGCTTGAGACAAATTACTGTCAGTTATAGGGGTCCAGTTTTTCGGCTTTCGGCTTATGACGGTATTTTATCATGACGATGTGGCAATGACTGGTTTGTAGGTGTGGAGTGATGTTTGTTTAGGGTGAAAACCTGCCAGTATTATTTATTAGTTTCCATTATACGTACTTTTAAGCTCGCGGGGGTACTTGGGACCGCGCGTTGCATTTCAGGGTTCACAGATAATGGTTTATACGATTTACGTGCAGTTTTTTTAACAAAAACCTCTCGGATATCTGGAGTAAGAGTTTCACTAAAACTGGAGACCACATTAATCTTAGCAACTGTCCGTCTCCTTACTACAAGTTTTCGCTGAGGTCGCTTAGTTTTAGTTTTACTACGGGTCAAGTGAAGGCAGTGCAGGCAAGATTCTTCTTTTCTCTAGAAAGTGTCGACAAAGTGGTTAAATAAAATCAAGAAAAAAATTAGGAATCCGTTTGCGAAATATTAGGCTTTAAAGTGCTAATTTTTGTTAGAGTCAGTGCCCCCCTCTGCCAACTAAGTGGTTGTACTTGGATTTTTGAAAAAATTCACAGCAGTAGTATATATAACGAATTTAAAAGGAAAACTATCACAGCTAAGTAGGCTTTACAGGTTAACGAGTAATAATCGACCAACTTGAATTTACAGTTTGAAATATTTATTCATACATTACCCATACATTCCTTATGGGAGAACATGTTTTTGAACTACAATGTTAAGTTTGTTCTTGGGAATTCATCCCAACTACGGAACCCATCATCATCATTGTGCTTGGTCCGGTACGCACTTGTCCGGTTTTTATGTCTTGTTATACTTAGTATGAATGTCTATACCCAAACTACATACCTGTATCTGTTTAGTCTTCTTCTTTATTTTTTGTGGTTAATGACTAACCTGGTGTCAGAGTTTTAAAGCCGCCCATGGGCCTGTCGATAAATATCTCTCAGGCATGCCGGTTTCTTCACGATGTTTTCCTTCGCCGTTTTTGAAGCAAGTGATAATTATACAATACGCACATGTATCCGAAAAGTCAGAGGTGCGTGGCTTGAGTTCGAATTCGAGACCTATGACTTGGCAGTCCGACGGTCACACAACTAAGCTATCACTGCTATCTGTATCTGTTTAGTGGATGCAGACAACATTGTAAAATGCTTGAAGGCCGTTACAGACACAGCCTCAAAATCTTAATTCCATCATTTGATTTGTCACAGTCGTCATCATTTGAAGAGCCCGTGGCTAAGTAATAACTGCTGCACGGGCCGATCCTTCAGGTTAAGCTACGGTTTCCGGGGTTGGTCAGTGGATGGGTGACCATCTTTACATACCGAGACTCCTCCGTGTCTCGAAAAGCGCCATTGGTCCCGGCTGTCATTCATGGATCTTTAACATCGTTCGTTCGTCGTCGTTACGGGTCGTCAGAAGCCCGAGTCTGACAACCAGTCTTACCAAGGGGTATCGTATCGTATTATTAATCAGATAGGCAGTCGCTCCATGTAAAATACTGGTATTCAGCTGAGTCCGGATAGACTGGAAGCCGACCCCAATAAAGTTGGGAAAAGGCTAGGCAGACTGATTGATTTGTCAGTCTAAAAGGTTACAAACCTACAAATAGATCATGTCATGTTTTGCGATTCGAGACAAAATCGAGAAAAGCCCGTAGTAGTGTCGGACAAGCGGCACGTAGCGATCTGTCTGTGTGTCAATAGGTAACTAATAGTGCTGGACTGATGGCCCGGTTAAACTGTACTTACGGTTGGCTAGCCCAACTAATATAATGATGGATAATTAGGATTTAAGCTATAATACTGATGTGATAAGCTGAAAACGAACTTACGAAGAACTTCATATCTAAGCAGTTTGAAAACAAAATCCCGTGAACACGACGACCACATCGTTTTAACGGCGGCGACCAATGAAACAAAAAAATACATATTAATATTTTGACGATTTTGTGTTTTTGATATTCGTGTGTTTTGTAGGCTCTATTACAATGATCTCAGGTGTATTATGACCCCTTTTCGACCACTAGGAACAAAAAAAAAGAAACAAAGATGAGAAAGTTTTAAATTTTAATGTTTACTGTATTTTTTTTCATTTACAAAAACAAGGGCCACATCAAAAATCTGATACTGCGATACTATTGGTCGTTGAAATTTCTATAGCGGCCGAGCGCTGCAAGCAGATATAGTCTTCACGGTGCTTAGATATGAAGTTCTTCGATATAATGTTAGACTAAAATTTAGTCTACCTAGAGTAAAAGTCATCCAGAAGTGGTCTGACTGCCTCGTTGTTGGTCTAGTCCTCGCAAGCGTTACTGCTAAGAGTCCTGGGTTCGATTCCCGGGTCGGGCAAAGTGTTATTGGGTTTTTCTTGCATACTATTGTATAGAATCAAGTTTTTTTTTTCCTAACTGAACAGACAGCAGTGCTGCTGGGGAGTTTGTTGCGCCACTTCTTCTTCCCAGCTAAAGCACTAGGAAGTGGTAAAGGGTGGGCGTTTTGGGGGACTGTCTTATGTAATTTTGACGTTCAAAAAGTGCTGATACTCAGCCTAGTTTGAATAAATGACTTTTGAATTTTGAATTTTCTATCTGGAATATCTCAGTAGCAGCCCAGAGTTGATGGCGGACGATGATGGCGGTTGATGGCGATAGGCTCACCCCCTGTTACATGGGACATAACATAACTGGCGAAATGTGGGTGTACTATAGGTACACCTCTGTTTTTTTTTTTTTTTTGAGGATGGGAAATTATCAAATAACTTCTCGCGCTCTGGGTGGAGCGGGAGGCCGTGTCAGACTTTTACTGACTAAAACCCACCCGTGTTCCTTCCGTTGCCTGTGTGCCGAGGTCGCGATATCCCTTTCAGACAAACCCGCTTCCCCGGCAGGCATTGGCCCTTCCGGACCCCGTCAGTTGGTGCTGACATCTCTTTGAGGCGCGCGTGGAACACAACGCGCCGTCGACCCGGGCCTGGTCCCTATCGGACGGCGAGCTACCCATTGCTCACCGTCCGCAAGCCCGCGCCTACGGTGGCCGGAAGTCGGCTCTCGACTCCCGACGCCCGGGGCGTCTCCTGCGGCGACTAGGGGCGCGAGGGCGCGCATTTTGCCTCTCCCTCGCGCGCTCCGCCTCCTCCTTCGCGAGCATTACTGCTTCGCAGAAGGAGGTGACGGCCTCCCATGCACTCTCGCTCCGGACCATGGCCTGAACCAGGGCCGGACGCGAGAGATCGCCGCCGCCGATCGCCTCCGTGAGGACACGGCGGTGCTCCGCCCAAGCTGGGCAGACCTCCACCGTATGCTCCACCGTGTCCTCCGGGCGATCCACACAGTGGTGACACCCGGGCGTTTCCTCCCGCTTTATCCTGAACAGGAACCTCCCGAAACAACCATGTCCGGTGAGGACCTGTGTCAGGCGGAAGGTGAGGACGCCGTGGCGCCTCTCTAACCACTCCTCAAAGAGGGGATTTATCGCCACAATTGTGGCGTGCCCAATAGGTACACCCCTGCCTAACTCTTCGAGGAATACAGGCGTGATGTTATGTTAAAATTCATCCAAAGGTAAGATGCAGGAAAATACCTAAAGTGAAAATGCCAGTTTAAACAATCCGAAAAAGCGAGCCCTGCGCCCACGCGATGACGCGACAAACACATCCGTAAAGATTTGCTTTGTAGCCCATAACTGGAAATGAATTAATTTCCAGTTATATATGAGCATTGTTGCTTGCAAGACTGAAGGCCGCCTGATGGGGCACCTGTGCGCAGTGCATGTATTGTTGCCAGGTGTCCCCAGAAGATGGCTTAATATATATAGGGTTCTTTAAGTTGTGTTGTATTATTGTTATTGGTTTTACTTGTTTATGTTTTTCTTAATTAATTATACTAACATAGTTTAAGTAATACTAACAAATTATGGGTAATGTAGCTGAGTTGAAGATGAATAAATAAATAAAATTATAGGTCATGATGATGGCCAAATTACAGCAAAGAAAACTGTTTTAGACGGCTCATAAACTAACAGAAGCAATATAGTCATCTCGTCGTCTCGTCGTCGTATTCGGAGGTGGATTTCTTCGATACTCTATTAAAAAATTCGGTAATAGACACCACTCATACCACAGACAGAGATTCTTTAAGCAGTTTCAGTACTCAGAGGAGGTACAATCGAATATAATAACGGATTTTGAAAGCTCTGATTAGAAGACTGATTTTCCTTAAAATTGTTACTAAGTATCTTGATAGGACCAACGAGAAAATACCCAGAAAGTTACTATATGGGAAGTTACTCAGTAAGTTTCTCGAAACTTACTCTATACGTTACTAGGAATATTACGAAAATAATATTTAAAATTAAAATTTTGGTTGCATTTAAACTAGAAGTGTTAGAAGTCTTATCGGATCACTCATAATCTCAAATGAAATTGAAGAAAAAAAAATTTTTTTTCCTTGTTACTCTAAATTACAATTTTTTTAGAATGCTACTGGAAACGTTACTGGGAAAATATTCGACTGGAGTCAATTAGAGCTCCACACTGCGATGCGATGCGATACGACGCCACATCGCAGGTTTTCAGAGGAGCTTGGTTTTTTAGGAGCTCGCAGATTTTTGCAATACGATGCCAATTCGCATTTTTGTGTGGGAGACTTTACTGGTAACGGCACATCACTAGTCTTGAAAAAATAAGCCCTAGATGATGGGAATTTGATACTTAATAGAGCTGGACGGTTGTTTTTTAACCTTGTAATAAATTAAAGTTATAATGTTAGAAGAAAAGAGAACGTCAACCAATTTCTGTCGACATGTTACCAACTTCGATTGTACCATCAAAGAAGTTCATGTCTAACCAGTTTCAAAACAAAATCCCGTGAACGCGATGCCCACATCTGTTACCGGCCCGGATCTATAGCCACCGAGCGCTGCAAGCAAAAATAGTCCTTACGGTGGTTAGATATGAACTTCTTCGACGGTACATAAATGGATGTTAGAGAAAAACGGGAACCTTGTCAGTTGTTGACGTCAGAAGGTGCGACTAATCGTCACTCACAGAGACTACCAACAGTTTGTTTTGTACTTGGTTTAGTTTGTCTTTAAAATATTATTTTAATTGTTTTTCTTATTATTGTTCACCTATGTTACAGACTTAACCAAATTCCCCATTTTTATTTTGTAACGTTGCCTCTACTGCCTTACAACCAGTAACAACAATAAATTATATTCTATTCTATTATACTTTTTCAAAGCCTGTTTCGATTAAACATAATTAATAATATTTTCCATTACTTAAATCTTGTTCTCGGAAAGTTTTATGTGGACTCCAGCCTAAAGTGCGCTGTAATCCTCCTCTAATACACTTTACATGTAGTATATAGAATTATTCACGTAATATTATATACGTATGTTTATATTATGTCGTATTCGTGTCTAATGTATACTATTTTTAATACATCTACCTATCAACTCGCATTATGGACGACTGAACAGATAGGGTCAGCAAAAAAAAAAAAAAAGTGATATTTCTTCTGTAATTTTGTTTTGTAGAAAGTTCTATGTCACTCAGTTTATAAAAACTTTGTTAGTAGTATAGTGTAGGTAAAGGACCAGCGGCACCTAAAAGGCGACACTATGCATGTCAAGTGTCGCTTTTTCGGTGCCAGCGGAACTTCCGGTTGTGGCGTGCAGGCACTGAATCGGCGCGGGCACTTTACCGGTTAACTTGCCAGTTGGTTCAACCTAAGTCAATAGATTTAAACTACATTTGTGACATTTTCTTTGCTCTCTCTCACTCTTAAAGTAGGTAAATGTCATCGGATAACGTATTGGTAGCCTAAGTTGCTACATTATAACCGGTATGCACGCCGCATTTGTGAATAAGAACTTTGAGGTTCACAGTATGCATTTAATTAAACCTCATGATAGCATTTATATAAACGTTACTGGCCTTATTACAAAACAAGGTTCATCTTTAGATCCAGGTTTGACTTTTGAAACAGCGAGCCGTTTTTGAATTTCGAACTTTATTCCTACACAAAGTATTATATATAAAGTTCTTATCACAAAAACTGACGTTAAATCCGAGTCTAATTTGTCAGTTTTGTTTTTCCTTAAAACAAAACTGACAATTTTTTTATGTTTGTCGGAATAAAGTTCTAACTAGAAAAATGGCTCGATGGTTTAAAGTAAAACCTGGGTCTAAAAATAAACCTTGTTTTGTAATAAGACGGCACAGGCTTCATCATAATTACCAATTTCATTGTAGGTAAAGTTGTTTCGCTTTTTCTGCCAACCGTACGAAACTCGCCGTCCCCAGCAAATGTTGTGGTGAATTTCATATTTTTGTAAGTATCTACTTCGTATGTTTATTCTCCATGTGTTTTGGTTCACATGGAATTTTCTTGATTTTTTATGCTTTCATAGGCATTATGTTACGTTCCCCTAAAACAACGAATGTTAATGTAAAAATTCCTTATTGTGTAAAAACCCAAATAAATAGTGATATTGTGATATTTAGTGATGACATTGGGAAAGACATGGGCCAGTTATTATCAAATATTTGCAAGGGACAGTCAGTTACCAATTATTGTATGCCTGGCTTAAGTTATGTTGATATAGTGACAAAGATTATTAGTTTAAATTTCCACCAGGATACAACGTTGATAATATTAATTAGTAATAGAGGAAATGTGAATCAGGACAGCCTGCTTCATTACATTGACAAACTGTTTGAGCTAGACTTAAGACAGATTGTTATGTTTACATTTCCTTATAGTAAAAGTTTGCCACAGAAAGAAAATAATTTTAGGCACAAATTAAATGTAATGATCAATAATTTGACATTACAGAATAATAATTTTCATGTCATTGACACTAACAAGTATGTTAGTAAATATTTATATGTGACAAAATACAAATTGTATTTAGCAAAATGCTTGAAAAGACAAATAGCTTTATCGCTATACTTTTTTTTTGTTGATTTATCAGTCAAGAAATTGGCTAATAAAACAGTAGCTTCTATTGAGCAATTACCTGACATTTTCAATGATTCAGCCAATAACTTGGCTACACAACTTAACATTACTTTAAATTAGAAATTGAGACAAAAGAGGAAACCTCTTGCATAATTAATGGAAATAATTTAAATTTAAATACTAGTCCAAATCATCAAAATGTCAGAATAAGTTCTAAATCAGTTAACCTGGTGCACCAAAATATTCAAGGTATGTTGAGAAAAGACCTTGAAATTGAATTATTCATGAACTGTAACAACATTGATATTTTATGTATTACAGAACATTGGTTAAAAAGCCATCAGTTCATGTTTAATTTCAGTAATCACCAGGTTGGTAGTTCATTCAGCAGAGAAAATGCAATACATGGTGGCTCATTAATACTGTTAACTAAACAATTTAAATTCAAAGATCGTAAGGATATTGTAAGCCTATCTGTTGAGCGGACTATAGAAATAGCTTGTGTGGAGTTGGAGCGGCTAGTTGTATTGAGCGTGTACCGGCCTCCGTCATCGATTTATGATTGCTTTGAGAGTATCATGGATGATGTGTTACAAAAGCTTGGTAAACTAGGGAAAAGTATAATTGTTTGTGGTGATTTTAATGTTAATTTATTAGAGGACTCATCGATGAGCTTAAAAATTAAAAATTTATTTCTGTCATATAACCTTAATCATTTATTTTTGGAGCCTACTAGAATAACCGCCACATCAGGTACATGTTTAGATAATATATTTACTGACATATTACCTATCAATAAAAAAATTATAAGTCAACTAGATTCTGACCACTGTGGACAGATGATTACATTTAGTAAACAAGATAAAAAAGTGGCTAAGAGATATATCACTGTAGTGCCAAAAACTGCAGGTCGCTTGGAGAGTTTTAAAAACAAACTTAATAGTAAATTACCCTACTTGCCTTATTGTGATGATCCTAATGAACTGTACAATTCCTTTTTTGCCATGTACTGTACAGAATTTAACTCAACATTTAAACCAAAGCAGATCTCAGTTAGTGGTTCTGCAACTTTCAGTGAATGGGCAACTAAAGGGATATTTAAGAGTAGAATCAAACTCTTTGAACTGTATGACGAAAGAAATTATAATAAAAGTAAAGAATTTTGTCAGTATGTTAAGAACTATTCCAAATTATTTAAACAAGTTTGTAGCGAAGCTAAGTGTCGATATTTAAGCTCAAAAATTAAAAACAGTCAAAATAAAATAAAAACTACTTGGGAAATTATAAACAATGAGACTGGAAGAGACAGAAAGCGTAGTAGTGACTACAGCCTTAATATTAATAATACAGTTATTAAAAAAGATTTAGAAGTAGCCACAGTTTTTGAAAATTTCTTTGCAGATATTCCAGTCTCAACCACTAAATCTTTAAATTCTTCACCCACTGTTGCTGAATTCCTTTTGAAAGAAAATGTTGATATTTGTGACCATGAGTTTAATTTCGACTATGTTAGTGCTCGAGATATTATTAAAACTTTCAATACACTCAATGTTAAAAAAACTGCTGATTTATGGGGAAATTCCGTAGAGGTTGCTAAATGCATAATCAACACTGTAGCGCCTGAATTAGCAATTATTTTTAATAAATGCATTGACTGTGGTGTAATTCCTGACTTAATGAAGAGTAGTAAAATAATACCTTTGTTTAAATCGGGCAGCACATCAGACCCCACGAACTTTAGACCTATTTCTGTGCTTCCCACCTTTAGTAAAATATTCGAAAAATTGATGCTCGATCAATTGCAAAGACATTTTAATAAACATAAGTTATTAAACAGTAAGCAATTCGGTTTCACAAGGGGTCGCTCGACTACCGACGCTGGTGTTGAGCTTCTTTCACATATTTTTGAGGCCTGGGAGAGGTCACATGATGCCCTAGGTATTTTTTGTGACTTATCTAAGGCTTTCGATTGTGTTTCACATGATACATTGGTCAGGAAATTGCATCACTATGGTGTTAGAAACACTGCCTTGGATCTTCTTATTTCTTATTTGGATAATAGGATCCAAAGAGTAGACGTTAACGGCAAGCGATCCCCAGGTTCGCTTGTCACTATGGGAGTTCCGCAGGGCTCAATTCTTGGCCCTTTTTTATTTCTCGTATATATTAATGACCTACCTTGCCTCATAAAGAACAGTCATGAAATAGTGTTATTTGCAGATGACACATCACTTATATTTAAGCTTAAGCGAAAACAGACCGTTATTGACGATGTAAATAATGCTCTCTCTAAAATTGTGCATTGGTTTAGTGTTAATAATTTACTTTTGAACGAGAAAAAGACTAAATGTATTAGATTTCTGACACCTAACGTTAAGCAGGTGAAAACCAATGTACTAGTAAATGGGACAGAATTGGATCTTGTGGACACCACTGTGTTCTTAGGTATTACTTTGGATTCGAAGCTTCAGTGGGGACCTCATATAACCAAATTGTCGAAGCGGCTAAGCTCTGCAGCCTACGCGGTGTATAAAATCCGTCATTTGACTGATGTAGAAACAGCTCGATTAGTATACTTTAGTTATTTCCATAGTGTAATGTCGTATGGCATTTTGTTGTGGGGAAATGCGGCCGACTTTCAGGCTATATTTGTGCTGCAGAAACGTGCCATTCGAGCAATTTATAAACTAAGTAGTAGGCATTCACTGAGGGATAAATTTAAGGAAATAAACATAATGACGGTCGCGTCTCAATATGTATATGAGAACCTGATTCATGTAAAAAAGAATATAAATCTATATTCTAAACACAGCGACATTCATAGCTTAAATACTAGAAACAAAGATTTATTTCTTGTGCCGAGGACTAGGCTCCAAAAAATTAGTAATTCATTTAAGTGCCAAAGTATACGTTTTTACAACAAACTCCCAAGCCATGTCAAAGAACTGAGCCTCAATAAATTTAAATCATTTATTAAACAGAAACTATGTCAAAAAGGTTTCTATAAAGTTAAAGATTACTTAGACGACAAAAAGGCTTGGGACTAATTAAGCTACTCCAATGTACCCCAAGCAACAAACAAGTGTTTTTAGAATCAAAGACTACATGATACTATATGAGCTCATATAATTGTTTGGATTATTTTATTTGACTGTAAGTCAATTTATTTTAAATTTTGTTTTCATTTATTGTTGACATAATCTACTCATTAAAATGTTTTTATTTTATGAGTTGATTGCAATTTGTGCTTATGTAAATTATTTTTGCATTAAAGCATTATTATATAGAATCAAGTTTTTCTAACTGAACAGACAGCTGTGCTGCTGGGGAGTTTGTTGCGCCACTTCTTCTTCCCAGCTTAAGCACTAGGAAGTGGTGAAGGGTGGGCGTTTTTGGGGGACTGTCTTATGTAATTTTGACGTTCGAAAAGTGCTGATTCTCAGCCTAGTTTGAATAAATGACTTTTGAATTTTGAATTTTGAATTTTGAATTTTTATGTACGCCATGTTTGAAGCGCTCTCCTCTCTCTGAATATCATATTATACCACTTTGAGCTGAGTCATTTAGTTTTTTTTCTCTCTGTAGATTATGTTTGCTGGTTTGTATATTTTATTTTAATAAAATACAATGTGAGTTTATGATCAAAATGTAACCAAAGAAATATGAGTAAAATCTATACTTACCTACGTTAGTAAAATGCCATTTCGCTTTCCCACTGCACTATTCAATTGCTTTATTAAGTCGAAAGAATTATCCATAAATAATTCGGGTGTCCTAGAAGCAAATGGAGGATGTTAAAAAATAATAAAGAGGCTAGTGCTTTTTTCGATACTCATTTCAAAAATAGAATCTTTATTCTAAAGTCGTTACAAAACTGAATGATACAAGAACTCCCTTTCCAACTTTATTCTGCCAATAATCCTCTGACTATTGTAAACTTCCATTGCCCGATTACTTATTTTGAAAAATGACCTCTAAAGTCCGCAAAGTCCCTCGGATTTAGTTATCCCGAATGTCATTTCACCCCTTCTTAAACAAAACCTGGCTCTGAAGAGAACGGATTGCTGGGTACATTGTCTAAACAATTCTAAGTGATCGAACTATTACCGAAAACGTCTTAAGTGACACCAATCAATTCGCAATTTCTAACTCTGTGTTCCAAAACTTCTGGCAGAAATTCGCAAAGCATCGCCACAATTCTACTTTTAAAATTTCATATTTTTGAAGTCGAAAAGATTTAAAAGAACTTTTGTGGTTTAATAGAATTTGCACTCTATGTTGTGTGAAAAAGAGTCTGAAATCGCTTGGTTATGCCAACTTTAAAACGTCCGATGAAGCAGTTTTTTCGAGTTGGGCTAAATTGCCTTAAACGGCGCCAATTTGCCGAATCATTTTGGAACATAAGCTGTGCAAAATAGAACTCAGTTTTGGTTTTGTTTCGCACAAGTATTTATACATTTGCTTAGGGTAGCCGCGCCAGTTGTCGGTCCATAACAAAACACATAAATTAAGTGCTCAATAATAAATGGAAATGTCCCTTGCAGAGGACAGGGCATTAGGGCGGGATTATGAGGAATGTGGCCCTCCTTGCTCTTGTTTCTGGACGACCGAACGGTCTTACGTACAATACAAATGAAGAGGTTTTTAGTAATCAATTGTCCCAGCATTTCGGAGCGCACTACGATATTAAATGGTTCCTTACTTAGATATTTTATTTAGGCGTTTTACAGACGATATGGTACGTTCTACAGCATAGATTTTTGTTTGTCAATATAGACAACATTATTGTACTTAATCCGCATTGACGGACTCTAACTGGAAAATTCGTAAACTTCTGAGTTATGTTTCTCTATAGGTAAGCAAAACAAAAATAAACCCATTAAGAGTAACAAGTTGTTACACGACCACAATAAATCTATAAAAAAATCCCATTTAAAAAAGGAATCCTCAAAATACGTGCAGACACAAAAGCAAATAAATCACAGGATATTTAACTTTATCCATTGAACCAACAATATAAATCTCTGAATATCTGTTTCATCCTATTATTTGACAAACACTCCCATTGTACGCTATCATCTAAAAACAGGTCTGTAACACGCGACTAAAATTTTATCACCACAAAACGTTTTAGGGAGACGAATCTTCGACCCTCTTGTGGCCAATAAGTGGTCAAATAAATGATACGTGTCAAAACTTTTGTGGGATGAATACCTGTATCGGATTGACAAAAGGTATCTCTGACTCTTTTGAACATCCGAGGTCCATTCGATGTTTAAACGCTGTTAAACGAGTATTCAAATTTCGAATATTCGTTGCGCGTGGCTAAGGGTCGTCGGTCGTACAACTCGTCCCCTAGTGGACAAACTGGACAGCACGCGACAGGGGTGAAACCGGTCGGCCATTGGTCAGTGAGGGGGATGCGAAGGGGGAAAATACTGGTCAGTCATTGGTTGGAGAAATCGCCAGGTGCGATTTTGCGAAAACTATAAGCTTTGATTTGGATTTGGTGTATGAATGCAAACTAAATTATAACAAAATATAATTTATTCATAATATTAGCATGAATCTTTTTTTTATCCAGAGTTACTTTAGAATAAATTACAAACTAGGGTACGTTATTGAATTAGGTAAGTACCTATGTCATCCAAATTAATTAAAATGTGCATATCAACTCTTTTTTTGGCAATTTTTTGAAGCTGAACGCACCAACTGTCCAAGCTTCTCTGTCATTATCAATTTTCAGAGTATAATCACACTTTACGTCATAGCAATTTAACTCAAACCATGTTTCACTTAACATTTTTTAAGCTCCATAATTGCCAGCGCTGTAAGTAAGCACGCAGGCGTGCGCCAAAAATCTTGTTGAAATTTAATATGTTGCAGATTGTAGTCAGATATGCATCATATGCATGCGTGCATGGAAGCATGGGAGCGCTCGACCGGGACGCATAGGGAATATACTGGCAATGTATGTATTTGTAAGGGTCCAAATGGAGTGTTTCAATAAAGATAAAACATGGTTTAGAAATATTTTCTCTTCTACCGTCGTATTTTCTAAAATAAATTTCTACTGTCATAGGTTAGATAGTTAATATATTAGGTCCCCACCTATGAAATCAGCGTTTTGTATGGAGAATTTTAAAGAAGTTGCTTTTTTCATACTAACATTTTCTTAATTTATATAGTAACCATGAACACTAATGTTTTAAAACTTTTATGCACTAATGTTTAAAAACTAAGATAACTTAGCCAAAACTTATTTTTGTCGCTTAATCTAGTGGCATAGATTAAGCGACAAAAATAAGTTTTGGCTAAGTTAAAACAAATAGTGGTCATTTCTGCTAACAAAATGAGAAGTCATTTTTAAGGTATTTTTTATGTTTATAAACTATAAGTAATAAGGTTTTTTTTGCTATTGGTAGTTGTCTATGATGGTCATTATTCGATATAATACCAAGCAATTAATGAATATTTTAATTCATAGAAGTGACAAGGTTCTCTATTTGTGAGAAAAAAACGTCAATTTCATAGGTATACCCAATATAAACACTGTTTGTCGAATAAATTAAATATGTACATATCGTCGCCCGGCAGTGAAAACCTCGTGATTGCAATAAACGTTATTTTACAGGGAAGATAATAACTGTCTGAAGAATAGCTGTCATTGACGTTCTCTGATGTTCTCGTTATCAACGATAGAAGGCATTAGAAGCATCTAACATCTCACTGTCTGTATTTTGTTCTCTAAGCATGCATTACGAGGGTTTCAACACAACAAATAAATATAAAGAAAAGCAATTAATTTTCCTTTACGAGGTTTTCACTGCCGGGCGACGATATGTAAGGCAGCTGTTTTTTCCATCGGACCACGGTCCGTGTTTTTGATATTTGTATGAGTTGGCCACCGGGTCGGTGCTTATAGGTACACCACATCCCACACTTCCATTGTAACCTAAACGCCATCGTAAGACCGGTGAAAGATACGGTTCATTATCAGGTAAAAAAGCGGACGTGTACAAGCGGGCTAAGAGTTCAACTACCAGACTGCGTTGTGTAACTTGGACATCGTATCGTCTGAAATAAATCGATCGAGTGTCGCCGATCACAGATAGACTAATATTAGAAATGGAAAATACATTCTTCCTTATATTTCTGTAAACTTTTTATCAAGTGCACTAATATTAATTACGAAAATCCTATGCAGCTGTTCTTCAATTCGAAAGTTCTGAAGCTACAGTGGAAGTAGCGATTTTACATAGTTAAATGTTATGAATACAGATACAGAAAATCGTGTGATAGAACGATTTAAATAAATAGCTATGCTAAAAAATCACAACTACACAAACATGGACTCAGCTATCCACATTCAATCTAAAAACAAAACACGACACAACACTACTATCATCAACTTCTATGGATATTACAACACTTCGATACACCATCTCATTCGAAGACATCACTAAATAACAATTTCAAGGGCCGTTTTGGGAACAAAAAACATTTATATCAATGGCAGGCCGGTTCTAAATTTTACTAGTCATTGACAGGCCGTAAGAGGCGGGCTAGGCCTCTGGAGGCTCGTTTTGCTATAGATGCGGAGTAAGTAGATAAGAATGGTGGAGATGCCCCCGGACTTGGTACAGCAGTGGTGGAGAAATGTTGAGAGGATAGTTGCGAAAATAATGTAGTGACGATGGCGTTTTATGAAGGACGTTTCACAATAGGATCAAATTGATTTAAATAAGGAACCTACCATTAAACAAATCTTATATATTTTTTTCTTTTATGCAAGATTTTATTTAGAATGCGATTACTGCGGTATCAGACAAGACTCTCATAAAGAGGGCTAAGAAATTGAAACAATATTTTTTACTTATTTTAAACACTAAAAATGATATGCCTTCTTTTTATACATAAAAATTAGGAACAAGTTTTCTCCTTTAAAAATTATTGCAACACAAATATACCTTTAACAATTGTCCAAACATTTTGTTGAAAAAAAATGCAAGTTTGCATGCATTAAACAATTCAGAATGCAATTATTGCTGTAACTGACAAGATACTCATATAATTTTAAGGCTAAGAAATTGAAACAATGTTTTACTAGTTTTAAACACTAATAATTAAATGCCTCCGTATTATACAGAAGAAAAGGAACAAATTTTCTCCTCTATAAATTATTGCAACACAAATATTGATTTTCAATACTCCGAACTACCTCTCATCTCTATATACTTCTCCTGGAGGGTCAAAGGTAAAGTTTTCGGCCGTTGGCCGCAAGGGACGGCTCGGGGTTCGAACCCGCGTATAAAACTCCGAGTAATTCGCACGTACTACCCTCGTATTTGTCAGTCCAAGTCGAACAATATGTTTATTTGTACGTCTCATTATAGTAATGTATTTTATGCAGTGTTTATAGCTTTTCTATTATTTTTAAGGAAATTGGAAATGATTACTATTGTATTGGTTATTTATCGGGAAAATTAAAATTGTAGCTTTACCTCGAGAGATTGGTACGGTTATAACCCTGCCGTTCATTTGACACCACTTTATTCCTGTGTGTACGTGTATTATCTGGTAGCTAGATAACCAATTGTAATGACGATTTATAAATGATAAAAAGATAAGTGTTATACTGAAACCTCTTAACCGGTCAAAGCTGCTTTTTACTGGTTTAAATCGGTTACAGTAATTACTACTGACTTGAGTGAGAAAACGAATGGAAAGTCAATGAAACACCTTTCTTTTCTTTCAACGTACTTTACATTTTTTATTTGCAGAATATCCTGTGTGCTTTTTACATTATTACATTATCAGACTATAATGTTCCCACTGCTGGGACAGAGGCCTCATCTCTCTGTTCCGAATTTGAGTGCTTTTTAGTCTGTGCTAATTTAATTTATTTTTTATTTTTGTTTCCGATTGATTCTGTATTTCTTATTAGGCCGATGATCAAAGTCAAATTCAAAGCATTTTATTTCAATTAAACAGGCATTTTTGAATTGTCAAAGAGTCGGTTAGTCAGAAAGATGAAGCTAGTTGCCCATTCCTAAGCATAGTAGGTTCCTATGGAGTAGAACAGTCAAGACACTAAATGGAAAAAATAAATCAAAATATTGGTTACATTATCCTTTAGAGATATAGGTATGCGTGGTGGTCACCTAAATATTAAGGTTTTAGGGCTATATTTAATGGCTTTATGAATTTCTCAGAGAACTGCCATGCTATTCTGTAAACATCTCACCGTGGAAAACTTGGGTGAAGTGAGCTGTCAATAGTGTCAATCCCTGTGGAATGACAGCTCACTCCACGCTCACTTCACCTAAGTTTTCACGGTGAGATGGTTACAGAATAGCACTGCTGTAGTGGCCCAGTGGTAACGGCCGCGACTTAGGAGTTGTAGGTCGTAGGTTCGAACCCAAGCAGGCGCTTTACTTTGTATAAATTATTTCATCACCACTGCTCTCAAAACGGTGAAGGAAAACATCGTGAGGAAACCGGCACGTCCTGAAACAGATTCGAAGACATGTCACATCTACCAAACGGCACCATCTCCGCGTGGTGGATTAATTCTCTCTCAAAGAGAGAAGGCCTGTGTCCCAGCAGTGGGAACATTATAGGCTGATTATGCAATGTATTTCTCACCCCAGTATTGACAAGATCGAACTGAGCAGATACCTATTTCTGTACTACTATTTGTGTAGGATGATAACATTATCATTTACCTATTGGTAGGATAAATGATATGTTGTTATCCTACACAAGTTAGAATGCACGTGTTAACTTATGGAAGCGACGTAGGCGTTGAACTGAGAAAGTATCTATGCTTGTTAATAAATGGATAGGTATTGTAGATCAGAATAGATATAAGTGGATACGCGTGACAAATCCACGTGGAACAACGTAGATATTGACGTCAATCAGCATAAGCATAAGCAGCCTATACTGTTCCCACTGCTGGGCTGTAATCTACCTCTCGGGCCCAGTGCAGGTAGCTATATGTCATATGTCTTCTAATTTTTGGTTCTAGGACATGCCGGTTTCCTCACGATGTTTTCCTTCACCGTTTTTGAGGTGATGAAATTATTTACATAAAGAAAAGCACCTGTCTGGGTTCGAACTCAAGTCGAGGCTGTTAATTATCATTTGACCACCACTGCTCTGACGACAATAAATCTAGAATGATGTTTTTAGTAAGTACATTGTAGCTTGTATCGAAATTAAATTGTAAATGTACCAACCTGTCCTAGGTTCAACTAGTATCTGATAAGTCAGTGTGAACTCCATCGCCAAAAGACATATACGAAAAGTTAGCGCGTAGACTAAGAAAAGTGTCCAAGGGATGGCAGAAAGTAGAG
Source organism: Agrochola circellaris (assembly GCA_914767755.1). NCBI lineage: Eukaryota > Metazoa > Arthropoda > Insecta > Lepidoptera > Noctuidae > Agrochola > Agrochola circellaris. The sequence goes on from OU611853.1 coordinate 5,936,538, forward strand.
TAGGCCGCAATTCAGTGGTACCTAACACTTTGAACTTGAGCTGGCCTAACGAAGTACGGAGTTTCAATAGAATTAAAGGACAGCTGTGAAGTGAAGTGAAGAGCAATGGTTGCCCAGTGGTAAGGACCCTGATTATAAAAGAAAAGAAATTTATTTGATCCAGGTTAAGGCACACAATATTCACACAAAATAAAACAAACAGAGAAAGCTTAAAACAGTACAACACTGTTTTAAGGATTTAGAGGTCGTGTGTTCGAACCCAGGCAGGCGGTTTACTTTGTGTAAATAATTTTGTGGCGACATCTACATCGCCACATGCGAACTACGCATCAAAGACCTGACGTCACACAACATCCTGACGTCACTCAAATCCTGCATCGCGCAATTAGAGTTTACCGCGCGGTGGACATATATACAAGCTCCCGACTTTAACCTCTGGGGCAGTTGCCCGCCAGACATGACAACCGTCTGGTCGGAGGAACCTCCCTTTTCTATGGTGGATGAGTGAACTTTACACCCTGTTCCTCATACCCCTAAAATTGTATCACCAATGCTCTCAAAACGGTGAAGGAAAATATCGTGAGGAAACCGGCATGTCCTAGAACATTCGAAGACATTTGACATATACCAACCGACACTGGGCCCGTGTGGTAGATTACAACCCACTCCTTCTCGAAGAGAGGAGGCCTGTGTCCCAGCAGTGGGAACATTATAAGCTGATTATGAAGAGGCTAGCTTATACGGTTTTGTTACCGTAAACCTTTTCATACTAATCCCAACCAAACTTAACCCTCCGAAAAACGTTACAAATGTCAAGCTTTAAAACAACACTGATACCTACGTAAGGCAAGCGTGCATACATCTCTCAAATATTTACGTTGACTTAGGTTAACCCTTGCGCGGCGAGCTCCGTCCATCAGGCCCCCGTGGCCTCACGGGAACGGCCAGGTAACCGACATAGTGGTACGAAGATTAGATAGGTTACTTTCTATCGATTTGTTTTAAGAAAGTTGGGGTTGGTAAATTGATTTAAATAACGGTAGGTAATGTATGCAACAAAATTGATTCTGAGTAAAAAAATGTGACGTAATGCCACCCGAACTTTAGTCCAACTCTGAGTCCAATTTTGGACGGACCCTTCCACAGTCTGCTAATGAGTCTGTGTAAAAATACAATATGAAATATAAAATTCTTGTTTCAGATGCAATCGTGGTGGAAGATGTCGGAAGATGAGCCAGCATGACGTTCTGGATCAATTATGGAAATCAAAAGACGGAATGAAATTGAAATTGGTGGGTACAGTTCAAGAGTAAAGTTCACTAAGCGTAAATTGTGATGTTTTGGCGTAGGTACCTATTTGTTCTAATGTATGTCCAAAAGGTTAACAGAAAATGACCAATACCTATATATTTAAAAAAAACAATTTGAAAAATACTCACGTGCAATGAAAAGATACATTTTCGTCCCTTTCTACGCTTCCAAAGTCTACGCAGTCCATTGCGAGGGTCATCCCAACAACCCGCAATAAAATATGCGCCGCAGGACGGTAGGATGTAAAAATGTTGTTTTTAAGGCTCTCCTCAATAATGTATCCTTTAGGAAACGTTAAGTGCTCCTTACCTTTACCTATGTATGTTTATAGGCAGACCCGAGCTCCTCTTTTATAAGTAATGCTCTTCTTTATTGTATTATAAAATTCTTAATAGTGTACCGTAATTTTTCGTTGGTATGGTCATGTGGTATGGTCGTAAGTGGATTATGGGTCGTCATTAAAATGATTTTTATATTGCTAAGGTACTTTGAGTTTTCTTTAGCTTTTTATGTGAAAGATAATATTTTCTTATGAATGTAGGTTTAAAAAGTATTTCTAAGTTTTCATTGATAATAATTATGAATGCATCAGTAGTCCAACGTTAGGTGCCAAAGAGCAACTTTATGATGACCCTGAAAAAAAACGGTCGTTGTAATGAAGGACACACCAGTCCATACGACCGACATCAACCCTCAATCGCGCGTAAAATAGGTTCAGAGGCACAAATAAACCCGGCCAAAAATACATGTGCCGTTCAGCGTAACTCAGTGAACTATCGGTTAACATTCACTATCAATAAAGTACGAGCCGATGGGCAAAGGGCGTCGGTGATCGATGGAACTTCTAATTTATACCCAAAACCCTAAGGCCGTATCGATTACACCCGCTAACTTTGCCGGGCCCGATGTACCGAGGCGCGTTGCTTTTTGCAAAATTTGCCCGTTGTCTCTGGAGGGTTAAGTTCGCGTATTACTTGATAGTTCGAGAATTAAATTTTTAGACGCGTGGGAATGATTTAATGGATGCGTCTTTGATATTTTTTGAAAGCGGTGCTTCTAAAGATGTCATTACTATGAATGCTGATGCATCATTTGTATTTGCCCATCTTTCGATTTTGCATGATTAGTTGTTGAATATTTTCCCAAATATTCGCTGCCGTATGCATGAGCAAAGTTTTAATTTCCAATGCTATAGATACTAAAGCTATTAATTAACTGAAAAAAAGTTACATTTAGGTACTCCACTTTCCAAACAGGAGCATCATTATATCCCGCAATCATCTACCGCTATCAATTTCCCAAAATCTTTATGACCGCTACTTACATTCAGTATGCCTCGCAGATTGCCTCTTTGGTCTAGTGGGGACAAGCATTACTGATGAGCATGAGGTCCTGAGTGTTATTGGTTTTTTCCAACAGGAATCTATCAGTAGCGACCCGGAGTCTGGATTTGTGCCCGGTTGATGAAAATAGGCTCGCCCCCTATTACATAGGACTTAAGCATAACTGGCGAAATGTCGGTGTAAAGGTACACCTCTGCCTTACTCTTCAGGGAATAGAGGCGTGATCTTATGTCTTAGAGTATGTAAACATTCAGTATTGGAAAATTGTCATATTTTGATGTCTTTTTTTTTCTTTTTTTTTTTGAGGGTGGGAAATTATCAAATAACTTCTCCCGCTCTGGGTGGAGCGGGAGGGCGTGTCAGACTTTTACTGACTAAAGCCCACCCGTGTTCCTTCCGTTGCCTGTGTGCCGAGGTCGCGATATCCCTTTCAGACAAACCCGCAACCCCGGCAGGCATTGGCCCTTCCGGACCATATTTTTTTTTATGTCTAGATCCACTTTCCAAAACCATTATCGCTTCTTCAACTTTTCGTGTGGTTACTGACTAACCCTGGTGTCAGAGTTTTAAAGCCGCCCATGGACCTCTGACTTGGCTTCTCATGCCGCCGACAAATATATCTCAACCTCAAGCATCCTCACGATGTATTCCTTCACCATTTTTTAAGCAAGTGATAATTATACAAATACGCACATGAATCTGAAAAGGCGTGCCTTGGGTTCGAACTCAAGACCTATGAGTTGGCAGTCCGACGGTCACACCACTAGGGTATCACTGCCACATCATCGCTTCAAACCAGAGATTGATTCTTCTCTTTCGCATATTGCGCGCTTGTAGTCAAAACACGTTCCTTCCAAAAACATGATTCCACAGACAATTTAGATAATTTTCTCATGTTTACGATACATTACCGTATTAATATATTCCGCAGCCTCTTACCGATCGATCTCAAATATCTCTAGGCACACTCTGAGCTAAAATTATTTACACTTCAACGGTTTCAAGGATCGTAATACGAAACTTTATTATAGGGTTATCGCTTTCTATGTTGCTTCAGTAATCTGTACACCTGTGTGTAGCTATCTATGTAGGTACTTGTAAGAATATGTACCACGTTAGGTTTCTGCTAACATTACCAACCAAAAGATGCCTTAAGCTGGATACGCAAAAGTAACCCGAGAAATTGAAATTTTCTTATGTTTTTTAAAATTTGTAGGTCAGTATTGACGACCGCAACAGAATGACAATAAATGATATACAATAATAATCATTAAAATCTTCAATATAACTTTGTAAGTTTAAATTAACCCATAGTGGTAGTCTAGTGGTGTGACCGTCGGACTGCCAAGTCATAGGTCTTGAGTTCGACCCCAAGGCCTCAGACTTTTCGGATTCATGTGCGTATTGTATAATTATCACTTGCTTCAAAAACGGTGAAGGAAAACATCGTGAGGATGCTTGAGGTTGCGCATGCTCGACGGCATGAGAAGCCAAGTCAGAGGCCCATGGGCGGCTTTAAAACTCTGACACCAGGTTACCGGCCGGATATCCTAGAACCAAAAAAATCGGAGACATGTGACATCTGCCAACCCGCACTGGGCCCGCGTGGTAGATTACGGCCCACTCCCTTTCACAAAGAGGAGGCCTGTGTCCCAGCAGTGGGAAAATTATAGGCTGATTATGCATGTTTCACTTTCTCCAGTTATATTTATAACTTTAATTTAAAATTCTTCACCACAAACACCTTACCAGCACTTTACAACCCCATTAAGCAATCAGTATGATATACCTATTATCCATTATTCACGAAGTTTAAGTTTATACTCATAGCTAAGGTACTTAAATGTAAGCAATTACTGAAGGTAGATAATCCTGGAAGCTTTGACCCTCGGGATGACCCTTGCTTAACGAACTATGTATTATCTGATGATGCTACTATGGAAGGATTTGAGTTTTGTGATCCTTTGGTTAAACTATTTATATTAATATAATATTTTATAGATGAGAAGTTTCTAGAAATTTGTAAATCCGATTGGTATGTTTTAGGGATAAGGTAATGAACGGAGGTACCTGATGAAGGATTTTTCAGTGCTCAAAAATAGTATGTGGAGTACCTATGACAACCATTTTAAAAGTAAATGAACCACACTCCTAGAACAGCGAGAAAAAAGCTAAGTTTTTGAGTGTATTTTTTTCCTATATCAATATTCTGAAGCTTCGTTCGTTCCTCTTGTTCATTATTTTATTAACGCTACATTTTGCTAAATCCTTCACCACCATTTTTAATATTAGTTAAATATTCATTCAATCCTATAATATTAAACGAGCAATATTTGTATATACGTATTTAGATTTTTAATCAAGTTCTCGACGCTTTCGAGAACTTGAATACTCTAACGATTTCGATGAAAGTTGTATATATAGGGATATGCGGGGGCGAAAAATCGATCTAGCTAGGCCTCACATCTGGGAAAAATCGTTTTCTCCGTACAGCACAGCTTGGTCACCCAGGTACTGAAATACATAAACCAGTTAAATAAGATTGATCGAATCGAGGTAAACCTGGAAAGGTGATATGAGAAAAATGTAAATTGCAGTAAAGGATTACCTACATGAAAGATAAAACACAGAAGTCTGATCAAATAGAGTTGATCGAATCAAGGTGGGTCATCCACTGGGGAAGATCCGAGACTGGCGCAATACACGATTAATTAGGGAATAGGGGATACGAGTAGTGGTCGGCGATGCAAAGGGTACAAGCGAGGACAAAATGCCGAAGAAAATGTTTTTAGAATGAAAACTAGCTGTTGAAATATTTTTTTGAGAGGTGACCATGAAAATCGATCTGCAATCTGCCTAGCGTTTTCCCAACTATGTTGTGGTCGGCTTCTAGTCTAACCAGATGCGGCGCGCGTGGAACACAACGCGCCGTCGACCCGGGCCTGGTCCTTATCGGATGGCGAGCTACCCATTGCTCACCGTGCGCAAGCCGGCGCCTACGGTGGCCGGGAATCGGCCTGCGATTCCCGATGCCCAGGGCGTCTCCTGCGGCGGCTAGGGGCGTGACGGCGTGAAATTTGCCTCCCTCACGCGTTCCGCCTCCTCCTTCGCGAGCATTACTGCTTCGCAGAAGGAGGTGACGGCCTCCCATGCCCTCCCGCTCCGTACCATGGCCTGGGCCAGGGCCGGATGCGAGAGATCACCGCCACCCACCGATCGCCTCCACAAGGACACGGTTATACTCCGCCCAAGCCGGGCAGACCTCCACCGTATGCTCCACCGTGTCCTCCGGGCGATCCACACAATGATGACACCCGGGCGTTTCCTCGCGCCATATCCGGAACAGGAACCTCCCTAAAAACCGTGTCCGGTGAGGACCTGCATCAGGCGAAAGGTGAGGACGCCGTGGCGATTCTCTACCCACTCCTCAAGGGGCGGACTTATCGCCGCAATTGTGGCGTGCCCAAATAGTACTTACGTGGCCGTTCATAATTTCGAGTATAAGAAAAAATTCGGCTTTGAAGAATGTAGAGCTTTAACTCCTGACCTGTGTTCACTGACGCACAAAAGTTTCACTCCTATATTCAATCTGCCTTATCGGGTACCTTACTGTACGTAATAATTTATTTGATTCGGTCAAGTTGGTTTGCCAAACAGTCACTATGTTAACATAATGGAATAATTATCAGTTGTTTCAAAAACCGTGAAACATCGTTATCATGCCTGAGAGATATTTCTCGACGGCGTGTGAGGGGCCCATAAAACCTCTGACACCAACCTCGTGTCACTAAATACAGAATTAAAAATGTATGAATAAAACCTTTTAGTTAGTAAATTCAATTCTTATAATCCTATACGAAAATGCTTGAGGGACAAAGTAAATCTGTATAAAGCCTCCGATAGTTAGTCCCAAGACTTAACAGATCGCCTGTACCAGATAGGACGGTATTCGTCCAGTGGTTGTGTAACTGAATTACCTATCATTTTGATTGAACGTTTGAAAGCCTCTGGAGGTCCTATTAGATCCAACCTCTATTTACCAGACGTGTTATAGATTGAGAGACACTTTTACGTAGTTAGCGTTGATTTGGAGGTTGTTATTTAATTATTTTTGTTTGATTGAATAGGGGTTAAGAGTCCCTGTCTTTGATCTAGGGGCATGGTGGCTTTGATTAGCTGACACTCATATACAAAACGAAATATTAGTTTTTCCAGTGATAACGGCTGCAAGTTACAAGTTGTAGGTCGTGGGTTCGAACCCAAGTAGGCACTTTACTTTGTGTATACTATTTCATCACCACTGCTCTCAAAACGGTGAAGGAAACCAGCATATCATAGAACCAAAAATTAGAAGACACATTCACCAACCCGCACTGGGCCCGCGTTGTGGATTATGGCACATTCCCTCTCACAGAAAGAGGAGGCCTGTGTCCTGTGTCCTAGCAGTGGAAACATTATAGGCTGATTATGCATGATTGGGTGTGAATAAAATACCGGTTGTAAAAGTAGAACATTACTTTTCATTATTGGCTTCATAATTAAATTTAACAGTTTATTGTAGGTTTGAATTTATATGATGGTAAAATTTGTTAGTAATAGTGGATAGTACCTAGTGAGCAATGGACAGAAATGTGGGCTGTGTATTCTAACGCATGTAGTATTCAAATATTTTTTTAACATTATTTCCTTTTCAGCTCCCAATTTTCTCAGCTTAGTTTTATTTCTGAATATCATAAGGAAATAACAGCCCAAATTAGCACCCCAAAAAATTAATGCATATATTTATACCTACATAGAAAAGGCAGGTATTACGTACAATACAATAAACAAATGTATCGCTAAAATAAGGGTCTTGGGTACAATACACGTCTTAAACAAATATAAGAAGGCTGTGGACGGTGACCTTTGTCCCTTTTGTGAGTGTATGCGTAAGGGACGAAGTGTAAGTATACACTCACACAGACACAACGCTTGTATTTGCAAATGTGACCCTGCAGACCTGTGGATGGCTAGAGGTGGAAAAACTGAAACAATAATTTGTTTCGGGTGGAGCCTTGAAGATTTTATTATTATTCGTGAATTCGCTCTATTGAGGGGCTTGTAATCTGTGGGAGGCTATAAAAGCTCGTACAGACCAGCGCGACGCGACACCGCGCCGCGACACGAACAATACAATTTCTAAGAAAACTTGACGGTATAACAATAACCGGTATCGCGCCGCGCTGTCGCGTCGCGCTGGTCTGCACGAAGCTTAATAGATACTAAGTGTAGTTTAAATAAGAAGGAAAATACTTTTAGTGGTGCCAAACATGATTTAAAAAAAAGTCGAATGTCGATCGAAGTCATCTTCAGTCATCAGTTTGGTTGACTGTACCAACCTATCACCTGCTTTGTAACCAAATTTAACCTTTCGTATGCTGTAATTACAGACTTAATTAAAAAGCCATTGTATCTCGCGTGGATCTACGTTCCGAGGAGTAATGTGTGCTTCACAATTCGTTTCAGGTAGGTACCTACCTATTCTGTGTTTAGAGGTATGAGGAACAGGGTGCAAAGTTCACTCATCCACCATAGAAAAGGGAGGATCCTCCGACCAGACGGGTGTCATGTCTGGCGGGCAATTGCCCAGAGGTTGTAGTCGGGAGCTTGTATATATGTCCATCGCGCGGTAAACTAATTGGACGATGCAGGATTTGAGTGACGTCAGGATGTTGTGTGACGTCAGGTCTTTGATGCGTAGTTCGCATGTGGCGATGTAGATGCCGCCATATGTTTACTATTACAGCACTATCACATATCTCAGCACAATTTTTATTTTTGAACTCCCGATTGCCACTCATTATAGCAATTCAGGGCTTAGTTGACGGAGTGTCGAATGTAGTTTTTTTTTTAGAAGCCATTATGACGTTGTTTGTTATAGTCTTACCTTGTTACTTAATTGGAATTTTCATCTACGGTGGATCTGTTCCTTGGCTGGTACGACTGTTATTAAATAGCTTTTCGCCTATCTATGAGTCTCATAGCCCTGTACCCTAAGCCCGTTAGGCCGGGCCACCTTCCGATACAATAACAGGCCGCGGACCCTTTCTTCTGGCAGGCTCGCTTATAAATTGCGGTGTCCGACTGTGCCCGCCTGTTTGTAGCCAATATTGCACTGCTTGTTTGCTTTCTATCGATTTGGGAGAGGTATGGACTGAGGCGGTAATTCGGGATTAGGTTGAATGGATTTGTAGGTGTTTGGGCAAGATATTCTTGTGTCACTGTTAGTTAGAATATTACATACTTAGGATGACTCTCTTTCTGACTCTTTAAGAACAGTTAAGCGGATTAGTTTATTAAATATACGTCGTCTATTGTATTTCTTAATGGATTACCGCAAAGTCCCGGCTGAGTCAATTAACTTTCTTAGGATTGAATTTTCAATCGTCAGATAACTTTTATCTGGGGAATATTTTTGACGTTTTTACAGCTTTTATATAGAAAATATTTCAAACTGTCATATTTATTCCTCAGATAAAAGTTACTCGTATGTAACGATTGAAAAATCAGCACAGTCTTTTTACTGATCTTGTACTCGTATCAGTCAGCCTCGGTGCCAAACTGTCTTGTTGACTGACTAATCTTTTTATCACGACATAAGCTGTTCTCGTGCCGAAATAAAAGAAGACAAAAAAAAACGTCTTTTGTTGTCAGTATCAGATTATTCTTTTAGTTGGATTCTGGAAGTCAAATTCTTGTTTCAATTAGTAGGTTTACACGTACAGAAACCTTTCTCATAGTTGTTAAAGAATTTGAACGAATTGTAAGATCATGTTTTCCATTTTCAGCGATTTCACTGTTTCGTTTTGTTAATTTATTCTCCTACGTTTATAATAATTATGTCATGAGCCTAGTTAAAATGTGACTTTATGTAACTAGGCTATCAAATTATTGAACATTTAAAGGTGACTGAATGTGTTTGAATCAAAATCTATACTTATAACCCCGGACAACGGTATATTTTTCGAAACGTTTTCATCTTAAAACCCTAAAGACCGATTTGTTTCGGTTACGTTCGACCGGAAATTTATTAAAACAGTTTTAAATAAGAACACAATTTAAACAGTTGCAAGCGCATTGGAATCAATGATGTAATGTAATTAAGATAAGGTACAATTTAACTAAACAAGTTCATGCTTATCGGCGTATACATATTATAAATTAAAGTCGCTTTACGTGTTCGTCTGAATGACCACGTTGTCCTTCTAAACCACGCAACAGATTTTGATGAGGTTTTCACCATCGTATAGAGATTTTTTAATGTGTATAATTCGTTAATATTAAAGTAACATATAACTATGAAATCTCGATGTTTTGTCTAGTCGGAAAACCGTGTGTTATAATTCTTACTCTTGTATACATTTTCCTCACAGACACGACCCCTGCTCGATCAAGCATGTAATAATATACCTGCATAAAACTGAAAATTCCACACAAGTTATATTCTAAATTCCGGAGCATTTCCATCGGAATCCAGGCAATGCTTGCATGAAGTTTAGCTGAAGATATTACCTGCATTTTTCAGGGAAATTATACTTGATGCTGACCTCACTTATTTGCTTGACAAATTCGTATTCCTTCAGTGTTCTTCGAGTTGTTTTCATATTGTGAGATGATAAATATTATCTAATAGTGGGTTAAACTCATAAAAATAATTCTATAGTAAACTGACCGTTATAATTGTTTATAGTGGAGACTCGTGTATGATAACGAATAATGAAGCATTTTTCACCCTAAACACCTAATTAATAAATTAACTATCGGCCTAGGCATCCAATTGAATGCTGGCGTTTAATGAACGGCCTAGGCGTCCAATGAACTGGCTAAATGACTGCGACATATATATTTGTAATCACGTTCTCAAGTAAACAGCTAACGATTTCGATGACAGTTGCAATAAAGGCTTACGGGGACGAAAAATCGATCTAGCTAGGTCTCATATCTGGGAAAATTCGTTTTCTCTGTATTTTCACCCGAGCAGAGCACGATCGATCAGGTACTTATTATTAACATTAAAATTCTTGCAATTATTGCATAAGAAGAAATTTAGGTCCGCCGATTCTAATGTTCCCATAACATATTGAAATACCGTAACATGTTTTCCGATAGCAATAAAAACCCGTACCTCCCGCGTTATTTACTCGACCCATGCTCGACCGGGCCGCGGGACCCGGCCTTTTTCATTTCCGTAAGAACGTGGAGGTTTTTTGTAATGGACATAGGTTATTGGTTTATTAAATTCAATACTTTAAAGACGTAACTGAAAGGTTAAAACAGAATTACATAACATAATCAGCCTATAATTTTCCCACTGCTGGGACACAGACCTCCTCTCTGTGAGAGGGAGTGGGCCGTAATCTACCACGCGGGCCCAGTGCGGGTAGGTAAATGTCACATAAAATATCTTAGATTTCTTTTTGAAAACGGATTTAAGTGAAGTCAAATAAATAAATTGGGAAGCAAATAGACTACTAACTTAAATTGTTCTTAATTATATTCAAATCGCAACTGTTATTCTTTTACAGTTGTATGAAATGGATATAACGTGGCAAATTGATGTAGGGTATCAATTAATTTATCAAATAATTGCCCTGGCTGTACAATTATGCTGTGGTTTTTCCACTCCAGGACTCGTCTACCGGCCATCGGTCCTTCGACAAACATCGGCCAGCCCACTGCCAAATCAGCTTGCTTACTCTGCAAGCTATGTTGATATCTCCGGTTCTTTTCTGGATAATTTCATTCCGTGTTTCGGGAAGCGTAGTGTGGGACGCCCCTCAGCTAGATGGAGCGACGACCTTAAAAAGGTAGCTGGGACAGACTGGATGCAGAAGGCGGTGGACAGGGTGTTGTGATGCAGCCTGCTGCATCACAACACCCTGTCCACCGCCTCTACCAGGGTAGAGGCCTATGTCCAGCGGTGGACTTTGATAGGCTGAGTACATCAACCGCACGTTTTAGCTTGATAGCAGTACCTTATTACGTAGCAGTAAAAGCTAGGCTAAGTTCTTGTAGTTTAAATGGCACTATATTAGAGATCTTTGAAGCTGACGGGAATGCTATCAATGTTAAAAGTTGTGGTCTGGCATACTAAGAAACGTATGAACATTTTTATGAATAAAGTTGTTCGAAATCGAATTAAAAAAAAGAAGGTTAAATCACATAATATATCATTGATAGTTGACAATCTCGTCCAGGTATTTAGTATTGCTTAATTAAAACATAATTAACCTTAATTCCACATTACGTCATCTTCACAAATGATTACGTCACAGTTACAGTAGGGATACAAAACAACTAGGCGAATAAGTTAACTAATTTAATCCTACCGAAAAGCTTTGCGATATCTGTGCCTAATGTATGCACAGCGGATATACCCCTTCGAGCCTCGTACTGACTGTCCAGCGCACTTGAATAGTTACTTGACTATTTTCCTTCTGGGAAAGTCATGTGTGGGTCGGTCAGTTGCAATAACATCGGTGAATATCATGGCAACAGTTGGTGGGATAGTAAATTTTTTAAATGGTATTTTTTATGCTGTCAGTGCAAAGTTAGAATATAAAAAAGGTTAATTTCCATTTAAACACCATTTTATCCGGTATCAGCCAACCGCTGAGAAATAGCAATTCCTTTTCTTTAATTAAAAAAACAATAACATAATATTAAATTGATTCATAAATAATACAGATATAAACTTTTAACTTACATTCTTCAACTTACAAATTATTTTTTTAAGTGTCGCCTACAGCAGGGGAAGAGCGCTGATGTCTGAAATTAAAACAGATATTTTATATCTAGTTCAGACATAAATGTTTCAATATTTGATCATAGAATTAAGTGTATCACCATAATATTATTTATGTCTGTATATTTTTTTTTAAATAACTATTCACTTAGGACTGATTTTTCAATAGTCAGATATCTTATATCTGAAGAATAAAATGACAGTTATAAGTATATATTTTTTATACAAAATTTGTCAAACCGCAATATTTATTCCGCAGATAAAAATTGTCTGAAGATTGAAAAATCTGCCCTTAGTTAAGTAATATTTAATTTGATGACGATAAAAGTTTTATTAAAGCGCGCCTGCGCTTCAAAATCGTAGCAGTCATAGCACCAAATCACGCGCCGAATAAACATGCTACTCGCTTAAGCTACTCTCCCGCCGTTCAAACGCAGCACGGACCGGCCCTTGCGGGCAGTACTCCCTAGCTGTGGGCAGTACACCCTCAAAACAACCTTGAATAGCAAAAAACATTATATCTACCCCTCTACTACAAACCAAAACCAACCCTAACCTATAAGTAATAAAGTAGATTTTTTGTTGCGTTTTGTTTTGTGGGCAGTAGATACAGGGGGCCGTCAGATCGACCCATGGCTACTATACAACGATTGTGTAGTTTTGATTTCTATTTCGTATGTTTGACTTGGAAATATTTGCCGAATCTCGGTTATTGGGTAGCTCCTTTATGAATTAACTATGAGAGTAACTTGAAACTTGAATTAAGTATAGCTTGGTTTGTTTTTAAAGGTACTGAGTTAGGGAAGTTAATGTTGACAGAGTAAACATTTAGTTTATATAGTTTATGAATGCAGAGTTTGTTGGTATAGTTTTCAAAGTTTCAGTTTTATGTTATTTTTTCGCTTCAAGCAAAATGTTTATTCTGTTCTTGTTATTTTATTAAAAATCAATAGATTAGCATTATTTGAATCTAAACGAATTGAATAAAAATTATAAAAATAAAATACAGAACTGAAAATGTTTTTTTTTTTGCTTAATGTTAGACATTACTACCATAAAACAAAATCCATGTAGATTAATAGAAAATTATTTTTGCCCTTAGGATTCCGTTTATAAAATAAACTGAAACTTAAAATACCTAGACCTCATACCAAGTCGTCTCGACAAATTTCACAAAATTACACTTGCATGAAACTAGAAATTGCTTTGTATTTCACCCTTTTTTCTAAACGTGACAGCGACAGTGTTTACACGTAGCCAGTAACTTGAAGAAATGCCCCCTCACGTGTTCACGTTAACTTGGCTACATTTTTTGGACTTGGCGCAGGCTATGAGAAAATGTTTTTGATATTATTTTCCTCTATTTTTTTTCAACAGCCTGTACAGGCTAGTGCACTAATTGAATAATATTTTTTAGAACATTTTCAAAACTATAACTTATAAAAATAAGATAGCACTTGTGTTATTTCTGCCAACTTATTTTGAAAACTGCGCAAATGGTCACACACAAGTTAGATTTGTTCCAGAAGAACAAATCTCTTATGGAAAACTTCATCATCATCATCATCATCATTTAAGCTGAAAGACATATACTGCTGGACATAGGCCTCCCCCAAGTGGGATTGTCATAATCGCCACGCTTGGCAGGTGGTTTGGAGATCGCAATATGGTGTTAAAATGCGTAGAGAATGCTGCTGCCCATTCTCTAGTGAGTCCCTTAGTCGCCTTTTACGACACCCACGGGAAGAAATGGGATGGTACTATTTTTTACGTCAGGCACCACACGGACGATGGAAAACTTAGAGAGATGTAGGTAATTATTATTCTAATGATTATAATTCTGTAAATACATAATTGTTATGTTGGAATCATATTTTGATCAAGATACAACATGACACTGAACTGCAAATTGCAAAAAAACGAAAGAAATGTTGAATTTCGCGATTACCACTGCGGATCCTCCTTAATGATATTTTATAGATATTGCAATAACTATCATAGAGTCCTAGGTATTCTAGGTATATGAACCTGTCACTGTTAAACAATACCCCTTTTTCCCAATATCGAAACAATATAAAGAATAATAAAAAATAAAAAATAAATAAGAATGAATGTATGATGATAATGTTGTGATGATTTTGAATATTTTATAGAGATAAAATTGTTTGTTTATTCGTGGAAGTAGTTATCGGATTCAATAAAATATATATCACTGATAAAAAGCTACACTATTGCCAAGTGTTAAAGGATATGACTTATATTAAAAAACGAGGACGAACTCGCGGCTAGGTACTAGTGTTTCATATTAAATTGAAAAAGTTACAGAAATCACTTAGGTCCTCGGTACTTCGTAACTTTCCGCTGTCGCTCATGCCTCGCGGCGAGTCCTGTCGGGCCTCCGGCGCGTCCGTGACAGCGTGACGCGGGTCCGGCGCGGTCCGAAATAGATATTTCGCCGACTGTCGTCTTATTTGTGGCGTTACCCTTAGAATTATGTACATGACGTTCCGTTTTGGACGTTTTTTTGTGGTATGCGAATGTGTTTTAGCGTTTTGGGCGGTCGTTTGTTATTTTTTTGTGATGTGGTGAAGTTACGAAGTCTTGGGTATAGGTTATATATTTGACAATTTATTGGATAGTATTAAGCTTTTCGTAAAAGGAATTAGGTACTGACCTTGCCTGACTATGAAGAATAATTAAGTTACCTATGCCTATCACACCTAGGTAACTGCCTATTTCATCTTTGTCAGGCTATAAAATCCCACAGCTGGACATATGCCTTATGCCTCTCCAATCGTAGATGTTATGCTTAACTACTTAAGTTTTTTAAAGACTGATTTCATTTTGAATTTGAATTCAAGCTTCTTCTCATCAATGTCAGCCGCCACATGTCACTGCTGAACAAAGGTGCACGAAAAATCGGAGACAAAAATCTAGTTAGTACATTAAAAAAAAATCCAATTCCTTCTCAAACAGATCATACTATACTTTGTACATTCTAGTTAGAACCCATAACAGCGCCATCTATTGTCGAGTAGCACGCGACTAAGCTATGTTTTAATGAGGTATTGTCGCTACAGAGGGCGCTAGCTTGCTAGGTGGAAAAACTTGTTGAAATGTTGTTCGTGGCTATTGGCATAGAACTTGAAAACCCTTGCTGAAAATAAAAGATTTAAGTGTTTTTAGATCATTGATTCACGGGTTACTAAATTATGGTTCCCCGTAGGTACTGCTTCAACCTTTTTGCGAAAGAATGAAATGATGCTCCGTGTAACCTAGGTACTGATTTGGATAAAAATAACCATGTAATAGCCGTAACGTTTGCTTTCCTCTCTTCAAGAGTTTGTGTAGCCAATCAGCCATAGATCATTAAAAGTGACATAACAAAAATCATTCTTACATTTTAATTCAACAATAAAAACATATTTTATTGAATGAAAACTTCTGTAAATGTAGTTTATAATTTTAAAACTTTATTTGTACAGTAATTTTTTTTTAAATATTTTTATTAATACTAAATTAAGTTAATCCTATCACTCTGTCCTCTCACAGGACCACAAACATTATCGTCAAACATTCACCAGTAAACAAGTCCAATCCATGGTTGGTCTTCACGATCGTGTTTAGCATCGTCAATACGTCATAAATAACGTTTATGTTAATCTCTCAAAGTTTTCCTAAAATGTACACTATACACCCTCCTAAATAACCTTGCACTCTTATTAATTCTTATAAGACAGCCACCATCAACCATTTCCACCCGCCATTTTTCTCAGACTAAACGTGAAGTATCAGAAACCTTATTTAAAAGTTAGTAGTGAAAGTACTCGACGCTGCCGGGTGAAAAATGCAGCGAAGTTGTAACGAAAAGGAAAGTGGAAGACTCCGTGAAGACTTTACAGCTTTTAAACCTTGTTTCAAGCGATTCAAAGTTGATGCAGCCGCTTTTTTGCCAAGCGGAATTGTATTAAAGAGGCGTTTTTGGCAATTAAGCGCTGTTTGTTAGTTAGCGGTTTGTGTAGGGTTGTGTAAGTGGATTTTAGTCAGGATGTTTGCATATCTGATAGGTTTGGATATTTTTAAGTTTGTGTGTTTTATTGGGTGACTTGTCTTGTTGGAGTATTACGGTTAGTCCAGTTAGTACTTTTTTAATTTGGACATTTTTCTAAATTATTAGAATAACGTCCGTATTCAAATAAAGCTCCAATGTACTTAAAACTGTACTTAGTAGGTAAAATGCACCGATATCGATTTTGCACGAAAAAATCTTTACCAAATCAGGCATTGAATGTCAAATGGCAATGAATGGCAGAAATCAATTTGGAATACATGTATGGTAGCAGGCTTAACATTTCGTCCGCTTTCTTTCAATATGGCATTATTGAAAAGATTGTTAGATCTTAAGATCCCCGACACTAATTTATGAAATAAAGAAAATTGCTACACATTATTAGCAAACAAAACAAAGTAAAAACAATCAGAAAAAAAAGAACACAGACAAAAAACATAATAATATTTTCTAAATAGCTAAGCTATTGGCTAGACTTGGCAATTTCCCGCTAAAAACTCGTTTATGTGCAGTTAAAATGGGCGGTGGCTGGCACGGCTGTGGGGCCCATATCCGGCGGTGGCCGATTGAGTTACAGATATGATTGATCAACCGCTCCCGTGATTGAGGAATGGTGGCGCGATGAGCGTGTTATCGTGTTAGCGAAACGTTAGTGTGTAATGCAATGTTGATGTCATCGGTCGCTGCGGCACCGTGTCCGAATAGGGATTAGTCCCTATTCTGTTTTTAATTTGTTCGGAAGCTAACTATATCCGGTCCAAAAATATCTGATAGAAGTGTAAACAAACCCTAACAAAACAAACTAAAGCGAATTAGTAACACTTTCATCTGTATTTAGAAGGTTCAACTTTATTTCTCGCCATACTTATAACATAATTAATTTATAATTGAAAAATCATCGACAAAAATTGAGGTTATAAAATAAACCTTAATTGTCAAGTGATAAACATCTTAAAGGGGATTGAAAATAGGAATTTCGGGTTTATGAGTTCAAATTATCAAATCAAAGCACTCAATTTGTAAGTGGCACTTCAAATTGGTATTTGTAGATACGTACCTATCTGATCCATTTATTAAAATTTTCATCAGATAATTATGGAACAGATATTACCAGATACCTTGTACAGAATATATGTGAAATTATGTGCCAGATAATTTAATAGGAATTTATAAAATGGAGGTGAAAGTAACTAAAAGTGAAGTGAGAAAAATGCTAATTACCTATCTATCTAGTTTGATTACATAAAAAAAAGTTTAAGTTTTTTTTTGAACCATACACTAAAAATCAAATACATGTTGACACGTTTTCGCATGTCATATTTTTTATCTTTTAAAGTTTTTTTTTATGTGCTGAGACAAAATTAGTATTACCGAAAATATTTTAGTAGAAGCCTTCACACTAAATTAATGCCTATGGAAATTATTGATTAACCTATGTCCAACAGAATTGCTTATTGTGAAACTCTTTTCATTGAACCTATCATCATCATCATCATTTCAGCCGAAAGACGTCCACTGCTGGGCACGGGCTTCCTTCAAGCATCGCCACTTCGACTGGTTCTGTGCATCCATCGGATTCTTGCGGCCTTCACAAGGTTACCGGTCCACCTTGTGGGAGACTAATCGTCGTTCCGCGTGCAAAAGTCGCTATGTGTTATTTCGTGATTTTCGATTTTTTCTGCAGTTTGAATCGTTATTTCAATACACACATACTGTAAAAACAGCTATGTGATAAATGCAATATTTAAAGAGTTATGGAATGTAGCTATGTGACATTCATACATCGAAAGTTCCATTATAAACACGCTAAAATCCCTGAATAAAAAAAAACCCGGAACCTCTTGCAATTTATGTTTCCATAAAACCCTAATTCCGCTTATTAAGTACAATCATTTTAAAATAGAAAATTGACATATCGGTCCAAGCGTTCTCAAGTGATGCGTTTACCAACGAACAGCATTTCATTTTTAGGTAGACAGTTGAAATTTTTACGGATTGTGTATTCTATTGCCGCTATAACAACAAATATAAAAATTAATAAAAAACGTCGAAAACAACACGATTCTTGTATGGTATGTATACAAGAAACGTGTTGGTTTCGGCGCTTTTTGCTCGATCTTAATACGGTACAGAAACCTTAGGGTGTGAGCTGTGAGTCCAACTCGCACTTGGCTGGTTTTATTTACATAAATAGATAAAGAAGATTCTATTAAACATATTCTTCTAATAAAATTACTTGATTATATATTCTCGGAAAGGGGAGGAAGGAGTCAATTAACTAATATCTACTTTTACTAAAGTAAGTATAGTAAACCCTGCTTGCGCGATGCAGGATTTTGCGTGACGTCAGTGTGATGCGTAGTTTTTATGTACCATCAGGTACGACATTAAAATAACGTTACTAAGTTTTCTTTATAAGTATAAGTTCTACAATCAGAGACAAATCGTTCCATGCGGGCATCGAACCCACGTTTTTCAAATCGAAGCAACGAGCATTCACTGACATAATAATTCCGTAGGATACTAAAAGTATCTTCTATAGATTAGTTCATCCTATCGAGGTATAAGAATGGGGGTGTGAAGTTCACTCATCCTCCTTAGAAAAAGGAGGATCTTAGAGGCAGTAGCCTATTCCCGACGATTGAAGTCGGGACGTTGTATATATGAAAGAAAAGAAAGAAAGAAAGAAAGAAAAATAAGTTTATTTGTCACAGAAACACGTGCATAAAAAAAAGATGATAAACTCGAGTAAAAAATAAGAAAATGAAACAGAATAGATTTAAATACAATAACGAGCACAAAACAGAAATAGTCGGCAGCTGCTGGCACGTCATGACTGTGACAAGAAGGCTTCCACTCAGCATGATGCTGTGCTATGGAGACCCACAGCACAGCGCTGATTTTCAGTGGTCACCCGAAAGAGACGTACGGAGACCTGACTTGGTCTCCGTACGTCTCTTTCGGTGACACGCGGTTTAATGAATTTTACATAAATATACAATAAAACAAATAGCATAAAATAGTCAATATACAACCAATAGTATGAATACTTAAAATGATTAAATAACATATAAATAATTATCCGCAGGCATCACCGTGCGTGCATAAAACATAAAACATGTACCCACCTAAAACACCATTATACCAATACCTACAAAAATATGAAGTGTTTTGTCTCGCTCCCACCATCACCTTCGCGTCGCCTACGCACGCATATGCTGGTCGCGCAGTAAACCCTGCTTGCGCGATTCAGGATTTTGTGTGACGTCAGTGTGATGTGTAGTTTGCAAGTGGCGATGTAGATGCTGCCACAATTATTTTATTAATCCATACTAATATTTTAAATGCGAAAGTACCTCTTTCTCTGTCCTTTTCATGCCTAAAACACTGAACCGATCGTTATGAAATTTGACAGATGAATAGCCTGGGACCTGGAAAAGGAAATGGACTACTTTTCATCCTGGATCGCAAACGAAGTTGCGTATGCGCACTATACAGATTTTGATACGGAATTTGATGCGATTTTCACCATCGTTTAGAGAATTAATTCTGGAAGGTTTGAATGTCTGAATGTATTTTTATTTGTGTTCGGTACATTTATATTAAACTTTCATAAAGGTAGGTAATAGAAAATTTCAAAACGTTGAAGTAAAACATCGTGAGGCAACCGGCATTTCCTAGAACCAAAAATTCGGAGATATGTGAGTGACATCTACCAACCCGCACTGGGCCCGCGTGGTAGATTGGCCCATTCCCTCTCGAGGGAATCGGAGGCCTGTTTCCTAGCAGTTGGAACATTATAGGCTGATTATGCTATAACGGTAATCGAAATATTAGAAATCACAATATTTTTTCAAGTCATAAAAACCTTGCTAAGCAGTGTTAAGCAGGCGAGTCGCTTGTGCTTAAAACGATTCTCTGTTTCCAATCTTAAATCAGGATTTTTTTAAATTATTTATGTATCACATATTAATATTCCCGAAGTAAGGTAAAATCACCGTGGTTCAAGATCTTATTTTGGTCACATAACGTTCAGTAATTCCTAATACCCATTAACGACTACGATGGAATAAAACAAACAACGAATCACCTATACAAGATTTGACCGCAGCATCGTAACTCGATCTCGTAGCTGAGCCGCCTACGCCGTAGCCCGTAGCCATTTTGCTACGAGGCTACGAACTTTGTTATAGTCGCCAAGTCAAACAAAACGTTCGTTAGGAAATTGGAAACGCCTATTTTAACTGAATTCGTAGTCCGGTTATTGGGAGGTTGTACTTGTAACCTTCGCATTGAAAATATTTACAAATGTCATCAGCCTCGTTTGCAGCAGTTCTATGAAGGGACGTAGGATTTTGTTTTAGATAAATTGATTTTATTTTGCATTTGATTTGATTGATGTTTTTAATGTCACGATGAGCATAAGCATAATCAGCCTATAATGTTCCCACTGCTGGGACACAGGCCTCCTCTCTTCCAGAGGGAGTTTTTTGTATTTTAGAATTGACCCTAAGGCGCCATCTACACGGTCGAGAGTATCGCGGCAATAGTCACGCCGTGGCATCAAATTCAATAGAAATTTTATGAAACAATCTCCACACGGCGATATCATAGCGGCGAGAATTTGATGGCACAGCGAGACTATCAACGCGATTCTCTCGCCCGTGGAGATGGCGCCTTAGGGTCAATATCCAGATAGTCACTGCCTACAGTGACTACCTATCAATCTGCCTAGCCTTTTCCCAACTATGTTGGGGTCGGCTTCCAGTGTAACCGGATACAGCTGAATACCAGTACAGTTTACAGTGACTAACTATAAAAAAATATTAAAAAAACATCAAAGAATTTGCATGTAATTACCTGCCAGATACGCCAGTTGGAACTTATTTGGATTTAGTGAAACAGAACCTAAGTGATTTCTTTATAACGTTCGTCAGTTTCAAGTTCAAAGATACCCTATTCTTAGGCTATTCTAAAATCGTTCAAAAACGTACCACACAGACGAACCAGACTAAAATATGCGCAAAGCTTTGTGCGTCTGTCCATAGCATCCTACCAGAAATTTCTTTATAACAATTAAGTAAGTAGTTGGAACCTCATTATTCCATTTACCTTACTTTTAGGGTCAGAGAGTTCGGGAGAGCCCTATGCGATAATTATTGATCACGATTTTTTTAAGAATAGAATAGAATAGAATAGAATATTTATTTGCGTAAAACATGGTATACAAGGGTGTTAAATACAAATTGAGGCACAAGTATGTTTAGCTAGGATAAAACATAGCATGCAAAATTTTAAAGACAAGTTAAGCAACCATTAAAAAAAAAAAAACAACATCAAAATTTTTTGTCTATAAATTCTTTTAAACTATAAAAACTACACTCGAGTAACCACTTATGAAATTTAAATATAAATAATTTTGTATTTAAAGCTTTGAAACGCCTTGGTATTTCATTATAAATGCTCACACACATTGCCAAGCAGAAAAAAAAAAAAATATTTATATATACAATAAAAATAATAATATAATAAATAAATATAAATTTAATAAATATATTAATTAAATGCTGCATATGGTATGTAGTGATTTTTAGAATTTTAGATTACGGTAGCTTGTGGCTAAGTTGTATGTGGTTGGTCCATGGATGAGTGACCATCTTTACATACCGAGACTCCTCCGTGCCTCGGAAAGCACGTTAAGCCGTTGGTCCCGGCTGTCATTCGTGGATCTTTGACAGTCGTTACGGGTTGTCAAAAGCCCGAAAATCTGACAACCAGTCTTACCAAGGGGTATCGTATTACCTAGTTACTGGGCTGTGGAGGCAGTCGCTCCATGTAAAATACAGGTATTCAGCTGCATCCGGTTAGACTGGAAGCCGACCCCAACATAGTTGGGAAAAGGCTAGGCAGATTGATTAACGGTAGTGTTTTTTTTAATGAACCAAAGTCAGTGTTGCTCAAGAGACCTGAAAGATGTATGTCTAATGTTTCACTTTTGTAACAAGAACACTTTAGAGAACAATAAAAAGATCAGCTGAATAAACTTTCTGTTACGTATTTCTTGTAAGACATTCTAAAATCGTTAAAAACACACAGACGACAAAACAAGACTAAAATATGCACAAAACTGTGTGCGTCTGTCCATAGCGTCCTTCAGACGAATTTTCTTTGTAACAAGTAAGTAGTTGGTATCTCATTATTCCTGCTCTCTCGTGTGTAAGTCTAGCGGTACACTTTCAACTTGACTATTCTGCTGAGAAATATCTTTCAACAATGTTTTTGGTACATTTTCGTTGTGTTTTGAATGTTTTGTCGTTATATGTAGATCTTTAAAGATTTGGGAAGAGAAGGAATGAAATAATTTATTTGTTCTATTTTTAGATTGGCGTGAAAGGTGTTTGATTATTTTCAAAATGTTAACCACCTGGCTTATCAGTTGACCCCTAATCGCGCATGTTACTCTCTTTGAAAAACAGTGGACACCAACTATAGAGGTGTCTACTAAAAGAAAACTGTGATTTATAATTATCTTTTTTGGTATTTACGACACAAGGAAGTAATATCTAGGGGCTTACATTTGGGTTGCCAACTGACCAAGCTTGGAGACAAACTTAAGATGACAGTAGTCAAATTGTTTACGTTCATAAATCTGGTCATACATGCGTACCGGTTGTGAGTACTACGCATCTGGCCTTTCTGAAGAACATCAGCAATTAGGTCACTATAAGTCCTTCTAGGACATACATATAGTGACGTAATTGAAGATGTGTGAACGTAAACGAAACAAAAGGCGTATGTAAGGAACGTAGCACGGTCTATAGCTTCTGTCTACCCCCATGGCAAGAAGGCGTGAATTTATGTATGTATATGTAGTTAAATCGGAACTCAGCTATACGCAGCAGTTTTAGGTAACGTGATAGTTCTTCTTTGGATAAGCTCATTTACGAAAATCTCCCAATTCGCTCAAAGTTTCATCATAAAAAAATACACACACTGTCTGACGAAAATCGAATTCCTCCTCCAGCAATTCCAAAATATAATATCTTTTATTATTATAGGCAAGCAAGATCATAACGTCACATACATACAAATGCATGTTTTACACCCAAAAGTTCGACATTTGTATTGTAACACAGACAATGGTCCCTTCCGTTCTTTAGGCGAATAGACGGGGGTGGAAACAAGGACAGGACGATGTGCGACAGAGATGAAAGATAATGGACATTAATGGCGTCATAGGCTTTGTTAAAAGTAATGCAATAGTTTTGGGATACTTTGCAGTACTAACATAAGGGGTCTGCAAGCTGTTGTTCGGACTTGCAATCTTCTGATCAGTAGGGAGGTGTATGCAAAGGGGAGATCTTTGGTTAATTGAATAGTTTTAATATCTACTGCAACATATTTGAATCTGTCATGGCCGGCTAAAAGTAGTTTTTATTCTGCTTGCAATTATAATTTAAACACAACTAACTGTTGCTCCTTGACTTCGTTTGCGTGTATTTTTAAATACATTTTTTACTACAAATTTTTAGAATAAAAAGTAGCGTGTGTTCTTGTCCAGGTCCCAGTGTACCGATTTGACAAATTTCATGTTTATTTGTGAAAAATCTAACAGACTGACAGAGGTACTTTTGAATTAATAACATTGGTAAGTATAGTAAGAATGGATACATTATTAATATTCACTGATGTATAGTGGACTACTACAAGAACGACAGTACGGAATCAGATATCCGTCTAAAAATCAATGATGTAGATATTAAGGCAGACGTGGAGATGGCAACTGGGTTTGAAAATGTCTTCACTAATATTCCCATTTTTACGAACAAAACTCTGTCATCGTCGTCCTCCACTTCTGCGTACTCAATACTAAAAGAATGTGTACCAGAGTGTGACAAACTTTTTGAATTCACAATTGTTACTGCTAAAGAAATTATAGAATCTTTTAAAGATCTTCATGTAAAAAAAACTGTTGACCTTTGGGGATTATCAGAACATACCATGTCTTCAATAATTGATGTTATTTCAACCTTTTTAGCTATTGTTTTTAACTCTTGTATTGCATCTGGTGTACCTACCTCCTAATCTGATGAAACTTAGCAAAGTGATCCCACTGTTCAAATCTGGCAGCACAACTGATCCCACGAATTTACGGCTTATTTCGATATTACCTACATTGAGCAAAATCTATGAAACATTAATTTTAAAACAATTGCGGAGATTTCAATGCACATAATTTACGTCATCTGAAACGGCTTGGTTTTACAAAGGTTCGTTCAACCACAGACCCAGGCGTGGAATTACTGAAGAGCATGTTCGAGGCCTGGGAGGAGTTACAGATGCTCTTGGCATTTTCTGCGACTTGTCAAAGGCCTTCGATTGCGTACATTATGATACATTCACTCGTTTGAGGCATTAGGGAGAAGGCTCTCGACCTTCCGACTTCTTATCTGAACAACAGAATTCAGAGGGTCGATGTTAATGGCAAGAGATTTGCAGGATCTGCGGTCACCATGGGCATTCCGCAAGGTTCAATTCTAGGTTCTTTCTTGTTTCTAATTTATATAAATGACTTATCTTATAACATAAGGTATAATCAGAAGATCGTATTATTCGCAGATGACACTTCCCTCATTTTCAAAATCAAACGCCAGTCTTCTTTGAACAACTTAACGATGCAATCTCTAAAGTTGTACAATGGTTCAATGTAAATAATCTTCTCCTGAACGAAAAAATTTCATCGCCAGATGTCAGGCAGCTAACTACCAATGTTAATGGAATAGAGTTGGACCTTGTTTAGTCGACAACTTATTTGGAATAACTATTAACGGTAAATGACAATGGAATACATATAAAAAAATTGCCAGGTACGTTTAGATCGTTTACAAATAAGGGATTCTCTTCGAGAAAAATTCGAAGAAAATAATATTCTTACTGTAGCCTTACAATATATATTATTATTATTTGAGAACATATTGTATGTACACAAAAATATATCTAATTTTAAGAAAATTTCCGATATTCATAGTTTAAATACCAAGATTAAACAAGTTCTAGCTGTACATCGGACTCGCCTCCTCATAGTAGGCAACTCGTTTATGGGTTTGTATACAACAAACTTCCCATTGACATTCGAAACTTACCCATTAAATTATTTAAAAGCTGTTTTTTTTTATAAGACGTGTAAAAGTGATTCTGATATCCCATTTACAGATTAAATAATTTCATTTCATTTCATTTCTATACCTCTGCGAACCTCTTTGAAATTAATAGACATAATAACAACAAACTCAGTCCTATATTTCGGTACAGCCCTGACTTTCATACCACTACAAATTATTTCTAGAACTAATTATATACATAAATTCCACTGCCTTCTAAACCTGCATAAAATAACAACTCTAATAAAAAAACCCACCCAAATCAAACTCGGTGACGAATTCAAAATCCGTTCCCCCCAACTCATACGAATTTTCCTTAACAAATAAAATAATTTGCAAGAAGCTGCATAAAGGTGCGCCCACACTACGTATACTAATACTATAAATAGTCTTGTCTCGACATGATTAATGTAGGGTGTGCGCATGATGGAGGTGTTATGCGAACATAATTTTATACCCGTTGAAGAAAACTTGAGTGATGGAGGCAACCCTACGCTGCCGCTGGTCTGCTTCTTATGAATGTGTTGTTTTAATTAGGTACTTTGGTTAGGAAGATTTTAATATTTTTTTTGTTCATTCTTTTACTTTTAGTCTTTTTTTTAACTTCGTCTATAAGACGAAGGTAAAAAAGAGTTTATTAAGAGATTTTTTTAACTCAAAATAAATTATCATTGAATTTTTATCAGCATCATGTTGATGGTTCATATCACGTTTTTCTGTATTGACTGGAGGGGTAACTACTACATCACAAATAAATTTAAAAACCCCGTAAGTTCGGGCGAGTTGAGTTCATTGTGCAGTTTTCTACAGCACGAAGCGCGTTTGCCGGACGAGGGTTGAAAGTGCGAGAGCCGTGCTGCGCGCGCTTTAATACACGCGTTGTTTAAAAACGCAAGTAAGTCTATTCAAGCTATACGAGTACCAGTCGAGTTCGTTATGTTATTTAGTTGGGCTGTTGTAAGAGATTTAATGTGTCCCTCGTCTCACCGAAGGCGTTTATATGATCGTTTTATGTACCACAGAGACAAGTTTTGGCGTACCAATCGATCACAACATCGTTAACCAAAAAACGATCACCACATAACGCAAATACTATAGTAACAGCACAATCACCGACAATACATAAAAGCGTCACATAAGTGCGGATTAATTAACAAAAAGCCCCCTTCAGATTGCGGGAGGGGGCGGTGTTCCGGCCGCTCAATGATTAACGACCGACCGTTCCGGCCGCGTATCGCATGATTAATACGTAACTACGCATTGTGCGTTTGTTCGCGTATGTGTGGTGTGGGCGTACCTTTATGTGTTGGGTGAAAAATGTGGTGTTATGTGCGCGGATTTGTGGTCGTTAATTTGTTTGTGGTGTGAGGTGACCATGAAGTCTCGTCTACTCGAGTAACTATGACTCGGTACTGTACTATGATTCGGTGAAGAATGAGGTGTTCCGTAGCCTTCTCTCACTTATAGCGCTACAAGGTTCTTTTGGCGCGTGTCAAAAATTGGAACTAACGCCGCCATTTTGTTTTATCAATATATTTCACAGAACAATTGCACAAATGTTTACCAACAGCGCCCCCCTGTTAACGTTATTCAAGCGCCAGAAGGTCCTTGTAGCAGTGTACATGGATTTTGCAAACCTTGCCTTAGAGTGAATTTTACCAATAAAACTAAACGCGATCATGACTTCTACACCGCGTTCAAGTGCTGTCAATGTCATCATTGTTGTGGAGTATTGACACTCACAGCTCGTTGATCGCGTTCAGTTTCATTGGTGATATTGGCCCTTAGATAAGTGGACGGGAATTGATACTGTAATCTCCATAGATAACAGAAGCCTGTTGAAATATAAAAACTTTGTGATCGTGGGCTTTTGATGGAGCGTAATGGTAACCTGCAGTTAAAAGCTACGGTTTTCGAGAAGAGTTTTCTCATATTACGAGTATAACAGTCATCATGAAAATCTGTAATTTTCACTAGTATTAGACTAGATTATTGATTTTAGATTAATTAATATTTTTTGTAATAAGTTCTCCAATCCAATGCTTCATAATTATGTTTAAACATTTGTCTGCTCGACAACTTAAATAACTCAATGAATATTGATGAATTGTCAAAATTAATGTCATTGGGATTA
The DNA here is from genome assembly GCA_914767755.1 of Agrochola circellaris. Taxonomy (NCBI): domain Eukaryota; kingdom Metazoa; phylum Arthropoda; class Insecta; order Lepidoptera; family Noctuidae; genus Agrochola; species Agrochola circellaris. The sequence continues at coordinate 5,964,340 of OU611853.1, forward strand.
TGAGTACGTTACGCAGTTACCCCGATTAGAATCGTGTTGATTCCGTAATTAAGTTGAATACATCACTGCACTGGCTCATCACCACACCAAGCCTCCTGTGCAGGCACGCTCCACTTTTCAACCATTTCCCGCCATTCGTGGTGAACTGACAGTTGACATTAGTGACAGCGACCTCACTGCTGACGTGCAAGAAATAGTGTTTACATATCTAATAAATATTACACTACAAGCGGGGTAATTGCGTAACGTACTCATAATCTTTGGTATTAGACTAGAAAATTCTAAGTCGAAAGGGTACTACTGTAATGACGTAAGTACACCCTAAAGGTCATATTTGTGTGCAAATATAAACTTTATCGTTAACAAACAATTTGGCTTCCGATAGTTGCCCGTTGCGAACTGCGTAGGATCAGTAGTTAGGTACCTACTGTGTTGGTTTTATAGATATTAAAAATTATTATAAAGATTTGAACCGGTTTACAAAAGGAAAAAATATCTTTGAGTAGGTATCTAAGTAATGTTTTCTCAAGCTGAATATAATCGGCGGTATAATTACGTAAAACACATTAAACGACAATTGATCGCAATGGATTTCATTTTGACAGTTCACCCACGTTTATTGCGTTATTAAGTTGCGCGTTTACGTTGTTGAACAGACGACCTTTTCAACCTTATGAAGCAATAGATACAAAACCTCAAAACTCTCGGATTGTGCGTGAAAGTGTGTTACACAATTAGATTGCTGATATTAAACTACCTACCTAAAACGTTCTAACTAGAATTATTTATTTGTGATATTCGCGTGACTGTAACGGTAAAGACAAAAATGCTAAGCAATTGATCCAATGCAAAAATATTTTTATAAATCCGACTGATAGTTACAGAGATTACCCCTACATACAAACTTACAAACACAAAGAGTGTAGTACAGACCATCAAACTGTACAACTTTCTCCATGGGATCAATATCTTAATTTCGAAAAAATAATCAGTTGATTCAGATGGGAAAAGTTGACACAGCCTTTTTGACAACATCTTCCTGATACATGCTGTATAAATGATTTTTATTCTGTAAGTAGGTTTGTATGAACACTATTAAGTCTTTTTTTTTTACTGGATCTGTGGTGTCGTATCGAAACAGACACATCGGTCACAGTACTCACAGTCTCTTCCAAAGTCCAGACAATGTCTTGGTCAGATCATGTGCGGACCATGCAGGTTAGTGTCTGACATGGTCGTTTGACGCATGGAACAAATTATTTGTACTGCAGATAAGTAGTTAATTGTGTCGAGTCCAATTGCTTGTAATATCTACATGAATAGAATACCAGTATTTTACATGGAGCGACTACCTATCTGACCCCAACCCAACCCAGTTACCCCGGTACCCCTTGGTAAACCTGGTTGTCAGACTTTTGGACTTCTGACCACCCGTAACGACTTTCAAAGATCTACGAATGACAGCCGGGACCCACGGATTAACGTGCTTTACGAGGTACCGTGGGGTCTCGATATATAATAGATGGTCACCCATCCATGAGCTGACCGTGGTAAGTGTAGCTTAACCTTCGATCGACCCGTGCGGCTGTTATCAATTAGCCACAAACAAACAATAAATAATAACTCATCAAAAAAAAAGGACACTATAAAACAAAACAAAAAAACCTACCCATTTCCCGACTAAAACTCCTATAAAATTAAACTACTAGGAACAGAAAATGTGAATGCCAGTCTACGATTGCACCCCTAATTCGTTCACATACCTCTCTAGGTGCCGGGGGGGACCTCCCCCTCCCCTCCTGGAATTTCGGCCTTCCACATTCCGCCTGGTCATTCTTGGAGTCATAATTTCTAGCTCCACATGACATGGTATGTGGAACAATTGTTTTTGTTGAAGATTCTCATTCTGCGGTATGCGTGGAGCGGTTTTTGTTTTTAACCGACTGCGAAAAAGGAGGAGGTCGCGTATTTATTTTTATTAATGTTTATAGGAATATTGCTATTGTGGTAGGTGGTAATTTGACTAACTTTATGCGTTGGTTTTTGCGAGTTTTAATAATATAATTTTACAAAAATATTTTTTCTGAGTTTTTAATCTGTACCACCATTCATTTTATTTTCTTTCCTTCTTTATTTCAAAGAATAGCTGTACCCGTGAGTATGTATTCGTATTTAAAGGGGTCCCGTACCTCAAAAGGAAAAATCGGAACCCGGATCACTCGTGTGTCTGGCTGGCTAGCTGGCTGGCTAGGTGTCTGTCTGTCACAGCCAATTTGCTCCGAATCGAATGGACCGATTAAGTTGAAATTTGGTACACATATATGTATTTCTGTAACCCAAACGCGGACGTATAACGTAAATAAATGAATTTTAAATATGGGGGTCACTTTTGGGGGCAAATAAGCAAATTAAAAAAAAAGTTTTGCACTCTGTACCGAATGATATATCAAATGATCTCATTTTTTTTTCCATAATTCCGAATTAAATACTTATAAAGATATTTATAAAAATAGAAAAAAAAGAAAATAAATTTATAAAAATTTACCATTCTCCCCCTTATTTCCGAAACTACTGAGCCTTAGTTTTTTTAAATCTCTCTATATTGTGCGTAAGAACTTACATTTACAGTTGGGATATATAGGAGAACATGATTTTCAAATACAGGATTAAGTTTGTTCTTGGGATAAATTCATCCCAACTACGGAACCCTTGATTTTGCGTAGTCCGACATGCACTTGGCCAGTAAAAAAGCAAAAGAAAATGTTGGAACGTGCTTTTCAAAGACTTTGAAAAGCACGTTCCAACATTATAGTAGAACATGATTTTCAACTACACTGTTAACTTTGTTCTTGGGATAAATTCATCCCAACTACGGAACCCTTCATTGTGCGTAGTCCGACACGCACTTGGCCGGTTTTTGTTTAAAATAAATGATTGATTTTCAATGTTTATTTTTCTTTGGTTTCAGGCAATAGTCAGTTGGACTGAACATTCACCTATGGCTGGATGCATCTGATAGAAAACCAAAATGGAGGTAAAAAAGAAGCCCAGGGATGGTGGTGATAAGAGAAGGACATTGGACTTTCATATTCAAGCGAACTGATTGATCGTCTAATGAAATAATATCAAGCTAGCCAGGAAAATATATACAGTAATTTCATACCTATAAGGTTGGTATTTCCAGTTAGAATACATTTCTGTCAGTGGGTTAGTGTAGTTTTTTTATATTTTTCTAATAAGAAAAGCAGAGGTAACCATATTAGAACGTAATCAGTGTTTCTTTCTTATATTCTGCTGACTACCTAAGCCACTATCAAGAAAAACCGCTAGAATTACTCGAATTTAGTTAGAATCATTTGTTGTTGTTGGAATATTACTATTTTATTTTTTGTATGATTGTATCGCGATTACTCCGCCAATTGTGAATTTATTCTGATGATTATTTTTTGTTTAGTAGGTAGAGAGAGAGAGAGAGGGAAGAGGAAGAGGAGAGGAGGAGGTAAGAGAGGAAGAGAGAGAGGAAGGAGAGGAAGAGAGAGGAGAGGAAAAGAGGAGAGAGAGGTAGAGAGAGAGCTAGACGGTAGACTACACGGTAGGCTAGACAGACGGATGGTAGGCTTTAGAGGTATTTTCATATAAATTTTATTAACTTTGCTTGGGTAGTTTTTGAGTTAGCTTCAATAATACGTATTTTTATTTATTTATTAAAACTTCATGCACAAGTAAAAAATACCGTACAAAGGCGGACTTAATTATTTATTATTATTTATCCCATATATTCTATCTGAATGATGTTATATTAAGTTCTTGTCACTGTCTATTTACATAGCAGGTATTCGAATTTGTGTGGGTGGGGTAAGTATCATAATTAAAAAGTGAAAAATAAAAACTTTTTACGATAAAAAACAAAAGCACTACAAAGTAAAAAAATACCTACTTTAATTTCGGAATTCCCGAAACACGAAAATTCAAAACCAAATACTCTGACTACCGAAATTAAAGTAAATTTCCACTTAGTAGTGTTTTTTTTGGAAGTCATTTGTTTTTGTTATTATGTTTAATCACCATCCTTTGATGTTAAATCCCGATTAATCTTTTTTCTGACAACGACGCTAAATTTACACAACTTCCAAGTATCACTTCCGAAAAGCCACTGAAACCAGACAGAAACTCTCTAAAAGTAGTGCCAAAACTGACCAATAAGCCAGGCGGTTACTATAACGGCGTGGCTCAAAGAGGTCGAGCGGGGTAGTTTCAAACCCCCGCCTGCTAATAGTACGGCGCTCATGGAATTTTGATGATCACTATTTCGCGTGGTCATTGCCGTTTTCACAATTTCAGTTCTACCCTAGTCGGGTTTGGTTAGTGTGGAGTACGCTTGTTTGAAGAAATTCTGAAGTAGGTACAGTACGACATAACTTATATGTAGCATAAATTTGAAAATGTTCATTCATTTATTTCAATTTTACGAATGTATTTGGTTATATAACTTTAAAAGTTATTGTGTTTTCGTAAAGATCATTTTCGCCTAAAGCAGTAATATAGATTGGTCATTTTGAAAACGCACTCAGTTCGGACGGTCTTACTTTTTAATTTTGCCGATGCTACATCTACGTTGTGTCGTACTGTACTACTTTTGTTTTCAATTTTAATTGTTTTCACGACGATTTCATTCAGTTTTAAACCCAATGAAAAGACGAATCTGGTAAACAATTTTTCAGGCATGTATTACAGTCTATTTTGCATTCGACATCCAAAGAAATTAAAATTGTATTTATGTATCTGATTATTTTAATATGGTAATGGAAGATGGTTCGTTGCAGTTTCACGCTATACTTAAGTTAACTTATTTTTAGATAAGTATTTGTCTTTTAGAAAAAGAATGTACCCATAGCTATTGAAATGATTATAATTTTAATTAAAAATCGAGAGGGTAAGGATTACAATTATTTCTGTGAACCCATCAGACAAAATGGTTTTCCTAAGCTACTTATATAAAGTAACAAGTAATATGCTTGCGTTTATCTACATACATTGTCTCAAAAGTCCCTCTCCACATTTCTATAAGAAGTTATGCACAGAATGTGGAATGTTTACACTTGATATTTTACGCGACTCGTTTTAAGAGGCATTAACACTCAAATGAATAATTGTGTTTTGTAATTACACACTGTATCCTAGATACGTGTGAAATGAAAGTACTTCTACGTGCATTGTTTTAGTTTTGTTCTTATATCCGATAGTTTTTTAATGGGTGGTTACCTACTTAACTGTGTAAGCAAAGTTCTTTTTTTTTCATCGTTTTAGCCTGATTTGCTCGCCTCAGTTTAGGTATAACCAAGTGTTTTTATTGTAATTCAATATTATGTCCATTCTCAGGCATAGGAAAATATAATTAAAATAGATAGTGTAGGTCTTCTAAAAATTAATATTTAACCTTACAAAATAAGAATGATTACGCAACTGCATAAATTAAATTTTAACCGAATTACTAAAATAATGAAGGATCGCCAGAAGTCACTGGCAGTCCTTTATTTATTTCCTGCAAATAATTTAGCTTACTCGCCAAAATTTCTGAAATTCTCTCAAAGAGCATTACGTTTTCGCATTGTCGGGGAGGAAACAGAATGGCGGTAACATTCGGCCAGACTAATTACATTAAAATCACCAGCAGCGCCGTACTAAATCACTGTACCTATTATGTACTTGCCGAGGTCTCATCCGCGTTGCCGTCCGTACACCCGCCACGGACAAATGTATAAATATTCTAAATATACTGAAATTTCGTCTTCCTTTAAATAATTTTATATATACCCCAAAACCTCCATTCAAATTCCGACTTATGCCTCGTTGAAAGAAAGTTCGATTTTATTTGCTCGAAACGAGGCGTTGTGGCATTTTAGGGTTAAGGCACACAGTCCTTACAATCCTTTCTGTTAAACTATTCTCTTTGAATAATTGCCGCATGGACCTGAAGGGTTAGAGCGTATTCATGCTCTGTCCCACCATTGTGGTTAGGGTCTACGGGTCTTATGTGTGTGTGTGTGTGTGGTTGTCTGAACTGGACAATGTGCATACATGCTCATTGATGGGTAAATGTCTAGTGAAATGATTAATTGGGTACGACTCGATAAAAATGTTTATGTATTTTTAATGGTATGTGTGTGGAGTGTTTTGTTGTGGTTGACATAAAAATCTTTTTCACGTATCTTTTATCTCCAAATGTCTATCAGAATAATATTAAATGACTAACTGACAATGTCCATAATAGTTTAGGTATTTTTCGGAAAACAAATGAAGGCTATAATTTGGTTTATATTCAGTTGTTTTATTTAGAAAAAAATCTGTCATTATACTTATAAGAAAATTTCAAACTAAAATGTTGTCAGCGCTTATCTCTTAACCTTCACTTCACCCGTAAATTAGAGAGTGGGGCCATAAACATAGTTGAGTTGTCAGGTAAGAGTAAAAGTAAACAGGATATCGGTATCAGTTGTACACGTCATATTAAAAAATATTAAAAATAAGTTAATGAGGTCGGCGTTTCCTATCTGACAAGAAAGGCCGAAACTCTGAAAACTCAGAGGTCGCAGTCTCTTTTAAAGTCCAGATATAATCTTGATGAGGCCATATGAGGACCATGTAGAATAGTGTCTGAAATGGTCTTCTATCTGTATCTATAAGAAATGATTCAATTAAGTAGATAAATATCAGCCCCAAATATACACAACACATTACACAGGTATATTGTCCGGTCTCCTGTACCCTTGAAGATAGCAAGTTAGTTAGGTTAGTTTGTACAGAATAAACACTTTTTCTTTCTTTCTTTTCTTTAAGACCTGAACAGCACCTTTGACGTCGCGAAACGTAGCAACCTTCTGGGCCCAAACAGTACCTATAAAGTAATATAAATGTACCGTCACCGCGTCGATACGAAAAGAATAAAGTACAATCGAAGAAGTTCATATCTAACCAGCGTAAGGACTATTCTTGCTTGCAGCGCTCGGCGAATATAGAACCGGGCCGGTAACAGATGTGGTCATCGTGTTCACGGGATTTTGTTTGGAAATTGGTTAGATATGAACTTCTTTGATGGTACACATTACGTTTGCGTTATTTAAAGTATGATAGTAAATCTTAATCAGAAAATTCAGATTTAAAGAAACTGAAAATCATAATATTTTTTTAATAGAGCCGTTGTATCCAAACACCATAGACTATCCATTCCAAAAAAAGATTAAAAAACACATCTTAAACCCTCCAGCTAACCTCACCTCCTTAAAACCCTAAAGCTCTATAGAGCCGTTGTGTCCAAACACCATAGTCCATTCCAAAAATAAATAAAAAAACACAACTCTACCCCTCCAGCTCACGTCCTCACCTCCTTAATACCCGAACTTCCTTAAAACCCTAAAGCCAAATTTTACCTTACTATTAACAGTCGTATTAGAGTCACGTCCAAGCCAAAACTACCCTCTGTTAAATGGGACTTGAGTAATAATTGTAACAAATGTAGGCAAGTTTGTTTTGGCTAGAGCAGTATGGCCGCCGGCATCGGTACTTCCAAACTGTCTTTGAGATATGGCAGATTAATTTGTACGGATACTATTGTGATTAAGGAGATATGGGATGATTTATAGATCAGCCATGCTATTCTGTAAACATCTCACCGTGATATCTTGGGTGAAGTGAGCTTGATGTGAGCTGTCATTGCACCTCAAGCTAGAGATTGACACAATGGACACAATACTCTATACTCAATTCTTTATTGCATTCCACAATGTAGGCTTAGGTGGTAAACATTTATTTGGTAGGTAACAATCGTGGACCCTGTCGGGCACAGCAAATGATATAATAGATAAATGTGGAGAGGACTTATCATTATTACTATACAACTTATTCTAAAAACATAGACATAACATTAACATTAGAATTAAAATTGCAAAAGACTTTATTTTTCTAGTTTTAGAGATTTATCACTTAAATATTCATCGACACTATAGTAAGATTTTCACAGCTCAGCTTTTTTTTTGACAGCTCACTTCATGCTCACTTCACCTAAGTTTTCACGGTGAGATGGTTACAGAATAGCACTGCAGCCATGCTATTCCGTACACATCTCACCGTGAAAACTTGGGTGAAGTGAGCTGTCAATAGTGTCAATCCCTGTGGAATGACAGCTCACTCCACGCTCACTTCACTTAAGTTTTCACGGTGGTACTGCAGGTATTGTTTGTAATTTTTGGGGTAACTAAGGACAAAACTTTATCAACCTATCGTCTATATGTTCCCGCTGCTGGAAGTCAGTCCTCCTCTCTGTGAGGAGACGCAATCAACCTTACGGACCCAGTACAGGTTGGTGGTCATGACTAATAAATTTTTTGCTACCTTCCTGTGCTTATCTCTTTTTCTTACCAATAATTTTATATGTATGGTACCAACTGTGTGACTATTTTTACATACCGAGACTCCTTCGTGTCTCGGAAGGCACGTTAAGCCGTTGGTCCCGGCTGTCATTCATGGATCTTTGACAGTCGTTACGGGTCGTCAGAAGCCCGAAAGTCTGACAACCAGTCGTACCAAGGGGTATAGTATTACTCAGTTACTGAGTTGTGGGGGTCAGATAGGCAGTCGTAAAATATTGGTATCTCCATGTAAAATATTGGTATTCAGCTGCATCCGGTTAGACTGGAAGCCGATCCCAACATAGTTGCGAAAAGGCTAGGCAGATTGATTGATAAATCGGACTTTGACTCAATTCAAAATTAATTCCACATGGAAAGGATCAACACTTCATTATCTTCATAGTATTATTTATTCACTTCGCGGTATTTTTGATATCTGTGTTGGAAAGCTTTCCGAGCTACTACCAAGAACAGTCGGTCGATTCTGTAAAAATATCAACGTGAAACTTAGGTGAAGTGAGCTGTCACTGTCACAAATCGACCGGCAGGATGCTAGGGATTAACACTATTGACAGCTCACTTCACCTAAGTTTCACGGTGATATTTTTACAGAATCGACCGGCTGCAAAGCAACTAGCAGTTGTTAATAATTTATCTACAATAGGGCAAGTTTTAGGCACTGCACAAACCGGCGGCGGACATAGACATTCATTCCTCCGCGCCAATGTGCACTGGCCCTTGTGATCTTACTTTATTTGAGTCTACCATCTCGCTATCATTGCATTATTATAAAAAAAATAGATTTTCGCAGTTATATCATTGCACAGTATTTTGTTCTTATTACTAAGTGACTTTAAAGCACAAAATAATCTGTACAATTTTATTAATTTTCCTATTAATTTTAATATAACCCTTCACTTGCATCCTCATGGACAATTTGACCCGAGGTAATTTTCAATAGAGATATTCATGAGATGAATCTGAACCGGTACAAACTGGACAAAGGTTATGATCTCAATTTAAACTATATGGTAATTTTAGGTCAGGTGTCATGAGGGGATGCTGTGTCACAGTGATGGTCAAAGGTTAAAGGTGAAAATAGGATAAAACATCTATCTGTAGTGTAATTTGTTACTTTTGAACGGTGAGTATTTTAATAGTATTATCTGTTTCAATGTAAGGTTGAAGGTGAAATTGAGATGAAAGGGATTTTACATTTGCTTGGGGTGATTTTTGAGTAATAAATAAGTTAGGGGTAAAATGATTAATAATAGGTAGCGATGAAAGGGTTGTATGTCATAATGTTTGAATTCATGCTACGAATATATTTTATGAGCGGATATTTTTGAAGTAGGTAGGTACATTACAATTTCATTTTATTTAACACATTCAGGATCAGTAGGTAGCAATATTCAACTTGTATCGGTTGCCTCGCAAGACTAAAAATAATTTACTTAAAAAAAGATAAATTTATATTAAATTTTATACATAACCTTTTAAATTTATTTTGACAAATGTTAAATACAACATACAATTAGCTAACACTAAAATATATTTAAAGGTGTGTCGAAACATTGAGAGAAAATCATGCGCGACTGCCGCGCGCGGCCTGCCGCGCTGTGTTTGGACGAATGCCGCGCGCGAACGCTTCTCTCTACCTGCCGCGCACAAACATTTTTCACACACACAATTAGTGACGAATGTTTCCTACATTCGTCACTAATTGTGTGGACATATTAAAGGCTAGGCATATTGATATTTCCAACTGTAGTGCGCTTCGTGTCTCGGATGTGCAGCGCAAACATTCGTCGGTTTGTTCCTGAGTAGAGCGCGGCAGAAATGTGTCCTGCAAACGCCGCGTCTTGCTGCCGCGCTCTTGCCGCTCAATGTTTGGACAAACCTTATTATGTACAAGTATATAAGAAAAGGCAAGAGCTCATTGGGCATACAAAAATTTGCCCGCATCGCTGTCAACGGGAAAAGGGCCTAAAAGACTGGCAGCATTGCCACGTTGTATGGCAATGCTGATTCTTTAGCCTAAAAATTAGGCCAGCCTCAAAATTATTTACGTATTTTTTTTATAGGACATCGCGCATTTAATTTTGAAGTTTTGTACACGAATCCAATGCTCTGTAATTTACACGGTGATCACTTAAATTATAAAGCGCTGTAAAATCTTTCCGTATTTTTAACAGATAGATAAAAATATATACTTTTTATTTTATTTAAAGATATATACGATATGTGTGTATGCAGGTACTGGCCACTTCGATATTCAAAACGCGAAAACCAGAATCTCCTTCCTTTATGGTGGATGGTGGTCGTTTCATCTCACAGATATTGAGGCAGGCCAGAAATATCCCAAGTCACTAATTGCAAAAAGAAAACAGGCTCCTCCTAACAGGTTATAAGTACGGGATAAAAATGTCTGGGTATTTTTCACCGGGTAATGGCGGGCTAGACCGTTTGACAACCAGGGTGGGAGTTTGATTGGGAAATTCCTTGGTCTTTTCAGACGGTTTTTTGTTAGAAAATATTTAACTGTAAATCTTTTTAACCGGTAAAGCCCTGGGTGACCCTCAAGCACGTCAATTAGCACGTTAATTAGTTGTTTATCAGGCCTTTAACGGTTAAGGATGTTTTGGATGCATAATAATAGAGTTGAGGAAAAGGACTTGCAAAAAAATTTAATGAACAAGCTCAAGATGGAAATATTTAGAATTACTTACATTATTTATTTTCACCGTAATCAATTTTCATCTTCGCAAAAAGCATTTTTATATCTACAATTTCAATAAGGATCTCTAAGCACAAAATACATTATTCAATATTTTTCCCAATCCCAATTATTCTAATTGGCTAACTAAAATTACCTACCTCGTTATCAAGTTCCGTTATACTCAAACCCACCGCAAAAACTTGATCGCGAATCAATAGAAACAAAACTAGAACTAAAGACCGCTAACCAAACCGAACACTTGTACCAACTTTCGAAACTCCAACAATCCATTCCCAAGTTCGGCCCTGCGCATTGGCCGAACGAACCCTTTGCCTCCCCCTCCCCGCACCGCGCACCGCCCGTCGCCCCCCTAGTTTCCGAATTAATTGCAATCAAAAGGAAGGACACGAGTGTAGTCCACCCCTAAGTTGGTGTGCCATGTTGAAAATTTGCCCGACAACTCTGTCTGTGTGCGAATTTTGTTCGCATGTGTTGCGTCGTCCACGTATTCATATTTGTGCACGCGTGTTTGTGCTTCCACGCAATGGCGTACCGACGACCGTTACTGTCTGTATAGATTGAGATTCAAATTTAGTTGACAAGAAAAGTTTTGCTGCATGCTGCAAGTTTGAGTTTGTTTGAATGTGAATTTAATTTTGCGTTCAAAGACAGAACAAGATACAGGTTGCCACCACTTTTTGCTTTTTGTAGGCCTACCTTAATTAAAGTTACAGTCAAAATCATTTATTTTGAATAGGCATTATTTTGAATGTCAAAATGAACAAGAAGATATAATTGATTCATGTTGCCCCTTCCAAAAGGTGTAGCGAAGATTGGGCAAAAAACTCCACACTTACTCTTTTAAAATGTTTAACAATAATTATGTTATTTACAAAAGATCTTGTTTACAACAGAAATAGGTAAACTTTATTTTTTTTGTAAACAAGAAAGTAACATAATAATAAACCTCTCCAAAGGCTACTGAAGAACTTAAAAAAAACCGCCCACTTAACAGCGAGAGCAGTGGTGACTGACTGGTAGGTTCCAATCCCAACAGGCGCTTTACTTTGTATAAATTATTTTATCACCACTGCTCTCAAAACGGTGATGAAAAACATCGTGAGGCAACCGGCATGTCCTAGAACCAAAAATTTGAAGACATGTGACATTTACCAATCCGCTCTGTGCCCGCGTGGTGGGTTTCTGCCCACTCACAGAGAGGAGGCCTGTGTCCCAGCAGTGAGAACATTATAAGCTGTAACAACTTTCTTTAACACATTCTCAGAAGTCAACTCAAAACTTCAACACTGAATATTAGAGAATCGTTGGCCCGAAAATCTATAGAGACGTATCGATATTAACCGGACTCTACTCGAGCCATTAGCAAATATCCAGAAAGCATATACACCTCTCATATAGGATTCTGTGAAACTACATTAATATTTCAGACTCGGGCCAAGTTAGGGGTCCTTTCTAAACAGCCCTTGGTCTTCCAAAGTTATTCCAACTTTGTTCTCAAGTTTCGAAGCTTTTGGAGGGGGAGTGTAAAGATTACTTTGTGGAGGCACCTTATCTTAGTTTTGTGTTAGTTTGATAATGAAACTTGTTGTGTTAAAAAATTTAGCCGCAAGCTAGTAGGAAGGGTCGTTGTAGAGTTTTGAAGAGAGGTCTTCTTTTTTTTAAATTTTCGAGACATGATCGCGTTTTAGGGTTAACTGACGTGAATGGAGATTTTTGGTTTTGGTAATCACAGTCACATATTGCAGCATTGTTAATAACACATTTCTCTATTGTTGTTTTTTGATACAAGTACCTTAGTGGACGTGGTTGTTAATCATTATTATTATTGTACCTACACTGGTTTTAAAATCATGCTTTCCATCCTAGAATTGCGAAGATTTGGATCTTCTTCGTATGAAAACCAAAAATATTATGTCCATGAAAAATTACAGCACTGTCATTAAAATGGTGCTGGACGCGACTAAATGCCAATGGCCATGAGTGGTTAGCTTGCCTGTTTTGTGCTGAGCTCACGCAACGCGCTGTACTTACGTCCAGCCAGTAATAGGACTCGCCCATCAAGTAGCGCTGTCCCCAAATTTGACGCATTATTAATTTATTATAAATGAAACAAAAGGTATTTTAATAAAACACGTAAACTAAAAGACAAATAATTAAATTATCTTTAAAATAGTGAAGGTTTTAGAAAAATACGCTTGATAGTTTTTACGTGAATCTCAGTTTTTTATCCGCGTTAGACATAACTTTACAAATTAATTACACTATTAACATAATCTAAAATAAGCAAAGATTTTTATTAAAAAATGCTCTTATTTAACACATATCTTTTCCAAATCATTAACACTACTCTTTTAGACGGGATCTTCTGTACAAAATCATTAAAAGACGGTTATTGTCGCCTTAATACAATTTATAATACGCTTGCCACTAATAATGTGTGCTAATATGTGCTAAAATATTTTGATTTATAAGAGTGTCCATGGAGAAACTACTATGCTTCAATCAATCAATCATTTATTTTGTTAAACCTATGTATGATTACAGATAGTATATTGACAAAAATATGTGCACTATGTTTGCTTTGAAATGGGTTTCATCTTTTTGACTAACGAAGTCCTTAACAATTCAAAAGTGCGTAATTGGTTTATCCTAACTATTATTATAAGTGCGAAAATCTGTTTGTTAGTTTGTTTATTACGCTTTCAAGCTAAAACGGCTTAACGGATTTGGATGAAATTTGGCACACAGGTAGACCATGACTTAAGTTAAGACATAAAATATTTTTATCCCGATATTCCCACGGGATCGAGACTTCTGCGGCTGAAACCGCGGGGCCAATTTCAAATAAATGTTTTGAGTTTGAGTATATCAACATATTAACTTCCATAACAACCACTTGATGATTTAAACTAGTTACCAACTAATCTAACATCTACCCTACACACTACACGTCAAAAATAATTTATGTACAATACAATACATAAACAATACTGTGTGTATCTATGTGAGGCAATAATAGAACATATTGTTGTAGTAAATGTTATCTTTCTACTCGGTGAACGGAGCTAACTGGTGATACCACTCGTAGGAGCCACTAGATTTGGGAGTAAGGGGGATATGAGGTAGGAAATTTCTAGGACATGGATAAAGTTTTAAGAAGCGAAGCGAAAGCAATAGCATTTAGACAGTTCTGCCAGGTTGTGGCTCAGTTTTAGTAGAATAGTTAGAATAGAATTGTTCTTTATTTGCACAGAAAGTAGGTACAAGTTACAGTTGTTAAGGTTAAAATGATCCTTATACTAACTACTTTAACTAAGGCATGGAAACAGTTTACTTAATATAAATATTATTATTAACAAAATCAATCAAATCAATACCAGTTTACCATGTCAAGATGAAATTCAGAAAAAAATAAAATAAAATACAAAGTTAAAGTAGGCAATACAACACAAAATGTCAAGTTTATAAAATGGGATTATAAATTCGTCTTTTAATTTAAAATCCATTACCTATAAAAGGAATTGAAAAATAAAACACCTAGTTTATTTAAATGATGAACGTACATATAGTTATGTAAATAAATATTATTATAATGATATAAAAATTTTGAACGAAGGTGATGCTTTAGCGTGATTCAGAAATCAATATTTTATTTTTTCTTATGGAGTACCTGCAGTAACCTGCATTCGATTCCGTGAGACAACTTTGGTTTGATATGCATATTATTGAAAATAATGAGATATTATCCTGACGAAAGTAAATGACAAAACAACCACTACCAAATACATTTTAACTTGATATTCTCTGCAAAAGACGACAGAAGTGGGATAGAGTGCAGGTAATTGTAAAATTCATTGCTATAAATTTCGGATGCATCCCAAAATCCGTCTTTATCCTAGCCACCCTACCACTTAGGAATACGTGGCAAAGTCGAGGAGCCAACGAGATTTTGACCAATTTATAGCGTGCCAAGTGGAAAGATAAGCTAATACGGCTTAGGCACGAGGGGTTTTGTATTGGAAAACTAATTTTGCATAAACTAAGAGCAAGGGAGCGCATTGGAGCGAACTAATGTGAAAGGTGTGCAGTGTTTGTTGCGTTGATAGATGTTGATATGTTATTATTAAGAAGTGAAGTGTGGCTCTTGGACCGTTATTGAGAATGGGTTGTCGATGTTTATGTTTAAATTAGTGATAGATTAATTTATATCCAAAGTAGCTACATTTTTTAAGTGAAAACTTCTTTAGGCGCGCTGAGCGATTTTTGGTAGGGCTAAACTTATGGATTCACGTAGTGCTGGGCTATAGAATATAGATGGCGCTAATACCAGTTTTGAGTTTTCACTTCTGTCGTTAGTCCGCATAACTATTTTTTTTATTTTTTTTCATTCTTTATTCATAAAGTATTTCGTGTACATACGAGTACAATTTCAGCCATTGAGTGAATGTTTTACAAAATATTAATCGTTCTAGTACTAAAGAAAAAATAAAAGTGGTAGTGGTAAAGAAGTTACTTTATAAGAACTATCCGACAAAGTAACTCCTTTTCAATTATTTCCACTAAGGAGCTCAGTACAAGCCAAGCATTTATTGGGGTTTTCATCAGCCCTATGTGTCGAGTTTCTTGAGTATTTTAAGGTCCATTTCGCTTAGAACCAATTTCAATTCTTCCATGATAACGACCATCTTTAAATTAAACGTACCATGTACGCATTAATAAATTCTACATATTAAACAGTATCACTAACAACCCTTTTACTGTACTCATATATATTCAAATGATCATTTCAGTACCCTTTCCAAATGTCACTGTTCTTAGCATATCAAACGGCAAATATCTTCGAAATTAAACGGAGCCTTTTCAACATACCTTCGTTTACATAGCGCATACTAATGACTTGGCTTGGACCTCGGAGGGTGACCAGCAAGGGACGAAAATTTCCTAAAGGGTTACCCTAAAACGGGGGTTGGACGCGATAATTAATGCTTTAAAACGACTGTGTTTTAAGCTGGTTTAACAAACAAAATTAAACTTTGTGCGATGGGAAATAAAGTTTAGTTTTCGCTGGTGTGGTCAAGCACATTCGGTTCAATTTTATAGTGTAGGGTGGCAAATAATAAGAGGTTTTGGGTACATGCAAAGTTCGTAGAGAGTTGTTGATGAATGACACTCGGAGGACCCATTGCCCTTCGAATGTTTTAAGTGGGTAGGATAAGAAATGTCGGATATCCAGTAAAATATTTCGAACATTGTAGGTAGTTGTTGTGTTTGTTTTGGTGCTTTTGATAATAATTAATACGTGAAGTTGCAGTTATTGTGTTTTGATGGGCGGCTGGAGTGCTGTTTTCGTATATGGTTTGTTTTGAGCATATGGATATTTATTATGGTGATTTTCATGCGGAGATAAATGGATAATATCAGCTTATAATGGAGCAAAGACTCCTTTTCAAACTGAGGAAATAAGAAAATCTGTGGTAATTTTACGGGTTGGCTTTAAGAAAAATACTAGACATAGGAAGATAGAATATGCTTCATTATACACCAAAATTTTAACAAAGTTATATGTAGGCCTCGTTGGTCTAGTGGTCGCAAGCGCTACTGCTGAGCACGAGGTCCTGGGTTTGATTCCCGGGTCGGTCAAAGTGATATCGGGATTTTCCATCTGGAATTTCTCAGTAGTAGTCCGGAGTCTAGATTTGTGCCCGGTTGATGGCAATAGGCCCGCCCCCTACTACATGGGAGTCAAACATAACTGGCGAAATGTGGGTGTACTATAGGCACACCTCTGCCCAACCCTACGGGGAATGCAGCCGTGATATGTTATGTTATGTAGGAATAAATTTATTATTTTAAGGGTCCAACGACAGTTTTATCGCTGATAAGGTTAGGTATTAACGCAATTTCTGGCTAGCACTGAAACTAAGTTGCTGATTCTTGCTAAAATATCTGAAAAAGCGAGTAAATACAATTATTTGGACCTAACATAACTCCTCTGAACGTTGTGGTCACATACATTTTGAATTCCTTTCTTTTTGTATAATGTTGGCGCCTCATCCAGACGGGTTTCTGGGCGCGTTCCAAAATATTTCTTCAGTTTCAACATAATTTTCAGTTTTAAACGTAATTGATTATGAACCTACTGTTAAAAATATTGTAGCGCCGCAGAGTTAGTGAGGCAATTAATTACAAGCCAATTGCATTTTCTTCTTTCCAAAAAATATAATTAAATAATGCCAAATGTAGCTGTCCATGACATTAATATGAGACCAC
This sequence comes from Agrochola circellaris, assembly GCA_914767755.1. Classification (NCBI taxonomy): domain Eukaryota; kingdom Metazoa; phylum Arthropoda; class Insecta; order Lepidoptera; family Noctuidae; genus Agrochola; species Agrochola circellaris. The sequence goes on from OU611853.1 coordinate 5,981,755, forward strand.
AGGGCAATATGAATAGCCTAAAATTTAGACGTGAATGAGTGTATCTAAAGAAAGTGAGGACGACTCCGAAGTCCGTCTGATCCTCTCTGGGCGGTTACAAAATTTTTAAGGGTTGAACAGTTTCGCCATTACAAGAGTAATTCTCGTATTACTCGAGCAGATGGGATCTCGCCATACGAGAGATGAAGAAGACGAAAATAAAGACGACTTATTTTTTTTGTTTATAGCTGAACTGTGACTTTCAATTTATATCTAATTTCTGAAGTTATCTTGGAAATTACTGACATCGGTGAAGAAAACATCGCGAGGACCTGGACTTATAATATAATAATATTTAATAATATTTTCTTTATTTACACTTCAAAGTCACAAACATTTGAGTAGCCCTGGCTCTTGTACTAGGAGTTCCTGTATCACAAGAGCCAGACCTCTCAATTTACAGGGAATATGGTACAAAAGCGATAGACAAAAATGAAATAATTAATTACAGTAATGGAATGCATTGACGGAAGGTTTACAATATTAAAAGAGAGAAAAAAAATATATATAAAAAAGTTAAGATAATACTGCGTTCCGTGAACTTATAGTTAAAATAATTATGAAATCGCCATCTCGTCTCGAGTATCAATGATGATCAATGGTGATGGCGAAAGCACTGTGTTTGTTTGATTAGAGGCTTTGACTTGCAGTGGAACAATAATAGGCTGGTATTAAGATTACTAAACTTAACAATTTGTTGCTACTGCAAGATCTAAAAGGCCATTAACTGAAAAATTATCCCATCCCATTAATACATTAACACCATAACAATCTCACATAGATCCCCCATGCCATGACTTGCAGGACTCGCCATATGCTGTAAGGGTGGATTGGAGACGCTAATTATCATCCCCTAGCGATGTGACGTCATATCAACTAATGACCTGCTAGTTCTAATGCTGAGTAATATGAAACTGGATTAATTAGGGTTTATTGAAGGATTTTGTAGTATGGGACAGTTGTGAAAATACTTAAGCCGTTGTGAGCCAGTAATAAGAGGCATCGTTAAAACAAATGAAAGGGTTGAACCAATTACTTTTAGTAAAAAAAGTGATTATTTTTGCTGAGGTTTTTTGAAAAGCTTAATGACTTAGCGTTAAGCTTTCTGCACCTCTAACGAAAATGAGCACAAATCTGCACCTCTATCTATTAGTTTGGCATGTTTTAATATTAATCCCAGTGCAGTAACCTAATTACGTAACAATTTTTCGTAAACGAGTACGACTAATCTGTTTCATTTTGACAGTTCAACAACATTCATTTCGTTATTTACGTTGCTGAGGAGATTTTTTTTTTCAAACTTAGGAAGCAATGGATTAGCAATCTGTTTCAAAACGATTCAGATTCTGATTGATCGTGTATTACGCAATTAGGGTACTGGTCAATCAATTAATCAATCCCCGTGAAGGAACAACAGAATGAAGGCCCGTGATTGGACATGAAATGAAATGAAATCTTCTCTAAATCGGAATCACTTTACAAGAAAAAAAATTGAGTTTGGCGTTTTCTATCTGACTACTCTAAGAAGAAAGGCCGAAACAAACTCAGAGGTCGCAGTCTCTTTAAAAGTTCAGACATAATCTTGGTCAGGCCATATGAGAACCATGTAGATAAGTGTCTGAAATGATCTTTTGAGGAGAGAACCACACAGATTTGTGTGGACCTGTCTAGTCAGTGCAAGCATTTGTCATTAATCGTGGAGCTCAGCTCATAACTTAAGGAGCTCAACGACTCGACGAACAATATACAAAAAAAGGACATTTGGGTAGGCCGCATAAAGTACCTACTCAAACTGGCAGTTTGAGACAACCATCATTAAAACTGAGAAAAAAAAAAGAACCCACATACCTAGTCCTCACATTTACAATAGGTAATTAAAATAATATAATATTTTACAAAGTAAGCATCTCATTTTGTATATAATATTCAACAATGTCAATTTGTATATAAAACTGGCATATTTTGATGACACACACACACGACACTACTTCGTATGAACGTTGTCATTACGCTCTGCTATTGGTTCAAGTTTCCACTCTGGAAGCGGAATACTAGAATGACTAATATTCGATTTATGAAATTTTGGTTCCGATAGTTGAATCAATTCGAATTATGAATATGAGACAGGTAAGTAGATATTTTTATTCAACCAAAAATAATTTGAAATATAAAGTAAATTAATCATTCTATTATAGTTTTAGTCCAAATATTATATCATAAATTATTATCAAAGGCAGTCCTTATAATATTGCATGCTCAAAGCAGGGGTACATACAAGAATATCGATATCAAAGATATTATAGGTACCTCATTAGTGACGGGACGTAGGTAGGCAGCGTAAGGACGTAATTATAATAATTATGATGTAGGTACCAATATTTATAATGTATAGGTTTTTTTTGTTGATATGCAACTTTCATAGTGATTACTTATTGATCTTGAACACTTTCTACTCTTTACATGATATTTTGGTATACCTTTCTTCTACAAACATCTACAAAACATCCATATCGATTTTTTTATTTGGCTCACACCATTGTAAAATCAATTTTAATTATAGTACTTTGTTGTTTATCACAAAATGAACGAAAGGGACAGTAAGTTATTTGAAGCTACAATGAAGTTCCAAAGGTCTATTTAAATCTTTGTTTCCAATTGATGTTATTTCCACTTAAACAAACATCAACATTAATAAGTGTAAATAAAGTTGATTTTAGACTGACTAATACTGTTAAAAAAGTCATAAAAAATATGATGTTTTAGCGTAAACTAAACCTTATGTATAGGCTTTACAGTTGTTTTTCCTAAAACTCGAGTTTGTTTACATGTTTGGCTAATACATTGAGAACGCAGATTACGTTGCATAGCTATTCTAGACTCTCGACACTAAAAACAATTTTTTTGGGAACCAAAAGTTGTTTGTTTGGTACGACTGGTCGCAGGTTCAATCCCCGCAAGACAAAAAAATGTATTTTTGTGTGGCCATAGAGAATGATGCAGGTGTTCTTCTTTGACAGAATTCTATAATTTTATTGCCTATTTATAATGGCTGAGAGGAGAATTGACGGGGTGGTTCTCGAAACATCTATATCATTTATTTAAGAGGCTTACAACAGCTAAAGCGCGGTCACTGTCGGACTGCATAGAAATGAAAGAGAAGCGCGATGACACGACGCAGGTAATTTATTGCAAAATATGAAGCAGTTAGCGATTTACAAAAAATCTATTGATTGGACTGGAAAATGAAAACACTATTATGCTAATATGTAGCTTGTAGAATAATCTGACAAAAAATCAGAATGATTGCATGTAAATTAATATGATTTTTAATCGTTAAAAGAAATTTTTAGAGGCATCTTCATGATTTTTTTCTATCGTATCAAATTAGTTGTATTATGTTTTCAACACACTATCATACTAGCATATATCCTGAAGAATATCACATATTTTTCTGATTTTGTTTACTGCAGTGGATCATATACTTTTACGCATTATAAAACTTGCGTTTAGGCACGTTTAGGTCCTGTAGTACCCTTAAGCGTAATTACTAACAAACAGAATAATATAAATCTGCAATAAAGCCATTTATCACACGCATTATACTTCTATATCATTAAGTACACGCCAACACACTCCTTTGAATCAGTCTTTATGAAACTATGAAATCATAATGACCATACGTCACGTCGTAAAATACCTACCAAAACAATGGGAGCTCGCGACAGAAATTAATATATCATTATGTCAGACCCATGTACTGTGGCCCTCACACTTAGATTGTCTGTGTCTCTTTCAGTCTAGGTCGATTTTGTATGTTCTATCTCTCTCCTGGGCGGAAAACTTTGGTATGAATACGCGAATCTCTCCCGTGATTGGGATTTGTTAATCTTCTTGCCTCTGAAACGGCTGAAGTTAAAATTCTAATGTGCTACAATGCCTTTGGGTAGTGTTTGTGTTGTTTGTTGAAAATTTACGAGAACAAAGTTCTGTTATAGTTGAGAATTATGACGACGTTATAATGATTAGTATCTACGCATTTAATTGACTTTGAAATTAGGTTATTGGAGCTTGAATTTTTAAACGAAGTTTTTTTTTTATGACACGTTCCAATTTACTTTGATTTGCCATTTAAACGTGTCAATTGATCATATACTTTACACACCTCACCTATTTTATTGTATGAATATTGTTTGCTACCTGGGTCAAATAAATTTATTTTCGTTCTTACCCAATAACTTTATGTTCATAGTCTAAAATCGTCCACACGCAGTGACCTATCTCGGTAACGAAGAACGCAAAACTTTTCTCCAGTCACTCGACTTATAAAACATACATAACAAATTCAGGCTAATTTCAATTCCCTTCAGGCTACAGGCTACTACATATCTCCACTCACACACAACTAATACGCATAAGCCTTCAGAAAAGCCTTCCATAAAACCAGAGCAATGATCGTACGTCGTTCCTGTGTCAGTAGCCTTGCCGCACTTCAAATCAGAGGTCATTATTAATGCAAATTTTATGTACCTAATGAACATAAGTATCTTTACTTTACTTATGTTTAAGGCCAGATCCGGGTGCGTTAAAATAGGATTCACGAGGGGCGATACTTGAAGTACACTGCTACAACGATCTTTTGGCGCTCGAATAACGTTGACAGGGTGGCGCTATCGGTAAACATTTACTGCAATTGTTCTGTAAAATGCATTGAAAAACAAGATGGCGGCATTCGTTCTGATTATAGGCACGCGCCAAAAGATCCTTGTGTACAGTTATACGGTCAGTGCACCCTGGACAGTCAGCCATCTACCATCTTGCTGACTGTCTAATAATTTCATCACGGCTCGAGCTATTCTCTTATTGTTCGTGTTGAAACGAGAGATAAAAAAGGGCCCGATCTATAACAACATAGGTAAATTCTCAGTTTTTATAAAAACTAATTTAAATCCTCCCTTAAAAATCCTACACACACAACTAATACGCTAATGCCTCCACAAAAGCGTTCCATAAAACCAGGGCAATGATAGTGCGTCGTTCCTCTGTGGCGCTAGCTTTGCCGCACTTCACATCAGAGGCTAATTTACACGGAGCCGGCACAAAGAAAAATACGCTAATTAAAAAGTGAGTCGACTCAAAGTGTCATAGCAAACGGAAAAGTCTGGGACAGACTGGGGCTCGTTGTGTTAGCTAGTTTGTTCTTTTGGCGAGGATGTATTGATATCTTTGTGTCTTTTGGCGTGTGGTTAACTTTTTGGTCGTCTCTTGTGGGCTTTTTTTGGAAGGGAGTTTAGCATATGAAAAGTTTGGTTGGATTGAGATTATAGATTTTGTAGTGTTGTTTTTCTTGTCTCATTATTTTTGTAGAACGGTAAATTGAAAAGCTTTCTTCTAGAATCAAACTAATTTTTTCTATCTACTAATTTAGTCTATGTTTTTTTGGGTAGAAAAATGAGATTGCTTATTAGAATGTAACAAAACTAGAGACAAACAGATTTCAATATCAAGGTTGAATAAAGATTAATCATTACTTTATTGAAATAGCTAGGGCAAAACATATTTTTTTATCCACAACGGGGAAGCTATTAGCCTGCATCTCACATGATATTAAGTGATGATCAGGTCGAAGGTGGAAGCGAGCTTCACCCGGAATCCTCAACCACAGAGGAACTGGCTATCTTACCTCTAACTGCCGAAACATAACAATGCTGTTAACATTGTTGTTTGATGCCAGACTTAGATAAAATGGTGGTAGCCAAACCGGGCAGAAAATTTAGCCCCCACTGGGAATCGAACCCGGAACCTAACCTAACCTAGCCACTAGACCACAGAGGCGGTTAAAATATTGTACAATCTTCAAACCTGCACAATAATACTACCACAACAAGAGACCCATTTTTCTGTCAGCCCCATAATTCAGTACAAAATACTAAGCAACAATGCAGTGACGTATTAAGCCGAACATCGAGTAACAACGTAACATTTACAAGGATTGAAAATACCAAGGAAATGGCGCGGAGGAAAGACTTTAATGAGCTGATTCGAGTGCATTGAAAGAACGTTGCATGTCAACGGTGGTTCAACAAAAGCCCCTTGGCATTATGGTTTTCAAAGGAAAAATGATGCGACGTATATGTTGGTAGAGATGGTACTGTAGGTATGTCATAGATATAGTGACGTCAATGTGGGAGTAGGTGGTAGAGATATTGTTGTTGTGTGTCTTGGGCGCTTGGAATTTAAAGATAGTAAATATTATAATAAGATGATTTATTTGTATGGAATCTGTTTTTCTGTAGAAGCTGTGGACTACCAAGCATATTGAAATTTTTTGTTAATAGATTTTAGATATACCTACATAAGCATCACTAAGGAATATTGACTAGTCGAGCATTCATGACATACGTATTACCTATGATGATAGTGATGATATGCCTATATTGAACGTACCTAGATCCCATATGAAGTTAGGTCTATTTGACCTTACCTTCAAATTTGTGCTTAAAAGATTTGTTTCCAAAATCTGGAGTGGATATCAACCACTCCAAAATAAAACTACGAAATATTAGTCTGCACCCAGAGAAACTAAAACAGTTTTATATTTTTCTTCCAGATCAGTGTATTGGCTACGTGGAGAGTGGAGCCATCAAGAATTAAAAGCCTTTTAATGACAGCCCGCTTCGATCGACCGCGTCATATAATAGAGACCCAAGTTACGACGTGCAAGATTTACGCAAAATATGAAGATAAGCACAACTGGCTAAATGTGGGTGTACTCTCACCTCTGAGGAGCACACCTCACCTCACATTCACTCTTTGAGAAATAAGACGTGAAGTTATGTATAAGTACGAGTAATTAAAATGTCTCCTTGTTTAAAACAAATCCCATTAAAAAAAAACATAGACACTTACGAGGGACTTGGAATGTTATGATTTTAATTTATTCTATACTAATAATTTATTATTTACGAATGGGTTTCTTCCTTAGAGAGTAAAATTAAATTATATTTTTATTCTTACATAACGTCTTACAAATGTTAAATTGTGAGATAATGGCGTATAATTTAACCCCATTCAGAACAGTTTTTATTTTTGATAGCCGATTTCACTATTTTACTCAAACTTGCTGAGCTTTTTCATTCCTTGACTGATGTCAATAAATAATACCTTTCTACCATCTTGCGTAACCCCGTCCCGCTTAAGTGCCGTTCGCTTCTTAAAACCATAGGTGGTTTTATCGAAGCGGTGAACGTTTACATCGAAGCGGTGAACGTTCACATCGGGTTCCGAGTTCCGAGCAATTGTTCCACTGTACGCTTGATGCAGTTCAAATATTTAAGTGTGATCGCCTTCACTTGTGTTTGTTCTGTAATACCTAGGATTGTATGGACTTGAACGTATTGAGGGGTCGGTGAATAGAATAATACAACTTAGTATCAACTTTTCTAAATTGGTGGGTAAAGAAGTATTTAGCGATAATGTCTGAGGTTAAAATGGTATTTTTTTAAATTTAAGTCTTATTACGTTGTTGATGGAAGAGGTATATGTAGAGCAGAGGGATTTCAAAATGAAAATGTTTTTTTTTGTGGTACTAAAAATCCCTACGCTTGAACTGCACTTTACTAAGAAGCAATGAATACCTAACATGTGGGACAAAATTGATTACTAAGTACTAAATAGAAACATATTATATGCAGTAAATAGAAAGTTCCATGCGATTATATTTGAAGCCCAACACAACAAAATATTTCACTAAAGAAGAAATAAAAATAAATAAAAAATGCAAAAAAACTATTCACAAACTCGTAAACGTAATTACTGCATATCAAAAGGCTGCAGAAACAATTGGTATCGTACTTTAATTGGCACATCGAAGCAACGTGACTCCCACGAGTCGGGGAGAGAGTGGCGATAAAGAGGCACAATGGTGGAAAAAAGTGGCAATTCCCGACCACTCGGTGTTGCCAGCTACTAATTAAGGTGTCGCAATATAGCACGGGGAGTGACGATAGTTTTTTTTAGGGATCGAGAGCTGATTGTGGTTAGGTCTTTTTAGGGTTCCATTTTTATTTAAATTTAAGTTGTAGAATTATGTGATTAAAATGTCTAAACCTTTATTTTACTCAACAACATTGACATAGCTACCAAAACCGACAGTGACGCAACATCCTAACCAATCCTAATCCTAACTTTCTAACAATAATATAATACCTCATTTCATTAAAAACGCCCAACGAGTTGGCTTCGGCTCCTCGTACATTGCAAAGGTTCGGGACCCCAAGGTCCCGAGAATAGTTAAAAACTAAAAATATTATATTATAAACGCGAAAGTCAGTTTGTTTATTTATTTCTTTGTTTGTTACGCTTTCATGCTAAAACGGCTAAACCGATTTCGATGAAATTTTGCACATGAGTAGATCATGACCTGGGTTAGGACTTAGGCTACTTTTTATCCTGGTAAGAAGTTTCACGCGGACGAAGTCGCGGGCAGAAGCTAGTAAAAAATAAATCATAAAGTTTTGGGATATCATCTTTCAAGCCATCTGTTGCCTTTAACTGACAAAATGCTGATAAGTACCGTGCCTACATTTCTTTTATTTCATCAACCTTGAATTTAGATATTTTGATTGTAATATTTTTTCCTAAGTACCGTACGAAATACCTAGTAATGAACTGTACTTACATAAATGCCATATAAAATTATGTAAAGCTCAGGAGTGGATTTTTATTATAAATTGTAAATAAATGATGGCAGTTTATCGTCTATAGTCTTTTAACATCGAATTCAGTCGATGACCCTTTATAAATTTCATAAGTTCTACGAATTGATTATTTATTTCTACGGAACCTGTGTTATATTCCTCTACTATTCTGTTTACCAGTATCACTATGAAAGGCTTACTAATTGGTAATTTACACTGTTTGCCGAGTGTCCTTATTGGCCCTGCTTATTGCGCGGGTTTGGATCCATTTCTTTTTTACTGTACTTACCTTTTTATATTTTATTCAAAACTGGCAACTTTTGCGTACATTTCATTTGAGTAGTCTTAGATTAGAACTACACCCGTTTTTACTTGGTTAAATAAGTAGGCTATTAACGTACGTTTTTTGTCTCAAAAGCACGTCGTTGTATCAGCTACTTCTTTCTCTTCACGAGCCCACGTTACATTTTAATAATAAAGTGTTAAATAATGTTGTACCAAATGCTGTTACCTTAATTGCTATGATATAATTTTTAGTTATAATGTGATCTTAAAACTGTGATAGTGTTGACCATAGACTGTCTGAAATAAAGATTATTTTTATAAAAGAAATTGTCGTAGCACGCGCGACGTAGATCGTAGACCGTAGACCGTAGGCGGCTACGAAATGCTACGCAAACGAATCGGTTATGTTACATTAATATTAGTTCTTAAGACCTTTCATCATTATGAGAATAATTTGTACTAAACGATGCTTTAAAGAACAAAGGTAAATACATTACCAGTAAGACTAAGAAGAAATAGTACTGTAGTTATAACTTAACTGGTCGGTCCCGTCGTCCAATGGCGTAGAGGCAGTCATTTGTATGCTAATATAAATCCCTTTTTACTACATGCAAGTTTACCTACATTAAGAAGTATCTAATACTTGTAAAACACAGAAATGTGAGTAGCTAAGTTAGAACACATTTGAACGTAGGCATTGTCTTGGTGGAAGAAGTATTGCATTTTTTTAATTCAATAAAAATTGGTACATATTTTATAAATTATACCTACTTATTAAGGTTCATCAATCACAGATACACTCATTCAATTCTTAATAGTTGTCAACTGCAAATAAGTACCTATTAAGTGATGCAAAAATACTGCTCTTTTGATCTTTACTTAGTTGCGTAACAATGATTAGATTGACATTAATATTTTAGCCGCCTCGTGGTCGCAAGCGTTACTGCTGAGTATGAGGTCCGGGTTCGATTCCCAGGTCGGGAAAATTGTTATTGAGTTTTTCCATCAGGAATTTCTCAGTAGCAGCTCGGAGTCTGGATTTGTGCCCGGTTGATGGCAATCGGCTCGCCCCCTATTACATGGGACTTTATCATAATTGGTGAAATTTGGGTGTACTATAGGTAATAAGAAGGCTCTTAAAAACATAATGACGGCTTTTTTAGGAAATTAGTAAGTGCGTTAAATTTACTTACACACTTACATAGATAAAAAAACCGGCCAAATGCGAGTCGGACCACGCACAATGAAGGGTTCCGTAGTTGGGATGAATTTATCCCAAGCACAAACTTAACATTGTAGTTAACTTTTTTTTCTTTCTTATTTGCCCCGCAAAAGTGACCCCATTTTCAAAATTCATTTATTAACGTTACACGTCCATGTTTGGGTCACAGAAATACATATGTGTACCAAATTTCGACTTAATCGGTTTATTAGATTCGGAGCAAATTGACTGTGACAGACTGACAGACATACACACATCCTATAAGGGTAGGCGTTTTTTCCTTTTGAGGTATGGAAGCCTAAAAAGCAGCTAGAACTTCACAAAGCTACTTCCATACATAACCATTTAAACTTAGCCCGTCAATCTAAAAACCTCGGAACCCACAAATCTCCTTTCCAATGTTCGATTAAGAAGTAATCACTCTAACTATCCAATCATCAAAATTGCATCGTAATGAGATACGTCTGCCCATTTGAATGCTTTGTTCGTTTAGCCATGCTCGGGCGAGCACAGGCTGAGCAGAACACCTGAGTCTTGGATACAAGCGTTGATTCAATTTGATGTAAACGTTTGTTATGTATAACTTTGATTATAAGGCGTTAAATGGGTTTTGACGAAGTGTACCTTATTCTGTGAGCTATTATCTGAATGTGGCTAACAGTCATCATAATTTCACAGCACAATATTGACTATCAGACTTTTGGGTAGTTTCATTCTGACTTTCGTCAAGATTACTCTGAGGATGCTAGGTATCTCCATACCACAACTACTTTTGGAAGGGGCCATTAGAATCAATTAATTTTTTTGTAAATTTTGACGTTCAAAAGTGCCTTACAAGGACCTATTTGAAATAACTTTGACTTTGACTCACTTCAGTCACAAATATTCGTATCCTATGATAATGTTACGCTTTTAAAATTAACGCAATAGATAGCCAGGAAACGATTTAAAAGAATAATTCGCTGCAAACTCAGTTTTTAACTAAACCTCAATCCTCATAACTAAGTCAATAAAGTTATCTATCATCACATACCCATCAACACACATTATTTTCAAAATTTTGATAATTTGTCAAAGTTAACCCTACAACAATAGACCCGGTCCAACACGCCCGCTGTTGACAAAACTGTATTACCGAAAATTGGACAATATTGCCCAAACCGGGTCATATTATGTTCATAAAACCACCGCGCCGTTGGCCGGGGTACACAATGCATTGATCTAGTTGTTATGACCCTAAGTTTACAACGTGACAATGGAAACTTGAAATTCCAGTTTTACGGAATCCGGATTTGGAAATAAATGTATTTTTGAATACGGCACGAGCTTTATATTATTTGGGGGTTTAATGTAATTTGATTTAATGTATACTTGATGATAAAGTAAAATATAAACTGTTTTATTTAATAACGTTTTAGAATTATAGTTTGTATTCAGGATAGAAACTCCTAATTCTAAAATTTACGTTCTTTATTATAATTTTATATTTTTCAATCCTCAATTGGTGACAATATTATCAAATATTTCTCCTATAGATGGATTTCCAAATACTCATTACTGAGCTTCAAAACGCGTACAAACCATTATTAAACAGTAACGTTTCAAGTATTAAATCGATCGACACAATGACCTATCAGGCTGAAACTCATTCCAAATAACAAAAGACCATCTTACATTCCCACAAATCTTTTCATCAAACACGATGGCCAGCTTAAAACCAGAACGCAGGCAATGCAAAAATTAGAAAAAAGATAAAACAATGCCTACATTCGTTGGCAGTGCAGACTCCGCGTCCGTCTAGCGTTTTCAACGAACAATAGTGACCCATTGTCACACCGTCCATTTTAAATGAACAAAATGGCGCGGGCGCTACGAAACTCGGGGTTTTGAAACAATGCTTCTCCCTAATCCCTGTGAAGGGTTAAATGCATGCTATTGGTCAGCTGTACCCCCACGGAGTACTTTAGTGTGTGCGTTTGTGTGTCGCGAAGTTTTTGCGTTGTTGTCGTGCGATTTGTGTGTGTGCAGTTTTGTGGCATCGCCAACCTTATTATTTTTACTTCTTTTTTGGGTTGCCCCTGTTCGTTTTTAACTAAAATTTGATTTATTTAGTAATTGCACAGGATTATTATAAATACCTAATAAAATTACTGCAAATGGATTATGACCACACTGCCGTCAGGCTATCATAGACTACTTGGACTAAAAACACAGCTAAAGAATGAAAAACGTTACAGTGCTTGAAAGAGGTCAGGGATGCGATCACTGGAAAGCCTATATGCAATGATGATAAGTGACAGACCAATAACGAATAACAAAGCTATGAAATATTACAGATGAATGCTATGTTGACTAAGGGAAACCTTATTTAACACATTGAAAAATTTAGTAAAAACAACTTTGCACGTGCCAAAACATCAAAATTCCCAGAAAACTCTACTGACCTACAAACAAACGACACACACCAACATAAAAACAACCGACATGTGACACATCGGCAACTCTAGAACAATTCATCGAACCCGTCAACCGTGACAGCCAGCAACGCAATCAAAACTTCTCAACTCGGGGTACAATGTACCCCACGTCCCACTTTTCTCGAAGACTATTATTTGAATGTCTTTCAACCCGTGAGAAGGGTACTCCCTACCCCCACGCGTGTGCCAGCCTGATAATGTAATTAAAACAACACCTTTATTCGGAGTAGTCACATTTTGTAACGAGTTTTAGTTTGATGTGTGGCGACATCTTTCGAGAATTTCTTGTAAACTTTATCTCTATGTGGTTTAGTTTGTGGATTAGGACAGGACTTTACTGTTTGTAATGTTTTGTTTGGGGAAACAATGCTTTGTTACTACATACATATGTCCGATTAGAACAATTCTAATGACAGAAATTAGGGTAAGAATTTCAAGGTATATTTCAGCGACGATGAAAAAAAAATCAGTATTGCATTACAAAACCATTCTATACACATAAATATGTATCTACTTGTTCTATAAAAATGGCACTAATGTTACTTTTATTTACAAATCTCTTTAGTATAATCAACCCATCCCATCATGTGACCAGACAAAAAAATACTACGCCACAGAAAAATAGTAAAACGAAATTTTAAACCAACCCTCCCACTAACCACGAATAAGAAAAACACACATTAACCTCCAGACGCGTCGCAAAACATAATCCCTATAAAGAAACAAAGGACTGTCGCACATTAAAGTCGACAGAGATTTTCAAAGTGAAGCGCCCGAATTCTGCGCGAGAAATTTTCGGGGTAACATTATACCCGTGCATTAGGGCTAAGTGATACCGTCACATTTGTTGGATTAATTCATCATCTGAATTGCCGTGGCCAGACTGATGGGCCAGAACGCCCGGGCCCCCCTAACCCCCTCTCGCCGTGGGGGCGCTTACGTACAGATAACTTTTCCCCTCTGTTACGTATGGTGTTTTAATTATGTGTTGTTTTTGGTGTTTAGTGATGCTGGATTTTAAGTTGTGTTAATTTGTTTTTGTATAAATTAGTTAAACTAATCAGGTAGGGGTTGCTTGTGAAGTAATTCAATAGAACAGTGAAAGATTGAAGAAAACGCACAAATATTATAGTCTACGAGAAAAGGTAAGGAAAAAAAAATCTTTATCAGCCGTTCTCATGGGGTTTTCAGAAAAAGTAATTCTTATCTTTACTCTCAAAAATATCAATTGAATGTGACCAATTCCATTTCTTAGAAAGAAACAACACAAATAAAACGAAAAAGAAAAAAAATCTGAACATTATCCAGTAACCTACCTTTCGTCTCACCTACAAACAAAACTTAAATCACCAAAAGCAAAGAATAAAGTTTAGCTAAAATGGTAATCAGCGCTTGTAGCGCTTAGCTTCGCCTGATGCCCTTTTGCCCCCCGAATTAGACCCCCTCCCAAGGGGGGTACCCCTGTACCCCACTCTACGGGACAGCGAGTGTAAGGATAAATGGGAGGGCTGGCTCTTCTGGTTAAGTGTAGATTTTCCGAATGCGGTGTTGATGACGGCTCTCCTAGTGCGGGGATAAGATTGTCGATAGTATTTTGTTTTTGGAAATTATATTTTGTTCAAGTAAATAGTTTTAGTTAGGTTAGGATATATTATATTTTTATTCTATGAATGTATGTGTACTACTGAACAAAAATAAACATAATATTTTGATTAAAAAGTAAATAAGAATGTTTGGGCATTTGTTTTTGTTTGTAAAATGCAAAACATTAAGTTTAGAAAATACTTTTTATCCAATGAAAATATATTTAGGATGACTAGCTGGAAGAAGACCATTAAAAGTTTGTGTTTTTTTTGGAGATATTTCAATAGATAAAATTAAACCCTTTTTCTTTAGGAACGCGCGAATACTGAACTATTAACAATCATGAACTAAACAGTTTAATAAGCAAAAATAAAGGGCGAATTCGTTACACAAGAATAGACATATTTTGGATGCTTAGAAATAGCTTGGAATCTAATATCTATCTAATCATCTATCTCATTAGATAATGACAATGAATGACAAGACATAAATGCTCAGAGGAAAAACAGTATTTTATTATTGGATTAACTTTTGTAGCTATCATCGTTTCTATTGCAATAATGTCAATTTGTTGTTAAAAACATTAACTTAAATTTTTGAGGGTACCAAACGGAACCCTAGTACTAAGCCTCCGCTGTCTGTCCGTCCGTCTTTCAGCGGGCTGTATTTCACGAACCATAATAGATCGACAATTGAAATTTGCACAGATTGTGTATTTCTATTCCTATGAACAATAAATAATAAAGATAAAATAAAGTTAAAAAGTAAAGGGGGTCCCCCATACAAGAAATGTATTTTGTTCGGCAAAATATTGTACGCTGGTACGGAATCGTTCGTGTGCTAGTCCGACTCGCACTTGGCCGGTTTTTATAAGCATTATGGTAATTGTTTCGCAAAAAAAACAGCGAAAATTTTATCGTTATAAAAGCATTTGTCCCATCACTACGCGAGTTCCTGAGACCGTTGGACAGCGAGGTTGTAAATACTCGTGTAAAATTGTCCACATTCCCCCTGGAAGCCTTTTGTGTTATATATTTCTTTGTTATTTACTTCGCCCGGCGAATGTACGCTACCTGATGTAGGGGGCTACAGTTGTAATGGACATAGATATGGCTTTATTTAGGTAGGCATGTAAATGTCCTTTATCATTTTAAAATCTTGGGTTTTGGGATATGATACTTTGCTGATTCCAGATTTCACAATTCTTAGGTTTTTAAATGATTTTATTTTATGAACTACTTAATTGATTGTGTTATCATTTTAGGTCTGCAGTGGTATATGGACGCATCGACCGCGATCGTGGGTCTTCTTTCTATTATATACACGAACTTGTCATTTTTTCAATCTATCCAAGGAATGAAATCTTCGATATTATTCGAAGTGAAACCCGAGATGTCATAATTACCTACATTATTCGATATTAAAATATTTTCTCACTCGTCAGCTTCATTTCAATTCGTGTCAAATTCAATCACAAACGTCTCATTTTATTTGGCCTATGTGTTCCTCAAAAACTCTGTATACATATAAAATGAACATACAAACTCTCGTAGAAACAGGGGACATCGGTGTTCGCGTCACGGAACGCGCGAGTTAATTGCTGAGCACAAATGAGTGGCGGCGAGCGAGTTACCGCACTGTAGCTGGCCGACACCTGCGCTGGTAGGATAGGCGGATACTAAGATGACTTTACTGAAGAAAAATAAAGAAACGGTTCAGAATTTACAAAATTTATTGCTTTATCGCATTATGGCACGAAACGTTCTGCAGATAACAGCAGTGATGTGTGACCACATGATACTATTATGAGCTCATGTAATTGTTTGGATTATTTTATTTGACTGTAAGTCAATTTATTTTAAATTTTGTTTTCATTTATTGTTGACATAATCTACTCATTAAAATGTTTTTATTTTATGAGTTGATTGCAATTTGTGCTAATGTAAATTATTTTTGCATTAAAGCATTATTATATAGAATCAAGTTTTTCCAACTGAACAGACAGCTGTGCTGCTGGGGAGTTTGTTGCGCCACTTCTTCTTCCCAGCTTAAGCACTAGGAAGTGGTGAAGGGTGGGCGTTTTTAGGGGACTATCTTATGTAATTTTGACGTTCGAAAAGTGCTGATTCTCAGCCTAGTTTGACTTTAGAATTTAGAATTTTTTTGACCGTCGGACTACCAATTAAGTCATAGGTCTCGAGATCGAACCTAAGCCACACACCATTGACTTTTCGGATTCATGTGCGTATTGTATAATCATCACTTGCTTCAAAAACGGTGAAGGAAAGATATCGTGAGAATCCCGGCATCCCTTTCTTTTTTTTTTTTTTTTTTTTGAGGGTGGGAAATTATCAAATAACTTCTCCCACTCTGGGTGGAGCGGGAGGGCGTGTCAGACTTTTACTGACTAAAACCCACCCGTGTTCCTTCCGTTGCCTGTGTGCCGAGGTCGCGATATCCCTTTCAGACAAACCCGCAACCCCGGCAGGCATTGGCCCTTCCGGACCCCGTCAGTTGGTGCTGACATCTCTTTGAGGCGCGCGTGGAACACAACGCGCCGTCGACCCGGGCCTGGTCCCTATCGGACGGCGAGCTACCCATTGCTCACCGTCCGCAAGCCCGCGCCTACGGTGGCCGGAAGTCGGCTCGCGACTCCCGACGCCCGGGGCGTCTCCTGCGGCGACTAGGGGCGCGAGGGCGCGCATTTTGCCTCTCCCTCGCGCGCTCCGCCTCCTCCTTCGCGAGCATTACTGCTTCGCAGAAGGAGGTGACGGCCTCCCATGCACTCTCGCTCCGGACCATGGCCTGAACCAGGGCCGGACGCGAGAGATCGCCGCCGCCGATCGCCTCCGTGAGGACACGGCGGTGCTCCGCCCAAGCTGGGCAGATCTCCACCGTATGCTCCACCGTGTCCTCCGGGCGATCCACACAGTGGTGACACCCGGGCGTTTCCTCCCGCTTTATCCTGAACAGGAACCTCCCGAAACAACCATGTCCGGTGAGGACCTATGTCAGGCTGTAGGTGAGGACGCCGTGGCGCCTCTCTAGCCACTCCTCAAAGAGGGGACTTATCGCCACAATTGTGGCGTGCCCAATCCCGGCATCCCTGAGAGTTATTTCTTGACGGCATGTGAAGCCAAGTCAAAGGCCCATGGGTGGCATAAAAAACACCAGGTCAGTCACTAGCCACTCGAAAAAAAAATACGAATGGTCCTGTTTTGAAACTTTATTCTTTATTGATGATTCTTTTCGACAGATTGAATGTTGTATTATATGAAGGTATCTAGTCTCTTTGAAGAAGAAGGTCGCGTCGATAAGCCGAGCTCCACCACCAATACAGATGTGTAATGCAATAAAACCCAATAAAACAAAAATATGTAAAATTAGAGCATTTTTTTAATAACTTAATAGGTATAGGAATATTTTAAATTATGTTTATATTACATAATGAAATTAATTTGTAAAGTTATGTCTAACCCAGATAAAATCACGCAAAATCTATCAAGCGTATTTTTCTGAAACCTTCACCATTTTAAAGATGATTTAATTATTGATATTTTGGTATACATGTTTTATTAAAATACCTCTTGTATTATGTGTAAGAAATTAATCATGCGTTTAATTTGGGACAGCGCTCCTTGATGGGCGAGTCCTATTACTGGCTGGACGTACGACGCGTTGCGTGAGCTCAGTACAGAACACGCAACCTAACCACTCAAGGTCACTGGCATATATCTGCGTCTTAAGGACTTTTTAGCTGGGTTGACTTTAGTTGCAGCATTTTAAAATAATCCACGTAATAATATTACCTTTTTGGATGGAAAGGTATTAGTGTCATTGTTATTTCAAAAATGTTAGTGCGAAAATTAATTAAATATTATGTGATCAAAATGCATTTCATGTTTGTTTTATTTTAACCTAATTCTAATTGATTCATGTGCAAATCGTAATGGACTGACTTCGATGACACAAGGGGGTTGGTAGCACTGTATGGCAATATGTCACTTCATTATCAGCCTATAATGTTCCCACTTCTGGGACACAGGCTTGCAATCTATGGCTGTAAGTGGGCTGCAATCCACCACGGCCCAGTGCGGGTTGGTAGATGTGCCATGTATTCGAATTTTTGGTCCTAGGACATGCCAGTTTCCTGACGATGTTTTCCTTCACAGTTTTGAGAGCTGTGGCTGTGGTTTGAGAGCTGTGGTGATGAAATTATTTACACAAAGTTAAAATGCCTGTTGGATCGTACCCACGACCTACAACTCGTAAGTCAGGGCCACTACTGGGCCACCACTTCTTCCTATATTTCACTTAATCTATTTACATGTGGGTACAAACAACTTATAACGAATTAATACAAAATTATATACTAACTTAACTAAAACTATTTACAAACTAAAATATAGCATCGAAAAATTCATCCGCATCGCTGTCGACTGGTAATGTACCCAAGAGGCTGGTCGCATTGCCACGTTGTAATGGCAATGCTTAGTCTGTGCCCAAGGTAAAAACCAGCCCTTGGGTCACGGGAAGTGTCAAATAGCCGTTTGGAGATTTCTCTAAAGAGGCCGTGAGCACTCGGACCCCACGGCCCGAGAGTTTCAACCCCAAACGGCTCGAAAATATAATTACCAGTGAGGTTATTATACTGTTTATTTATTAGGTTATTTCACTTAATTACTTCAAATACAGGCATTGGAAATTCTTAGGACTATTGTAAGAAAATCAAGTCATTATCCTCCCCGCGCTCACTACGCGCCATACCTTACAACAAAATGTCTCCCTTTCACCTTCTACTTTCGCTTGGATAATCTTATTTTTGCCGCAGTCAAGGTGCTATAATCCCTCTTACATTCGCAATAAGGTTCAAAATGGCCCAATTCTTCACCAGGAGTTAAAATGTATTACCTTTTATTGTGATCCTCAACAGGGATTAAGAGAGAGCGCGGTTTTGAATTTTGATTCGGATTGTAGCGCTCAACCCGGCCATCCAAATTAGAGCTCTCTGCGATTATTTGTCGGCCCTTTTCTAATCTGATCGGAGAACTAACTAGAGGGGAGGAGAAGACCAAATTATATTGGTATATTCCTAACTATGCACACCTATTTTGCCTATTGCTTTGATTACATTCTACGGAATGGTCTTTAATGAAGATTTTGAATGTTGGAGGCGTGGTTTCAGTTGTTTAGAGACTTGAGCAGCACTGTTATTGTGTATTTGTACAGTTTCCACTGAGTATGATCTTTTGTAATCTCAGTTTTAGCTCGACGGCGAACACTTTACTACTAATGTTAAGTAAGGTAGCTAGGTTCGTGATTGTATTGCAGAAATGGGTCAATTTGAGTGGAATAAGTGTGTTTAATTGAACAAAAGTAAGCTGAATAAGATTAATTATTACTACCGTCAAAGAAGTAAACAATTCCATGACTGTAGCCCACCAGATGGACAGGCGACCTTAGGAAGGTAACTTGAACGCTTTCGGAAGAACTGAGCTTCGAAACACAATTTCAGAGAGGCCTATGACCAGTCACTCCATGTAAAATACTGATATTTCGCTGCATCCGATTTTACTGGAAGCCGATCTCAACAATGATTGATTGAAATATTTATTTGCCAGAACATACGTACATAAGACATGGTATTAATAACAGAAGTTTTCACTCTATTCGACTTTTCAGTCATACATTAAAAAAAAAAATACGCACTCAATATGGAATTAAATTACTTAAATAATATTAATTTCATTGAGATAAGCTAGGCAGATCACAATGAATTTCATCGGTAGATTGAGATAAATTCTAGAGAATTGATAATCTCAAACACAGCATTTCTAACACCCGAATACTGAAACGCCACTCAAAAGTTAAGCGTTACTTAAAACTAGTTTCAACCAATCAAAAGGCTTTAAACGAGTCATAAGTAACGCTTAAGTTTTGAGTGGCGTTTCAGTATTCGGGTGTAAGTCTAATAGAGTTTCAGTTTGTCCTAACGACCGTCATCTCATTTCCTAATGGATAGTCATTAGTCCAAAGTGTAGGTACTATCTAATGGTCCATTTGGTATCACCTTACTACCTACTATTAAGATTTTAGGTGAAGTATCCCTACAAGTATGATTTTATTGTTTGAAAAGGGGTCATCAAGTAAGTGAGTATCTATCTGACCAAAATATCTGTTCAAAAGTGAAAATAATTCAAAGTTCTTCTCCAACCCTTACAGAAAAGGTAAAATATAAAACGGTCAATATTTCACTGAACCGGTTCCATCAAACCCACGCCGGGACTATGTGGCCAGTTATTAGGGCGTTTTAACCCTTTCACTGCGGCCCCCGGGACAAAATGACCTCTCCGACCCATTTCCCTGTTTTTCTCTTAAACCAACCCTTCGTCGCGTGCTCTTTGTGGGGTAAAAATGTTGTTTTCTGATAATAAAATAGTTTTATTAGTTATTTTGAAACACATGTCCTCACTTATTATTTTTATTGATCGTGTTGATGTGACGATAAGTTATTAGTTTTGAATTGTTGTATTGATGTTTGGAGGGTGAAAATACAAGTTTTAGGTACTGATAAACTATTTTTGTTTGTTACTACGCAAAGAATTCTATCATTATGAGCTTAGAACAGACTCCTATCTTTTTCTTTATAGCTTTTATGCACTGCTGAATGGGTCGCACAAACCTGCATGTTAGCTTAAATGATAAATCATGGATAGCCAAAGATGATGGTTTATTGAATACATATATTTAATTACCACGTAACTAATGCTATATGAATGTTGTGTGAATGAATACAGCTGACTATGAATGTTGATTGTGTACTGTCGCGTTACATTAAAATTTGTGAGGCGACGGAAAAGTGCTTATCTATGCATTGCGCGCGTGCTATGTATGTATGTACGATATGTGACTCGCATAGCTGCTGTAGTAAAAATACCGCTGAAAAATCAAGTTAATCAGCAGTAGAATACATAAAATGATAACATCCTTACTAATATTATAAATGGGAAAGTGATTTTTTTTTTGTTTTCTCGCTAAAACGGCTGTACGGTTATGAACGACGCACAAGGGTAGACTTGGATCTCTTTCTGGTCATCTCTTAGCTGCCGCGGCTTATTTGAATTTATTGGAATTTTTCAATTGTTTTTGTTTTTATTGTTTTATTACGGACGCTTTTAACGTGCACTTCTCTCTAAATTGTTCTCACATGTATAATTACAACATGAATGATTTTACCAATATTTTGTAACAATATTCTGATTTAAAAGAGTGTCCGTGGAGTTTTGTGCCCGTTCTTCTCCATAGCAACCAGCTGTGTGTGTCTGGATTGAGGAGCCAATCTCATATCGGAACGAGGGTACTACCAATATTTAGTAGTAAATTAGCCGATTTTGTAGGCCGGATCCTGGAATTTGTAGTAAAACCCTTAAAAAGTTATACGACGTTAAAGGTGGCTCCTCAATCCTGACGTCTGGATTGAGGAGCCACCTTAGAACTCGAAAACTAGCCAACGGATATTTTTGAAAATTTTGTAGGATTTAGTAGTACTTTTGCGTAATCTCTACAAAAAAAATGGGGTTTGTACGGTCGAATTTGAGATAGCTACAACGTTTTGATTTTTCATAAAAAACCATAAATTTCACCGCGCTGTATCTCGGAAAGTTATCAACCAATTACAACAGATTTTTTGTATGATTTAGTAGTAAATGTGCTCGAATTTGTACAATAAAAATAAAATGGAAAAGCTATATAATTTCGGTAACACGACACATTTTATGTGGCTCCTCAATCCTGACGGTCTATAGAAATGATATGTTCGTAGCTACTAAAGTAGTTGATCAAATCGGATAACAATAACACCAATATTTAGTAGAAATTTCTACTAAATATTGGCGTAATCCAACATCCTGCGCATTCAGTATTTCAAAAGATATTAATAAAATAAACATTCCTTAACAAATTAGTGAATAGGGTGACCATAAATAATTCAAACTACGATCATAAACAGAGTTTTACTTACACATGAATAATTCTTCACCAATCAGTACTTAAATTATGAATACAATATTAACACCAAGAATAAAAAAAAAGAAAATAAACTAAAAGAGCAATATCCCATAGAATAAACAAACACCAAGAATAAAAAGCGAAATCACAAAGAATTTTCAGCATCAGGACTAACTCCGAGCGACGCTCTAAAGAGATTCCAGCCCAAACTATAACATATCCACTGCCAACCGGCACTTTTTCCTCAAAACAAGCTGGAATAAAATCTACCCCTGGCCGTCTGTAGACTCTTCGCTGCCCGTCACTTGCACACAGCATAAATCTGGATTCATCAGAAAACATTACTCTTGCCCATTCTTCGTCTCCCCATTGTGCGTGTTCGCGGGCGTAACGTAATCTTGCTACCCGATATTCCCTTAAAATTTTGGACCATTTGCGGGTCTATTCCCCCCCCAACTTTAAATTTTGCCATATGTAATAAGAAAATATTTTGGTAATTTTGTACTATTGCGAATTTTGGTTTCATAATCGTCATAGCAAAAAAACTGACTATCCATAATGTAGTGACATTTATAATGGCCCAAGCCAATTTCACTGAGTGCTGGAATAAATTCTATAGCTCCAATTAGAGAGTATGTTATACCTTTAACTATGATGTGATGCGGATGATGATGTATATCTTCTAAAATAAATTTGTCACTGCCATTTAAATCAAACGACACAATGTTGGAAGTTCTGTCATCACCGCAATGCAATGATTTCTGTTTATTTCTTACAACCTCTAGACAGATTGCATTTTTGCCATTAAACTTAAATGTTCATTCAAATTTTGGCATCCGATGTTTGGAAGACGCAATTTGCATTCAGGAAGAAAAATACACTTGTATTTGTTGCGGTGATGACAGAACTTCCAACATTGTGTCGTTTGATTTAAATGGCAGTGACAAATTTATTTTAGAAGATATACATCATCATCCGCATCACATCATAGTTAAAGGTATAACATACTCTCTAATTGGAGCTATAGAATTTATTCCAGCACTCAGTGAAATTGGCTTGGGCCATTATAAATGTCACTACATTATGGATAGTCAGTTTTTTTGCTATGACGATTATGAAACCAAAATTCGCAATAGTACAAAATTACCAAAATATTTTCTTATTACATATGGCAAAATTTAAAGTTGGGGGGGGAATAGACCCGCAAATGGTCCAAAATTTTAAGGGAATATCGGGTAGCAAGATTACGTTACGCCCGCGAACACGCACAATGGGGAGACGAAGAATGGGCAAGAGTAATGTTTTCTGATGAATCCAGATTTATGCTGTGTGCAAGTGACGGGCGGCGATGAGTCTACAGACGGCCAGGGGTAGATTTTATTCCAGCTTGTTTTGAGGAAAAAGTGCCGGTTGGCAGTGGATATTTTATAGTTTGGGCTGGAATCTCTTTAGAGCGTCGCTCGGAGTTAGTCCTGATGCTGAAAATTCTTTGTGATTTCGCTTTTTATTCTTGGTGTTTGTTTATTCTATGGGATATTGCTCTTTTAGTTTATTTTCTTTTTTTTTATTCTTGGTGTTAATATTGTACTCATAATTTAAGTACTGATTGGTGAAGAATTATTCATGTGTAAGTAAAACTCTGTTTATGATCATAGTTTGAATTATTTATGGTCACCCTATTCACTAATTTGTTAAGGAATGTTTATTTTATTAATATCTTTTGAAATACTGAATGCGCAGGATGTTGGATTACGCCAATATTTAGTAGAAATTTCTACTAAATATTCGTGTTATTGTTATCCGATTTGATCAACTACTTTAGTAGCTACGAACATATCATTTCTATAGACCGTCAGGATTGAGGAGCCACATAAAATGTGTTGTGTTACCGAAATTATATAGCTTTTCCATTTTATTTTTATTGTACAAATTCGAGCACATTTACTACTAAATCATACAAAAAATCTGTTGTAATTGGTTGATAACTTTCCGAGATACAGCGCGGTGAAATTTATGGTTTTTTATGAAAAATCAAAACGTTGTAGCTATCTCAAATTCGACCGTACAAACCCCAATTTTTTTGTAGAGATTACGCAAAAGTACTACTAAATCCTACAAAATTTTCAAAAATATCCGTTGGCTAGTTTTCGAGTTCTAAGGTGGCTCCTCAATCCAGACGTCAGGATTGAGGAGCCACCTTTAACGTCGTATAACTTTTTAAGGGTTTTACTACAAATTCCAGGATCCGGCCTACAAAATCGGCTAATTTACTACTAAATATTGGTAGTACTCTCGTTCCGATATGAGATTGGCTCCTCAATCCAGACACACACAACCAGCTTCATATTTCTGACTGACCGACCCGTTGACAATCCAAAAGTAATTGGTTTATTTCATATAAATGCTTTGAGTTTTTGGGGTTTGATCAAGAGGTTCCCATGGGATTATTCCGACAAGCACGTGGGCGAAGCCGCTGGCAAAAGCTAGTTATTATAAATATACATTGGTTTTCAGAAAAATATAAGGTTAAGTAAGAATTAAGTATATTGGTACCTGCCTTATTCTGTGGACTAGCGCCAAAAAAAAAAGCGGGCATGCAAATAATCCTTTGCAATCTTGAAAGATTGCAAAGAAGCAGCTGCTGCTGCTGCTGTTGCTGTGAAGATAATGTTGATGTTGTTGATCAATCAGATTTATATGAACAGTATTTTTTAACTGAGCTACAGCAGCAGTGATAGCCTACTGTTGTGACTGTCAGACTGCCAAGTCATAGATGTCGAGTTCGAACCCAAGGCACGCACCTTTGACTTTGCGGATTCATGTGCATATTGTATAATTATCACTTGCTTCAAAAACCGTGAAGGAAAACATCGTGAGGAAACCTGAAATGCCTGAGAGATATTTTTCGCTGGCATGTGAAGCCAAGTCAGAGGTCCATGGGCGGCTTTAAAACTGACACCAGGTTAGTCACTAACCACACGAAAAGAAGAAGACAGCTACGCAAAAGCTAATTGGAAGACGACTTATTTTCAGTTAGCAGTGATTCATAAACTTTCAGTTTCGGTTTGGTTCTGAAGTAATTAATCGTAGGAAATGGTTTGCTTTAGCGAATTTGTTCATAGTCCGAATATTAAATAATAGTCGTGGTTCCATTAGCCACCAGCTCTTTGGATTTATTGCTACAGTTCTTGAGTTAGGAACTACAGATCTAAGTTAAGTCGATAGCAAATTCTAACACCATTATTTAATCGCACAAGAAGAATAAAAAAAACATTGGCTTCTTTACAAAAATAATATGTTGTTAAAACTGTATCTAAGTATTTGTAATCCTAACTAATTATGAATGTGAAAGGAGTTTATTTATTTGTTTGTTTATTACGCTTATACGCTAAAAAGGCTCAACAGATTGGGATGAAATTTGGCATACGAGTAGACCATAATCTGGAATAGGACATATGATATCTTTTATCCCGATATTCTCACAGGATGGAGACTTACGCGGGTGTAACTGCGGGTGCGCTCCTCAGTTTTACCTGCTACTCGTAGTAATAATATTATAAATACCTAAGTGAGTTTGTTTATTACGCTTTCACGCTAAAACGGCTGAACGGATTTGGATGACATTTGAAAAATGGGTAGACCATTACCTGGGTTAGGACAAGGTATACTTTTTATCTCGATATTCCCACGTAATCGAGACTTAGGCGGGTAAAACCGCAGGTGCAGCTAGTTTTCTATAGTTAATGTTAATTTCAAATAGTACATCTATAGTGTCGGGAACAGAGGGCAGACAAGTGGCAATGCCTTTGAACTTTCAATGCGTTTCGTATTTCGACAAAGACTTTCAACAAGATTGATAGAAGCTTTTTGGTAGCTTATGTCAATTCAATACGTTTTTGACTTTCCATCACAGGTAACGATGGCGGAAAAAAAAAATCCGCATTAGGAGAAATTGATTATTTGTCTTGCCTGCGTCACATCGCCGCACGAGCATAGTACCATGTCTCTCGCAAGAGTACAGTACCCTGTTCCTCGCACGAGCACATTTCCCTATTCCTCGCACGAGCACAGTACCCTGTCCCTCGCACTCTCTCCGCACTCATCGCTCTCTGGGACGCTAAACCTGACTGAGATGTGTTCGTTTGCGGCTAAATGGAAAACGCGTCATGTCAGTATGTCTGTAGTTCTGTGAGATGAGTATATTTTGTCTAATAATAGTTAATCTTTTGCTAATGTTATAGGCAGATAGCCGTTTTATGTTAAAGTAAAATAAATAAAAGGTACCTTCAATAGCCAAGAGCGGGGTAACATACTAGTTGCCAGGACCCTTGGACTAATGTCCAGTTTCGTTCCAGACCCACCATTACTCAATTATTTCTGGCCATATGCCAACCTTATGATATAATGAAGAATAACTCTATCAACTGAATTTATGAATGCAAACTAGAAACCTGTTTGACTAGAAATAGGGCCCTCGAGTACACTTGCGAATTGTGTGCAAAAAATGTGCATTGTTAAAAATGGCAGATGGTTTCAGTTATTATAATAGTAGTAATTTTAAAATAACAATAATGATCGTAACGGTCACTTTTTGAGTTGTTTCCATAGTCAGGACAACCAGGAAAAATATTAATATAAAGTTTTTTAAGTTATAGTTTATGGGTATGTAAACATTCACTATGAAGACAACCCCAAGGTACTTCAGAAGTACGATTTTTAGGAAACCTACTTATGACTTCAGTAGACCATAGACTATTCTTACACATCGTATCGGTGGAAAGAAAAAGAATTATGAAAATGAAAACAAAAATGACGGTAAAGAAAAAACTTGTAAAAAGTCACTTGAAGTCACA
This sequence comes from Agrochola circellaris, assembly GCA_914767755.1. Classification (NCBI taxonomy): domain Eukaryota; kingdom Metazoa; phylum Arthropoda; class Insecta; order Lepidoptera; family Noctuidae; genus Agrochola; species Agrochola circellaris. Next base: position 6,008,918 of record OU611853.1, read on the forward strand.
CTGACCTGCAGCTGTCCATTTAATTTTATCATTTGTTTATCCAATTAATTTTGTATAAAAATCACAACGTACTACTAAATAATTGCTTCCTCTCTAATAATATAATATCGAAAAATAACCTAAACATTCGTAGGCACATTACAACAGCACGATCAATCTCCCCAAATCTGACCGATGTCCACTAAAGAGGCGTGGCCCTAACTGACCGTTGATTGGTCAAATGGCCCCCGGCCACGCGAGTAGTGACGACTGAGCATCGGTCAGTGTGTCGGGTGAATTCGTATTTGAAATATTTTTTTGGGTGAAACTTAGGGTGAGTTCTTATTGGGGAATGTTGGAAGCTGGGAAGGAAGGGTGTTTTTAATTCTGATAGGATGGTGTGATAACAGTGTAATGTTTAGTTATAGGTAGTATACGAACCGGCTATTTCTACAAAACTTTTTAGATAAAAAAAAAATATTCTATTATTCGGATTTGTAGGTAATGCAGTACAAAACTAATGGATTGATGATCCGGTGCATATTTTTCTGCAGTAAGACTTGATCACTGAAAATCAGGTTGTTGTATTTCGTAACGAGAAAATTTCTCAGTTGGTTAGAAGAGGTATGAAGCGGTACGCAGCAAATTTTTAGCATAAGTAGCAGCGTAATAGAAGAGCTTCTAGATAAAATTGCAACATTGTGCTTATACGAATGCAGTTTGATCTTCATATTCTTACAAGATTTTTTTAAATACTTTTCTTTTTTTAAACTCTCTTAAAAAAATGTACACACACACAAGCAAGCACAATCACAAGCAAAGGTAAGCACAATCTAGCAAAATGGGGGATAATAGATCCCACAGATACCCAGTGCGAATGCGGTGCTCCCGACCAAACCATGTCCCATATGCTGGAGTGTCCAAAGTCTCCACACACCTGCACTTCGGAGGACCTAAAAAATGCCACTGATGCCGCGATTGGCGTGGCCACCTATTGGCCCCAACTCGCTTAAATAATACACGGCTTACCACCGACTCGAAAAGAAGAATAATCATGTAGGTATATTAAGTAAGTAATTAACTAATCCTATAAATTATCAGTAGTGATATTCGGTTACTTCCTAACATCATACCGAAATATTTGAGCAGTGTTGACAGTATATAGAAAAAATAAAACTCTAACTACGGAAAGTTACAGTACCTACTGCAATGCAACAGAACTAAATTATGGCAAGAAGTTAGTTGCTTTGTTTTATTATTAAAATACCTGTGAGCAAAACCCCACGGGACACATTTACAGTTATACAACTTTACTACAGTACTAGTGTACGAACAATAAAAATAAATTAACAAAATATTTTTTTTTTTTAATTACAATGCCTTTACAAAACAATATTTTGTTAAAAGATTCTCCTGACTTCATAGAATACTACCAAATAAATACATACCTACACACTTCAGGATTTTCAAACAAATAATTTGAGGGAAAAAGAATTGGGACAATATTAAATTCAGATAATAAGTACTTCAACTATTATTTTCATTCTACAAATTTCTGAAAAGTAGTGCTTTGAATAATTTTGGTTTTATTTAGATTTCATGTAAAAGTGTCAGTTTTAAACAAAACTGCAGACCGTACCTACGTATGTGCGCAGGCGCTGCTTAGACCCTGAATTTAAACAATCCATAAGTGCTGCCATCTATAGCAGACTCTTAAACACAATTATGCGACGCAACTGCCATCTGTTCGATTTCTGTCGAATTCGATACAAAATATCGATATGTGACACCATCTAAATCTAATTAAGCAAAATGGGAATAGTTTTACCAATAGGAATAATGATGTTGATCAGAATAAAGAAAATTCTAATAAACTTTAAAGTTGCATCTTATTTTTTTTAATCAACCGAAAATTTGAATATTAAAGAATTACTTAACTATTCAAATATTTTGTTAGATAAAAATAATAAAATTACTTCATTAAACTTACCTATTTAAAGGGTTGTGTTTTTTTTCATTCCTATATAACCTATAGCAAATTCCAGCAGCAGTGTTTTTGCCAAATACATTTCAATTTTAATGTGAGGTACAGTAGTACAATTCGCTTTATTTCAAAAAGTGTTTTTGATAAGTGTTCCACTTAAATTAAACGTTTTCATTAATATTCATTACAATTTTGTCGCAAGTTTCATAACTTTGTTTTCGCTACTCGACGCTAGATGGCGCTGGTAGCTTAGCGGTAACATCTCGTAGCACTTCGTAGCATTGAGTTGAATTTAAAGTTTTCGTCGTGCTAGATAAAAACTTGTATTTTTTATAATAAAGCAAGAATACGCTACTTTTGAAGAAAGTTAGTACATACATACCTAATAATAAATAATATTGAGATTGTTAGATTCTGAAAAAAAAATCCTGTTTAAAACTTCCTTGAACGAATACGTTTATGCGTACCTTTCATTACAATACTGGTTTTTATTTTACAATAACTTTAGATAAGTTTTATTTAGCTTCGATGGTCGTTGCACTGGGCCTACATGGGCCATTGCGAATCAGTTTCTTATTAAAATGTTAATGAGATAATCTGTTTTGTCGTATTAGAATCGAGAAAATTTGAAACGGATAATCCATCTAAAAATGTAGGATACTAAAATTATAACTTATTTCCAAATTAAATGGCCGTCATATACAATCTAACCAAGATAATGTCTGAACTTTTAAAGAGACTTCTGAGTTTGTTTTTAACCGACTTCAAAAAAAGGAGGTTATCAATTCGACACTATGTGTATAATATTATTGGAACTGGAACATATTCACATATGAGAATCTATTAGGGCTTCTAAACAAATATACAAAGTTTTATGTACGTTTGTATTTTGGTCCACGCATTTCTTTGAAAGTATGAATCTGGCTTACGTTTACTTCAAGTTAGGTAACAGTGCAAGTTCATCAAAATCGGTTCTGTAGTTTCCTAGATATGGACTAATACGTATAAGTGTGACGGCCTGGCTTATTGATACGAGCTTCGGGTGTGATGTAAAAGGGAAAACATCTCAAAACCTTGGTTAACCACAACTAAATAGTGAAAAATAAAAAACTTGTTTACAACAAAAAAAAAGGACTTACAAAAAAATTCCCTTAAAAGTGAAAAATAACTTTATTTTCGGAAGCCGGTGGCTTAAAACTAAAATACACAACCAAAGACACCGACTTCCGAAATTAAAGTAATTTTTCACATTTTAGTGTTTTTTATTTTTTGTAAAAAAGTTTTTTATTACCTATCAGCCAACCTTAGATAGGTATCTACTTTTTATAAATGTATATTTCTTAGTTATACGGACATGCGTCTAAGCATTAACAAAACCATTTTATAAGTGTAGGTAATAAAAACCCTTTTCTTTATTACTGAACGGAAGCTTGAAGCTGCAAGTGAAATTAAGTTATTGAACCAAGTCTTTCCTCGTTACCTCAGAACATCGTTTTAATAATATTAGGTACACAAACGCCTTTAAACAGTTGAATTAAGTCAAAGTCAAAGTCGAATCATGATTGTATTTCAAGTAGGCTATTAAAAGGCACTTTTGAACGTAAACATTTACAAGAAAATAGAATTGATTCTAGTTGCCTTGACTCTGTTACGATCCCGCTGACTGACCAATCTTTACACAGCGTCATTTTCCGACTCCAAAATAGCATAGCGATAACTTTAACTTCATGTAAATTTTTCAGCTTACGGTTTTATGATCACCGGTTCAGTTCATCTTGCTTTTCTACTATACATGCACTACCGCCTTAAGAAAAACGAAAATGTGTGGATTTTTTAAATTTTTCTTTATTTACTTTTGCTTACAGCGGCAACACAGTTTTCTACAGAAAACATGAAAACGGTAAAGATAAGCAGATAAACGTATTTTTTTATTAGTTAATATTATTATAAGTCTTCGTCCTATGGGGTAGGCTGAAACTACAAGCGTACTCACGCTTAAACTCTTATGTATGTATATTGTAATAGTTCGTTACATATCTACAAACTTATCTGCAATCGGCTTTCTGTAAGTTCTAGGACTCTTAGTTCTAGGTTCTATACTAGGAGTTTCTTGCCCGTTCTTCTCCATAGGTTACCTACTTCGCTTTTGAATGGGCAACTAGCTTCATCTTTCTGGCTGACCGACCCCTTGACAACCCTTGACCCTTAAAAGTGCCTGCAATTGGTTTATTGATGAAATATATGCTTTGAGTTTGAGTTTGAAACGACGCCAGTACTTACTTTACCGATATTTTTCTTAGCGATACTCAGTCCACTCACAAACTCCTTACTTACTTACTTCCATGATTGAGTTCATACGACAATCTGGAGGGGTAAATAATAGTAGGATGGGAAAGACGTTGCGTAGCGCCATCTGTGGCGACCCGTACGCTAAACTCCTCTCATCTTGCGTCACTATAGATACTAATAATTATCTTGACGATCTCATAATCAACAACAGTGAATTGCTCCAGTAGTAAAGGAATATACCTAAGATGTGCATTGCATAGGATTGCAGACAGCACGGCTATAAATAGCATAATTATTATCAGCCTATTGCAAGTACTGCTGGACACAGGCGTCTCCAATAGCACGCCATTTTGCTGAATCTTTGGTTACTATTAGCTATCTGCTACGTTTTACACTGAGTGACAAAGTAATGATGCTCTCCAATCATTGCAAGTAAGATATCTCGGTGTTTGGGCAGCATTTAAGTTATGACCTTTTATTGTACCTAATGTAAAAAGCTCTAATAGCTAGATCATCTTACCTGGAAGAAATGGTTGTAAGATATCTATCAGCTGGTGTATACTGAAAAAATCGCGCTGTGTAAACATACGTGAACATAGTATAATCACCCTATAATGTCCCCACTGCTGGGACACAGGCCTCTTCGCCGTAATCCACCACGCGGGCCCAAACATTCGAAGACATGTGACATCTATTAACCCGCAGGTTGGTAGATGTCACATGTCTTCGAATTTTCGGTTCTAAGACATGCCGGTTTCCTCACAATGTTTTCCAATAATGAAGTAAAGCGCCTGTCAGGGTTCGATACTACGTTTTGGACGATCACCCATCCACGATCTGACCGAGGCAAGCGTAGCTTAATCTTCGATCGACCCTTGCGGCTGTATTTAGCCAGGAGCCCCTCGAAAAATATCTCCAACGTAAAGATGTTAGTTCTTTTTTTACTCGGCCTTAGATTAATATTACTATAAGAAGAACTACTTAGGAATCTTAAGGGGCTTTTCCACCAGAGATGTGCTATGCAGCTGCGAGGATGTGAAAGCTAAGCGACGAAACTATGTAACCGTTTCCAATAATGCTCAGCTGTGGTAGCAGAGCGATTAAGAAGTGCTACGAAGATGCGCCGCCACGAGGTAGAGGTGCGAGGAAGATGCGCAGCTCGAGCTATGCGATGCATCGCGGTTGAGGCTGCTTTGCATATAGCTACACTACTTGCGCATCCAAAGCACGCATCCTTCCATATAAAAAACATTTCTTAGTTGAACCCGTTTCCAACAGTGCTATGCTATGTGGACCAAAGAATATGATTGGTGGATATAAAACGCATCCATAGCAAGGTAGCATAGCACATCTCTGGTACAAAGGCACCTTAAGCCTCGTTTGCTCTAGTAGTCTAATAGTTAGTGCGCTAGCTTTATTTTCATCTCATCTATTCAATCTTTTATTAATTATTATTATTCTCATACCTTCTCCCCCCACCTCGCCTCTGCCCAACCCTTTGGAGATTACAGGCGTGATGATATGTTGCGAGTTATTCTCATACCTACCTACTGATGAGTATGTACCTAATTACTATTCGTTTTTTGTTCTGCTGTTGTACACCTTTATGTGGAGAATGAATTTAGGTACTTAATGGCGTCAATAACTGTATGGGTAGAAGGTATTTGCGTTTTTGCAAAATCATGCGTAAATCAAACGACACAATTGATTAACAAATCGTGGATATTTATTGAAATAAAAATAATAAAAATGAAAAATAATAAAAACAGTTCATCTTTCACGTAGTGACACAATAAAATTTGTCTTAGTTTTTTTCTCTATTTTGTCTCCATTCGTCGTCCCGTCTTTTATTTATTCACAAAAAAAGTTAACATTAAAAATGGGAAAATTAATCACAATTTTTGTAAGGTTTTTTTTCTCATTTTACAATCTAACATATCTATTTTACCAACCACAACGAAATTAAAACATGATAACATTTATTTACTGGTTCGACTGTACAATTTTAACACAACTGGGTGAAAAAGTTGGTGGAACATTTAAATGATTTCAAACACCCCAAGTATGATTCATAAAATATTTTTACTAAACAACCATTTTATTTAATTAAAAAATGATTGCTTGAAAAAATATTTTTAAAACACAAACAGGTAATGCCCAAATAGCTAGGTCTTGTTCACACAACGTTAGTAAACATCTATAGAATACTGTCTCTTGTACTAACATCGTCTGAAGAAGACCTAATTAGTGAGGAGACAGATATGGACGACAAAATGTTTCTATTATAATTTACTTATAATTATCTAATATAAATTCTATAATTTACATTAAGTACGTATACTGAAAGATTTCACGCTTGGACTAATTTAGGTACGAATGAAATTCACGAAGAAATTATTTAAAAAATAAAACTGGAATATTGGTTTCAGTCTTAATAAAATAACTAGCTTCCACAAGAAATAATAGCACATGAACGAATATCGATCTCACAGTGATAATTTTAATTTAATAATTTAATCGCTAATTAAACATACAAGTACCTCATTACGAATAACACCTACCATTAATCGATTCCAATTTCGCTTTCTACAATGCTTAAATAAATTATCGATTACAGGAAACTCACCGTTTTCTCACCAAATTTTGTTATAATCCTTGAAATATTATCGTCTATAAATATGAACATCAATAGGTAGGTACTCGATTTACACAAATAAACTTACAACAAATATGTACACAAGTTTGTTTATCTAGGATAGGAAACATTTCGCTTATTATTTTACACGATATACTAAAATTACGAAACAACTTACTCGTGAAACACATACTACATCAAACTATGAAGATCCTAGAAAATACTGGAAAGAATTCTAATTTAATTGACACTATACAGCTTAACAACTAAATAGTAAGTATATTTAAATCAACATAGCTAACTTTGGCATTGGTTTCCACATTTTTTCTACAAATAAAAAAACATGTCAAAACAAGATCGAAATTTTGTAACATAAAACCGAAGACGTACTTACAGCTTCCGAACGAACAAAAATTAAAGATGAAACTAACATCAACAATGCAACGGGAATCAACACTGTTCAGTTCGAAGAAGATATGTCACTTACGATTACAGTAACTAAATTAATGCCCTTCGGTGCAAACTTTTGGGCTCATATTGCGTGCGTTTAAACAATAATTCGCCAATATTCAATCCTTAAGACTAGAAATTGAACATAACTCGGCCTAAGTCCGGTCGACGCGATCGTTCGTATCTTGCGTACTTCGTGGAGTAACGCGACGGAACACGTGACCGGAGTAGATCTTAGAAGATCTGGCTGGGCGGCGCGGGCGGCGGCAGGCGGAGCCCGCCCCACGGGTAGAGTCACGACGCCTCGTCACGGCACGCGTTAGAGTCATCGGATAGAGCTAAGGGAGCACCATTACTTTGATTCACAACACACTTCCGCATATGCTTTTCGAGTGTCGACGGCACGGAGAAGGGCATCTCGCAAAACCGGCAGCGGTAAACGTCTTTGCCCAGTCGTCCGTGCGTCTTCATGTGCCGCGTGAGCTTGGAGCTCTGTGCGCACGCGTATGAGCACAGTTCACATTTGTACGGTTTCTCGCCGGTGTGCGACCGTCGATGTACCGTTAAGTTTGAGCAGTTCTTGAAGACTTTCCCGCAGAACTCGCAGGTGTCGTTCCGTCGTCCCTCTTTCTTCAATAAAGGGTTTTGCAGTAAGCCATTACCGCTGTTTTTGAGCCCGTCGAATATATTCTCGGGTGGTCTTTGTGCATGTAAGGTTGGCAACCACCAGCCCTCTCCTCTATCCATGTCCAATTTGATACGTTTGGAAGCTTCAAAAGGGTTCTCAAAAGGGTTGAAAAGAGGATGCGGTTGAGGTGGCATTTTCGCAAACTCCTCTTTTAAACGTAGCGCCGCAGTCGGTGGCATGCCGTTCGGTTTGTCACTGGGTGGGCCATTATTATTGTCTCTATCCTTAGCTAATTGCCACTTCAGAGAATTCCCTGATTCTTGCAAAGCCTGTTTGAAAGCTTCGCTGTATTGAGCAATATTAGATAACCCAAACTTGTCCATCAATTCACCAACAACTGAAGCACTCGGTGGATTGGGCATAATAGGTGTCTGTTTCCTTGTAGGCGCAGACGGAGCACTACTATTTGAGACAGTTAGGTCTTCTGCCTCCTCAACGTCATCTCCATCTTCGTTATCTTCCTCTTCTTCCCCGTCCAACTCCTCGTCCTCCAATTCATCATCAGAGTCGTCCTCACCGGTATCACCACCTGATTCGCCATCTTCCGTATTAGCGTCAGGCGCTCTATGCACTTTCATGTGTCGTTTTAATTTGGATGCCTTCTCAAAAGCTTCGTCACATTCTGTACATTTAAAAGGTTTCTCTCCTGTGTGTGACCGCCGGTGAACGATCAGATTGTTTTCGAATCGGAATTTCTTTCCACAAAATTCACAGGAATGAACTCCTTCATCAGTGTTGCGCTTGGCTGGTGGTGTTAATATTGGACGCTCCGTAGGCGGTGCGTCGGCTGCCAGTGCGAGCGGTTCAATTCGACGTTCGGGTGAAGTCGAACTGTGCGGCCTCGTGGCGTCGCGAGGCGCGTCCACCGTTCCGGGTCCGGCGCCCACCGGAGGAGTCTGTCCGACTCTGGAGGGCGACGGGGAAGCGAACGGAGGCGAATGCTTCCTGGGGCTAGGAGAGCTGGAATTGCCTGTGGCCGCCCCTGGACTGGTCGTACCGGCCAGTTGCCGCAAGCGCTGCGAGTAAAAATCCAGCTGGGGTTCAAGTGAAAGGGGCTGAGATACGGGTGGGACCCTGTCTCGGCCCGATACCGACGTTGGTACGACCGGAGACCGGTCCGCCGGTGATGGGAATGCTTGGTGTGGAGGCATTGAGTTCGCCGCCACTGCAGCAGCCGCGGCTGCTAAGTTGAGACCATGGTGGCGGAATTGCTCTGAAACAAGCTGCTCCATTCTAAATCGGTGGTCATGATGGTTCGGCCGCGCAAACAGCGGCGTAGGAGGAACTGACGGATGGGCCAGTGGTGGTAAGCTGCCTGGTAATGGCATCCTGAGTAATCCACCAACTCCAAACGGCGAGTGCATGTCTGGAGGAGGTAGTAAAGGGTGGTGGCGCAAGCTTGGTGGTGGTAGGGGCGCGCCAGTGGATGAGCAGCCCGAGCTTGACGAAGAAGTACTTGACGTCGAGTGGTTCTGCTTGTTGGGTTGTTGCTGCGGCATCGCCTCCACGTAAATCTTGACGCCATGCACGTGTTGTACATGCTGTAGTAGCCTCCACGCGGAGTGAACACGCGCTTTGCACGTCGAGCACACATAGTTGCTGGGTTCTGTGGACAAGGAGAAACACCGGTTAAAAACACGTAACATCAAACTGATCGAAGAAGATGGAAACGCTTTCCGATGTAAGATTTACAGCAATATTAACAGGGGCAAAGTGTCTAGTAATAGCTCTCACATATCGTAGTGTTGGGCCTAGTGGGTGCGTGGTACGCATGTTAAGCAGTTGGAGGTCCAAGGGTTGGTGCGAGCGGTGAGTGATCGCCGCTCCGTGTCTCGCGTGATTCATGCACCTCTAAAATCTTATGAAATATACGCGGGTTGAGATCACGTACGCACGCGCGGGTTAAGACGGTTGATATTGAAATCTATGTATGTAACACTGGCCCGCTAAGGGAAAAATGAATAGAGGCTTTTTTTATTAAACGTTAGCTTAGTTGCCTTTATTTGAATATGGCCATATGAACGAAATGAACAGTTGCAAAAACTCTTATGTACCTATCTAATTTCTTGTCGGTTTTTCCAGAATCAACACTATTTTTTATTTACTTCTTATTGTCAAGTCCATTATCATTTCCTAAAGCTTTAAAACATTGCCTATATAACCTCATTCATTGGTTCCGCTCTATAGTTCAGGAGATGCGGTCAAGGCGCGTCCAGCTCGCCTTACTCCGACTGTAATTTGATTGCTCATTGTTAACCCGAGACACATTTTATTGTGAAGACAATCACGTCTCAGCGATCTTGTAGTGATGTCGGAAGATCACTTTATATAGCTATCGAGTCATCGACCATTTTAAAACTACGACTTGTTTTAGTGATTGATAGAATAATTATTAGTGTAGAAACTGATGCTTATAGTTTTACACCAATGGTATATAGGTTTTTGGAAATAATTTAATTTCTATTCATTTATTCAGTAACATTGCATTTGAACATAAACCAGCATAAAAGACAAGAATTAGTATATTAAGTGTGTGTGTGTGTGTGTGTGTGTGTGTAAGAAGTTTATCGTTATGTATAGGTAGTTTTGGATTTACAGAAACAAATTATTAAAAAAAAGTTTTAACAGTGATGAAATATACTGTGATTCGATCGTTATTTCACAAATTTGTGCGGCATACACAAAGTATTAGATATTTAATCGCATTTATCTGTAACCCTGAAACTTATCAAACGCATATTGCACACTGAAAAATTACAAGGCAAAATTGAATTATATAATCCCAAATACCCTGACTAGTACAACACAAATGGTATTAAGTAGTAACAATTAATCTTATTTATCGAGTTTGCGCATCACTAGTCGGTGGGCGCGGCAGATAAGCGATCTTCACTGTTAAGACGATTATTGAAATGTAACGGTCAGATTGTGACCGACCGGAAAGATGACACGTACGGGGTGTTCACTCTAATTTTAGTCATTATGTGTACGAACAATTTCATGAATTATTCTGATAGCGATTAGCGACAGATTATGAGTGGTACTTATCGTAAATAGTTTTTTTACTATTTATTTAATACATGTTTAGGTACATTAAAATAGCGCCTAATCTTTAATTATAATTTACATACTTTCCAATCTTATCACAAATCTACTATTACAATCACAATTTGCACACATTACAGTAATGCTCACGTACTACCCGTTGATCAACCCAATGTATTAGTCACAGTAGTGAATGAATACGACTATCTAGCGAATGAATCTGATATGACATGTTTTTAGAAAATTAAGATCACCTCATAACTAGACTTATTTTACACACACATAAAGTATGTTTTACAATAATTATCTTGATGGATCGTTCTGCTAATTCGTCAATAGGTACAAGAGTCAACGCGGAACAACTTAACATCAGCCTGTATACAGATTTATCGCGATATCAATATTGTGACCTTTTTGTCCCGAGTTACCGACCATTGTTCATTGTGTTGAGTTTTGGTCATCATACGGTACTGGACGGTTAGAACGACATATTTATATACATATATAAATATCCTTTCAATATTTTTCCTTTTTTGGACATGATGGTTTTGATTACCGGGTTATTATAAAACTAATAAGGTAATTTAAGGTTTTGTAATTTTTTTATTTTCTTTAAATTATTGTAAAAAAGTTAGTGTAAACTGTATCTAGTCCAAGCCCTCTTATGCTGATCCATGTAACTGGGGAAACCTCGACCCCTGTCATACAGGCTGTCCTAGTTCAGGGGTCGAGACCTCATTGATGTAACGTGTTCTAAAGTTTGGAAATAAATTATTATTACTACAATTTGTAACCTAATTCGTGATTAGTGACGTTTTGTTGTAACCACAGACCCTGAAAAAATATTCGTATTTGCAAGGCTAAAAGTGATTTTCAAACAAGGTTGAAATCCTGTTGTCGACTAAAAATTGCAATGACCAGCAAATTCATCCACCGACGAAAGATAACCAAACAATTTTTTCCTCACAATCTAATCATCGATATTTCTGCTAACCGTACGATAAGCGTCACTACTACGTCATAAGTAGGGTCAACATAACCACCGGTGGTAAATAGAACCAATTCGATTGATACCGGATTACGGCGATTACTGCGCGGTTGTAATTTTCAATCGATGGTCGATACCATCTGTGGTCATGTGTGGTGGATAATTAAGTGTGGTAAAACACGCGTGGGCTGGCGTTTGGGTGGTCGGCTAGTAGGATTAAATGGTGTATGTGATAGTTCGCGATTTTAAGACGCGTAGGCATGACTAAGAACGACATGTAGTCATTCACTAAAAATATATTCGAATTTTGTATTAGTAAAAAGTTTAAACCGCTTTTAGTTACAAAATAGCATGAAGAATCTATCTCAAATAATTTTAGCACCGATTCTGGTTTTAAAATAGTATACTTAATGACTTCTTATTTTCACTGAATGCAAGACGAGTTTTATACAGTATAAGGCTCTGATTATACCGTGATAACATTTTATAAAAAATCCAATTTTTAATGGATAGTTTTAAAACCCCACCAAATTAAACCAGAAACTATCGCTACAAGAAATATCAATACGTTACAGAATCGTCCGGAAAACGCACCGGTTATCCGGGCACGAGAAAAAATGTGTAATGAGCGTTTCGATTTCAAAAGGCAATCGCTGATTACCGGGCATTGTGTGGGCTGGGAACCACCGGGAGTGAAATTTTTAAACACGGGGAGCCCTGTGGGGTTGGGGGGGTTCCGAAGTGACCCCACCACCCACCGGGTGGACGTTTAGCTCGGGAAAGCGTATCCGGTTGTCGCGGCCGTGGAGTACCGTAATTTATGTATGTATGCAGTTTTCGGTAATTTTTATTGGGTGGGAATTATACGTTTTTCATGTGAGGTTAAGTGGTGTATTGTTAACATGATTGACTAAAATGAAGGGTTAGAATACGTCGGTTTTTATCGTTACTGAAATTTTTATATGATGTACCGGAAACGTTGTTTGAATTTGTAAAACCCAGGAAAAATGTTAACAGGCAAAATTATGCTAAATAATCGGTAGGTAAAGGAATTATTATTATCGCTACATACTTTGTCATAAAACGAAGACTTATGAAATAAAACCCTTTCACAAGTAAGTACTTACTGCACCCCAAATTAATCTCCCATCTATCTTAATTTATAAAATCTAAAAACGCAAACGTATTTCGCAGGAAAAATAAAACTTAAATCTGAAAACGCGAAATTCTAACGGCCCATATAGAACATTCCTCGGCCGGAAGCCGCCAGCGCTGCTTCCGGCGACGACAACAGTTGTTCGCACCCCAGCGCCTCTCGCGGACACCACTAGAAACTACAGACAACCGGAGTGTGTACTACAGCCTTGTTTATTTACGGAGATATACAGGTTTAGGTGTAGGTATGTCTAGATTTTGTAGAAACGTAATGTAATGGGAAAGTTTTTCAGTTTAAACGTATCGCTAAATGAAATTTTGCTATAATAGGTTATTAACATCATTATGATAATTCACAAATAACCCATTTACTATAATAGACAGATGGAAAACGAAAAGAAAATTCGACAATCCCAATTCAAATAACAAACCGTAACAATCAAACCACTAATCATTCAAACGCCGAACAATTAACGATCATTTCCGAAGCGAAGGCGAACTCAAAAATGCGTTCTTTATTTGAATCTATGCAAAATCTGAAATAAGAACGGCGTTCCGTAGAGAGTCGCCATCGACTTGTTATGCGGCGGATGTCCGTCGCGCCGCTGCGCTGAATGACCGCCTTCCCCTTCCGCCCGCGCTCCACAACCCCCCCTTTAGATTTGTATAGACTGCCAGCGATCAGCGGGTTATGAAAAGGTTAAAATATGGGGAAGTATACTTTTAAGCCAGTAAAAGAATGGAGAAAAGTAGGTTTGGTTTTTAAGTGTTAAAAATTTGCAAAGGTTGTAATGGATCATTGAAACATAAATTTAAAAAAAAATAAGTCATACCTACAGTAAGAGGAATTTCGATCCCGTCTGCTTTATAGATAAACAAATGAGTAAAGTATTTTACTTTATAAATGTATTTAAATATGATGCTCACTCATTAGACGCTAAACTGCACCTACAAGACACATTTTCCAATGTCCTCTTGTCTTAAGATTAACGTTGTTTTGGGGTCAAACCAGCCCGCTTACAGTAGGCACCTAGCCTTACACTAGTGCGAAGTTATAACCCCGAATGGTGCAAATTGTGACCCATAACTAGGAGACATGTTGTTGTTCGTGGAGAAAAATAAAATTTCCCAAATACAACTTTCCTGGCCAGAACTGGTTGGTCGCCAAAATACAGTGAATGTTTGTAAAGATATACTGTTTCGATTTAAAGCAACCCATGTATCAGCATTTTCTTTGGGAGTTGCATTTTCATATAGTTGCATGTGTTTTCGATTTGTTTACATAGAATGTTATTTATTTATTTACTTTACGTTTTTCTTTTTTTTTCAGATGACTAGCACATGGCGTTTTTCCGTAACAATTGCCCACATTCATAGGAGAAAAGAAAGGCATACATTTGTGACATTAAATAGTAAATTTACCAATAGAAGTTTATGTAAAGAAAAGTATATTAATCACCATAGCAACAGCCCAACACAGAGTGCAGACACAGGTGTAGGCGCTCATTGAAATCCATTCATAAAATGAATTAAATGCACCGATGACAGCGTGGTTTAACCAGACTCGAACGAACCTGAAGATTTTCACTAGCCCCTGGAACCTCATGTAAACTCATGATGCATGGAGCTACAGAGGCCATTGCATATCAAGGAGTAGACCGGGTGGAACGGTAATAGTAAGGAAGACATGCCCTTAGGACATGGAAGACTTTGCGAGACATACTGGATATGCATCCTCTCAAGGATGCATATCCAGTATGTCTCGCAAAGTCTCGTCGGCACTGGACTAGTGGAGAGACGGGTGATATTTATCTATTCAATATTCAAGCATATAAACACTCATAATATTCAAGAAAATATTTTTTTCCATACAATATTAGCT
Source organism: Agrochola circellaris (assembly GCA_914767755.1). Taxonomy (NCBI): domain Eukaryota; kingdom Metazoa; phylum Arthropoda; class Insecta; order Lepidoptera; family Noctuidae; genus Agrochola; species Agrochola circellaris. The sequence goes on from OU611853.1 coordinate 6,024,013, forward strand.
GCAGGTCATTAAGAAGACATGACGTCATTCAATGCCGTCTGGATCATAAGGACGCAACTGAAAAAATAATTTGTGACTTATTGTTCAAATATGTATACGAATTGACCGATTTGACCGACAATACGGAGTACACAAGTGTTTTGCGAAATAACAAAAGGTAATGGTGAGCTATGTAAGAAGTGACCCCGACCTGAGTTGTTACTGACTATTAATATTCCGTAATAAGTGTTGAAGTAAGAAAAACTGCAGATATAAATGCTTAAGTATATGGCTTTGTGAATGGATATTTTTTCTTGGTCTTTTGACTTTTGTTTTATTGGATGGCAAAAAGAGCTGGTTTTTAATGGTCTTCCTATTTTCATTTAGTACCTACCTTGTATTTTTTTATGGTTGACATGAAATTCAACCACACTATCAATGAAATCTAATAAGCAGAAATATGTAAAATAGAATATATAAATAGCGTAGGCATTTAAATACCGTTTGATAATAATAAAACGCTAATTAGCTAAACATTCAATAAAGCCGTCAGTGGTACGTCTACGGCCGCTCCCAAAAGCGGTAAAACAGTGATTTTTATAAACTATCGTATTACTCCACAAATTGTTACAACGTTGACACCCTCGCAGTGACACCCTTATGTAAGTAGAGCGTCAGTGTTCTAAAGGGAGGAACTTTATTGGTCAGAATTATTGAAATATTTGGGTACAGTTAAATTATAGGGAAATTAGCTAAGCTATCACACCAGAAATGTGTGAAAGTGGTGGCCCAGTGGTAACGGCCTCGACTTACGAGTTGGAGGTCGTAGGTTAAAACTCAGGTAGGCGCTTCAGTTTGTGTAAATAATTTCATCACCACTGCTCTCAAAATGGTGAAGGAAAACATCGAGAGGAAATCGGCATGACCTAGAACCAAAAATTCGAATACATGTGACATCTACCAACCCGTACCTGGCCCGCGTAGCAGATTACAGCCCACTCCGTCTCGAAGAGACGAGGCCTATGTCCCAGCAGTGGGAATGACAAATGTGGTGGAAGGCTGATTATGTATTGGTTGAAGTATTAATCATGATGATGAGAATCGAAACAAAACTAGTCTGACCGATGAAAATAAAGACAAGAAAAGAATACTTAAAGCAAAAACCTTGAGCATGAATAAGGACGAATGAATATTGATTCAATGTAAAGATTAAATACAACAATTCCTTATCATAAATCAAATTTCTCTTCTTTTCAGAAAGATTATCCTGGTACATATATCATCACGGCTTGTTTCCCCGAAGGGTTGGACAGAGGTGTGCCAATAGTACACCTACATTTCGCCAGTTCTGTTTAAGTCCCATGTAATAGAGGACGAGCCTTTTGCTATCAGCCAGACTCCGAGCTGCTATTCAGAAATTCAAGCTGAAACCTGGGAATCGAACCCAAGACCACATGCTCAACAGTAGCTTATAACCACCAGACCAACAAGGCAGTTATTATCCTAGTTGTAGATAAAATAGACGATAAGTACCCAATTGATATCAAAACTAAAGCAGTTTATGGAAGCAAACATATTCCCTAAACTAAAACCAAGCAAACACTTACACATACAAGTAATCTAACAACCCCTAACATCTCTAGACATGTTAACACATCACGTCTTGAGACCCAAAATCAAGACACAAATGTTCACAAAAATTCGTCCCCGACACGATGTGTGGGGCTATTTTAAACTCATAATAACTTGCCGACACATCTGTGACGACCATTACCACATATTACAAAAAATGTTGGAAAAACAATAAAATTTGGGCGAGGGTAGGTGGACGCTTTAAAATTGATTCAGCGCACCGATGCGTTTAAGTGTTGCTTGTTTATTTGGAGAATATATTATGCTTTGTGGTTTCATGTTGTTGTGTGTGTGATTTCTAGTGGATCATAGTGAAGTGGTCAATAAAGAAATTCGAGTCTTAGCTTAAATAGTTGGAGACGTCATTTAGTTCAATAATCCTTTTTATTTTTGTAAGTCTACCGTTTTCTTCTGTATCTTCTGTGATATCATCAACCACATTAAACTGTACTCTGTATACCATATGTTTAGTCTTCTTATGTACTGGTTCTATCACAGCCATATTTTGTTCCTTGAAATTACAAATAATAATAAGTTTATTTATTTTCTCTCACCATGGCTTTGGACTAACAGTTACTTAACAGTTTTGAACTATAAAAAATCACATTGTGTGAGCTGGTACCTAAAGTAGGTTTTCCATCTTCCTATTTTGTATCCATCATAAAAATCCTATTGTCTTTCATATCCATTACTCTATTGGTAAGTATATCATATTATATCTACATAATCTGAACTTCTACGCTCGAACAAATAACAGGACATACCTCAACTAAGTAGTCACATCTAACCCCACATCTGCACAGCTATCAATCGAAACGCAAATTTTAATTAACGGATTCCGCAAACTGTCACATCGCCCCCACGTGGATGGACACAAAGCAAGTATGACAGCTATTCAACTGCACACTGCACCACACAATGCACCACAATCCTTTAAAATTCCTAACTCACACATCACATAGGTAGGTATCTATAAACACATCTACCAAAAATCTACCAAAATCAACGGCTGAAAGTCGAGAGGCAATCTATCATAAAATAAATCTATGATATATTTACACACACTGAATGCATTATCACCATTCCTAAATCAGCTATCAACGGACTCTTTTCACTAAAAGGGTGAGGTTCACTATAGAAAAGGTTGACCCCTCATAAAGACTTATCACCTCATATACAAAATAAGGTTCTACTAATCCAAAACCTCTCGAACAAAATGCAGATTTACGCATCAGTGTTAGGGATCAAATTTGAATGGACAGGATCCAGCAGATGGGATCTCGTCAAAGTTAGCGGTAGTTTTTTCACAACAATCTCTCCTCGGACTTAACTTACGTTATCTCGCCCACGAACGTCGCAAGGAATGGAAACCCGCACGTACATAATAAGGACGATATTTCTAAAGAAATTTAAATTCGCCCGCAAAGGTCCCCGAGATAGGATTAAAGATTGGGCGCCGAGATGGCCCTTTTGTGGCCGACCCTTAAGAAAACATGTCTTGATATGGAAATATCTTGGACGGGAGTTAATCGAGGAATCATTTGCGGGGGCGATCATTTATCAGAAGTACGGTCTATGAATGCGTAATTAGTTCACAGATAGAACAGCCCCGCTGTCCGTTTCAAATTCATTGTTGACGTTTATTTCGCGCGAGTGGGCAAGTAAAAAGCGTTCACTTGTTTGGGCTGCAGCAGCTGACCGTTTTGAGGTGCGCCAGACCGTGCATGTCGGGTTAAAACGATAATTTTATCTGGGGTCCTGCAGAAATCAATACGGCTATCATTGTCCACGCTTCATTCAGAGGGTCATTGAATACAATTAATAAAAGAACGAAAAATAATCTCTTTACAAATAAAAAAATCTGACTAGTTAACCCGTACACGAGGGAGAATGAATAAATTCCAAAAAATATTTAATTTCAACAATGTTACATGAATACGGAACACATATCCGCTCCGACAATCCTTCATTAATTCGTAAACCAAACAAAGAAGACCAAACACTGGACTCATCCACACTTGATACAATATTTGTTTTGATACAAACAACTGACGGCCATTGGTTCGCTCCGTTTTGTGATGGTAATGACTCTGGCGACACTTTGTGGACACAGATTCTTATGTCGCGTCGACCAAGAGCTATTGTTACCTCTAAACGCCACCTGAACGAAGTAAAACAGAGTATAATTGCAGAAACTCCAACTTCTCAAATACGGAAGCTCCTAAATACGTTCACAACTGAAAGGACACGCGATAGTCACGAGACAAACTTCCCCTCACATTTCACAAAGTCGCAGACGTCATGTCTAAAATTAAAACCCACTTATTTCAAAGCCGCCACTTAGCCACCTTCCCGTTTATACAAAAACTAAAAATATCCACAAGCATTGTGTCACGCTTAAAGGAGTTCCATAGGTCACGGTGAACGCATGAGCATGTACCACGTGTCAGGAACACGCCAAACATTTTTTATCTTTGAAAAAATTATAAAAGACCGTTTCTAACAATGGGACCTCGGTAGCATCTTTGACAATTATGATATCGTAGCCATCGGTACACGGAGAGCCATTACCGCCCTTCGGATAAAACTCGACATTGAACTGTAACGACGACGTAGAAAGGTTGAATATTGAACGGATTATTCATTAACATGAGCTCTTTAGTCATTGATGCGGCCACGGTTAATGTAAGGGTCATCACAAAAGGCAGATGACAACAATACGCGTACGTCAATCGTGTGCTCATGCAAATAATTTTTTTCTCCTAAATCATCCCCTTTATCTGTTCGTACGGCGATGGGGTTAATTAATATGTACGGAATAATACAATTAAAATTAAGATCCCTTTTTTAAGTTGGCACGAGGTCGCGACTTACTGTCACCATTAGAATTATGTTCTTGTTTTGACAATAAGCTTCCGTTATGAATGCGGTTTTAAAAGTCGAGTGGATTTATGGACTTGGCCCTATTGTTTCTTGTTATCAATTTAATATATTGCTATATTTTATTGTGATGCGGCCCCCGTTGTATATTGAAACTGGTTGGTCTGACAGCTCTGTAGAAAGGGTTAATATGAACGTTTAGGATAAACTCAATAATACGAAACAACGGGTGCTGAAGCCAACCTGCAATTGACACATGGATAGCGCAACCCCGGTATACAGCAACGTAATAACGTCATATTTAGTGTCCAGATATAACAATGAGGTTTCATATCTATTGGATTATCAAACTGAACTTTATAACTAGTAATCGGATGATATTTTTATCAGCGCGTTAAAAAACAGCATAAAAAGGTTTGGTCTTTATTTATCAGTAAGATGAGTGGTTGGCGATTGCTATATAAAGATGTCATATATAGGTACGTGACCAATATAAATAGATTTGCGTGCGTATACAGTTATCATTTCCTTAAAATTTTCCACCGCAAAAACAGTTCGGTCTTAAAAATTGTCATCAAAAATACAACTGACATTTCCAAATTCAAATAGGTTCATAAAAGGCACTTTGGAACGCAAAATTTACGAAAAAATATATTTGATTCTAGTTGCCTCTTCCAAAAGGTAGTTTCGTATCGAGAAGAATGGGCAAGAAACCTCACCAAATAAAATTTTCACTGTTTTGTTTTAAAAGTAAAGTTACATTATGGACTACAACACAGCAGCTACAATTACGGGCAAATGATTAATATTTTTTTCTTTTCCTTTGTAAGTTGCTATTTCATAAAGCAGTTGACAGAATGCGGGTCGAAAATTTTGAACGGTGCACAATTTTCGGGTTTAAGGAAGGCTTTGTTGTGCAACGGGTTTAATACAAAAGTGTCAAATGACAGCACATCTGGTGGCACAAAGGGTTAGTCTCGGATAGATTATTTCTCGAACCACCCCCGCAAGATTGCTCGCTTATACAGATGTTCGGGTACCTCAGTTTTTATTTATTTTACGTTTTATTGAAACGGTTTGAAGGATTAGTGGTTTTATTTTTAAGTGAATTAAAAAGCAAATTTATTTTAGACGTTATTAATACTAGATCTAGAATGAAACAATGTTTTCAAGAGAAAAGTTAAAGGGTAGCCCTATATTTGCATTTGAATTTGCATCAAAAATCATTAGGAGTTCATGTATGTAGGTTTGTTTAGGTATAATAAAAACTATTGTATATTGTAAAATGCCTCAGTGTCAAGGGTGACTAGTGTGTAACAATATCTATAAACAGTTCAGACAAAACCAAGAATACCAAGAAAAATAACAACGACACAATTCGAAACATCCTGTTACCAAAGACAGGATTAACTCCCAATCCAAAATGTATGGACAGGCGATGACGAAGCAAAACCTACATGATTGTCCAACATTGTCATTGTGCAACATTTTGTGTGACAAAGTCGTATCGTGAAGATAAAACTGTCTCCAAAGAATCCTTTGAAGCTAAGAAAGAATCATTAATATAATAAACACCGGACCGTCATGCCGATGACGTGACGTTCAGTGTAAAAATGGCATTCTCTCGCACGTGTCCTTTCCGCCTTTTGGCTGGTTATGGAATTTTTTGGTCGACTGAATCACAGACAAAACTGTTCTGCTCTGAAAGGTGACGTCTCACTGAATTTTAGAGATGTAGATTGTAAAGATGAAGACAGTGGTGACGCTATCGATGTTTTTAGTAAAGCTATTGAAACTGAGCGATGAGCTGATGGAAAACGCAAGTCTGATGCATTGCTAATTAATCATCTAAGTAACCATGTGTTTACCGATGTTTGTATTTTGAACATTTAATATTTAAAAACAAGAGATTAATGAATGTTTTTGCCTTGTTGTCAATGCTCCTGCCTTGGTCATCAACTGGTTGTTCCTAATGATGTATAATTGCAGCAAGACAGATTCTTTCATAAAGATTTTGAAGGATCGTCATTAAGACTTTTTATTACGGTTTGTTTTAGTATACTCAAATATTTGAACATTATTTTTTATGCACCCTGGGTTAACACGATTGTGGAAGAGCTACTCAATACACTTTACTGCAGAAATGAGTAATTATCCGATTTTCACACCCAACATCGCATAAATGTACAAGACACTTACCACTATGCATAGTATTGGACTCCGCATCAGCAACTTCGGTCCTCGATTTCTTGAGGTCCTCAGGTGATGCTGAGGTATCCATACGTTCCTGCTTGATCTTCGGCTTAATGTCTTCGTCAGGGGAACTTGATGGCATCGGTGAGGTAGAGGCTCGCCTTTTAGGCGTTGTTGATACTCCTGCGTCACCTATGGGTAATAAAATACCGTTACAAAGTCTTTTGTCAAGGCTTGGTAGTATTTTGAATACAGTAGTCGTATTCTGAATTTAAAATCGAATCCAAATAATTAGATGGGTCTTTTGGAATCTATTCCTATTCCAAAATTACAGCCTCATCATGCATAATCAGCCTATAATGTTCCCACTGCCGGGACACAGACCTCTCTGTGAGAGAGTCGCCCAGTGCGGGTTGGTGAATGTCACATGTCTTCGAATTTTGTTCTAATACATGCCAGTTTCCTCACGATGTCTTCCTTCACCGATTTGAGAGCAGTGGTGATGAAATTAAATACACAAAGTAAAGTGCCTGCATGGGTTAGGCCACCACTGCTCTTCTCTATCCATCTATCTTACGTTATCGTTCACATTTTAGTAATAATTCGAAATTGTACATTAAGTTTCTGCTGTAGTATTTTGACTATTACTTAAGAATTGATTTGTTTGTTTACAGGTAAAAGAAGAAACCACTTACCGTCTAATAGCCTCTTAGGAGTGCTCGAAGCTCCTCCATCTTCTAAAAGATCAGGATGAGCAATAGAAGGGCTGGCGAGGGGAGGGGTATGCACTCTGCTGCTTGGAGGCCTCCTCGCAGTGAGGAGTGACGGCCTCCGTACGCTGGTGCTCCCACTCGACACCTGGCCTGGCCTTGAGCCATCTTCTTGGTCGGAATTTGGCCCTGTGATTAGAAAAGTGGAATATAAAATTATTGTCTAAATCTAGTAAGATTTGTAAAGCTTTCGAATTTTATTAAGTACCCAAGTTCTTTTTAGATTGCGACCCACTTGCACCACAAATCATTAAATACATTTAACGTTAAACGTATTCAAAACACAGTTTTGTTTCTTTTGAATGGGCTGAAGATGCTATACGCATTTTCACTTTATTGCGTTTTGTTTATTATACAAATTTTATTTTGTTTGTTATATTTGTTTTTTTTTTAATGTATTTTACCGAACCTACTTACGAAGGTTTATGTTTTACTTTTTAGTTTGTAAATTACTTCGTAAAACGCCATGGGATTCTATTCTGTAATGTTGTGCATGAAAAATAAAATAAAATATAGTAAAATTTTGTTATTTTTTGTGCAAGCGGGCCTAGGAATTCAACATTACCTATACTTAAAATCTTCCCAACTTTTTCTGATACTTATGAATAAAATTACAACAATCCAGATGATCAAATTCATGATGCTCTAATTAAATTTGTAGATTTTTTTTGTCATTGTCATCCTCACAAATATTTTTTTAGATCATATGAAAAAAATACAACACAAAAAATCAACTTTAAAAAAAACCAAACTCACCACCACTATAACAATGATAGGACGTCAGATCCTTATCACAGGAGGAAACCTTATGCTGGATGAAGCGCACAATGTCAGCGAGGGCGAAGGCCCTGCGACAGGCGCCGCAGGTCAGGGTGTCTGCAGGCACCCCGGGTATGGGGGACCCGCCACCCTCTGCCGCGCTGTCCGCATCCGCTGGAAGATAAGGACATGGTTTGATATCCGTGATTTTTGGTGATGGTAAAGAAATCATTTGAGACTTCAGAGAGATTCGTAACATCAGATGCTCCGGCGTGTGAAATTAAACGCTCTTCAAACACTTCACTACATTTTGTTGAAACTGCATCAAAATTCTTCAGGTACACACAAAGGAAAACTCTTTTGATATTTTGTAACAGCAAAGTTTAGCCCTATAGAATACTAATAGTAGTTGTAGGTTCTATGGAGTTTTAAGGAAAATTTTATGTAGTTGTAGGCCTTATGTTCACGCTCTTTACAATTCAATGAATTTATCAATATTTAAAAATACTGAGTACATAAGTAAGTTAGCATATAGTTACTGCGGGAACTCAAAAAAACGTAGCTGTAAGCTTTGTGCTTATAAACTTTTAAATTTTATTTATCGTTAGAAATCCTATCCTAGACAGTGTTTCTAATTATTGCTGATCGAATAGGGGTAGAAATGTTTTTTTAATTAATTAAGCTTCCGTGTTATTTTTTTTAACTTTATGCAAAAATATTCAAGGATCGCATAATCAAAAAATATTTAAAATATCACAAACAACCGCTGCTAAACGTGACACACTTTTCAAAAAACAGGACAGTCGATGCCAATTATGGAAAAAAAAAAGTGTTGCACAACATTCGTCCACAACATATGGGCAGTGAATGACACTTTCTTTCAATCTTTTAAGTGTTAAATGACACTTAATTACATGTTGTTGCCTTCACGGTGCTGTGAGGTGTCAGTTGTAGGGTTGACCGCTTATCTGGGTACAAAAGGCCTGTAATAACCGTCTTACTCTGCGGTCCGCATTTAAAGGGTTATTTTCTTTGTTGGCACAAGAAAGTTAATTGATTTTTTTTTGGAACAGATGGTAATGTGTGAGATAGTTATTATATTATGTTTTTGATTCTGGTATCTGTGAATAGATACCGTCATTATTTAAGTGTTATTTTTAGTGGCTGGAAGTAGTGACCCGATTAATGATAGGAAAAAAACAAAAGAAGGAGAACAAAAACAAATGAAAAGTAGAAACTGCTATTCTATTTATAGACGTAGTTGAATCCGAAGACATCTGTTAATAGAGACAGTCTAGCTTCATTTATTATTGAAGTTTAGGTGCGAGCAGACGAGATCAATCGCTGTAATAGAGCAGTCGTTTCTGAGAATTGGAGCGTTCCGAAGAGCCTTACGATTTAAAACCTTACTATAAAGATATCAGTCGTGTCACTCGTGTAAGCATAAATATCTTAACATGTAAAAATGTTAAAGTGATCCAGTTGCTTCAATGCCAAACGGATCCAGGTGTTGCAATAATATAGTCATCGCTAAATGTAGTTCAGAATTAAAATGAGTCAATTGATAAATTATTTTATTTTCAGTAGCACTTTTGTACGCTTTCTTTTTGCCAAGAGAAGTAAATTACTATTTTTCAATGTGGTAAAATATTCCTACGTAAAAATTTGCTGAATCACTCATGATCGGTAATTATTTTGACTTTTTAAACCGTCTTGTTTAACACAGTACCTATATTTCATCCGTGTAGGATAGTTTTCCCTACCCAAAGGCTAACCCCAAACACGTCTCGCGTACATAATTAACTCCTTACATATTAATTGACATCACGATAATATAAATAGCTCAACACAAGACACGGTCGCGACGCCTCGGATTATAAAGGCGCTTTCGCACGAACAATTGGTCGGCACATCAAAGCACGTTCACGAGCTAATTTCACATAAGTACTGTGTAGACGCCCTTACATTCGCCGTTCAAACTCTCTTGTTATTATTATTTTTTCCTTCAATTTCTTTGTAAAGTAGGCAGCGCTGTAATGTCTATAGGGGCTGTATTGCATTGTAACTCGAGAACTAAATTAATATAGTGAAAAAACTACGTGATTCGACGACCATTGTTTGTACTGCCGTACCTAGTTTGTTTAGAGGGTATATTATGTAAATGCACGCGTTATTGATGTTAATTTTTTACAGATTTGTAAAGGTGATGGCTCGTGGCAAATGGGAACACTTCCTGGGGAAGTAGAGGTGGATGTATCCAGTGCCTGATCAAACAACGTTTAGTGATACTGTCGTGGTAAAAACGGAAACGCAGTTCATTCGTAAATGGGACGAAGAAAGTTACTAAAAGTACAGGATTTCTTTGGAAAATATTTCACGCGATTTAAGAGCCTTCAAATTAACCCCCATCTAGCATCCTAGATATGGGTACTAATGCACTGATGTTCGATCTCACTACACTTATGCAACGAACAATCTTCCAACATAATAGGTACGGTATTGCTTCACGACTCAAGTACTAACGCACATCATACCGCTAAACCCTTTCTAAATCCAACATGTAAATGTAAAAGCCTTACAAGTAAGTACATAAACGTTTACACAATCGAACCCTATCAATTTTACGTGAAAAGGTGGACTGTGGGTCAACTCGGATAAACGCTAGGCCACACCCACCGCCACGCCAGTGGACAGTGGTCACTACACATGCGCCGTGTGTACAAAAACTTTACACCCACATAAATATTTGATTTTCAAGTTTGAAATGATTTATGATTATCTATGTCGAGGGTAGCGTGCCCCGGTTTTGAATGCTTTAAATGGATCAATTTTGTGGCTATGTGGGGTTATAAGGGATACATTTTCGTGATTGATATGTTTTCTGAAGTGTAAGCTGTAAATTGGGAACTTAAATTAAATGATCATACAGAAATTATATTCGCTACTTCACCGACATTTAAAGCGTGTAAGTTTTTGTTCCTGGAATGCAAAATAAAGCTACCAGATATTGTGAAGTTTCCACATTTAAATAGAAAACGTCAAACCGACAATTCAATTAAAAAACCTGAAAAACCAAAAGTGAAATCAATTATATTTTCAACCGAAAACCAATATAAGAAGCGCGTGCATTTTATTTTTGTTTTATTGAAAAGTGCCGTCTAACCAAGGACAGTCGCCTCAGGTGACGAGAAGGGAGACACCCTCCGAAAGGACTGCGAGACCGAAAAGTTTAAATTAGCTCGTTACTACACACGGAGTAACATGCCAGTTATATCTCTGCATTTGTTTTTTCACCGAAAAGGTCACACCAGCGCCAGAAGTAACTTCTGTGTTAGCAAAGTTTCTACTTGGCCGTTCGTTGCATTAATTATTAATTACATTTTACCCCGACCGCCCGCGAATTGTATCACTGTGTTAATTTGTGAAACGTTCCTAATGGTTTTGACGGAGTGCTGAAACTTTTGAGTTTACTTTTAGAATGTTTAAGATTGATGTGAATTGATTGCTGTGTGACACTATGGGCAAAAAATATGTCTAACTTTGACACAGCTCTGACCACCGTGTCCAATGTTAATTGGCAGGGGATCACGGACCCTAACGATTGTGTATAGAAATTGTTCGTTTTTCACGACAATAAATCGAAAATAAAAATAATAAGAATGGATATCAAATGTTGCGGGGGTGTTTATTGTGTGCTGTTATTATGATTTTGGTTTGTGCGTTCCGTTTGGGTGTGGTAGAGTGCGAAATTGAATATTATTTAGGAGTATTTAATCAAATGCTTACTGCTGTAGTGATTAAGCTTATATAATTTAATATGTAAACTAATGCTGCATTTAGTTTAAAGACACGTGATTATTTCAAGAGATAGAGAAAGTTTATCCAATTTTTTTGTTTGGTTAAAATATCTATGGAAAATGTCAACGCATCATCCAAACAAAACTAAAATCGTACTAAAATGTAAAAGGACATCTAGGACATCTGCTTACCCCGCTTGACAGGCAAAAGCTTGAGCGAGCAAAAACTTTTCATTTTCTCTTTTTACCATTTCTGTTTTCTTTACCAACTTATGAATGCCAAAGAATTTTGACATCGGCGTCTTTGACAGCTACTTTATTCAAAGGCTGAGTTGTCGGAAATGGACATACGCCACAAAAGCCTATAGAAACAGCCCTGTGTCGGCAAATTGAGATTTAAGGCTTGTTTTAATTTATCAGAAGCTTTTTGTGTTTGTAGAACTGGCTGGACACTTGTGTGATTTGAAATACAACATTTTTTAATTTATTTTTTTCGGCCACGTCCGTTTTTAGGGGTTGGTAATTTAAAACCTTTTTACAGTGTGTTGTTTGTCATATTCATTGAGGATCTTCTGAAAGTTTTCATGGTGATTTGAAAGCATTATAATTTTGCCTGCTATGAGGTGAGTAATTATTTTTTTGTAATGTTATTTCTAAATTTAAAAACAGCTGCAGTAATAACGACCCAGCAAAAACACATACTTCCATATTGGAAACACGCCCATATAGCCAGTTTAGCCTCGCCATTCACGTCAGAAGGCGGGTTGTGTCAACAGCGTACTAATGACGTCACTTTTCTCAACATGGCCACTCTGCAACCCTTGCTTTTTTACCTATAATTACACTTAGCTGATGGAGGGGAGAATTTCGCGTTATATACTTTAAATCAGTATATAGATTGCGTTAAGTACGCATCGTAAGTGTCGCGTCGGTCAATCCAAAATTACGCTCCAAGGAAAATAAATAATATTATATACAATGATAATCATTTCCTCTTATCGAAAATACCTGCTTATAGTAAATAATAGTAGATAAACTTAATTTAATCGTAGTCTGTTTCGAACAGATACAAAACAACAGATGATTAATTGATTACAACGGTCGTTTACTGAGTCATTATAATAACCAATAAACATAAAATACAAACAGAAGCTTCCAATATAACACCTAGCATCTATCAGATTAAAGGGCCTACCTATAAAATAGGATTACCTCTTAAGGGGACGGTTCTCGCCCACCGATACCTAATCAAATTATCCGACGTAATTCCGAGCGACAAAAACGGCTGATTATCTTTATCTTGTTGTTTTTTTCTCCTCTCGACCCAAGGGAGCTAAAGGGATCACTGTCCAATGCTGAATTTGTTATTTATTTTTTGTAAAGTATCTTGTTTTATTTGATTCTTATTTTGTCTAGTTTGGTCGAAATTAATTAAATTTTTGCCCACGTTTTTTTGAGATTCAAAACATTGTGCAACCAAAACGAAATGGCAAAAAAATAAAAATACTCAAACTCAGGAAAATGAAAATACTCAGGTGAAAATATACGATTTTCCGAAGCGATGCAAGGTTATATCAGAGATACAAGGTTCGACCCAACATATTCCCCATATACCTTGATTTAAAAACTTTCCTGGGTCATCAACAAGAAAGGAGATTGTTTATCATTATTGCCTTTTTACATAGCACAGGTAAATAAGGTGTCCCGCGGGGGTGACAACATGAAAAAATAGCGGCCACGTCGGTGGCTGATCAAATTAAGGTCGGGTCAGTAATCGTGTTACAGATACCCAATACTGGGCGGAATATTCGCAATAACTGGAGAAAAACAGAGGCCTCCTGTGTATTGGCCTCTTCGTTAGAGGGATTTGAATTTTTTTCTCTTTTTTCGCTTTAGGTGTGTAACACGATTCCGCGCCTGGGGAGTGGGATGGACAACCCTTAATAGAAAAAATGTTGGTTATAAAAATCGAGAGTGAAAATTTATATTGTCAATTTTTCTGAACGGTGTCAATGTCGGTTTAACTTTGAGATTAAAATTTTCCTTTCCATCACTTTCAACAGGCAAAAATAGACGTTATTTCTTTAGCATAAGCTTTGAAATTCAATGAAGCATAAACAAAATATCGTGCCAAATAAACATAATTTACTAATTAATTCTACTTCTTTTAAATTCGCTTGCAAGTACAGTCAACGTGTCAATTAAATGACCATCTGACGATAATTCCATCTCGGTAAAAAGAATTCTAAAGTTGAATTTTAAATACAACTATCGTCAGCACTAATTTTAAAAAAAACATCTATTCGCTTATTCTCATAAAATGCATTATGTTTCATCATAAAATCTTTATTAATTCGTATCAAAATATACGGGTAGTATACTCGGTGCCAAGCACCTACCCTTGTGGAACAGGGGAAGGAGTGTGGTGTGTCTTCCTGAAGATATTTGTCACGGCACGAGTGTCAATAAAAACGCCACACCGGACTGTCTGCCACTACACTGAGATGGCATAGGGATGGGAACGGCTAATATCGATAGAAAATATCAAACATTTATCTTCCTTTTCAAATAAGGATTTGTTTAATAAGCAACGTTAGAATTTGAAAAGTAAAAATAACTATACGCGAACAGTTTAACTGACTTGACGATAATTATTTTCAAGATCTAACGCTTGAAAAATTCTAAAATGTAAGTTAATAACCTTTTCTATAAAACTAATAACATAAAACACACAGAAATTAAAATCTATCATTTGTAAATGTTAGGATGCAAAACTATTGTTTAATCTTCACTCAGTCTTCAAGCCTACAGAAGCCTATAAGCCTATGATGGTGCTTACTTACCGTAAGCACCATCAAAACATTATCACAGCCAAACCTATCCTAATTACGAACCCAGCCTTACTATATTTCCCCAAAACTCTTGAGACGTTCTATTATCGACATCAATAACTCGCAGCACTAGAACAATACCCGTTAAAGCGGACACTTAACCCCTAATCCTTACTCCGGCAGTTTTATCTCGACGCCGGGCATTTATGGCAAAAATCTTAATTCCAGAACCGCACTGTCGTTAACTGCCCGCCACTAATTATTGCCGCTGACTGTATTTATTACTACAAGTGCCTCTTGTTTATTGTACCTAAGTTTATTTACTGATTGGTTATGTGATAGAGAATCAATATAAGTATTTTTCGCTATTTCGTTGAGAGATTCCACGGAAGAAAATTACTTGGAATTATTCTAGGAATCTTTAATCTAATTTGGCTATTTTGGGTACATTAAAGACTATTTTGAAGGTAGGTACATAAACTATATAAAAACCTAGGTGTGTATGCAACGAAAGTGTGCTTAAACGGGAAAGTAATAAACCAAGGCTAAAAAAACATCGGAATATAGCAGTTCAAAAGACATTACGTCTCCCAAAATTTCGCACACAGCGAAACATAAACGGAATGCATGCATGTCTATGCACAATAAGAAATATAGTTTTTCCTAAAGCCATAAAAGTGGGGTCATAAAGCATCGTCCGGTCGGGAGTGGTGCCAGTATTGGCTACAACCCTAGCAATGTTACAGTGGAAATGGACTTTTTAAACCATAATAAACTTATATGAGACCTAAAATTTTAAAGCGATGATAAAATAGAAGTATGGAAAGGAAATTACGTAATGAGTTAAGAAATGGAAATGAATGATGAAGGAATCTTGAAATTGTGTTTTCATTAAGGTGAAGTTGATAACGAAGATATTAGAGCCACAAAAAAAAACCTATATTAGCCAACAGTTTCCAATAAGAATCCTATAGGATATTCTATATAATTCTATAGCATATTATTAAAAAAAACTTTGCCAAGACAAAAAGTTTATGTATTTTTTTTTATAACCATCTTCATTTTGTGCTATCAATGTCTTAAAACAAAATTACAAGCCATTCATAATACATCACCATTATACCAACATATATTTGAAATAAAACAAAGATCGCGAACACATCTTAGCCTCGCCTATTACCCTCGCGGTCATTATCTTGACATACAGCCTCTGCGGCCGAGTATTTGCGGTCAATGCGGCAGACAAATGCAGTTTTATTTGAAATATACTTTTAAATATCTCTTTATGTTGATAAAGTGTGGAGTTTGCAGAAATGAATGTTTGTTTTAACTTTCTCTAAGATTTTTCCGTGAATCTTAAGAAAAGAAAAGAGATGATGATAAGAAGAAAGATGTTATTGAAGGCAATTTGAAGTTTCAGGTCACTGTAGACTTTGCATAGAAATCTTAACCAAATCTTAAAACATAGCATAGACAATTAAGTGACAGACAAGCAACATAAAAATAGTCGTGCAAAAAAAATCTTACGTCACTTAGCCAGACCAGATCTAACTTTACATAATATAATTGACAACCTTATCTCTATTTAAGCAGTAATCAATCTAATCTCAGCATAATACCCAAATTAAATCATATCAATTTATATAGCCCATATAACTCAGGGCCGATCTATATGCACGGAGATATTATACTATAACGTTCAGTCCACTTACGCACTCATTTATATGTTAATGTGAACGGCATCCGATTCGTTCAGATTCATACACAGATATCTTTCGGGGACAGATATCATTTTCACTGCCTTATTACTTTCCAATTTGTCTTCAGTATTGGTTATTGCCCCGTTTATTGCTGCCCCCAACCTCTCTATTAACTAGAGTTCGACAATCACATAAACAATACGATCGAAGTTGGAATTTTTTCAGATCAAGCGAAAATACCTTTTCGTCTTAAGTCGATGCCAGAGTCGAAAAATCTTGACTTACTCCGCGTTGATAAATCCATTGTTCTTCACCACAAAATCACTGTGAGTGTTCAAAACTTAATGTAGTCCAAGCGTCCCAACTTAACAGCACAAGCACTAACTTAAAACTGAACAGAGTTGAAGTCCGATGTTCACTGACCACTGAGTTACCAAAATGTTCGAAGTCATAAAGCATGTGATCATCTTCGCTGATGAACACAGACTGACTGGCTACCTCTATAAAGTTCGAGGCCCGAAATTTTAATGAAAAAAGATCCCCAAAGTGCCAGGTAAAAAAATTCCCGTATCAAAACCGCCGTTTCCTAGTGACCCCGATCGCTCTCCCATCCCTTTGTTGGACTCCTTTTATTTATAATAGTACATTTTTTTCACACACGGCACCCCTAATAACGTGTGAGCAAAAATATGCGTAATCGTCTGCAGTACCGAAGTATGGGGACCGGATTCTAACGTTCATATAGAAAAAACACAACTGTCCCCCATTTGAATGGCAAAAAGTGCATGTCATTGCTAAAATGGTATTAGTGGATGAATATGATTTTGCACAGATCAGAATGGATGGATAACTTATAATTGTGTCGCGTTATATTTAGCATGAATTATTGGTTTGACGTGGTTTTTGTGATGCTCACTAGGGCTTTAGTATCGGTGTCCATATCACTTTTGGTAACCACCATCAGCCGACCAATTTTATCCGACATACATTCTTTAAATCTCTACAAACGTTACACCGAACTTCGATTTTCACTTTTTGTCCTTCCAACATTATTCTGTCTTCTATTTCTTCCAGTAATTGAATAAAGAAATTATCTTCGAGGTTTGCCGCGAGACTCGTAATAAAATTATGACAATCGAATAGACGACCAAAACGTTTGGTAGTGACCCCAGCACAACATAATGTTTGCTATTTCTAGGTAAACAAACATGGAAGATTGACATGGAGTGTACATCTGGTAGGCTGACGCAAATAATAGGGGATAAATAATATAATTTGATTTTCCTGCGACAAATTGCGCGTGATGTTTTGGACAGGAATATTTTTTGCAAATTATACAATATTTGCAGATTAAACATTGCGTATTAGTAATTGTTTACTAATAAAAGAGAATAACATAAGGGTAACAGAAGGAAAAACTAGTTGTAAACGTCTAAATTACTGTAGAAGTAAGTAAAACTAGTAAAGCAGCAATTCTGCAAATTGCAAACCGTGAACTTTGGTATCCCCCAGTACACTAAATATCCTTATCTAAATACATCCACATCAAATCAATTTTTTCACCGAAATCAAACAAAAAATCGTGTCGGGTGAACAAAAACGTATACAGTTACACCACCGTTGTCCAAGATGAGATCCGAAAATTTCGGCTGAACTTACCTGTTACCGGCCGTGTGAAAACGGAACAGGTGTCTGCGGTCCGTCTTCCGTCCGACCTGGTAATTATAGAATGGACAATGGCGGCGCGTGATGCGCGGGAGTGTATGTCGACGCGTCCGCGGTTTCGTTTTGAATATCGCGATTGTGGTCCGCTATTGTGAAATACTGTTCTGATTATAGACCTGCAAATTTTAAGAGTGATATCTTTTGAGTTTCTGTTATTATATCTTTAACAATATATGCGTACTGTTGGGAGATCAATAGGATTGTTGAAGTTTTTGAAAGTTCTGAACCCTTGAATTGCTTTAATACTAAAGCTAATTACAGTACAAAAGACTTTAAAATCCAAATAGGAATTCAATACAACATTGTTTCTAGAACACATGATGTTTTTTCCTTTCTCTATCCTTCAAGACACGGTGAATCTTCTACGTAGGTTTCAGATGACTATCTGACTTCACCACAACATCAATTAAACAAACCTGCAAACATAGTACGGAAGGATCATGACCAACGATTTTCAGAAAAAAATCGTTCCCACAATATGCTCCGATTCTGGTCAAAGCGCACATTGTGGGCAGTATTGTCAAGTGTTTTGATGACGGATCTGCCAAAGGATTGGATGACACCTTGGTCTTGAAAAAAATATGACAGCGTGGGATACGCGAAAGGGATTCTTGGCAAATATGATGAACGGTGTTACATTGTTTTGATTTTTTGCAGAAACATAATTTTGATCCATATTTATGATTCTGTTTGTTTTTCTATATTGGTCATATTTTTTGTAATGCTTTGCGGTCACGCAAGTCTTTGTTATATAAGAATATCGTTAGCATGGCTTATATCGTTAGGGACTATAAATGTCTTAATATAAATTACTACCGCCTGCGTTTGTAAGTGTTACACAGATTTCTTCCACCATAAAAAGTGTTCAGGTCGCCTAGACTCATTGAACTTATTCTCATAATTTACCGCGTATACTTCCAACATAATATGACCTACACCACACGGTGTGTTCTCTCCTCTGTCATGTGAGTTGGCACGTCAGGAGGGCAGGGGGAGGTGTCAAGTTAAATTGGTGTATTCTACGAGTAAGGTACATTGATGAAACCAATTATTCGTGGCGTGAATTTAATGGTTCGCTTCGTTCTTGTCACAGAGTTGTTTAGTTGTAGACATGTCCTCCTCATGTCCTTTTTTGATGTGTTCAGTTGATAGGCTTATGATTATTTTGGTGATTGTGAAATTAGTTTATTTTTTACTATCAGTCTTGAAACCATTTGTCTTGCTATAATATAAACAAACGCAGATCCAAAGATGAAATTTCTTTAAAGTTTTTAAAAGCAACAATAAGCAATCACTTTATGTAGTGAAAAATTAGTAAGAAATTAAAACCATAAAACAGTAGATAGCCACAAAAAAATAATGTCTCAATAAACTCAATTTTAGAATTAATTAAAACAATTAACTTACTTCGTATTCATACAAAACAGACGTCTAGGGTAATTCTAACGTTTGAACAGTCTCCGGCGCAGACAATGGGTCATGTTGCCCGCTCGCACGCGGGTCGTCGGTCGTCGGTTATCTACCGATCGGAAGAAAGCCGATCTGCGGCCGCGCCGTCAAATTTATCGTTCTGTTCGCCTGTTCGCCTCTGCGTTTACAGTTAGTTGCTATGTCTGTGGTAGGTGTAGGCTTAGGGATTTTTCCTTGTGGTTTTTGCTAGATCTGGGTTCCGGTGGAGTGTTTTGTAAATTTTTGGGTTTAAATATTCTTAAATGTGTTGAAGTACGAATTTAATTTCGTGGATTACCTTGATATATACTACTTGTATGATAATTTTTATTTAAATGTTTTTATTATATATAAGTAGAACGATTCCCAACACAATGTAAATTGTTTGTGAATAAATTGAATTGAACTAAAATTTTGTTTTGTTATAGCTCGTCTGTATTTCCTTGATTAAAATCTGCTTTTATGGCTTCCTAATCCTAACTTACTGTTAGTAAATGAAACTCATTTCTCTTTTACTTCTTAGAAAAGTTCAACTCGCTCATCTAGAAATGCTACCACACTATTATTCTTGTGCAAAAAATATTCTTTGTTTACACATACACGAACCTTCTTGCTCATTTCACATGGCCTCAATTAAGCAGTCATCATTCAAACGGATGTAAGTGCATAATCTCAAGTCGGGTCATCGCGTTAACAAGGCGAGCGGTCACGAACTGCCCGGTATGGGAAAGCTCCCAGCATACAAATGCAGATACGACCTTATGACGGTACGGCTTGGGTAACCGGAAATGCAGTATTGCGCCGACACCTACGTGGGACGCCAGATGGCGGTAGTGATTACTAAGAGATTATTTATCAGCGGATTTATATTAGACAGCCGTAATTACCGACCACTTTTAAGCAACTTTCGGTTACCTTTTTGATAAAGCAACAACAGTTGTTGGAAATTGAATATTCCGTTAACAATATCTACTTATCGAATCGTGCCAAACATTAACAATATTTAGTTAAAGGGCTATCTGTAATAAATCTAAGAGAACGCCCACACTGCACACGTGATGACTAGAACAATACCCGACAAGCCTTACAACACAATATAAATCATAAACGTACATCGAGCTATCATCTTTCACTCCTTTAGCTGTGTGTCTTATGATTTTTAACACCCACTTAATCTCTAACAATAAGCTTTTGAGACATTGCAACATATTTTGATACGTGACCTAAGTTTAGGCCTGTCTATAATTCTATTGGTCTGTGGTGTTAGATTGAATAGTGTAATTTCGTGTTTGATGATTGTATTTAGACGAAGCCAATCTCTGTATTGCTAAAAAGATAAATGTCTATTGAATGAACGTTTTGCGTAGTAGTATCGCTAGTTGGTTGTTTAATGTTCTGAATACTAAGATGCAGTTTATGCATATAGTAGAGTAATAGTTATTCAAACAATTATTTTTTCCTACTAACTTTGATTGTATAATTGTACTTTGCGTGAAATTGAGTAAAAAATGTATTGAACCTTGATTTACTCAAGCAGAAAAACAGAACATTTTTCGCCAAATCGTTCACGAGGATAGAAAATAACAAAAAAACAAATTAAACCACAAAAAAGGATCAAATCTGGATGAGTTCCAACAATACAAAACTATGCTCTATTAAGGCCACGTTTGTCCAACCTGACGTGTATGGCCATATGGCAGAAAAAAATAATCGGAGAGTTTAAACAGCCGAATCAAAAGATATTGGACAATGGTCACGAAGAAATCATTCATTCGCCGACAGTTCGGGATGAATTGATGTGGATCAGGTAGAATCTGACACGTAGCAATCTTCCCTTCAATCAAGTTTTGGTAGACTTTGTACCTGCATAGTCATAGGTAAACAAAATCTAGTTATAGTTATAGTATACATGTGGATGCTGAAGCAGATATTAATGTTGATGAAAGAGATGATGAATTATTGGTATCTGGGTTGATAACTACTGAAATCGCCGAACTAAAAATGTCTAAACAACTAGGGAATATCATTATTGAAAAGCAAGTGCGGTTTGATCAAAATAAACGAATTAATGAAGGAACAATGTGTGGCTTTGAAAACTTTCATATTTATATGTCTAGTAATAATGCTACTGTGAACAGAAAATAGAGCAAGGACCAGAAAAAATGAAAGAAAGTGACACTTGTAAGCCCTTTTCTATTAAAATTGATGAAAGGGTGTCACATAATGATGCACAATAGTTATTTTGCCTTCGGATACCAACCCTATTCCGTATTGTTAATATTATCGGCGATCCGACTCATGTGGGTGAGGACTGAGCCTGTTTTGGCCAAAAAAATCCTTTTGACCAATTGTTTGTCAAAGGTAGGAATAGATTTTTTGTCAAGGTGTTTATCGGAGTTTGACCATGGGAAAATATTGGAGATTCAGGTGCCTCTATCGAATTTTGATCCATTGTCAACCTGTTGTTGGGGTCCGTTTGATAAAATCTGAACGTCTTTTGTTTAGTTTGAATATTTTTCGTGTTTAATGATTCTGTTTTTGATCAATACGCTTATGCAGCTCGTGTAAAAGTTCTTTGTTAAGTCTTTAATCTATATAAAGCTAACACCTACCAAACTTTAAATCGTCTAACGTTGAAAGGCCGACAATAACAAATTGGTATCAAAGCCTGACAAAGATGGACTCTTGAGAAACTGTCCACCCACTCCATGGCTATTGATCGTGGTCTGCTCACAATAAATTAATTCTTGTTATGAACATTTTTTATTCCATTGTGTTTAAGCTCTGTATTTATTTTAAGCTCGTAATAGAGCCTAATGGGCGGACATTGGTCAAAAGAGATTTAGTTTAAAAGATCCGATTGAAGATGAATAGATTCTTCCAACGTATTATTATGTTATCTTGTTAGTTAATTATTGTGAGGAATGAATTGAATAAAGCCAAGATTCAGAAAATATTTTGGTACGTCTTTTCTTTAAAAACGTTTTATAAGATTCTGCGTTTCTTGAAACTGATTATGCCATATTCAATCCTTTTGACAATTAGAATGTAATGATCTTAATCGATACCCCAAACATTATATATGAAAAAAAAACTCACAATACAGATTACTTGTACAAGATAAGTTTACTTGAAGTGCTGTAAAGGCACTATCTCTCTGGCTCATCTAAATGTCATAGATTAAAGTCCTGAACAAAAAGGCTATGTTTGGGCTACTGTTGTTATTGTTTGTAACTAGATTTGTATTGTTAGTGAATAAATCCTTTCCACTGGGAAAGGATTGTTTGTAAAAACGGCAGTGTTATTTTTTTTCATGTCGTCTTTCTTTGTCCGTTTGTTTGCCAAAAAAAGTTCTCAAGTATGGTCACTTTTTTGCGTTGTCTGTCAGGAAGACAGAAATTCAATAACCATTAATTCATTAAAGCAGTATATATAATATCTTCCAATAAATGGTTGCCAAAAATCATCTTATGGGACAAAAATGGAAACGGTATATGTTTTGACCAAATGTTGACTATCTACTAATGAGTCCTTCTGCAAGATCGTTGAATCTCTCTGGATTTTACTTTACATATGCATGTTAAGATTGTCCCTTTTTTTCTGTCCCCACATCTGCATTTATGAAACTTTTTTCATTCAATTCTAAAATGTTCAGTATCATATCGAGAATGCCTCCAACGTTGTTCTGCACTGTTTAATGGGACCGGACTAATAAATCCAATTTAAATGTTACCAGGACCTCCGCTGACATAACATATGTAAATCCATACGTCTTTATCTTCAGAATCACAAACACAAAACGCCGTTCGACGCGCTCGAAAAAAAAAAAGCATAAAATCAAGCCGGTCCAGTTGGAAATTCAAAACGGGTGGCCGTCCGCACAATCATTATTCTAAATAAGAAAATTAACTTCATTCCCATAATTTAAATATGTTGCGAAATAAATTATCTGATGCAGCTTTCTCTTATACTGCTCTAATGGACGTCGGTTGTCAATTGCTAAAATATGTTGTCTTGACGAATTCAATTTATTGGATCAAGTACAAGGAGATGGGAATTCTTTCCCACGACTTGGTTCGCGTGGATGCATTTATTGCTGAGTGCGTGCAATTGAAATAGGTGATCAGGTCTATTAGCGTGCTTTGTGATATTTATTGCTCGTTAATCATAATTCCTTTGTAAACAACTCGTTTGCCGTTTAACGAGAGAAAGGGTTAACTTGACCGTTAAATCAAGATAGTGCCGTTATTGCTTTAATTATACTATCAACATCAATATTCATAATTGATAAATAGCCCAACCCTATATTTGCCATTCCCACCGTATATTTGTATGAAGACACAAGGATTATCCGAGGTCCAATAATTCCTGACCAAGGATCAAGATTGAGAGTTCCGTTTGTAAATGCGATCCTTCGATATTCGCTTAATGAAGACATATTGAATCGCTAAGCGGCAAAGGACAAGATATAGTCAATGTTTAAATTGACGTGCGGCCCTTTTATGCCGCATCCGTTCAGTTTTGAATCAAACACAATGGCAAATAAATGAAACAATTAAACAAAACCTCAAGCGGTCAATAAAAAATTATACAGCAAATAAGGAATATTAAACTTTTTATTAATTCTGGAGCATATCAAGTTTTTCTGCATATATTTAAATAGCAAAATGATATTAATGACGATGTAGGGATTTCATACAAACAAAACAAAAACAATATCAATTAAAAAGTCTACAGAGGACAGAAAACCCATATCAATTAGTGACAAATGCGAAGTAAAAACAAAACGGTACCTCTGTTAATGTTTTATTTAGAGCCCGGTCGGGCACGGTACGAAAGTTAACTTGGATTTTTAAAAGTTTGTTCAAAAGTTACGCTCGCGGTATCCCCCGTCCGTCTGGCCTCGCACCTGATAAAGTAATTTTACGATTCCCTAATTCATACTTTTGAGGAGGGTTTTAAAAAGCCAGAAGGTTTTCTGCCTCTGGACATAATTGGGATCGCGTTAAAACTTGACGACTTTTTAAATTTTTAATTTGGAGTACCGTGCCGTTCACCAATGGGGACACAATTTTGTTTTGTGATGGCTGTTGTGACAGATTTAAAGTGTAGCCCAATTGGAAGTTAGTATGGCTAAAATTTCACCTCCAGTAATTACTGGTCTTGAACAAGCATACATACAAGAACGACCACATAATGGCATCCAATTTCATGTACGTGTAAAGGGGGTCCCATTGTTACTCACAACAAAACCCGAGTACCTCGAACTTCTTGCTTTCAAAATAAGAACAAACGTGTCATCGACGAAATGACGCGTGTCGACCAATCGGGCGCGACGGCCGCAGACGATGGTGACGTCACTCTGCCACCGACCAATCCGAGTCGCCCGTCGCCTCCGGTCAACTTGGACTAATTGCCCATGTGTGCGATAACGCTAGTTTTGAGAGGAATCCGTGCGCGAGAGTCGACGGCCGACGCAGGCTCATATATTACAAAAGAACGAACTTGTACGGGCTGGTTTTGCTAAATAAATTGTAAATTGATGGAATTTAAACAAATTCTGCAAAGACATCTGGATGGGTTACATATGGGTGGACATATTTATGGCCCAAATTCAACTAACAAAGAAATTAGATGAGTCTAATTTTAGGTGTGACAATTTTAAAGAAATAATAATGACAGGGCATACAGTAACTCATTACATTAAAAATAAGGCCATTCTCTTGTTTAAATAACAGAAACAGAGCATTCTAAAACAAAAAATACAGTCACCCGAAAAACCGCACTATGAGAGTAATTGGCGGTCTAAAATTACAAATTCACTGGTCATTCCATTGTGAGTTAAGTAAAGCATGGGAAAGAACATAAGATGCTTACACTTTTGCTTATAATTTTTAATTAATACACCTAACTGTTGGATAGTGGGAATCAAATCTAGAAACAATGGAAAAGGCATGTGTATTCAGAAAACAGTTTCTAATGTTTAATGTGACTATTCTTAATTGGCATATAAAATTATTTTAACTATTCCAACACTATTTTATCAATCTCAATATTATCATCCTTAAAGTAGCCAATGATATTGAAGGAAATAGTAATATTGTCCACAAAATAGTTTGTTGCATTTATGATCTTGAAGGTAGTAAAAGCAAAGACTGCTTTGCAACTAATAAATTAATTATAGCTTGCAACTTCTAACAATGTTACTGCTGACCTTAGTTCTTGGACTAAGGTTACAACAGGTGATATATGATAACTGAGACAGTGCAAGTGGCTAGAATTTGCATTGCAAATTAATTTTCCATAAAACATATTCTTTCTTGACAAATTGGAATCAATGATGGATTTCATTTTTGCCACAACGGTCATAAATATTCATTGCCAATTTTTTGAAATTATAACAATTTTACTGGTTTCCTCTACATGACTTATATTATCATTCTGAACTCCACTTACAAATTGAAGCTTTTAAATTACAATACAAATTGAAGCTTTTAAATTTTCTGTATCAAACTGTCCAGTGCCCCCAACACGGGCAAGACTGGTATGAATATTTTAAAGGGGCTACTTAGTACTCTTTTCATGTTTCCCTTTCGGACATGTGATGACCACGGACGGCGTGTCAATATTGCCACAAGCTCCGGTATTAAGTAGCTCGTTGCCCGAATGAATAGAGTCTCGCCGGCACTGCCACATTGTGCATGTGGACTGTGTGTTTATTTAGATGATGTTTTTGTGGAGCGTTGGATGAAGTTTTGCATGGACACGGTATTAAAATATTTTGAGATTTGCAAATTTGACTGTGCCAAATTTTCAGATTTTCTTGGGATGAAAATACTTTTTTTTTTCTTTTGAATTTTTTCTTTTTTTGTTGTTTACTTTATAATAATTTACATTTCTTGAGAATCACCCAAATCGTCTTTAATATTTCATCCTAAGAGTTTTCCAAAAGTTACCTGAATTGGCAGCTCTAATAAATTCCAGTAGGAACATTTAGTAATTCAAGTTCTGCTGACTTACCTTGCGCGATGCGTACAGCTGGCATCTTGATTCTCATCTTGATTTGGTCACCTATTTTTAGATCTTCAATAACTTCTTTATCCTCGGAATTTTTTATCTTAATATCTTAGCTATCTCACGACAGTTCTTTAGCTCACTTCACATGTGCCGCCGTCGGTCCAGCGGCTTATCGTCCTATTTCTAAAACGTTATTGATAACGGAGGTCGTGTTATCACAAATCCCCCCTTGAATGTCCGACGGTAAACATCAATAGAACTTTTAGTCATCTTCTTAATTTCTTCATCGTTCACGAATCAAAATCCAACTATTTCTTATCTTACTTTTTCCTTTTCATGTTGTGCTGATTCAGTTCACACGTCAGTCGAATGTTTGCTCGCCAAAATCGACTGGTCATAAAGAGGGCCTTATCAACACTTGAATGAACGTCTCAGTGCCCTATCTAATCTATCCACACCTAGTGGCGATCCTGCGATTCGGTAAACGATTCATTTGGTCACACTTCATTAAATAGCATCTGTTTAAACTTCTTCACTTTTCAGTCCGAACAAACAAAAATTTCAGTCACTGTCCGATTTATTAAATTGTATTTATATTGTTCCGGTGAAAATTTTGCATTATCCCTCGAATAATTTAACAGCAAAAATAAAACAGAAATAAAATAATTTTGAAATTTTAACTGTTGTCTAGTGTTTACGATATATCGAAGTAGCGTCTCGCGATCGAGCACGTCGCGCGTGCAAAGCGGTGCGAGGCAGGTGCGCGGCCGGCCGCCCGCTCTCGCCCGATGTCCGAGAGCGTCTGTCCTGTGTCCCTTCGCGCGAGGGCTCCGCGGCCTCCGCATGTCCACAACTCGCGCTGTCTCGCTCGGCCGGCCGACGACGGCGCGTGCGAGTCCGCACGAAGTGGCCAGGGGTTACTCGCGGTCGCCACCGCCTCGGCTGATCGACAGAGACCGTGTCACGCGTGCTGTACCACCAGACGCGTGGGTGGGAGCGAGACGGGCATAAATCATAAGTGCCGTGCGTCGGTGTGCGTGCGCGGGTGGGGCGAAGATGCAGCGCGTACAAAAGAAAAGGGATAATATTTGCTTGCATATTTCATGACTCGATTAGGAGATGGAATTTTTAATTGAATGGACCCGAGCGCGGTCAGTCTACGTTTTCAAGGCGGTTTTAAAAATTAAGAACCTGTATAAAAGGGATTTATGAAGTTTTTATTTTGTTTTACTTAGTAGACGTATCTTTTATGATCCGCACAGTGAAAGGGCTTTGTAGGGCTTTGTAGGGCTTCATAAAATATTAAATAATGCATTTAGGATATCTAGAACCTACTTATTTCAAGAAAATATAATAAATAAATAAAAAAATTGCATTTTCTTTCATATTTAGTGAAAGTCCCGTAAAAGTAAGGCCTACGTTTTTTACGTTCTCGCCATTGAGTACCCGATATGTTGGCGTAGCAGGCCGCTACGTCCGCTACGCAGCTCGTAGCGCGCCAACATCGTAGCGTCATTGTAAAAATGAAGCAGTCGAAAATTGCGTAGCAAATTAGTTTACAGTAAAATTGTGAGAGAAACAAAAAACTTTTTACATAACAACATCAAACTTTCGTAACCAAAACAAGTGTCATTTTAAATCCTTCAAACTACTCCACATTCAATTCCTTATAAACTTTATTCGCTCAAATAAAAGACGAAGAACATAAAACTACATTACCGAAAAATTCAAGAAAGCGCAACACGTAAAGCTAGATCTTCACTCTCGCTGGCAAGTTTTCGCGGCACATTTTTTCCCTCGCCGCCGTTATTTTACTTAAGACGCCGACGAACTTATCTTGGTCGGTCCTTGACTTTAATAAGTTTTATGAGTGTCAGTCGGGACTTAACTGGCGCGAGAACGGGCGTCGAAAAAGAACTTTTTCATAATTGTTTCTCGACTCAGTCGCGAAGTTCGCGGGACTGTTCGATTATTGAAATTTCAAATTGTTCTAAGTGATTGATTGTTTATTGATTTCGTTATTTTTGTTGCTTTGTGGTAAATGTTTTTTGGAGGCGCTGTTTTTGTTTTTTTTATGTTTATTGGGGCTGATGGTTAAATAAGCGTTTAATGAATACTTGTTTGTTTGTTTGTTGTAAACGTATGAAGCTGTTAGATAGCCAGGTTAGATAGATAATGTACCTGTAGTCAAAAAATTAGGGCTAAAATAGATTTACAAAAAAATGATTTCCAATTGTTAAAACTATTTTCATGCATAAAATTCCAGTAACTCCACATTCTGAACCCGGCCTAAGATCCCCAATCGCTTGACCAAACACACCGTGATAGGCTGCACACAAACCTTTTAAAAACCGTGGTCACTAATGTCCAGCGGCATAAAACCTTCGCACTATACCCGTCCTTGTCTAATTGTCACATATGAACGGCGATAATAGAGACAACTAAAGGGTTGTACGTTTTCTCGAGTGGAAATCTGGATATAATGACCGATGTATGTCTATCTCGTTCACATGTAGGGGTGTGTGGGTGTGTGGAAAGGGATGGTAGTGTATACGCTTGTAGTTTGATTGTGTGGGGTGAGTTTTCACGTCGCTACTCGACGCTAGGCGGCGTGGAAAACCTTGTCGCGTTTGGTGAAAATTTTCTCGGTCTAAAATGTTCTCAAAAGTTTTTATATTACAAGTTTCTTTTATGAAAATTTATATTTTAAATTTGTATTTTTTTTTTCTGGAACGTGTGGTAGGGCGGTTTTTTTTTCTTTTGTTTTGAAGTCAAAGTTTTTTTTATTTCATTTTAAAATAACGCTCAAAGCTTCTAATGAATTAAAATGATACTTTTCAAGATTTTTATTGTTAACTTTAATTCGTTGATTCACTGTTATACAACCACCTCGGTTGTCAAAACTATTTTCTATTCAGAAACAAATCAAAGGTAGTTTTGTATTGAATGCATACATAACAATGTCATAACTTGTACCCTTGACTTTCATGTTTCAACAAAAGCCTTGGTTTTTTGTCATTCATAAAATGTGTTTTAGATTCCTGACACCGTTTCAAGTGCAATGTAAATGTCACGGATTCAGTGGATTGGGAAATGTTTCAATTGTTTTAACTAGATACAAATCATGTGAAAAGGATAAGCACTATCTTTATGATGATAAGTGACACTAAAACTTCTTTATTGTGGCTGTTATTGAAGAAAAAGACAAAGAAAAAAAATACATTTATTTAGCAAAGACTGAAATAATACGAGGGTCATGTTCAGTTTCTAGAAGGCGTTTTCAGGTTTTGACACGATTCTTACAGAAATAATCTTTCATTTTCATTCCAGGTGTCTAACAGGACTTTCACTATAGTAAAATTACTCGTATTTTTTAAATTTAATATGTTTGCCTGAATTTAATTAATTTAATTTTTAAATTTAATTGTACTAAATTATTTGACAACTGTATTAAATAAATACTAAATTATTTGACAACTGTATTATATAAATACTAAATTATTTGACAACTGTATTAAATAAATACTAAATTATTTGACGATTGTATTCTCGTCTATAAAATCTGCCTCATGATGTTATAGTTTTCTCCTCAGTAAAACGGAATTTCAAACCAGATGAAGTTCGGATGAAATACTGTGAATCATTTTATGTATAAGAGTAACCATGGAGTTTCATATCCATCCTTCGCCATACGAAACTACATTTTGGAAGGGGCAACTGGGATCAATTTTATTTTCTTGTAAATTAAGACAATCACAAATGCCTTTTATGTGCCTTGAAATACTGGACTTGGACTTTGATACTTTTGCTATCTTGCTCTTAGCATAGCACAATCAGCCCTTTTAATGTTCCCACTGCTGGGACACAGGCCTCCTCTCTGTGAGAGGGATTGGGCTGCAATCCACAACGCGTGCCTAGTCAGGGCTGGTGAATGTTACATGTCTTCGAATTTTCGGTTCTAGGACATGCCGGTTTCCTCACGATATTTTCCTTTATCGTTTTGAGAGCAGTGGTGATGAACTTATTTACATAAAGTAAAGCACCTGTCTGGGATTGAACCCATGACCTACAACTCATAAGTCAGAGCCGTTACCACTGGGCCGCCTTGCCATACTTGCTCTTAGCAGTCATAATATTCTAAAAGTTAAATCTCTTCTCAGGTCCCCCTTTTTTGCACCATAACTGGTACATTCTATAATTGAACGTTTCAACGGATACTTTTTTCTATCATCCTCTGAGACAGATGTGGGACAGGATATAGAAAATTGCTCAATTTGAGTCACGTAACGTTATACCGATGTATCGAGTTCTCGTATTTGTTGACACGACATTTTTTCTAAGATAGAATGGTGCATGTGATTTTGGCATTGCACCGTTTGTTATTCTGATCAACTTGAGTCTTAGCAAAAAGAAGGATATATAGGACTACGGTAGCACTTGTAGGGGAGGTCTGGTAAATTCAGTTCTCAAAATATATTGTGATAATCCAGGATCATTACTGATATTTTGAATACTTTCAATTCGTTTGGGGTGGAACAGTGCATTTACTTAAGATCAAAATTAACGCTCCTTTCCAAGTCTGCGAACGAATAACAAAATGATTGTATTTTAGGTAATTAAAACACCTGTAGTATTTTTATTTCAATAAGAAGACTGAAACTTCTTCTAAGTCGAACAACTAAAATAAAAGGCAACAGCATTGACCCAAACTAACTTTCGTTCCAAATTGGAACACCTCTAGAATTCTAAAAACTTTGCAATGAAAGTTGAGTCTCGAAATAGCTAAAACTTGTACTGAAACAAACTACAAAGAATTGAAATGGTATTTATTGATATCTAAGGACCTTAATGCTACTTTAAAAAGTGAGTGTATAATATTCGGCATAGTTGAATAGAGCCAAAAATTATGAGTCCAATCGGACATTTAAATAAAGTGACGTCATGAAACTCATAACTAATGAATAATTTATTTATGTGTATTTATGAACTATAAAAGTTTATATTTTTACCCATCATTTACTAAATACTCAATGAATAACGTTAGTCTGAAAAAATACACCAAATAATAATCCTAAGATTGTCATAAATTATCATTTCATTGCAGCCCTCTTTGGGGGCCCAGTACTGAAATAGATTGGTGTTGGGTCCCTTTCAAGGACATGGTTTTGAAACACGTGTGGTAGACAGTTAATGTTACCATTTCTTTGAAGATTTTGGTTAGACTTTGCTTATGTTGAGTAAAGGGATTTTTGTTCATAATACTTCATAATATTATCAAAGTAATTAACATAAGTACAACAGTAATTAACTATAAAAATCATGAACTAAGTTGGATTTTGGGAACTTATAAATATCGAATTCCAAATCATAAGTGGATTTTTTAGAAGTGCTTCGAAGGGCTAGAAAAAAGTGGCGGATTGTGTTTTAATTGTTTTCTAATCATGTATTAGACCATACTTTGAAATGTTGTTATTACACTTAAACTGTACCTAACTACTCCTATTCAAATGAAACAAAGAGTCACCTAGTTAATGTGGTGAACAAAAAGAAACTCCCTCATTCAAAGAGATACATTTAAAATTATTTATTTGTTTAGCTTGTCATGACTTAGTCTCAGAACCATGACCGTCTCATTGAAAGTATGAACCACGACCCACCCTAATACCAGACTATTTCTGTCCTGGGCAAGCAACAACCCACTTATTGGGCGCACCTCTAATTTTAGCATTTATGGGCAGACATTTATTTTTAAATGGCTCTTTTTATGATGATCTTCCTTCAAGGTGTGAAGTCCGAACGCTGAGTAGTGTCTATTTCTCTGTAGGGCTTGGAGATCTCTTGAAGTAATGAGGGTATAAACCCCGGAGGATGGAGGAGGAACGCTTTGCGTTTGCGCTCTGTCCGTTTTTGAAATTTGGGTTGGACTAGGGATTCTTATGGATTAACTTCAGTTTAGCTTATTAGATTACGTTTTAGTGGTTCGTAAAGTTACTAACGTAAGCGTAATCATTAAAACAACTATCACATAACATTATATTTTTATATTGGACAAAATATATTACTTACGAGTTTGTTTTCTCGAAATGTAACTTTTTTCGGTAACACTTCAATTTATCGAGGTCTTTTTTATTATGGAAAATGTAATTTAAAAAAATCTCTATAAAACTCAGCCTTCGACTGTGTCTTACGTGGATAAAATACTTTTTGTGAAGTAGCTAACCCTTTTTTTTTTTTTTTTTTTTTTTTTGAGGGTGGGAAATTATCAAATAACTTCTCCCGCTCTGGGTGGAGCGGGAGGGCGTGTCAGACTTTTACTGACTAAAACCCACCCGTGTTCCTTCCGTTGCCTGTGTGCCGAGGTCGCGATATCCCTTTCAGACAAACCCGCAACCCCGGCAGGCATTGGCCCTTCCGGACCCAAGTAGCTAACCCTAAGGGCCATATCACACTAGCGATTTGCGACCGTATTTCCAGGGAGGCGATTGTTTTACGAGCACGCCTCGTGTGCGCAACGATTTCGCCACGTTTGCCGAACGAGAGCGATTGACCTGAGTGCACAAGAGAGAGCGAGACAAGCGGGTGTACAATATTGTGAAAACGTGGCGAACACATCGCGTGTTTGCGGCTAGCTCGCTTCGCACCCGCAGGGACCACGTTCACAAATCGCTTTGCTGGAAACACGCTCACAAATCGCTAGTGTGATATGGCCTTAAACCGCGCACAAAACATACAAAACGTCTTCACCTCTACAAAATATAAGACATAGGACATTATCAGTGATTTAGGGACAACACTGTGTTATATCGTTGTTTATGAACGATGTTAGGCGCTAATTAGGATGAATGTGTACCTCGAGGTGGGAACGCGCCTACGATACACCTAATCAAGTGCCGAGCCAAATAAGTCAACGGGTTTTTGTGGTAGTGATGTGCTGATATCTGTTGATGAATTAAATTATCGATATGCCGAAATAGCTTCCGTGTTTTCTAGCTAATCAGAAAGTGGTTTTGTTGAAGTATTTCTCTATATGTGTCAATATGTAAAAACCAAGAAAAGAAAAAAAAAAATTTTTTTGCACTGCAAGCAAATATCTTTTTGTTGGTAAGTTATAGTTAATATTTTCAAATAATCTAAATGGTTATTCATACTTTCTTCAGTAATAAAGACATAACTACTTACAAAATACGTGTGGAGTAAGCCACTGGGGTTCATAAAATTCTTCCAACTAATATGTAGAGCCCATGCAGTGCTTAAAAATTGATGAAGTTTCGTAGCATACACATTTATTATAGTAAACTCTTTCTTCAGTCGCACGCCGTTATCGTTATCGATAAACCTTTATCCCACCACTAAACCTCGGTGCACTATCTAAAGTCAGTAGCTAGCACTAAATGCAGGCCCGCCAACGTAACAATAAATTGAGAGGAGGCTTCAAATTTATTCGGAGAGTTGCCGCGATGACCTTTGTGCTCACACAATTGTAATTAGCTACCATGTTTCAAATTAGCGACGGTGTCACTGTGAAATGACACCATGATGAAAGGATGTGACGAAATTGTAGGGTTTCGAAGGATATATTCTAAAGCTTAAATCATCATCATCATTCTCTTGGCCTTATACCAATTGATTTGGAGTCGGTGCTACAAGTCCTTTCTTCCATACTTCTCTATTAGTCGTCATTTCGGTAGTCACCCCCTTTCTAGCCATATCATCTTCCACACAGTCCATCCATCGTTTTTTTGATCTTCCCCTACTCTTATAGCCATCCACATTCATACTCAAAACTTTCCCCACGACATTTTCCTCACTCCTCCGCATTTTCAAAGCTTAGCTTAAATTAAATCAATCTGCCTAGCCTTTTCCCAACTATATTGGGGTCGGCTTCCAGTCTAACCGGATACAGCTGAATACCAGTATTTTACATGGAGCGACTGCCTATCTAACCTCCACAACCCAGTAACTGGGTAATATGATACCCTTTAGTAAGACTGGTTGTCAGACTTTCGGGCTTCTGACGACCCGTAACGATTGCCAAAGATCCACGAATGACCGCCGGGACCAACGACTTAACGTGCTTTCCGAGGCACGGAGGAGTCTCGGTATGTAAAGGTGATCACCCTTCCACGGACCTACCCCGGCAAGCGTAGCTTAACCTGATAGATCGACCCGTGCGGATGTTATTGCTTACCATCAGGTGAAGGTTTAGCTTAAATCTCATGTGAAAATGACTTATTTTGTACTCTGTTATACACTAGAATCATAAGATTAAACGATTCATTCAAATTCAAATTCAAAAAAAATCAAAATATTTTTATTTCACATAAACCTACAAGGTCACTTATGAAACGTCAGAAGCTAGGTGCACGGTTCCAATTGGTCGTTTCCTATGGAGAAGAGCCGGCAAGAAACTCCACGGTTACTCTTTTAAAAGTAAATGGTTTTTACAATGTTTCCAAGTTACAGTGTTAAAAGGTATGAGAGGACAGTGTAGGCCCATCAACAAGTACCAGGTACCTACTTAGCAAAATATTAAATGGTCCACCGATCTACAGTCTGTTATGTCTACAACGTTCTCTCATTCACAAAATTTAAAAGAAAATAAGCTTTGTTACTTAACATCTTTCAGCATCTGCCTATGTGCATCTATTGTGAGCTTTTCCAATAGAAGCAGAGAGAGCGTTATTCAAATAGATCAATAGCAATTCTTGACCTTGAGAAACATACGCTGATACAACATTTAGACCGATTTATCGAAGAGAGATACGACAGGATTTTCCTCATCAAAATCCAGCTTAACACAGTTCAGTTTTTTTGCTATTATAAAACTCATTTACCAGAAGCGGATTTCTGCTCTCCGTTATTTCTAGAATTCTAGTAGTTAGATTTATATTGTATTTCCTATTTCAATAAGTTCCTAACAATTCCGAAAGTCAGAGGTTATCTGGAATCAAATGTCACCCGTGGCTTTAGAGTCAATACATAGCTATAGATTGAATATTTTAGCTTCAACTTTATGATTAAATCAGCGATATTTTATGTGGTATTTATGAAATTATAGTTTTCAGTCGACTAAGGTCATCCCATCTCTTGTTTGTCGTAAATTACTTGACACATACTTAAAATACAGTAATTTAAAGACGAAAAGGTCAGACAACAAGTTTATTTTGAAAAAAGGATGAAATAGAGATAATAGTTCAACAGTTTAGTGAGTCGCAGATTGGCGAGCAAAAGGTCCTAACTTCGAGCTCCACTTGCTACAGTTTTGACATACCTAGGCTCACTCCCAACACCAGCATAATGATCAATGATGATTGAGTTTAACACTACTTGTAAATTGCTTTAAAACCCACGTTACTAAATATTATACTTACTCAAGATTATATCATGTAGGTAGCCATAATCCATAGACACTTTGTATAATCTCACACTACTCACATAATATAATTTGACATATAGATACCCATTTAGTTCAAGGTTCTATTGCGATGCACCTGGTGACAGGTTGATAATTGCTAACCTCTTTGGCAGAGGTTAACTATACTGTTATTAGCGTTTAATTGATGACTGCAATAAAACAAACAAACTTAGTTTTAATCCGTTTAAATGTCAGTCGCATAATTAGGGTTGGAAAAAGTTCATGTTTGTTTACGAAAACGACATGGTAGACTTGAAAGCAGTATAATAATGCTTTCTGGTCGAACATCGTTTAACTCAAACACATATGACATAAAAACAATGGTTTTGACTCCAATATCAATGGCATGCGACATATAAAAAAAAAAAAATTGTACTGAAATCACACATACAGAGTTTTAGTGAAATTTCTCATATGCCTCGTGATTATATAGATTTGACATTTTATTAGTAGGTACCTAAAAATCTAAAGAAAAACTCTTGGT
Source organism: Agrochola circellaris (assembly GCA_914767755.1). NCBI lineage: Eukaryota > Metazoa > Arthropoda > Insecta > Lepidoptera > Noctuidae > Agrochola > Agrochola circellaris. Next base: position 6,060,644 of record OU611853.1, read on the forward strand.
TTGTAGTTTCATAATTCATATCACAGGCTACTTCACAGATCTTGTTTTTCAAAAACATTACGGTTTTTTTGCGTAGGTTTTGTGACTGCCCTGTAAACGCACGCTATAAGAATAAAATGTAGGGCAAGGCTTGTATAAGAAAAAGTCATTAGCCTAATAATCTCCAACTAACCAACCCATGATGTAAGCTATGCAAAGCAAACGTACTCACACCCACGCCGCGAGCTGAGGAATATTCTCACAGCGTTACTCATCAGTTAGTTGCAACACGCAATAACTTCAGATTGTTAATAAGGAGCTAGCTGTATGAACAGATTTTGTATGAAATCTGAATAACACAAATAATAAGGAAGGCTGTTTGTATGTATGTTAAATAAGGTAACATATTGTTCTTCTTCTTCTTGTCGAGTCGATGGTCAAGGTAAAAATATTTTATTATGTTAGATCAGTAGGGCCCAGTAGGTGGCCACGCCAATCGCGGCATCAGTGGCGTTTTTTTAGGTCCTCAGAAGTGCAGGTGTATGGGAACTTTGGGGCCGGATAACATATTGTATTATTGAAATAGTAAAAAGAAACAATGATTTTACTATTTCAATTTTTTTACAATTTCTTCTTTAGGATAAAGAGGAGCATAAGTGAGCGGCTAAATAATAACAGCCGCACGGATCGATCCATCAGGTTAAGCTACGCTTGTCGGGGTTGGTCTGTGGATGGGTGACCATCTTTACATACCGAAACTCCTCCGTACCTCGGAAAGCATGTTAAGCCGTTGGTCCCGGCTGTCATTCGTGCATCTTTGACAGTCGTTACGGGCCGTCAGAAGCCCGAAAGTCTGACAACCAGTCTTACCAAGGGGTATCGTATTACCCTGTTACTGGGTTGTGGAGGTCAGATAGGCAGCCGCTCCATGTAAAATACTGGTATTCAGCTGTATCCGGTTAGACTGGAAGCCGATCCCAATATAGTCGGGAAAAGGCTAGGCAGATTGATTGAGGATAAAATGGAGAGGAAAAAAGAAGATCAAGATACCATAAATGAGGATTTCAACACCCCAGCAGATAGACAAGTGACCTAGACAACCTCTTATAGTTGGATGCGTGAAAGGCTGAAGAGAAGTTAAAATCTATGCGATAGCATTTTCCAGCAGTAAGTTGTGGTTAATATAGATGATGTACACAAAAAGAAATACCTACTATAAATAGGCTTTTTCTATAACTTCCGTCGATAGCTTCCGTGCCTTTTTTTTTATTGTTATGAATCACAATATAATAACAATCAAGGTCTTTCCGAGTACTGAATATCGTGATACAATATCATAACAGTTTTTAAGAGTCATGGTCTTCTTTCGTTATTAATAATACTATCATACCATTATTTTTTAATAATTCTGTATAATTTTTATAATTTTCTTCAAGGTTAACTTGAAGTATGATGTACAGAAGGAAGTATTTATGAGTGCCCTTATTTTTCTAACCAGCACTATCCGCTTTTGTAACTAAGTTTCCTCTTATCCTGGCAGTGTTTCTTGAACCTGTATTAAATTAGTATTAGAATATACAAGTAACAGTATTATATCTCGTCAGTGACCTTGAAATAATTACCTACGGCGGCTCGGTAGATAAACCTTCCGCGTCCGTGCGTAACTGCTGCGCATTCGATGCTATTGCGTACTGATATACACTGAGATGTCGAAGCGCATCGTTTCGGCCCTTTTCTATGAAGATAGAATACTGTACTTATTTATACTGTGGTGCAGGTACTATAAGATCAAAACAAATAATTTTGACATGCATTGTGCATTGCGTGTTCACTCTAAATTGTATAATTTTAACAAAGTGCAAGTACCCACGTAAATAAGCTCAAATTACTACAAAACTTTTGCTAAAACTTCGTGAATTTCTCCTTAACATAACTGCAATATTTTCTGTAGATCCCGAAGATGATAGGGACTGCTTGACGACTCAGTATCCTCCATATGTCCAAAAGTCTCAATCAATCTGCCTAGCCTTTTCCCAGCTATATTGGGGTCGGCTTCCATTCTAACTGGATGCAGCTGGATACCAGTATTTTACATGGAGCGACTGTCTTTCTGATCTCCACAACCCAATCACTGAGTATTATGATACCCCTTGGTAAGACTGGTTGTCAGACTTTACATTGAGATATATCTATAAGTACTATCAATCATTAAATACATAAATGAAGTACTTCATATTGGGAAAGTGGACTTCTGAATCGAACTTGCATCATGTAAACACTACGTAATGTCAACAGACAAACCCATACACAAATCTAGTACGTACACTTAAGTTCCTACAAATGTATACCCTCTGAACAATAATTTATGTGAGTATTAATACCATCAGTATTGTCTGCAACTCCACCATCTTGCATCGATGACTTACTATTGAATTTAGGAATTTGATATTCAAAGACCCGTCTGAACTTTGAGGAGCCTGATAGGAATCAGGCTACTGCCTGGTCTGACTTTTAATTGGGAAATATTAAACATATCTTCAATAACTTATTGACCTTCTAATGATGTACACTTTTTTATGTGTTACATCTGTCTTCTGGTTTTCCTGTAATCTAGGAACATCTAAAGGGAAGTGTGTAACAGGAAACCGAGGAATCGCACACCATTTGATTTGACCAATGAGCGCGCGCGGTGCTGGAATTGGCTGTCAGATGGTACCAACTCATTTTCCGAGAGGTTTTTACCTGTCAGCCAAGATGTCAGATATTACACATCATATGCGACAACTGTAAGGCTCGCTCGTTTTTTTTAAAATAATTGAGCCTCTTTTAACATTCTGGCCTTCTCACAGTTGGTTGCAATAACTAAGCTAGGGTACCCCGACCAAACGAGTTAGGTTAGGTTGGAACTGTGATCAAACACACCCGAGCAGAATTGGTCGCATTAACTAAGCTAGGGTACCCTCACCAAACGGGTACAGTTAGGTTGGAACTGCGACCCAACCACCCACGAGCGGAATTGGTCGCGGTAACTAAGCTAGGGCACCCGGGCCAAACGGGTAAGGTTAGGTTGGAACTGTGACCAAACACACCCGAGCAGAATTGGTCGCAGTAAGTAAGCACCCCAATCAAATAAGTTAGGTTAGGTTAGATCTATGACCAATCGCGTTACATCCAGTTAGGTCGCAGTTACTTAGCTATTAACGGCCGAACCCAATAACTGTCAATAAGCTATGTCTCACCAGTTTTGGCACACTGGAGATAGCAAAACCTATCTATCTATGGTTTTAACGTCCCAATAATCTGTCAGAGAATAGGAGTCCTATGGCATGTGACACAATGACATAAAATTATACTGTTTATCATCAATAGCAATTTGTCTTTTAAATACAATAGGTTATTGGGTTCGGCCGTTAGTGTTTTTAGGATTCCAAAATCGAAATTATTTGTGGTTATTAAAAAGAGGTGGAAGCATCATATTAGAGTGTTCCAAAATATTATTAAGGGGAAAGCGTCAGGGTAGCCCGCGAAGTTCAAATTTAATTACGTTTTTTGCTATTTGCAGGTCAGTATCAGATTGTATGTTGATCTAAATATGATTCGCGGCCGTATCAAATGTTTATTTATAGAATCATAATCTTAAAAATCATCAATATTATAATAACTCTCTAAGTTCATGTAATCCTATTGAATGACTATTTCATGAAATCATGACATTTGAGGATTACGCTAACTTAAGGAGTTGTATTGCTGATCTTAATGATTATAATTCTGTAAAGCCATATGTGTTACGGTCGGGAATCATATTTTAATCAAGATACAACCTGACACTGACCTGCAAATTGCAAAAAACGTAAGATAATTTGAATTTCGCGGGCTACCTTGCCGCATCCCTCTCAAGAAAGCCAAATGGGAATTACTAGAGGTATGATTAAATACATGCCCTTTAAATTTTGATATGTTTAGCCAAGTTTCAATAGGGCATTAGTTAATAAGTTCGTTCATGTCAAACAAGCTTACTTAAGGTCTCGAGATCAATTATAATTTTATTAGTATGCAAAAGCTTCTAAGATGATATAATTTATTAGGTAAACTTAAGTGCGTATTGCTACGTATTTCACCACTAAATATTATGATGAAGTTTATAGATTCGATTTATTTATTTATAGAACAATAATTGCTTGCTGCACTTACAGTAAAAACCAAAGCGCGCAGCAAGCCAACAACAACATTTAGGAAAAAAACTTCATGCAAACATTTAACATGAATTGGTAATTGATTGGTAGGTTTATAAAATTACTAAGAAAACCGTTAGTAAGAGGACATGCTGGTCGTTTTTATTACCGAAAGGGTTAGCACACGTTCGCAAAGACGTAAAAATATCGCGGCGGGATTTTATCGCGCACTGAATTTTCAACTCTCAGTGTTGAGCTGAGAATTAAGGAGGTGAGGAGCTCGTGGCTAAGTAATAATAGCCGCACGGGTCAATCCATCAGGTTATGTCACGCTTTCCGGGGTTGGTCGGTGGATGGGTGACCATCTTTACATACCAAGACTCCGTGCCTCGGAAAGCATGTTAAGCCGTTGGTCCCGGCTGTCATTCGTGGATCTTTGACAGTCGGTACGGGTCGTCAGAAGCCCTAAAGTCTGACAACCAGTCTTACCAACGGGTATCGTGTTAGCCAGTAACTGGGTTGTGAAGGTCAGAAAGGCACTTGCTCCATGTAAAATACTGGTATTCAGCTGCATCCGATTAGACTGGAAGCCGACCCCAACATAGTTGGGAAAAGGCTAGGCAGATGGATGGTGTTGAGCTGAGAATTAAGAATCCAACAGAGTACATTCCAGTGCGATGAAAATCCAGTGCTCGAAAAAAAATCGCTGCCGGAAAAAATCGCCCGTGCTGGACTAACAAAGCTACAATATCATTTTGTACTTTTGTGCTCTTTTTCGTCTCAATCAAAGCATGCATATGTCTGAAAAAAAACCAGTGTAATCGCTCTAATCAGATCTGAACCAAATACTAGCACTACGTTTGCAGGTATCAAAAACATTTTTTTCAATATATATTTCGCTTATCAGGCAGGCTACTCGTAAAAACAAAAGCCCCGTTAGACAATAGCAGGGGTCGCCAACAATCGGTGGGCCCGTGCCACATTGTGTGGGCGATAGCCTCGGACCGATAACATCGCTACCCTTTACTTTTTAATGCTTTATTTTTTTTAATATATGGTGTTTTGAAGTCAGAGTCCAGAGTATTGAGGTTTTATTGTCGATCATCGCTGTTATGTAGGACAAACTACTCAGGTTTTCTGAGGTTGTGGACTTGTGAGGTACCTACTAGAGATTTTGAATGGTTTGGACTGATTAGAGTTTCTGGTCAGGTTTTATAAGGTTACTTAATTCGAAGTTAATTTGATTACTTATTTGTTATAAAATAATGCTGTTTGTTTAAAGAAATAAGTGATGAAAAATGTTAAGTAGTAACTCTGGATCTTCTTTTTTCAGTATGTACTATCACTATTTATCTACTAATAAATGCGGGTGCCTATTTTGTACCCACGTCTAAAGTGTAAATCAGGGCAAAAGTTGTACCTAAGACTTTTTCCAAGTCTGTTTATAAAAACCTTCACCTTGAAGAATATTGTTATATGGAACAATACTTGAAGACTATTATTAAGGTAGATCTATAGCGCTCATCAGTTTTTATAAGTTAATAAAAAACTACTTTGAATAAATCGTTCTAAGGTCACCATGAAAATATCGTTATAGCAGAACTTAACTTCTGCGATGTGCTGTTGACAACTTAGCTTCTTGTAATACAAGGTCAAATTAAGTTACCAAGCGAAACTCCGCAGACATGTTGGGTATATCGATATCTAAACACGACAAAAGAAAAACTAAAAAGTTTTGATGATTTTATTTTGGGGTCAATGACCGCTGGTAGTGTGAGTCGATAAAATCTATTTTATCGTTGTTTTTTGAAGTTTACACAAAAAAAACTGATATTTTAAGTGACTATACTACCGGCTTTTGATGACCCCCAAAGAAAACAACATCGAATTTATTTACTTTTTGGTAAATCTTATCATGTTATGTTATCAATACCTATCATGTCTACGGAGTTTCACTAGCAAATTTAATTGAACCCTGTATTTTGAAAATATTTAATAATAAAAATAAAAAACTGTACCATGAATGAATAAATCATGAATAGTCAAAAAATATTACCTTAACAATCATAGGTATGGTAAATATGCATTTTTATGTAATTATGTATGATAGGTACCTACTCTAATGGTGATCCATTAAGCAAGGTATTTTTTACCTACTAATAATTATTTTTCGCTTTTACTTCTACTAAAACAAAAAATAAAAGACACTTAACCTTAATGGTCTCCAAACAATTTATAATTCGAATTTTGAAATCATTATTTTTTAATCTAATCACGAAATCAGCGTACCCTCATTGGTGGGTGGTAGTGGCAGGCACGAGGTATTGACCGCTGCCTACCGCCCTCTGACGGGTCACTTCACCAGTGTAATACAGCCTTTTGAATTACCAATACGTTTTGTTTAAAAAATCGGACTGTTTTTATTAAGAATTGTTTTTGAATTTTTAAGTAGACGTCAGAAATACAGGTGAAAGGTCATTGTTGTTTGTTTCGCTTTGTTTTTTTTTTCAATATTACGTTTGTTATTTGAGTTAAAAGTATGCAATATTAAGCCGTGAACAAATTAGATGCGAAATCGATTCACCAATTATAATAACCTAGCTGCGCCCCGCGGTTTCACCCGTATAAGTCTCGATCCCGTGGGAATATCGAGATAAAAAGTATACAATGTCCTCATCCAGGTCATGGTCTACCCATGTGCCAAATTACATCCAAATCCGTTCAGCCGTTTTAGCGTGAAAGCGTAACAAACAAACTCACATTCGCAGCTCTACTCCACATAAATCTATGAGCAGCGATTTACTTATCAATTTGCTCGAGAAGGATGAACATCGAAAGCAATAACCCAAAATCTAATTTAATTATTTTTAATGTGGGTACAAACATATGCTTGGAAAAATCTCCTTGACAACGAAAGCATTCCTACTGTTGTCCAATCTATACTTACTTAAATTATTGCCATGGCTAGTGGCACCCTAAAAATGTGAAGATTGTGGCGTATGGCACTAACTGGCACGGTATATTGACCGGCTAAAAGTCCACGGTCGTCAGGGGTGAGCGGACATTTGCATCGATTGGGCAGGTGTATTGGGAATAATTAAATATTTGTTTTTGAGTACAAAACAAAAGTCAGGAGAACAGTCCTGTGACTCACATGTAACTTCGGGTTAGTGAGTGTTTATAAATCAAAAGTCTTTTATTCAAATTAGGCTTAGGCATTTTTTAAACGTCAAAATTACATAAGATCAACCCCCCAAAACGCCCGCCCTTCACCACTTCCTAGTGCTTAAGCTGAGAAGAAGTGGCGCAACAAACTCCCCGGCAGCACATTAGCTATCTGTTATGTTATAAGAACTTGATTCTAAATGATGGTATGCAAAGTATGTGTAAATGACTTTTGATTTCGTCAACTCAAATGTATAAAAAAAAAAAAACAATTACTGGTGGAAGCGCCGTAGTATATATTAGCGCCAAGATGAATGCTATTGCTCGTTCTCCTGAAATATCTACTGAAGTATTTATACCTTGGAAATCCACATTTGTCCCATAATTGCTTTAATTTTCCAAGTCTCTCACGCTCTTATGGCGAGACTTTCGAATATTTGTTTTGTTGAGCCTAGGTTTTCTTAAAGTAAGATTGCTTGATTCCTGTAAAATTCCTGTATCTCCCATATTTTAATATTCCGACCATTTACTCAGCGCACTATAACCACAGATAATTAAACCACGGAAACAAAGCTTCGAACTGTCAAACAAAAAACATCAGTAGTCGTTAAAACCAGTCAGTGAATGTCAATCACATATAACCTACACCTCTGACCCATGGTCAAGTTCGGTTCCTAATTCATTCTTGATGACGAGGGTCAAGGGAACGTCGTATAGAGCCTAGAATTTACATACAAAGTCTTGAATAATAGCTGGCCGTTCAATGGGGTCACTGTTTTTGTCCGCATGTGTACTTATAAGTGATTGTTTGGTAGTCTTTATTATGAAGGTGATAAGGTTGATGATTGAATGGTTGGTCTTGTATAGGATGGTTAACTTCGTTAGGTTGGTTTTTAAAACCAGAAGTTTGTGGTAGGTTATGTAATGTTTTATTTTTTTACTTAGTTTTTTATTGTATTTCTTTACTAGAAACAAAAGCTTGACGACTACCAGTCATTATCGCTAAAGTGGACTAAATCTCAGGTAAAATATTATCAATTGTTTAGGTAGATCTGTTACCGTGAGGGTGTCGTTAGGTATCGTACTAAGAGTCTATGTATGTGGTCATTTTCAGGAAAAAAAATTTTCAATGCGGAATTTTACCTCGTTATTACATCTGGCGCGAGCGGCCGTCGTTTAGCGGATGTATACAAGACATAAATTATGACCCCTGTTGAAAATTTGCCCATTTTTAATGAATTTGGGGTAATTTTGGTACAAAAAATGTAAAAAAATAGCAATAACTTTTTTATAATTAGATTTTTTATTACTTTTAGGTAATGTTATTGCAGTACCTATGGCCTCCTTTCGGATTGGACAGTTTTTGTAAAACATATTGTATAGAAACTGCACTTCAAAGCACTACAGCCCCGGCAGTTGAGAGAATGCGATCCTGACAATTTGTAGTAGTAAATTATGGATGAAATTCGCACAACAACATATTCTTTAGTATGAAACTGACAGGTGTCAAGAACGCATTATCTCGACGGCCGGACTGTACATTAGGTATATCAATAGCTTCTTTTTTATTTTCGTTGAATACAAATTAGACGTACTATAAATACTTTGTAGTCTATAGATTCGTTTGCTTTCGATCTCAGTTCTCTAGTCTCGATTTAAAAAGCTTCAAGATTTCTCCAACACAAAGGAACGATAGCGACATTACAATTATCTACATACCTACGTATCTATTTAAAACTTGGCACTTCCATTCACAGCTGTCTATCGAGTCACACACACCATCGCAACTCGATACCATGTTATCTCAAGATCTGCATCGATACAACAATCGATTCTCGAATATCTTATTATCATACAAAATAAGCCCCATACACAGAACAGACGAAATTAAAATGACAATTACATCCCGATTCGGATTTGAATGACTTGAACAGCATTATTAGCGTTAAGAGCCCCTTTTGTTGTCCTAGTTGGGTAAAGTAAATATTTTGACAAAAGTCCGTTGCGCTATATTGAGTTACTTAAAGGACAATTGCCACATCACTAGTAACAAATGGGCCACTGAAAAAATATAGAAAAAAAGGGAGTGAGAAGTGCCAATCTTTTTTTTTTTGGTCGTTCGTAATGATGACGTCGATGTACGTTTGGACCTTCGTTTGAAACACTTGATCGACTGCCAAAGCGTCAATTGCAATGAGTTTTACAAACAAGAGAAAGTGTCATAAAAATTGCAAGTGACCACAAAATTATGGACACCATTTTAAACTGACCCCTCATCATTAATATTAATCAATTCACTGCCAAAGCTTGACGGGTCTTGGTAAAATTGACGGTGCACTGGCATTACCAAACCTTTGGGCTGTCGAAATTGGGGATTCCACATGCAGCCATGTAATATGAGTGCATGTCGCGTGTCTGTCTGTCCGCCAAAACTTGGAAACAAATGACAGCTACACACACTAATGACAGCTTCTTTAGAAAAGATAAGTTTCTTCGTGGATACTAACCTAATAAACTATCATGGTATCACTTTTATCTTTGGTGCAAAGAAAAGATGAAAAGATATCCACGATTATCAAGGATTGCAAGGAGTTTTGTCCAGTTAAAATAAAAAAAGTAAAACAATGGCTACGCGGGCTGAATCGCAATGACTGGCTGGTGTGGGCCGCCATGTGGGTTGGAGGTCATGTACGTTTTAAATTTAAATTTTGTATTTGGAATCCCTTTTCATAGAGTTTCGTAATCATTCGCTGTATTGACTGTTGGTTGGCTTGTCGATGCCTCCAAATTAAGAAACAAAAAGTATTACTTGCAAGTGTTGTTAGATATCACAAAAAACAAAATTAACAAAAAAAAAATTATTATCCAAAAATAAAGACCAAGTTTGTATCGTTTTTAAATGACCGAAGGGCTAATTATCATCATCTTTTTTCCGTTCAATATTTTTTATTCTCATTGTAATTTTCAAGTAATTTTTATTATCTGTTACTCTTTTCAATATAAACGCTTAATTAATATCCGCTTAAAAAGCTATACAAACCACCTTTTATTTCAACAATGAACCAAACGTCTTTATATTGTACAATAACTTTACTTGCCCAGTGTGTTATTGAGAGAAAATAAAGAAATAAAATGGATTCAATAATGACATGTGAGCGTAAGTTCGTTTGTGTCAAACAATAATGGCAACAATCCCACTTTCGCGGTTCAACCAAATGTTATCGTGCGGTCATGCCATGGAGACTTCCAAAAAATTTGTGCTTCTAAAACTTTTTGTACAAACTTTGGTAAGCCGGTTCTCGTAAATGAAATCGACACTACTAAATAAAAAAAACAATTTGCCTAGCCTTTTCCCAAGTATGTTGGGGTCGGCTTCCAGACTAACCGAATGCAACTGAATACCAGTATTTTACATAGAACGACTGCCTATCTGACCTCCACGACTCAGTTACTGGGTAACACGATACCCCTTGTTAAGACTGGTTGTCAGACTTTCGGGCTTCTGACTACCCGTAACGACTGTCAAAGATCCAACAATGACAGCCGGGACCAACGGCTTAACGCGCTCTCCTAGGCACGGAGGGGTCGGAGTATGTTAAGAGAGAAGATATGGTCACCCATCCACGGAATGACCGCGGCGAGCGTAGTTTAACCCGATCGATCGATCCGTGCGGCTGTTATTACTTAGCCACAAGCCAGTACTACTAACTTACCACGTGAAAATGTGGGAATTCATTAAACTCACCTTGTAAACGTTTTCTGTTAGGCATAGTTACACCAAAGGACCTTGATAAAGCCTTCTCAAATTTCGCAAATTATTTATTACCTCTCCAACTATATTCAGATCTTCTAACCCAAGGTTAATTCAAAATTCAAAGTCATTTATTCAAACTAGGCTGAGAATCAGCAATTTTCGAACGTCAATTTATCTCACGTCAGTTATTATTCAGTCTCACATCTCTACTAATGTAGTGGGTACGTAATTATTGTAACTATCACACTACTACGTACATATTGTACTAATCATAGATAGTCGCCTAAAAATGATTAAGCTTAAGTTGCTTTTCGCATTTAAAAAAAACATGGAACGAAAAATTACCTTCAAGTCCTAACAGCACTCCACATCACCTCTGTTCAGCTCAAGGCAAAATTATCCTCGGACAGGGCAAGTATACGTTCTGCATTGTCAATAGAGTGATTACCACACACCGTATCCTTGACAGCCGGTCGACACACGACCATTCCACCACCATTCCATTTTAAGTATGGTTTTTATCACTAATTCCATTTTTTGGCAAGAAATTATGATGATGATAGCCCAGAATGAAAATATTTGTAAACTTTCAACAATTGAGAAACTTTTTCTTCATGTTATGTTCAAATTGAAACTGTTTTATAATTGATGGTGTTAAATATCATTGCTTTACACAAAAAACATTGTTATCAGTTTTCAGAACACCTTATGGACTGCGGGACCAGAATCTTCTGTTCTAACGTATCAACAATGGGACAGTGGAGCTTTCACAACAGTTTTTCTTCTCGCATAACCACCAATCTGTCAGTTGCTCATTACAACACTTTCTACTATTTTGAAAACGCCAGAAAATACTATGACCAATGTACGTACTCAACAATACTTAACATACACAATACGTTAGCAACCACCAAATATATTATACTGCTGTACGTAAATCCACAGATGAATACAGATGGTTCAGCCCGCATTTTAGGTATGAAGTTGTACGCGGCGGGCCCGTCTTGTCAGGCCAATTCAGTGAGTGAAACGTAGTCAGAAGATATAAAAGTGACGCGACAGAAAGAGAGACAACTTCTAGAAGTGAATATAACTGTAGGTAACTAGCGCTGTGCGACCTGAATTGCACTTTATTGTGTCATGGCAAGAGTCGCTTTTTGTATTAATTTGTGGTATATCCTAAGTTTACCAAACCCTATCTTTATAAAATCATTAGCCATATGCCGAATCTTTCGTTTACAATTCTAACCCGCGCATTGCGGTCTCCTGTGCATGTAGATTAAGTGTTTTGGTCCTGGTCAAGTTATGTAGTGTTCACCTGTTGTGCGGTTTTGAATAGCAGATGGGCATTATTAGGCTTTATCGATGAAATTTGTAAAGTTGTAAGTACTCAATCAGGGAACACCTTGGTTTTGCCAGGTTTTAGTGAACAACTGTGGTCAGAATACTGAGTCACTGTTGGCTGAAATCTTAGGGACTAGACAAGTGGGAATCGCTTTCAAAGCGGTTCGTATTTCTACATCGACTTTCAGCAAGATTGACGTAAGCTTTTTTGTACTTTATCTGCCTAGCCTTGTCTCAGTTATGTTGGGGTCGACTTCCAGTTTAACCGGGTGCAGCTGAATACCAGACTTTTACATGGAGCGACTGCATAACTGACCTTCACGATACCCCTTGGTAATACTGGTTGTCAGACTTTCGGACATCTAACGACCCGTAACGACTGTCGAAGATCCACGAATGACAGTGTTAAATGTTAGCCGAACTAAAGCTGGTACTGGACTCAAAATCGGTGATAACCATTTTTTTTCAAGACAAGTTGTGCGCCCAATACTTCATTCTCTTTTAACCCCTTTAGGGGATGAATTTTCAAATATCCTTCCTTAGTGCTCAATTTCGTTATACTCGTATAAGGAACTCTTGTGTAGAATTTCATGTTTTTAACACAGCGGTATAGGCTGTGCGTTGTCTGTCAGTGAATAGGGATTTTGCCAAGAAAAAAAAATTGTCCATCAGGTAGATTATAAAAAAATATTGGACACGTATTTTTTCTTTGTTACGTAATCAATAGATTACGGCAAATACATTGAGTTAAAATGTGGCATGACGTCACTCCCCGGTAGATTTTATACTGACTTGTGACGTAGTGAGCCCCCATTCCCCAACTTTAATGCGTTTTAGTTTAACCATTTTTTATTAATATGGTACTTAAAGCAAAAAATACTGTAAATTTTAATATCTGACTGATGGACTAAATAGATTTTTTTTTCCCTGTCAACATCCCTATTAAGGATTTTTATTATTTAAAAGATACTGTCTTGAAGTATTTAAGGTTTTAAACAGTAGCTAGTAACAAACTTGTTTGCGTTGGATAAAAAAAAATGCTAAATTGTAACACCCTTTTCCTTTGATCCATATCTGCGCTTACGCCTTCATAATAGGTACCTACTAACGGTAAAACACAAAAGTAAAACCTTTTTAAAAGTTAGTTCACTTTCAATTACACTCATTTAGTACAGTCGGACACAAAACAAAAAGACGAAATAAATCAAAAGTTGGTACAATACAGTTCGTGAAAGATAATTGGTTTTGTCTATTATAATGAGAGGTAAACGGCTCGTAATTAATGACAGCCAGTGATGAGCGGTGGATAGCTTTGTTGGTGCTCTGCCCACTGCGTTGCGTAGGATAGTAAGTTAGCTGGTAACAACAATACTGTACTGTGTCGGATAGAAGTGATTTTGAAAAAGTATAACCGACTATTTGACAATTCAAAAGTGCCTGTAAATGGTTTAATTGAAATAAATGCTTTGAGTTTGAGTTTGAGTTTTTTGAGTTTGTTTGTGACAGTATCTTAACATGTAAGACAAATATTGCTTGTGTCAGGTGAAATCAGTTAGATAAAGCTAGTAGCTATGAATGATTTTACTTCATAAATTAGGAATTTTTGATTTCTCAGTTCTACTTACACTCTATCCCCCTTATTTTTAGCGTTGCGTAAAGTTAAGTATTGATAAACGTCTGTTTGTTAACGCAAATTAACATGTTTTGTATTTTATAATAAATATCAAATGTAAGTTCTAAATTCCATACCCTAATCATAAATATTTAATCTGTATTTGTGTCGAGATTTTCATTATTTACTTGTAACACTAATTCATGGATGTGAGCAAATATTTGTTAGCATGAAAACACGGTAACACTAGAAGGAAAATCTAGAAGTCAGCTCAGTCAGCTCCCGGTTCATTAATTTCATGTAAAAAACGGAATTACTCATCAAATATTGTTCAAGCACGTTAAGTCACGGTCAATTGTGTATGTGGATACATTAAAATCAAGTTATCAAGTGAATTCATCAAGACTTATCATTTGCCACCCAATGTTCACAAAACACACTTCATCAAACATTCCGGTTGCGATTCGAACCCGCCAGTGAACACTGTTTAACCATACATTTTTTCCGGAGTGAACACTGTTTAACCATAAATTTTTTGACGTTTAAGCAACTCTTCATCTTAGGCAACGTTTATATTGTTTGGAAACAAATAGAATGAAACAATTCAGAGATACTCAGCTTGTTTAGAAGTCACAACACATAATAAACCAACGTATTGTATTGGCATGTAACATGTATGACATGTCACGGTCACTTCAGGTCATCTCAAAGGATAAAGAATCGATGCATTCAATGACTTCCAAGTACCCGTAAAATGAATCAACAGCTTCCACGCGAATTAACTATTCCTAGGTAATTATCTGCTTTGTTAATTTGCTGCTGACAGTACCATCATCATCACCGCCCACGATTTTACTAATGCACACCGTATTGACGAGTCCAAAATCTAACATCAGACAAAACATTCCAAAATGAACCTTATTACACAGTTATAAAGAACGTCAAATATTATCTTATCTAAAGTAATTAATGGAGTTTTGAATGAAGAAAAATATGGTTTCAATACGAATTAATCAATTATAATTGATGGAATGGGTGCTTATAATGTGTTATAACTAAAGGCGAATACGTAATTACTGTTAACACCGTTAATTGTAGTGTAGGTTGTTTAGCAAAAAAAAGTTTCTCTTGCGCGTGCGTCTTTTATTGTGTTGTGGTATGTAGGTAGATTACAGTCATGAAAACTAGGTTACGGATGAGTAAATCAGGGTAGGTTGTAAGTACTGGTATGAACTCTTCATTAATCGTGCAATTAGATTCAATAGTGTGAGAGTTGAGAGACGTCTAGAAGTCCATTGGATCTGATATCTACGATAGCAAAAAGTAGGCAAACCTATAATCATCATAAAAACTTCAGGAAAAAAGAGAGTACTTTGCTAACCATACTTTGACCACTAGTAGTGTGCAAAACTCTTGAGTTATCTGACCGTCACGAATGTTCCCGATCAGTAACACCTTGTGACAACAAGGTGTTACTGATCGGGACGACACTGTTGACGATAGGGAAAAAGTAAAAAGTAAAGGTATACTCCAAATTGATTTTATCAATTGAAATTAGAATTATTAAACTAGTTTACGGACGAGTAAATCAGGGTAGGTAATAAGTACCTACTTTATGACCTCCTCATCTAACGAGCTATTAGATAAGATTATGACTTATGACCAGTCGTCCATTTGATATGATATCTATGATAGCAAACCTATCATCAAATGAAACTCCAGAAAAACATAAAAAAGAGAGTACTTTGCTAACCATATCTTGACCACCTACCGTCCCTGGTTTACTTTAAATTAATTTCATGTATACCTAAGTGCTATACTTATTTAATTTTGAGGCAAAACTATTTACACAAGAATAAATAAAAACCCCCGACACAAACATGTCCTCATTTCTCTTTCCTACTCCATCACCAGACCCTGTTCATCATCTATCTATAACCTATTTATTGAGCCCACTTCAATGAGCACAAACATGATACCTCTGCTGTAAGTTGGTAAGGGAGTTACGTATCCTGCAAATTCCAGGTGATGCAGCATCAGTTCAAGGTTACTATGTTCTTCTAATATCATTGAAGTAACAGAATATCAAATTTCAAATCGATCAGACCTGTGGAAGATGCTCACATCCATACATCAACTAGAAATGAGCTGATAATCTAAACGGCTGAACCGATTTTCTTGAATCGTAGCTAAGAATACTCTCGATCAAGTCACCTTTCAAACAAAAAAAGCAAAAACACAATCGGTTCAGCCGTTTGGGAGCTACGATGGCGCAGACAAACACACAGATACTCATTTTAAGCTTATAACACCCCTCTTTTCCGTAGGGGTTAAAAATGGCCGGCTTCGGCAGTAGCCGACAAGAAAGGAGTATCAAATACGGGGTATCAATGATTTGTAAAAAAATAACCTGTTGCCGATATCATCCAAAGGTTTATCATAATTTTCAATTTCAATAGGTCCTTCTCACAAACCAAAAAGTTCTCAATGAAATAAAAAAGTACATTCAAATACAAAATAAATAAAAATAAAAAAGGACATAAAACATGAATGATTTCCTATGAACGATGACCCAATGTTTTGTAACCACCGCGTCAAGGAAAGGGTGTGCCCACAAATAATGTACAGTCATCGACAACAGTTTGGAGTGACATTTTGTTGTGTTGATATTAGCATACTGGCCAGTACTAAGAGATTTAAATTTGAACAGCCTTTCTCTCATTGCTGTGGTCCAGTTGCTTAAGAATATTGTGATGTTTGCTTTCAGTTAGTTAAATCTATACATCACTAGATAAGCCACCTGCTGCAGTGGATATTGACACAAAATGTATTGTATTGCGCATGCGCATTCCGGCTTTTTTTCTAGATCTCGAATTTTTCGTAGTTTCTGTTCAACATGTATAATGTTAATTAGAATTAAGTAAAATTTATAGAGGTTCATTTTGTGATTATTTTTACCGTTTCTAAGTACTTGTGGCCTTTATGAGATCAATGAAAACTATAATTAATATTTTCATTACAAAATGTTAGACCAAAAGTTTATCTGAAACACGGGGTTCCCGGTCCGTCTAGATAATTTTGCCACACCCACAATTAATTATCAAAAAACACTCACTATCAATATTTTATCGGTTGACATTGTAGATAAACCAAGTCCTAATCACCAATATGAACTTACTACATTTAATCTATATTTAATCACTATCTTTTCAAATGATACGTCATTGGTCAAACTTAAATCCATCATTATTACCAACAGATTAAACACTATCGATATACCGACAGATAACTTTAATAATAAATTAATCAGTTATCATCACATTGTAAAACAAAACGAAATGTCTGCCCACTCGTGACCGTTTAAAATTAAATGAAAAAAAAATCAGTCCAAATATGTATGAATGGACGAGCTGTGTAAGCGTCGAGATAGGTGTGATTAGAATAAGCGTGCGCGTGGGCAGGCGGCCTGTCATCGCGAGAGGTCATTGTGTACGAGAATGAAGACCGCAGCATTTTATAGAACAGACGTGTTTCATTGTGGGAGGAACTTTTAAACTTAAAAAGTTTACTTTTCCAGATTTCTGTGCCCAGATAGTCAGAATAATATGTCTTCATAACAAACACACCCTTAAATGTGCAATGCGCTGCGTGTTTATTGTCCTTTTAAGGAGGTTTATCATCGGAGATGCAAAACGGTGTAAAATGTCTTACGAAATTCACTATCTTGGTTGTTGCAGACAATAAAATTGTGAACTTTTATGTATACGGAAGTTATAAATTACACATCATTCCATTTACAAAAAATATTCTCTCCTTGAGAAATCTAATATTAACTCATCACCTTATCGAGAAAAAGAATTGCATTTACCATTCAGCTATGGTATAATATCAAGATAGAATCGAAACAAAACATGACAGGTCACATCGAAGCCATAAATATTATATTAAATTGACTCAATCAATTCAAACACTGTTCGAGTGCGAGCCTATTTGCCTATGTTTGGTTACACAATGTACGACACGTTTCGTTCGTGTATTTGTCGTGTCTAACGATTCGAGAGCGCGTTTCGAGTGGATTTGCATTGAATGAGCGCGGGCTGGACACACGCGCATCGGCGGCCTGTCATTAACGGACGTGCGCAATCTGTCGCCGCTCCACCCTGTTCCAAACTCAAATTATTGTGTTCAACACTCGGTCGCTTGCGACACGAGTTTTAAGAAAATAGGTGACAATATTGTGTGTGTGACTGTACTTTTTATTGGCTTGCAGTTGTGTGAGCAACTTTCTTTTCTGCGTGTGCTTTATGACTGTGTAGTTGTTACGTAATCTGCTTGGATGTATCCTTTGTTATTTTGATTAACAACTTTCTTTAACATAACTTCAACATTTACCACTAGGAAAGCCACGTCTTAATTTGCGGTGCTTGGCTGTACTTTTATTGGCTGTCAGTTTTTTTCCGTAAAGGACGCGATTTATATCCAACTGTACTTATAGAATTTAGGATAGCTTCGCTTGGTCAGTTTTAGCGTAGAGAATTTACATTCGCGAATCCACAATCTAAAAAGTGATAAACAAATGAATGTGATATATGATAAAGTTTCCACAACAACTATAAAAAATGCCAGCACATCACAGGTAGGCTTACATGAGGGCATGTGAATAGAAAAACTATACGGGAACGAAAAAATCCGTATATAAAACCTCTTTGTGCTTCGGCCTTTGTCCACTTTTTTCAAAATCCACCCTCATTTATGCTTTTTTGCAACGAAAAAACGGTTTTTTAAAATCTCAAGGGAAACGATGCGAATAATTCCTCGTTTCATGTTTCTTAGCTTTTTTTTTTTTCATAGACGTTCCATTTTTGAACTCCCACAGGCATTGTTGGCCGTTATCGATCTAATCTCCTTTTGATAGACCTCCTTAGTGTGATGGACCCGGGACTTCATTGTCCGGCCATATTTTTTACGTTACGTCATAGTTACGAAAGAGTTGATGGATAGCAAGATTGATGGAAATAAATAAACATTTTATTTTGTTTGTATATCCTGCTTGATGTAAACTCGAGCCCAGAGCATTAAAAAGCTATAAACTTTTACAGTAGTTTCTAGTGAAACCTTGTCACATAAACGATGAATGTTTTATAACAGAGGTGTTAAATAAATACGAAATTGCATAGTAACTACTGAAATGGATCTAGAGAGGACCAAAGGCTACTACTACTACGAGGAGCGCTCTAAACACAAGCAAGAAGCCAGATGTAGATACAGATCTTAAAGACTGTTTCCATGCAGCCATGGAAAGCAAAAGAGTAGTCTGTCTCAAAAAACAAAAAACTTTGGAAGAATAGCAACAGTTACTTTCTGTTGAACTACATGGAACTAAAGTCAATAGTAATACTGGTGGTAACGATTCCATACTTAACGTAGGCGATGACGATAACCCAGAATCTGTCACTATATAATATTAGGTATGCGCAGTTGTGGCTTTGAGTCGACACTATACTCCTACATAAGGGAGATGTTAGCGGAAGAGCGTCACTGAATTTAAGAAAGTGTTGTTACTATAATAGATAATGTATGAAGAAACTGTTAGGATCTGACGTGGGTTCCCGTTATGGGAGGTTAAGGAAAGCAGATGCGATGGTAAAGAGAATAGGGATAATAACATACAACAGTCAGCAATTCATTTGCAGAGCGTGGTGACTCTTCATCTTTGCCGTATTAGAGCGGCCAATATATGTAAGTACCTACGATGGTAAAGAGTTGAAAGCTATGCAGTTGCATTTTCTCTCCATAGATCAGGAAACCCATAAAAGCTACTGTTTTTTCCAATACTGAAAAAGTGCGAGCCAGTCTTGAGTCTTTTTGCCCTATAACAACAAATCAAACAGCAACATCAAGAGCACCGGTCATTGACATAGCTATCTCCGAAACTAAAGATGCGGTCATTTCAAAATTTGTCCCAATCTTTTTTGCTCTTTCGAAAAGGCTATCGGTGTCTATAAACATTATTTTTAATCACCCCTCCTCGCTCCTGATATGATCTGCAACACATGTTGTGCACACTAATGATTTTAAGGACATCCAGTAAAAAACTTTTACCTACTAACCATGTTTTGGTTTGAGTGGTTTGTAAAAAGGTTGCTGCGTGGTTAGCGTTTCATTTTTAGAAATGGACGCTTGCTTTTGTAAACAGTTGGCTGGGCTGAAGCTAGCCAATATCATCATGATGTATAGCATTATTGATTATATTGATTTTAACAGCTTGAACGAGTTATTTCTAATCAACAGACGCAAAAATTTTGCATTGTTGTATGGTAACTTTCATTCAGAAAAAAATCTGTGATGAAAATGGCAAGCAGACATTTTGTCTACTCCTCAGTATAAAAGTTAAAGTTTGAAAAGACACAACAAGAACTAAAAACTCAACTAAGAACTTTAAAAATCTTCACTAAGCGTAACTGACTCTGCAATGGACTTAACGTAAACTTTGACTCGTTTACAACATCTCACTTCACATCTCGGTAAAAAGGGCGCAATCATTTAAACCACAAACCTCCACTCGAGATGATTTATGCAAAACTCGTGGTATCCATAACGGTAAACTTTTTCTGGTGTCACCAGAATTTTGAGGACAAAAAACTAATTCGGGTGAAACGCTCTGCTGATGTGTGTCGAGGGGCTGTTTTGATTTTGGACGCCGATAATGCATCGTTTGGTGGCGAAAAGTTTATTATTTAAGACACCGGGTCTTGATTTTTAATATGATGGCAGATAGACAACTTTTGAAGGCAAAAAGGTAAATATTCATATTGTCAAAATTCATGGAAACTATTCCACAAAATGTCATGAAGAAGTAGTGTAAAAAAATCTAGACGACATAAAGTAGGTACCTACTTGGCTTTCATTCTTGAAAATATAAGTGACAACTCGGCCCTCGCCTTGGGCCCCAGTTGTCACTTATATAATATTGTTTGATCGATGTCAGTGCTCTATGGGTAATTTAGGAAATGGTATTTTACACAAATGAAATGAAATCACCATTCCATTTTTATCATTACTTGATCCTCATCATCCAAATTCATAATCTATCTTATTTTTATTCACATCTCTTCGAAAACCTCATGTTTTGACTTCGCAAGAAGTTGGGTCATCTCTTGTATTTCGATTCTCACGTAGGCCGACTCCCTCACTGATTTATTATATGAAACCTGTCACAAAACGTTTCAGCTGTAGCCTTTAGAACGTGGCATCACGCCCCGAGTCTTTGTCATGCGATGGACATCGCATTTTTATATTTTTTTTACGATTATAAAAGTGTTTTTTCGAATGTTTTTTTATGGTGTAAATATTCGACATTTATGGGTATGCTGTGGGCATAATCTCTTCATATTTTGCGTGTTTTTTCTCTGAAGGAAGTTTTTTAAACTTTGATCGAAAATCTCTTTTGATTAGAAAATTACTAGACGAGTCACGATCCTCAGTAATGAAGGACCAAGTATAAATAAAAACACTCTTTAAAACTATTCTGGATAAATAGATATCCTTCTTTTCACCTTGTATCGAAGAATCTTCTGCAGTTATTCAGCTTTTAAAAATAGTCCATTAACAACCAACAATTAACACTCCCAAAAACAATGTCTAAGTTAATTACTGGGCATTCAATTCGGTATAGGACTCTGTCACCACTAGTCACATTTCTTTTGCTTTCTAAACTGTAACTATGCGTCTGACAGGAGGGACGCTGGGGCACACGTGAGGACCACATGTGGGGCTGATGTCCACATCATATTTCATGTATGAGAATTTACGTACCGTGGTGTATGTGACCGTTGGGACAGTCGCTGATACATGTTATTAGAAGTATTCTTAGATAAAACGTTGCTACTGAATGTTTGTAATGAACAAATTTTTGGGGATTCGAACAGTCTTTTTGATATAATGAAAATACGCTTCAGCTCAACCAAAAATCTAGAAGTAAACATAAACATAGTTTGACGGATAAACGGTGTGAAAATAAACGTATTTTTTTATGTTCAATGTATTTGTTATGTCATTGCGTGTTGGCATTTCATAATATTATTCGCATAATTAAGATTACCTTCTCTTTAAATAAAAATGGACGAACATGATAAGTTTCTGCACAATAAGAAAATTACGTCGTCGCTCTTCATTTGTTTGTACATAAAAATATTATCAAATCAGTTCAAATATTTGTGACTTCCCATAATAGAACAAAATGTTTCTTTTATTAGTTCACCGTTTCAGAAAATAAAGACCATACGTCATAGTTTAAAATATTTTCTTCTCTGACAGTTTACTTTATGCCTGTACTTAAGACCAGTACTTCATTTTTTATTAGCTCTGACCAGATGGGTCACTAACTGCGAACTAATTTATGGGCCATATACATGTACCAATGTATTACAGTATGATGTGCCACATTTGGCACTTCAAACGGCGTCTTACACTATTATTTATACATAAAGATAACGTAATGTAATGTTTAAAACTGTTTTGTTTAACGATAACCTAAAATATTTGCGAATAAAAGCCTTCTTTAAAAGTGCCAATGGTCCAATTTCAGCGTCCTTTATCTAAAACTAAGAAAATCTTGAATACAAAACTAATTAAATGTCGTGACTATCAGCTCTCATATTTACGTTTCTCACCGACCGCACACTGGCACAAACGCCATCATCCCTGGACAAAAAATCACGGTGAAATACCGCTAACCGACGCATCTGGAAGTCGTTGCGTTTGCGCCTCACCGTTACACAGTGCGCCGCTCTGACCCGGCCGGGGCAAAAAAAAAATAGCGTAGGAGTGCATCGCCTTTGTTTTACGATGAAATTATATTGCAATAGTTGTAATTACGTTCGCATGTCGGCCAGACAGGAGAAATGACACGGAACCGGGGCATTGCTTGCGGGAACAGTTTTTTGATGGGCACACTGTGGAGTCGCTTCTATTAATTCTTTGTTTAACATTTTTATGGCGTTGTTAATGATTCCGTACACGATAATAAGGTAATTAAATAGTTTATTTAGAATTAGTTTCAAGTACTTATAACACTTACGTGGTTAGATATAATTTAATAAGGTATTCTTTTCTATTTATGTAATCACAACCTAACTGTATTTCATGTCGTTTCTCATAGAAATACATCATATTTGACACCAAATCCCACAGGATAAGCCGATGATAAAACAAATATCCGCCGGTTATAAGGGTCAAAAACCATATTGCGTAAAGTCGGTCCATATGAGCGACTCGTGTTTTTTGTCCACATACGATACTATTTTTAAACACTGTTTGGTCTATGGCATCAAGATGGGACTGCGATGTGATGGGTCAGAGTTTTAATAAGTTGAAGAAATAATTATGTGTCTGTTGGTGATTTTATTATTAAATATGGCCAAATCTTACGGTAAATGTTGGAACATGAGGATTGCAGTTCTTAATTAATCAACTATGAACCAGAATGAAAGTTATGTAATTAGTGAATCGTCGAGCCCTGATCTATAATTTAATTTCCTGAAGACTAGTGGTGGTAAGAACAGCAATCTCTCCGTGTAGTCTAAAAATGACACGTATAAAAAAAACAGTTTTTTCATAGCTTATTCCATTTCATGAGAGCAAATCGCTTAGAAAATGCAGTTCTTTTTTCAAAACCAAAGCCAGCATTCTTTTTCTTTTTTTCACACCGATATCCAAACGTTTTCCACAAAATCAAAATATTTTATTTCACATAACCTACATTGGCACTTATGAAACGTCAGAAGCTAGGTGCACGGTTCCAGTTGGACGTTGCCTATGAAGAAGAGCCAGCAAGAAACTCCACGGTTACACTTTTAAAAATAAATGACTTTTACAGTGTTTTCAAATTACAGTGTTAATAGGTATGAGAGGACAGTGTTGGCTTTTCAAGAAGTACCAGGTACTTAACAAAATAGGAAATGGTCTACACATCTACAGTATGATAAGCCTACGCTCTCTAAGCCTAGGCTCTCTAAACTACCATCACACAAACAAATTTGTCACAGGCATAACCTGAGACTCCACATCCTCAATCTAACGGTCTGTCAATGTTCCCACCAACAAACACAGCTTTAGCCCACAAAAACAAAAACTTCCTTTATCTCATGGCACTGCTACGTCAAATATTGTCGTTTCGTTTATTTTAGCATCGAATGTTCCGTTAGAAATGCTTGCACCTTGCAACGGCAAATAACCTGCGACCTATTTATCCGGCCATCGAAAAAACCTAGTCGCAAACCAAATATTTTTTTCCACCCTATAAACAAAATACAATCGATTTTGAACTTTACAACTTCGAAAATAGAGGTGGGGTAATATTTTCGGGGTGTAAGTTTAATGTGGTCGAACTAACCACATGTGGGAAAGATTTCGGTAAGTTTTTTTGGTGGACGGTTCCTAAGTTTGCTTTTAAACGGATGTTTGGCCGCTTTTGGTTTATTAATTAAGTTTAGGTTTTATATTAGCGGTTCGTTAAGTTAGATTGTTTCATTATTTAATTATAAACGTGTGATGTTGAATGGGTGACGTCAATATTTGGTTCCTTATTGAGATGTGATAATTTGGTCAAATAGAACCTTTCTATGTTTTTTTCTAGATCTTATACACCTTGCATTGTTTGCTCCATTTTCTCATATTAAATTATCCACAACCATCTTTTGTATCAAATTAAATAAAATCTATATAGCTGAATACAGTAGGACCATCGAAGATGTTAATATCTAACCACCGTAAGGACTATTCTTGCTTGCAGCGCTTGGCGGCTATAGCACCGGGCCGGTAACAGATGTGGTTAAAATTCAAAAATTCAAAATTCGAAAGTCATTTATTCAAACTAGGCTGATAATCAGCACTTTTCGAACGTCAAAATTACATAAGACAGTCCCCCAAAACGCCCACCCTTCACCACTTCCTAGTGCGTTAGCTGGGAAGAAGAAGTGGTGCATCAAATTCCCCATCATCGTGATCATCGTGTTCACGGGATTTTGTTTTGAAACTGGTTAGATATGAACTTCTTTCATGGTGCATATACATTGCAATAAGTTTAGTGTATGAAGAATAAAGAATAGAAGTCTTCAAATTACTTTTCTTTCATTATCTAGTGATGAAAATGCTTAAAAAGCAATCCTAGTTTTACCCAAAATAGATTGTTGACAAAGGAGACTGGTCCCAATTGTACCCAAAACAGTTTCGACCAAAAATACCGAAAACCAAGGCACGCACCTCTAACTTTTCGGATTCATGTGCGTATTGTATAATTATCACTTGCTTCAAAAACGGTGAAGGAAAACATCGTGAGGAAACCAGCATGCCTGAGAGATATTTCTCAACGGCATGTGAAGCCAAGTCAGAGGTCCTTGGGCGGCTTTACAACTCTGACACCAGGTTAGTCACTAACCACACGGACATAAGAAGACCGAAAACCGCCAGCACAAAGCAGCAGATTTCAAAATGTGCATTACAAACAAATAAACAACAATATCCATCATACATGGAGATCACGTGCCCCTGCGCCGGTCACGTCGCGACATATTTATCGCACAGCCACCGCTAACCGAATTCTGTGATGTCGCACCTTCTGACTTATTGTGGAAAGTGCGTATCTTTGTACTTGACATATTGTTTGAACCTACCTACTCTTTAAACAGTTAGTTGAAGTGTTCAGGAAACACCAGATACTAAATTACCACTAATACAATAGGACGTGTGCTTTCGAAGTTAGTCTGTTTTTTCCCAACATTACTTTCATATGCTACATATTTCTGCATTTCGCAAAATAATTAATAAATAAACATGCGAAGATACTCGTACCTATTCATTAATTCAAAGGGTAGTTTTAACATATAAGTAAGTCTGAAAAACACACTGATGAATGGCGAGGAAACCAGTCGTACTGACTCAGTGGCAATCATGGTAATTATGCTTCTTCAGTCTTCTCTATACGATAAGAGTATTTTACTTCTCTATATGATAAGGGCATCTAGCTTCATCTTTCTGACTGACCGACCCCCTTGACAATTCAAAAGTGCCTGTAATTGGTTTATTTGAAATAAATACTTTGAGTTTGAGTTTTACCCTGATGGATATGACATCATCGGCTTCCTTTTGTTTAACTAAGCACACTGTGCTTCTTCTAAGTATCCAGTCAAGGGGTGCCAGTGGTTACACATTAGCATAAGCAAAAGCCTAATCAGCCTATAATGTTTCCACTGCTAGGCCACAGGCCTCCTCTCTAAGAGAGGGAGTGGGCCGTAGACCACCACGCGGGCCCAGCGCGGGTTGGTTAATAACAAGTTTACTACCAACTACATTAATTGATGTCTCCCGTCATCCCTTCAGGTTCCTTAAAATTTTATTCATTTACAAAATGCAATATGTAGGTATCTCCAGTAAGCCAATGATTTATCATTCTTTCACCACATAGCTCCTTATATACAAACCTCTGTGTCACGTAACCGAGTCCGGTTGCCACCTCACCCCCGCACGTATATAAAGGTGTGTTTACACATCGCGGCGGTGATGCGATCAATCTCCATCAGAGAGCGGCGCATTATCAGTTAGTATCCGTCTTGGGGATATGGTATGTGTAGAGCGGGCATTGTGTTCTTTTATTTGATGTTTGTTTCCGAACTTCATTCCCTTTTCAAAACTATTGAACTACCGAAGACCGAATCGATTCGTGCTTTAGCAATTCGACAGCCTCTTAGGACCAAAATGTTGCGTTCATGTCACCTTGATCTTCAGTGACCAAGGATGTATACTGACTGTCAGTCAAACAATAATTCGATCGGTTAATCACGGGCCTGATGTTTTACGCAGATCACCATTGCAAGTTTCTGGTCCTTTTACCTTTTAAGGACCAGAAACTGAATTGCTGTTCAATCTTCACAAGACTTTTTAAACCAGTATCCTCAAATGTTCAGTGATTTCAGTACTATACTTACTTTCCCCTGCCAGGTCTATATCTTTTAAAGTGATGCGTGAGAACAGTTTAACGCGATCGTCCATCAAGCGGTTATCGCGCATGCGTTCAACCCGTAACCTTATCTGGCGAGATGAAAGTGACGAAAAATGTACATATTCAAGAAATTATTGTTTTCGGTAGCGTAAAACGTGACGAACAGATCTTGCGACGCCTACAACCATGTTTGGGAGAGTTGTTTATTTTTGCAGCATTTTCATGTTATATGCATTTTCTTGTTACCTACTTTCTACTTTTATTCCTTACTGAAACATGAACATGTTTAAGTACGTAGGTACTTAAACATCAATGCTCATGTTTCAGTCTGAGAAATTAGGAGCTATTGCAGTTTTTATTAACTGATGTCACTCGGAAAGGTGCCACGCCTTCATGGAATTTGGCTGGACAAATCTGCCGCATATCAGACGATCAATGGGCCAAACTTACGGCCCAGTAGGTCCGCTTAATGGCAGATGACATCGCGGCAGGCCCAGACGGAGATGGCGGGATGAGCTGGACTCCTTTAATAAAGATTGGTCCTTGGGAACTCTGGACAGAGAGAGATGGAAAGAGAGTAGGGATGCCTTTACCCAGCAGTGGGACGTTAACGGCAAAAACCGGAAAAGGTAGATTTTTATTTTTAAACGAAGTGACTGAAATGTTTATCTCATAATTTCTTATTTTATAATCGGAATATAAATTCTTATGATCCTTTACTTCAAACACAACCAGGTCAATACTGTCACTTCTATACCAGCCAACAATCTTTGTTACATCTCGCTTAAGCTCCATACATCTTCAGATCTACCATTCATACTGTCACAACTATATATAGTCATAATTCTTTTTAATGACCCATTTGATTAGAGAACAGACCTCATAACACATACAAAGGATTAACCGTACCACGAAGGCTATTCACAAGGCTATTTTGCTATGATTTATAATTTGTTTAATTCAAATATCGTGCTTAAAGCTGTACCCGTATATTAGTTCAGCTATTGTTGGTAGTTAGTTGTGAAATATGGTTTACATAACGCTTTTGTGAAAATAGAGGTGACCCTAGTTTTGGATGTATGTCTGTGAGTAGTTGGATGTATCTAGTATGTCATTTGAGTAGGTTGTGCTATTCGAATTTGAGCCGTGGAGTCTATGTTGTTATGTCAAAATATGAGGGTCTCAAAAATAAAATGATAAAAACTAAAATAGTTTAGGATGCTGGCAATAAATGAAAATTCTGGATTGGGGGTTAATTTTTAAACCCCATCCCCTTCTTTCTGACAGCAACCGCCACATATTTTATACAAGAACTTTACATTTTAACCAGGTGACAATTAACCTTATATTCCGCCCTCTTACAATAAGCTATAAAACTTCCGTTTAATACCTGTCATCGCCAATTTGTTAACCCAAGAATTTTATCAACAAATTAAAACTCAGATCGGCACGCAACCCCTCGCGACAGTGGTGATGCAAAATCAGCGCATTCCTACAGCCCCCGCATTCAGAACAAAAGCCCACATGTACTATTGTAGAAATTATTTAATACAATAAATAAAGAGATCCGCATACCGATATTACATTCATTCACTCATTCCCTCAATCGTTCGGTCGCCAGCCGGGGATTTTTTTTAAATTTTCAAGCACTTCGATTGGCTCAGGCGGCGAGCTTTTGAACTTGAGAATTACGATTTCTGCAGGCTGTCGCTTTGATTGAGAACAGATTGCGTACACCCTCAAATTGGTAGCGATGCCGTTCAAAATATATTAATAAGTAATCTTGATTCGTGTTGTGGATGTCTGACGCGTGCGTTTTGTGTTCGAATTACGAAGTCTTAACGGTCTTATGGCACATTTTTGCTAAAGCTGCCAAACCTCCATTAGCTTTGACTATATAAAATCTAACTGAATGTTTCCATCCATTTCATTCAGATAATTTAACATCGAGTAAAGTCTAGAAGACATTCATGTTGGTGGGAGACGTTCAGCTGTATAACTATTTGATTTAAAATGATGAATACAAACGAAAAAGTAAACATTCCCAAATTATGCTATTGTCTGACCGACCGTATAATTCTTTAAGACATGCAATATTTCAACAGTAAAACATACTGCAGCAGGTGACCCTTGTTTCTTCAATAAAGAAAAACCGAAAAAAAGGTAATTGTGTAAGGAACGTTATTAAATTCCTAATAATTCTAGACAAAAAAGGGGCAACTCCACACGAAACCGTTACTTCATACAATCCATTTGGTTCAATCAAAAATTTCATCGAGTCTTTAGAAATCTACTAATACGCTAATTCAACATATTGTGAGGGGTCCACAAATAAAAAACGTGGGCCAGTCAAGGTAAGAAAGGGTCAGGCAACTGTTTTTTGTCAAAAAACCCCTTGCCAGATGGCCTGGCGTTTAGCGACAAAAAACGGTCCGTGCCCAGACCTTGTGCAAGTAGAGATTGCAATAGAATCTTTCTTTGAGGTCGGTTTAAAAGTGTGTAAAGTAAATTACCAACTTTGATTTTATGATTTTCATTACAACTTGGCCCCAGAAAAGGTGACACAAATAATGAAATAGTAGGAGACATAACAGTGGCACTAAAGACTTGTCAAAAATAAATTGACGTTTAATAAAATTTTGAGTAATTTTTCGAGTGATTGAATACCTTAATTCAAGCATAATAAATCTTGTAAAATTCAGCCTGAATGAAAAGTCACGTCACTCCTATACCTATATCACAGACAATAGATGCTAATAAAACTACTATGATTAATTGAATATTTTTAGCTACAATTATTTTCTCGTCATATGAAACAAAACGGGCAAGTGCAAGTCGGACTCGCACACGAACGGTTCCGTACCACCGTACAATATTTAACACTACATTTTTAAATGATTAATTAATAGGTAATTAAAAGTAAATGTTAATTTTTAACAATATTTTATTTTTATTATTTGTTGTTATAGCGGCACTAGAAATACACAATCTGTTAAAACTTCAACTGTCTTCATGAGATACAGACCGTTGACAGACAGACGGACGGACGGACGGACAGCCGAAGCTTAGTCGCGGCGGGTGTCGTTTGGCACCATTCAGGTATGAAACCCTAAAAACTATTACAATTTATAATTTATAATATAGTTTATTTATTAAACCAATATTTTCAGTGACCAGAATTTTGATGAATTTTTTTGCTGACCTTACTCGTCTACGCAGAAACACCATGACGATTTGTCTCTACATAATATAAATTTCTCTATAATTAATATAGTAGGCAGACGATATTTTGATGTGGCAGATTCATCGTTTAATAACAGGTGGTCAGTAGTTTTTTTAAGGATGAGATAGGTGCCGCTAAAAAGAAAAAAGAAAAGAAAAAAATAAAATTATTTGACCCAGCCGTGCTATTCTGTAAACATCTCACCGTGAAAACTTGGTGAAGTGAGCTTGGTGTGAGCTGTCATTGCACCTAAAGCTAGGGATTATTATACACTATGGACAGCTCACTTCACATCACTCTTCACGGTGAGATGTTTACAGAATGGATCGACAGGTCTACACTAGTTTTCTGGCTGAGTTAAAATTGTTCTAGTACAATGTATCTACTTAATTGTTTTATATTATGAGTAGTATTGTATGAAAATGCGAAATATAGTATAAGGACGGGAATTGCAGAACCGAAGTGAGGATCAAAGTATAGAGATGGCTGAAAATGCTGATGCTGACATGGTCCTTAGCAAAAATAAGGTTTTGCAATACAACCTTTTTTAGAAACTTAGTGGCGGTAAACTAAGTTTATCGAAAAATTTTCAACATGACAAGTTGAATACAAATAATTTACACCTAAAACTAACGTTTTATTATCTTCCGAATCAAAATCCCACCATATTTGGCTTATTAATGCAAATGTTTGCGTTTTGCCCATAAGGACCAAAACCGTTCGTCCATAAATTATGGGCATTCGGTTAGTAACAACAAATTATATCGACGTTCATCTTTTGTCCTTTTTTATCTTTCCAATCTTACACGGTCATCCTTGGAATTTATGTTTTGATGAAAGATAAAATCTTCCTATTACGTAGAATATTAATTTATTTGGCAATAACGCTTTCGTGTAGCTTTTCAAAAACCATAATGGTGTTATTTAATATTAGTATTTCATTGAAACGCCACAAGTTAGGACTGTCTACGAGAAGATTCCCTCCCTCTCAAGCTGGACTAAACTTGCACGGTTTTCCTACCTATTCGACTGAGTTCTGCTCTCGTCAAAATAGAGAATGCTCATTTAATAGTATAGGATAGTTCATACTAATTCCATGTATTGTACCTACATACTAATTCCATGCTGTCATGATCATCATCATTCATCATCATAATTTCAGCCAAAAGACGTCCACTGCTGAACATAGGCCTCCCCCAAGCACCGCCACTACGACCGATTCTGAACTTTCCGCATCCAGCGGATTCCTGCGGCCTTTCTTTTTGATGGATGTAATTTTTGGGGGGGTTTGCCATAATCGCCACGCTTGGCAGACGGGTTGGCGATCGTAGTATGATGTTAAAAATGCATAGAGAACGCTGCTGCCCATTCTCTAGTAAGTGCCGTAGTCGCCTTTTACGACACCCATGGGAAGAAATAAGGTAGTGCTATTCTTTAAGTCCGGCACCACACGGACCGGCTCACCGGCTGCCATGATAGTACATACTAATTCCATTCTGCCATGATAATACCTAAAAATTCCATGCTGCCATGTCATTATTATGAGGTAGGTAGCCATTTTGTTCTAAAGTTTGGTCGATCGAGCACTATAATCGGATGAAAATCCGGAGAAAACTAATTTTCCCAGACATGAGACCTAGCTAGATCGTTTTTTTGCCCCGTAAACCACTATATTACAACTTATGTCGAAATCGTTAGACCCGTTTTCGAGAACCTGATTACAAATATATATTATGGATATGAAATGATCTGCAAAACTACACAGGTTAGCAACAGTCTAGCTTTGGGATTTACTATGTTCAAGTGCCCTACTCTGAAGGCAAAAACTACAGAACTCCACCTATTCTTACATACCTAAATAGGTAGGCACTCTTTCTGCCTCTCCATGTTTATACATCTGGTCATACGCGCGCCAATTGCGAGCACTACGCACCAGCAATTGGCAAATAAACAAATCAGCCTTGCTTACCTCAAACACCATCTTATACTAAACATGTTTATGAACCATTCCAATTATGTATTTCCTTGACAGTAACCTAAGACTTATGCAACTCCTCTTTTTTTCCAGTCATTATAATGGTAAATTTGGGTAGTGGTTGCATGTCATCCCCTTCGACCTTCGTGACTCACTGAGCCATTTGCTTTTGTATTTATCGGAACGTGCCGTGCGACACGCCGCAAATGGTGCTACAGTACATGCGGTGAAATAGGCTGGAATATTTCGGACCTATGTGTCTAACATTTTGACTAACAACCTGTGTTTCGATGGGGTATCGTGTTACCCGGTAACTGGGTTGTAGAGGTCAGATGGGCAGTCGCTGGATGTTAAAATACTGTTATTCAGCTGCATCCGGTTAGACATAGTTGAGAAAAAAACTCAGATAAGCTAAGCAATGACAATGTGTCTAAAACATTTTTTTCTCAAGTTTTAATTTTGGTTAAAAAAACTTCAACCGTTGTATCTGGTTGGTTGTTCTGATTGTAAAACTCTATACTTCTATGTTTAAAGAAGACAAGTGGTAATCGCTTTCAAGCGTTTCGTATTTCTCTTACGACTTTCATCAGGATTGGCATAAGCTTTTCGGTAGCGTCAACGGCAGAAGCAACTGCAGCCGTCGACAACGTGGCGCTCGTATATTTGAGTACGGTGCCCAAATACACGAGAGGCACGTTGTCTACGGCAACCGTAGACGCATGTCGACGGCTGCAGTTGACGTTCCGCTCGTGTATATAAGCAGTTACTTTTCCATCATAGTTATCGCTGATAGAATTTCACTTTGCCAAGGTTCTTAGCTATGAATGTCAGTTAGGTACAGCTTTAAGCTGTAGAGAAGGATAGTGATGGTCTCACAATACTTAATAAACTTATAGACTAGTTTGATTATTATCATAATATAAATCAATCTCAATCTGCCTAGCCTTTTCCCAACTATATTGGGGTCGGCTTTTAATCTAACCGAATGCAGCTGAATACCAGTATTTTACATAGAGCAACTACCCTATCTGACCTCCATAGCCGAGTAACTGGGTAATACGATACCCCTTGGTAAGACTGGTTGTCAAACTTTCGGGCTTCTGACGATCCGTAACGGTATATTAAGATGGTCACCCATTCACGGACCAACCCCGGCAAGCTTAACCTGATGGATCGACCCATGAGGCTGTTATTACTTAGCCACGAGCTCCTCCATAATTGAATGAACAAAAAAGTAATCCACTATAAATATCTACCTAGGATACCCTAAAACCAAATCATCATCGTAAACAGTGCAGTGTTTGAGTAGTAGTGATTCATAAGAATCTACATACGTTCAGTTCTGTTATAATCCGTTACTTGCAGTAACATTTCATGGTTCAAGACTTGCAGTGATAGAGATCTCAGTTATTTCAATGCTAATATTACTTGGAAATCATTTGTATTTACTGGCCACATTACCTGCGGTAACATAGCACAAGTTGCATCATCATCAACATGATCGGATCAGAACATCGCCAGTCCTGTTCGTTGTTCATTATAAAAGACAAAAGCACAGAAATATAATTATACTGCCTCGTTGTTCTATTGGTCGTAAACTGCTGAGCATGAGGTCCGGGGTTCGATCTCCAGGTCGGATAAAGTGTTATTGGGTTTTTCAATCTTTGTCAGTAGAAGCCCGGATTCTGATTATGAGACTGGATTTGTTGCTCAGTTGATGGCAACAGACTCGCCCCCTTTTAGATGGGACTTAGACATAACTGGCGAAATGTGGGTGTACTACAGGTACACCTCTGCCTAACCCTTTGGGGAAACAAGGCGTGATGTTATTTGCTTAAATATCGAGCATAGGTGGTTTTTATTTCAATAAGCCAAATATCTTATTATATTCTAGCCTGTAAACTATCTTCGGCTAGAAATAAGCATTCATAGGGAAGGTCTGTCTGTTCTAATCTTATGTATTATGTTATGTCTTATATTCTTAAAGTCCTGATTTATAAATTATCTCGTAATTTTAATTAAATAATTTATATTCTTTATTTTACCAAAATCCATTTAATACATAAAACGCCTAATAAACAGGTGAATATTTAAATACTCTGACTCCTAAACTAGGTGTAGGTTCCTGTGACCTAGGAGTCAGTGGTTTTCCGTAGCAACAAAACCATACGATTTGAGTAATTTGGTTTTTTTTCAATTGGTGGCGGAAAACTTTGTAAAGATAAAAAAACAGTAATGATTTTTTTTTATGCGTATGATGAAGCGTGTGTAGTGTGTAATTGAACATAATTAGGTTTCACGCATATCAAATAGAAACTATTAACCGAGCCCTCACAATAAAAATGCAAATAAATTACTGCAAACCCAAGCCATATTTAAATATGCATCTCACATCTTCATCCACCTCCCTTGACCCTATCTCCAATCTCGCTGCTAAAAACTTTTGTAACCGGCGCACCTTACTTCGCCGAATATCCTCGACTATGGGCAGAGGCCAGAGGTCACGCCGCGTGGCACGGACATCGCCGCCCCACCCAGAGGCTACTTGCCTAGCCCAGTAGCCCCACTGATCGATACTGTGGCATTTTTTAGGGGGTGAGAGCAATTTGGTCATGGGAGCTAGCCTTAGCAACACCTAAACAAGGCTTAAAAGATGACCCAAAGACAAAAATTTAAATACAACTTTTCAGTTTCTGATGCAAGGTGGTCCTTGGCTTTGATTCAAAGCAAGAATCTTTTAGAATTTAAGTCCTCACGTATCACCCACGATGGGGCTGCTCGCCTAGCCCAGTAGGCCTACTGATCGATACTGTGGTATTTATATAGGGGGTGAGAGCAACTTGGTCATGAGAGCTAGTCTTAGTTTAACTCGATTTTTATAACTGTGCGCTTGGAGCTGTCAAAATCGTAGGTTGTTAGTATTGCATTCACCCGCCCGGTTACCTCCTCAGTGCTTCGACGCCTCTTAATACGGTCTACATAACTCGTGCCGTCTCCACAGTTCAGTCTTATTATTCGTTTGAATGTTATTGTTTTTTTATTTGTAAAATTTTGACGCTGACAGGCGCATAGTTAAAAAAAATCGGGTATTACACCTAAACAAGACAACACGCTCATTTTTGCTCAAGCCAACTTCGAGCAGTCCAAATAAGTAATGTAAAGTATGCAGCAGCTTTAAGTTTACTTGAACTTTAAATAACAATAACATATGGGCCGCACTCCACCGCCGTACGGCCCTGTAGAGCTCGTCTCCGGACTGGACACTCTCCCACCGACTACATACTTAAGACATCAGTCCATGGTTTAGAAGAGTTTAGCCATATACTCAAGTTACAAATCTTATCTTTGAACAATACTATCTACTCAATCAACATTAGTACTCTGTGGTCTATACTCTCTATCCAAATACTCAAAAAAACCGTCTCCTGAAAACGTTCACCTCCCAATACAAAATATCAGAACACACGTCTTCCTACGTTCACAGGGGGGTTAAAGGGGGGTGTCCACGTGAGGCGGGGCGGCGATAGCGCCGGCGAGCGTGGCCTGTGGCTATTCCCGCCCTGCCCGCCCTACCCGCCCTACCCGCCCGCCCATCACGACACGAGCGTGAGTCAGGGCTACTTCATATCAGAGGCATTAGCAAGGTACAAGGCTGACATAAACACGAAACGAATGATCAAAGAAGTAATTACCTATGGAGGTAGGTACTTTAATTTCACGTAAGCATGAAGTTTGAAGCACGTGCGGTAAATGTCAAGGTAATAGAAACTAGGAAAATATCATAAAATAAACTTGTAAAGGATTTCGTGTTTAATGTCAATTATGTTTATGTCTGTAACAACTAGAAGGCTTTTTGATTTTTAAACGACTGTGCTTATAAACTTTTTCAATGCATAGTAAAAAGTTTTAGGTACAAACTTTTCGATGTTAGGCATCGCTCTTGTTGTTGTGATCAGAGTTAGTAAGAAGCTATTAATAGTGGCTTTTTAGTCTGTTTAAAGTTCGAACATGTTTCATAGTTACATAATCATATTTATACCAGCTATGAATACTTAGTTACAGATTGACCTTCAGTATACTCAATGTAAAACTTAGCAAAAAAAAGTATAGGAAAAATATATATATACCTTCATAAATGCATAAATAACGTCTTCCGACACTCGTGTAGATCTTTTACTCCCATGCTCTCAATACCCGAAAAACATAATAAAAAAGAATAAAACAAAAAAAGTTTTAACGAACTTTTTACAAACAAAGCGCATGCAAGCACAACCTTCATCAAAAAAGTTTTCATTCAAAATACTTGTAATTTTTTTTTTCATTTCAAAACTAAGCTGTAAATTACACGGTAAGTAAATCCCAATAAAAGTGCACAAAAAATACTTAAGAAAAACATTGCTTGATGAATTAGGTGTCGCAAAAAATATGCAAAATTTTCACCCTTTCAAGTTTTTCTTAGTGACTTTGATACCGAGATAGAATGTACTCGTTATATGGTAATTTACAGGTTTTTTTGACCTGATTCATTATATGGGAGACCACTTTTTGTGGTAGTTTCAAGAACAGTATCGCACCCATAGCGAGTAATATTATTATTGAGATGAGAATTACACATGCATCTTTAGGTATTGCAGGGCTTAATTCTGTGTTAATGATGTTTTCATACTTCTGGCAGTTTCTTTCGTCGGTTTACTATTAAAGTCGCTTGGGAAACCCATTGTCAACAGTTGACAGTTATTTTTGTTCTTCTTTGCCAAGGATGGCCTATCAAACCCGTTGTAGAAGCCATAGTAGATGCAATATTTTTTATTTTTATTTTATTTGGGAAAATAAACAGTTAGGTACACATTACAATATTATGGTATAGAACTTAAAACTAAAATGGGTGTATAAATGTGTAGCCAACAACATTTTCCACATAATATAAAAAAGTAAAACAAACACGAACGACATGCGATATAATTAATATTGATTATAGAGTATGATTAAATACAAAAATAAAACTAATCTGAAACGAATACAAGTAAAAATTATAAAAATAGAAAGTAGATATTATAATAGAATAATTATATAAAATGGAACTTAGGATTTTTAAGTACCTAATTCTGCTATAATTTTTAGCGCAACACTTCTAAATTTTCCAGCAGAAACAGCAAAGAATTCAATATCCCAGAAAATCTTATTGAACTGCGTGGAAAGACGCTGCAGGGGTGCTCGCGAGCCTGCGTTTGATCGGCAAGAGGTTACAGCAAGCAGCGGTCGCGCGCGCACACCTCGACATATAGTTGTTCTGCAATAGTTGCACCGTATTGTCCTATTTTTACACTACCCAAATCATGATTTTCAATATACCTGGATATATAGTTTGTAAACTCTACAAAAGAACAAAGCATAACATACGGTATCTCATTCATAAGGCTAACCTATTGACCGATTTTTTTTCACCTAACATCCTGTTCCAGCCTTTACCTATAAAAAGTGTACCACGTGCCACCCACATTATGGGCTTTTTATATTATTTTTATTAATAGTGCCCACCTGACGATACTAGAGAAAACATTTTTTTTTTCCGAAAGGGTTCACGCATTTATTACGTAAGACTGCATTTTTGTCCCATGGGCATAATAATAAACAGAAAACATTCACGATCGTGATAGAAAAATATTGAACCCATATGGACCTGCATGATTAGTGATTGCAGTAACTTCTTTGATTAAGTACATAGTCTTAGCATATCCCCTTACTTCTCTCTCAACACACATTTCCGAAGAATCTATATGATTGGTTTTAGCAAAGAACTCTTGAAACATCACAAATGAATGAATAAACAAGGAAAAAGTTTACAATTTTTTCTCAAGACGCCACGCCACCTTCTTCTCTATACTTAATCGTAAGGTACTCCACAGGCCCAGACATCACATACACAAACAACCAACTCTTTTGAAATAGAAAGTATTTGTATTGACAAAAATGTTACATGTAAATAGCATATTTTAATGTGGTCCATTTTCGCAAAATACGAAAGTAAATGTGCCTCTCAATTTCTTAAAATTGCCATATATTCCTAACCAGCGGAGCATATACTTAAAAATATCTAAACTAACAAAACTAGATCTTGTCACGCAAATATACGACAGGTGAATGCTGAACTTGAGTGGACGGTTGCGCCCTCTGCACATCGCTGGGCGAACTAATCTTTGATACCGTACGGTTTTACGATCTTCCAATTTAGTGTCGCGTTCCGTAAAACGAGGAGCTAAAATGGTGCATTTGATGAAAAAGTCGTACATGGCATGGTTTGAACTTTGTAGTCTATTTAGCATAAAGTCCTGGAAAGAAGAAACTAATAATAAACCGATATTAGGTGAAGTGAGCATGAACCGCAAGCTGTTTTCCGACTGATTCTAGCACACCATTGACAGCTCACTTCAAGCTCACTTTACCTACGTGTTCATAGTGAAATTTTTACAGAATTGACCCGTCAGCAGCTAAAAAGATTGATTGATTATTCATTTTAAAACCCACAAAACGACAAAACACAATTTTTCTATAATTTTCCATCTTTACGAATTAAACACCCTAGGGACCCACACATGGTTATTTCATCCTTTAACTAAATACTTCTTCAAATATCAAAATTCAATTGTTAAGTTCCTCTGCCGCATTCCAAGACAATTCTTTATAATTTTTACCAAGCAGTACATTTTAGCCGTCCACACCATTGTCCAAATAGTTTCGGAGTCGCTGCTTCTTAAACATCGTCACGGCGAGTGGTGATCGAGCGCGTGGTCACCGGTCATGTTCCTACGTTTGTCCTCCCATATGTGTAGATAGGGCTGCCACTGCAGGACAAAACATTTTTTATTGCAAAAAGCAGTAATCAATCCAAATTATGCTGGCACCGAAAGAAACAGACTGAAGTGAATAAGTAGATAAGATTGAAGTGACAGATTTCAATTGTATTGACTTCACATCCAAAAAGAGTGTTAAGTCAATTTAATCTAAATCCTCAAATGTCTTAAATACTTAGATGGATTACAAAAAATAATTGTTCGGTGGCAGCCCACAACTGCCTCTGTGTAACTAAGAACTTTAGTAGAGGAGCGATGAAGATCACGTGGTGTGATTATCTGTAACCCATAAAATCAACGCGTTTCGATGAACAACGTTTACCAAAATCGACAAAACTTGTTCGTCGAGTTCAAAGTGTATGAAAGACGATCCACTGGATGACCAAATATGTAGAAAAAACAATTTGCAAATTTTCAAAGTCTTTTAAAAGACACAGCCCTAAACGTAGCACGGTACAGTTCGCCTATTGTCTCTTAGTCCGTTGCTTGGCCATGACTACAAGTCATTACGATGGCTATGACGAAAATGAGCTTAACGATTGTAAAAATAGCAGCATTTAGGGACAATGAAACTGAGACACTTAATAGATTTCCTGTATTAATTTCAAAGTGTATAGCTGGAATACCTAAGTATCTAAAATAATTCAAAAGTCGAGGTGTTCAAGTGGCCTTGATAGGTGCAGATATGGTTTCAAATTCTGAACGAACCTTCTTCCAGCCTTTTTCCTTCTTGCCAGGAGTTTTTTTTTTTTTTTTTAATCCTTTATTAAAAAGAACCAGGTTCTTAATAATTAATTACAATCTAGCCTGTAAGACTAATAATTATTTAAAAACTTAGAATAGTGCTGACTGTACTTTACACAAGTCCGTTCCACTTTCTTAGAGTCTGTTATAATATTGATAGGAGTAAAATTGTTTTTTTTTTGTAAGTATACGTATTAAAAACAAGGGATAATATAGTCAGTTCACAGAAAGTGTGGGCAGTTTCACTCTATGGCCTGACGGATTCTCATCAAATAAATTATTTAAAACCAAAAATATCGAACAGAAAATCGCGTCGATTTCGGGGGCCTTTATCGGTTAACCAATCAAAATATACTTTATCTTTTATTACATAATCAACGGAAAGCTTTGGGCTGTCCTCCAGATATGCATACACATATTTATGACATTAGTATCTGTTGAATCCGTGTCTCTATTGATTTAATTCTCATCAACTCTCTCAACCAAAATGGAAAATCCAACATTTCCCACTTTGCCAATCTTGCTATACATAGATGAAACCAGAAATCGCTCTGCAGTTTCGGTTGAGTCGTCTGCCTGCACATTAGTTGCGTCCAAATGACAAACGTCATGTGTGGGGTAAGTTAACGATCTTAACGCTTTGCTGCCCCTCAAATTATCTGAGCGACCATTGCTCCGGTGCTCCCTGGCTCAGAACTGCTTACTGTATGTCCAACGCTTCCGCGTTCAGATAAGCTTTCCTGTTATTTTCTTGAGATGATCAGGAGAAAACAACGAAGTTTTGTCTTTCTTCTCGGCCGTTTCTTCAAAATTGACAAGAAATTTTGAAGAATGGTCAAAGTCTTTGACTCTTTAGCACAACTGTAGTTTGAAAGATCAAAGACACTCGGATGAGCCTACACCTATCTGATAAACAAACAACTAATCTGTTGTTCAATGATAAATAGACGCGTGTTATTTCAGAATCTACAATTTCGAAAACATTCTTGTCGTGCTACAAGAACTAGAAAATACACTAGATTTCCTCCACAATACCGCATGCAAAGTCATATGCACACAGATGCATAGATTGACTGACATACATTTGATTAGACCAACCAACAGTAGATAGCAGAAAATAAATGGGCCATAAAATCTAATGACAGGAAAGTAAAATCAAACATAGAAAGGCAAACAACGGCGTTTCCTTTGACCACATTGAGAGCCTTTATCATCCCTTTATCTCAGTGGGGAACAGGCGACGATTGTTCACATCAACGTTATCAACCAACAGGTATGTAAATATTCTGTGCAGAGTTTACATAAGAATTAGTCGCCTCACATTGTGTCGCAGAATGATGTA
The DNA here is from genome assembly GCA_914767755.1 of Agrochola circellaris. Classification (NCBI taxonomy): domain Eukaryota; kingdom Metazoa; phylum Arthropoda; class Insecta; order Lepidoptera; family Noctuidae; genus Agrochola; species Agrochola circellaris. The sequence goes on from OU611853.1 coordinate 6,101,802, forward strand.
AGTCAGAATATTAAACGTGATTTGTAGTTGTATAGGGGAGATTGATTTTTGATGATGTTTTGATATCTTGAATGATGCAGATTTTGATTTTGGGACAACAGTTTTTGATGTGATAGTGAAGTTAAAATAAGAACTCCTAAATTCAGGTGCAGATTTGAAATTCTCCGACTTTCTCAGGACGACTCTAAGTTTAAACGACAATAAATCTAAAAGGTCATTGGTGATACAGCAGAAAGTTTTGACCAATGTGAGCTACAGCTGCTTTGTGTATCGTGGGCACGGTTACTAAAAAACGTTGAAAATATGATATGCAAAAGCCTTCATGATGTTTAACTGCATGATTTAGATTATGCGCTGTTTATTAAATATATTGATTATTACTTTATAAACGATCCATCGATAATGAACACTATTAAAATGTCCTATAAAGTTCATGCTAGAGATTATAATCGAATGCACTTTAAAGCGCAGTATATCTACCTTATTAACCGTGACTCGTTTTTCTGATAAAATCATAAATTAAGTCATCGATAGTTTTATCAGATTGACATAAAATAATATCAATAAGGATAATCACTTCAACTACGAAAACATTATATTTCGAAATTCCATCACTTCTAATTTCATCATTTTTCTTGACGAGAAAAAAATCATGACACTCATTTTGATCTTTCATATCTCAGTTACGTACCACTATTAACATTTTTTATTTGCTCACGTTAGGACCTGTGTCCGTTTTGATTACACGTTCTCAGATAACACACTGTTTTATTTAATTTTGTCATTCTTGTGTTTGTCTCTTCTTGATAACACAGTAATTTATAGAGGCCAGTAAAGCTATGCTTTATGATGATTTAATTCTTGATTGTCTTCACTAGTATTTACGTTCTGTATCTCCTGTATTGTATGCGTCCGTGTGATTACACAATTGTTTGTGCCTTTTATAACCTCACGATGTCCTTTAATGTGAATCCTTATAATAATATTATGAAGCCCGTAAACAAACGTTTATTGCATACCCTACTTATGTCAAGTTTGTAATATAATTGCGTAATCAAGGAAAATTGTTGCTGAGGCTATTTTAATATTTCTTTATACTGTGTAACACTGCATTTGTGTCTTGTCAATTCTATCAATAATCTTATTTCCGTCTAGCGGCTTAGCAAAAATTGATATATTATAATACAGGTTTATAAGGTGGCTTTTAAGATGCAGATATATGCCAATGACCTTGAGTGGTTAGCTTGCGTGTTCTGTACTGAGCTCAAGCAACGCGACGTACGTCCAGCCAGTAATAGGACTCGCCCATCAAGGAGCGCTGTCCCAAATTAGACGCATTATTAATTTATTATACATAAAACAAAAGGTATTTTAATAAAACACGTATACTAAAAGATCAATCATTAAATTATCTTTAAAATGGTGAAGGGTCCAGAAAAATACGCTTGATAGATTTTGCGTGATTCTCCGTTTTTTATCCACGTAAGACATAAGTGTACAAATTAATTTCACCATGTAGTATAAACATAATCTAAAACATTAAGTTATTAAAAAATGCTCCTATTTAACATATATTTTTTCCAAATCATTATCACTACTCGTTTAGACGTAATCTTTAGTATAAAATCATTAAAAGTCGGTTATCGTCGCCTTAAATAAGCACTCTTAGTAACTCCAGGAAAAAGAACAGTCGACCACAGACTTATTGAAGCAACCTTTAGTTTCATAATAAAAGGTGAAACTCCAACATGCTGTAGGCTTTTGATTATTACAATACATAACGGATAAGCTACTTCAGGAGGTTCTATTGCCTATTGCGTTTTAGGTTCAACGCGTGACCGCTTCATTTAGCTTCAAGCGATACTTGTCGATGCATCTTTTGTTAGTTATATACTAGTATTAGAAGACGTAACCCACCTTGAATATTGTATTAAGGTATATGGAGACACGAAATTAGATATACTACTCTGTGTAAAAAGTACCGGGAAATTTATGCTGATAGTTATCTTCGATTACCGCGGTGTAGTGTATTGGGTCCCCACCTATGAACCTCGAGAGAACCTCGTCACTTCTATGATTTAAAATATTCATCAATTGCTTGGTATTATATCGAATAATGACCATCATATACAACTACCAATAGTAAAAAAAACCTTATTACTTATAGTTTTCTAAACATAAAAAATACCTTAAATATGACTCCTCATTTTGTTAGCAGAAATGACCACTATTTGTTTTAACTTAATCTAAGTGGCATAATTATTAAGTTATCTTAGTTTTTAAACATTAGTACATAAAAGTTTTAAAACATCAGTGTTCATGGTTGTTATATAAATTAAGAAAATGTTAGTATGAAAAATGCAACTTCTTTAAAATTCTCCATACAAAACGCTGATTTCATAGGTGGGGACCTAATACTATGAATTTCTTCCAGAGGGACAAATGCTGAATAAACATAAATATATAGGCGTCATACCATGAGGCGTTTACGAGAGAACATCCGCCGAAAACGACCAGGCTTTCGGAATGGTAATTCATGGATTTTGCACCATGATAATGCACCATCGCACCCCATTAGGCGAAAGTTTTTAGCCAAAATCTCGACGAATTTCTATCGACCATGCGCCGTACTCTCCTGATATGGTTCCGACTGACTTTTTCCTGTTCCCGAGGCTAAAATTACCAATTCGAGGAAGACGTTTCGAGTCGATTGAAGCTATAAAAGATAGTTCGCTGAAGGACTTGAAGACCATACCTCGATCAGCTTACCAAAAATGTATGGAGGACTGGGTCAAGCACTGGCGTAGCTACCTTGCAAGCGAAGGGGCCAAAATAAATTTGACGAATAAATTACTTTTTTGGTTTTATTCAACAATTCCCGGTACACATGTTAATACTTACATATTCTTCGACAAATTACAAGAACAACAATCAAATCTCAAAAACGTATAGATAGATTTGGTCATACTTTACCACATGGTGGTTGGAGATCCAGCCAAAAGGCCACAAAAGTAAACAGAGACAGCAAAAATCAATACCCATCAGTACTGCCCATTGAATAATATTTCCATGCATATCTAATGTGGAACGATCTTGTTTGTCCAACATAATTTATGTGGCACATTGTCCAACGGAAGCTGTAGGCTCGTTCCGTTAATCGTTTGACGAAAAAATCTAATAAAACGGACCCTCTGGTCAGCCATTAGCAACGATTCGTGATTTGTGCCATAAAACTATATAAATTATTATTCATGGTTTTTTCGCCATGCCCTGCAATTGACTGGTGCCGTACATTCATTTATCAATAGCATAATCTGTGATAGTTATTCATACTGAGCTCGATTTATAGGCACACGGGAGGTGTGGAGTCGCTTTCGTTGTTTTACTTGGATAAATCATTTCTGGTAATGTGCAGTATATGTTAAAGGAAATCAATCATTAATTTGTTAACAAAACAAAGTTATTATAGGTTTGTAAAGTTTGCTACGCAGTTGTTTATAGCCTAGAGGTGCGACCGTCGAACTGCCAAGAATCCAAGACACGTACCTCTGACTTTTAGGATTCATGTGCGTATTGTATGATTATCACTCGCTTCAAAAACGGTGATGGAAAACATCGTGAGGAAACCGGCCTGAGAGATATTTCTCGACGGCATGTGAAGCCAAGTCAGAGGCCCATTGGTGGCTTTAAAACTATGAAACCAGGTTAGTCACTAACCACACGAAAAGAAGAAGAACATTTTTTTTATTCTTAGCACTAGCAAAAACGACAAATGCAAACTGTCAATTTACTTAGTCAACATTACCATTTCCTTCAGATTATTTTGACAACTTTTCCGCAATGATAAGACATTATTACTGGCTTTTAATTCCTACATAAGACAAGAAGCAAACAACTAAGAATTCAAGTTCAGCATGAATCATAGTTTCATTATGACTTTGCAAAACGACCAAGGGAAAAAAAAAAAGTATTTATTTTTAGTATCTTATCTACTTCATTCTTTTCCCTGTTCTGTCCCCTAAGGTGAAAGGTCGCGTGGGGCACACGACGGTCAGTCGCGAATGGTACCGACTGGGACCCCATCTCACGTGGCAAGTCCCCCTTTCATAACCATTACGTCATCAGTATGCCGATAGTGTCAGAAATTCAAAGTAAGAACGTAATGGTCCCAGAACATTTCAAATGCAACGTTTCTTGTGACGTAATAATTCGATACCCAATCGAAGCATTCGATTTTTGGTTGTAAAAGAGTGTTGAGAATTTGAGTTTTATTTAGTGGTGTTACAGTCTAGTTTTGCGTGTATATATTTTGGGGATAAAACTGCACAATGCTGGCAATGTAATTAGATATACGTGGTTGTAACGATACGAATCTTTGTGGTTTTTGTGATGCTGTTCGGTTATTGGATATTTTGCCCCATATTAATATTAGTAATGCAGAATTCTCAAAGTAATGTTGTTATTTAGTGTAGATTGCTCTGTTACGTACTGACTGAGATAACATCTTGAGGGTATGTCGTAGCCAATTGTAGGACTACACTTTCCTTGGAATATTAATTGTTTGGATGACTCTAAAAAAAAAAACACTAAATGGTAGGTATACCGTTTACCGTATGGTTTAGAGTCGTCTAAACTCCAAACCTATCGACAGTAGGATTTTCTACTCATTAAGTTATGTAAACCACTCCAAATAACATGTATAATTATAGCCTTTATTTCGTTCTAATTAGTTTTGTATATTACACCACCGAACTTGTAAGAAAATACATTTATTTTAGATAAAGAAAGAGTTTTACTTTCTTTATCGAATCCAAAATTAAACTCAATTAACACAACAACAGGTTATTTTGCCGTTATCACCGCTATGACCGAAAGTAACCTTTCAGTAAAACGCTACCAATTTCTCTTATCTTCGAGCCGAACAAACTTGGGTGACCAGCCATCCATCTACATACTTATTTACATACCTATCAAGGAACAAGTTGCCCATTGTCGTTTGACACCGCTCGAGTTGTAAAACTACCGGAAAAACCACTTAAGAACATTCAAAATGCAACTTTATACTCTTAACATAAACTTCAAAATCCAACTGTGAGCTTCATGAGAAAATTTACGGAAAAAAAATCATGTCAACACAAGCAAATTTCAACTCTGCATTTCTATGTTAGAGTTTAAAATTGTTTGACTTTTCAAAGAACGGTTAGCAACAATGAAGGAGCCTATATACCGCCCGCACGTCCTCTTTAGATAAGATAAAGGCCACCTGAAATGAAGAGAACGACACCAATATGGTGCTAATGATACCGATACCGCTGGTGCTAGACCGGTAATTAATTTGTCGAACGATAAAATACCGGTCGAAGATAGCCGGCGACTTTATTTTGTAAAACCTTGTAGTTTCTTGACTGTAAAGACTTTTTTGAGTGGTTAGTTTAAGTATTGAAGACGGTCGTTAGTCAAGTATTTGGGAAAATTCGACATATGCCTAGAAATAAGTAACTAGTTTGTCTGTCAATAACCTCACCTCTCCTAATATAGGCTGGCGTAACATGGGCCCAGCACTTTTATACCAATAGAAATGGGTTTTTTCGACGGAAGAATAGAGAAAATGACAGATAAACAATCATAATCTGTCATTTTGTCTTATTTTCCGTCGACAAAACCCGTTTCGGGTCAGGATGTCATGCTACGCGTGCAGTTCTTGTAGGTCGTCTGTTTTTCGAGTCCATTTCATTCAAGTTTCAGGCTAGCCAGTCCATTGACTGGGAATACTCATTTTATTAAACAATGCCCTATATACAACATTGTTATACATTATCATTATATTTTGTGAGGTTTTACTTTGGCAGAACCGTTCTAACGCTTGTTTAATTCAGTAGTTACAGATAGTAAAGAAGCAGAATCAAATCTGCTGTCTCTGAATCTTCCAGGAGAATTACTTCTATTCTCTTTATGTTTTTTAAGATCCTCCAGATCTAAAACGAAAACTTTAAAAGCATTTCTAACAATTTTCTGATGAATTCACAAATAAAATTCGTCTCTTAGGACCGGCGATCATCCCGCATTCCGTGTATTATACGTATATGGACCTAGATCCTTCACTTCCTATGACCCTCGCTTCTTAGAACGGTCCGTGATACCAAAGCCCTGTGAATTACATAATGATCACCTATTTCGTGAACACGAGACAACTCACCTCTAGACGGTTTAGGGATGCGCCCAGTAGATATCGAAGTAATCCCGTTAGATTTTTTTTTTGTCATAAGCAATTATGCAGTAAATAGTGTGCTGGTTGCTCACGCACGTGCTATTAAATACTACTATTATGTGTATAAAACACACAATTAATAAACAGCTTAGTAAAATACCTGAAAAATAGCATTTGGTTTTTAAATAAGTACCTTGTTTCAAAAAGTTCACCTCGTGGGTTCGAACCCTGATAGGCGCTTAACTTTGTGTAAATTATTTCATTACCACTGCTCTCAAAACAGTTAAGGAAAACATCGTGAGGAAACCCACAGGATATCCTAGAACCAAAAATTCAAAGACATGACATCTACCAACCCGCACTGGGCCCGCGTGGTGGATTACGGCCCTCTAACAGACAGGAGGCCTGGGTTCCAGTAGTGGGAATGTTCTAGGCTGGTAATGCTACTGCCAACTGGGTGAGTTTTTATGGCAAGATTACTTTTTTGGATGCATCAATGCAATATAAGACACTAATTTAAAAAAAAATACATGTTAGGCGTATCAGGCTTTATAACTACATTATAGCATCTCAAACTATCGACAAATTCCCTCCCTACGATGACCGTATCACAGAGCGCGTGTTATTTCCATAGCTAATTGCAAATTGCGCGGGCCTGTCAACGCATGCGCGATAATGTGTCATAACACAACACCAGACCACGTTCATGACCACAGACCATGATTACCACGGAATTGTGGTTGACCCTCCCGGTAAACTTTAGTGGTTTGAATTTTGTGGGCAAAATTGCTTGGTTGATGTATGGAACAGAGATGTTGGCTAGTTGGTGCAGACGATGATAATCGGATAGTAGGACCAAGGTTCATGATGGTTTGGTCCTTTCAATCTTGGGGCCAGTTTCTCGAACGAAAATTATCGCAAAATATTGTGACAAATTGTGAAGCGTCCGTAAACTGCTCATTGGTTGAATGATTTATGAACAGCCAATTGCAGTAGCCTACGCGCGCTTGATAATTTGTCGATGAGAAACTGACCCTTGGTAATTAACAGTTCGTTTTTTAATTCCAGATACTAGTTTGACAGGTGCAAATGTCAAACTCCAAATTGAAAAACAAACAACAATCATTTGAAATGTCAAATTAGTCTACGGGATTAAAAAACGAACTTTATAAGAGTACTGAAGTGGTGAAAGAGCGGTTGCGATTTTTTTCTAAAACTTGAATCAGTCTCAGACGTGTTTCGAACCCAAAGTAATCTCATAGAAAAAAAACAATTTCGATCTAACCAATATATGTATCAAAGTAAGCGGCTACCGTGCTCGTCTCAAAATGGTTGGCATCGTCACATTTTTTCGATATTTATCACTCATAGAAACCGACATTGAAGTACAATTTACAATAAGTACGCAAACTAATCTCTTTGGCGGTTCACGTACGAATATCAGAGAAAAAAATATATTACAAAAGTTCGCCGACAGATCCATCATATTTCGAGATGGATCTTAAGAAATTTAACACTATTATTCTGTTAGACATTTAATACCATTATTTGGCCAAGATACGGAGGAATTTTTAATCGATGTCCGCAAAGCAAACACGGGTGCTAGCTTCAACCAAATTCTTCGCGGATCGTTTCACATTTTGAAAAGGACTTTGCAATGGAATACAATGTATTTCCCAAAATCTACACGGTTCAATTATGAACCTTAGATTCTAAGCAATAAGTTAGGTGTGAAATCAAGTCAACTGTAGTTGGATGATGGTAAAGTTTAAAAAAATAATCATGTTAGAGCTTCACGGTAGCCGAAATTATTTGGAGGCGGTTAAGCTGCCTTTGAATTTTTTGAGATTAAAATTATCGAGGTTTTCGTAAAAAATGTTAATATTTACAAAGGTCACAAAAGATCGCAATATTAGCTCAAACGTATGTATGTGGTCAAAAGTTTTCATACTTCCGTATTCCGTGATTCAGCTGAGCAAACAAAATTTTATTATGACCAATATTGCTCATCGCCTACTTTGCTCATTTTTGTTATTTTTTTACGAGTGCATCGTATCCAATAGAACTCAGAATAATTTTGTAAACATTAAACCTACATTTGTTTCAGTTAGTTATATTTATTAATTGTTTTTGGGACCATTAATCACAGACGCAATTTAAAGTACTACCTTATCAAGCGGCACAATCACGCACAGACGCCTAAAGCCACTCGAAGGCATAGAAAAGCACACGTGTCGATGTGGCTTAATCCACGGCTTTGCGTTATAATCCGACCACCCAGCGAACGACCAACCATTATTATACTGCCCACAGAAATAGTACCCCCATTATTATATAGAATGGAACACATAGGTGCCCTTATTATTTTACGCTATAAAATCGAGACCACCTACGTCACGGTTGTTTCTTTTTGCACAAAACACTTTTGTATGCGAATGTAATGATGCGTTCGTGAATTTTAGCAGTTTTCGGGTATTTAGATTTTATTTCAATTGTAATGTGGGTAAAGGATTTTTTTTCTTGAAATTGTCGTAAATTCGCACTTGACTTGTGCTTTTAGTATTGTGGGTACGTGTTATTGCACATTATGCAATGTACGATTATCTTTTTGAACGATCAGCTCAGTGTATTCAACTGATTGATCAGCGTGAGTGACGCTTACATTTCAATACAACTGATGTTATTTTAGTAATTTCATGATATAAGACCATTTTCAATATCAATCTAGATGCTTGTGTATTCGATAGCAATTTAACTCCCCCGAGATTGCTATTATTTAGAAAAACTAATAACAAGATTTGGAGCAAAAATTAAGTTATCCTCTGACGTCACAGTCGATATATCAATACAGCTAATGATGGTCCAACATCAACAATAGTCCGTACAGTTGTCAACTATATTTTTGTGCAACTATCCCTTAAATCAATTCCGACATTAGAAACCTTAAGCTCTTTAAAATAAGAGTGATTTTCAAATGCATTGTTGATGCTACCTAGAGGAAGTTGCGTCGAAGGGTGTACCCAATGTTATTGCTCACTCGGACGTACACCAATGCGTATTAATGATTGTCGACCGTCTGACGATTAGTTTCCATCTGTTATGACGATGCCTTCCTGTCCTCTGGTCTCCTGGTACAATAATAATCTAATATTTTGTGACATATGATGTCACTGGCGTTGTTATAGTTTAATGATTCTAGGATAACTCTCTGATCATTCGTCTCCCTCGCACAAATGAGGAAAACGTCGTTTTTCTAAAATATTATATATTGTTTCAGTGAAAATTCTTTGCATTGATATGGAATAGTTATTTGACTCAGGCGTGACTTTGTGGAAATTCATTATAAAATACTATAGACGACGTATATGAGGCATCCTCAAGATGACGATTGACTTGTTGCGAACCCGGACACGACGACGTGTTGTTACGTCAAGCGTCAAGCGCAGTGCATTGTATTTTATTGATATGGAAAGAAAATAGTTCCTCTTCCACAATATCTAAAATCCAGATTTACCTACATAACTGTGTATGTGGTAAAAACAGTTAAAATTCGGTTCAGAGTTAAACAATTCAATCGAATTGAATTATAATGTGCCATGACGACTCCACGTTACCAAATTGGTTCAAAAATACCAATGTTCCGTCTTTAACAAACACAATTTGTCAAAGTACCAAAACGTGCAAATGAATTCCTAAGCGAAATCGCGTACCTACACGCTAATTAAAGTCAGAATTAACTGGATATTAGAGTACTAAGCACAATGGACATGTTTGAACCGACCTGGCTGGCTCGCCATGTACCAAATACATACATTACTGGCACATAAACATTAGGTCCTTTTAGTATTGGCTGAAAATTTATGTATTTGGAGCAATTGATATGTTCGGCTAAAGAACAAAAATATTTTTCTTTCCATTGGCTTAAATACTGGCTCATTTGTTTATAACATTCAAATAGGTTACGTTCTTACATGGAGAAAACATAATGATATATAAGGTGAAGAAGTTTGTCTTTGCAAGAGAAGAATTAGAGAAAAAACAATGCTATCGGGAATAAATACAAAAAATAAATACATAGGTACAGAATTACAAATACTGTAACCTCTACTGCAGACTGCTACTGACCTAAACCAAAGGTTATTTGAATAACTTACGGTAGGATTATCATCTTGTTTGTTAGTATAAAATAAGTAATATTCTTACCCTGAAACCAGCCTGCATCAGCCAACCTACTCTTCGATCACAGGCACCCATTAATCAGCTATCCCGGGATTGATGAAAACTAACAGTGTTCAAAACTTCTGCACTCATTTGTTTTAATTTCCCGTGAACAAACCCAGACACCTGTAAAAAACTAAACCATTTATTACGAAAAAAACGTAATTATGAAAATATACGGCATGACGTAACCAAGTAAGGGGTAGAGCAGACTGTTGGATAATTCAAGTGTTGCAAGTCTAACCGCAAGCTAATTGCGTCCATCCTAACTTGTGATATTAACTTGTTGGGATGAGGACACACTGTGTGGTGCTGAGGAAATTTTGTTGATATTTTTGTTTTGTTGAGAGTTCACTTACTAAAATCTTGGGTTATTTGGAGGATCAGTAGACTAAGAACAGCGGGCTTACCTTTATTTTTATTCGAACTAAGACATTGTAGCTCTAAATTTAACAAAACATCAATTTACAATGAAATCATCATTGATTCACACAACTACAATTCCTTATGGAATCTATATAAAAAAAACCCTTTTCCAAAAGATCTTGTTTATAATTTCTAAATAGATTTTTATTGCCACATAACTTCATCCATATAACTCCGCCTTACCCCAGGTCGTGTCTGGACACTGCAAAGCAAATTGAAATTAAAACTAAACTGAGCAAGACGGAGGGATTGTGGCGAAACTGCACTTGTGAAACTAAAACCCGACTCCTGGGCTAATAGTCCTCTTACACTCATTTCGGTTTCAAAGATTGCACTGGCCAAAATGGGCTTTAGGTCGTAATTATCTCTGACTATACATCGTTTGATGTGTTTCCTTAACTGGTTTTGTGGTCACAGATAATGTCCGAAATATTGTCTGAAATACATTTGAAATGAGCTATTTTAGTAAGATTGTTTGGTCTACATTGAGGAGGGTGTTCCAGTAGATATGGATAGAGGTAATCCAGATCTATTGGAACAAATATTAAGAGATCCTCATAGTCACAAAACAGCTTTTATGAATATGATGACAGATCGAACACAAAAATCGATACCCATCGATATCCCGATTGGTATTCTTCATTAGAATACCAAGCCACTCCCTCGCTCTTGCACTTTGTGCAACTGTATATTGGAAACTATCACAATCCAGTAATATTTCTGGTGGTTGTTCATTAAATTGAAATATAGACTATTATCGCTGAAGAATAGCCCCTAGGCCCTCTTTCAGGCACAGTCTAACAGAAGACACAGCCTAAAAACAAGTGGCGATTCAAACCACATCACGCCGAACACCTCACCACCTCACCATGACTCCCTAAAACTAAAACATATAAGATTTCGAAAGCAAATCTCGTTATCTGTGTCATCGGACTGTGTAATTAGAACGATATCATTGTTATTTAGTTAAAGATATGGTGACCGCGACGAGGGCGATGGCACTGCAGTGATGGAAAGCCGGGTTGTAAACGTGTCGGGTGTGGTGATGATTTGGGTGATGACTTAGTGGGAAAATATAGCGGGATTCAAAATACTTTTAAAGGTATGAGGAACAGGTTGTAGTAAAGTTCACTTGTCCTTTTAGAAAAGGGAGGAGCCTCCGACCAGACGCGTGTCGTGTCTGGCGGGCAACTGCCCAACGATTGAGTCTTATATATATCGTTCATGCGGTAAACTAATTGCGCGATGCTGGATTAGTGTGACGTCAGGTCTTTGATGCGTAGTTCGCATGTGGCGATGGAGATTCCACATACTCATGAACAAGCTTTAGCTTCGGTCTGGTTTATAATTGGTCTTTGGAGACGCTATAACTTCACTTTCGCGAAAGATTTGGTTCTCGAAATAAGATCGAAGGAGAAAAGACATCAAGATGTTTTACGTGTTACTACACTCGAGAGCAATGAATCCGGGTCACTTAAAGAATGTTAAAAATCTCGGAAACTAAAAATGATAGGTTAATGCAATAAATTGTATTTAATAGACAATGTAATACTCCTTAAATGAAAGTAAAAAATATATGAGTCACCATACATTTTATTAACACAAAATTACATAAAGAAAAAAACTGCTGATCTCTCCTTAAAACAAAAATAGGAAACATGAAATTTTTGAACTTTATTACGATTTTCTTGAATTTTAATACTTCGTATTGCCTCCTCGTGCTTCCATTACTGCGTTTACGCGGTTTGGCATGCTGTACACCAAGTTCCTTATACGATTTTGGGGAATATTCTCCCATTCCTCTGTGAGAGCAATTTTGAGCTCACGAAGCGTGATTGGGGGAGGGTTTCGTTGTTTTACGCATCTGCCTAGCTCGTCCCAAGCATGCTCGATCGGGTTGATATCCGGGCTGCGCGCTGGCCACTCCATACGAGTAATGTTCATCTCTTGAAGGTAGTCATTCACAATCCTACCTGTATGAGGTCGGGCATTGTCATGCATAAATATAGCATCCTCACCTAAATTGACCATAAATGGACCAACGTGATCATTAAGGATTTCTTCCACATATCTTATGCTAGTTAAAGAGCCGTTTTCTATGATCACCAGCTCTGTGCGACTTTCAGAAGAAATTCCGGCCCACACAAGTATAGACCCACCACCGTAGGCTACTTTTTCTTCGATGCATGCTTGCTTGAATCTTGCCCCTGGTCTTCGATACACTCTGTGTCTTCCATCGTGCTTGTAGAGCATAAATTTTGATTCGTCGGAGAACATAACTTTTGACCAATCTTCAATACTCCAATTTACGTGGCTCTGGGCATATCTTAGTCTTGAAATACGATGCCCACGCTCCAGTTTAGGGCCGTTTGCAGGTCTAAGGGGTTTTAAGTTAGATTCAGCAAGCCGACGTCTTACTGTCCATGCACTTGGGTTACTTCCTCCGAGGCGTCGAAACTGATTTGTGAGTTCAGTTCCTATGAGAAAGCGATTTCGAAGCATGGTGTTCACCAAGTATCGGTCTTCTCGTGCTGTGGTACACCTGGTTCTGCCCGTTCCTGGTCTGCGTAGATTAGAACCAGTTTCTTCGTAACGTCGGAGAACTCTTTGTACTGTTGACAGCGACACACCGACAGTCCTAGCTGTATCGCGCTGACTCCGGCCGGTTTCCAGCATTGTAAGTATTCTGGTGCATTCTTCAGGCGTAAGCGACATAATTTCAGCTTGAATAATGAATATAGAGCACTATCAACATGGTTTATGTACCCACATAAATGACAGATTACAAACAAAAGCAAAACCAAATGCTGTAATTTCGTAGTTCCATCTTCGAAAGTGGCCCTTTTTCAAATTTGATTTTTTTATGATATAACTTTACAATAACTAAGAAGTTTTAATACCTTCATTTAAGGAGTATTACATTGTCTATTAAATACAATTTATTGCATTAACCTAGCATTTTTAGTTTCCGAGATTTTTAGGATTCTTTAAGTGACCCGGATTCATTGCTCTCGAGTGTAGTTCGTATTTGGATTTGGAGCCGCGCATAATTTTGCTAATGAAATATTTGGTCCTTGGAATAATATGATAGAAGGACCAACAGATTTTAGTACTCAATAGGCTGACGAATTCGTTCATCCTAAACTGGAGAAGATCGAGGAGTTATTTCTTCAGGGTGAGAAGTTATTCTATTGTAAAAGATTCTAAATATACAAAGTGTCAATGAAATAAGTGAAACGGATCATTGTCGAAAAAATTTGCTGCTCTATACATTTTTATGTTCGCATAATTCGACAAAATGACTTATTTTTCCGATTTCTGGGTTGGTCCTATAGTAAAAGTTTTGCATTATGATGAGTGAAATGACCAGTTATTTCAATTACCTACCTATACTCGTAAATTTACAATAAAAAAGAAAAGGCTAAAATCAGGAGACAAAAAGTGACTGATTGATATTCGTAATCGACTAGATATTCATTTTACAATAGCTCCTATCCGGTTTTAGGTGGACTGGTGCCTGACCTGAAATCTTACCGTGCAATATAACAATATATCATGTCGCGTTATCTTACGGCTAGCGATAACGATGACCGATGGTTAGTATTTTCGGGGAAACCTGAATCATTTTTGAAAAATATTTTCCTTATTTACAACATTTGTAAATTTAATCAACTTTGTGAGGTTGATATCATCGTCTGATAAACATTCTGACCTATGAAAAATAATAGGTCAGAATACTTATCTTACCTTTTCTCCAGAAAACGGTCTGAATTTATCCGATCAGTCCACACGATCTTAGCATCGGTGTGCAGTTGTTTTTCTTCCCAATGTGTAGGGTACAGTCACGAGCATAAATATATAACTATGATCAGCTCGGCAATAACAGGCAATAATATCTGAGGGGCAATCCCCGATATTTTTAAGAACGATCGCATTCGCATCTCATTCACAGTCTGTCAAAAATACAATCAATTTACCAACATTTTTGACAAGTTTGACAGATTGCGACTTGAATGTGAACGTTTTTTAAGTACTGGAATTGGCCTTCAGTTGCATGATCATTCATCCATTAATATATGTGACAATTTGTGGAAAGCATATACAAGTGGCAGCACAAATATCTGTACCAGAATCCAGATTTCGAGAGAGGAGAGATAATACTGTAGTACTGTCTCTCCTTCTCCCTTTAATCCATCGAAAGGTTGTCTGTAAAAGATCGCCTTTAGCGATAAGACCGCCCATTGTGTCACCCTATATAAACTAAATTTAGGTCTGTAATTTCTATGGTGTAAGTACATAATAAAGAGCATTATATCTATCTATTTTGCATATTAACAGCCGCGTACCGAACCTCATAAAAATCCACGCTTACGACTCGAGCGATACAAAATCGCTTCGCTTATGATAAGGCACAGCCTGTGGTAGTTTCCAGCAGTATCTGTCGCTTGAACAAATATTTGCCGACAACGTCACACTTGGACCACACGCAATTAACGTGAGACTTGTCGTACATTTTGTTACGTCTTTATAATAATTATTACGAAGTCGAAAGAATGCGCTGATTTTATTTATAACACGACTGCCCAAGAAGGCCTGTAATGGTCTCAGGGTTCATAAATGTATGTGAGTTTTTAATAAAATTGTTCTGTGGATACTTTAGAACGTACGGAATGAACACCACAGAAGACTTTTTTGAATAATCAAGAGAGGTATGAGTCTTTGAGGTCGTCTTAATTAGGTACCTATATATAGGTAGCTTTGAAGTCAATAACTTCTGACTTCAGAACAGTACTTCCTAAAGGACACTGTCTATGCTGTCCCTCCACAGTTCACACTGACATCGTGCCCTCAATAGGCAAAATTGACACACTGCTCCCTTATCATACATTCTTGTGTTTATCGTTTATATTAGCCAGTACATTCTCAACTCTCACCTCAATCACTCGTCAAGAACGGCGTCGCGGGCGCATACAATCAACACAAACTAACTCTAACGGATAGCTTATACTATGAAAACCACTAATATTATTAGTTGCTAGCTTGTTGTTGTGGGTTTACTTGGAATTGTGTGATGATTTTCTTGATATTGTGTTGAGATTTTAATCATAGTTGTAACAAGAATTAAAAATAAATTAATATCGGAAATATTAGGTATGTGAAGACCGTTGCGATGCGCAGTATATTAGGGAAAGACTTTTCAGAAAACAGTGTCAGAATTATTGATAGTTTATATGGATCATCATAAACCGTTTGTACTTCAAGCTGCTCGAAATATAAAGTTTGACCATGGTTTCCATTGCCAATTTTCCTTTTACCTTCAAAACCAATTCTTTTACCCTCTAAAATCACATAAGCCAACTAAAAACCAATCAATAAATTTGCCTAGCCTTTTCCCAACTATGTTGGGGTCGGCTTCCAGTCTAAGCGGATGTAGCTGAATACCGCTATTTTACATGGAGCGACTGCCTGTCTGACCTCCACAACCCAGTACTTACCTGAGTAATACGACACCCCTTGGTAAGCCTGGTTTGCATGGGAGGCCGTCAACTTCTTCTGCGAAGCAGTAATGCTCGCGAAGGAGGAGGCATAGCGCGCGAGGGAGAGGCAAGATTCGCGCCCTCGCGCCCCTAGTCGCCGCAGGAGACGCCCCGGGCGTCGGGAGTCGCGAGCCGACTTCCGGCCACCGTAGGCGCAGGCTTGCGGACGGTGAGTAATGGGTAGCTCGCCGTCCGATAGGGACTAGGCCCGGGTCGACGGCGCGTCGTGTTCCACGCGCGCCTCAAAGAGATGTCAGCACCAACTGACGGGGTCCGGAAGGGCCAATGCCTGCCGGGGTTGCGGGTTTGTCCGAAAGGGATATCGCGACCCCGGCACACAGGCAACGGAAGGAACACGGGTGGGTTTTAGTCAGTAAAAGTCTGACACGCCCTCCCGCTCCGCCCAGAGCGGGAGAAGTTATTTGATAATTTCCCAACGTCAAAAAAAAAAAAAAAAAAAGCCTGGTTGTCAGACTTTCGGGCTTCTGACGACCCGTAACGGCTGTCCAAGATCCACGAATGACAGCCGGGACCAACGGGTTAACGTGCTTTCCGAGCCACGGAGGAGTCTCGGTATGTAAAGTCTAACTAAAAACTAACTAATGCAAGAAAAACTCTCCTTTCATTCAACGTACGGACGCACATTCCAGCGGTCGGTTCAAAACAATCCAACAATCAAACAGACACTCCAGCAACACGGACTTCATCAGCGGACGAACCACACAATCAGCATCCGTCGTTTGACACCAATTACCATCAACCATGGTGCACGATGGTGTTCTCACGAAGAGAAACCGACCGCAAGCCGATAGCGGTAACGTAACGTATTGACGGAAAAATGTATTTGTTTTATTAATAGTCGGTGGTAGATTGGGGAATGACCACAGTGTTTTGTTTTGGTACATTTTGAGAGTCACGTTTTTGTAGAGAAATTGTTATGGCTTTTGTTCCCACCTGGAGATTCTTAGCACCGGTTGCCAAGGAAATTCTTTTCTGCGATCATTACCCACCTATCATGAGGTTCTCTTGAACTCTCAGGCTTTACTTTATACCCAATGAATAGATTGACGTAAAGAAGGATTGGTGAAGATACCAAAATGGGATGAGTAAAGACTTGACAGAGAGGTTTCAAGTATCTAAATATTTAACTTCTTCTTTCTTTTTCGTATGGTTAATGACTAACCTGTTATCAGAGTTTTTATGCCGCCCATAGGCCTCTGACTTGACTTCACATGCCGTGGAGAAATATCTCTCAGGTATGCAGGTTTCCTCACGATGTTTTCCTTCACCGTTTTTGTATCAAGTGATAATTATACAACAGTCAGAGGAACTCAATACTGCCTTGGGTTGGAACTCAAGACCGGCATGACTTGGAAGTCCAACGGTCACACCACCAGACTATCTCTGATGTACCTACATAATGCTACGTGTAGCGTAAGCCACTGCTAAGTTTGACAAAAAGTTCGAGAGTCTTTCAATTCACATTTCCCTCGCATTGCTTTTCTGAATTATTTTAGCATTCTGGAAATCGAATTGCACTTTTTATTAATATTACCTAAATATCCTTTTAATATTTCAAATCATCACACATGTA
This sequence comes from Agrochola circellaris, assembly GCA_914767755.1. NCBI lineage: Eukaryota > Metazoa > Arthropoda > Insecta > Lepidoptera > Noctuidae > Agrochola > Agrochola circellaris. The sequence continues at coordinate 6,119,785 of OU611853.1, forward strand.
AGAATATTTGTATGCAATTTTCATTCTTTTCCTGTGGTCAAACTCACATGCATTAGCAACTTTATACGACTTTAAAGATATAACTATTAACTAAACGGCGAATCCTTGTAAGTAGGTGTGTCTAAGATGGCGAAACAATGGTATTCCCCATGAGTAATATCCATGATCAACTTTATAGCTATGAGCTGTAATAGCTATAAACTTAGATGCAAACGATTTCTCTAGCTTAAAATAATTTCAATGAAAATGCTTAGATTTGCAATAAACCTTTTGGAAATTATAATCGAAAAAGATATGTAAGTATAAATATATATAAGATAATTATGTCTCCAAGTCCTCACTAATATTATAATTGCGAAAGTGAGTTTGTTTATTTGTTACACTTTCACGCCGAAACGGCTGAACGGAATTGGATAAATTTGGCACATGGGTAGACCATGGACCAGTCACCTGGAATGGACATAGGTTTTTCATCGAGGATCGAATACGAAATCGCGGGCAACAGCTACCACTAAATAATGGTCCTAACATAAGACCGTGGCCGTTTTGCGTTGATGTGACGCATATTTTCCCCCAAATTGTTTATTTTCGTGTTTTGTTCTTTCTTTGCGTCATGTGTACCGCAAACAAACTTTAACGTATTTTATTTTTTTCTTTTCTTTCATAAAATCAAAATCGCAATAAACAAGTCAGAAAAAATACTCTAATGATTCTGTTAAAAAAATCCCACGAAAACTAGTTTACACTAAAATCGGTTTACGAAAACAATAAGACAATACCACACTGAAAAAAAGTTGAAGTTAAAGCTGTCAATAGTCCACAAATCTTATTAAAAGCTCCACTACTGTTTCATTGTCACTTCTGTCAAAACATAACAAGTTATCTGTTGTTAGAAAACAATTACACAGCAATTACAACAGACCCAGGGGACTCGAAAAAAAATATCGATGTCCAAACTAAACGTCAATATGTCCCAAACATTTTTTGTCACAAAATTGTTCCCCGCTGTCCCTTTTTTCATGGCCGGCAGATTAGTTAAAGAAACACTTTTATGGTGTACACCCACCACAATAATCAACACGCCACAGTCTACAAAAATGCTATTCTAAACCATTGACTTACTGTAAGTATTGTTCGAGAGTTGGGTCATTTTTTTTCAGCTATGCGTCTAATAAGGTAAAAGTACCAGTTAGTAGTCGTAGCGACCGCAAATTTGTCAGACCACCTTGCAGCTAAATGAAATTTATGACCCCAAAGCCAGGAAGAGGACGCTAAGCCGTGCCGTTGCATAATCTCCGCAATTTATGAATGCTTTTGTTGACTTTATTGCGCTTTGTCGTTTTTATTTAATTACATCACTTAATTAATTTTTGATACATAAGCAAAGCTTGGAGATTTTTGTTTGTAATCTTAGCCTGGAGTTTAGTGAGCGCAGTATCTCGAAAATATAATTTTAATCAAACATCGATCTTTTCCCATGAGAGTGATATAATTATTGAGATCGTATTTAAAATGCAATTGACGGAACAAATAGCCATCAATAGTTCCGGTGGATCAATTTTATCGATAAAAAACTGAAGACTATCTCGAAAATCAATCACGCCCATGGAAAATCGACGAACTTTTATTCAAAATCTGCACGTGAGGCGAAGGTTGGTCCTCGTATTAAAGAGAGGAAATCCGGAGCACATTGTTGTATTCGACACTTACGTACTTTACCTGACCGACAGATAAAAGACCCATAGAATAGGCGGTAGCAACCTTTTTTTACTATAATTATATGCTGCCAATCTCTCCGTGAGCAAATAAAAAAATAATATTTAAATTTCGAACGCAATAAAAAATGTATGCTAATGATTTGCAACGGTCGTGACATTGTGTGTTGCCAGTTTTTTTTACAAAAAAAATCAGGTTTAATTTTCTCACGTTAGCATTGTTTTTTCTAGAAAATTTCTAATGACGCTTTAATTTGAAGAACCCTTTGGGGTTTGATTTTCATACTTTTTTATGTTGTTTTATTGTTTGCAAAAACAACGTCTCGTAATACGGTTGTCACAAAAAATAATTGCATTGTTATTTATACGTTTCGGTTGCATATATTTCTTTTCTAATTATTTTAACGGGTTTAGTTTTTCTGTATGTACAGTTTTTATACAATATTGTATTCCATCGTTAAGGATTGCATCACGTTTTAAAATATTTTATTTTAGTTTTTAATGATGACAAACATTTTTAGCCTATTTAAATGGTTATTTTTTTACTAGTAAATATTGTCATCTACAGTTAAATGATCGCTGAATTAAACTGAGCTTTTTGTGGTACTTATTTAGAAGAGAAAAATGTCTTATATTAAATTATAAGACATTTTTTTAGTAAGAATTCAATAAGATTTAATTGTAAAGAAAATCAAAACTAAAGTATATCAATCAATAAACATAACAGTAGATCTCCGGAAGGAACAGTATAAAAACGAGTACTGCAAATATCCTGCATTTTTTTGACACCATGACATTCACAGACAAAGAAGAACCGCATCTCCTGTTGTGTTGCCAAAGAAATAAATTAAAGTATCCTTAGGGGAGAACATTTTACCGTTAATTCTAATCTACATGGAAAAAAAACAGTAAAAAACACAAGGATGGTTGTGGGAACGTTGTTAAAAAAGCAAGGGGCAGGAAACGGTAAGTGTAAATATGTGAGGTGACATACAAGAAAGTTTATGGACGGATATTTATATGAAAGATTTATCATTCTGGGACCAAGAGAAATTAACATGATCCTAAAAAACTGGGTCGCTGCTGGGACTCATTAAAGGTACCCTTTTACTGTTTAGAATTTTAACGAGGAAGACTGAAAGAATTAGATGTAATTTTTTGCATATTCAACAAATTAATTTAAAAAAAAGAAAAAATATGGAAATTATATAATGAATGATGAAATAATAATTTAAATCTACAGTGCAAAGGATTTCATCATTTTATAAATCTTTTTAATACAATTTTATTAATATAATATGTTTTTTTTTTAATCCCAGAATTGAAACATTTATCCAATCACAGCATTTCTTTTGTCGGTTCATGAATCCATCAATCATTTATAATTTAACTTTCTGAGATACAAATTAGTTCTATCTGATTCCATCTAAAAAAGTTTTAATTTAATTACACTAACGGACCACTTTAAAATTAATAAAAAGCCGACCGGAAGCCCGTTACTGTTTGCTTCCGCTTTAAAAAAACAATTCGTGTTTTGAACACGAATCTCTACGAGAGAAATTTCATCAAAAACCATCGAATCAAAAGGACTCGGGCACTGATGCTCAACGTTCCCGTTAATAAATAAAATGCTAACTGTGTTACCCTTTGATTACAGTATGTTATAGGCAAAAGATCCTACATATATGAATGAAATTCGAGAACCAAAATTAATTCTAAATTCAAAACCTATAGTGAAAGACCAATCACCTGTCATGCTTGAATTTGAAAACCTTGCCCAAACAACGCAATTCACAGCTGCAACATTTTCGTATTTCGAATACCCAAAAAGTTTGACCCTCACTGGCGGAACCGCGTCCTTACCAAACTAGAATGCACCCCACGGTTTTTTACGCATCCTGAGAGTGCAGTGTTTATAAAAACATATGCACATTTTTTAAGAGACTATATCTTCGGCAGATTCAAGGTGTGCGCATTGTGCAAGGGACATCTTTGAGGGTATTTGATAATTGTAAAGTGCATTTTTTTATGTGCGAGCCAGTTTTTTAAGTTTTCTCACGCAGAGCTTTTTGAAGTATTAGATCTGTGGGTAGATACATCCGCGATCGTCATTGTTGATTTCACGTATGACTGCCATTGATTTGTTAATTTTGAATTTTGAATTATAATAAAAACACGTTGGCGATCGCTTTCATATTTCTTTGTCAATATTTTATGGTGCAGTTGCTATTTGAAACACGGTTTTTAATAATTTTAATAATAAAAGCATATTATTCGATCCAAAAGCTTAATTTATATTTTCCCTATTTTCTTTTTGTAGTTAAATAAAAATGTAATTTAATTCAAATAAAGATACAAAAATATATTAATAAAAAATATATGAAACTGTATCCCACAAAAAAACCCGTACAGCCGTTATCAAAAAAATCTCAGCGATAATGGTAGCTCATTTTCGTCAGTTTACAAATGCATAATTATAATAATGGCGTCCCGCATATTCATTACGTTATAAAAACGGTAATTTAATATAAACTAGATGACAAAAATACGGCCAATGTAAATAAAAAGTGTCTGAAAAACATGGTGGGGTGAGCTACTGAGAGTTATAGAAAAAAATTAAAAGGGGTGTGTAAAAACAATAAGAAAAAAAAATGTGGGCTGTTATCGTAAGCTAACTGGGCTTTGGGACAAGCGGTTAATTTTGTTTTAAAGCGGATTTATGACTTTAACATTGTAATTACATTTAATAATACGACGGAGGACCAGCTTTGTGACAGTTTTTTTTTCTGAACTGATATTTTTTCTATTTGTATTTTTTTAAATTATTTGTTAATAAACACTTTGATAATAACTGGGGCCAGTTGCAATAAATTTAAAACATCGGTCGATTTCTGAAAATTGTTAAGACAGTCAGAATTGTGTGTCATGCTTTTACTGATTTGGCGTGCAAGTGGGCTGTAGTCGGTTAGTTAAGAAATAAATGATAATATAATAATTCAGGATTCATAGGACCTTCGTTTTCGGAATCGCAGACTTTTAGGGTTACATGAATCCTTCAGTACATGTACTGATCATCTATAGCAATAAATAACAAATAAAGGTAATTTAGTAAGATACAAATAATAATGAAGTGATTATTTTACTTTCAACTCCCTAAACATAAAAGTTTATTTTTTTACCCGACTGCAGCGAAGCCAAAAAAAGAGGGTTATGTGTTTGACATGACTATGTGTGTCCGTCTCTATGTTCCCTCGTAACTATTTAATGGCTGAACCGACTTTGATAAATGATATGTCGTTAGATTCATCATAATTGCGCGAGTGTCACTAGGTATATTATTTTTTTATTTTTTATTGCGCATTTTAGGCGCTGTAATATAATTTAAAAAGAGGCATCAAAATGAAGAGTTCTAAAAGGTGATTACAAAAATATATACAAATTATGTTTAAATGTAATTTGGAATGAGAAATGAAAAAAACTAAAAAGCAGAAAATAAAAAAAAGTTATTAAAAAATCTAAAACACCACCTGCAAAAACACAAATCTGAAAGAGAAAAACAAGCTTTGGTAAACAAATTTGGTATCGCAACAAGCTTTGGTAAACAAATTTGGTGTCGCAACAAGCTTTGGTAAACACATTTGAGGTGGTTTTTTAGTTTTTAAATAAAAAAACATTCATAAGTGTTATAAAAAGTACTTTAGTCCTTATCAGATTTGCAAACAAAACAAACCAAAGTACCTAAAACTTTCACTATCAGCTGTTAGATCAACCATTTTAACGACCATTGGCTCATCCAAAACCGCATAAATCTGCTCACACCAACACATAGGGCGTTCTCGACTTTATCGATATCGTTCTATTTCGTCACAGCACTGAGAATGACACGATATTTAGTCGAACGACAATCAAGCGAACAATGGAGCGCATCCCTTTCACTTTCAAAGTGTCAATTGACTTGTCTAGCCGATATTAATATATATTTTCATTGTTCTTTATTATGTATTTAGCTTTATGTGCTAAGGTGTGAAAAATTGTGTCATGATAGCATTATTTCTCGTCGATTTAGGGCAGCGCATGTATTGAGCTATTTTACATCCTTTGATTCGTTTATCCTCTTGATATTGATGCATAGTTCTGTGTAAACATAGATTCTCTTAGAACTCAATGCATTTATAGGTAGGTATATAAGTGCTAGGGTAGCATTGTACTTGGGCCTCTGCCCACTCGCCCACATAATTAAGTAGAACTAGAGCAGTGATGGCCTAGTGGTAACAGCCCCGACTTATGTGTTGTAGGTCGTAGGTTAGACCCCAAACCGGCACTTTACTTTGTGTAAATGATTTCATCACCACTATTCTCACCAGCGTTAGACATTTATAGTTGTTTGGCATTTTTGCTAAACTGGGCCTTTATGGCGCAGCCGTGAGACACACTCCCCTGCTAATTTCTTATATCGCATTTTACACTTTCTATTTGATTTTTATTTTTTTATCTGTTGTATAAATTGTGTGCTTTTTAATCTGTGTTAAATAAACGTATTTTCTTTATTTTTTTCTTTCTCAAAACGTTGAATGAAAACATCGTGAGAAAACTCGGTATGTACCTACTAGAATCAAAAATTCGAAGACATGTGACATCTATCAACCCGCACTGGGCCCGCGTAGTGGATTACGGCCCGTGTCCCAGCAGTGGGCTACATTACAGGCTGATTATGCTAAGCAATTTTTTTAAAGCCATATTGGACCATTGCCTGCCTTTGTCTTGTGTGTCATTTCCTTCATTAAACTTTCTTGGCTTCAGTTGATCAGTCAATATTTTTCCTCTATTTGTTGTATCTATTGTGTATTGTAAAAATGCTTTGATTTTTACAAACATTACTAACGACAATCAAGCCTTTTGAACCCACCCGTATAATCCTGATTACGTCCTATAAATCTTCAATAACTCTAGCCGAGGGCAGATGCAAAATCCAACGGACCTAAGACATAAATTACTTAAATTTGACTAGTAATACTGCACGCATGACACAGGATATGCATAAAAGGGTTGAAAAAAACCCTGGGGGTGAGATTTTTTGTTCATAATGTTGAGGGGTCACCGTGAGTTGTTTGGCTAGTGTTAGCAACGCCATTGAAGTAACGAACTATTGAATATTTAAATGTTATAATGACTGCTTGAATTCGCACGACGATTAATGTTTTGTGACAGTCATTCCGGGTTGGGTATAGTGTACAGTTTTAAAAATGGAATTCCGTTACTTTTCTGGGTAGCCATTTTGAATTCTCTAGAATTATTTAGGTCGGAACTATTAAAAAGATGAATCGATCATTTTAAATTAAAAAATCTGTGTGTCAATTGAACAGATGACGCTTTAAAAAAAAAACTACAGTTCTGAAAAATTGCAGCCAATCAACCCTCATTGAATCTCCACTGTGAGTTAAAAACTTCAATAATAATCCACAATACCTAAATCAAACCCCACAGTCAGTTTCAATTCATAACAATACGATTATCTTATCTTTAACCCCACAAATCAAAACCATTTTCGTTCGGACCTTTTCAAAGACTTATCAAATTCAATTTAAAAATCGCACCCTTTGGAAAATACCCCGTCCATATACCGACTCCTTTCGTTCAGTCCATTTTTTATCTGCAATCCGCTGACTTTATCTCCGGGACATGACAAGGCTAAAAAAAATCAGCGACCAGGTGCTGCCAACAAAAAAATAGATAAAAAATCTGCAGTAGTCATTGTTAAGAAGAGGTATGGTTAATCCTTTGGGATAGTTCATGGCTATTCTGTAGACATGTGTAACGCTTGGCCTGGTCCATTGTTGGTTGAGGAAGAGCCTTTTTTATGATGAACCGAATCAAACATTTGTTGGTACAAACTTCTAGCCTCTAGCTACATTATCAGCTGTCCGCCCTTGAGCAAGTTTTACAGAATATAACTCCTAAAAAAAACTTACTTAAACTTTTGGTGTACTTTTATCTGTCATCCTTGTCTAAAAGTTTTGGTGGACTTTTTAACGTATTAATTTGGTGTCCTTATGTTTACCTCTACGTCTTTCTTTACTGTGGGCAAAATGATGATAAAACCATGCAATCAATAGAATATAAAAAAGGAATGCAGGGTTCGGTGTGCCGATGCAGTGAAACCCGTACCTACACTACACTAGAAACAAAAAAGAACAAAATCAATCGCTAAGCACCGTTCTAAAGTTCACCGCGTTTGTAAAACAATAGGATCGCTCACAGTCCACGGCACACGTGTTCGCGTTTAGCATTATCGATTGTCCTCATATTGTCCTCTTTCACCGACATGCGGGTAGTCGTAAATGAGTTATCGCCGTGACGTCATGGGACAATGCGTTTTTGTTTTAGTCGGGTCGCGGGTGGCGGGGGGCGCGGACGCGAGCTCACTGATTACCGGCTAATGCCGTTAGGATTTTCCGCGGTTCGTATTTTATTTTACAATACTAGTTAGTTACAATGTTATAACAAAATCCCAAAGTAGTAAATTTATAATTTCGAACCTTCTGGCAACATTGCGAAAGCATAAAAAAAAAAATTAACATCTCTCTGCCAAATACAACAAACAAATAAGCACTCTTAAATTAATCACAGATCAATACACAAGCAAAAGGACTACAGATGCGCCAAATATCAATTTCCCACGCGAACCTCACAGTATTTTTACCAAATATTTGGCAGATGTGCAAAATGATAAAAGAAACTTTAAAAAACGGCCCTGAGAACTATCCTAAGCCTCACCTATGACCCGGGGCCATCTTGGACCGTTAGAAAAAATAAATTACTCGGCCAAAGAAAAGGACCCATTGTTTGGTGCTAAAAAACTTGAGGGTAAAGTTACTCGCGATTTGAATAAGTAAAAAAATGAGGGGTGAAGTACAAAAACTGTGTCCCACAGTAACGTGTGTGATTTTTTTAAGCTGAGGACAGTGTATAAAATAATATGCATAGTTACAGTAACGCAAATTGATTCTTGGTCAGTGTTCTCACGGTTTTGCATCAGCATTTTTTATTATTCGTATTTTGGACTGCATTGTTGATCTATAAGTACCAAAATCCTGTATTAATTTGCAGAATTAGATAAAGATTCAATTCCTTTTGTATCCGTCTTTTGCTAGATGTTTTGTTTTGCATGTTCAACTCTTTCTGTAAAATCAAAAGACAAAAATATATTTCTCTGAATAATTTTTCGTAAAACCAAATAGTGTTTAGTCCATGTCAAGAAAGCCACCAGCAAACTGGTGCATCAGTCTACTGATAAAAGACTAGTAGGCCGGGGAAATTAGGTTTGGACCCTGCACTAAATCCTAACAGCAATTTTTGAACTATTATTACACTTTTCAATTATTATTTTTTTTTTAAAACCAGGACAACTAAAGGTAAAAAAAACAAAAACGCGATTTTCTGAATAAAAATTGAGGCAAAATAGTTAACAGGAAAATTCAGAATTAAACACGGAAAATTAAATAAAAATAAAATTATGAAATTTTTTAATTGTACTTCAAGCAAAAATGTTAACAGCGGTTTTTTTTCATTAAAGTACATCGTTAAATATTTGAATATGCTATCCGTCAAAATTTAATATATTGTACTAGCGCAAGATATTATTAAAAGTATTTTTGCAATTTCAGGCAAAAATGTAACAGAATTAAATTTAGTTTAACTTTTACTTATAGGCTCTATCCGACCTTATAACAAAAAATGAACCACACTATCTATAAAATATATATATAATTATGTTAAATTACGATTTTTTTAAATTGTACCTACTTACAATTAAAAAAAAAACGTAATTTTATTTTTATTGAAATTTCCGTGGACCACAATGTTAAATTTTTTTACGTAGGTACTTGTGATACCTAATCTCTTCGACAAACATTCCACACAAACATATCTGTTAATATTTTTTTCTACCACGTAAAATTGAAATGAGATGTTTTCTAAAAAAAAACGTACACGCGGGGTGAACTTTTCGCGGTATATATTTTAAAATATTCTCTTGTACATACCCTACACGTTAAATGGAAAAAATCGCTGTTTTAAATTAATGCACAAGTTAGCCTAAAATTCGGCATAAATTCCCCGGGCTATTGCCAGTCAAGCGAAGATTAATGCTTCAAACCTTAAAATGATACACGATTAGAAAACTTCTGACCATCTTCTGAGTTCTGATTAAAGCTATTTTATGATCAGATGCTTAGATTGCAATGGCTTGACCAAATAATTCGTTGCTTCATACAAAACTCCTACCATCAATTTCCTGTTTTTGAGATTTATTTAAAAACGTCGCCGTCGCACATTACAATTAAAGCTTTTTGCAGACTAGCGCGACGCGACAGCGCGACGCGACACCGGTTATTGTTATAAGGTCAAGTTTTCTAAGAAATTATATTGTCCGAGTCGCGTCGCGCTGGTTTGAACGAGGCTTAACGTCTCAATTTTTTTAAATGTTTTAACGCCTCTCAACTTTAAGCAACATTAATAAATTAACCCGTTTGTGCCGCCATTCAGTCTAGGTATATGACGCACTTACTTTTATAGTAAACGGGTTACGCATTCTCTCTACATACGTACGTTGTATGCGGGTGAGTACATTTGTATGCACACAGTATAAGGACAACATGCTGATAACATTTACGGTTAGCCAGAGGTCACTTAGATTTACCTCACCACTGATCAATTCTCGTTAAACCCGCATTTGTACATGGAAACCATGAGTTAAGGAAATTGCTAACAGGAAACACTAACACGGTGGATAGTATGAAAATAGATGATGTTGAAAGAGTAAGTTCGAAATTCAAGGTTGGAGAAGAATGTATCCAGCCAGGTTCAATTCAGTTTTGAAATTACAGTGATAAATTAACATGGCACATAATCAACTGGAAGGTTTACATACACATATAATAGCCAACTAAATGTTTAAACAACTTTGCTTCTCCTAGGCTACAATTCAATTATGGTTCCTCCATTGCACACCATGAAACTCTATAATACCCACCTAGGTATTACCTGACTACCTGATAACACTTGTTTGGATGATATTATGGTTACTGTGAAACTGGTTGTTTTAATGTTGGCAATAAGCTAACTGTTTCAGAAACTTTTATAGAGGATTTAAAGCATGGGTGTAGATCAAAGTTTTTTGATAAATAAAAACGACAATATTTAATATTGTCGTCAAGACTTGGACTTTCTTCTAAAACCAAAGCTCGTATTTACAAATGTACTATATTTCCACCTACACCACTCTTAGCATTCAATTAAGTAATATCAGTCTTCATTTGTTTAATGGTGATTGCATCTGTCACTCTTCCTTCACAATTATCATCCTTCAGCTTCCTTTTATAGTTAGTAGGTAACTAAAGAAATTAATCAAGTTACCTTGTGGAGACCCACACTACATAGGTGTTTCTTATTAGTTAGATAACTTAATTTTGCTATCATTAGATAACTAATTGCATGCATGCTATGTTGGGATCAGCTGTATCTATGAGATTGATGCTACTTGCTTACTTGTATTAGATTTTGCCGTCCAGTGTGTATTTTATACAATAATACCAGCCCACTATAGAGGTCATCGTGGATAAATAATATCAAATCATCACTTACTTTCAATCGAATCCTGACCTTGTTTTAACTACCAAAAAAGCAGAAAATAATTGCTATGGTATGCTAAAAGCTTGTTTACAAAAAATAATTGTATTGCCCAATTTTGCCTAACTATAACTGAAGTTTGCAAATAAAAGAGCGAAGTCTATCTTTAAAGACATTTGCAACGTTATTTAACTGTTTTTTTCTTCGGAAACCTTGCAATTGTAAGTTCAATTTATTTATTTGTGTGAAAATGACAATATCAACAAGATTTAGATTAGGCGCGAAATTTGAAATCGTTCGCGGACCAGATTTTGGCTCCTGCAGACCAGTGGTAAGGAACCACTGGTTTGGAGAGACTATGAATCTGTAATAGTGAGCACACTCACAACAAAACTGTCCCATAATTAAAATAACCTATGTAAAATGTTCTGAAAAAACACTATTTTGACACTAGACTACCTGATAAATTATAGTGCTCTTTGCACTAGACAAAACGGCTCTGTCTACCATAGACAACTACTGTGTTTTGACGTTGATTGTTATACTTCTTCTAAAAACGAAATAGGCTGATACAAAAAAATATTGCTATTTATACAGTTAGTTTTTTTTTTCTTAAGGTGACCTTACATTTAGGTAACGGACAATACAATATATATAATATAATATAGCTTCTATAAAATATAGGTATTCAACCTATATTTTATAGAAGCTCCATACTAGGCTGAATAGAAAAATCTTATCTCGCGGTAGTCAAGTTACCTATGTTGTAAAAAAAAACAGAAGTTTTTGAATATCGAACGCAATGCGCGCACGCAGATGTGTTGTCCACTTTTTATGTGCTTTATTGAATTGATCGAGTACCGTTATTTGTGTTTTTTGTGTGATTTATCAAGTTGTTGACAGATGTATTAAACGTTGAGTTGTTTATATAATTGATGATCATTATTGAAATTATGTTGGGGAATTATTTATTGTTAGTTCTGTATTTATTAAAAAGTTTTTACAAAAAAACAAGCAACTTCCAAACAAAACACTGCCAAGTGAACAATTACTTTAATTTAGGAAGTCGGTCTTAGGTTCTGAATTTTAGTGTTTTGCCACCGACTTCCGAAATTAAAGTAATTTTTCATCTTGTAGTGTTTTTTTATTTTAATCCGTTTTATTTTATTTTTGAACATAATTTTTATTTTTCACTTTCTAGTTGTGGTACCTACCCCACTCAAATTCGAACACCACTACCTGCTAAATAAACAATAGTGATAGGAACTTATTATAACATCATCCACATAGACTAAGTGGGAAAAAATACGTATTATTGAAGCGAACTCAAAAACCACCCAAGCAAAGTAAATAAAATTTATATAAAACCACCGCGCAAGCTTTCTATACCAAAAGAAAAAATAATTTTCTACATCGGTGAACAATTAGCGAAAATATCGATGAACGTATATAAAGATATAAAAATAAATAATACTTATAGTATACCTTTTTTTTTTTTTTTTGAGGATGGGAAATTATCAAATAACTTCTCCCGCTCTGGGTGTAGCGGGAGGGCGTGTCAGACTTTTACTGACTAAAACCCACCCGTGTTCCTTCCGTTGCCTGTGTGCATACCTACCTCCACCATTTTGGAAGTTGACTAGTAAAATTAACTTCAACAAAAAGATTATAGAGTAAACCGACAAATAGATCTTCTAATACAAGTACTATTGGAGATTTAATGATAGCATCAATATGAAAATTCTTTAAGCCGACAAATAGATCTTCTAATACAAGTACTATTGGAGATTTAATGATAGCATCAATATGAAAATTCTTTAAGCCGTGTAATTGAAAAATCTAGTTCTATCTTTTTCCATGACCAAACCTTCTGGGGCTATATTTTATATCATATACAATTTAATTATGTAAGTACTGACTAATCCTCGAACTTTTCTCAGCAAACCGAACCACTCAAATACAGGTATTCAATATTCACCATTCACCAACCATGATTGATTAACAATTAAACCTATTTAAATGCAAATCCAAACAATACTTAAGTAACCCTGTGTAATCAAATCAGTCTGTGCAAGCGCATCTGTGACTCATACTTGGATCTATCAAAATTTAATAGATGCGTTGCAAAACCCCTCGTGGGCGGACGGACCGACAGAACTTATTTATTTGCAACATCAATGCTTCTTTGTTATAATGAATGGACTATTGCAGATAGACGAACCTAATTGGAAGTTTATTGGTGGGTCTGTAAATATGTCTTGTTGGCTGTGGAGCTTTCTTGTTGGAAAGCCACCGGAGTTGCGTTTGTTTCTTAATTTAAAAGCATAAGCTGGCAACGTCGCAAATAGCTGTCAAATATTTACCTGTTGTTATTAATTTGTTGATATTGGAATTCCTCGTAACTAATATTAAAAATGCGAAAGTGAGTTTGTTTGTTTGTTATGCTTTCACGCTAAAACGACTAAACAGATTTAGATGAAATTTGGCAAATGGGTATACCATGACCTGGGTTAGGAAATAGGATACTTTTATCCCGGTAGTATGTTCTCGTGGGATAATTTCCGACCTCCACCAGGGCGAAGTCGCGGGGAAAAGCTAGTCATTTATATTTTAGTGCACTTTATAGCAATATTTCATATTTCTACACATTATTAGTAACAAATTAATCAAAACAGGTAACTATTTGACAGCTTTTGGCGACGTTGTCAACTTTCAGAATAACACTGTTATTTATTTATAAGCTTGCAATTATTCACATAATCGGAGGGGTTAATTAATTGATAAATGACAAGGATTTTATGCATACAACAGAACCCTGCATAATGTACTTCCAACATAGATTTGGTTTTATATAAGTGAGAATTTTCGTCTTGTTAGAAATGACGATTGAAACTTGGGAGAATTTTTAAAACTCATGATTACTATGGGGCGAAATGTGGTTGTTCTATTATTATTTTATTTATTGGTTGAATACGAGGCCTTAGGCTACTTTTGTATGTGTGTATTTTATGTCTTTTGTCTTTATATGTGCGTTTTGTTGTGCAGAATAAACAGTTTTTCTTTCTTTCTTTCTTTCTTTCTTTCATTCTTTCTTTTTTTTCTATCTGTATACCTCTGTCTATCACTTTGGGGAAAACAGCCGTGATATTATGTTATGTATTATTATTTTGAGTCTCTTCTGTCTGCCTTATTACATCCGTATTTTTTACACAAAACACACCAAACTGAAACTCAAACTCAAAGCATTTATTTCAATTAAACCATTTACAGGCACTTTTGAATTGTCAAATAGTCGGTCAGTTAGTCAGAAAGTTGAAGCTATTAATAAGCACCCTGTCTGGATACCTTTTAGTTCACGTCTGAGTCCATTACGATCACACAATAATTGTTATTTGATAGTCATCTTATCCATTTATGTAATGTACAACACCAATAACTCCACGACAGCCACACATAATTTGCTTACATTTAAACCCTAAGACAAGATGACTAATTCATTAGATATATTTTACAAATCATCTATTACGTCTTTATAACGCCTTAACTTTCATACTTCATGCAAATTCGTTCGACTGACAATGAGCCCATTTGTACATTTCAACTACCTTAGTTTACTTTTAACCGCCACTCTGGCAAATCTTATATTCCTAGCAATAAAGCCTTAATTCCCTTGGCAAGGGGTTAGGGGAGTGTAATTAAGAAGTGTGTATAATATATCCATATTAAAATGTAGATGCATGCGGCGGACGAACGGACTAAGAACAATAAGGGGCGTGGGACGGTATTAACTCATTAAATCCATCGATGGACGCCTTGACCGATATCCATGCTGATCGTATGGATCTAATGTTATGAAGGTTGAAATAGGTAAGGCGCAAAGTTCCATGTCGAAAGATACATCTGACTTTCCAATATCGTGGATGGTAAGCCTTGTCGGTATAGGTCTTCAAATTACTTGTCATTAATGTGCATTTTTCTCTTTCTTTCCTCTATACAGGATGTCAGGGACATCGGCGCGAAAACTGATACCATGGATTCAGTACATGATTCTGAACGCCCTGCGTTAAAATTTTTCGTAGTTTATTTAAAAAAAAAGCAGCTGTATCCATAGAAAAGTGCAATATCTACGCGGTCATTTTGTATGGGACAGCTGATTTTTTTTTAATAACCGACGAAAATTTTTAAACCCCCCGTTTAGAATCATGTGTTGAATCCATGGTATCAGTTTTGCTTTGCTTTAGAGTCAAACTCAAACTCAAACTCAAAGCATTTATTTCAATTAAACCATTTACAGGCACTTTTGAATTGTCAAGGAATCGGTCAGTCAAAAATATGAAGCTAGTTGCCCATTCCAAAGCGTAGTAGGTACCTATGGAGAAGAACGGGCAAGAAACTCCACGTTCACTTTTAAATAAATAAAAAATTGTTTACTAAATATTGGTTACATAATTTATGTTGAAATTATTCATGTGAGAACAATGTACAAAGACGTGCACTTTAGAATAATAATAATAAAAAGTAAAACAAGAACAATTTTAAAAAAAATAACAGCCATGGCAGCTAAGAGTTGACCAGTCCCAACTGACTGCTCCCGTTCACGAACATGACGCATGGACCAGCACCATTCAGCTCAACCATTTTGAAGGGAGCTAAATGATCCAACACACGCGCCACCATCAGCGAGACATCTGAGTGAGCATGACATACTCACAGCCGCCAGGGCACATTCAAGTCAATAAAACTTTGCTAAACTAAGCGTCGATGTCCCTGCCAGCCTGTATAAGTAAGTAACCATTTTTTGGTGAAACTGCAAACACAATCAATGTATGAGTGTAATGTGTATTTCTAATATCTATACATATTTATCTAAAGTTTCCTTTTAACCATAGTTTTTTCCAGTGGCCACATTCTCTAAAATACCGCAAGTTATCATGGTCACCACAACTTTCATAAATACGATAACTCTATAGATTCTCTGTTATTTTCCAGATCTATCTTGGGTAAATAAACCGAAAAAATGGATAACGAATGAATGATTTTAACAATGAATCATGACGGGCGCAAGAAACCGTGACGTTCTATTTACCCATCCCTTGAATAGTTCAAAGGAAACTTACAAGTACACGTCAAGCCACAAACATCAGCAAAGTACGGTACGGTATCGGCGCATGAGTGCGATCCGCGTGACACGATTACAGGTTGTCGTCACTCGATACGCCGACGGGACATCCTGATAACACCGCGTGCTGCGTCCATGTTACACTGCGGGACAGAAATATTGACTGTGTAAGGTCACTTCATGTTTTTATCGTTTAAAGTATTGGTTCATTGCAATAGTAATGGCTGGTTTTAAGAATACGATGTTTTTACCTACAAAATTCCTTTTCTAGTTATATTTCAAACCTAATTAAGCTATAATATAATTTTTCTTACATTTTCCGTTAAGTACAGAAAACATGCAATTCTACACCCAAGAAAGTACTGAAAATCAAGAAGAAAACCAATTCTGACAAAAGTAAACCTCACATACGAGTGATACCGATTACTACCAATTAGTTTCTAATAAGTGCCTAAGTAATAACGGATTTATCTTAACATTAACATTCTATTTAGTCCAAAACATTTATCCAAAAGGTACCTGGTAATTTAAAAATCCCACTCAAATCAAATCAAAACATTTATTTCAAATAAACCAAATACAGGCACTTTTGAATTGTCAAGGGGACGGTCAGTCAGAAACTAATGGAGAAGAACGGGCAAGAAATTCCACCGACACTCTTTTAAATCAAAATATGGTTACAAAATATTGGTTACATAATTCATGTTGAATGGTAGTAGAATAGTAGTATAACACATGTAAGAACGATGCAGAACGTTAAAAGCGTCCGTAAGAAAAAATAAAAAAGCAATTCAAAAATTAAATTAAAATAAAAACTGCACATCATTTATGCTAACCAGTCACAGCACCATTGAACGAAATTCTATGTATTAATTTAGCCCCTAATTCTCGGCAAATGCCTCACTTTCCCTTGTCCAAACTGTTTAAAAAATATGAAATATAAACTCGGCCTACAGTGTACAATCATAATGGTGCGACCATTGGCGCGCGGTCGGTCGCCAATTACCCTATTGGCAGCAATTGTTGTGCGACGCTGTCCGTCGTCCTGCCTATCAATATCATTACATCCAGTCACGCAACGCTATTAAGCATCTTTTTAATGGATTGGGCAGTGGAACAATAGTTTGGGATATTAGTTAAAATATCCCAAACAACATTATTCCCTAATTTTAGCTTTTAATCTACAAAAGCTAAAATCAGGACAGCAGGGCCAATAAAAATGGCGTCACTCAGTGGATGCCTGCAGACGGTCGTCGTCACTGAGGCATGCCTAAGAAACGTTGTAGTGACGATTTGGACTCGTTCCTAACCGATTAGCTCGAGAAGAAAAAACACAGAGAAAATTTTAAGAATGGTCCTTCGCCCAGAAGTAGGACCAAATACGTAATTTTTTTCTATTTTCTATGCTAATATCAAAGGACTTTGCGGCTAACCTCATCTAAACTTAGCAATAAAATCACTACAAAGTGAAAAATATGTTTAATTTCGGAAGTCGATGTTTTTATTTTAAAAAATTAAGTAATAATGTTCCAAATCGGCTTATAAACGTCATTTATAAGCCGATTTGGAAAATTATTATTGAGTTTGGAGGTAACAATAATATGAAAAAAAATAAAAGCGAATTGAGAACCACATCCTTTTTTTTTAATCGTTTAAAAGGAGAACTAGTAAGTTTTCCACAGCACGGTCAAGGTTTTGTCGTGTATAGAAATGGAAAGATCGTATAGTCACCCGCTTGATGCCTTGCTGTAAGCCGGACCAAAATCCAGGACATCTGAAGATATTTTCGTTCTCCGTAATATTAAGTGACTATGACATGGGAAAATAGTCTTGGTGTTACCTACATTCTGATGTTTAAATAACTTTGAATCATTACGATCGTAACCACAACACAGGGTGATCGGTTATATCGGCAATCCTTTAATGGGATGTCCTTTAATGGGACATTTGCATAGGGTCATTTAGTTGTAAATCCTCCTAGATTTACAACTAAATGACCCTATGCAAATGTCAACAATTTTCGAGTTATTTCATTTTTTTTTTTTTTTTTTATACATTTTAAAATACAAAATGTCTAATTACTCGAAAATTGTTGACATTAGCATAAGGGTCATTAGGGGCTATTTGGTTGCTAATGACCTCTCCTACATTCCCATAACCGATCGCCGACATATAACCAATACCCCTGTATTTTTCTTTATACGTTCTTAGGTTTCCTCATAGCAACCATCGGTATTTGTAACATGGTCAACATTTGATGCATAAGTATACCTTTCGATCACTACGACCTAGGCCTTAATATTTCTCGTTTATGATATCAGCCGTGGTATTCTGCAAACATCTCACCGTGAAAACTTGGGTGAAGTGAGCTTGATGTGAGATGTCATTGCAGCTGAAGCTAGGAATTGACACTATTGACAGCTCACTTCATGCTCACTTCACCTCACTCTTCACGGTGAGATGTTTACAGAATGGATCGACTGGTTTCCAATGTAACAATGATCAACAAGTCATGTCATATTCAGATATCAGCACCGCCTTTAATGTTCCCACTGCTGGGACAGAGGCCTCCTTTCTTCGAGAAGGAGTGGTCTGCAATGTACCACGCGAGCAGAGTGCGGGTTGGTAGATGTCACATGTCTTCGAATTTCTTGGTTCTAGGACATGCCGGTTTCCTCACGATGTTTTCCGTACACCACAATATCAAGAAAGCCAACGATAACTACATACACAACACCTACTTTCTTAATTTCGCCAACTAATACAAAATAGCATACGTGCATAAACCCTTGCTCACAAGCTTACGAACCCTTGGGCGTTATAGTTACTGTTAACGCCTCGTATATCATCAGGTACGGATTGTTTCACGTTGATGTATAAGTCTCTTTATCATGTACTCATGTTATTAGTGGGTGGGCTCCTTTATAGATTTATTGAAGGATGGTGTAGCGTGTGTGAATGTTGTGGTCAATTGTTTTAATATAAGTATTGTTATTGTTGTAATAATAATATAATATAATAATAAATTTTATTCAAGTTTAAAGTAAAATTATGATTTAGATTAATTACAATCGAGGAAAATTAAATTCTAACTGTAATGTAGACCTGCCTGATCTAGGTTTATGAAAAACCTGTGTTTCAGGCCATCAATTTACATCAAACATTTAAAAAGAAGACAACAATAGGTTTTTTAATAAGCTAAATTAAAAAGAAGACATGATATTTTCAATGACTTAAAGAGTCAACATTAATTAGGGTATATTATTTTAAAACTAGATTACTTAAGATATATTATGTTTAAATAAATTAACAAATAATATTAAAGAAGTTAAAGTGGACACTGTTATTAATTAGGTAAAGGAAGAGACTTAATATACAGTAGATAGATAGAGCTATTATTTTAAAATTTCTAGTAGTTTTTCCGTGTCTGCGTAATTGAGTTTTGACAAATATTCCTGTACTAATAAGTTACACCTATTATAACTTAAACTATAAATCTTTAGCACTCTGTTAAACTGGTTATACAAGTAGGGCCCTAAAAATAAATAAAAACGATTAGCAAAAGCATGTTTAGTCTGAGAGTTAGCACAAACCAAATCTTTTCTTCTCTTATCTGAAGGTACTGGGTTAAAATAGAGTTCAGTGTGTTGGAATAAAACTACATTCAAAACGAATAATTGACGTACTGTTTGCACCTTACATGCCATATAAAGCTGGTGTGTAGGAAATCTAAATGGGCGAAAAGTAGCAACCTTTAAAACTGCTCTTTGGGCGCGTTCTAGGTGGAGTAAAATTGATTTAGCGGCCCCACCCCAGGAAGTTATGCAGTAGGTAATAATAGATTGACACAACGCCAAATAAACCTGCCTAATTAATTTACAGTCGGCAATGATACGTAAATTTTTAAAAATGAATATTAGTTTACGTACTCTGGTGCATAATAAATCGATGTGTTTGCGGAAATTTAGGTTTGTGTCAATCGTGACGCCTAGATATTTGATATGATCGGTTTTAGCTAAAGTGGGACAAGTGCATGCAATGTCAGCATAATGTAAATTACAATTGTTATGCGCTTGAATGTTTAGATTAGTAAGCGTTGGATTAGTGTTTCTCATTGTAAATAATAGGTACTTGGTTTTATCTGTATTTAAAGTTAAGAGATTTTTATGAAGCCAATTAGACACAGTATTAAAACCATTCTGTGCTACCTCATAGACCTCGGCCTTTGATTCAGCTGCAAACAGTAGAGCTGTGTCATCCGCATATGACATAATTACACCCTTTTGGAGTTTCAAATTGCACAGGTCATTTATATAGATTAAAAACAAAGTAGGACCCAAAATACTGCCTTGTGGGATTCCATAACAGCTATTTTTAAGTTCAGAACTCATCCATTGACCTATTTTTACACACTGAAGGCGGTCGGTAAGGTAATCAGATAATAGTTGCAATTGTATTCCCCGTATTCCCAGCATTTCCAGCTTGTTTATAAGCAAAGTACAAGAAATTGTGTCAAAAGCCTTGGCAAGGTCTAAAAATATCCCTATGGTATGCATGCCGTTATCCAAGTTTGTGCTTATAAAATTTGTCAGATGGTGAACAGCTTGACTTGTTGATCTTTTAGGCCTAAAACCAAATTGATGATCAGAGAGTAATTTACTACTTTCAAGATAGTTTACTAATCTGCTGTTTATAATTTTTTCCAAAATCTTTGAGAGGCCTGTTAAAACTGAAATTGGTCTGTAGTTATTTAAACAATTTTTGTCTCCAGCTTTAAACACAGGGGTGACTACGGCTTTTTTAAGCAATTTAGGAAATATTCCTTTTGTTAAACATAACTGAAAAATGTGAGTCAAAGGAGGGGCAATGACGTATTTAAATCTTTTGAGTATGCTATTAGGTATGTCGTCACAACCTACGGCACAAATTTCCTTTAATCCATCTATTATACTTACAACCTCATTTAGATCAGTATCTAATAAGACAAAAGAGTTTCGTGCTGCATATGTATTAGTTTTGCTTTGAATGGAAAAGCATCTATTAGATAATAGGTTTTTTTCTGCTAAGTTTTTTCCTACGTTAATGAAGAAGTTGTTAGCTTTATTTGCTGCTTCGATTGGGATTAGCTCAGAAGATAAAAGATCAAGCGCCCTTTCCGGATTTTTGGACCTAAAAGTGTTAGTTTTTATGAATTTCCATATAAGTTTACTGTTTGTACCTGCTTTCTGAAGTTGACTTCGATCATATTGGTTTTTTAGCTTTTTCAACAGATTATTACAGAAGTTCCTATATCGTTTGTAAGTAGTTGATAGTAGTTCATTATCCGGTGCGTTTTTCGATTTTTGGTGAAGTTTGTCTCTATTTCTAATACAGCGAACAAGTCCTGGCGTAATCCATGGTTTAATATTACTATATTTTCTAGGTATTACTTTAGTAAATGTATTTTTCCTTATTGTTGATTGTAACAAATCGACAAAATATTGTAGAGAAACATTTGGATCATGTGAATCGTAAACGGGGTCAAAATTAATACCGCGTAAGTCGGTTTCAAGACTCGTCATATTGAGTTTAGTATAGCTGCGCATGCAGTTATTTCTAGGTGAGGATATTTGTAATGTTAGTAAAACAGCTTGATGATCGGTTAGTGACGAATTAGTAACCAATGTTTTGGATGGACTTTTCGATTTTAAAAGGATATGGTCTAGACAAGAGCCGCTCTGGTGGGTAGGGTGATAATGACCTGGTAATAGTCCATGAAATGAGCAGATATTGAGGTAATTATGTGAATGAGTATCGATTTTTTCGGCAGCTATGTTTATGTTGATATCACCTATCAGTATGATATTTTTAAACGAAGATAATTTTCCTAAGTTACTATTAAGCGAATCCAAAAACCCATCAATACTTTGGGATGGAGGCCTATAAATAGCCATAATTACTGTATCAGGAATCATTTTAATCACTAAGCAGTTGCAGTCTAGAAAATGGGGTTCATCTACTAATGTTCTTAAATTATTTTTAATATAAACCACTATGCCATCATTCTGGTTGAATGTTCTAACGCTTTTGTGAAGATTAAAGCCATCGAGAGATGGTATATTGGCCGTTTGTTTGGATAACCAACATTCTGTTAGAACGATAATGTCGCAGCTTATATCAAGATTTTGTAACAAAACTTGGAAACCATTAAAATTTCGGGTTATACTGCGTATATTTTGTGTAAGTAGAGTCAATGTTTTATCTCCGGTATAGACGATGTTTTTGCACTCCTCAACATTACAGATTTTAGCTTCAGACACGGAAAACTCATCTAGATCACAGATTAGCTGATTAGCCATAAAAAAGTAAAAATATATGTATAAGTTAACCTACTATCTATGTGCTGAATTGACTAGGTAGTCGGCGGCGCTCCTAGGCGCCTTCATAGTCAATGGAATTAATGTAGTTGTCTTCTGCATATTTACGTGCTGGGCAATTTACATCACCAGTTGGATGATCATCTTTCCTCTTGAAGCGTTTGCAGGTCGCACATTGAGGCGGAGAACCTTTATTATTGCAGTCCTTGAAAGAATGTCCTGTTTCGCCACAGAGGTTGCAGGTTGGGCTCGTTTCTCTACAAAATTTGGCTGCGTGTCCGAACTGCTGGCAGTTAAAACACCTGGTCACAATCGTGAAGTCTCTCACTGGACATGATGTCCAATTTATAAAAATTCGGCCTTGGTCCATAATAATTTTTCTGATATTAGCAGGAACTTCCAATATATAATTACACGTAGGACGATCTTTTTTTCCTGACTTATGGCTCAATTTTATACTTTCTAAAAAGGACTCACGAGTAATGTTCGGCAATTTATCTGTCAAGTTTTGGACGTAAATGCAATCAAATACCTCTTTTTCGGTCAGGGCTATGGGGACACCAATGATAGCAATCCTGGGACGGCGTTTAGATGGTTCTTCAACTGTAAGGCCTGAGGAAAGTAGCTTCTGTGAACTTTTTAATTTATTAATATCGTCTTTGTTATCCGTCCTAATGATGACACCTCCGTTTCTAATTTTCCTTAGACCACGAACATGGAGTTTTAATTCCTCTGGCGAGATAATTTTTTGTACCAACGACTTGGTTTCGTCACTGGTTTTGGTTTTATCGCTGGGATATATAGCGACCGAACTGAGATTTGCTGGGCGAATAAATTTATCAGAGCCTGTCTTCACCATGTTAGCATAGGAAGTACTTTCTGGTTCGGTTCGGCTCATCTTCGTTTCCACGACTTCTTTGAACTGGCAAAGGGATTCCGCAACATTCTGCTGCACTTGAAGGTGCTGGATGGTTGTGTGCGCCTGGATGGACTTCTGCTTCAGGGATTGGTACAGCACGGCCATCTGAGACGTCCCATGGTTGACTTTTCGACAGAGATTGGTGACACGGAGTTTTTGGTCGGAATTCATTTTTCCGTCCGCCACAATTGAGCAAATTTCGGTCAAAATTGTGTCGATGGACCCAAGCCATCTCTGAAGCTCCGCCGTAGAGACGACTTCTGTCGGTAATTCGTTCTCCGTGGCTGCTGGCGGCGCTGGTTCCCTTGTCTGGTTTTGATGGGCAGGCGATGACGTCGGTGGAGGACTTCGTCGTACCAATTGACTGCGGCCGAAGGGGCTATCTCCTGGGTTAGACATACTACTACTACTAGTTGTGTATGTATCTTGATTTGTGTTGTGATTGAATGGAAATGAGGGCCTATGAGATAATGGTCAGGTCTCAGGTCTTTTCTGATAGGAAATAATCTAAAATTATTCTATAACATGTTAATTTAAGACTCTCGCCGACAGACGCGACGCGACACCGGTTGAATAATTTCTGTAAAGTTTTCATGGAAATTATTCCACCAGAATCGAGTCGCGACGGTCAATGGGAGCCTTTATGCATAGAAGGCTATCAATGTCCTCCATGCTGTATTAAAATAAAACTGGAAATTTGTTAAATGCCTGCCGTATTCGTATTCTTGTATTAGTTACTCACCCATAGCCGAAACAAGGCAAAATCAATCTGCTTTTGGAAAAATAAGCTTTGTTATCCGTGATATTCATGACAATTAGGTCCTTTATCAACATATTAACCAAAACCAATAGGTCAACAACAAAACTAATTCAATAACGGTGATAACTCCGGCACCATGTGATAAGTCCGTACAAACGTGATAAGTCCGTACTAATCCTGCACTACTCTGTCCGGCCATCCGTCTTAATTAATAAGCGATCAAAAGATACTGTTTTATGGAAGTACAACATTACCTGGAAATTGGTAACTAAAGTGTTGAGTGGACGATAACATAAGTTGTGCTGGTTATTGGTTTTGGCACTCCAATTACTGAGATAAAATATAACAAATCTATAGCCAAATTAATTTGTTATTTTGAAACATAACAATCCTAGGCCCTAGATTTTCTCTTTAACCGTTTTTTATTGTATAAAAGATTTAGTTGGTCAAGTAAGTCACGAAAACCGAAAAATCTATAAAATAAAATAAGCACTCATGGCAGAAAAAAATTGAGATTCCGCCAGATTAGAATGTAATAAGAATGTTATTGGATGATTCACTAAAAAAAAGTGACTCAAATGTCCAATTGGAAAAGAAAATAACCTTTATGTCAAACACATTTACGAAAATACAAAACAATTTAAAATTACCCCACAATATTTCCTCGCAATCTTGTTAGAATCCTGCAGAAAGTGCCTTAGAGGTGCACGCATAACATCCTAATGAAAACATACGACTCTTTGATAACCTGTTATGGTGTGTACGGAACCCTTTACGCTGCAAATTGGCCTGAGGAACACTAATTTACTACTATTGTCCGTTTTATTTGGTTACTTTTGGTACGCATTGTTAGAAATTTTCGCTGTTTCTGTAGAGGTAGGTTTGGGTAAAATGTGGTTGATTATCGCTAATGGATTCTAGCTACTTTAATAATAACAACGTACCTAATTATCCTGGTCATACAATAGGTTTTTTTGTAGTAATAGCAATAGCTATAATCTTGACTCATTCCACAACAGAATTACCTGGTTTATTTCTAGGGTTTAATAACAATTTAAAAAAATAACTTTAGACACTTTGAGAGGTGGTTTAGAAGAGACTGTTAGTGAATGATGATTTCTAGTTCAGGTTTAGTTATAATTGTTTGAAATCCCGAAAAAAAAAACTACTGTTCCATACAGTTTAGAACAGTAGGTATTAAACTTAACTATGGAACAGCAGATTTTTTTTTTCACGATTTCAAAGTTGGCCCCGTAGTAAAATTTATTCAGTTCGATAGTCTAAAGCTCCTCTTACAGTTCCTAAAGTTATTTTTTTAACACCTTAAATATATAATTAGAAAACCTTACCACATGCATTACCTATTTTTAGCTTCCTGAAGTTCTGAGACAACTTGGAAAAATCTCAAAAGGATTATAACTGGACCTGAACCGGAAATCATCATTCACCATCAGTATCTTCAAAACAGAACCTACAATGTCAGATCACTCAAACCAAAAACCAATGCAAAACCGTAAGGAAACCAAAGGGTCTCCGAGAAAACAGTAAATTCCTCACATGCTCAAATAGGCAACAAAGTTTATAGTTTTTAAATAAAGTTTACATGAAGAGCCATGTGAACTGCGAGCCCAACCCGTAACATATTGACTAGCGCCAATTGAGCTGGGCTAAATTGAGACGTTTACAAGTATTGACAGTAAAATGGGGAATCGTACGAGCGGCGCCGGAGTGAAATTTGTCCCGTTACAAGGACTTTGCAGACGGGCGGGTATGACGCTGTGGCTGCGTTTGGAATGCTTTGAACATGGTCAATATTGGTCCTAAGATAAGTGAACCGGTTTTACTAAAATATTTATTATAAATTATGTATTTTAAGAAAGCTTTAAATAAGTAGATTCAGGACCTCACTAGACCAAAAGATGAAAATGTATTTCAAGATTTTTTATATGGATAAATTAATTTTTCTTTTCAGGAAATAAACTAAATTCTCCAGATAAAAAGATCCATAGATAAAAATTTAGTCAAAAAGGCAGAAATTATTTTCAAAAGGTTTTCAACTACTGTTTTATCGGCCGGCATTGCTACTAGTTAATTAATGATGATACAACTATTTTTGTAACACACTTTCAATCATAATCCGAGGGTTTGAAGGTCCATAATCCATTGCTCCTTAACTTTGTAAAATTCGTCAGCTCAGCAATGTAAATAACGCAATGAACGTGGCTGAGCTGTCAAAATGAAAAGCATTGCCATCAATTGCCATTTTATGTGTGTTACCTAATTACCCCGCTGACATAACCTAAGATCGGTTCCGCCTTATAGAACAAGAAGAATGGCGACTAAATTCTTACTTAAACCTTAAGTGAAAATAGAACCTACTGCAACAAAGCCTACTCCTCCAAAGACTTCCCACAGACAAGTTATTTTTCACCATTACTATATAATACTGCAAAATATTCACACACAAAAACGCCCGTCTCCTCCAACACCGTATGACCATGATTCGGATTGACGCGCCGGGCGCACCAACATCGCCCACTCGGTGGCGTCTCTGATTTATTGCAAATGGCGCGAAAGCGAAAACGCTCGTAAAACGCAGCGTACGCGTTTATGGTGCGTTGTTCGGCCGCGCGATTGCATCCTACCTTACAACCCTTTACGTAAATAACGCGGTTATTAGATAGCTTTTGATTGTGTGTTTAGTGTATTGCATTCAGTTTCAACGGTTGTTTGTGTATTTGGTTTTGAAGAGGTTTCTTTGACGGTTGTCTTTATTTATTTTTACGAAGTAACAGTACTTGCCCTTTATGGTGTATAGAATCTGCAGATAAATATGAAAGCCCCTCCAATGTGGTCCTATAAAAATCAGCGCTGATCGATAGTAATATATTTACCTACTTACAGGAATATAGTGCAAAAAAATTGGAGTAACATTCACTAATTTTACCAGCGATTTATATTTAAGCATTTTTGTATTATAAGCAAAGCTAGATGGACTTTAGAAAGGTAGCTGGGACAGACTGGATGCGGAAGGCGGAGGACAGGGTGTTGTGGCGCAGCCTGGGAGAGGCCTATGTCCAGCAGTGGACTGCGATAGCCTGACTTGATTGATTGATTGAATCAAAGCGTAGTCTTCATATCTTAGCATAGCAAGAAACGTCCATGTTTATTCAGTTTGAAAAAATTTAATTGCCTTTAGATTTTTAGACACTACAAAAATACTTCAATAGTAGACAGAAAGACTGCTAGTCACATAATAATATCTATATATTTTAATATTTAATAGTCATAATGATATGAAACACTTATCTGAAACATACATCATACAAATTGGTAGTCCAATTCCCAACAGATAGAGAACGGCAACAGCTAATGATTTCCACAAACGCCACGATGAGGTAAACAGCACGCCGATAAATCGTTCTATGCCAGAATGACATAACAAAGAGACTGAGATCGTAGATCGAAGAAACGAAGGAGATACGTCATCGGAGCAGGTTTAGGGAAGCATTTACATTGGAACAGGAGTATCTTTTAAATTGACGTACAGGCATCTCACTACTGGCATATAATGATTCGATCGCCAAAAAGCTTTAAAAAAAACTTTTTTTGCAGCTCCTAACACTAAGGAGGCTAATATTCAGCAGGATGTCTTTGGGTTATCAATTGTGAGAGGAACAGTTCACGAACCTTGCAAGCCCTTCAAACGTGATTTTTTACGACAACAAAATTAGGCTTTTGGCATGTTTGATGAAGCAAGTGATAATTATACAATACGCACATAAAACCGAAAAGTCGGAGGTGCATGCCTTAGGTTAGAACTCGAAACCTATGACTTGGCAGTCCAACGGTCACACCATTAGGCTATCACTGCTTCATAAACGGTGAAGGAAATCATCGTGAGGAAACGCCTGAGAGATATTTCTCGACGGCATGTGAAGCCAAGTCAGAGGGCCATGGGTGACATCAAAACTCTGACACCAGTTTAGGCACTAACTACACGAAAAAGAAAGAAGAAAGAAAGGCATGGATGTTTTGTTGGACTCCTTAAGAGCGCTAGAGGCTACACACCTTTAACCGAACATGCTTGGCTCGAAACCATTTCAGTTTTTAGAAAACACCATTTCAATTCAACAAACAACATTTCAATTCTTCAAACAAACTTTTGCTTTACAAAATAGGAAAGCGTCTACTTATACACGCGTTTGTTTCATAATTACCTCATAGCATATCCCATATTTCTAGGCTCCATGTCCGGGATGTGTAGAGCTCGTTCGTGCCAGACGGTCGGACGCTACGGTCCCATCCTATATGAATTCTACGTCATGACTGAACAGGTCATCTTTCCTTGTTTTAGGTGATTATGGGGTTAGGACAAGAGAATGTAGTAAACAGCTGTGATGTTTCTGCAAACTCTTGTGTTTGATTTTAATTCTGCACGGCAGAAAAAGCCACCTCTTTTCATGCCATAGGTGTTGCAGAAGGTGTCTAAGGAGTATTGATAATTTTGGTCTACAAAGTTTTCCTCTCAGTATGCTTCTATATATACTTCACAAAAACGTAATACAAAAGACACGACTTCTTCAAAATCATACAAAGTAACAGACTATAGGAAGGTTCATGTTTAGAAGTGGACATTTACTGTCTGATATCCAAGTACCTAGTCGTCGTGCTCTCTAGGCATATCCCATATTTCTAAGCTCCGTGTCCGGGATGTACCGAGAGCGGTCGTGTGTGCCAGTCGTGCCGGACGGTCGGACGCTCTCACGCCGTCCTATCCGTGAATGCTACTTAATTTATAGCTGCGGTTCGAAGATGGCACCGAAGTTAAGAGCTGACAGTCACTTGGAATATTTTTCGTAACATGTCAGAGATTCACGAAGTCGGTTTCAAGCAACAAATTGGAGAGAGGATGGCTGGCACGCAAACTCTGTGGTCAATTAAATTTATCGTGGGTCACGGAATAATGGCATGCATTAAAGAGCAAAATAAATAATGGTAGGCATGGATCAGTTTCGTAGGCACAGTGGCAATTTATCTTGGCTAGTGCTAACAGACAAATTCCCTTTGAATCAAGATTGGACAAGAGGAATGCAAATCCATTACTTGCAAATAAATCAACGGTAATTAATTCCTTAAATCCTGAAGTATATGGCCTCAAATAAACTACTTTTAATTATAATACTCAAGATATTCTGCAGTAAATTGAGTTAATAAATTAGGTAGCCAGTACTAAGGCATTCGATGATTTAACTGAGCGATTGAAAACGGTCGCACAGGTCGTGTCGGACGGACGGAGCTCTCACGCAAACCCAGTGGACAAGCTTCTTAATTTATCAATGGCTGCATTGAAAATACAAAAGAAGAAATTATAGTAAAGGAATATTTTAAAACGGTATACGGTAGTCTCTTCACCTTTCAACTAGAAAGAACAGTAGAAGACAGAATACGTAAAATAATAATAAATAATGATGCAAAACTAATGGCAAGGGAGGAAGGAAAGACTAATAATAACTATTGACGCTAAATATCATAAGAATATTGATAACTTATCCTTACCTTTAAGTAGAAATCTCTGAAATTAAGCAGTAAAGGCAACTTTCTTCAATATTTACGTATTAATAGCGAATATTAGCTACTTAATGACAGTAATAACTGCGACATTGAAAAGCAAAACATATAAATTGGTCTATTGGTAACAGTTAAGATTTCAAATGGTCACAGGTTACTTCAAATAAATGGTGACTGCATAATTGATTAAAACTTTGATATAAAGTAAGCAGCCATTGAAACGAGTAACACGATATATCAACAATACCTTTTTGAGCTTCTTATACTATAGTGTATATATATTGTTTGGTAATTTCTTCTTTTTCCTTTGGTGGAAGTCAGTCTGCTTGTTCTTTTGGCAGTTCTTCCTTGGGCACCTATCACTCATGCCACACATCCTGATCAGTTTTAGGTCTCTTTCAAGGCCTCTTTATCATTTGCCTAGCTTTTCGCAACAATGTTGGGGTCGGCTGCCAATAGAGATGTTGACTGAGGAAAAAAAAATAACTATATACATAGTACGTCAGTTAGATAATAAAAAAAAATTAGACACATATTTTTTGCTTTATCATATTAATACAAAATTATTTAGATAAAACGCATTAAAGTTGAGGAGTGGGGGCTCGTTACGTCACAAGTCGGTAGAGTGAGAGTGACGACATGCTAAAATTTTAACTCTTTGTATTACCGTAATATTTAGATTACGTAAAAAAAGAAAAAATACGTGGCCAATATTTTTTCATAATCTATCTGACGGACAAAATAATTGTCAACATCCCTATCTAATCATTGGAATGGACTGAATCCTTAAAGATCTCTTGAATGTTATACCGGTCCAGTCATCATTTGTTTTATCCAACTATGACGCAGTAAAAAGAAGTGTAATGAGTATCATACGTGACTATGCACATATTTCCGTAGAAACACCACATATATTAATTAATAGATCGTGACATAATATCCATACAGTTAATGATGCTAATACCAGCGACATTGAGAAGCGTAGTGCACCTATAAATTAACCGACCGGTAGCAGTTAGATTACGAACGGTCGCAGGTCGCTTCCAACGAAGGCAAGGTTCTCACGCAATGTACTAGCCCTACTTAGTTTATCTTCGCATCTTGAGTCTGATATTGAAGCTGAAGTATGCTAATAAATCAATGAGCTTAATTTTAGGGTTGTGTCTTATAGCTTTTGTCGATTTTTTTACTGTCCCGTATATTTCTTATTTCTGATGAGTGTATTCTGTTATATGTTTTTATTTAAAGGTTTTGTTAAGCTTTACTTTGACAATAATACATATTGTTTATTTTTTAGATTTTGCAACCATCTTTCATCATGGGTGTTCAGCAGTCCACTGCAGGATGCCTCTTCAAAAACACGCCATTTCCTCGGCTACTCTCATTCAGGCACTACTAGTAATCTTTGGCAACAAGTAAATAAACCTTCTTTTCTAAGCCAGTTCGTGTTTCCCTAGTCTTAGCTACTTTTTTCGATACCTTACTTAGGTAATCGTTATAAGCCATGAAACTCAAAAGTCGATTCGTTTCTGTTGTGTTCTAAGGTATCCCTCCATCATGAAAGAGCCTAAACGAGCTGAAAATATTTCCTATATCATCAGGCACTATTTCCCAGTCTCACATAATTATATCACGTCTCATATGTAGGTGAGGCACAGTTAGGCTGTGTGCACACGATCAGTATTCGTGACGTCCATCAGTGGGTCGCTCTCACGCCGCCAGTCGCCACCCGGCCTGCCAAACTATACGTTACTGATGCTAAATTATGAGAAGATGCTGGGAGGTGGATTAACTTCCATTGGAGTACGTTGGTATTTTTAAATTATTGAAGTGGGCAATGAAACGGCCCTGTAGACTCATAGATGTATCGATTTGTTAGCCTTTTTCTATTTAGTTAAGTACGTGGTAAGTGGTCTCTGTAATTTGAAAACATTCTAAAAGCCAATCGTTTTTAAAAGAGCGTGGAGTTCCTTGCTGACCTTTCTTCATAGAAAACGACCAATTGGACCGTGCACGTAGTTTCTGACGTGTCATAAGTGCGCATTTATTGAATTGATCACACATTTTGATTGGTAGGTAGCAAAATACAGCTGAGAGCTGACTGATAATTACCATTTTAATTTGCAATGTACGGTTAGTGTTTCTCGGTGAGGCTAAGGTGTGCCTTTGCATGCCAGCATTCTGACGAGCCTATTGCACTTTACCGGTCTCGACACAAAATCTCGAGCACCACCATAAAAAAAAAACAAGTATTACTGAAAATCCCAACAGCATTTTCCGCCTGAATAATGAGTGTTAAACCCGATTTCACTCTCAGTAGCAGACGGGTTTTACTGAAAATCTGTATTTTATTTTTTTATTAATATAATGCTGCCCATGGGCATGTGACCGCCGTATTTTTCTGAATATTCATGAAAAATTAAATTTAAAAGCTTCATTCCGTTTTTAGAAATAATTAACAGAATCCAAATCGAGCCAATAACATCGGAGATATGGCAAAAAATTGTAAGCAAGGTCACAAACGGAACTCAAAAAATTTAAATTGAATAACATGAAAAATATTAAAGTTGATTTTCGAATAAAACACATGAATATTCAGAAAAATACGGGCATACCCATGGGCGGCATTGCATACTGCTAGCCTGCATTATCCCACTGCTGGGCAAAGGCCTCTCCCTATGATTTATCTCTCTTCGATCCAGGAACTCTTTCGATCCAGGGCTAATGTGAACCACTGACTGGTCTGTTGTTTTCTAGTAGATTTTATAGGTAAGTATAAGATTTTTCAAATATTTCAGTATTCAAATTTCATTTACACATAGAACATATAAAGTTCCATTTCAAAGTTGGTACCTATATCGAAACAATGCCCCAGTTAACACTTGGCTCTTCGCACGCGTCGCGGCGCTTGCGCAACAGTCCATCCCATCGATCACGCTTAGCATTTCGCGCACCCTCCTACATTGACAAACAGCGAGGAAGCTTGGACGGCGGTATGTAAGACTAGAGTATTAACATAGAATTAGGAATAAATTTTGTATGTATAAATAAAAGAAAATACGTTTATTTGCGGTACACATGACGCAAAGAAAGAACAAAACACAAAAATAAACAATTAAATGAAAAAGACTTGAAAGGGTCATTCATTTTAGACAAAGAAATTTTAGTGGAAGCTATTATTAAGTAGTTACCGTTGAAAGCTACAAGTTTTTCAGTAGTTTCAGTAAATACCAAGTATTACTCCTACTCACTTAAGAATTAAAGAAGTCAATAGATAACTAGGATCAATTTCACTGAGTTTTCATAAGCATTATTTTAAATAAGATTTAAGTACTTATTTGACATTCAGAAATTACAAAAAAAACAAATACACTATAATATGACAAAACTCTCATTCCTATATCTCTCTCACATAACTCATTCGCGTCCAATGTAGATCACAAAATCGAAAGTGAATTGACTGACAGTCTGACACGGCACAATAAGGCACAAACAATTACAATATTATATACTCGAATTATTGCTATATTCTCGCCACAAGTATCTAATCCAAGCACAAAGGTCTCAAACTTACTACGATGCCATTGTTAGATAAGAAAGTTTGCATCATCGAAATCGAAATGGATGATACCGACGCCATCTTTGATTTTGTTTATGTTTTAACAATGAATGAACAAATTGACCTGAACTTTGGTCGGAAGGTCACTCGGCTAATGGTGTTACAAAAGATGATTTGTGACAGTAGCTGACCAGAATGACCTGTATCGTTTATTTATATTCGGATTGCTTAGAACATACTTAGGTGGGTATATAGAGAGTTATGTCTTGTTAGAAAGTTTTTCCTAGAACTTTTAAAAGTTAGAATTCGCAAAGCTTTTAAAAAAGTTTGCACTATCAAGTTTTAGGTTAGCTATTTTAAACTCAGTGTTTATTTTTCAGACGTCACGTAGCTTGTAAATAAGTAAAGAAAATAATGACAATAACATGTCGAACATAATTAATGATATAGTGCTTTCGTAGTGCTAGAGCTAGAGGGGTGTCCGCCTCATAACGGCTGCAGTGGCTTTCATAAAAATTTCGGCAGCGGTGTTGATTTTACGATGTCAAAAAACACACTAGGAAAACACATCAACTTACTTTCTTAAATAACATTTCAGTGACGTCATTCGCCGGTCAATTGACAGATGCAGACGCTATATGGCGGCCATCGGTCTTCTAGGAAACCGTAGCTTTACTTACAATTTCAGTATCAATAAATTTAGCGTTGTTCCAGAAACTCATTCACTCTTCAGACTTAATAAATTAAAAGAATCTTCAATATTTTAAGAGGTCGATACTTTTCATACCGACGGTGCACACCACTTTTTTTGGCGTTTTATTTGGTATTATTATTCGGGTTGAGATGACTCGAGCCGGGGGTCACTAAACCTTAACTTAACCATTCAAAAATCAATTACTTCAAAGTGTAAACGAACTTTTTATGCAACATTTCACAGGTGAGACCGATGAAACCGAGATAGCCCCCATCCCCGCTCATTCATGGCCGTTTGCGACAGACCCAAATGTCAAAATAAGGTCAAAGGTAATAATTGTTAGATGTTAAACGTTCAGCTGTACATATCCTATTGATTTATGCAGGAATCCGGTGATGGGCTGGCTCAACGAACAATAGTTTTCATGCAACAATGGCGTTATTTAAATTGATTAAGAAAGCACGGAAACTAGGTGTTAATGTTACTAGTAAAAGCTTTTAAATGTCAACTTTTATGATATTAACAATCAAGTGGTTTTTTTTTGGCAATTGATTCGAAATTGTAAGATTTCAGGACATAAAATATCAAGGTTTCTATATCTAGCATCCGAAACCCCGGAACAGACAGAAGCAACTGTAAGATTAACAAACTCTCATAGGAAGAAAGTGAAGTGGCTATAAGATTCAGGAGTTATTACTTATGTTCAAACTAATCTCCAACAATACATTACCAAAGTGCACAAGTTCAGGCTTTTCTAACATCCAACATCGTTTTTATGTTATTTTAACCACCACATTGAAGCTCTTGGCCTTCATATCACCTGATGGTAAGAAATGTTCAGGCCGAAGGTGGAAGCGAGCTTCACCCGGAATCCTCAACCACAGACGAACTGACTAGCTTACCTCTAACTGACTGAAACACAACAATGCTGTTAACATTGTTCTTATGGTGACAGACTTAGATAAGATGGTTGTAGCTTACAGCTAGCCGGATCTAGAATAAGCCTTACCACCAACCAAACCGAGCAGAAAATTTTGCCCCTGCTGGGAATCGAACCCGGGACTTCTGGGTCTGAGACACCTGGTCTTAAAAGGTCAAAAGGCGGGTACATTATCCTAATGCTTATAGGTAAAGTACATTATTACGTCTTCTTCTTCTTCTTCCGCAGTGCTCAGAATCGTGACCCATCTTTTAACTATAATTTTGTAAAAATCCAAGATGACATGGACTTCATTTTGATATTTTAAAGTAACGATTACCTAACTATAACAATACTAATTTATATTGAACTTATTGAAAATCACAAATCTTAAGATTAATATTGTAAGTTAGTTTAGTAACTTAGTTAAGAATGAAAACTGAATATTTGTACACCATAATTATATTTGGTGATAGAATGTGTAGAACTAACAAAAACATTAACACCATACTACAAAAATACAACACTACATTGAAAACTACATTAAAACTAAATTTTTACAAATAAATAAATTCTGATTCTGATTCTTGCAGTTGTCTTGTCCCAGCTTGGAGCCAAATATTTCAGTCCTGGGCCATCCTCCAAGGTCCGTGTTTGACAACCGTTTTGGTCGTATATATGTCAAGCTAGCAATATTTTCAAGTCATCTTGAGACTTACCTACGTTCAAAGACCCAAACATGTTTAAGTTCAAATATTTTTCGACGCACTCTCTCGTACTCAAATCTACGTAAATGCAGTACCAATGCACTGGCATGACATACACACATACAAATAGATACAGTATATGTAAAGCTAGCAAATGAACGTGGCCGTCGAGGCAATGGGTCAGTGAGTCACGACGCTTCCTGCAGGAAAGGGCAGACGTCATCCCACGGGTATTTGTATGGAGTTGTTGATACCACTTTGTGGTTTATTAACCGACTTCAGCACAAGAGGAGGTATATATTTTTGTTATGGATATTTTAAATGTGTAATAAATTAGTGTAATGTATAAAAATCTAAGTAGGTGTGATATTTATCTTTTCAACATTTATTTTGATTAGACAATCTAAGTATGTTCTAGAACAGAACTCATTTTATTTAACGTATGTAAATTTACTGTTTATTGATTATCTAGTGTTAATTATTTTTGTTAATTTCCATCTGCCTATAAAGAAGATGCACTATTATTTATTATTTCTTCACCATATTATTATTTTTGTATTCAGGTTATAATTTAAATGTTATGAAATACCATCACCACCATCATTGACACCTTTAATCCAACCATTGTGCAGTGAAAGCCTCCCTTTTATATCGATGATGGAATCGAATTGTGTTCTCAATCTTAAGTAGATGTTTTAACTATCAAATAATTTATCAGCCGCTTAACTTACGACCCCATAAACTCCTTACGCACGGTTACAAGACCATCGCAAAGGTATTCCCGAAGATTCCCACAGATAATTGAACGGTATTTCAATATTAATTATTGCCCAATAAACTCACAAAACAAATCAAATCATGAGCAAGAAACATTAACTATAGTAAAACTTATGGCCGCCACACTAATGGAAACGAACTCGCCGAAACTAAACCAATGACACTTAACAGATTTACACTTATTAAGACAGAAGATCACGGCAGTATAGCCTACAAGTTTACTTAGTTTCTATCTGCATTTCATAACACCTTTATTACTAAAGCATTAAAACCGAAATTCATTTGTCTAATGAGGTTAATAAGTTGGGAAGTTCCTCCGGTCGGCAGTCCACGCGCTGTCCGCACGTTCATTGAGCTCTTCCCATGACATTATCCGTACACCCTACTTTGATTTCACTTATATGTTAATACCATACAATCTAAAAGCAACCCTATCTGGATGTGCCAGGATAGAATTTAGAGTGTAAGTTCTGGGTGCATAAAATGTTTGGCTATGCGGTTTAAAATAGCGCATCTGAGGCACCGATGCCCCTAGAGATGGACCTCGCGTTTTATTTCCACCAAGGAAGACACGACTTTAGTACGATGTATGGGGGAAAATATGGCCCCAAGTCCGTTCAACCGTATTTCACTGGGGTCGTGGTGGGTCACTTCGCGGACATTATTAAACTGTTACTCGTAGTGAATCGTGAGACGTGACTTATGTAGATGTTTAACTAGTAGTTTGACTGATAGTTTCACGTGTATGCAGTGGTCGTTTCGCATGTGAATCTTCCTTGCACGATCCGCGATGGAATTAGTGAGAAAGTTTTGTTTTGACCGTATTTGGATGCGTTCGTCTGGTGCTTTGATCGGTGTAAACTGAGTTCGGAGCTTTTGTACTACGACTAGACTAAATGGATAAACGATTTTAGTTTTAGCTTCTACCGTTTCACACGAAAATGAAGTTAACTTCTTAGTGTTCCACAGGCCTTTAATACGACCTCAGAAACGGAAACTTCTCAGATTCCTCAGAAACATCGGTGACGCTAAGATTGACGTTCTTATTGGATCTAAGCTAAATAATACTATATAAACAAAAGAGGAAGATTCCGACAGGCCATTTTTTAACACTCATCTAAGTACAAGTCCGCACAACACAACAAAAATAAGGGCAGATCACACACCAAGAATTATCTAACAACAAAGACAATCTTTTCCGGGCCAAGAAAAAAGTATGAAACGATCCCGGCGCGGTTGATGCATGAGGAATTCAATTTATACACTTTTTGCAAGTAAATCAGGAAGCCAAAGTGTAACTGTTAAAGGCGAAATGTGGGAAAAATTGGCGGGAACAATGAGAGAGATGCTTGTTTTTTCGGTTGAAAGAGCGCTCGTCGAACGCAATTACGCGCGAGCTCATATACTGGGTGATATGAGAAGGTACGGTTGCACCGTGTGGATGATCGTTGGTAATACGCTGATTAGGTCGTTTCGTAATGCGCTTGAAGATAGTAAGTAGCAAAGTAGACGAAAACGTGAATTAAGATTGAAAAATGTCTTATAAACATAACCTCAATATTAATTGACCAGTTAAGGTCTTAAAGCCTCTAGTTAAAAGGGTTTATGTCCGTAACTGGCCAATTATTATTTTATTATGTACAAGAAAGGTTAATGTCGTTTGACTAATCATACCGTGTTATTCACAAATAGCAACATTAATTCCTTAATTTGATCATTGAAACTTACCTTTAACATTAATACTTGCCCATATCACTTAGTAAAATATTTTAAACTGAGGGAATGATTTATCGATACTTAAATGAACAAAATACCGAATGTGAGTTTAATGCCGTGACTTCATCGTAATCACAAATGGTTTATGGTAATCATGTAATGGTAATTTAAACTTGATTTACATAAGCTATAAACATTCGTTTACAATGCACATTTAACTTAAGTTTTAAATGAGAAGAAAATGTGCTTTTACAAAATAATAACGTACCTTATTTTGGAAAATTTCCATTGAATTTAACAGGATTCAAAACCCAACCATCTCAGTATAGTTTCAACACAATTGATGTTGGTAAACAAATATCTGTTATTTACTGTTATTCAAATGACGACATCGCAAGCATATTCTATCTATACCTCGCCTACGAAACGACCCTAACATTTTTTTACTTAACCAGCCATCTAATATAAACCCCCGATCAACAAACCCCAGTTATTCGTAAGGTACAACGGCCGCTCCGTATAGTTTTTCACGAGGAAAAGCATACAATGCCGTGCACAAGAAGCTGAGAAAGCACTCATTACTGAGTGGACAGTTATTGTTGGCGATCATCACACGATGCTTTCCTCATTCCGCTGTTTAATTGACTTGTTTAGATAATTCGCCTTTGTTTAGCCGTTCCTTGTTCCTTTGTCCTGTTATTCCTCATGAACTCTGTATATACGGGTTATCTACGATTTTTTTCTTTCCCATTAATTTTCTTTTGAACATACACCGGTCCCGGTCTGAATACGGATGATCGTAAACTCATATTATGATGTCATCTAACGAGTTGACAGGAATACGTAAAGAAAAAATAGAATTTATATGTATGACAGTTTGACATAATATATTTTCTATACAAAAGCTGTCAAAATGTCATATTTATTGCCCAAATAAAAGTTATGTGACTATGGAAAAATCGACCTAAGAGGTGTAAATAATAACTAATTGAATTTGCTGTGGAGGTTTTTTTTTTTTCAGTGGAATATAGTTAAATACGAGAGAGATGATAAAAGGAATAGACGAAAAAAGGGGAATTTAAACTGACAGCAAGTCCCAACTGGAGAAGAGTGGCTAGGGATAGAACACAATGGACGATGTTAGAGGAGGCCTACACCAAAAGGCACACTGAACTGAGAGACATTCTATATTAACATTATAATATTTTAGAGAACAACCTTAAAAGTTCAGGATAAAAGGGTCTTTGATTAATTGATAGTTAAATACATAGTCGTACATAGCGGAGTGGATAAGTAAATTATGTAAT
The DNA here is from genome assembly GCA_914767755.1 of Agrochola circellaris. Classification (NCBI taxonomy): domain Eukaryota; kingdom Metazoa; phylum Arthropoda; class Insecta; order Lepidoptera; family Noctuidae; genus Agrochola; species Agrochola circellaris. The sequence goes on from OU611853.1 coordinate 6,159,531, forward strand.
TAGTTAATAAGCTTTTTTGTATCGGGTATTGTGTTGGGCTTAGTTTCCTAAAAAAATGGTAAGTAAAAAAAAAAAATGAATTAACACTTATATTGTCACATATAACCTATCAGCCTCCATCGCAAAATTCATCACAAGTCAATGTCAAAAGCAATAGAATGCACACTTATAAATCTGTCTGTCATCAGCGTCATTCACAGGACCTTGCCATTACATCCGTCAGTCTACGATCCGTTGTTGGTATCCTTGACGTGCAGTCATCGGCGTCGCTAAGAGCAAAGGTCACTAATATTAGTAGTGACTGCGATACCGCATAACTCTCTGGTAAATATTTTTAAGATACTTTTTGATACCTTGAACTGGTTAAGAGCGCTTATCCTAAAACTTGGCAACATCGCAAATAGCTGTCAAATATTTAACTGTTTTGATTAATTTGGCAATAATTCTGTATGGAAATATGAAATGTGGCTAACTAGTGAACTAAATTATTGATTATGAAATGCAATAATTAATATCGTAACACCGATTATATAGTTTTAGATGTAAAAAAAGCATTTGGAAACTTTCCAAATGCCTTTTTTACAACATCAAATTCAGTGTTATAATTGCTATTCATTATTAATATTTAATCAAAACAGCGAAATATTTGACATCTATTTGCGACGTTGCCCACTTTCAGAATAAATGCTCTTAAAAAGCTTTGAATGAATAAGTAATCCTTTTGTATTGACTTTTCCAATAAAATGTATGTTGCTTCTTCTTTATATATTATATTATATTTATATAATAAATAAAATTTATATTTCAATGAGCTGTATTATGCGGTCGCAACTCACCACGGAATTTATAGTTCTGCCAGAAGCATACAATGTCGAAGAAATGGTATTGTTATTAAAATTAACTAGCTCCCGTTTGGGAACATCAGGATAAAAAGTATCCTATGTGCTAACCCAGGTCATGATCTACTCATGTGTCAAATTTCATCCAAATCCGTTTTAGCGTGAAAGCGTAACAAACAAACAAACTCACTTTCGCATTTATATATATACCTATAGGAAGTTAGGATCATAAGATTAAAATAAGTTCCTTCAGTAGGGTTGATGACACAACTCTAGTATTTATGAATTAGCTTTATCTAATAGATATTTCCTATAAATATGTAGTTAACGTGACCTATGGTCAGTTCGTGATATGTCTTGAGAACCAGCCGGACACATCGCCCACACAGAGGTTACTCACACATCCGCTATTCATCAAATACCAGTTAGACTATAACTTAGATTAAAGAAACAGGAGATACGAAATCACCGCTGAAAATGCTTTAATTAGGTTAAAAAACGCTGCTATGGTTAACCGTTTGTTTACGGATATCTGCATTAATTGGTAAACTTCTATCATTTGCTTATGTATTTTAAACTTTAAGAGCTCAGATAGCCTAGCGGTATGACTGTCCGCGTCTGCCAATGTCTCGAGTTCGAACCCAAAGAACGCACCTCTGACTTTTCGGAATAATTATCACTTATTTTAATAACACCGACCTCATCTAGCTTATTTTTAATATGTTTTTAAATATGACGTGTAAAAGTGATTCCGATATCCTATTTACAGAATAAACAATTTCATTTCATTTCAGTGAAGGAAAACATCGTGAGGAAACCGGCATGCCTGAGAGATATTTCTCGAGGGCATGTGAAGCCAAGTCAGAGTCCCATGGGTGGCTTTAAAAACCACACGAAAAGAAGAAGGAGAAGAAGAGCTCAGACCAAATAAAAAACCAAGACTTAGCGCTGCGACCTGCAAACAATACAGTGAAGCATGCCAAAACTACACCGCCGCTCTGTGCACACACGCACACATTTACAATCAAACTACACCTCACTAAGTGCACACACGTTTACGAAACCGGCCTCACATCAATGTTGACAGCGCTGTCTTGGTTTTTTATTTGGTCTGAGTTTAAGAGGTACAAAATTAATGTAGCTGTCTGCATACAAACTTTTCATTAGAAGCAACAACACTTATTTAGTAATTCTACCCAAACAACATTCAATTATATTCTATTCTATTCTGAGGCTGGTTTTCAGCGACATTATTATAGCGTATTCGTAGCATAAACTCTACTTAAAGAACTTTATTTTTCAGTATTATGCAGTGCATCCCTTTGAACGTAACATAGCAAAGGTATGCTCCATTCTGTCATGTCATATCAACCTTCCTTCTAAGCTCCAAACAATAAAACAATGCCTAATAATATTCGTGAATGTCAACAGCCGGACGCGGCCGAATCGGACGACCCCGGACGGCGGCGTGCGAAACTCGCAAAGGATTGACATTTTCTTATAGATAGGTACGGATAGCTGCCTTCGTGTTGTATGTAGTCGATCACGACTGTCAATTGGAAAATTCTCGTGATCTTTGGTTTGTGCGAAATAGCAATTTAAATAACGCTTAACACTTGCCGCTACAACAATGTATGTTACGAGATCCAAGATGGATTCTGATTGTGGAAAAGATACATTGACATTCTAGGCGTCAAACAAATATTTAATTGCATAGGCAGCTTGTAATTTTCCTATTGCTGGGACACATTGGACCAGTGCAGGTTGCTATATGTCACACGTTCTTTGTTGTGATTTTTTGGTTCGAGGACATGCCGGTTTCCTCACGATGTTTTCTTGCACCGTTTTGGGAGCATTGGTGATGAAATTTACACAAAGTGAAGCGCCTGCTTAGGTTCGAACCCATGACTCGGGGCCGTTACCACTGGGTCACCACTGCTTTCACTGGGCCACCACTGCTCTATTTAATTGTTTCACCTAATAATACGCCTAATAAATAAACAAGACCGCTATCGACCCACCTATTACGCACTGGATCATGCAAGTTGATGAACTTCCTGTACTTGGTTTTTTTCCACTTAAAATGGGGTACTTTACGCACTCTGAGTCCATTGGTATATCTTAAAAGCAACTAAGGAATATTTAGGTATTAAACAGTCAATTTGCGATAGCGTCTTAGTACCTATCTGTTATAAAAACATAGGTACTGCAATCTGCAGTCAAGAATATATCGGGGCTTCACAAAACGCCTTGATTTTTTTGTAAGTTTTAAATGCTCTTTTTATTGTACTGTTTTTGTTTCCTGTGTGTGTCTCAAATAAAATATATTTGTTTATTTCTTTTTCTTTCGCTGTATCAATAACTGGGGAAGCCCGTAGGTTCCAACATTAAAATTAATTCAAACAGCCAACTAGCCAATCATTCAGAAACAGTTTAACCCTTTCAGAAGCTTTACAAATTAGATCTCGATAAACCGTGGTAACAAATCAATACGTTCCAAACGTGTTTATTAGCGTCAGTTCTCGACCAACGTCGTGCGCACACGCAACCAATTATCGCGGATTTTTCGTATAACTGGACAAACTAGTGTGAATGGTAACCTATATTTGCAGAACGTCCCTTTTACTTTCAAATCACAATGTTTTGTAAAGATATTGGGTATTCGATTTTAGAATGTTTTGTTATGAGGCTGTCATTTGTAGATCTTTGACAGTTGTTACGGGTCGTCAGAAGCCCGAAAATCTGACAACCAGTCTTACCAAGGGATATCGTGTTACCCAGTACCTGGGTTGTGGAGGTCAGAAAGACAGTCGCTCCATGTAAAATACTGGTATTCAACTGCATCCGGTTAGACTGGAAGCCGACCCCAACATAGTTGGCAAAAAGGCTAGGCTAGATGATGAATGTTTTGTTGTGATCCGTTGAGAGGCAAAAACTGTCATTCGGGAATTGCCGAGTTCGAGAAACAAACTTATCTTAAGTTAGTTTCTCGAACTTGGCGATTATCTTAAGGGTACCCATGCGTACCCTTAATATATAAGAAGGTATGTTCTTAGAGTACTTTCTTCAAAGATCTAGTTATGTTGTCATATGCAAGCGCACTAACAAATTCCTCATCCAGGGTAAAGTCATTTCTGGTTTCTCTACTCTGGGGACTACAGGACCTAATCGTGCCTAAACGCATGTTTTATACCGCTTAAAAGTATATGATCTACTGCAGTAATTAAAATCAGAAAAATATAAGATATTCTTCAGTATAATTATACGCTAGGAAGGTAGTGTATTGAAAAAATAATAGAACTAATTTGATACGATGGAAAAAATCACGGAGATACCCAAAAAAAATATTTTAACAATTAAAAATCATATTAATATACACGCACAGATCATGTTCTTTGTATATGTTATGGACCAAGTAATAAATAAGGGCATTTTTCATAATACCCGCGCATTATGAATAATGACAAGCTTTAACAACAGTTTTAACAACAGCTTAACATTTAATTATGGTAAAGTCATCATAAGTCAGGAGAGTGTCTATGAATGGAAAGATTTTATTTGATTTTAAATATTGATTCTACGTTTGAAATAAAAATAATAGTAATAAATTCTGGTTTTAATTGTGCTGCCCTATTAGGTGACTAGCATTATAAATAATACCCGGTCGATTTGTTTTTTTCAATTGTTGTTATCACACTGCCCTCTCATATTGGGCGGCCATATTTCAAACTGCCCGGCATTTTTTATAATGTCCTAATAATCACTTGGTCCATAAGATATACATGCAATCATTTGGATTTTTTGTCAGATTATTCTACAAGCAACATATTAGCGTAATAGTGTTTAAATTTATTAGTTCAATCAATAGATTTTTTGTAAATAGATAATTGCTTCATATTTTGCAATAATTTACCTGCGTTGTGTTATCGCGCTTCTCTTTCTTTTCTATGCAGTCCGACAGTGACCGCGCTTTAGCTGTTGAAAGCCTCTTAAGGCTACACTGCGATTTGACCAGGAAGGTAATCAAAATTAAGTAATAGGTAATTAATATGAAAAATTATTCCCCATTTGTAAAATTCTACCAGTAGATAAGAAAGTCGATTATTTGATAAGCCTTGAACACTATTTTAGTCACGAGTATAAAGTACCTGTTAAAAATAAATATAATAGAAGAAGAGTAAGAGAGAAAGGGCTGGTCGAACCGAAGGTAGGTAACCAATTATTATGGGGAAAGAACTTCAAAATATCTAGTCCCAAAAGTATTTAATAAAATAGACCTGTTAATACAAAACCCTAAAGTAAGTAAAAGTATGTTAAAATCAAAATTAAGGAGGTTATTTCTCGATAGCGAAATTGTATTTAATTAATTTTACTACATTATTTGTGTATATCGATTAACAAGCGCTTCTCGCTATCAAACCGGAAAGTTTGGCGGGTAAAATTTTAAAAGCAACAAATAATGTACCAATGTTTAAGAACAATAAAAAAAAATACGTTTAACTTAAATAATCTATTTAGAATGTAGTTTTATTACATATAGAGGTACATTAAAATGCTTATACAATACAAAACACAACGAACTGTTTACACTAAGTATTAATATTAAATGTAGAACTAACAAATAAATACAAAACCAAACGGACACTTAGTCATAATCATGTAAAATGTATGTGAAAACTGAAAACATAATATTATTCGCCAGCGGCTATACATTACGTACATTCGTGGAAGCTATTTGTAGGAGTCATTAGGGTAGTGATGCGCCTGATATTTAGTCGTCCGCTGCGCTTGCGACACTGGGTGACACGTTGGCGCCCGACGAAACTGTGGTAAACTGAGTTTAGTGAAACTTTTATTTGGTAATTTTTAAATGAAGTGAGTTGAGTGGTTTTCACTGGTTTAGATGGTTAACAGCTGAAAATCAAAATAATAATGACGATGAAAGATAAAAGAACTAAGTTATTTGAACTTATTTCCTAGTAGTTAAAGTAGTACTTGGCTCGCGTAGCCGAATGACGACTGACTCTGTCGTTACATGTCTATTTTAGGCTATTCTACAATGTATTAGATTAATATATTCTCTATTACATTTGCGTACATTATTATTTACATTTTTAAGTATATTTAATAAAAAAATCTACAAAAGATTATTATGATCTTTAAATAGCGAGGTCTTTGTAGTGAGGTGCCACGCTACGCGAGTCCGCAAAAGTCCGCAAAAACTCCTCAAATTCGTTCTTCGACCGAACATATTCGTGTAGTTACCTGAAGTCATTCTGGTTAAACTTTTTATCGGAATTTGAATAAGAATCTGATTTAGGTAACATCCATTTTAAACCAAAAGTTTAACTTCATACAGTGCTACTCATCTCGCAAGGCCTCCGCGGGCGGCGAGTTCGTGTGGTCGTGCCCGCAGCCAGATTAAACTATTGCATTGCACCTCACCGACATTTCGGTCGCCATGGTAACCAAAACACACGACTTTCCGTCACAACACTACCAATGAACATTCAACCCTAATTTTACGACGATAAAGTCGGATTTAACTTGTTCAGGGGTTGGACTAAGTAAGTTTTCTTCGTGAGTTTATGAAATAGGTCGGTGGTGCGGGTCCTGTCGGCTGAGCGTACGAATTTATGCTCGCTACGACTGCAAGGCGTAAAGAGTATGAGCTTGTTAGTATGAATTATTAACCTTAATTTAAATGATCCCTACTTTGGTACCAACTTTTACACAGAATGTCGTGGAATCGGCCTTATGCTTAATAAATAAGATTCTGATTGATGTTCTTCTTTGTAATCAAGGTAACGGTTAAGTCTGTAAGTTTAAAAGAAGAGTAGATAATTGTAAAATTGGTCAATCAACCAAAATGTAGAAAAAAAAACAAAAAAGGTAGTCGAAATGCAGCTTTCTACAAAAAAAAAATGCACCAAGAATAAAGCTTCGTGCAGACCAGCGCGACGCGACTCGAACAATACAATTTCTAAGAAAACTTGACGGTATAACAATAAATGGTGTCGCGTCGCGCTGGTCTGCACGAAGCTTAAAGCGTCCCGAGATATTTATAACTACAAACGTAAATTACCGAATAATAACGATCGACGAAAACTTGAACAACAGTAGGTAAAGATTTCAAAATCCCGAACAACAAAATTGCAAAAACATTGCAACCTTTTAAATCGCAAAACATTGAATGGAGCATCCAATTATAATCGTGTGCGAACAAAGATATACGCGGCACGGATACAATTGAAGATCATCTTAGTATTCTACACTTTAGCGCCTATAATTGAGCGAATTTATTTATAACGCGAAAATTGCTCTCCTGAGCATTTCATCGGCAATCGTGGATTGTATGCAAGCAAGGATGGGTCTGTTGCAATTATTGGCGGTTGTGGAGTGGATGATACCTTCAAGGTGAAACAATAGTTTAAAATTTAATTTAAAACCTTTCCGCATATCTCTGAGAATTTATATTTTTATACAATGTCGCCCATGGGCATGTGCCCGCTCGTATTTTTGTGAATATTCATGAAAATTTATCGAAAATTAACTTTAAAAAGGGGGGTCTAGGAATCTTTAATATTTTTCATGTCATTCAATTTTAATTTTTTTTAGTAGCGTATGCCATATCTCCTGTGTTACTGGCTCGATTTGCTTATGAGTAATTTTATCGGATAAAATTTGTCAACTATGAAAAAAAACGATAGTGATGACATTTTTTTTTCAAAACAAAAACAGCATTTATTTAAAAAAACACAAGTGTAAGTCCATAAAATCATATCAGGATATTGAAAAAATAAATAAAAAATAAAGATAGACCCCCCTTTTAAGTTTATTTTCGATAATTTGTCATGAATATTCAGAAAAATACGGGCGGGCCCATGGATGACATTGTATGGGTTTATAATATATTTTAGCATATTTATTTATTTAAGTACATGTATTTTTCTTTTTGCATTTTCTGTTAATATTTTAGTTTAAGATGTCACAAAATCATAATCTTCTCTTCTTGTTCCTACACACTATTGTGTACATTTCTTTTTCATTTCTCCTTTCGCAGGTCTGCTGGAAGAAATTTCTAAAGATTAAGCAGTACGTTTGTACTAAATACCTATAAATGTCGTATCTGTATATATTTTACTGTGTGTACATAAATAATAAAATAAATAAATATTTTGTGGTGTGTTAAAAGTGTCTTCATAGGTGACAAAATTGAAGTAGGTGCATCACTTTAGTATCTTTAGTCATTCGTCTTGACCATTTCTGATGGTCTTTACCTACAATATTTTTTCTGCTGGATTTTTCTGACTAAGTCTTAAACCAGTCTGCAAATCAATTAATCTTCTTTTTCTCAAAACTGATGTACCACCACAAATGCAATAACACAATTGTCTGATTGACATCTACTAGATGTAATCTAGCATGCATATTTTAAATACAACTTACAATTTGACACTTACTATTTTAAAAGTTAAACAAATCCTACAAATTGAAAAGTTTTCCATAGATAATGTAAAAGTTCAAAGTGACCCCCATATTCAAAATTCATTTATTTACGTTACAAGTCCGTGTTTGGGTCACAGAAATACATATGTGTACCAAATTTCAATTTAATCGATCTATTAGATTCGGAGCAAATTGACTGTGACAGACGGACAGACAGACACGCGAGTAATCCTATAAGGGTTCCGTTTTTTGTTTTTGAGATACGGAACCTTAAGAACCGACTACCGACCGACCGACACGCAGTAAATGGTTCAGAGATATAACACATATCAAGGCAGAAGCTGACTTCCTTAGAACATTACCAAATCACACCAAAAAGACCAACACACAGCACCAACCTCCTCCATGCACCTCCATTCGTGACCGAGCCTCGCTAATGTGTGTATTCAAAGTAGTATGACCGCAATGAAGATAGCAATGCCACTATTAATTCATTGCCCCGCACTGAGAACACACCGACACTCATTATCTGCGCCCGCGCTTCCTGCGTGCCCCTATACGTGTTCGCACCCCGTACTCTCACGGACTTAGTGAGAGATAACATCGGGGCTATAGAGCCTTAATTAATAATTTTGTTTGTTTAATTTTTGTGCTTCGTAAATGTGTATACGTTTAACATAAATATTGTGAGGGCTCTGCTACATAAAGTGTAACAGACCGTCCCTATTCGTAAGTAATAGGTAGGTGCTTACCCAAAAATATGTAAGTTCAAAAATTTGGTAGGGTACCCTTAGGTACTGTTCCATACTGAACTGTTGGCACCAAAAGAGACTTATCTGTTTCGGTGCCAACAGTACTGGATGGTAAGCCGATGAATTAGAAATACTCCGGCCAATGGACTCCTGCAACCAAGACCCATGATATCTCGTCAAGCTCGTATATTTCTTTATTGGGCAACTGGCTTCTGCTCACGACTTCGTCTACGTATAACCTTCCTTAAGAATTGGGCTATCCAATGCAATTTTTTTTTTTTCAAATCCGACTAGTTAGTTCCGGAGATAACAAAATTTGTTTATTTCTACTTTTGTATGTAGGGGACAAACAAACGTACAAACAAACAAATTTTACCTCTTTATAATATTAAGTAGGTAATAATATAAGGTAGTTTCTGACTATGGAATATTTTCAAATAAAACTCAGCAACACGTACGTATCTGAAGCAGACTTTGACGGACGACGGTGTGCCCAGATCACAGCGCTGGCGATTTAAACACGATCTGCTGAAATGTATGACCACTTACTGGCTAAGGAAGGCTGCACAATGTTAAACTAAGAATAAGGTAAGCACAGACAAAGGTGTTTGCATAAAATGCACGATTCCTAAATTAACGGGAAATTAACCAACACAACAAAATTCAAAAAAGAAAATCATTTAATAAAACTAAACAAGAAATGTCTCCACAGTATCCCATTTGAGGTAAGAGTTATGTTACACAAAGCTCGATCTAATAGATTTTATGTGATAATTTGTTTTTAAGATCTAAATATTCCAGGAGGTGATACTTCGAGGTGATAATCCAATAACTGCCAGTAACAAAGTTCTTGTCGTGAAAATCTTTCCCGTAGGTACGCTTCCTTCATGTATGTGTCGTAGGATAATTTGATAATCCGAAATTTCGCGAAAACCCTCGGGATATTGCGAAAACACGCATAATTAGAAAATTCATTTCTGCGAGCAACTTGGAAGTAGAGCTCGCCGGCCGCTGCCGCGGCACCGCTCGCTTCGCTCGGCTCGCGCGCACCTATTTCAGCCAAGTTGCTCTCAGAAATGTTTTCTATTTTTGCGAAAATTCGAATGATCAAATCATTCACCGACATATGCAAAAAATCGCTCTAACATTGCCCAACAGTTGCCTCCCATACAATCGGCCTAACAAGTACATACATTTAAATTAATATTTCGCATTAGAGTCGTAATCACCGGTACCGTACATATTTATGGCTAGTATGGGAGTCGTGATCGTCTGCGGGGGCTAAGTGCGAACCATCATGGCAGCCCTGATAGTGAGCCGGACTTTGGCTAAGTAGCTCTAGGTGTGTTTTAATGTGCGAATGGTATTTCCTATGTTTATGTATAAGCCTGCCAGGACTGTAAATATGGATTTGGTGAATGCACAAAGTCTTTGAACAATTTACTCAAAGCTTTGGGACTTGAAGAAGTAGTAACAAAGATGCTCCATGGTATCTGTTTAAATAAAATCTATGTTATTAACGTTGACGATGGAATGAGAGTGGATAAAAGAGGGGTGAGATTTTTTAATAGTTGGTAGATATTAAAGCAGACCAGCATGCCTTGGTGGCTTTAAAGTTAGGTTATAAGTAAGTACTTCAAAACAGCATAAGTATAATCAGCCTATAATGTTCCCACTGCTGGGACACAGGCTTGCTCTTTGTGGGAGGAAGTGGGTCGTAATTCACCACGCGGGCCCAGTGCGGGTTGGTGGACGTCACATGTCTTCGAATTTTTGATTCTAGGACGTCGATTTCAGCACGATGTTTTCCTTCACCGTTTTGAGAGCAGTGGTGATGAAATAATTAAAAGTAAACTGCCTGACTGGTTTCGAACCTATGACCTACAACTCGTAACTCGCCGTTTCCACTGGGCCACCACTGCTCTCACTTGGCCATCACTACTCTCACTGAACCACCACTGCTCTCACTGGGCCATTACTACTCTCACTGCGCCACCACTGCTCTCAGTGGGCTACCGCTGCTCTCTTTCACCTTCAAAACAGCTTTTGTTCTAATTGCGCGGTTACATTTTCATACCTTTGAGACCAAAGGAAAAATGGACTGTCCTTTCCACTGCGAAAACCTTAACTGCATAATAATTTCACCTCCAATTATCTCACTAAATTTCGCTTAACTTAAAGCACTTCAATAATTTCCACACTAAAACCAACACACGAGCTAAATGAATAGCTCAAACATTGAATAATAATACTGATTGATTTATCTGCGCCAAGATGGCGCATGGTGCGTGCTCCGGCGCCGGTCGGACATACGATAATTTTCAATAAACACGCCTCCATTAAATTACTCATCTTCGCTTAGAACTGAGATTATCGAAGGGTATCAGTGTCAGGGGAAAGTGGAAAGGATATGCGAGTATGTGTGTGTGTGCGATAATATTCGTATGCGCCTACGCGGGTAATCTTTCAATCAAAGGTTGGAGGAAGGTTCGATTTGTTTGGTCGGGGTCAATGCAAATACGGTTTGTGTGAATGATGTTGTGTTTAGTACTGGTTTTTTTTTGGTCCTTAATGATCGTAGGCAAGTTATGGTACCTAGAACGTGATATAAATTGTATCATCCTGCAATGATAAAGTATGCAAACGGGAAGATTCGTTCTTTTAGTGAAGCGTCAAAACAGAAGTTCCTTTTCATGAAACTGCCCTGTGTCCACACAAAGATTGAGGTAAGCTGGGTAAAGTAGAAGTAAGTAGTCTAATAGCCTTTATAACAGAACAACAAAATCTCGTTCTAGTTACTTACAACCTAAAACACAAGATTTCACAACGAAACTAATATCTCAAAGCTCCAAACCAACTTTACAAGACAATTTTGCAAACAATTTTACAGTAATAATTAGTCAAATGGGTTTAAACAAGACGAATGGGCGCGCGGCTCGAGCGTGCGTCCACTCACGCGCAAGCCCGTGCGCATGCGCGACCTACCACCCCTCGCGTCGCGTTGCCAATTTGTTAGTTGCGCATCTAGAACTTTCTACAGGGATTTGGTAAGCTGAATTCGGTTTAGTAAGCGTAGTCTGTGACACGTTTTCAGGTTATAAAACTTTAAAGTTTATTATGAGAAAACGCAATGTTAAAAATAATGTGTGTAAAAGTTTCATACACGAAGAAAGATAACGGTGATCTGATAAAAAATGACATTTAATTTTAAAAGCTTGTTTCCATACCCTGAATCCTGTTTCATAACCGTCTGATTACTAAATGTTCTCTCTCAATAATTTTTTTTCGACCTGATTATGACACTGTTTGCCCTTATGGAGGTAATCTACTGTAAAGTCACGTTCAGAATATGAATAATCACTTGGTAGTCGAAAAGGTGATCGGTATCCTATACTATTAAATGAGCAATATATATATATTTGTAATCACGTAGTCGAAAATGGCTCTAACGATTTCGATGAAAGTTGCTATATAGGGGTTTACGGGGGCAAAAAATCGATCTAGATCGATCGAGATCGGGGGATCGGGGGCTAGGTGTCATATCTGGGAAAATTATTTTTTTCCGTATCTTCACCTGAGCAGAGCTCGGTCATCCAAAGTTTAGAACAAGAATAATGCCAATATTAACACATTAGAATAATGTCCATGGCAGCATGGAATTAGTAAGTACCTACTATCATGTCAGCATGGAATTAGTATGAGCTATTCTGTATTATTAAATGAGCATTCTCTATTTTCACCAGAGCAGAGCTCGGCCGCCCAGGTACTAATTATAATATTAGTAAATGTACTGCCCAACTCTCTTACTACAATCAAAATTAGATTGGGCCTGCTCTTGCTTATTATTAATTTGACTAACTTCAGGTCAGTTGAGAGGCGAAATTATTATTATAATTATTTACCGAGTAATGATTTTCTTAGATATTTCAAATTATCTGACGGTTGGTAATCAAAGATTGGTGGCGGTAAAAGTGTATTGTGTCAAACTTGCATAATCAGCCTATAATGTTTCCACTGCTGGGACACAGGCCTCCTCTCTGTGAGAGGGAGAGAACCGTAGTCCACCACGCGGGCCCAGTGCAGGTTGGTAGATATCACAATATGTCTTCGAATTTTTGGTTCATAGGACATGCCGGTTTCCTCATGATGTTTGCGTGAAGTTACCGTCAAACTTGACTTTTATACATTTTTGCTTTACTAAGCTAAATGGAGTCACTGAGAGATAGGATCACAGTTTTTCTACGACATTTTTTCTGATAGCCTTTCTCTAGTATCTTAAATCTCTTTGGTTTGGAAAAAACATTGAATGCTGAAATGATAGACAAGTGGAAGCACTCTGGACAAGCTTCAACCAAACAATTAGTGAATCACTTCCGCTCTATGAAAATTAAAGTGCGACAATTTGAAAACAAAAAGCGATTGTGTTACCCACACTACAAGTTAATCACTGGTTAATGGATGCATGCGTGGGCGCAGTGTTTGTGCGAACACTGCGCGTGGTGGTCGACATTGTGGAGCTTTACGCCCATGGTGGTATACACGGCCTGGTATACTCGGCTGATGAAAAATGGGGCGTTTTTTGGTGTAAGTCCATATGACATAAGCTTTTGTTTGTCTTCTTGTCCACTTTCATATAACATCATGCGAGTATTCCCCGAAGGATTAGGGAATACACTTCCGTTACTTCCTATTTATATTGTTTACAGCAAGAAGTATAAACAAAATTGGAAAGAGGAATGTTTTGCTTGTGTAAGAAGCCTTGTGGTTGTTGACAAGAAAAATCATTCTCGTGTCTACTTGCAGGATAAGCGAAGCGAATACAGGTTTATGCCATCCCGAACTCAGTACTCTTGCTGTAACTTATGATGCAGCTCATGCGCCGAAAATGTAACCTATTTGAGAGAAATAAATAACTCGTTATAAACTGCCCAGTTTTTTTTGCACTTGAAATTTACGGACTGATATTATTATGATAAAACATAGTATAATACCAGCCTGTTACCGTCCCACTGCAGAGCAAAGTCCTCTTCTCATACTGAGAAGGCACGAGCATTGATCACCACGCTTGCTCAAGACGGGTTGGCGATTTCAGACTTGTATTTACTATAATAAGTCCAGGTTTCCACCGATGTCAGTAATGTCCAAGATAAACTCAGAAAGTACCTACATATGAATTGAAAAACATAGTGTTCATCAAATATTATGAAACTATTGAAAGCAATAACAACGCTTTAGCAAGAACCACACGAAAATACTACCAATTTATAACAGCCGAGTATACCAAAAGCGAGCAGACAGTGTGTCTCAGCGCTCATTTGTCCACAATAATTACCTTGCACAAATTGGTCCCGGTATAATTTATACCGACCGGCTAGTACAACTTACTGCATATAAATTATACTAGGGAAAGTGTTTAGACGAACTAGTTAGGGATATTAGGTGGAATTTGTTTGTATTAGTGGAATTTATTAGTAACTAGCTTTTGCGTGCGGCTTAGCCCGCGTTGATGTCGGAAATTATCCCACGATAACATGCTACCGGGATAAAAAGTATGTTAATTGTTAATCCAGGTTATAAACTATCGGTGTGGCCAATTTCATCGAAATCCCTTCAGCCGTTTTTGCGTGATTGAGTAAAAAACATCCAAACATACAAACTTTCACAAATATAATACAGTAGGATAGGAAATTGTAGGATTAGGAAATAGGAAAGTAGGATAACATATTAGTAGGATTGGTGTGTTTTGTTATTTAATTTACAAAAGGGTAAATTTAAATTCGCCGTAACTTTTGATAGAATTATAGATTATTTTTACTTGCTTGGGGAAAACATTAAATCAATACTCTTGCCACGTATGTTTGGGTAAAACTTTGGAAAAGCATGATTGCTTTACCTAAACAAGATAACATCTTTATTTGACAAGAGCTTTTCTTGTGACAAAAATTAATACTCATTTAAAAGTACATATTTATTTTTGCCATAGGTGGAAGGTATTCCACCTGACTCCTTGTACACTTATTGGAGGCGAAATTGTAATCGAAAGTGGAACTGAAACTCCAACTTGTAGTTAATCTATATATATTTATCACACAAGTATCATAGTTTAAAGTTAGGTACACTAGTACACATATAACTAATTAAACTAATAGGGACACAACTAAAATCTAGTCTGTGTCTCGCTTGCTTGCCAGAACTCCCGCTGAAACGTTTCAATGATGATGAATCATATTTTAGTTTATAATAATAGATACCCATCTCATTAAGACTTATAAGGAGAACAAGCTTCCATATTACTTAATTACTTTACGCAACATTACATTCCAAATAAAAGGTCATTACAGCCTAACATTTAACCAAGAAACAAAACCGTAATTTTTTACAAAAACATTTCATTATCATCTGACATTTTTACTAAATATTACTAAACTACTCCCACGCACTCATTGTTCCGTTCAATCATAAGTATGGCCCAATAATTACCACCTCTAAGAACTATCTTAAACCGAAACTCAACAATATCGACCAGTAATAAGGTTCCAATTCCTGTGACATATAGTTTTGGAACAGCAAAACGAATCTTGTCGAACTGTTGCGAACATTTTGAGTTGATTTGCAAATTTTGAAACTGTGACTCATGAGGAGTAGGCTGACTAAACAACGATTTATAAGTAGGCCCAATATTAGATTTAATCGTTTAATTTATCACTCCATGGTGTAATTCAATAACCATTGACTCCTAAGTGGATGTTAAGTAGGAAGATATGAATGTATTACTGGTCACACTACCTGATTTACTTGTACCTATTAAGTTTTAGTATCGACAGTTTTATTGATATCATGTTCGGTTATTGATTTGGTCCGAATTGTTGTTTAAAGGAATGCGTTAGGTAGAGGACTACTGTCCTTTACCCGTTTTTCAGTACGGTTTAAATATACAGAGAACTTCTTTTGTCAGTACCTACTAACAATTTTAATAAAGTCCAGTTTTCAGTAATAAGGTTTTTGCACGCTACGCAAATCGCAAACTATCTTATAGTTGACTAGTTCCACCCCGTGGTTTCAACCGCATAAGTTTCGATCCCGTAAGAACATCAGCATTGCTATTCTGTAACCATCTCACCGTGAAAACTTAGGTGAAGTGAGCGTGGAGTGAGCTGTCATTCCACAGGGATTGACAGCTCACTTCACCCAAGTTTTCACGGTGAGATGTTTACAGAATAGCATGGCAGGTTTCAAAAGTTTCCTATGTCCTAACCCAGATCATGGGCCAAATTTCAATCAACTCCGTTAAGTCGTTTTAGCGTGAAAGCGTTACAAATAAACAAACTAACTTTCGCATTTATCTATACCTATACATATTATAAAATTAAAGTCGCTTTACCTGTTTGTCTGTATGTCGGCGTTGTTCTTCTAAACCACGCAACAGATTTTGATGGGGTTTTCACCATCGTTTAGAGAATTTATTCCGAAAGGTTTTTTTTTTTATATAATACGCTAATATTAAAGTTACATATAACTTAAATGTAAGAAATCTCGATGTTTTTTCAAGACGTAAAAACCGTGCAAAGCAGGAGCGGGTCGCTAGTAATTCAATATAATTATTTTATAGGTCTTGCTAAAAACTGCTACCTATTCCAAAGTACAGTTAGCAACAATAACGAGGGTTTAAATGCTATCGTTTTCACACACAGTGGTCAGGTAAGTACTTACAGCATATTGCACACTCACAATAATGTTACTTTTAAGGTTGATTTTTTCGGTCGAAAGAGTTTGATAGTCTTGATCTAGTTTCGTGTTTTTGTTTATTGTTTTTTAAGCGCAGTCTTAAGTCACGGTAACAATATTAGGTCATTGAAAATGATAATTAACATGTTAATTGGCCCTAAAGCAGAAGAAACGGATAATCGCCGTGCATTATTATTATGTAAGGCAAGTGTTATTAAATATGTATGGCAAGGCAAAACTATTCCTCCGGCAAAATATTATCTGATGATTAAAAAAACCACCCTTTATTCTATAGGTTTCATTCATCTTAATATAAATTTATTTGGGAAATAAAATATGTATACAATAATGATCATCTGTCCCTCAATCTTCATATCTTATTAATTTACCAACACAAAATAATTCTTTGCAATTTTGCACACAACAATACACAAACTGAAAACCGAATCACAAATTCACAAAACTCCAAAACATCCGGAAATCAAAATCCGAAACGTATCCATTTCTCAGTGTCGCTGTCCCGTTTGAGACTGCGATGACCATCAGCTGTAGCATCAGTGACCTCCGGACGGTCATTTATAAACACGACCATGGGAACCAGAAGATAACACATCGCACGTACCTCCACGATTAGAATACAGACGGTTTTGAGAGCAATTACGCTAATTTACCACTTTCGGCAGCCAATGAGATTTTAAAAAGACTTGGCAAAGATTTGGGCATATGGGTTTTGAGATTTACGTGCTTTAAGACAGATTTTCTTCGCACTAACAACACACATGTATTATGAATTAGGACAGGTGTTTTTCTTCAACTTTACTGGACATCTTAGGTCGTATTGAAAATATTAAAATGTAAACTTACAATCGTTCTATAGTATCCAGTTTATTTGTCTTTTGAGACTAGAAAAGCAGAAAATGTGGAAAAGGACAAGCTACTAAAATGATGATGAAACAACTTTGCTTCCTAACTAAGCTAGCCTAGCCGACAAAATTAAAAACCAATACAATTTCTGAAAACTCCTCAAATTAAGGAATAACTTTCAACATCCTCTACATCACCACATTATCCTCAAACTCGTACATTAAAGTAGTCCTAGTAAAAATTGACAAGAGCGTGCTCTCGCGCATGACACGTATTATCTCGATCGCGACGTGTGCGCGAGTGAGATGCCGATAGCATCTGTTCTCAGGCTCTCTGTCCGTGCGGGTAAACACGCCACTTCCGAATAGATTCATCCTTGTCGTTTACGGAGGTGAACTGGAATATCCAGTAGGATATAAACTGTTAACCAATAGACTACATATTTTAATTTTTCATAGATTGACACTCCAATGACGACATCGAAGTTTACGATTTCAAAATTCAAGTCATTTATTCAAACTAGGCTGAGCATCAGCACTTTTCAAACGTCAAAATTACATAAGACAGTCCCCCAAAAAGCCCAACCTTCACCAATTTCTAGTGCTTTAGTTGGGAAGAAGAAGTGGCGCAACAAACTCCCCAGAAACAGCTGTCTGTTCTGATTGACATGAGATGAGGTTCCTGAACTAGGGTGCTGTCTTCTACTACTCGTGGTGTTAAGCATGTTTTTGGGCGGCTATGATTGCTTAGTTAGGTGGACCGATCACTTGTCCCCCCTTGTTAAAAAATGATTTTGCTAAAACGTAGTTTTTTTTTGGCGTGCAAAGGACTGTTTACAAAGGACTCATATAAGTTAGTTGTGCAGTATCGACCCAACTTTAACACCAGACTAAAGGCAGAAACGATTTTTTATTTTATTACCTGTATGTATAATGCAGCATCATAATGTACAAAGTATGATAGTGGCTCTAGCATTTCTCTACACGTTGTCAAATCACCATATAAGTGGACAAGTGGAATCCACTAAACAATACAGTATTCTTCGAAGACCTAGGCAGGATGACAATGTCCTACAGTGGATGACATCATTAAGTTGTTGGAACCACGTCGCGATGATGACAGACAACCAGCTTTCGCGATGTCAACCCACATCTTGTTTAACGTGACAATAGACCGCGGTTGTACGACGCAATGCATAAGAATCGTGGATAGCCATAGATAGGCTACCGTTATTTTAGGATGAGGAAGTTTTGTCCCTATGACTTTAAAAATAGAGAAAATATTATGAATTATCGAGGTTACGGGTATCGCAGATTGTCACTTCTGTTCCGGTTGTAGCCAATCAATGTGCCTAGCTATTTCCCAACTATGTTGGGCTCGGCTTCCAGTCTAACTAGATGTAGCTGAATACCAGTATTTTACATGGAGCAACTGCCTACTTCTTTCCCGATTGTAACCTTCTTTAATTTTCGGTCAAATATTTGTGTTATGGAATTCTGAGCTGTGATTTTACTGTTTTAAAATGTTTGACGCCCTTGATCGTTCATATTCATACTAGATTTCGAGTTCTGGAACGAACTTCCTCATCGCACGTTACTCTGCTTCTTTCCAACCGGGTGTCCTACGAAACCTCTCGTTTATCCCAACTGATATTATAAATGTGAAAGTGAGTTTGTTTATTTGTTACGCTAAAACGGGTGAACGGATTTGGATGAAATTTGGCACATGGGTGAACCATGACCTGGAGAAGGACATACGCTAATTTTCATCCTGGATCGCATCCAAAGTCGCGGTCAACAGCTAGTATGTAATATTACTACAAATTAACAATTTTCCGTTTTTTGTTTTTTTTTTCTATCGAATCGGATTGAACAGTGTTTCTTGTGGGGCTTCGCAAAAATCCGCTTTCGCTTATATTTTAACGATGAAATACTACGTTATGCTTTGTTCCTTTTCCTAGATCACGACAATTTACGTTTTTATTATATTTATAATTAAGTGGGCAATCCGTGACGATCCAACACCACAACTGTATAAATTACTGATTAACTGCATATTATTTACATAAAGATGGGATACATGCCATAAATTAGACTCTGTGAGGAGTATCAGTATCTGCTAGCATCCTTTTAAGTTTATCAACATAAATCGAAGTCTGTTGGTATTTATAAGTATTCATTCAATGCATGTATCTCATTATGGAAATTATGGACTCATAAACAGGAGTTTATTTTGATCAAATTATGAATTTCATTAAAACCTTGATGACTTAAATATACTAATATCAAATATCACATCGAATAGGTAAATCATTGATACAAGTCCAATCAATCTGCCTAGCCTTTTCCCAACTATGTTGAGTTCGGCTTCCAGTTTAACCGGGTGCAACTGAATACCAGTATTTTTCTTGGAGCGACTGCCTATCAGACCTCCACAACCCAGTAACTGGGTAACACACCCCTTGGTAAGACTGGTTGTAAGAATTTCGGGCTTCTGACGACCGGTGATGACTGTCAAAGATCCAGGAATAACAGCCGGGATCAACGGCTTAACGTGCTTTCCGAGGCACGGAGAAGTCTCGGTATGTAAAGATGGTCACCCATCCACGGACCAACCCCGCCGAGCGTAGCTTAACCTGTGCGGCTGTTATCACTTACAAACAAAAAAATATCATTCATTGATTAAATTATGTAATAAAAACAAATTTAAAGGACAAGACTTGTTGCAATCCGTTAGCGTAATTTCAACACCAACTTTTTAACCAATAACAAACAAACTTGTTTACAAACACCATCTCCCCTTCTTCCTTACATTGTAGATAAAAATACTTGTCATACTATTGTCACAAATCTACATAACAATGCAACATAACATTGACCTGAGTCCCGGTTTGACCTGAGACCCTCACACGGGTGACCTATCCAGTCATTGGGACGTGTGTTCTCTTGTAACCTTAAACGAAATGACTATACATCGTTATTTGTTGCCCATACATTTGGACAGACCTACTGGTGGTTTGTTCGAAGTTCTGTTGGGGAAATTGTTAGGCTGTGGTCGATAATATTGTGCTTGGAGTTGTGTGAATGAGTTATGGATCTCGTTTGAACTCTGCCCCTAGATTTGCGTCAGTCCACGGAATAATTATGTCGTATGTTGTGTCTCTTGTTCATTATCATTGGTATAGCGGAACTGGATGACGGTTATGTATTTGATAGTGTACTGTTATTGGAAAATTAGTCGGTGCAATTTTTTCAAAACTGTTCTTTGTCTTTTCAGATTTTTGTTGGTTAATTCAAAAGTATTAGAGTACATGTCTCCTTAAAGCTTTACGCAATGATAGCCTAGAGGTGTGACCGTCAGACTGCCAAGTCATAGGTCTCGAGTTCGAACCTAACCTCTGACTTTTCGGATTCATGTGCGTATTGTAAAATTATCACTTGCTTCAAAAACGGTGAAGGAAAACATCGTGAGGAAAACGGCTTGCCTGAGTGATATTTCTCGACGGCATGTGAAGCCGAGTCACACGAAAAGAAAATGAAAGAAGAAGTTTACATGTCTGAAAGGGTGGCAATTTCAAAGGTTGATTTCCATTATAAAGTATTCTTAGCCAGAAGTGTACATATAGGACACCCACATTGAGTGCTTAGCTTGCGTATTCTGTACTGAGCTCACGCAACGCGTCGTACGTCCAGGCAGTAATAGGACTCGCCCATCAAGGAGCGCTGTCTCAAATTAAACACATTATTAATTTATTATACATAAAACAAAAGGTATTTTAATGTAACACGTATACTAAAAGTTCACTAATTAAATTATCTTTAATATGGTGAAGGTTTCAGAAAAATACGCTTGATAGATATTGCGTGATTTTCAGTTTTTTATACGCGTTAGACATAACTTTACAAATAAATTTCACTATGTAATATGAACATAATCTAAAATATTCATATAGTAAGTTATTAAAAAAATGTTCTAATTTAATATATATTTTTTCCAAATCATTAACAGTACTCGTTTAGACGTGATCTTCAATATAAAATCATTAAAAGTCGGTTATCGTCGCTTTAATAGGGGACAAGCCTATTACCAACAACCAGACTCCGGGGTGCTACTTAGTAATTTCAAACAAACAAAATATGTATGCAACCATTAATAATAATAATTGATTATATTTAAAATCTAGTAAATACTAAACTTCTCTAGCAAAATGTAACTGTCTAAAGTAAGTAACATTTAAGAAAATCTAGCAACACAATAAAACGCATCGAAACTCACAAAGGGAAAGTGGGAAACGCATTTATATTTTACGACATCCAGTCTACCGTAACCTTAGTGCTATAGACACCAACAATAGTGCCTAAGGAACTAAACATAATTATATACAAAACATAAAAAAGATAGAGGTTCCGCCTAGCATTCGTGATTTAAAAACTATTTCTGTACTCAAATATCGAGTAAAAGAGCATTACCTTTCCTCTCAACTGTGAGTATTTATATATATATATATTTAAGATTTATACGTGTAGGTATATTTAATATCTTAGTTTTAAGACTTCGCTTATTCATATTTTCTCTTCTTGTTCTTACACACTCTTGTCTACATTTCTTTTTCACTTCTCCTTTCGCAGGTCTGCTGGAAGAAATTTCTTAAGTCATAAGCAGTACCTTTGTACTCAAAACTACAACTATGTCGTCTCTATATGTATTTTACTGTGTGTACATAAATAATAAAATAAATAAAGTGGAAAGAGACAGAAAATTTGGATTATCAAAAGGAATCGTGAGAAATAAGAGATGAATGATTGCCTCTAGATTATTTTGTTGATTTGATTAATTTGTTAATATTACTAAATTAAATGATAAAATAATGCTCTGTAGTGCACTGACAGTTTGACTATGAGACATATTTGACAGCTTTTTGCGCCGTTGATAACTTTCTGAATGCATCCTCTTAAAGATTCAATTAAAGCAGTTAATTAAGTACCTACTTAAATAAAAAAATATTACAATAAAATTATGCAAAAAAAAAAAGTTTTAGGGCTCTTCAAGTGGCACGTCAAAACTTGGCTAATTAGCCTAGTTACATATCGGGGTCTCTTTTTCGCTCCCGATAATTACGACATGGCATCCTACTTCCGCGTGTCATGGTCATCACGTATGACATTGTGCCGTTTTTGAAGATCGAATGTTGGGTAGGTATAACCCGATTTTTATAACGCGCCTGTCAACGTCAAAATTTTACAGTGTAAATAATAACAAATTAACGAATAATAAGACAGAAATGTGGAGACATTGTTTGTATTATGAGGCGTTGCAGCAATGAGGACGCAACCGGGCTGGTGAATTCAATACTAACAACCAATGATATATAAAACTATAGATACGTTGTTCGCACTCTAAAATGACAACATGAAATGAAGCCAATTGGCCATATCGCGCTTAGTTACGCACCAACCTGTCGCGCGACACTACGTTTGTTTTATCTCCCTCTAGCAACAGGCACCCCGTACGGTGTCATATTTTCTTTCCCTTTCTTCACGCGTATAAGTAGCTATCTAGTATTTTCGCCGTTTTTAAGCGCCGAGATGTTGGTTTATGACGTGTCTATATATAATACGTCATTGCTAACAACATACAATTTTGACAGCTCCAAGCGCACTGTTATAAAAATCGAGTTGTAACCTAGGACCAAATAAAAAGCCAAGACAGAGCGCTGCGAACGATACAGTGAAGCATGCCAAAACTAAACTGCCGCTCTGTGTATACACACTCACACGTACACATTTACAACCGTTTACCTATGACACTACAATCAAACTACACCACATAAAGTGCACACGTGTTTACGAAACCGGCTTCACTTCACTGTTGACAACGCTGTCTTGGCTTTATATTTGGTCTCAGGTTTTATCCTATTTACCACATTTTTTACTTATAATATCATTGTTCTACACCGTCAGGCCAATAAAATCCTAGAAAACAGAAAAGTGGAAGCGGCGTACAAACCGCTTATGTCAATAAATCACAAAGCAATTCTTCAATCCGTTTCCTTATTCCGTCCCATCTTGGGCCTCGCAATAATATTATTATATTACGATAATAGGGGAATAATAATCGGCTGGTGACCGCAGCACGCGGAATAATAAGCATTCACCTTGCACACAATAGCGGGTTGAAAATATATTATGTCATTGTGGGGTTAGTTGCATCGGTGGGTTAACTCTGGTTAAAGAACCTGCTTTAACCAGAGTTAACTTTTTGTGGTGAATGGCGTAGGATATGTCATTTTGTGAAAACATTTCTACTGTTTAGACATTCATCTTTTTGGTAAGTAAAATAATACATACATACATAAACAGTTGCCTTTTTCCTGTGGGGGTAAGGTAGAAGCTATAGAACGCCGCCTACTACGATCTTTACATACTCCTGTTAAATAACTTTGTTCCTATTAATGCATTCTCCTACGACAATTGAGAGCAGTGGTGCCCCAGTGGTAACAACTGCAACTTAAGAGTTGTAGGCGTTGTAGCTCGTAGGTTTGAACCCTGACAGGCGAAAAATAAAAACAGGGGTAAAACTTTATTTCGGGTGCCTTAGGCCCATAGAAACCATAACCTAGTACATATTACTATACTTTGTGTAAATTATTTCATCACCACTACTCGCAAAGCGGTGAAGAAAAACATCGTGAGGATACCGACATGTCCTAGAACCAAAAATTTGAAAACATGTGACATCTACCAACCCGCACTGGGCCCGCGTGGCGAATTACGGCCCACACCTTCTAATTGAGAGGAGGCCTCTATCCCAGCAGTGGGAACGTTATAGGCTGTTTATGCTACACCAATTACCAAAGTGGATCAATTATAATAACGATGTTTGTTCAAATTTTTAGATTATCTGAGTTTGATTCAAGTTGATATTAGATTTGTGTGCTGACTAACATAGAATGTTCAAGATCATTATACAATGCCTATCATAAACTTATGCAAAATCTCAAATTGTTTTTTGTTTTTGATGTGAAACAACATCTTTTCTCTCGCTTTCATGCAATTTGTGGGAGTGATTTCGTGAACAGGGACGGAAGTATGTAACAGGAAGCCGGGGAATCGTGCGCTATTTGATTTGACCAATGAGCGCGCGCGATGCTAGAATTGGCTGCCAGATGGTACCAACCCATTTTCATTCATTTTAAACGTCAGCTAAGATGTCAGATGTAACACATCATATGCGACTACTGTAGCCTCGCTCGTTTTTTTAAATCTCAGTTAACTAAATGGTACAACCGCTCCGACATTTTTAAACAGTGAAATGTTTATGTATGAAGGTGTCAAAACACTTCGTCGGACACAAATTGCCGACGACCCTCTATGGGCATCTATTTGAATAGCTTTTGGCTCAGCCCGATACAATGGCCACAAGCCCATGACCGCCTATATTCTGGATCAGATAGTTCCTATTCTGATAGCCTTCTATGAAGATTTATTGGTAAACTGCTGCTTATTGAATTTTAATGGCACTAAATCTATTGTCCTCTATACAGCCATATTAGCAGAAAGATTCCCTTGTTACTACAATATTGTTCATAACTATGAGAACGTGCAAAGGTCAATAGTTTCGTGAGAGGAGTTTTAAAATGAATCGCATCGGATCCAGATCGACAATTTGTGCTATTAGCCGCGGTAACAATGATAAATTTGTGGCTAGTTCTAAATGTCAGCGGACACTCACAGACGGTTCTAGATGGACTTTTTGATCTAGTAATACATAAAATGTGGGCACCATTTTGTGGTCACGCCTCCCGACTGAGTCATCGAAAATAAGCTTTGGACCACGCTTTTATTTGTTCATGATTTTGGATAGCAAATTGGTACTGGACCAATGACGAGATAAACATGAATTATTTATCATGAACCTTTGTATTTTTTTATTGTTTGTTGTCATTTGCCAGAAATTACGCAATGTAAATTGTCTTTGGTCCTTGGCCCTGACATCAAGTAATAGATAGAATTGTCAAACTTCTACTGCTTGAATATGAGGCTTTTGGCGACTCTGTATGTGTGTATTCTTTGTAATGTGTGTTTTGTTTGTGCAGAATAAACAATTTTTCTTTCTTCCTGTCTTTGAAAATCGGTAATGAATTAGAACATTAACAGTCTCGCTTCCCATTCTTAGTCCAAAATTGAAACGGATCACCACTACATTTACATTTACTCAAACCCAACTCTAAATCTCGCATCAAATCTCTCATAAATTACAGATGCTTACCTTCAGGTAACGTCTCTATATGGTATGGGGCACAATTCCAGTGATTGGGAATGTTACATCCTTAGCACGAATACTCTCGATATATGAGTACTGTTCACTGGCATTACAGAGAGCTAACAAGCCCTCGTACAATTTAACCGAGGTAAATTAAGTATGGTGATCTAGAAATGTTGGGAGTAAAGAGAACTGTGGAGCTTGTTCGACATTTTTAGATTTAGTATTTCTGGATTCACTGTTAAATTTTGGGAGTACCAATGTACAAGGTCAAATAGAATTAGCTGGCGAAACTCCGCAGACGTGACGGGTATCGATATCTAAACACGACAAAAAGAAAAAAAAAAAATGGTACATTGTTTTTTTTTTTGATAACGTAATTAGTGTAGTAAATTGTAAAATACAATAGACGTAGATATATTTAGTAACCTATTCCGCTTAACTATTCCTAAAGAGTCATAAAAACCCTGTTAGAAATCGACGTGGTTTATCGTGTTTAGATATCCATATAATACCCGTCACGCCAGCGGAGTTATGCTAGCGAATTTCATTTGAGCTTGCATATCTAATCTGCGTTCGCAGTTTATTTGCCAAACATGTAAACAAACATGAGCTTTAGGAAAAATAACTGTAACGCCTACTCATAAGGTTCAGTTTGCGCTACAACTTCATATTTTTTACGACTTTTTCAACAGTAATCGTCAGTCTACAATCAACTTCATTTACACTTGCATAAAGTTGATGTTTCTTTAAGTGAAAATAACATCAATTGGAAACCTTATAATACATATAATGTGAACCTGATGAAGGTAGCGAGAATCCGCTGGAAGCGAGAAGCGCTAGGCCGTTCGATATGGCGATACTTGGGCCCGCCTTATGTCCAGCAGTGGGCAGAATGAGGAAGTCTTTCCTCTTTATTTATTTATTAAGAGTATACTGCAGACTTACTGACTGTGGCAGCATCTACATCGCCACGAGAACTACGCATCAAAGCCCTGACGTCACACAAATCGCTCAATTAGAGTTTACCGCGCGAACAACATATATAACTTCCCCGACATCAATCGTTGGGCAGTTGCCTCATGCCTCTAAAAGACTATGATGATAATGTAAAGTGTGTGGAAATACTCTTGAACCTGAGGATCGCTTAAATATCACATACCCACAGCCCACTAAAGAATTGAAATCTCCAAGTCTAAATCGTGGTCTAAACAATATTTATATGGTCAAAGTATCAGTACACAATGGTTCCTATAATAAATACGTTGACATCAAAACCGCATTCTGAACATACTTCACAAGTTTTCAGGTACAGCTATCCTAGGATTGTAATCTTGTGCTAAACAAGTCAGGTAGTAGAGATACAGCGATATTGTTCCGATGGTCTATAGGTCAAGCGGCCGGCGAACGCGCAAATGTCACCATCCTAGCCGGATGGAAGGGCATTATGCGAGATGGTAGGATTTGGTAGAAGACGAATGAATGTTTAGGGGAACGCAACGCGAATACATGAGTCCAATGAAGGATTTAACAGATTATTCCTGAACAGGTTAGAAGGGTAAGTGGATTTTCAACGAGTTTTTTTTGGAGGATAGTTCAAGCGGCCGGCACGGACATTCAAATGTCACGATCCGCCATGTTATGCAAGATGGTACAAGAGTAAAATTTTTGACAGACAATTTTTATTGTACCATGATAATATGGTTACGGTATACAGAATACTTTGCATATTATTTTGATGTTTGAAAACGTAAACTATCTACATTCTTTACCTTTTCGGTGCAAAGGAAAACATCGCCATACTTAAAACATCGCCTATACATACATATACTTTTTTTTAATGCTTTTTTATTTTTTATTACAGAATGGGCCTGCTCTTGACCCCGATCTCAGCTGATGAAAAGCGGATGAGGTCTATGATGGAACGAGCGTGCCCAGAAGATCCCTGTTCACTCTCGCTTTAAAGGCAAACGGGTTATAGGTATGTGTCAGGGAACACTGGCACAGAGAACAGAGACGTACGCCACCTATTCTGGAATAGACAGTTATAATAGAAAACACTGTTCACCGTTTCATTAAAAAACCTTTTTCCTAAAACCTTGCGTCCTTACAAACTTAAAGGTAGTGATTGTGCAAGCGAGGCATCTTCTCAAAGGTCACGCGTTGACCGATAACGACTGCGGCCTTCTGCGGCCCGAATCACTGGGCTTGCACCATGCCATGGGGTTACTATGGGAACCCGCTCTCTAAAGCCAAGATTTTCTATATGTTTTGACACGAAACGTGTTAGATTTTAATGTTGCAATTTGGAAGCAACACTTTTGAAGGTTACCTTCTGTAGTTGTTTACCTATACCAATTCGGCTTACCGTCGTATCGTACTTATTCGATACTAAGTTTGGTTCAATTTCACAGACCGATTCAATATTACTGTTTTGATTTATGGCTAGAATGATTTATTTGATTTGTGTTCGTGTTCATTAGAGAGACCGGTATTTTGGGATTATTGATATATAATCAAAGCTTATTATGGGTGACAAACAGGAAGTTGCATTTTATAGTGATAACCGCTTGTTACTACTAGTCTACTCATTTTTTCACTGCTGCTGGGTCTTCTTCCTTCTACTGATCCCGCTTTTGTTCTGCGTCATGCTAATTATTCATCTTCGAACATTTTTTGTAATTGCAGACACTTCATCATGTTTAAAAAAATTGCTTGTAGATACTTGCGATTCTACGTTTATTGGTACGTCACCTTTAGTTTTCAAGTCAAAAGTCTCGAGTTCGAACCCAAGCCACGCACCTCTGACTTTTCGGATTCGTGTGCGTATTGTGTAATTATCACTTGCTTCAAAAACGGTGAAGGAAAATATCGTGAGGAAACCGGTATGCCTGAGAGATATCTCTGGACGGTATGTGAAGCCAAGTCAGAAGCCCATGGGCGGCTTTAAAACTTCAGCAGGTTGGTCACAAACCACACGAAAAGCAGAACACCTTTCTTTAATGTAATATTTAGTAAAATTAATGCAATATCAGGTACATAGCTAAAACTACTAGTTTCAGTTCTCACAATTGCGACTGTTTCCATATTAAGTAGATTCGTGAACAGGCCCTTAATTTACACTAATGCCTACTTTAATTTAATGCCTGGTCCAAAATTTGAAAGCCTCAATAGCAAATCATAACTCCTTTAAAACGTATAAACGGTTGTTGAATATTCATAGCGTTTACAACAAGACGAGTGTTATTCGATTGTTAGTCCTGGCCTACACACGGATCAAAAAGCAAGCGTCTCTTATTGTGAGCACTGTTTCTGATGAACTGTGGAAAGCTCCGGATTTAAAAAAAACATGTAATTTTATTCCCGCTCTTCTAGCTAGGAAACGGCAAATTGAAACCGTGCATCTAAATGCTGACATTTCTAAAGTGCTTTCATTGATGTAAACAAGTATATGAACCTTAATCACTTGTCACTTTTGTGTTGTTTCCAGTGATTTCATAACACATTTCTTTAAAATTCTTATTTAAGTAATATCTTTGAAGCAGCTGGTCAACCCAAAATATGTTAAGCAAGGCACCGCAATCTGCATTCATTCCTTAACTGCTCAGCTGAGCTTAACTTTAATCAATGAAAGATTTATTATGAAAGATAGCCAGCTGACGAATAGTTCGTCTGCGCATGACCTCGACTAAGGCTAAGGTACTGCACACCTACAGTTAGTCGAATAGTTGGTATGTTCCCACCTTAAACGTTCGGCTAGCAGTTCGTCCCGCAGGACGATCACGTGGGCGCGAGTCGTAAGGTCTGCGATTATGTACGCCCGCGATACAATGGATTGGCTTGCATGTTGCTCTACAAAGTGAAAACCAACACAAGAAAGACAGGTTACTAGAGAGTGTTGTTTAGTTCTTTTGAGAAATCATACAAAGTTTCAGCAACACCAGGTAAAGAATTAAATAAGTAATCGAATCATTTCAGCCGCCGAAGTACTGCTGTTAAGTCTCCATTTTGCATAAACCAGTTAAAATTTGAAATATTAAATTTATTAATAGTGAAATTAAATTTTTATTTTTATTTACTATTATATTGTATCTGTAAAGTATAATATTATTCAATCCGGTTAGATTGTTCAGCTTGAAATGTGACACCAAAACTTGAACTAAAAACTGATAAACTGATCAAAAAATTGAAGGCAGTATGCAATTAAGTTATGAAAAAGTCAAAAAGAAAGAAAATACATTTAACATGACGCAAAGAAAGAACACAAACACAAAAAATAAGTTGTTTTTGTAAGATGAAGAAAAAACGGTTATTCTCAAAAAGTACTCTACGAAACCCCAAAAATAAACGATTCTGTACACCTACAATCCCCAAGTAGAGCAACTTACCAACCCAGGAACACTCGCCATAGTCCGCGCCATAATTGATACAGGCCGCTAAAAACCAATAGCAAGCCCACAAATGATTTACTGTCGACTAATGTGCATGTACACTGACTTTATTAACATTTATTATGATAATGATTGCTTGAATAATGTTTTAATATGCGCGCTTGCCCTGACTGAGGCATGGCCGCGTGGGGTGGTGTCCGGATGACCTGCCTTGCTCGCAGGTTATGTTGTTTTAGTTAGTTGTGTTCAATCGGTAATGAGGCTGATTGTGTTGAGCACAACTAAGGTTATAATTATATCGTTTTCTAATAAGCTGAACAAAAACATGAAGAAGAGATGCTTCATTGGACCATTGATTCTGAAACTAGGTACTACGTCATTCGCTTTTCCGATGTAGAAAATGTCCAAAAATTCGTGTGGATGTTCTTTTTCGTAGTGGCGTAAATATCTAAAAAGTTTATAATTGATTTTTAATTATTATTGTATTTATAGTAACAGACTTTGATTATTTTAACAACGAATATTTCTCCAATTTTTATGATCAGTAATCTACATATTTATGAACAAACTATGTGTATATGTAAAACCGATACGAGTCGCGCACTTGGTCGCAAGTGGCAACGGCTAACTAGCCGCAGACTGGGCCACGGAACATGGTTGCCGGAGTCGTTGCCGTCTACTGCGCGAGATCCCTTAAGCCGGGATCCAAGTTCTTTCAAAGCAGTTCACGTACCTACTCAGCCCACTAAACCAGTCAACTTAACACCCAGTTAACCAAACCCCACATCAATAACTACTAAATAGCTGTTGACACATAATATTTCCAGTTGGTCAAATTATCCCAAATTGCATGCAAATGATCTTGCACTGACCACCTTGTAATTCTCGAAAGCAATAAGTGACAATGAACATTGATCACACGAATTTATAATACAGCTGGCCTCGGCTCATAGCATTGTCTGAATTCCAGCATTAAATACATTACGAATGATGATTACAGTGTCGACAGCATAGTAATGTGGCGGATTGTGCTAGAAAATAATATCGATAGATGTAATTTGTCTTCTCGAAATAGGATTGAAGATTTCGGACTTGGCTTTGCCAGGTTTGATTAACAAAATGATGCTGATGCCAATGATGCTGCATTGGTTTGGATATATAGCGATAGGGAGGATAGTCATGCCAATATTTTTATAAATCTTAAGTAAGTAAACAAGACGTAATATAGAATAGAGACGAATTTAGCTATCGATTCTTGCCTGATACCTGATCTAACATCTGAATATTGAGCTTAGCAAATGTCCATTTGCATTTGCATTTGTCTTGTCTGAAAAAAGGACGAATGATCTGCGTAAGTAATTTATTAGTCTTCTCAAATCAAATATAAATTTTCTGATGCATCTTGCCAGAATGGAAGCCGACACTTGAGATAGAGATCGAGAGATCATCCAGACATATGTAGGTTAAAAATAGCTAGGCGGATGGTGATGAAGACATTTTTGTCGACATAAAAACTCTTCTTGGTCCAAGATCAAAATCTCCATATAATAACAACAACAATACACCATCTCTAACATATTCTAAACTTGACAATCCTCTTAATTCAGAATGATAATTCATTCATGCAACATTGTTGGTTGCACAACCAACAATTAGTATATAGTTTTGTCCTGACTTCGCGTTTACTATTACACTGTTTAATATATTGGTCGCAGAGGTACATTCGTAATATTGCATTATTTACTTGTCTACCCACTGGCCACTGAAGTTTATTAAGTTAATATTGTTATGTTGATATATTAAAATGTTTGTTGAATTGAGACGCATTGGTTGCACGGGTTATTTATCATTGGCATTTGATTTAATCATAGGGTTTTGGTTGGCTTCATAGTAATAATATTTACGCTTTATAATAACTACTTGAGCTTTTTTTCTTCTGCGGTGTTACTAAGGTAAGGAAGAATATTAAAATCTTATCAAATTCGCTAAGCGATACCACACTTAGGCAATTAGGTCTTTAGTCTGTTGATTTTGTTTTTTTTTATTTTGGAAAGTTTTCTAAAAAAGTAAAAAACTGTGACATATTTTTCTATAATTATTATCTTTGATAATAAATAATAATTAATATACTGTTCTTCTAACTATAAGCCTAAGCATAGCACATAGCGCGTCCTTCACATAAGCAACTTAGAACTCGATTACCATTTTATCTCTATCTACACAAATCTGGGAAATCTTTCCACTCGAAGTAGGGACGAACTCCCCACACGGCATGAATTTCAAACAAAGCTTCGAAGCAGTACGTGGACTTGTGAAGTCACCGTTTCTAGAGTAGTTGTGAAGTTTGTGGTTTAAAGAACTTTTCAATCAGACCCGTATACGGGATCCGGGGGACGTTCGCGGCCTAGCGACTGCCCTCTTCGGTGGGATAGAGAGGAAAGGGTTTTTTATTTTTTGCAAAAAATATTTTTAAAGTTATACATAGGTAGACGAGTATCGTGTAAGTACCATCGAAGAAGTTCATATCTAACCACCATAAGGACTGTTCTTGCTTGCAGCGCTCGGCGGCTATAGAACCGGGCCGGTAACAGACGTGTTCACGGGATTTTGTTTTGAAACTGGTTAGATATGAACTTCTTTGATGGTAGTCTCATGCCAGTTTTTTACTAACACTAGGCCACACCTGAATTAATCATAATCAGCCTATAATATTCCCGCTGCTGGGACACAGGCCTCCTCTCAGTGAGAGTGAGTGGGCCGTATTCCACCACGCGGGCCCAGTGCGGGTTGGTAGATGTTTCATGTCTACGAAGTTTTAGTTCTAGGACATGCCGGTTTCCACACGATGTTTTCCTTCACCGTTTTGAGAGCGGGTGATAAAATATCTTTACACAAAGTAAAGCACCTGTCAGAGTTCGAACTTATGACCTACAACTCGTAAGTCGCAGCCATTATTACTGGGCTACCACTGAAACTGACCTAAATGAATGCCATAATAGAATTATGCTGTTGGATTTTCGACTCTCGGCGCTTAGCCGAGCGTTGAAAGGCATCACAGTAATTTATTTTTAACTACTCTGCAAATTAGTCAAACTGACTATATTCAAAACTTAAAGTTGTCATATTCAGTAATAATAACAATAACCTCATATTATGAAAATAAAACGCTACAAAATATCTGTAGCATCATTCATAAGGATTCTTATACACAAAAAGAAACTAGTTCCAAAATAAACTCGATATAACAAAACAGACAATGCGACGCTCAAAATTTATTCTAGATGAAATCCTACGCTAGTAAGTCTGACATATTATTCAGAAATCACTCCAAAAAAATCAATTTAAACAATTTTTCTTACAACTTAAAATGCTCATTCTAGACAACAAAAGAAAATCTATAGAAATAAATAAAATTGAAGTGTCTGTTTGTAATGTCAAAATAACAGCTTTTTACTAAATGCTTTAAGAAACATACAACAAAAAAAAATGTTGTTAGTACCTTATACTATTTTTATTTAAGAAAAATAATTAGGGTCCATACGGGTAAAGCCGCGGGCAGCTAAAGCAAAAAAAAATGTTTTCAAAAAAATAACTACTTAACCCTTATTTTCACTAGAATCCATACTAACTTACCCCTGTTCAAACTAGCGGTAACTAAGATCTTAAGTCGAAAAACTTGGTCGTGTGAGCGAGCGAAGTACGAGATAAGTGAATTTATTATCTGCCACTACCCACGGTACCCACCGGGTCATGCTTTGTTAGTTTAGTTGGACACTGCCCGTATGTGGAGGAGCTATTAGAAGTGCCTTTTACCGAGTACTTTTAGCTGGTACAGATTATATGTCGACGAATTAGTAAAGAAAGGATAGACTTGGAATTGAAGGACGAATTGAAACATACTTCCCTGCTAAGCCGAAAGGCGCTCTCTCAATCGGAGTAAGTTTTTTGAGAAAACTGACGTTTTGTAAATTGTAATTTAAAAATGATAACACGGAAACGTATGAATATAAAAACACTTCTAAGTGGTTTTTTAAATATTTTAAGTTAGATAGCGCTATTTGGCTTTATTTTTATATCATTAGATGCGAAATTGTTATAGGTAATGAATGGTATAAAAATAAAATAAAAGGCCGTATCTCAAAGATAGCGCCTTTCGGCTTAGCAGAGCAATATAGGTAGTCATCGATTCACCAGTTTTCTTTCGTGGCCTTGACTGGCCAATATAGCTAATACTCTAACTAACCTAAACCAGTGACATAAATGTGCTTCTGTGACAGATCCCTTAACTTATCGAATAGGGAAGTCTGACGACACAAAACTTTTGAGAGGGATTTCCTGCCAGGCTATTCTGTAAACATCTCACCGTGAAAACTTAGGTGAAGTGAGCGTGGAGTGAGCTGTCATTCCACAGGGATTGACACTATTGACAGCTCACTCCACGCTCACTTCACCTAAGTTTTGTTACAGAATAGCACTGCAGTTATGAAATGTGTGTGGCTGGGACAACAGAGTTTGTCATCTGCAAAGTGTATGAATGGGCACGGGCTTGGACACTGTTACATTTAAAGAATATTATGTTATAAAACAATTTGCTCTTTCACTTCAAGTGATTGAGTGACGTTTGATGATTTGGGTTTATGACCCAGCGGCGTGTCTACGTTGATTTTGTCGACCTTAAGAGTTGAAATTATCGCTTAATTTGAGACCACCCAAAAAATTCAACACCATTATCCAGTTTCTGCGTTTACAGAAATAACTGTTGATCATAAATGCATCAACAGAGATGTTATCAGCAAATATTTAGCAACGGCGCGCAACCGAATTCCGGCTATTTATCGTTCCAACAAAAATACATACATATTTCGGACGATGTTAATGCACTTTGTGCAACACACAGTGGGTGGACTTCCAATTTTGTTACAGAATAACTCAAATAAAATCTATACTCTATAATAATATCTCTATATAATAATCGGATCTATAGGAATAAGAGGAGCTCGTGACTAAGTAATTACAGCCGCATAGGTCGAAGCATTAGGTTAAGCTACGCATGCCATGGTTGGTCCGTGGATGGGTGACCATCTTTACATACCGAGACTCCTCCGTGCCTCGGAAAGCACGTTAAACCGTTGGTCTCGGCTGTCATTGGTGGATCTTTGACAGTCGTTAAGATTCGTCAGAAGCCTGAAAGTCTGACACCAGTCTTACCAAGGGGTATCGTATTACCCAGTTACTGACTTGTGGAGATCAGATAGGCAGTCGCTCTATGTAAAATACTGGTATTGCTTCTTTGCAGCTAAATCTCAATCGCTTCACAAAACGTACGACCACAAACGTGTGCCATAGAGAGGCACAGAAAGAAACTTGCAGAACGTCATTTCAGAAGCCTTGATAGTCGAATATACAACTTTGTGAACAAACAATATAACGACTACAAGTTCAATCGATTTGATTATAAAGGTAAAGTCTGTAAATGGATAATGACCCTTAGCTAGGACGAGGTTGAACAAATTCTCAATAAGTAGATTTAACCCACACCCAAACAGTACCCCGTCCGACACACCCTCACTCCAACCTTCCCACACAACACAACACTACATAACATGACATAACCTAACACAACACTACATAGCACAACACAACAAAACACTTCATCACAACTTCATCACAACACACACTATACAAATGGTTTTTCTCTTTAATTATTTTGTTTTAATTTCTCTATAATCTTTATTTTCTGTCGATAGTACTTACACAGAGGAATTCCAAATTTTTATTTGTCTAACTAGTGTTAACTTGAAAGCCCTAACACCCATAACACAAGTTTAATCTTAGCTTGGGTGTCAGAGGTAACTATAACTCTGCATTAACCTACAATTTATAAGACAAATTTATTATGTTATACCAAGTGGCATATGTAAAATTGTAAAACCGGAAATAAAGATATATTTTTTTATATAAAATATAATCAAAGGTAATATTATTATCTCAACGAATCACCAGATTTCTGCAGAAACCAATTAACTTCCTATTACCCCATCCTGTATACAGTTGCAGTGCAGCCGCGGTCACCTGGCCGGGTGCCAACAAAAAACGGCGCGTACGCAAATATCTACTGTTTGTCCGTCTGACCGGCCGCCGGTCACTGCGGCGGCCAACAAACCCGACAGTATTCGGATTACTCATTGCTACTGACTGTTGTATTTAATCACTGGGTATCGAACGTGAACATAATTTGCATTTGTCTTTCTTGTCGCCTGATTCTACCTGAAAGAAGCCTGAAAAAATGGGTCTACATTGTAGAACTTATTAGTAGTTGCCTTCATAAAATGGTGCGTACACCAGGAACTACGGTGGTAAAAAAGCTCGTCAAGTATCAATTATAATAGAAAACTTTTCTTGACTAGAAAAAAGTTTCTTGTCTATATTAGGTACACGTTTGTTACATCCTTTCAAAGATGTTTTTTTTACCCACTACGAAAACAAGATTGTAGGTAGGTATATTTATATACGTTAGTGGTAATTAATACGGGTGTGTGTTTGTAATCAAACTACTAAACCAATGTAAATGATGTTTTTTGACAAATGCTTAGGTACTTTAATCGACAAATCAGCAATCAGTGATAAGAATAGTTTTTCCGACCTACTCGTATTCCCAGAGCAAAAACTTTTTGAATACTACTATAAAAAAACCCTGCACCAAACTAGACTATAAAATGTAGTTACCGTGCGTTGAGCATCGGCGTCCGATTGGATTGCACTCTTTGTGTTGCTCCGGCGTCTGTAAAACGAAACGTCTTGCTATTGCTGCGTCCTTTTATT
This sequence comes from Agrochola circellaris, assembly GCA_914767755.1. Lineage (NCBI taxonomy): Eukaryota > Metazoa > Arthropoda > Insecta > Lepidoptera > Noctuidae > Agrochola > Agrochola circellaris. The sequence goes on from OU611853.1 coordinate 6,196,635, forward strand.
GCGCTTTATTGGTTCTTGTTCTGTCTGAAACGGCTAAATTAAGTATTTAGGTTTCTTTGATTTTTCAGGAAAATAAATGGACTTTAGCTAACTGATGATATATTTCCGAAGGAGATAGTTTATTTTTGTTCGGGGATTTGGCCCAGCAAAAATTGTGGCGTTTATTAATAAAACGCTTGTTGATTTGTTCCTTATGATCTCTAGATTACAGTGGTAGTAATAATTATACTTAGTCGAACGGGAATACTGAGAAATACGATCATAACCTAAAAATGGTATTGTTTAATGAGTAGGTTAGCCTCATCGATTCAGTAAAATAGAGCATTATTAGTGGGAATATAGGATGTTATGAACGGTGTTTGAAATAAAAAAATTACTTAGATAACAAAACATTTTTATTACTGTAAGTATATAATTTTCAACGTTAGACAACTTAAAACAAGTATTTCATCTAGAAACCATGCAGGTCTCTCCACTTCTCATCTCGATACCGTGACCAAGATAAAAATACCACACGGTCAAAATAACATGTGCACAACAGCCGACAAGTACCAACGTTTGGCCAGCAAACAATTGCAACAGTAACCAGCAAGAGGAGCTCTAGTGTTAGAAATTGATGCTCTAGGTACCTTAATAAAGCATCTGAAAAATATAGAAGATTTGTATTAGAAAATAAGCGTATTCTAACTTATATTATTATTATTATTCTTTTTGGTGTGACGGCACAGTTTGCTTTGGGTGTGCAGATCCAGTTTGAATACTTTCTTGCATTATTAATACACACTTTCCTCAAACTACATCTAGATGGTTTGACTGAAAAAAGCGAAACATCCATGCGTTCACAAGTTACCGCACATCTGCAGCAGTCCCGGACAATGTCTTCGCACGCGTTGCGATGGAATCTTACTGAACAATTAACACTAGAGACTCCTTCTAGAGTAAATGCTGTATCTTCTTGCAGATGCCGTATTCATTATAATCCTTCAATTAAACACAGGAAAACAGAAATATCAATTTCATGCAATTCAAAAGAAACGGAAAGAAGAAATAAAATGGATGAAGTGTTGCCGTCATTTGACACTTGTCTTTCTGACAGTGTCAGATAGTGACGCGACTCACTTTTAACTCAGTACTCGTGTAAATTACATATAGGCTCGAGTCCATTTTCTCTCGAGGCTACTAAATAATTATGCCAACACTAAATTATGTTAACTGTAATTCTGCATTCTATAATTATATACGTAGGTAGGTAATAAACCACGGAATATTATATCTATTTCGTGTTACAAACCGTCAAAATACTGTGATGTACAGAGTCTCAGAGATGTACAGATGTACAGAGTTTTAATTGACATAATACATGAGGAATAAGAGTGAAAGTAAATGTTCCATGTTTCGTTAAGTTCGGTTTTGAATAGCACAGTCATTGTCTAGCGCGGTCAGTTGATAACTTGTAATTTGTCATTATAATCGTCATCGCATCGTCATTGATTATCAGATTGACAGTCGCGTGTGAGTAGGAGTAAACACGATTCTTTTCTTTAAGTTTTTTTGGATTGAGTTTCATACATATTATGAAGCTGCTAGACACCTCCTTCTAGTAGGTACCTACATATACCCTTAGTTTCGATTTGAATTGAGTTTTCAAATTACATAATCGGGACAATCGAGTGCCTAACCGAGTAACGTCACTAGAGTTTAAAAACTGACAAGCAAACTACATTCCGTTCCACGTTTTTATACGTTCGGCGTATAAATATCAGCAAACTTAAAATTTGAAATTAAGAACGTTTATACAGAAAGTAGGCAGAGCGTCGCAAATAGCTGTCAAATATTTCGCTGTTTTGATTAATTTGGCAATATTACTGTAAGGAAATAAGAAATATGGCTAACTAGTGAACTAAAATATTGATTATGAAATGTAATAACTCATATCATAACACCGAATATTTAGTTTTAGATGTAAAAAACCTTTGCTTTTTTACACCTAAAACGTTTACAGCAAAAAATTCAATGTTTTGCAATTCATTAGTAATATTCTAGTTCCACATTTCTTATTTCCATACAGTAATATTGCCAAATTAATCAAAACAGGTAAATATTTGATAGCTATTTACGACGTGGCCAACTTTTTGGATGAACGCTCTTAAACACAGGTGTGAACCTATTGCAGCGTCAATGGTTTATTTTTTACTTAATTAAAACAGATTTGGTTACTACCTCGAACATGATATGATATGATATAAATAGTTATTATTTTCCTAAAATTGTTAAAAAGGCTTCAATGCAAGCTTTTACTTTAGTTTTCTGACATTGACAACTATAACTGGAATTGAATCAATTGAGTGCATTAATAAAACATTATCTTTTTATTACGATTTCGTGATTCCGGTTAGACTTTTTAAGAAAATTTACCAATTTAAATGATAAATCTGTAATTTTTTTTAGGCATAAGTAATGCGATTAATAGACGTTACAATACGTTTGTTTTTTGTTTCCGGTCTTCTTTCAAGTATTTTTTTTTACGGTTTTAACTAATATAATTCTCGATTCTCCTTTTGTTTTCGGAGTCAGTCATCAACTGCAATATAAAAACAAACACCGCGTTGAACTAAAATAAATTATACAATTGTTCCTACCCCCCCCCCCCCCCCTTTCTTATATACTTGTACATATTCACAAATTAAATGTAAATGTTTAATTTAATTTGATTTATAATTTTTATATACTGAATAAAGATTGCTTATAATAAACAAAGGACCAGCAATCAAAACATTTTAGAAATGAGACCAACTAAAATATATCACTAAAACTCGTTCGTCAATATTTAACACAAAAATAAACCGTTACAACAATGACTAAGCATTACCCAATGACACAGCCGCAAATGTCATGGACACGAAGATTACATCCATAACACGCAATATTTTCTACAACAAAGTAAATCGGTCAATACGGGAATCAATGACGCGATGATCTTGCATAATTTTATTGATCCAAATCAGCGTAGATCATTGATCATTCGGTCAATAATGCGTATTAAAGGTGTCACTATTTGGTAGTGATGTGTGGTGTTTTTGGCGAACGTATCGATATCGATACAAACTAAGTTAGTGTGACTTTAGTATAAAAATTTGAAAATGACAACATAAACTAATATCTAGTCATCTCAGTCAAGAAGTTTTTACTCGTGAAATTGACTCCTTTTTACACAAAACAATGCATTGTAAACTTTTGCGTTGGTTTGGTTATAATACAGGGAAAAATATGATTACAAAACATAAAGGCCTTCAAGTGGATTTTCGGAATTCTAATATCAACATTACAATGCCACGTTTTCATTAAATATCATTATCTAGGTACCTTACAAAACTTAGATCATTATATTCGCCAGAGATAGGTAAGACCAACATCGCATAATATACATTGAACTCCTGTTGAAATACCTTTAAAATCTACGTACATTTACTATCGACAATTCCGCCTACGCTTCTCACTAGTGTAGTGTTGTGCAAATCTCAGTGTTGACCGATGGTGCGTGGCAAATGACTCGATCGATCATTGCCTCCGTGCCATTGTAATGTACCTACCAGGTGCGAATCCTTGTTGTGTACTGATATGGTTATTAAGTATTTTTGTAAAGGCATGTGATCCTAGAGGAAGAAATGATAAAATATTGGTAAAAATTACGTCGTTTTGCTTTATCATACTGAATACCTATTTAATATTGATTCGAAGGATCGTATAGACGCATGTCAAGCAGCAGACTGCTTACTATAGTCTATGGCGATGATGATGGCTCCAAGTGTAAATAAGTAGCGTCATCAGACAAATTTCTTGTTTCCTTAAGGTTAAAACCGAAGGTATTCAGGATAAAGCAGCTGTACCGCATACCATTGCAACCCATATCTATAATTTTACAAATGCACTATGAAATTACTTATGCTAATATACTAAACTAACCACCACAGCATGTTGAATACACGCGCATTCGTTTAATATTGTTATTTAGAATCCCAAACACCTAAAAATATACAGTATAAACATAAACATACACTTTAAATTCAAACAACTATCCACCCTATACATCTAAAAGTTAAACACCCCGAAAACAAAAGTTACAATGTCCAAAAACTAAAAGAAACAAGCTTCTTAACTTTCAAATCAAACACGAGCGCGTCACACCCTCGCGCATTGTTTGACCGAACTTCAGCCGACCCAAATCACGGCTAACACGCGTTCCCCTGTTTATAACCAATAAAAATCACCCACAAGTCCGGCCGGAAATCGAGTTTTCTCACCCTAAAAATTTAACTTAACCAACTTTTCTTTCAACATAAATACAAACAAAAATAACACCTATTTCTTTGCAACTAAAGTTCTCACCAACTGCATGATTTGTCGTTTTATTCATCTCGATTTCAAGTGATTTGCTCCATATGTCGAGAACAAGTGAGCTGGCTTCTTAACACACTGGACACCCCAAATTGAGGGTATTTCGAGGGGAAATCGTCGGGTTTATTGGAATTTCCTATGGGTTTTCACACGTGGTGAGTGCCCTTGGGGTGGAAATTATGACAGTCAAAATATGTTTGGGTCCGACACCCCGGTAAATGATACGGAAGTAGGTATAAAGAAATTGAAATGATGGAATAAAGACTGACATTTAAAAATGTTATGCTATTTCCTTCTATATCTGTGGCTATATCTATATTAGTTTGTCAATTAAGAGGCTTACAACAGCACGGCCACTGTTGGACTGCATAGAAAAAAATGAGAAGCGCGATGACACAACGCAGGTAATTGCAAAATATGAAGTAATTATCTGTTTACAAAGAATCTATTGATTGGACTTAAAAATTAAAACATCTGTTGCTTGTAGAATAATCTGAAAAAAAAACTGAATAAATAATATATTTTTAATCCTTAAAATATTTTCTTTGAGGTAGCTTCGTGATTTTTTTCTATCGTATCAAATTAGTTGTATTATGTTTTCAACACACTACCAGCACTTTCTTACTAGCATATATCCTGAAGAATATCAAATATTTTTCTGATTTTGTTAACTGCAGTAGATCAAATGCTTTTAGGCATTATAAAACTTGCGTTTAGGCACTTACTGAAGTCCCCTTAAAATGTAAGTAATAGTTACAGTATTCGTACGGTAAACATATTAGTTTCGTATTCTATTCTATTAATAAGTTAAAGACAAGTAATTATGAGGAAGAGAAGACTAGTTATTTGAAATGATGAAAAAATGCAATGTTGAAATGTGGGTGTACTATACCAATATACAAACGACTGCCTAACCATTCGTGGAATACCGGCGTGATATTATGTAATGAATCTTAAGGGTGCATTTTCTTTTTATATAAAATCATAAAACTAAACAGCTAATTTAACACCCAAACATTATTCTTTAAATATAAAATATTTGGGCGTAACATATAGCCGCCAATAACTCATTCCGTTCTCACATCAGCGCCCCCTAGCGGGCGGAAGCGGTTCAATTGGGCGGAAAGGCGACTTGACCGCAGAGGTCGAGTGACCCTTCCCTTGCGCCTTTCAATCATAAGGGTGCGTTTCCACTGAAGCGGAGACGTACGGAGCTGAGCACAGACGTGCAGGAATCGTCCAATCACAGACGAGACGAGAGACGCGATGAAGATTTCAACCATTGTGATTGCACGTCTCCGCTCAGCTTCGCTCGTCTCCGCTTCAGTGGAAACGCACCCTAAGGCCTTTCACGAGGGCGGCTTTTGAGCACCTCCTTTGAGGAATTTGGAGAACTTTTGTACAATTATGTGGCTCTCAGAATTGGCTCGTATAGGTTACAGCGGGTGTGTATCTTTGAATTTTTAATTAATCCACTTCAGTGAAGTTACAATTAACTTCTAAAATCAAGGCAATAGAGACCTAATTCTCAGAATGTTTTAATGTAACGTTGATGACGAAAAGCAATACAAAATATGAGATAAAATTTCAAAAAATATATTTCACTTTACAAAAACAGCATATTATCAAATTCACCACAAATTTTCACCATCACCTGACACAATATCATTCTGTAGTTGGTTAATTAATTTCTCTCTACATGATTTCAGTCCTGACTTTATGATGGAAAGTAATCTTAAATAATAAGCTGAAGGCATACTGGTGCCCTAACATGAGATATCCTAGAGATAAACAGGAAAGTTCCTATAAGTACATTAGCAAAAACAACAAATTAACCAGTCGCTCCGTGTCAAATAATGGTATTCAGCTGCATCCGGTTAGACTGTAAGCCGACCCCAACATATTGGGAAAAGGCTAGACAGATGATGATGAACACAGAGCAGTAAGCAAAAATTATTTAAAATAGTTTATAGCTACCTTTCAAAATAGAACCAAGTTTCTACGTGTAAGAGTAAATTGCAAGGTCAAAAGGCATGATCAACCAAATTTTTGTTCAAATAGTTTAATTTAGAATTTTGATGACTGTAGTGAATATATAGGATTTCACATGGTAGGGCGTCCGAGTTTATACAAAGGCCACTTTGACTACGGTCTGAAGCACCAACAGCACGGTGACGAAGAAAAGTATCGTGGGTGGTATGGACTTGGTTGACTTGCTACTAGTTCTGGCCGCGGTCAGCGACCGGGGCGATATCATTGGCATCGCGAAAGCTTGGTTATTGCAGCGGTTCAACTGGAAAGAGAAGATCAGGTTAATGGATCGATCACTCATAAGGATTTAATTCTCTATATTATGGGCTATATGGTGCATACCAAAAAATCTGTCTAACTGCAAAAATCTCAGCCAATAGCATAACATTTCTTTCTTAAAGCAAGGCCACGTATAATGTTTTAAATTATGCCTCTGATGTCTACATTGAAAAGACAACAACAACTGAACATCAACTTGTAGAACTTTATATTTCTAGTCTACGCATCTATTCTGGTAGGCTTATGGATTGAGAACTATGTATACAGTAGAGATATTGGACAACAGATACAATTTAAATCAACAGTCTTTCAGGATCAGAGGATAAAACCAAGATCTATAAACGTTCATTAACACGTACTTAGGCTAAGCGTTATTCCTGTCACTGTCTCACAACTATCAAAGTACAAGTGCAAGATACAGACGGGAACATGTCTAAGAGCTGATTTCACCAATGAAACAGAACCAATGAAATCAGCATTTCTAAAACGCGTTCAAGAGCTGTCAGTGTCAAAATTGTTTTGAAATATTGTACACTGACAGCTCTTGAACGCGTCTAGATGTGCTAAACGCGTTCAATTTCATCGGTGAAATCCGCACTAAGTCAAAGCACGAGCTAAGTAACGTTTATTAATCTCGGCCTGAGACTTATTCAAAACTGAACTAGACTAGTGTGATTGGTGAAAGTGGGTTAAAAATTGGAGTAGTTTATAAAGTTCCAACCTCGCAACACGTAGTCTCTGGTGAGCCAACACAACCGGAGCGACATCCCCGCACCACCGCTTCGTAAGAACTGCCTTTTGATATCACTGAAGTGAAGCATTTGTCCTCCGTACTGTGACATGTGATCGTGTGCACTCTGGAAAAAACAATGATAAATTTTGAGTGACAAAGACACCAACAGAAGCAATCTCTGACTATATACAGTACGCGGTCGTTAATGTGGCACATCGAAATTTAGATCAAGTTCTGTATGAAATAGATTTAAGGAAAATAGAAACAGAAAACATTTATTCGAGAACGACAAAATACAAAAGTAAAATAAAGAAGTAAATAATAAAATAAACAATACAATCATAGGTACTCTCAAACTCAAAGCCTTTATTTCAATGACACCAATTTATAGGCACTTTTTTACTGTCAAGGAGTTGGTCAGTGAGAAATATGAAGCTAGTTTCCCATTCCAAAGCGTAGTAGATACTTACGGAGAAGAACGGCCAAGAAATTCTATGGACACTCTTTTAATGTATACATAACAACATTGCGTAGACCATGCCAAAAAAAGAGTACATCAAATAATATCTGCACGTCTCTTTTTATGATTCCGTAGTAAACAAGGAACCCTTATAATTTCGCCATGTCTGTCTTGTCTGTCTGTCGGTCTGTCCGCGGCTTAGCTGGGAGACGGTTAGTACTAGAAAGCTGTAATTTGGCATGGGTATACATATTAATAACGCCGACAAAGTGGTAAAATAAAATAAAGAAAACTTTTTTTAGGGTACCTCCCCTACACGTAAAGTGGGGATGTTTTTGTTTTTTCTCGCCTATCCTATAGTATGGGGTATCGTTGGAAAAACCGTTTAAAAATATTGTGGGTGATTAAAAATTATTTTTCAATTCAGGAATCCATTTGCGAAATATTAAGCTTTAAAGTGCAAATTTTTGTTAGAGTCAAGTGTCCCCCCCTCCTGCCAGCTAAATGGTTGTACTAGCATTTGTGAAAAAAATCACAGCAGTAGTATATAACGACGTTAAAAGGAAACCTATCACAGCTAAGCAGGCTTTACAGGTTAACGAGTAATAATCGACCAACTACAATTTTAAGTTTGTTCTTGGGATAAATTCATCCCAACTACGGAACCCTACATTGTGCGTGGCCCGACACTCCATCGGCCTGTTTTTTAAATTTGATGTGCCATATTAACGCCCAGGTACTGTACCTTATTAATGCGACGATGTAATGGCTCGGATGTCTATGGGTAACTTGTGTCTTGGTGGGAGCACTGAGAAATTTTAATTTCGTTTGAGCATTTAAAAAAATTCACAACTAAGGAGATGAAATTACCTCTCTATTATCATCATCTGCCCAGGTTTTTGCCAACTATGTTGAGATCGGCTTCCAGTCTAACCGGATGCAGGTGAATACCAGTATTTTACATGGAGCGACTGCCTATCTGACCTCCACAACCCAGGTACTGGGCAAAACGATGCCCTTTGGCAAAACTGGTTGTCAGACTTTAATTTTCTGACTACCCGTAACGACTGTTAAAGATCGAAGAAGACAGTGAAGGAATAAGTAAATTTTTAAGGTTCGCCCTTTTGTACTCCAACTATACATATGAATTATTATACAAGTTCCAGAAAGACACCGCCTTAAAAACACTAACATTCAAGATCTGGCATTCAATCAAAAGCTAAGTCCAACTTAAGCGGAATTAGCCAAAACTCACTTCACAAATTTGTTATTAATGATGAGTCGGTTCGAATAATGATTAAATCTTGAAATTAAAATCGACAATACCTGTATTTAGTAGGATCCAAGCACGCTCTTAGTGGCGTCTCGGATTTATAAGCGCACACATAGCATTCGAGGGGCCGTTTTTTTAGCGTCCGTGTGACTGTCATGGCTTTCGCCGTCGGCTGCACGATCGGCGGCAGGCGTCGCACCACTGTTACTCTCTCCCCTTTATCTGCACCAGCTGGAGGTTCCTCTTCCTCTTCCTCCTCGTCATCATCGTCATCCTCTTCGTTTTCTTCACCCCTTCTAGTTGAAAGTTGAAGGTTGAATCTATTACTTGAAAGACGAGAGTTGAATCTATTACTTGAGATATGGGTGACACGGCTACTGCTTACATGGGGAAGAGAAAAAAAGATTAGAATCAGAAGAAAAATTATTAGGTACACAATAATTTTGAATGAGACTGCGGTAGAAATTTTTCACAATTCGTACACTGCAAGTATCGATAGAAGCATAGTTCATTACTAGGTATAACCACAAAATCTACTTGGTGAATTGCAGAATTAATTAAGTAAAATGTTGGTTAAAGTTGTTTTTTTTTTAATATCAATCAAACTTATGTGCCTCTAAAATAACTAAAGGATTATTTTTGTCACATGCATAATATAGGTACACATTTCTTGCTGCTAACCTAAAGCCATATTTTGTAAGCAACTGTTTATGTCATTTTGACATGACAACTTGTGAGCGGTGTGGACGAATCTCTGCTGCAGCACCTACCTCGTCCTTACAATATTTCTAGAGTTTTTCGACGTATTTCTTGTAAAATTGAAATATCAGGTTTAACACTTACTCGTCCTCTTCATCATCCTCTAATTTTGAGCCGGTTTTTGCCGGCAGAAGCAACAGCATTGCCAGCACGAGGCAATACCTCCACCGAATCATTTCACCACTCAAATCACCACCTCGCCAAAAGTTTACATCTACTATGCACAACCACACACTGGATTTGTCATCTTCACTTTTTTAATTACCAAAAATATATTATGATGTCAGATGAGTTAATTATTCAGGAATTTTGTATTTGACAGCCTATTGCATTGGATTTTCGTGTTTGGAATTTTTTCTTTGTTTTTTGCTGGCATTGTTTAAAGCTTCTTCATTTAGCCTCTTTTTGGTTCCATAGATAATCTTCTCACAGAGGTGAGGACTAAAGAGTAAAAGTTTTTTTATAAGGAGGATACTAATTACTCATCTATGGCTCGCCATAATATAATTAATACGTTCATTAATTTAAAGAAATTGGTAAGTATAAAACTTGTAAATTAATAAGTAGGTAGGTACGCTTTGCATAACCCACCACATGCCCTTTAATTCATTGTAAGTACCATAGAGTATTGAAATCATGCTTGAAATGTGTAACTTAGATTTACCTCAAAATGTCTTTTATTGTTTTTTATTATGCTAGCTTCGTCAAACAAAACTTTTTGTTTTTCACAGTAACCTCTGCTATTCCTAGCAGACTGCAAAACGAACTCGATCAAGACATCTGTTGGTGAATGGCGGAACTAGCTACTCATGGATAGGTGGCGCTGTTATCAACTTTTGGTTGTTGTTAGACTCTGAAAATCAAAAACCGAATAAAAAAGTGTTAGTTAGTTCTGAGTTTATTTATTAAATCTTGTTTGAATATTCCTATTTTAACAAGAATTGCAAAATATTGTACCTACGTTTCATGGTTCTACAAAAGAATATTTTTCTCGTTTATTTTTAGATTTCCGTTTGTATTATAATAGAACCTCCTTGGTAGGTGTCTGGCGTAGTGTCCGAGTAGGTAGGGTAGGCTCGCTTTCAAGCATTTAGCGGACTGGTTTATCTTTTGATTACGACATGTGCTGTTACCGTGGTCGTGAATAACATACCGAAAAAAAAAGAGATACCCTATGAGTTTCGCCAAACTCCGATTGCTTTAAAAATCGAGCACATTTCATAAAATATGTTTATATCCATTCAATAAATATTTAAATATGTACTAGCTATAAAATGCATTTTTTTTTTACAGCATTTCATGTATAAATATCTAGGTGCCTTGGGATGCCATGTCTCAAAAATTATCTTTTCCATTTCATCAAGTAGGTAACGCTTTCATTGATTTTCACCAATTTTCAGATCGTCACAAACTCACGACTTTGTCACAACAAACAGTCGTCTTATTTGTTTCACATTAATATTACATTAAATTTGATTAAACCGTACTGAACGGTCTCTGAATGCAATCGCAATTTGCAAGTACAGCACCCAAATTGCGCACTTTCAATCACAATCTGAATGGTTTTGAAGGATATTGCTAATACTAACCTGATCGGAGTTGAAAACCAACTCGAGGATGATCTTCCTGACTGACAAACTTCAGAGATATTAATTCCATCAATGTGATCTAACATGATAATATAAACACACTCCTTTACTATAATTTACATAATATCACACCACAAGTGTCTGTAGGTAATGAAAACAGACTTAGTTCTGTTGGGAGTATCACCTGTATACGAATTTCTCCCATAAAAGTCTTCAGATTTTAATAAGATCTCGACGAAATATTGGGTTTACATTTTTTTTCTGAGAGCTTTCTCCCACTGTTTTTGTCTTATAACATCCCATCCCGTCCCATCCCCGTATTTTTGCAGTCAACAGCTTCGCAATGGGGCATATTAATTAATTAGGTATGCGTAAAAGAAGTCGCTTGTTTACAAAAAAAAAAATAGGGATAGTGACAGCTAGCTGTCAAATTCTTAGACGCTGGATAGTAGCGACATCTGAAGTGAGCAAATGGCAGTTTCTATCCCTATCGTTTTGTATTGTAGGAGTTAAATGAGATTAATTTTGGTTTGCTATTATATATGTATAAATTATTATTTTCCATCCAACTTACTATTTCTAATAGGGCCTTTTCAGTAACTGATTTACCTATAAGCGTTTTTATTCTGACATTTTATAGTAATTGTAGTATCATCTGCAAAAAGAATACATTTCTGCAAAGTAGATTCGGGAAGATCGTTTATATAAAGCAAGAAAGTAAAGGGCCGAGAATGCTACCCTGAGGCACACGTTTTTTATTTATTATTGCCATTAATTTTTTTAATTCTTTGAAATATTCTGCTGCCGTTTTTTTACAACTTTCGATATCCGTACACTATTTCATGTTACATTAGTGCTGTGCTGTTCGTACGTGTATGGAGAAGAATGGGCAAAAACTCCATGTACCTTCCAATTAGATACTGAATATGAAATGAAATGAAATTGTTTATTCTGTAAACAGGATATCGGAATCATTTTTACACGTCATATGAAAATAATATTAAAAATAAGATGAGTTCGGCGATTCCTATCTGACTACTCTTACTCTCTCTGAGACGAAAGGCCGAAACAAACTCAGAGGTTGCAATCACTTTTAAAGTCCAGACATAATCTTGGTCAGGCAAGGAACTATGACTGAGTTGAGCTCCTTCAGTTTTGAGTTGAGCTCCTTCAGTTTTGAGTTGAGCTCCACGATTACTGACAAATGCTTGCACTGACTGGACAGGTCCACTCAAATCTGTGTGGTTCTTTCCTCAAAAGACCATTTCAGACACTGATCCACATGGTCCTCATATGACTTGACCAAGATTATGTCTGGACTTTAAAAGAGTCTACGACCTCTGAGTTTGTTTCGGCCTTTCTTCTCAGAGTAGTCAGATAGGAAACACCGACCTCATCTAGCTTATTTTTAATATTTTTTTTATATGACGTGTAAAAGTGATTCCGATATCCTATTTACAGAATAAACAATTTCATTTCATTTCACTCCTGAAACACCTACAAGTAGCTTTTTACTTATTTTAGGAGACAGCTGTTCAATCTGTTTTTACTACTGTTGTTTGTGCTGTACTAAATGTATGTTCAATATCGAGGGTTTTTTTTTAAAGCGTTATTGCGTTTTATTGAGTTTTACTTTTGAACATTATTGTTTGTATCAAATCCTGTCATAGTCTTAGCATGCAACATTGTGTAATCAAGTAATCACCAGACCGTTTGCCAATGGTTGTTCTCAGTTCAATAAAGTGGTTCCAAAGTGAGTACACGCTTATTTCTTTAACAGCTTTAAGTACTTATCACTTTAGCCTTTCTTTCATTATATACTCATCACATTTTAGGAAATCAAAATAATGGAATTATTTGGGGTTAGATTAAATGCATGCCTTTAGTTATTTGGATACCCAAAATAATGGAACGCATGATTGGCCGATTAAATAGGTAGTTATTATTAATTAACAGTTCCTGAAATGTAATAGACACGTAGTTTTCAAATAACATACTACGGTAAAACTACTAAAATTAATAAAAATAAACATTGTGTACCTACAGTGTTTATTTTGTTGTATTAGGTTTTACCTCACTTGACTCATTCATTGTATTATTATTCCATTGGCGACCTTTAGGTCGTATGTGTGACAAATACACAAACAGGGATCAAACAGTACCTTCTCCTGGAATTGTGGTTCTTCGATTTCGGGAGTAAATCATAGTAAACTAGTAAATGAACAGGGGTGCAATAGAATGACCATGAGTGACAGTATTTATATGTACTTTTCGCGCATCCGGAGGACGAAGCCGGGCTACCTTCTTGACGCCTTTATCTGCATAAACCATTTTTATGTAGTTCGCATCGATATATGAGATGGAAAAGAAGCAGGTAGGAACAGTCACAGCCAAAATATATCCGTCACCTTAAGGGACCATAAGGAGAATTTTACGAAGGTATAAAATATTTGACGTACAGCGCAAATATACCTATGATGTTTTTAGTACAGAGAGGAGCTCGTGGCTAAGTAATAACTGCCGCACGGGTCGATCCATCAGGTTAAGCTACGCTTGCCGGGTTTGGTTTGTGGATAAGTGACCATCTTTACATACCGAGACTCCTCCGTGCCTCGGAAAGTACGTTAAGCCGTTGGTCCCGGCTGTCATTCGTGGATCTTTAAAGTCGTTACGGGTAGTCAGAAGTCCGAAAGTCTAACAACCAGTCTTACCAAGGGGTATCGTATTACCCAGTTACTGGGTTGTGGAGGTCAGATAGGCAGTCGCTCCATGTAAAATATTGGTATTCAGCTGCATTCGGTAAGACTGGTAGCTGACCTCAATAAATATAGTGGGGAAAAGACTAGGCAGATTGATTGATGTTATTAGTACAGATGAAAAGATGCATGACCCTAAAATAAATATATAGCTGTTCATCTACTTAGCAGTGACAATGTTTCATAGTATTGTAAGCGTTAAAATGATCATATAGTTCTATACAAACTTAGACATGTATAAATGTTATCATATAAACTGTTCATAAGTATGTTACGGCAGTGCAGTTAAAAATATCTGACTACTTTTCGGAACATAAATATCTATATACTCTAGATTTCAATATATTTGGTGCAACCTAGGATTCGTAAATATCTATTGCTTTGAATATTCAACTAAATGACCTTTATCTTTAAATTTATTTTTGCTTGCCGGAGCAGAAGTACGAGTAATAATGCCGTTCGTAATAGGACTGTTTCATTCTGACAACGTTGAGAGCTATTATTTGATTAATTAAGTTTTAGGAAATCTTAGGGTCAACGCATAGGGAATGAAGATGTCACAGATTGCTTACAATTTATTGTAAGGCAAAGCTGTTTAGAGTTTTATGAAATTTATGTACCATTGCTAGTATTATATTATCTGTGCCATTGCCTATTTCATATTTATTATATATTTGTGAACCTTACTTTACGCTTAATAATATGAACAAGGGATTGCGCCTTTGTCTGTAGCAATATTATTGATATAATGTAGTCACATATTTATGATGTCACAGATTGTTTACAATTTATTGTAAGGCAAAGGTGTTTAGAGTTTTATGAAACTTACAATTGCCTATATGTTTTTGATTCATGATCATGCTCAGATATTAAAGAACTAGACTGTACCTTAGCTATATCATTAGAAGAAAAAAAATTTTTTTTATTTTTTTATTCCTCTGTTTTTGTATTATATGAATTGGCAAATACATGCATATGACATGACATGACACACACGACATGTTGTTACTTTGTGAGTGTTCGTTTTATTTATTTTTCTGTGCTTGTTGTCCATTTATGAATGTATGTATGTCTTTTTTGTATATGAGTTTAGTCACTTGAAATAAACAAATTTAATTTAATTTATTTAATAACCAACCTGACGACATTGGGCCGCAACCCTTTTATTTAGATCTAACTGCTACCTCATGAGCTAACGACAGGAGCTTGCTGTTCGAAACTGTTACAATAATTTCTAATATTCGGTGCTCTACCAAAGAAATCTAGTATCAGTCACTGCAAGCGTCCCGTCCTAATAACCTTTCCATCTGCGGTGGGCTATGAATAAGTGAACAGCAAGCCTTAATGTAACTCTTTCATAAACGCACACAAGTGTGGCTCCCTTTGCGTGGCGCATGTTCTCTCAGCTTATCGGCGGCACAAAGCAGCGCCGGGCAACCGCCATCCCCCACCGAGCCCCGAATACACGACCTCATTAAAAAATGAAACCTCACAAACATGCCATAAGCTCACAAAAAGCCCCCAAGACTCGTCAAAGCGAAAAGCTCCACCTACCGGAGAGTAGCGGAACTACACCACTCGCGGAACCAACCTCTGTACTTTTTTAATTAGCCTCATACACTGAGTGAATGCGTGAAATACGTTAGATTTTTTTTCTCATACGCGGTTAGTTTGGTAGCTTTGAGTAAAGTATGTTAATTCACAAGTAGCAGGCTCTCGACTGCTTTTTGAACTGTTTAAAAAAGGGGTTCCGTGGATAAGGCTTATTTGATAACTTTGAGCTTTGATGGGATAATTAGCGAGAGAGAGAGAATTATGTGTTTAGAACTATAGTGATATTACGTTGAAGGTATCAGTAGTTGTGTCTGAGGAGCCAATGCGGGCAGGTGTCGCGATGACGCGGTGAAGCGGCTATGGAAGCGTCTCGGAGCTCAGCAAGTCTCGAACTTCTTTTATCTCTCAGTCTAGGTTCGCTCAAAAAGTGCAAACTCTGTACAAAGTTCACTTTCGCCTTGTGAACTAATTTTTCGCTCGGTGTCAAGTTCATGGCTGGGAGGCGGGGCGGCGGCGCGGGGCGCGGGGTGCGGGGCGCGCTATGATAAAATAAAATATTCATTATGATTGCTGAACGCGGCAATGTTCGCGAGAGCACGGGTAGTCGCGCAGTTGCGTCTTGGCCGCTGAAGATTTTTGCTTGTATTTTATTGATAAGAAACCATTTAAAAAAAACTACTTCAAAAAAATTAAGATGATTTCTTGTCAGACGGTCTCTAATTAGAATTTTCTAAATAGTCCATTGGTAACGTGAAACATAACATTTTAAGAGACTTCTGTAGAATTAATACAAATGGCAACATTTTTATTCATTCTATAGAAGCTTCTAATAATAAATTTCGTTGAATTTTTCAAACCTTATAATGAACTAGCTGTCTACCCATATATGCCAAAATTAATCTAAATCCGTTCTGCTGTTTTAGCGTGAAAGCGTAACAAACAAACAAACTCCCTTTCACATTTATAATATAATGTATATTATATTATAAATGCGAAAGTGAGTTTGTTTTTTAAAATTATATTAATATAATTATATTATATTATATATATTATAATATAATACTCGCTGCGCCCCGCGGGTTTTCCGCATAAGTCTCAATCCCATGGGAATGTCGGAATAAAAAGTATCCTATGTCCTAATCCAGATCATCATAAACAAACAAACAAAGTAACTTTCGCATTTATAATACTAGTTAAGATTAGTTAGGATTCTATGGTTGGAAATATCAACTATCCAATAACATCAACATTAATTTCCATTGCTTACCTTAGCCAAAACAATATTATAATGAAATTTATTAAGTAGGCAGATACATAGATAAATTCATAACATGCATAGAAATCTTATAAAAGTCCATGATGAAAACATTCGACACACAAGACACGTTTCACTTACAAAAAAAATTACCAACGGCCAATCCAACCCAACCACACAATTCTCAAAGACGACTTGAAAACTGACGTAAAAATCGTCCCGGACCTACCTCAAATGGAAGTAGATCGTCTGGGAGACTGGCCGAGTTTTTCTTCCGTTTTTCCCTTAATTAGTCCGTTAATCCGCGGGGGGGAAGGAGGGAGGACTCATTAACGTTCGACACTCGATTCTTGTTCGCAACACTTGTTGAACGTCGTTTTTATGATAAATACGATCGAAGGAATAGAAGACTTGAATGAAGTTTTGTTTGAGAATATTTTTGTTTAAGGAGAAAAGTTTAATAAACAAGTGATTATTAATTTTGTGTTGGGTATTTTCTTTGTGGACTGTATCTGTAAATATTTATATATTTTAAATACTCTCCGTAAAATTCATAAAGTTCTCTCCGTAAAGTAAGTCAATATAAACTCGTTTTGAAGTACATATATAAATACTTCAAAACGAGTTTATATTGACATACTTTTTAAACTCAATACCTACCGAAATTTAAAAAAAGTATCTTAATATTTTTTTTTTACCAATGCGATACAGGGCAAATCCAAGAAGTTAATTATCACCAAGGAGTTTTCATCAATTATTTATGGAACGCATATGCGAGGTGCACCATTTTTAAAGCATTACAAAAAAGTTTTGAACTATTCCTTTACTCTTTTAACTTTGAACTTTTATTTAGTAGGTTCAATCCCAACGTATGAGAGTAAATAAAGCAGTGTATGAAACTACACATAACAAGGTATTAAAACACTTGTGTGATACTATTTAAAACCGAGCCGTAATACCCCTCATTATGCAACAGTTTCATAAACTACTACTTTGCACTTTAAAATGCTCAACATATCAGCTTTACCGGTATACAACATATTATTCGACTCCTATTATTACCTTTTATAGTCTCCATTGAGGACAAGGAGCCAATGTTATTTGCAAGCAGTGGCTGACTGGTTTTTCTTCAGTCTGTTAAAGTTCCAGCTGTTTGAACTGCATGTCATCCAGCCGTTTTACCTCGTTCTTTGATCCGTGTCAATAGATTTTTGATTCTAGTTTATGCAAAATTTTGCTCTAGTTGTTTTCCTATACCGTTAGTAGTCATAAATAGCGCAAGTGGTCTCAAAACGGTGAAGGAAAACATCGTGAGGAAACCAGAATCTCCTAGAGCCAAAAATTCGAAGGCATGTGACATCTACCGCCCCACTCCCTCTCGAAGAGAGGAGGCCTGTGCCCCAGCAGTGGGAAGATTATAGGCTGATTATTCTAAACCCGACTAAATTCGAACTTATTGGTAATTTATTTTAGATTTTTGACACGGGTTCGCTACCCTTGGACCATCACTTGTCTTGGTAATCTATTATGAATACCCATTTACCCATACCTTAATTTGTACATAAATTATTCCGTTTGTGCTGTTCCTTATCGAATGTTTCGGAGTACCTGAGTCCCACCTACGCATCAACCTTTAGTAAGATACAACCATTTCTCAAAGGTCTTAAAGGGCAAACATTATTGCGAACGTTACTCTTAATAACCATGTTTCCATATTAGGTATATGCTCATACAAAATTCTTGAACGACACACGTTTTTTCGGAGCCCTCCGAAACATTTCGTAATGAGACTTTCAGGATCTCAAGATCCTCCAGTAAGAATTTGTATCTTAAATAAGAGCAAGCAATTATTTTACGAAATGCAATGTGTACAAACCACACCCTTTGCAACGTCTAACTAAACATTTCCTAATTTTGAATCTTCAACTACGTAGTAACTAGCGTCGGCAAATGAGACTCACACGCTGAAACCGACCATTTTAACATGAGCTATCATTTCGTCCTCATTCCCCTTAGATCTTACTGAAATATATGCTACAGGAGGGGTTGGAAGGTCTAGCTCGAGTGGTGTTGTCATGTACATAGTACATGGTGCTGTCAGCTTAACATCCAACTTATTAGACGTTTCGGAAATTCGGTTTCGCCCCGTAAGCACCACGGGCTACGCTGACAGTAGGGAAGGGTTGGGTCTGATGTCGAATATCGACAAAATTATTGCGTGATTAACTTAAAAGTAACTTCTTTTCCGTCAGCATCCTGAAACTGGATTAAGCAGTTCTGGTTTACAGGTCTCTATTTCTAGTTTTCCATAGATTTTTTACGGGACACCTACATTTCCGGACGACTGTGTTAGAACCAACAAAGTTATCTATTCCTAACAAGGCGAAGATGTATATTTAGATTCTTTTTGACAAATACCTTATTACCTTTTAACTTTGCACTTAAGTTTCGATATTCCTTTCTTGCACTGCTTTTTTCTTCACAAAAAACGCAAATCTTGAAAACTATTCTTTCATTCAAATCGTTATTCTATCGATAGCACAGCATCACTAGTTGATATCCAGTTGGTAATGCAAACGTTTGTAACCCGTCGGTCCGCGCCCCGCCCGGGGCAAATACGTTGGGTAAATAACCCTCCAACATCTACTATGTTGGTGCCTTATAGTACAACATACGATTTTGTACCAGCTTTCTATGTGCCTGCAAGTGATTTTAGAAGACAGTCTCTGTATTTTATACATTTTCTTATTCCTACATATCAACATCATCTTCTTTTCATGAGGTTGTTACTAAGAAACGGCTACATCTTACGGTTGCCAGTAAATATTTGCAGACTTTGCAATTAAAACAAAGTGATTCTGTAAGGGTTTCTATTTTTTTCCTTTTGAGGTACAGACCTCTAAAAAGGCTGCTACAAAGAATCGATCATAACTGCTAGATCGAAAGTCAGAGATTACAGGCAGAGAATGGCTATGTCAGTATAAAACCTAGTTACTTATTTTAAAAACGAATATTTAGTTATTAGGGCCCACTTGCACCACAACTCACTAAATGTATGCGTTTAAAGCTAAACATATTTAAAACATCATTTTGTCTTTGTCATCTACAAACGATTGACAGAAACTGAACGTTGTCTTAATTTCGTTTAGCGCTAAATTTAGTGGTTTAAGGTACAAACAGGCCTAAATGTTTAGTTTTCTAAATAAAACCCTTTCGTCAAACTGCCACTACAGCAAACACCAATCCCTACCACACACTGTCTCTGAGCCTACACTTACTACACATACCAATTTACATGTGCCAACAGAGCCAACATCCCAGGGTTGAATTCGGCACGTCACACGAGACTCCAGTGGACGGAATGCGAAACGGCTGGCTGTTTGTTTGTGGGTGGATGGCTCTGGCGAAATTCCGCCTTTGTTGCTTACCCACCCGCGTGGAATTAGTGTAGGTCATGAGCGGTAGCGGGATTTAGCAATAAACTGTGATGATAATCGATGACAAAGGAAATTCGGAAGGCATATTGGTAAGATAACCTTCAACTCAGCCTATCGCAGTGCACTGCTGCACGCTTAGCATGACCACAATAGAAACGGGTTTTGTCGCTCGGAAGAATAGACAAACTGACAGATAAACAATCACAATCTGTTATTTTGTGTATGCTTCCGTCGACAAAACCCGTAGAAAACCCGTTTCTAAGGTTGTCATGTTACGCATGGACATAGGCCTCTCCCAGTCATACAGTCTGTTCCAACCACCTTTTGAACGTCGTCGGTCCATCTAGCTGGAGGACGTCCCACACTAAGATAAAGTTGTGTGATGTGAACACACACACAACAACAAACAACACATTAACAAGACGAATTTGTTTCAACGTGTGTTACATTTTCATGTTACGTTTCAACAATCTGCATTAGGTATCCTCTAGTTATAATACATACATTGAACCAAAAACGGGTTTAGTCGACGGAAGAATAGACAAAATCACAGATTCACAATCAATCTGTTATTTTGTCTATTCTTCCGTCGACGAAACCCGTTTCTTTTGTGATTATGCTACGCGTGCTGATGATTCTCTCTTTATCTTAACGTCTAATGCCCGGTTTCACTAACACTCTTAGGTTAGGTTTTCAACTTTTGGCGCTGAGCTGAGCGTTGAAAATCCAACAGCGAGTTTTTATTTAGGCATTCACGAAGTGTCTCCCGATCAATGTTAGTGAAAACGGGCATAAGACAATGAATAAGATACCGCAAGCTCTCATAGCTTAAACCACATCAAGAGTTAGAATTTGGTGGGCAATAGGTACATACAAGGCTTTGTTACTCTTACATAATGTATTCAGTCGTGGACTTGTCTGCAAGCTGTGTACATAACTACGTATTTACTGTACATACTATGTACGCCGCGGTTCGGCTTATGTAATAATTTATTGCTTTGTAGTATTATAAACACACCGTACTGCATATTAAGCTAGTTTATAGCAAAGTCATGTGTTTCGAATTAAATTTGATCGTAAGGTTTCGCGTGATTTGGTGAAATTAATCGTAATTGTAGGGCTCAAAATTCAGCAATTTAGACTAATTTCCTGAATATAGATCCCTCTCAAAAAGGGATTTATATACAGTATTAACTGGGGCACTAATCAAGTGGCTTGGTAACTGTATGCCTAAGCTAAGCTGTTTTAGAGCTCGTTCTGAACAAAACAAACATTTTTGTTCGAGTGCGGCAAACTTTTTCCGCAGACGTCGAGCTCGACCCGCCATTTTCGTCTGTATCTGTCGAACAAGAAATAGTTGGACGTTCTGTACACTAAATAACTCTTCTAGCAACAATGATAATTTTCTCCAAATAAATTCATAATTATGAAGAGAAAAAAGCATTCTATAAGATTCACGAATTCATCGACTACGTCATCATCATTTCAGCCGAAAGACGTCCACTGCTGGACATAGGCCTCCCTCCGACTGCGTCAATGAAGAACTTATTTCGTCCACCTTAGCACAATTTTCAGCATCACACCAGTACCTACCTCCCTATGTGCTTTTCCTACACATCACCAAACCTTTGTTCACCGCTTTCAAACAATAATTTACGAATTAATTTGCGACAAACAGCGTTCCCCTCCCCCTACCAACATCAAAGGAACATCAAAATTACAGGAGACTCGACATGTCGATAGTTTAGAGACGTTATGAGCAATTTCTGACATCTGACAGGCTCAGGGAATGTGGTGAATATTGGTTCGATATTTTTGTTCGTATAAGTACAAGGGACATGTAGATAAAAACTAGTTGGAAAGTAGATAGTCTTATAAGTTTTTTTTTCTTTGCTTGCGTAAATATTTATTAGGAATCAGTGTCAAATTCAATGCAGTTCAATATTGTTGCTATGCTGATGAAAATAATAAATTCTGTATTTATAGATGTACCTAACTCTAGACTGCAGAAAGTATTTCATAATAGAACAACATCATTTTATAAAGAAGAAGAGTCAATTAAAACTTCGTTTTTTTTTCATTGATTTTGTTATTGTCTATGTCAACATTTTTAATAAACACTCCACTCTCTCTCTCTCTCGCTTGTTTTTTTTTTTTTGTTTTTAACTTTGAAGGAAATAGTTGGACGTTCCGTACACTATGACTGCATGCCTGAGAGATATTTCGCGACAGAGTCAGAGGCCCTTGGGCAGCTTTAAAACTTTGACACCAGGTTAGTCACTAACCACGCGAAAAGAAGAAGAAGAATAAACCAAGTCAAATAACACCATAAAATAACCCATTCTTCTTTCATCACTCGACATCGTACAAGCGTGCGACAGTTGAAATCTCGAGCGGTTCCAATAATAACGCTTGTAGTGTTCAACTATTGCCCACAAAGTGAATTCCAATTGCTCTCAGAACTTTAGCATGCGAGTTACGTATGGGAATGACGAATGAACCGATTACAGACGACTGAGAGAGTATTATGTATTGAAAGTGTTGGTTGAAGTTAGTCTTTTACGTCTTCGTATTGTTATTTGGTTGGTTCGATGGAAGTTTTGTAATGATTTTGTGAATCATAAATTACGATTTAGGGGCATTGCCAAGAAAAAGAGTAACGGGTAAAGGGTAACGGCCGCGACTTACGAGTTGTAGGTCATAGGTTCGAACTCTGACAAGCGCTTTACTTTGTGTAAATTACTTCATCACAACTGCTCTCAAAACAGTAAAGGAAAACATCGTGAGGACACCGGCATGTCCTAGAACCAAAAATTCAAAGACATTGTGACATCTACCAAACCGCTCTGGGCCCGCGTGGTGGCTTACGGCCCCTTTTCAGAGAGAGGAGGCCTGTGTCCCAGCAGTGGGAACATTATAGGCTGATTATGCTAAGAAATAAAACATGTACTCGTATTGTGCTCATTTACATGAATTAACCCAAAAAAGCACTATTTACCTATTAAGAAATAAGCAGGTAATTTTTTGTTGTTGCTGTAATTAATCGGTTGACGAACACTGAGCGAGACACAATAGAAGTATTATTGTTATTACGCCTTTAGGCGTTGAGTCACAGTATTAATAAGTTACAGTATTATGGCTCCATAGAAAACGGCTGAAACGACGCGCTTCGAAATCTCAGTATATACCCAACAGTATCGAGTGCACGGCAGGCGTCAGGATCCTGAAGGTTTATTACGAGCGACCGTAGGTAATTATTTCAAAGTCACTGCCGAGACATAATACTGTTACTTCATTATACTGTGGTTTCCAGCCAGCAGTCTTCTTTTTCTAGTCACTTCAGTGTTTTTCAGAAAAAGATATTCACTGAGCTCACTACGATGTACTTAATATACGCATTGAAATCACACTACCCATGACCAAGCCAGGGTTTTGACACTGACCATGGGAATGCAAAAAAATCGATAAATATTATTAATTTACCCAATGAACATGTAGCCTAACTACCAATGGCAGTTCTCAATAAACACTACCTATACATATACCTTACGTACATAAATATAACACACACACAACATTATGTGAGGCACCAACTAAATTGAGCACACGTAACGAACGGGGGGAGGCAGGGGTGAAATAGAAGCGTACCGAACTTGCTTAGATAATGTGCATACATTAAACTAAGACTAAACTAACGCGAAGCGTATCTTGATGAAGGAACTTCGGGGTTCGCCCGCGGTCTAATTATAGGGGAGATTGGGCAAAAACTGCCTCTTTGATGTGTGGGATGTGGGGAAATTTAATTAAGACGTATAAAGGATCGAAGTTTGTTGTTGGGAAAGATTAGTGGATAAGACAGAGTTCCCTAATTGGAAACTATAATTTTAGTAGGTAGGTGGGTATATGCACATTATTTTTAGTTATAGTACATAATAGTAATTTATTTCCAAACTTCTGTACACACATCAATGAGGTTTCGACCCCTGAACTAGGACATCCTGTATGACAGGGTTCGAGGTTTCTCCAGTTACATGGATCAAAATGAGAAGGCTTAGACTAGATACAATCTATACTTAATTTTTACAATAATTAAAAGAAAATTGACATAAAATATTGTTTAAAAATAAGCAAAAAATGTTAATAATTCTAAAACATAGGTAATCTGTTTTAGAATTGAATTGGTGTAACGTACATACAATAGCATCTTCATGATATGTATCATTATTTCTCTTCTAAGTATTTCTCTTGCCACATATTATATACAGGGTGTCACTATCTATACAGGGTGGCAGGGACATCGACGCGAAGCCAGTTACCATGGGGTCAGTACATGATTCTGAAACCCCTGCGTTGAAATTTTTCGTCGGTTATTTTAAAAAAAATCTGCTGTTTCATAGAAAAGTGCAATACCTACGCGGTCAAAATGTATGGAACAGCTGTTTTTTTTTAATAACCGACGAAACATTTCAACGCAGGGGGGCTCAGAATCATGTACTGAATCCATGGTAACCGGCTTCGCGTCGATGTCCCTGCCACCCTGTATAGATAGTCGTTTATCTGAAAAAGATAAAATACCTATAACAAAGGACAGTTTGATTTCATAGTTTTATTTGTCAGTGAAAAGATTGGTATGTTGACAAACATGTCAGTAAACCGACATTGTAGAAGAACTTTACGTGTTTTTGAACTAAATTTAAGTACATATTTGTCACTGCTTGGTTTTTTATGGTCGTATAACAACAGTTTAAGTATTATAAAAGCTGTTAAGTATGCAGTAAATAGTCAAGTCTTCAAAAAATAAAAAATCTAACGTCATTTATTCAAACTAGGCTGAGAATCAGCACTTTTTGAACGTCAAAATTCCATGACACTAGTCCCCTAAAACGCACGCCCTTCACCACTTCCTAGAGCTTTAGCTGGGAAGTAGAACTCCCCAGAAGTAAAAAAAGAAACCCAACCTAAGTTTAGTCCCACTACAAGACATAACTAAACGTATACGTAAACGTATTTTCTTTCTTTCTTACTAAAACTGGCTTCTCACACAAAAATCATTGATCATGAAGTCATCACACATTTTCATTAAGTACTGCGATTAAATTTAGAAATTATTGTTTAAAACTACAAAATCTAACCCTAAAATCATCCATACCAGCTTAAAACCGTATCTTTACGGGATATCCGTCCCAGGTACCCGGTGTATTTACCCGGGCTGATCCGGCTTATACCCGGTAAGTCTGTTCGCCCATACATTGACGGCAAACCGAGCAACCGATCTTTTACATTTTAAAATTTGTAAATATTGGCTGGGGAAAAATTAAATTATGGAAAAAGGTTGAGTCCAATTTTTCATGTTTTTAAATAGAAAATTGGGTTCTTATAAGATGCTGTTTGTTGAATTAGAAATAATATCAATGAGCGAAAACGGAAATCTAATTGATATCTACGTGGCAGTGCAGCCAGTGTCTTGGCTATATATCTTTGGCTTGGCTTCTAGTCGACAGCGATGCGGAATAATTTTTCGAAGTCATATGTTATTTTGTTAATAGTTTTAGGTTACGATTATATTTTATTTTAATAGTATGTTAGTTAAAATAAGTTCAATCTTTGTATATATTTTTATCCTCTTTAATAAATACCCCCATTTATTGATATTCAATTGGTTTTTACGTTTTATTACATAGATAGAGGATAGCTTATGAGTCTTTATTGTATTGCTTTTCGTTCCGTTTTACACGCAATTTCAACGAAATTCTAAATAAAATATTAGCATTATGAATAGGTGATGTCAGTTTTAACCAAGGGAAAGTAGAGATTTATATCGGCCATACAGCAGCTTGATACCCGCTTTAAACGTAACTTTTTGGAAATAATTATGGGGAACCAACAATGAACATGAACATAAAGTAAAAATACCTCAACAAATAAAACCAACGACAATATTTATGGACGTTGAAAAGATAACATATGGAAATGGAAAACATGTCGAATAGTAAAATTCGACTATCAAGTCTTTTAGGCAAATGCACAACAACAAATCTTAGAGCATTGAAAAGGAATATAGTGCTTGTTATCAATCATATTTTGGCACTATTCGTCTTGTAGTAGTGCCTTATGCAGAGATAATGGAATGTCGTTTCTTTCTGAACGCACCGTTTCTCATACTGATAGAACATTCTGGATATCGAAGTACTGGGATTTATATTTTTACTTTTTTGGGAAAATAGGTTACATAGACTTTTTGTTACGTTAATAAATACATGAAACTTTGTCGTCAGCTAAAGCACTTTTAGACGTTTGTGCTACAATCCCAAAAGAACTCCATAGTTGGTTGTTAGGCAAAACACTTATAGACTTTACTGTGCTATTTTTTTATTTATTTTTTACCGTTTTTTGCTATTTGCACGTCAGTATCAGTTTGATTCACGGCAGGTTCAAACATTTATTTATAGAATTATAATCTTAAAAATCACCAATACAATTCTCATTTTTTTTTTTCAGAGAATGACTTTTCCATGTAATCATGACATTTGAAGCCAATTCTAACTATCAGCGCGCCCAACTTATCTTTGCAGGCCGGACTTGATAAGTGTTATTATTCAATTAATGATTTTTTAAATGACCCTACTCTTTAGATTTAATTATTGAAATTGTATTTCTTTATTATTATTCCCATTAAGCTAGCTTTAAATTCTATAATTTGCATGCCTAATTGGTAGATTGTACAGGGATCTCAACATTTTGTAAACACCTTTATTTATGTACCTACTTTCAAAGCAAATAAATGATTATGATTATGAAAAAATAGAACTAAAAATCGATGTATCGAATTCGACATGCTGTTGCATTTTTCCTTGAGAAGCAGCGCCACCGTAAACGGCAAAATTAAACTGGGCATGCTGTTAGGAGTTGTATTGCCGAATCTAATGATTATAATTCTGTAAAGCCATAATTGTTTACGGTTTCGAATCATATTTTGATCAAGATACATCTGAAGATACATTGACCTGCAAATTGCAAAAAACGTAAGGCAATTTTAATTTCGCGGGCTACGTTAGCGCATCCCCCTTCCAGCTTTTCACTATTGGTTCTGATGCAAAGTAAAACCGACCTCATTCTAATAGAAACAAAAAAATATGACTGTTGTGATATTTTTAAATTCTTATTTGGTATAGAACATACAAAACAGCTGAACTACGAATTGCAACTCTTGATCATATCCCTCTAATTACTGGGTCGTGGTTTATGCTGCTGTAAAAGTTGGGCAGTTATCGCCGAGGTAGGTGAGTTATGCCAGGTTACATGGCAAGTACGTAAGTTGGGTACAACGGCGACAGCTTGGATGCATGGCTGTAGTTTTTGGCACGTCGGCTTCAGAGGGTTAATATGGCTATGTATGGTGTTGCGAGATGTGTGTGTATTTATTTAAAACGCCATGGTTTTGTTTTGATTAAAATATAGTGAGAAAATAGAATTGTATTAAATCTACAAAAAAAATATTCATAAGTACACTGACCGACAACGCACAGCCTAAACTGCTGGATCTAAAAGTATAAAATTCTGCAAAAGAGTTCCTTTTACATACAACGAAGTTGAGCAAAAAGAAAGATGTTTGAAAATTAATTCTCTAAAAGGGTTAAATAGCGGATGAAAGAGTGTATGGAATTTTGTCTTTTTTGCCGATGGAATAACCCCTTGGGCAGGCGCACAGCTTGTAATTATATATCAGCTTGTAAAAAACTAAAGCATATCTCGGTACTATTTGTAAACAGTACTTAGTAAAAAAAAAAACGCCTTTCAAACAATCCGAAGGTTTCGACGTTCTTAGAATCTGAACTCAACACGTATAGGTTCTGTGTTTTCAAGTATATATAATACTTATTCTTGATTAAACATTAAACCTTACTTACAACGCAAACCCTACAGCAAACAGCATTAGCCAACCGATACAACATGAACCCCACTACACCATACTCAAGACAAATATACAAACATTCGCGGCAAACGATCACATGTCTCCTACAAGACAAATAGGTACTTCTTACCCCATACCACCCCCTTCTCCCCTTTAACCCCGTCCATCTTGAAACGCTGACAGTTGGTATTCACCTGCGGGGAAGCCGGGGAACAGCGCCCCGACAGTAAATTCCTCCGGAATGTCGGTGCTGTGTATTTAAGCTCAAATTGAGTAGTACCTAGCAGTTCAGGTAATAAAGTACACTGTGATTGGATGTACTGTTAACCTTTTTAGAGTTTCACGAGTTTTTCGATGCCCTATGATCGTTTCCTGTCCTTTTTCTATATACATGTACATATTATTATTTCAAAACTGTGAGCAATATACATTACGTGAATTTATTGTTTAAAAAAAACAGGTGAAATAAAAATTAAAAAAATATTTTCTTTTATTAAGTAGACGTTTTTCGCAATTTTACCGAATAAGTCATACTCGCCAAAACTCAGTAGGTGAACTAGGCTGGTGCTCATTGATCATACAGAGCTCTTTTCTTTCCGTGAAGTGGTACTTCTAATTGATCAAATAAGATTAAAATTTCTAATGGGTACTTCCATTATTCTAACCAGAAAATAAAAGTGCGTGATTCTAATTGGACGAGTGGAAGATCATAGTGACATCTGTTATCGAATAGAACCGTTATTGGAAATCGAATTTTGATTCAAGTTTGCGAAGGTAGAGGGCACTGCCTTTGCGTTAACATTATGCATTCGGATGATTTTTTAAAACGTTCATTGTATCAATAAATGGCCTGTGTTCATGGTTTAAATATAATCTGAAAAAGTAATAAAATACTACCATTTAGTTTTTAATTTTGAACTCGATAACTTTGACCGCTACAACGCCTACGGTGCTACGGCGTAGCACGTCGCTGTAGCTACGAGTACTTCATATACTAAAGCATTAATCCTCATGAAATACACAAATGAAATACTTAACGTAAAAAAACATAGTCCTATTACCTACTTTAACGTGTCATAGATAACAAAAAATTTATTCAAAAAAAGAACAGCCCAAAAAATCAAGCTACACATACTACTATTTCCTAACCAAAAACTCTCGATGCGTGCGCCTCTAAATCTAAGTCCTTGAGGAGTATACTCCCCACGGTCTAGCGGTTTTCCATCAGCGGTGATTGATAAGCCGCGCCCCGCGAGATTGTCGTTACGTGGTCGTCTCGTGACGCCTTAGTAAGGATAAGACGGGAGATATTGTTTGAGCGTTCGGGAGAGATATAAAATGAGTGTTGCGGTTGGGATGTGA
The DNA here is from genome assembly GCA_914767755.1 of Agrochola circellaris. Lineage (NCBI taxonomy): Eukaryota > Metazoa > Arthropoda > Insecta > Lepidoptera > Noctuidae > Agrochola > Agrochola circellaris. The sequence goes on from OU611853.1 coordinate 6,226,430, forward strand.
TTTCGTATTAAATGTAGCTGATAATGTATGCTAATTAAAGTCTCTAGTAAAAAATCCTTTTTCATTTTCATGAATGAAGGTTGTACCTACCAACTAATTATTATAGAGGACTCTAAAATAAGCGACAAAATCTGTTATGTATTATGACAGATTCTTTTTTAAATCATTATCTTTTAGTTAAATTTAGCGTGGATCCTTTTAAACACCTAAAATGTTTAGCGAAATACTTTAATATTTCTTTTAGGAGCATACTTTGTGCACTCATTTTATTCAACACAAACCTGTTGTACCAACTTTAAATAAATCCTGTACAAAGCAGTCCACATAACGAATAGCACACGTATCCACTAAAGCTTACCTCTAACATTATTGATGACTAAAACAACCCTCCCCCTCTGAGGGCCGCGTGGACCCAAATGCGAAGTGGGGTCAAACGCTAACGTTTACTTGCTGTTCCAAAGTCCAAGATCTTAAAGTTAAAACACGGTATAAAGTAGACTGTATGCGGTGGAAAATTGGGTTGAAATTTGAGTGGGTGTTCTTGTCCTTAAAGTCCCAAGTCGACGCTAAACTAAGAGGGTGTTAGAGGGTTAAACCCCCCAGGTGGCTGGGCAATTTTACCACGTTAGGCAGTGACGGTCGCCTGTAATTTTGGGCCTAATGCGACTATTCCTATTTCAAGTTACCCCTCGAGCTTAAGTATGGGCCTGACGCGGGAGATAAGGCTCCCTATATACCTTATAAGATGTATACTTGATAGGTGTAGTGCACAGTTAAATGGAACGTAAGTGTGGGTACTTCTGGCGATGGTTGCTGATAACGGTTGAATGTGTTTGACGGTGGTTTTAGATATGTTGTGTAACCGTAGAAGTGGAGGAACATTTTTTGATAGAAATTTCAATGGAAGAAAAAAACACATAGCAATTTCGGTTCGAAAGTGCGTAATATGAAAGGGTGTGTTAATAAGCCACGTAACCCGGTCAATACTAGGACGAAATTGTTTGAACGCAAGAATACATTTTTGTTCGCGCTTGGTAAACCGTTTGCGGTGGCGGTGAGCGAGCGTGCCTGCTGCAGATGTTTGGCTCATCTAGATTTTAACATAACTTGCCATAAGACGCGGGCGCGCTCGACAACCGTGTCATTAGTTTGAGTTGTACCTTAGTTGTACCAGGGACGAAACGGATGCCTACATACAGAGTTCGATCTATATATATTCCAAATGAACTTCTTTTCAACGTCAGATATTATATTTTATTTATATGTTTACCATTGCATTGGGCGTGAAAAATAATAACAACTTAAAAACAGTGCATCAGAAAAAAAAAATTACCGGCAAGCATTGTTAAACTTTTTTCTAATCCCCATTGGAATATCTTGAAATGGCAATTTTTCTTAATATTTCATGACTTTTAACTTTTTCCTTTATATTTCATGACTTTTAAAAGTATAAAATATTCGAAACTTTTTATTTTTCAACCTTTTGACATCGTTTAAAAGAGTGAAACCTTGAAAACTGTACGGAAAGCCGGTCGCAACTTCGTTCCAAAGTTTCTTTTATAAGGATTTACACTTTACACTACGAGGTAGGTAAAATTGAAAGTTGGATCAAAATCTGACTTTATTTCAATAACAAAAAACAACAAAACAGCTCATTGGAATTAGGTACCTTTCTATGTTTTTGTAAAGTATATTACTATACACAATTTTTTTATTTTTTTCACGTCATCTTTGCGAGTTGAGGGCAATTTATATAGTTAGTCCAGAATATGGTTACGAGTTTGGCACCTTCAGTAGCGTCCTTCAGCTCCTGCATCGTGCAAGCATCAGGACTCACTGGACACAATTTTCATATGAAAAGCGTAAATAACGATGAAAATAAACAGTAAGCTCTTCAAAACCAAACTCCGCACACACGAACTAAGCCCTTGATAATTGTGGAGCTAGTTCTAAACAAAGATAAAGACGCACACAAATAGGTGGCACCCGACGCGAATATAAATCGGTGTTGTAAAACTTTCTGCGTCTTAATTAATTGCGTTCGGATTACGTGGGGACGTAGACGCCTTGTTTTGTGTGTACCCCTTTATACCGATAGACCTAAATGTCATAGATTTATAGTTTAGGACGTTTTAAGGTGAAGTTTCATTTATTATATGTATACTTGCCTTTCAGACATTCGTCTTGTTAAAGGACGAAGTACTTAGTAGGTATACACAAACTTGCTGGATGTTTGAGTCCGAGTTTAAAGGAGTTAGTCTGGAAATAAAGGGTGAACAATGAAAAGGCTTCTTTTTCGTTATTATTTGTAACTCACCCCAATTAGGGGAAACGATCGCCAGAACTAAAAGTTGAAACAATAAAACATTAACATACCATTACCTATACCCAAGCAAAAATAAAATTAGCAACAATAAAGCTCCCCCAAAAGAAATAAAAGAGAAATCCGTTTCCCTCACAAAGTTATATTTCCCCATTGTTACCAATCCACCTGCCCACACAACAATCACCACACCTCAATGTCTGACAAAAACCAAAAATTAAACAAAGTCCTTTGTTGGCGAAAACGCTAAATTGAGGAAATTTCCATCCATTCTCCAGCCAGGCGTCATCCGCGCCTAAACCCCGCTTCAATTTCAATAGCACCCCCTACATACTCCCTACACCCTTTAGGACGCCCCCACACCTATAGCCATCCCTCTCTATCATCCGTTTATCTTTTGAGGGAGACAGGGATGGAGCTACCTACAGGGCCGGTCCGAAAGTTAGACATATATTATTGTATTATACGATCGTAGGTGGCGCGGGGGTGAAGATTGATGCCACGGGGCGGCGGGGGGGGTAGTTTCGGCAACCCTATGGCTACGTAACGAATTTTGCGTCACGCACGCCTGTGTGCGTCGAGGTATAACATGGCCTCATATTTCACGTGGAGGAAATTAGATGGAGGAATTAATATTCAAGTAGAGAGAAAAATTGGCTATGCCCGTATGGATATTCTTAGGGCTTCGTCTCTAAATTAAAGGCAGGTAAGGTTTCAGGTATTCATTTCGTCCCTTTTGATGACTCATGGAAATTACTTTGGACTTACGTTTGTCGTTTTGTTGTATGACTTTGTGAGTAGGGCGTTTTTTTGACGTAATTATTTTATTTTATTATTTAAGTACACACAGTAAAATAGATACAGATACGAAGTAATCATAATGATGAGTACAAAGGTACTGCTTATTTCTTTAACAAAAATCTTCCAGCAGGCCTCCGAAAGGAGAAATGAGATAAAAATTTAGATAATAGTGTGTGAAAACAAGAAGAGAAAAAAAAATGCGAAGTCTTAAACTAAAATGTTAAAATAAACCTACACTTACAACGTACATATACTTAAATAAATACATTACACAGCTTAAATATATAATCATGACATGCTATAGGTTAATACTCACAGTAATGAATTTGACAGTTTAATACAATTTTATTTATAGTTTATAGTTTATTTGGGTTGGTGTTGAAGAGAATTGGAAAAGTATTTTAAGTCAGGATCAGCCGGATGAAGCCATCACAGGTTTTTCACAGGTACATTCAGATTTTTTGGATCTTCATTGAATGCCCTTCTCTATAGAATTATAGATAACTAAAGTTAATATTAAAACTTGTTTATAATGTAGGAAGGTACTATCGAAGAATTTCATATCTCAGCAGTTTGAAAACAAAATCCCATGAACACGATAACCACCTTCTGTTTACCGCCCTTTTTTGCATCAACCAATGAAATATTTTGATTTAGTAATATTTTGTCGTTTTTGTTTTTTAGTTGTTTGTGTATTTTGTAACAATAATCACAGATGTCTGACCCTTTTTAGACCACTAGAAATAGAACAAAGATGATAAAGTTTTTTGGAATATTGATGAGATATCTATACTGCCCTGCTAAGCCGAAAGGCGGTAACTCTGAGATACGCCCTTTTAGTTTTTTTTATACCATTCTATAATAATTTCGCATCTAATGATATAAGCCATATACCGCTATCTAACTAAAAACATTTAAAAAAACCACTCAGAAGTTCTTTATATCCTTATGTTTCCTTAAGTTACAATTTACAAAAAATCAATTTTCTCAAATCTTACTCCGATTGAGATACCGTCTTTCGGTTTAGCAGGGCAGTATACCGATCGCTGCAAGCAGAAATAGTCCTTCCGGTGTACCTATGATATGAAATTTTTAATAATACTTACCTTCCTACCTTAAAATTAAGCGTACCTATCTGCTTACTTACTGTAAGCAGAAAGTAACTATGGAGTACCCACTTATTATACTGTAATAGCTAGATTCAGGTGAAAATATAAATGGTCAATGTCATCTTATATAACATTATAACTTCTGAAAAAAGTAAAAGTTTCATCGTCCGTCCATCTTGGTCGTTCGTGGCGTGATTGATGAATACAGAGGAACATTTTTAATACTTGTCAGATAAAACTTAGCTATTCGGAAGACGTTTTTATCTAAATGTACCACCGTCGTAGTATTCTGACCATTTCCACGAGTGAATAATAAATAACTACCCTAGCTTATATACAACCTTATATGAGCTAGCTTATTTAGAATGTTTATATCGTAGTACTAAACCTCGTCCTCGTATTTTCAGCGACTAACACCTAGATCTACCACAAAGTCTACTCAGTGTACTCGATACCTGGAATCCATTGCCACTCCCAGTACAATCTCCTTGGAGTGAATAAATTAATTGTTTCCTGTTATTCATAATTTTATTCCAATTTTTATCCCAATTATATCTAATTTTATCAAATGTTATCTAGTTTTATCTAATTTTGCCTAATCTTGACTGATTCCTTTGCATTTCAACAAATTTTGTCTACTTTTATGTAATTTAATCTACTTTTAATTATGTGATTGTATGTGTAATTAACTAATTACTAACATCAATTGTCAAAGAAAAACTATTTATTTGCAGTCGCCAAACTTACTATGTTGTTATTTGAACACATTGCAACTGCTGTTAAGGGTCTCTGAAAATAGTTCAGTGTAGAAATTTCACCTTTTAATTAGTGCCATATCCCTCATGTAAAAATCAAGTCCCCCATTTCTTTGACATTAGAAAATGTTTATAGACTTAGCATTCCGTAACATAAAAAGAGTATAAGTAACGGCTGCAACTCTTGGTTTTTCTTTGAATATACAAATAGTAGGTATTCATCATGTTCCATCATACTGTACTTTTTTATAGATACTCTTCATTCATGGCATTCTCTTCCAGTTAACAAAGGGTGTTGCCCTTGGTTAACTGGAACAAAATGCCTAGAATGGCATTAAGTCCGCTTTTGTACCTAAGCAAATTTATTGTAACCTGCCGGCTCCTGAAATACAGGTACTCTAACCTAGCTAGGGTCTCAAATTTTTCTGTGCCCTGTTTATGGCAATAAAGAATTTATTTATTTATTTATTTATTACTAAGTATAATATCGTGTCAGTGTGCCTGGAGTTCTGGGAGATGAGTGTATGACTTTTGTCTAATTTTCTTTAACTAATGTAATTAGCGGAGAGTCGTTTTATGTTAAATTATAATAAATAAGGTATAAGAATAGAATAGGATGGTACATGACTGCCGCAGCTTGCAAAAGGGGCATCGATGGATGAACTTGAAAATGTGAGTACATTAATGCCTAATTGCGTACGTGAGTCCATTAATGCTTGATTGCGGCCATGGCTTGTATAGTTCTTTTCTCAAATAATGCGCGGAAATTCAAACAAAGTAAATTAATTATAAATTCCAGAATCAATGAGTCGAACAACGATAGTTTTTCACGCGCCAATATGTTCATTTGTTTCTTTTTTACATTAAACAGCTCTATTTGAAAACCAAATCGAAATTTAAACCCCCTTGGTTTCCATATGTCGAAGTAAACATTTCAATCTAAATTTAATTCCTGGCCGCCTGCTCGCATGCATTTGACCAGTACAGCATGTTCGATATATCTCGAAGAAGGTTGTCAAAATAATGCTCGAATTTCCAAGCATGTTTGTGAAAAAACATTTATCTATTCGATAAGGATGCATAGTACCCTAATTTAAAAACCTTTTCGCATAAATACAAAATAGTTACAATTTTTTTTACATTTGTACAATCAAAGAAATTCATACCTAACTACCGTAAGGACTATATTCTTGCTTGCAGCGCTCGGCGGCTATAGAAACAGGCCGGTAACAGATGTGGTAATCATGTTCACGGGATTTTGTTTTCAAGCTGGTTAGATATGAACTTCTTTGATGGTACAACAGAGATAGGTACTCGAACAAACGTTAGGTATAGATGCTGATACCCGGTCTAGTCTAGACCATTCCATTTTCTCCCTATCTGGTGTATTGAATGGGCGCTTTTATGTTTCTCGTGTGGCTAAGTAACATTTTGAATTGAATCGTAATGCGCCAAGCTAATGGAAAATATTCATTCGGAAAATGTACCATTATGAAGTTTAGATAAAATCTATTCAGAAGGACAAAAATTGATTTACCAATAAAGCGTAGTTACCTTATTCACAAAACCTTTGCTTAGTGACCTTGAGTAGTTACCTTGCGAGTTCTGTACTGAGCTCACGCAAAGTGACGTACGTCCAGCCAGTAATAGGACTTGCCTATCAGGAGTGCTGTCCCAAATAAGATGCATGATCAATTTATTATATATATCAAACAAAAGGCATTTTAATAAAACACGTATACTAAAAGATCAATAATTAAAAAATCTTTAAAGGTTACAGAAAAATACGCTTAATTTTGCGTGAACTTTTATATCCGCGTTAGACATAACTTTACAAATTAAGTTCAGTATGCAATAAACATAATCTAAAGTATTCCTATATTAAGTTATTAAGAAAATGCTCTAATTTAACATATATTTTTTACAAATTATTAACACTGCTCGTTTAGACGTGATCTTCGGTATAAAATCATTCCACGGTCTGCTGAAAGATACCGCACAACGATTCCACTAATATATTCTAGAAAAAGCGGCCAAGTGTGAGTCGGACTCGCACACGAAAGGTACCACCGTAAAATATTGAAAACTACATATTTTCTTAAAATACTTTAATAAAAAACGCCGAAAACAATACGTTGCTTTAATTTTGCTCGAGACCCCCTTTAATTTTCACTTTATTTTATTTTAATTATGTTATGTTATAGCGGCTAAAGTAATACACATTCTGTGAATATTTTTAGTATCTACCTATTACGGTTCAAAAGATACAGCCCTTTTTTTTTTTTTTTTTTTTTTTGAGGATGGGAAATTATCAAATAACTTCTCCCGCTCTGGGTGGAGCGGGAGGGCGTGTCAGACTTTTACTGACTAAAACCCACCCGTGTTCCTTCCGTTGCCTGTGTGCCGAGGTCGCGATATCCCTTTCAGACAAACCCGCGACCCCGGCAGGAAAAGATACAGCCCTGTGACAGACGGACGGACGGACGGTACGGAACTCCCGGAAAAATTTGTATATTTTATTTCATAAATATCTCCTTATATCATGTCATCAACCTATCCAACGTCCACTCCAACCTATCCTCAAACAGCAGTACACGCAAATCACAACTACCAACATAAAAAGCATTCATCTCCTAAACGCAACCAACAAACATACAAAAAAAAAATAGGGCAAACATTTTACTGAAAGGGCGATAATTTAAAGATGAACAAAAATGATATCGTTGAGTTCAAAGTCAGGAAACTCCATTGTACTAATTACGTGGCAGACGGCGTGCTTTCACTTTCGCCGCCGGCTCGTTTTAATTATTTTTTTTTTCAACGTCTCGACGTCTGGCGGGAAACTCCGGGAAAAATTGACGACGACATTACGGTGGACGGCGTTTCTTTTTTTTCTTTTTTTTTTCGTCTCGTTTTTTTTTTGTTATTTGATCGCACTGTTTGGTAGTTGTGCCATGTTCGTAGTGGAATGTGTGAAATGACGATGATTTTTTTGTTGTGGTGTGTTGTATTTGAAAAGTCGTTTAGTTAGTTAAAATGTTGAGAATATTTTGTTACATGATATTTACCTAATCTAACTAGAAATAAATAAGTAGCTAGACATTAATTCCGTTGGTAGATAAAACTTGACGAAGATATTTATTTCGTTGGTAAAACTAATGTGATTGCACATATTACTGTAACTTATGAACAACAAGGGCTGAAAAAAGGCCAGCATATATTACGTTTTTTTAAACTTCTTGGGTGTAATTTTTTTTTTCGTTTTTTTACAATTTCCAGCAGCATATCCCCTTGTTCCTCGCGTCCGCTGTTAGCGAAGTTCGCTCGCTCAATCTTTGATACTTTCTTCTTGCATTTTTTAGCTTGCCTTATTAATGAAAAGTAGGTTACTAACTTGGTACGCTTTAAGAATGAAAGTTACGGCCACGTTGCCGTAGGTCGATGAACTTTCGCGAACAGCTGTCTTTTGTTTTTGTCATTCACGACTTCGATGGCTGAGATTTTTTGTCATAACTAAGGACCTCTAAGGACGATAGCTTCGGGGATCGTGCCTAAATAAAAAAGCCGGTCGAAGTTTAAAACACGCTTACTGTGGTCAGCCCGTGGGTCCGTGGGAAACCATACATTATATAATGGACACCCCTCCATGCCTCAGAAAGCACGTAAAACCGTTGGTCCCGGCTGTCATCTGTAGATCTGACTGAGTCGTTACGGGTAGTTAGTAGCCCGAAAGTGTGACAACCAGTCTTACGAAGGAACTGGGTTGTGGAGGTCAGATAGGCAGTCGATCTATGTAAAATACTGGTATTCAGCTGCATAGGGTCGGCTTCCAGTATCGTTGGGAAAAGACTAGGCAAATAATGAAGGACGCTAGCTTCGATAGCCCTTTGTTTATATTGATACCGGCAAAATCCTCCACATTACAAAGCTAGCCTTGTAACAAGGCTTAGCCGTTGCTTAAAATGGATGCAGTTACTATGCAACTGCCTACTCAGTGCAGGTATTGATTCTGCATTCTTCAGTAGCTACATATTGGAGTACGGAACTGTTGACCTGTATACGCTACTAAATCATTCATTTCTTCACTGGAATGCTTCTAGGTCGAGTCTGTATAGACTGGATACGGAGTATGTAATCGATCAAGTTTTTTTACACACACATTTATCACTTTTTTTAAATTGTATTTCATAAACTGTGGCCAAATAAATGTTAATCTTTCTATCTTTTCGTTTTTCCTTTGTTTTATTAGTCTTTGGGTGCATCTGCAATTTTAGAAACGATTTAAATACGACCGTTTTAGAGAATTAGCATGCAGCTTAAAATAATATATATTATTTTTTAATTTTTTATATTTGCCATATATATCTACATATATATATCTTTTTATACTTTTATATCTATCAGCTACACACACAACACATTTTTCTTTCTTTCTTTTCTTTTATCGTTCTACATGTAGCATAATTTATCAAACCTAATGACATTCAAACTCTAACTACAACGATCATCATAAAAACTCATGCAAAAGCAAATACGTACAAACAGCTCTTACCAACCAAACCGTAACACTAACATCATTAATTATCTATTAAAAAATAATCCTTTTATACGTCACAACCCATTCGATGTGAGAGGACACGGGATTACCTGGACTAAAACCCATAAAAAATGTGACAAACAAACAGTAGCACAATGGGTTACCCTGAATACAAGGTGGGTACGCTTTTTAGGGTTAGAAAAAAATTTGAATGAAGTTTTTGGTTGTAGTTTGTGTATCTCTTGATTTTTGTGTTCTTAGAGTGTGATGATGTCAAATCTGGCATCTTAACTTTCACTTTGTTGCATTATCAATTTATCACAGCTAGGTAAGTACTAGGTTTGTGTAAAATAATCAGCATTATACAAGAATAATAATAATCTATACAAGAATATAAGCAGTAACCCTTTAATTTTAAAATGGTGAAATTCTTGTAAGTGATTGATTCAGTTTTTAGGACAATTAAATTGCATTAGAATGTAACTTACATTTTTTATACATACAATAGAATTTTTAAGGATAAGTGCCAATAAAATATGCGCTGATATTTTTTTTAATAAATCCGGGTCCACTTTGTGCAATTTTTCCGTTAACCCTCAAAAGCTAACCCCACAACTCTAGACCCTAAGGAAGTCCTTCACACATGCCTCGGGCAACGTGTCGGCTAAATCTTCCTGAGAATGCATGCATAATAATCATCTTATAAAACTCTCCAATACATTTCTACTCGTATTACGTTCATAAAAAACACTCTGGGTCACCCTTCCACTACCTGAGGGTGACATTTTTTTATTCACACTTCCGTCAAAAACGCATATGCAAAAAGGACTGTTATTTTCTTTGATAAAGTATCGGAAATAATAATTATATGCATAATAGAACGGATTATAGGCCCCGGGTTTTCTGTGTGTGACATTTTTTTCTGTTCCCGTCACCTTGCCAGTGTCAGATGTTTTTGAACTTTTTACTCTTTGAATTCATTTAGATTTAATAATATGCGTTAGTGCAAGCTGTATGTTGCCGATATTTTACTAATTGATAAGCCGATTCATTGAAATATTCGACAGGGTTACATTCAAAAAACTTTTGTTAATACTCGTACCTTTCTATATTATGCAAATTATATGACTACCATAACCTACCTACAGAAATATCTGAATAAATTTATAATTAAAATGATCTGTACATAGTATAAATTAAAGTATATTTTCGTGTCTATTTATGTGACTGCGTTGTTTTTCTAAACCACGCAACGGATTTCGATGCGTTTTTTACCAACATTTAGAGAATTTATTCCGGAAGGTTTATATGTATAATACATTAATATCAAAGTTACATATAATAAATAAACCTCGATGTTTTATCAACTCATAAAACCGTGGAAGCAGGGACTAGGAATAGACGGTTAACCCTCAAACACTGTAGGTGTGAATCTGACATGCCGTAAATTTTATAAAACACTTGAGCGGAATACTCGAGCCCCGCCAAGGCGCGGCAACAACAATGCAGCCCAGCCAGTATCTCGGCATGCCACCTCTTGACTCCAATCAAGTAATTACTGCCCTACGGTCGAATACACCCTCGGTCCTTCAAATATTCAAAATGGCGGCTTGCTCTCCTTTCAATTTATGCAAGCGATAAAATCTGCTAGACCCGAAACGGCGTAATATTTGAGTAGTGGTTCTATGTGAGCAGTTTTATTGCTGTACTAAGATTCGATTTATATATAGTCCTATTATTATTTAAAAATCAATAACGTTACTACAATCCATAAAAACATTACAGCCTTGACACACCGCATATCCCGAATAACAATGGGATGCAGATTCTGATTCTCTAAAGATAAATAATACATTTTGATTTATAATAGAAGTAAAAAAATACTCTTCATTTATCGAGAATGCATAAATAGACCCTATTATTCGATATCGGGAAGTGCAAAATATGGGTGTAACTTTTTTATATCCGTTCAATACGTGTCAGTGAACGGGTTGACTTACGAGGGATGATTTTTTTAGTACTATCAAAAGCATGGGACATTCAAAATAGTTCAAAAATATTTTACGGATGCATTCAATGGTGATTTGATTTATTCCAATGACATGCAGATGTAAGAGTCCTCGTTAGATTTATTTGACTGCTGTTTTTCCATTGATCTCGCGTTACGCATGATTGGTCATGTCGATTGGCAGTTAGTGTTTATTATTTGATGTTACAATGAGGGTGAAAGACAGGATATTAAATTTTAAAATAGCCACCCGCATAACTGAACCTTTTCTGTACGCAAATACCCAAACTAAAATAAAATGTAACTGTTAAATGCGCGAATTTTGTATGCGAATCCGAAGCTTAGAAACGCAAATGCAGTATTATCTAAATCCGGGTCTGATAAAGCCCCTAATCTACATAATAAAAAGAAGCGTCCGGAAACACAAATGCAGTGATAATGCCACAATGGCCGGAGAGACCGCGGCGCGCACCGGAAGGGTTACTATTGTCTGTACATACAACTCCAAATTAATGAGCGCCTGCAAAAAATGTTGCACAATCGCGACATACGATCTCTTAAAATGTTGCTCAAAGTTGCGCAGGTAGTAAAGAAACGGTTAAAAGTTGTGAAACAGCGGTTCCTTGTCCTTTTTATGAAACAATAAATGTCTTAATTTACGTCAGATCTCATGTAAATGAAACACTTTTTAAATAAATAAAGATTTGAAACGATATTTTATTCACAGCCTCCAAAAGTCTAATTTTTAACATCTCTAAACATAATACACTTAATACTATACTTTTATTAGGTACTAGCTGCGCCCGGCGGTTTCACCCACATAAATCTCGATCCCGTGGGAATATCATTAATATAAAGTATCCTATATTCTAACCCAGGTCATGATCTATCCATGTACCAAATTTCATCCAAATCCGTTCAGCCGTTTTAGGTGAAAGTGTAACAAACAAACTCATTTTCCCATTTATAATTGTATTACTTAGGATATTCGTGTTTTTCGTAATAAATTAAACAGTTCTTTAATTTTAACCAGATAATTATAAATCCGAATGAAAATCTAATAATAAAATATTTTATACTCAATGACATAAAACTTTGACAGTCCCTGTTCAAATGTGCGCTACCTACTGATCTAATTTCCATGCGTGCGCGCAGAGGTAGCGAAGGGGTTAGATTTATTCACAGTTTCAATAGAGCTTGCATTTATTAACTTTTGCGTTCAACTAAGATTAGTTTGATTTTGACGTTTGTTGGGTAAAGTTGTTTTTCGTGATAGTGTGTGATGTGATTTTAGGAATTTTATAATCAAGAGTAAAATGACGAGGTAGCAGGTGTCAAGTGTAAAATAATCAGCTGTTCGTTTTTTTTTAAACTAAGTTTTTTATAAATGACGGTTTCACACGCATAAGTCTCGATCTCGTGAGAATATCTGGATAAAAAGTATACTGTGTCCTAATCCAGGTCATGGTCTACCCACGTGCCAAATTTCATCCAAATTCGTTTAGACGTTTTAGCGTGAAAGGGTAACAAACAAACAAAGGATTGGTTGGATACAAAATCTTTTTCGTAACTGAATTGCTAAATTCTAATAGAATTTTTGAAAAACGTTTCCTTCATCCTATGTTTATTCTCTTGTCCTGCACCCAATTTGCCTGAAGTAGGTGCAACATCTCTATAAATTAGCTGTCAATTCAATATTTTCCTAGTTAATTATATTTTCTGCAATCCATTCATCAATTACGTAGCTAACAAAAAGCTTTGACAGTTGCAGTTCAAATCGACGCCGGCGCAACCTACTGTTCTAATTTCCATACATGCGCGCAGAGGTACGAAACAGTTAGGTTTATTCAGTGTCAATATGAATTAAATCATTTATTTGCTTGCATTTATTAACTTTTGCGTTCAAGAAAGATTTGTTTGTTTTTGATTTTTGTTGTATAAAGCTGTTTTTCATGATAGTGTGTGATGTGATTTCAGGAATTTGATGATTGTCAAGTGTACAATTTTGAGTTAAGACTATGAGGTGTCACGTGTAAGACAACGAGTTCATATGAATTGTTTTTTAGAGTTTTAAGAATTTTTGTTTTTCATAAACAAGGCTATGATCTCCCACATTTCCACATTTCTCTCTCCACACTTCCACATTTCTCTCTCCGCTGACTTTTCTAGCTAAGAATGATAATGTTAATGAACATTTTAAATACCTTTAGGTAGGTACCTATTTATATTTGTCTTCATTAAGAGCGTTTATCCTAAAACTTGGCAACGTCGCAAATAACTGTCAAATATTTACCTGTTTCGATTAATATAGCAATATTTCTCTATGGAAATAAGAAATGTGGCTAACTAGCGAACTAGAATATTTATAATTACAATTATAACATTGAACTTGAAGTTGTACCCGTTTTAGGAGTAAAAAAGTTTCCAAATTCTTTTTTTACGTCTAAAACTCATCATCAACTTCATTCGGTGTTACGACATTAATTATTGTATTCCATTATTAATATTTTAGTTCGCTAGTTAGCCACATTTCATATTTCCATACAGTATTATTTCCAAATTTATCAAAACAGGCAAATACATATTTGACAGCTATTTGCGACGTTGCCAACTTCTAGGAAAAGCCCTCTTTAAATCACTAATACAAATTAGTCTCAAAGAAAGTACTGAAAAACTTCTTTAATTGATTTTGCAAGTATATTATCCTTATATTAGACATTTGGTGTTCAAATCGGCGCCGGCGGCGGCGGCGCCGCCTACTGCTCTATATTCCATGCGTATGCGCACAGGCAGTGAAAGGGTTAGATTTATTCACAGTTTCAATAGAGCTTGCATTTATTAACTTTTTTGTTCAACTAAGATTAGTTTGATTTTGACGTTCTTTGTGTAAAGTTGATTTTCGTGATAGTGTGTGATATTCCAGCAATTTCATCGTACAGTGTAAAAGGATAAGTTTACACTCTTAAGTGTAAGATAATCAGCGGTTTGGGTTCTTTTTATACAATTTATTTATTTATTGATTTAGCTAATTTACTAATAAATATTGGCAGTATCCGCTTTTAAATATGACGGCGCCTGCGCTACGTACTGATCTAATTTCCATGTGTGCGCGCAGAGGTAGGGCTAGATTTATTCATCGTTGGCATTTATTAACCATTGTGTTTAACCAAGATTAGATTGATTTTGACGTTTGTTGTGTTAAATAGTTTTTCGTGATAGTGAAGTAAATTGTCTTTAAATGTAAGATCAAGTGTATTATTTACGGCATGCGAATTGTGTGTTGTTTTATCATTTCTTTTGTGTTGAGATTTTTAGAGTGAAAATGTATGTTGTGGTAGTTAACACTTTATGTATTAACAACCTAAGATTCCATCTTGTAAAGACACTGAGATACTCCCAATTTTAGACAATATTGGTGAAACGTTCCATGCAATGTTTTGAAATCCATTTATCTACGCGATTAGTAGGAAATCTATTTGCGTACGAGAGGAGCTCGTGGCTAAGTCATAACAGCCGCACGGGTCGATCGATGAGATTAAGCTACGCTTGCCGGGGTTGGTCCGTGGATGGGTGACTATCTTATGATACCGAGACTCCTCCGTGCCTCGGAAAGCAAGTTAAGCAGTTTGTCCCGGCTGTCATTCGTGGATCTTTGACAGTCGTTACGGGTCTTCCGAAGCCCAAAAGCCTGATAACCAGAACCAGTCTTACCAAGGTGTATCGTATTTCCCAGTTACTGGGTTATGGAGGTCAGATAAACAGTCGCTGGATGTAAAATACTGGTATTTAACTGGATCCGGTTAGACTGGAAGCCGACCCGAACATAGTTGGGAAAAGGCTAGGCAGATTGATATATTGCGTACGAGATTACGTTTTCTTCTTAGCATTATAGTCTGTAGATCTTCCACGCTGTAACAAAACATACCAAATGAGGTCTAAGAACGACTCCAGAAAACCACTTTCCCTTCGAACCACAAAATCAATTTCCCATATAAAGCGAAAACGGAAATTTACGATAAATATCGGCCAAACAACCTTCGCGACCCCATAACGGGTCTCCATAGCTTTTATAGTCCTTATAGCCGTCGGCATATCAGTTTTTAGCACATCCCTCTAACGACCGCCTTATCCCCGAATAGCCGTGAGCTTTCAACGGATCCCGTGACGTCATAAAACTCAGACATCGCCATTATATTTTATATTGTATGTGTTTGACGTATATGTGGGGATAGGATAGAGACTGCTTGAGTTTTATGGAAAACCTATTGTTGATAAAAGCTAGGTTGATAGGTTTACCTACTCCTTGGGCTAAGACATAGCTCAACATTTGATATAGGTCAATCAATCTGCCTAGCCTTTTCCCAAAAATGTTGGAGTCGGCGTCCAGTCTAACTGGATGTAGCTGAATACCAGTATTTTACATGGAGCGACTGCCTATATGACCTCCACAAGGACCAGGACCTTTTGACTACCTGCAACGACTGTCAAAGATTTACGAATGACAGCCGCGACCAACGGCTTAACGTTCTTTCACAGGATCGATATGTAATCGATGGTCACCTATCCACGAACCGACCACGGCACGTGTAGCTTAGCCGTCAATCGACCTGTGCGGCTGTTTTTATTTAGCCACGAGCCCACGATCCTCAACGTTTAATATAGGTATAAAGGACCAATTGGTACTTGCATCCTCTAGCCCCATAAATATGGGGCCTACGATAGTGTGATTCAGGAATAACTCTAAAGTAACTTTCGATGGCCCACAGAAGAAGCAGGCTTTTTCTTACTAAATAAAGTTTCTCAGCTCGTAATTGTTCCTAAGAGAACACTTCACATACCAAGGTTTATGGTGTAATTAGTAGGCACACAAGCGAATATTCCCTTGGCCCTTGTTTACAAAGAACGTGGTAGAAACTTGAAGGTTGTTTAAGCAAAGATGTACCTCCCAACATGAAACTCATGTGGATGAATTTGTTTCAGAAAAAGGCAACCTTTGTTTCAAAGTCCTATTTATTTCAATAAGAACACTTACAGACACTTTTGGTAGTAATTTTTTTGTTTTGTTTGATTTAAAAAGAGAATTACCCATCACTACGATCATGCTTACCCCTTTTTTTTATTAGTTTTGTATGACTATGCGTAGTAGTAGTCTTGTCTTCTGTCGTTACGGGCGAAGGCATTTTGAACGCGGGGTCACCTCTTTAGGGCTTGTATGTTATAAATAAGAAGGCGAATAACGATCTGTATGACTATACGTAAGTATGAGCTGCTACAGTTTAATACGTAGTTATATTAATGACTAGCGACCCACTCTTGCTTCGCACGGTTTTTACGACATGACAAAACATCGCGAATTTTTAGATAAACTAACTAACTAACTAACTAACGTAACTTTAATATTAACGTATTATACACATAAACCTTCCGGAATAAATTCTCTAACCGATGGTGAAAACCTCATCAAAATCTGTTGCGTGGTTTAGAACAACAACACGGACATACAGACAAACGCGAAAAGCGACTTTTTTTTATATAATCTATATATATGTAGATACCTACAGCGTGCTAATGTTAAGTGCGTGCATTCTGAAAGTGGGCAACGTCGCAAATATCTGTCAAATATTTCGCTATTTTGATTAATTTGGCAATATTACTATGTCTGGAAATAAGAAATATGGCTAACCATTGAACTAAAATATTGATTATGAAATGCAATAATTAATATCGTAACACCTAATATTTAGTTTTAGATGTGTATAAAGTATTTGGAAACTTTCCAAATGCCATTTTTACACCTAAAACGGTTACACCATAAAATTCAGTGTTATAATTGCAAATCATTATGAATTTTTTAGGTCACTAGTTAGCAAAATTTCATATTTCCATACAGTAATAATGCCAAATTAATCAAAACGGGTAAATATTTGACAGCTATTTGCGACGAAAAATAAAACAACTCATCTCAGATCCCCAAGAAAATATAGGTCTTACGAATATTAGCCGAACTTATAACCTACAAACTGAAATGCTTCGCAAACTGATTTCTCCTGAAATTAATAACGTGTACGAGTACAGCACGTATTGTACCGTACGGTACATAAACCGTATCTGAAGGCTTAGGACGCCATTTCGCCGGGGCACTTCCTGTTAACATAAATCCACCCCTATTTTGGAGCGAACGCAAATGCTTTGGGAAAGGTATGAAGATGACTGTGGAAAATATTTTTTGGTAGTTAGGGTTCGATTTTTCGTAAGGAAGATAGTTTGATTTTCACATAAATAAAACTGTTTAGAACCGTTTCGGGTAAAATATTGGAAATATCTGGTCACAATTCTGCACAGATCAATAGTAATCTATATTATATAATAATAATGAATACGTATTTCCCTTGGTCACGCCATAACTTGAGAACGGCTGCGCCAAATTGGAGTTTTTTTTTTGATATATTCGTTATTCTCAGGACAAGGTATGCAGGTAGGTAGGTGTAGGTAGGATAGGTAGGTGGGTATGTAAGTAGGTAGGTATGTGGATAGGATAGGTAGGTAGGTAGGGTAGGGTAGGAAGTAGATAGGTAGGTGCGCCATAGTTAAATACTTAGTGCTACCCGGGCGAAACCGGGGGGGGGCAGCTAGTAATGTACAAACAACTACCACTTATAGATTAAAATAAATATTGTTAATACCCTAGGACCAAAACTAACCGGCCACAGCTCTTGTAACGAAAGACCAAAGGTGAAAATTAAAAGCTAAAAGTGAATTACAAACATTATAATGTTCATTTAAAACCGAGTATTTCGGGACATTGCCAAGCGGTTGGTCGACTCTTCACGGGCTGGCCAATTTTTAGGTCAAAGAATCAGCATTGCCATCCAACGTGGCAATGCTGCCAGCCTTTTGGGCACTTTTTCCACTGACAGCGACGCCGACGAATTTTTTTATGCCCAATGAGCTCTCCCTTTATTGTTTATAATTTATATATTTTAGTGTTAGTTGTATATTTTAATCTTAATGTTATTTTAATTTTATTTGTAAATTTTATGCCTACCTTTAATTTAAAACCTAAATTAGAAATTAAATAACGTTGGTTAAATTGGTATTATTATAATTTTCTTCTAGTGTGTCGAATAATCAACGTAAATCTCTACCAGCGTCTCCACCGCCTCCTTCGTTCCGCAAAGCCCAGCGCATAAACCAAACAAGTGCGTCCCAAGATGATGTTCGGCCGAAATATCCAATAACCATAGTTTTACGGGGGTCCCTTTCGTATAGAAAATCGATCATCACCCTCCCCCCTCACCCCTGATGGATTACGCCGTCATCTCGCGTGATGGAATAAAAAGAAAACATTAGACTCACCAGTTTCCTCGAGGGAAAGCCTTCCTCTAAGATATTTTTATTTTCCTGAAGGGGCACGTCAAGCCTGATTTTTGTTTAGACATTAATCTTTAATGTGTGTGTTGTGTGCTTTTTATGGATATTATATAAGTCGGATGCTGTTTGTCGGAAGCGATGTCTTTGTTTTGTTTTTTGATGTGACTGAGAACATACTTACAACGATTACTATCATAAAATCTGATAACTGTACCTTAAGACCAGACTAATAGTCCTAACGAACCTATGCGTAAGGTTTCTTGTTAATTTTTGACGTTCAAAAGTGCCTTTTATGTGCCTATTAGAAACAAACGATTTGACTTTGAACATAAGACAGAAGCTAATCACTATGGTTTCCCCATTACCGTAAATATCAATATATTATAGTCCTCCTTATCGATTTTGATAACGGCGACCCTTAGAAATCAATTCCTTGCATCTGTCCTTAGATGGCTCGCTAGACTGAATTTCGTTTTGAACTGGAACAATAAAGTTGGCCAGCAGTGTTGTATAAACAATGCCGCTCATGGGCCATGTGATAGCCGAAAATTATCGAAAATTAACTTTAAAAGAGGGTCTATCATATTTTTTTTCTTTTTTTCTTATATTTATATATATTTGCAGTTACACTTGTGTTTTTTCAAATAAATATTGTTTTTTTTAGAAAAAAATGTTTTCACCCCCGTTTATGTTTTCATAGTCGAAAATTTTTAATTAAGTATGTCAATTAACCCCTTTCTTACATACTTGTACATATTCAGAATGTCAGTTAATCCGATAAAATAACACATAAGCTTTTAGAAATAATAAACAGAATCCAAATCGAGCCAATAACATCGGAGTTATGGCAAACGCTATTAAAAAAATAAACTAACATGAAAAGTATTAAAGATGGTCTATCTTTAATACTTTTCATGTTATTCAATTTATTTATATTATTATTGTATCGGATTAACTGCCATTTTATATAGTTAATTTTCGATAGTTTTCCATGAATATTCAGAAAAATACGGGCGGTAACATGCCCATGGCCCACATTGTATACATCTAAGATGTAAGAGGGCCTCTTTGCGTATTTGGCGCTTCTTAATAATAACTTCGTGTCGCTTTTCTTTGAAAGATTGGATATTTTTGTTAATAGTAGACTGCTAAGACTACCTGAGTAAAGCAAGCCTGACTGCCGGAATACTACCTAAAGTTACAAATAGTTATATTCTAAAATGCATTAAGAAGCTATTTTTTGCTAGGTAACGTAACTTATCACACTGAAAAACGCTTTCAGTAATCAAAAACAGTCGCCCAACACCCGACTTCATCTCACAAAAATATTCAGCCGTTTCAAAATCTAATGTCCAACGTACATAGCAGTCGGTACATAGCCAGAGGCGTGGTGTCACCCCAGATACAGGGTGATTTACCTCGGGTCTACGAAACCCTTATCGGGCCTCGTTATGACCATGTGAGGGTGAAGTTATTGTACGGCTAAAGAGGGAGGGAGGGCAAGGAGGTACGCTTCAAGACGAGCACTTTGAAGGGACATAATATGTTATTATTTTTAGAGTGCACGATGTGATGTTTGTTTTCGATTTTCTTTTCTTTTTGAAGATCTGTGTGTGGTATTTATCGTGAGCGGTTATAGCATAAGCGCTCCAGGCTTGGAAAGAAAACGCACTCTTTTGTTCAATCGATTTTCTAATTTAAAATTCATTCATTCGTTTCACTACACTCGAATTAAACAACGTATCTAAGCATTGTTGTTACTTGCCGTTTTCTTATACCACTTCATTTTAATCATATGTCTAAATTATTATTCTTAAGATATTTCGTAAAACTAACCCTTTGTCTACCGAGTGTAACCGCAATATCAAAATTAAAATTAAATATTTTAATTTTGATATACCCACATTATAAATTAGTTTAGAAATAACGAAAAACAATCTACAATCGCCTCGTTGCATCAAATATACTTACTATTATTATTTGAATACCTAGGGGTATTTAAATTATTTCGATTTCAAAGTTTGGATCCCAATTAAACGAACCTAACGTAGAAGTCTTTTTTAAATATAACCTAAGTCATGATTTTTGACACAGAAGAAGTTTTGAAAAATATCACAATTTTTTCATATTTTATCCATTAAATATTTATACATAAAACAACTACCTAACCAAACTACCCAGACAGAATAAATTTATGACGAAGGGACAGTCTAACACGGGACATAAATTTCTAATATTACCTATATTGAAACGGCTCGGATTGTAAAATTAAATTTTGCATGCAGAATGTCGTTGCTAGGGGACGTTTTATTTTGTAGGCGTATATAATTTTATTGCTAGGGCCAATGGCTTGCGAAACATGACGGGCATGCCTTATTATTTATTGTTCTCATTACAGATATAAAAATGTTTTGAATATCTGTGTTTTTTAATCAGAAATTGATTTTATTTTCGTTTTTTCGTTCTCGGTTTGATGTCTTAAGAAAAATAATATGATTAAGAATTACTAGTGATCTTGTATATTCTATTTGATTTAGTTTAGAACATTTAAAAAATTAATACAAGTTTGACATGAATACTATTTCAAACTAATTCCGACGGGATTCTCACAAACCGCTCAAAGAAATCAATTAGGTATTATTTTCGGTTTATTTACCTATGGATAACTTGATAGCAGAAGATACCGAAGTATCTAAACAGAAATACTAAAGACAATGCATATTATATTCATTATTATATGCATGAAACTTTCAGACCAACGAAGCCGCGTCTGGTCACTATTGTCAGTGAAATCCAAAGTTAGATTTCCTGCGGGAACTAACTTTAAATTTGTCTACAGCATGTTTCTAAGATACTTATCAGAAGTTTTCAAAACTAAAACCATAATTAACTACCATTATTAAGGCAGGTTAATGATGAACTTATATGTTTCATTAATAATTTGAAAATGATTACAAATGCGCTTAGCCTTAAAACCATTATAAAACTTATTTTTATTCCCTACTAGCGACCCGCTCCTGTTTTACGAATTTACAAAATATTGATAATTCTTTATTATAAAAAAAAATTATAATACACATAAACCTTCCGGAATACATTTTCTAAATGAAGGCGAATACCGCATCAAAATCCGTTGCGTAGTTTAGAAAAACAAAGCGGTCACACAGACAGACACGAAAAGCGACTATATATAGATGATAAATATTCAAACCAAAATTACGCAATCATCTAGCACATTTAATCTTTAAAACATGAAGATAATATCTTAAGACGAAGAGGAAATAAATTAAAAAGGCATCAGTCTCAACAATTAATACAATTATAAATGTGGGGGAGCAAAAACACTGCTTTGGTCGTGTTAAAAGGCAAACTGGCAAAGTAATACAATTTTACCGCCTTTTTCTCCCCCGCCTAATTACAAGTCATTTTATTAATAAAGTAGATCGTTACAATTAGGGCGATTCCATTTAATTTGCACACTGTTGCATTTTTAAAACTTAATAAACTGTTTACGTCAATTTTTATTCATGTTAACATCGTAATAAATATTTAAATACTGTATGTTTTGGGAAATAAATCAGCCTAAAAAGGTTACATATTTATTTCCAATTCACAAGTCATAAATTACACCCGGCGGTCAGTGTTGCCCACTGAAAATATTTAACCATCAAATGGTCGCGTGGGCTCGGGTCAACCATTCACCAAAATATATTTGAATAACGAATGATATACGGTTTGTTTATTGGCGGGCCTGTTCCTTTTTTAGAATTTCATTATTCGAAGTTGACCGACGCGCGTTCGGGTCGCCGTCGGTCATTCCAAAGGGGACTGATTGGCCGAATGACCCTCGTGTTCGCTACATTATATACAAAACTTTTAATATTTTCGCAGCTTGGGTCTCCGGACCGGTTTTCTCGACCGAGGGTAACGTTTTATTGAAAATTTTACGTTTAATTTATAATTTTGAACGCACGTGTCTTTTCAAAGGTGAAAAGGTTACAAGTTCAAGCGACTGCGTTTCTTCAAGATCGTTGAGTAAAATTAATGCGACGAATGAAGGTTTAATGAAAATTGCGAGTTTAGTCTTTATTTCTGTTGAAATATGAATGATTTTTGGTAATAGTCGTGAAGAAAACTACTTTTTGCACAATATATGTGTATCTAAGTGGTTATTTTTAAACCCACATGATAGAAAGTGAGATTGAAATTAAATTCAAACGCTATTATTTTGTCGGAAATTTGAACTACGTCCCTTCGCGGGGGTCCTGGGGGATGAAAAACGAGGAAACTTTCCCTCTGTGCGTTACTTTGTTTACTCTTGCACTAGTTATGTAAAAATGTGGGGTTCGAAACAATTTCTTAGGCGTGACGCGAAGGAACCCTAATGTCGTGATTATTCTGATGTTTTATCGTTACGATGCGGGCTATAAAAAAGGCTGTTTTTCTTTAAGAATAGCTGGAAACATAGAATTTGTACGGAGATTAAATATATATACGTGTGTGTACGGATTTATAACAAATTACCTGGTGATTTTAAATAGTTAATTACGAGATACTGTTTTAAGCGGAAATTGAGTGCATGGCTAAAACAAAATAGCTTTTATAGTCTGAAAGAGTTTTTTGGCACAAAATGTTAGTTAAGTAGGTACGTACTTTTTATTCTCGAATTTGCATGCTGAGTCTAAACCCGGCAAAACATGTTTGTACTACTTTAAACTGTAAGACCTGTAATACCATGTTTTGAGCAAATAAATATATTATTTTATTTTTAGTTAATAATACTGGATATAAATGAACAATTTAGTTGCAACACAGAAAATATATTTCAGTTTTATTTTTCGTATAATTTTAGTTAAACGCATTAAATGTATGTTTAATAAATAGGCTTAAAGCTCAATGCAGCAAATGCGCCTAAAGCACCTTTTTATTACTGTGAAAAAGTAAGTTATGTCTGTTTCTTAAAAAAATAAAGTATGCGTAAGAGAAATACAGTTTAATCTAGTAAGTTAACTCAATACTAAAACCGTAATTCCACATATTCACACTTTTCAATACATATAGATATGTTCAGCATCTGTCTATATACCTCCAGTACATAGTTGTAAGCAATTAAGTATGCTACCCACTTAGTATTCGTAAGACATTCGCTGGCTAGTTAGTATGCGGGTCCTGTCTTCCTGTAATTAGCACATACGCCCCATGGAGCGGTGACGTTTAGTGTATAGGCAGAATGTAGATAGGTATGGCAACATTATTTGGTTACAAATTAAAAGGATTTTTTTTAAGATACAAAATATTTGAAAATGGAAACTCCGGCAGAGATAGGGTTAAATTAATTTTGAGAAATTACGCAATAGGTACTTTTATTTATTTATGGCAGTATACTTTATCCAATAGGGATAGAGTGCCGCAAGCGGCATAATAGTGGCGCTGCCTCGGCGGCTAAAGTGCCGTAAGCATTGCATTGTCACTGTTACTTGTTATTTTGTTTGATTGTTGCGGTTAGTTTGCTGTAAAACACCGCATTCCCAAATCATTACATTCTCTTGTGCCTAAACGAACCCTGGCACTCGCCGCACAGTGGAACGAATGTATGGGAGAGGTTGGACGTAGACGTCTCCGGAAAAAAAGAGTTAAATTATGCCAAACGAATGATGCCATCTTATTCGATTACCTAATGCCTTCATAACTTGTGCTTATAAATTTCTTTATAACTCCCATATTTCGGAAGTAATTTGAGAAAATGTGATATTTTACTATGAAAATGAGTGTATCGAGCTCTCTCCCTCCTGATTCCGGCGTTGTTTCAAGTAGCGGTCTCTAATATCATAATGCTAATACTAAGAGCTATATTTAATACTAAGACACATGGTGCGCCAAATGTGCACTTTCTGGGATAAAAGGAAATGAAAATTTAAAAAATTAAAATGGTTTTTCCTCATTTGTATTTATTTTAAAGTGCAGACAGACTACAGACAGACAGTATGTAGAGGTCATATATAAATATATTAAATATTATTTTTCACTGCCATGTTTGGCAACATCGAGAAGTAAGCCCGTTTCTCTTCTTACAGCCTCTTGAACTCTTTTCTTCCTGTCATCAACTTGCTTTTTTGCTATATCACCCTTTGCTTGCCATGACTTAAGTCCCTAATCACATTATCCTAATTCTCTTATATCTTCTCTAATTGGCTGCTCAGAAATGTTAAAAACCGTTTTTCTAAAGGTTTACCTTATTACAAAATAAGGTAAACCTTTAGAAAAACGGTTTTAATCAACAAAATAAACAAAAATTTTTATTTTTGTGTTATAAAATAAACATCACTCTTTATCCCAGAAAGTGCACATTTGGCGCACCATGTGTCTTAGTATTAAATATAGCTCTTAGTATTAGCATTATGATATTAGAGACCGCTACTTGAAACAACGCCGGAATCAGGAGGGAGAGAGCTCGATGCACTCATTTTCATAGTAAAATATCACATTTTCTCAAATTACTTCCGAAATATGAGAGTTATGAAGAAATTTATAAGCACAAGTTATGAAGGCATTAGGTAATCGAATAAGATGGCATCATTCGTTTGGCATAATTTAACTCTTTTTTTTCGGAGATGTCTACGTCCAACCTCTCCCATACATTCGTTCCACTGTGCGCAGGCCGCTACCGCTGACAGGGATAAAGTGCCGCTAGCGGCACTCTATACCTTCTTTTATCCTTCCTTTATTTTTTGTAATGGTCTCTAGAAATTAAATCATAAAGTATGTTTTTATCCGTTTTTAATCAACGTACTACCTACCTACCTATAAGTACTAATTATTTTTTATAATTTAAGTACCAACTAAAGGTGTTGTCCATTGTGGTGTGTTTCAGCATAACTATTCTACTGAAAGAAATAATTATAAATGTCACACAGCATCAAAGTAAAATACCTTTTCTATTTCTGACTTCTGCGTAGAGTAATTTAAGCATCATTGTTATTTTTCACTAAAGTCTAGCCTTTAGACAATGCCAGGTGCGGTGCCAACAACCTAGATAGAAATAATATATGGAATAAAACTTTTGCTTCAGATATGTAATTCATTAAATACATTAGAAATTACACAATATTTCAATTCACGTGACCCGAGGGCTAGCCTATTTTTAGGCTTAAGATTCATCATTGCGATCCAACGTGTCAATATTGCCAGCCTTTTAGACACTTTTCCCATTGAGTGATGCGACGAATTTTTTGATGCTCAATGAGCTCTTCCCTTTTTTTTTATTTAGTTGTACTTATCATTTATATATTTTAGTGTTGGCTTGTATATTTATTTTAAGATTTGTCATTTATTGTAAGTAAACCATCATTCGTAATATCGCACCTACTTAGTTGAGATGGATATAGCATTACCTAACTACATGTAGTAGGAATATTATTAATTATACCTACGGTAATACACATTAACATAGGAAATAATATAGGCTAATAAATTACGAAAAACGCAACCAGAAAAGCCAGCAATAGCAGTATAGTAGGTCTACCAGAAAATATAACCTAACATAATACACCAACCTACACCTTTGCTCAGTCTTAATAAAAAAAAGAAAAAATGTCTACAAACTTTTAGACGAAGTTAAACTCTTCTGTTGAATATAAGAACGCTCGTACATCACAAGGTTCTACACGAACTCGCTTTCACAGTTTTGCCCTTTTTCTGCTCTTACTTGTAATGAAGTACACAAGTGTGACCTGACCTCTCTAAATCTGAAGTACACATATATTATAGACCTCTGTACAAAGTCACGTCGTCACGCCCTTTCGTTAAACTCGTGTGTGCGAGTCTTTATTGAATTTGAATTTGGAGCTTTCTAGTTTGCTTTTTTTGGCCGCCAGTACCAATGTTACCAATGTAAATATCATGCCGTCTACTTTTTTTTATCTACTTAATTTTTATTGCGCTTTATGTTTCCAATATTAAACAAAAGTTTAAAAATTTCTCCATCCTCTTTTTCTGGTCTTACCGATAACACCGCCAGCTTATCTTTAAACATTAACTACGCTACTCGTATGGTGTGGTGTCCCAAAAAGCATAGACTACCTATCTATCCATGTGCGACTCCTAGGTATTAAGGCAATCAGTCGACCTAGACTTATGAATAATTAAATGCCATCAAGTTAAACGTTATTGAAAAACTGAGAAAATATAGATTTCCTACCTATAATAAAAATGAGAAAATATAAGTAAAACAAACTAATTTTATCAAACTTTTTATTGAAGGCACACGGCCATAAGAATATTTTCACACAAAATGAAAAACACGGTGTCCTTAAGACAGTACCTATAAGGAAAACTCTGTCGAAAATGCGTAGGTACATAATATTCGGACCCCAACGCACACATACGCTAAACACATAGTAATCCTCCCACACATACGTACGTTCACATACGCGGCGTATGTGCCCACGTGTGCGCGGGAGGGACACGTGTAAGACAGAGAGAGAACCATTGTGATGTAGGTGTGCAAGAAAGGGATGGGTGTTGCAGGACGAGCGATACAACAAATCAATACGAGCGGTGGTGACCGGTAGCCTGTGTCACTACCCCCCCGCCCGGCCCCTCCCCGCGCCTTCAGACCGCACGCCTCCACCTACATTGTCAACTGCCACAGAGTAATTTAGACCTCCCAAAATTGTTATGGCACTGGTATTATGTGCTTTTTGCCACAATATGTTTGTCTTGTATCGTCTTCTCGTGTTACTTATGCATATTGCTTTGCGTGAGTCGTTTGTGTTAACATGGCGTGGCTCCAATGTTTAACATCAAAACTTTGTTCTTGTTGAAGTACTATTTTGGTGTATCTCTCCTTTTTTTTGTACTTTTTATACTATAACAGTCACTGCACTGAATTTCAAGCAGGAGCAATGTTTTTTTTAAATTTCCTTCTACCAAAGACTCTTCTAACTGCAAAGAACTTTATCCTGTTTATCCAACAAAATTCCTAATAAAATGGTTTAAACAGTGGTTTGATTGATGCCGAGATTTTCTTATATATTGTAAGACAGCAACTTCCTTTCAGCAGAAAATTTGATCTTCTTCTTCTACAAAACACAAATAAAAGGATTATTTAAATTATTAATTACTTATGTATAGTTGCAACGTTTCTTTTTATTTAAATATTGCCATGGTAAATAAGGACAATAATATTCCTAAATGAGCCATGCCTTTGTTTATGTACTAAAACGTGGCATTTTATATTTCAGTGAAACTAAAGTCTATAGTGTAAATAATAAAAATATTATAGACATGTAATTGTTTGTAACTTGAAAACAATTACATCTACACGTTCCTATACTAACTCCGAATCACTGGCGATTTCAAAATCTCACTAAAACACCGATTTTGACAGCAGTTTTTCCGTTAGAGATTTCAAAATCTGTGTGTCGTTCGATTTTGAACGAGTCGCTGGCGACTAAAGTCACTGCGCGAAACCTTTAAAAATAAATAAACTAAACATTCACCACAAAATACTTACTTTGAGAACAAAGTACAACTTATTTCTATTATTTTTTTAAAGCTTTTTTGGACTAAGTAGGTAACGTGTAATACAGTCCAAGATAAGAATACTGGTTTGCCAAAACATTTTACTACCCCCTGTATACTATACTTACTTGCAGGATCTTAAAACTTTATTTAATTTCCAAAACTCTACGAAAATTGCAGAAAAGACATTTCCCCGTGTCCCTTCTACACAAATTGTGATTCTGTGACTCAAAATCCGCTTGACCGCGCGTATGGAAGGCAGCGAGACTCCGACCGAACAAACTTGATACTTTCGCAACTTCGCCGATAAATTATTTTGATATTGGTTTTATTATGTATAGAGGAGGTGTAGGTATCTGCTCTGTTTGGTGTTAGTGAAAAAAGTGTGTATAAACTTTCGTCTTGATTGTTTATTTTAAAACAGTATTTAAGTAGGTAGGGAAGGTTTATTTGCATCTGCGATTGATTGAAGTTTTTCATGCAGTTTTGTTCTGTAATATGGCATAAAGGTGAAGTTTAGAAAACGGTTATAAATGACAAGTTATTGAAGCAAAAATATGCAATTCGTCAAAAACTCAAAAACCTCCAACAGTGTACATTCTAAACACAAACCCACCCCACGCAATGGACAGTCTTAAGGGTCTCTTTTTCTCAAACTTTCAGGGGGTACATTCCGCTGAGTAACAGTTCTGTAATTCACTACCCTTCGCTTTACGGAGGGCCCATACAGAGGGACGATAAACTGTAAAACCACGGGAGGGTCCCCCCTCCCCTCCGGCCCGATAAACAGGGCTATAATTTATGACACCTAGTGGAACCCTTCTTCGGATGGACCCGGCTAAAGTTAGGTACTTTTGGTTGTATGTAGGTAGGTGGTGAGGTTATTGAATTATGTATAACGTCTGCCCGTAATGGACATTGAGAGGTTGAAAGTGGATGTCGTGCTCCTCACTTGTTTATGGATTAGGAAAGTTTTTGTTTGGTAGCCATTTTGTGAACGGTTTTGGAGGCAATAATTCATTATTGTAAAAATATTGTATTTTTTGTAAATGTCCTCGAATTTTGTGCAAACTAATCGGAGGCATAATGCAAAGAATTAGTAAGAGAACCTATTACCAAAGCAAACAGTTCCACCGAAATATGGTTATAAATCAGCAACGTAGAACTTAATTAATACTACAATAAATCATTCATAGAACTACACATTTGAACATTGTAGTCGCTGCATTCAATAGTATCTAAGTATTCAAATATTTAACAAATGTTCCACATCCAATCAAGCGTTAAACACAATATAATTCTTATTAGAATAACCCTCAGCTTTTTCACACACATAAAAACTGACATCACTCAATAAACACAAGAAGTGTTATCTTAAAAGTTCACGAAATAAATATTCACAAAGTTTCACGTAACTTGGCGTGCGTAAAGGAAAAAAACTTTACGCCACTTGATAATGAGATCTCCAAGTTTTTATAGGCATTTTATTTACTTTGAAATGGCTAACCGCAGATCCGATTCTTTAATTTTGTTCGTTTTGTTTATTATTGTATTGGCTTGAAAACTTATTTATTAGTTAGCACTTTAGATAAACGTTTATATTTTCTTCGGTAATTATAGCAGGGTGGCGGTAAAACAAAAGAAATCCGTTGATTTGTTTTAATTGTGGTGGTTTTATATAATAATTTGTTAAATAGAACTCTATGCCCATCAGTGGACGTCTTTCGGCTAAAGTGGCAATGATTATGATAATACCCTTGATTGCCCTTAATTAAAATCTTTTTAAACAGCTAAAATAGTAGATGAACTGAATAGTGGATTTTGCAATAACAATAAAATAATACATAGATGTAAAGAGCTTCAGCTACTGTTCAGTTTTTAATCCCAGATACTAATTTGACAGGTGCAAATGTCAAACTCCAAATTGAAAAAACAAACAACAATCACCAATACACACTTGCTTTTCCAACTCACTTTAGACATTGGCAGAATGGTCGACATCGGCTTTGCTTGCCATATAAAAATAGAATCACTTAAAATGTCAAATACTAATTCAGAGACTACTCTGGGATTAAAAACGAACTTTATATCAAATTGTAGATTTATGATAGTCCAAATTAAACTCCATTGGAGAACTTGCTTTAATAATATCGATTTGATTGCTCTTAATAAGAATCATTTAAACACCTAACATAATATATGGACAAAATGGAGGCCTGTGCCCTGCCGTGGGACACAAAAGGCTCATAATAATAATAACAAAATACCTATGTATTGAGTTATTTCTTAGATTAGGTAAAGCCGAAGCTAGGAGCATCTATATGCTCCGAGCCTCAGCTATACTTAATCTAATAAATAATTCAATCAAGTCTACATAGCAATATGTAATAGATTATTGGAGTAGACTCCAAGCAGCATTACAAAGAATAATCAAACACCACAGCTTTATGCAATTCACGACACTAACGCTTCACGAAGCCGCAACAGAAATAAGCAGAAATCGATAACAAATCCAGGAGGCCGCCTGACCAATACAAGTATAAACTACATATAAATATATAAAGGCTCCTATTTTACCCTTATGGCCGGCACGGTCCGCAGCCATCTTGGAATTCGCCCCCTCCCCCGCATCTCACCCACGCTCAATCTTACCCCAAACATGCCCCCTCGATCTAAGGGGCCTTTGAAAGGCCGAAACCCACTAATACTAATGTCCTCTACGTATGAGCGTGTGTGTGTGTTTAATGTAGAACACACAGGTTGTGTGCTTTAAATTGTTTGCGCTCAATTTGTTTTTCGTTTGTTTTTTGTTTGCTGTGCCTGTTTGTAATGAGCGGATAGAATTTCGTGTTGATTGTTTTGTCAACGACCGTGAACATGTATCTTAGCTCTACTATGAATTTTTCGTAAACTTATCACATAGGTACACTTATTATCATTTTTTTAATTTTTTTTATAAAGTTTTAGTTTTGTAGAATTAAATTACCTTTGATTCGCATATGACAATCCTATCATATGTAAATTAAAATTAATCATTGCTTACGCCTACACAATTTGTTGTAGGCACCTGAAAGTACTATTAATAACACAATATTCACCTGATAAATAAACGCATAACTAAAATAGAATAAAACGGCGAAGTATTGATACATAACTTATGTGAAGGAAAAGAATAAATTGATAAAAGAGCCTCATAAAAATAAAACTGTTCTGAACTTTATAAGTCACAAGCTATCTTTTACTTAACGTTTATTTTTAAAAGAAATCTGATTTACTTCTTTATTGAGACTGAAAGGCTTTTCTTTGTTACTGTGCTATATCTTTTTTAATCCACCGACTTACATGAAGGTTCTGTTATATCTTAATAACACTGTTATTTGGAAATATTGTTAAAGCCAACTATATTCAACCGTATAGTTTCTTGCCGGCTCTTCTTCATAAGAAACGACCAATTGGAACCGCATTTGCCCATGTAGGTTTATTTGAAATAAAATATTTTGTTTTTGACATTTTTATAGACGTTAAGGTATTTTTTGATCTTTGTTAAAGGTATAAAAAACAAAAGACAATAAGTAGGTATAAGTATATTTTATTTGCTACTTAAAATGTGTAAAAATAAATCGTGATAATTGAACCTCATTAAAAACTATTTTCTTTTAATTCATTTTTGTGATATTCAAAAGGTTTAAGAAAGTCCTGAAAATGTAGATTTAAGATAAAAGGTACGCTTTAATTGGTTAATGAATTCCATTGTTCCTATTCACTAAGATTAATTTCATAGCCATTTGATGTTGTCGCGAGTAATAAACAAATAGAGTAAATATTTATAATTCGGTTGTAACGTATTTTACGAGGAAAGTTTATGGCAACGCTTTATGGCATGTTACGTACATAAAAGCAGAGATTCCTCTTAAAGGATTCGCTTGTGAATAAGTTAGTACGTCATGCAGGGACCGCTCCAGTTTATATTGTAAATATGTGTTCTACATATCCATATGGAAAGTAAATAACATACCACTCTTACTTATACAAGGATGCATTCCCTAGAGCCTGTGCCCACGATGCGTTGCGGCGGCGGCGCGGCGCCTGAGCAGTGTCGCTGCGGCATCCTACTTACAAATATCCAAGGTATGCCACGCGATGCGTTCCGGCGTCCCACCGGACTTGCAGCCCACGAGATGATGCGGGGAGGGGTGTACGCGTTGCGACACCGGAGCAGCGCCGCTCAGTTGTTTGTGCCTTGTCAAAAACACAATTGTTTGTCGAATGACAATTTATGCGCTGTGCGGCGCGGAGCCACAGCGTCCATGTGACCGCCAATGTGGCGGAATCTTTGCGGTGCGGTGCCGCAACGCGTCGTGTACACCTTTTGCTTTTGCTTGCTTACTACGATATAGCAGAATCCCACCTACGATAGGTACGGAATAATATTTAAACGTAACTCAAAAGAAGAAGAAGGCAAAAAAAAAATGCATACGAGCGATATTTAAGCTTAAAGCTACCGATATTTGCATGCCATACTTTAAAAAGTATAAAATACTGACATTAACATACATATTTGTACATAGATACTAGACGTAATTGTGTTTGGTAAGTTATACCCAAATCATTTTAAACGTCTTGCCGATGTAGTTTCACGTAATAGACGCGTTAATACCCTACTATGGCATCAGTCCGCTAAGACAGAACTAATGCGCAAAGGTGTTTACTGCATGGCTCCTGTCATATTTGATAAAATACCTAAAAGTTGGAAATAATTGCCGCTATCGTTGTTTAAAAAAAGGCTTCGAACTTTTTTGACAGTCATAGCATACCAGCGTAACGGAGTCATCGAGTGAAAAAAAAAAAACTTTATATTTAAATTAAGAATTATGTTTGCTTTTGTGTTGTTTTTTAACGTTTAGTGGATTAGTTTATAATTTTGTAAATTTTGCATGCCTACTGGTAAAATCAAATCATTTATTTCAAATAGGCCCCTTGTAAGGCAATATTGAACGTCAAAATTTAGAAAAAAAAAAACTAGTAAAATATGACTGAACCTATCCCCTATATCCCACGTACTGTACCCATATTTGTAAAATAAAATATCTTTATCTTATATTAGAAATGTAGTTACTCTTAAGCTACTCATTTTAAACGAGTAGAGGAAATATAGAGAAGGGAGATTACTTCACCTAATTTCCTTCGATCCATTAAGATATTAAGCGACCTTTCATGATCATATTCCACACAGAAATCTCAATATTTATGACAGTGAGCAACGAAGGCCTGAAAGCAATGGTTGCGATCCAATCAGTCACCTCAAAGAGCATTTCAGAGATAATTGGCGTTGAGCTCAAAGAAATACGCTGTTACCTCTCACCCCCTCTCACCCCGCAATGCATTACCGAAATAAAAAATTCACGTCAATTTCCGAAGGAGATTTCCATCAGAGCCGATACGGTGGCTAAACACAAAACCCCGAAGGTGGCACACACACACTTGAAATATTCACTCGCCACTCCAATACATCATTCATTCGTCCGCCGAGAACGGTTCGACAGCAATCTTCCATTTGGCAAGAAAATCGATACACGTCGTGGCCATATAAGCATTCCGGGGGTGGTAGACGGGGTGTCTTAAGGGGGAGTTAAGGTTTAGTCCCGAATATTGAATTTCCCTTGGGACAAACCCGTTTCGCTTTGTCCCTTCGGTCGGGGTCGTGTGGGCCGCGATGCCCGGGCTCGCCTACCTACGCACATCTATAGCGCACACAGATATATATAGATGCGTGAGTGTACGTTCGTGCGTAAGTGTTGGATAATAACATTGCGAGGCCACCAGGCATACGTGACTTTCAGGGCGTTTGACGGGCCCCCAGGCTATATGCTCTCTACGTACATACATATAATAATATGTGTGTGTTTGAGTGGGCGTTTTACCCTATATGTGATATAGAGGCCTCCCTACGCTTCAAAGCCTTTAAATTGGGTCTCTTTAAATAAAATGCTGTACGCACGCGTTTTTGTCAAAAGAGAACACTTTATTATAACGTAGTACGCTATAATAGGTTTTTAATACAAAATGTTTTAGATTAACTCGAACGTAAATAAGGTTACCTACATTCAAATACTTAGTTGATTCGAGTTCACCGTGGAACATTCTACTTTCCTTACACGTGTTTCGAATATACTCAATAATATGTATAAGGTATCTAATTGTATTAGAAGCCTACCCTTTTAACAAAAGCCAATTGCGAGACGTGAAAATGGACTTACTCAATTGGATATTTCGCTAAAAATAGGAACATGGGAATGATGTAAAAAAGAGTAGGTACTTAAATTCATAATCGAAATTGATATATATCTCAGGTTTTTTGAGATCGATACTCCACACTTCTCCAACTTACAAATATTTCTTACTCTGCATTTGTATAAAGGCAGTAGAAACTTATACCTTTAACAATTAAAAAAAAGAACACAAACTATTCCAATAATTTTTAGAATTAGAATATGAAATAAATTCAAATTACGAGTTGCGCTCAAAATAAACCCATAATTTTCGTTAAAAAAAAGGACACAAAAACGATTTCTGGCATAAAACATACAAGTATCAAAACTATTAATTAGTACAAGTATTAAGACTATTTTTAGACACCAATCTACATGATCTTCACATGATCTGACCAAGATTATGTCTGGACTTTAAAAGAGACTGTGACCTCTGATTTTGTTTCGGCCTTTCTTCTCGGAATAGTCAGATAGGAAACGCCGACCTCTTCTACTTTAAAAATAATATGATTGACGTGTAAAAGTGTTTTGTACAACCTACTTACAGAAATAAAAATCATTTATCATCATTTATTCAAGTACCTAAGTTCTAATTACTGGTGCACTTCAATCGAAATACTCCCACCAATACCAACAAATACACCATACCAATTTCAGTAGAAAATTAACTCCAGTTTACCCGAATACAATGCAAACAAAATATAAATCTAATACGGGAACTACTTCCCTCCTCCCATATATTTGCTTCTTGGGTCCCCATAACGTTCGGTCGGCTCATTTACTAGTTACGAGTCGTATGTCTACGGGTCGTAAGTCGTACCCTTTATTTTATGTTGCGTAAAATTAAGTTAAACCCTCACTATTTTGGTAGATGTTAGAAATAATGTAGCTTTTTGTTAATCTGATGTTTGTTTTATTTCTCATGTACTTATTTGCCAATTGTATTTGTGATATGTATTTTAGGAATTGTTTTTAATAAATGTTACCAGCTTTTAAATACAAAATTGTTTTATTTCTTCCCTTGTAACAAGACACAGACCATTGCACCTACAGAATTTCATTCACCATATCATAGAATTATTTCAGATATCATCATTCACTCAGGACTTTCTAAATAGCTTCTAATTTAAATGAAAAAATGTATATCAATTTTTTATGTCCAATGAGCGCTTCCGTTTTTTATTTTTTTTCCATTCCATACTTGTACATTGTATATAAGATGTATATGTAAAGTATTTTATTGATTTGTTAATTTACGAAACTATTAAAGTACATATTTCATGATTTTTTAAAATTAAAAATAAGCCTATGAAACTTACAAAATCTTGAAATAGTGTGATTGATGTCGAAATCACAATCATTGGGAACAAACTAAATTCAAAAAATTTCAAATTCAAAATCTTTTGTGAGGTTACAGTAGGTAAGTTGTATTAAATAAGCTGAATAAACAAACATAATATCACGCCTGTAACACTCCAAGGATTAGCAGAGATGTAACTATACCACTCACATTTTGCCAGTTATGATTCATGATCATCTGCCTAGCCTTTTCCCAACTATGTTGGGGTCGGCTTCCAGACTAACCGGATGCAGCTGAATACCAGTATTTCACATGGAGCGACTGCCAATCTGATCTCTACAACACTGGTTAATACGTTACGCCTAGGAAGGTAAGACTGGTTGTCAGACTTTCGATATTCTGACTGACTAACGACTGTCAAAGATCTACAAATGACAAGCGGGACCAAGGAATAAAAAAAAATGGATCAATTAGTTAAATATTGCTTTTTCATAAAATGTAAAAAGCATAGCTTATTATTGCTATCATTTCTAACTTCTCTAAACTGTATAATAATTGGTGAAACGGAAAAACTCGGAACTCTGAAAGTATCAAACCAAATAAAACGACAAGACATAGCGCTGTCAACAGTGAAGTGAAGCCGGTTTCGTAAACATGTGTGCACTTTGTGTGGTGTAGTTTGATTGTAGTGTCATTGTAAAAGGTTGTAAATGTCCGCGGAGATGTAGTTTTGGCATGCTTCACTGTATTGTTCGCAGCGCTCTGTCTTGGTTTTTTATTTGGTTTGAACTGAAAGTCAATCCATTTTCTTACATGGAAGGGTGTGCAGATTTTCTAGATTCTAAAAAATGCTCCCTCTCTTTCTAAACAACAAAGTTTCAAAAACGTATTTAAATTATAACATCGCCATTATATATGAGCGGTGCCCAGACGCTGTCGGGGGGAGATCGACCGAACACGACCACTATAAATCTCTGTCAATGAGAGAGAGACAAATTCTAGCGTTCCTACCTTCGCCACAGAAGTAATAGGTACACAATGGTATGTTGGTATAGCTATGGTACCTACCTAGGTATAGACAGTTATACAGGGTGATTGGAAGATGGGTGCAAAGCTTTAAGGTGAAGATAGTATAGACAATTTAGAACCATTTAAGCCATGGTTGTCTTAGACGAAGTCTTAACAATTTTTTTTTTTTTAATAAGGTTTAAAAGACGTATTGTACAAATTTTTTATTTTTTCTGAGCTTTAAATGTCTGTAAAAAAAATGTCTAATGACACAGAAGCCTAAAACATGTTTTGCTTGATTGCTTACACATTACTTTAATTAAATAAATAAAAAATGAATTCATTTATCATTCAATTTGGCCATAATTATGCAGTTTACATTAAATTTTGAGAATTTCCGAAAAAAAACTTAAAAATTTGGTTAAAAATATTTGGTAAGACTTCGTCTAAGACAACCAAGGCTTAAATGGTTCTAAATTGTCTGTACTATCTTCGCCTTAAAGCTTTGCACCCATCTTCCAATCAGTATATGATGGTGTCTGTAAAAGGACGTTTGTTGAAGTCTGAGTGAATTTTAATTACAGTGATAAAATGTGATGTACTGATATCGCGCTCAAAGTTTTCATATGACAGATTAATATTCTTTAGTCTCTTAGCTAAATTATCTCATGTTCTACACCTATAACAAATTCACCTACCAATCACAAAAAAACAATACACGAACAAAGCCCCCAGCACACCTACAATTCAAAGCATTAAGCCTAATACAGTAGGCACCGCATGCAGCTCGGATTTTCAATCAGTCCCCACCTTTGTAGCGGGGTGAAGTATCGCCGAGGTGACGTCGAAGACACATGCCCCATGTTATCCGCTCCCCGTTTAATCCCGACCGGGGAACTATCGAAACTATTGGGATTGCTAAGGGGGAGTAAGGGGGGTGAAGGGAATGAGAGTGTAGGATCTATGTGATGTTTTGAATTTGGAACTGATTAGGGTTGTGTTTTGTTTTAATAAGTAGATAATGAGATTTTTGGAGACATTGAAGTCGTCAGCTTCAGTCAGTTATTGGTTACCCCTTTTAATAGATAATGCTTTTGCACACTTGAGCATTAAGCTTCGCGCAGACTAGCGCGACGCAACAGCGCGACGCGACACCGGTTATTGTTATACTGTACAGTTTTCTTAGAAATTGCATTGTTCGAGTCGCGTCGCGCCGTCGCGTCGCGCTGGTCTGCACGAGCCTTTAGGCGTTGTAGCAATTAATTAAGGCGAACTGGCGATGTCCGCAGTTGAACATGAGTGAACAACCTACAAAATAAATGGCATATGAAATTGAACAAGTGAAAAACAGAACACAACACATTCATCAACAAATTTTTATACTCAGCTATTTCCATAAACTCCTTTATCATCCACGAAAACTTCAAAACCTGTGCACATTCTTAAATTAGCATTCTAAATAAAAACCCAACGAAACAGAACAACAAGCATGCATTACATAAAACACATCGCCCGCATAATCCTTCAAATAAAATTGTAATTCTTAAAAATATATTGTCGAGTTCCCCCGAGTCACCCGGGGGCGGACTTGTTAGAGCATCGGTCGAGAATCACGTTCTCTTTGAAAAACGTCCTTTGATGCGCTCGCCTTGTTACGACCGTAACAACTAGCGTTCTCACAGTCACGTGTATTAAACCTTTAACTCTTTGTCGACTACACACAACCCAATCTCAACCTTAATCCAACCATATAAGGACGCAAAAAGCGTGCACACAAATAAAATAATTTCGAGTAGGCTGACGTGCCTGGGAACTGAAAGTTTTTTCCCTTGATGAGAAAATGTGTTTTTCATGACATGTAATACACTTTCTTTTTCCATCAAGTATACACATTTTTTTCAACAGATAGAAATATTAAAGTAGGTATTATCTTCAATCAAAGTTATCTATGTTTTTATTTTCTCGTAAAAGTAAAATCTTGAACAACGCTTGTGATATTTGAACCATAACGTATAATGCCTCCCTCTGATTACCATTTGACGAACTGAATATTCCGCTCTGATAGACTTTTTGAAGCCATGCCGTAGTCTGCAATTCAGCGGCAGAGAAAAAAGAAAGAAAATTGCCGCCATTTTTTAAATCATGTCTACTTAGTATTTATTTTTTACTCATGTACAGTTCTTTATTGGAATTTTGATTGATTGGAGTCGGTAACTTTTGTGTAATGATTATTTTTCTCTTTCTTGTTTACAATAGCATTATTTTTTATGAATATTAGTGACCTACCTATTTCTTTTCTTGTATTATCTCTGTCGGTAAGCAAATAAATACAATCAAGAAGAGATAAAAAGCAGATGGTGTTGAATCTATCACGGAATCAATTACATTTATTAAATTAATTAAATGCTCGGTGTAACTGGTCATAATAGATGCAGAATTCAGTCGGAATTCAAAATAAGAACAAAAGGCAACAAAAGATAATCAAATAAATTCAAACCGGATTAAAAATAGCCGCGTTCCAAATACAAAACTCGAAAAAAACACAGCAAGCATCGAATTAATTTCTCTAGCATTGTTTTCGTTTGTCAAACATTAAAACAATAAGTATAGAAGTCACATGCAGAGTTATAGACTAAACTCCATTCGTGGCCTTTGTCCTAACCCTTTGTTAGGGCGAAATCCTTCATTGTTTTCACAGGGCGCGAATTAATCTCAGTTTATTTCTTTGATCGTGATATTTGAAAGGGCCGTAGTTGTCAACTAACCGTGACGTGACGGATATGTAAATGGAACGATTTTTTGTTCTTTATTTGAATGCGCATTGAGTTTAGGTCAACAGAATTGTAGACCGTTTTGTGACGTCACTTTTATTTTTGTTCTAATTGTCGTATGGTGAATTTAGTACTGGTGAAAAAAAAGCGTAGACTAAAGGTATTTTACGAATGCTTGATTTTTTTACAGTGGAAAGGGATAGAAGTCTTGAATGGCGAAATCAGACTATGGTTGGCAGACAGCTGGCATGACCTAACTTAAAATGGGAGCATTGAATATAGTAAGTAGCATGCACGAGCACGTCTATTTTTTTATCATAAACTAGCTTCTGCCCGCGACTTCACCCGCAAGCCTATAACCTTCCTCAAGAATTGGGCTATCCAATACAAAAAGATTTTTTCAAATCCGACTGGTAGTTTCGGAGATTACCCCCTACATACAAACTAACAAACAAACAAGTTTTACCTCTTCACAATATTAATAAAGATAAATACCTACTAATGATGCTTATCAAAGTCCACAACATTTTAATCACGGTAAATAGTTTATTTTTATTTTTATTCGCACATTTTAAGGAGGTACATCACAGTAGATAATGTTTGAACCGAACGTCGTCGGTCTTACCGATTTTTCTCGGAATGGAAACAGATTCTCAGAAAACTTCATAATATTGCTTAGATTAGTCTTTGTTGGAAAATCTTATCTCCACTTCCAAGAATCTGCCATTAATGTTTCTCACAGTTAAGTTAACATATTAATAAATATTATAGACATTTACAAATAGATTATTGTGTAAAGAATCCTTTCAAATCAGTAGGTACAATACGGCCAACGTAACTTGGCGGGTCTGAACATAGGCACAACGAACTTTCGCGCAAGTTCTCTCACTCACACTCGCCTTATGTCACCATTACGTTCCTAAAAAACGTTATTGCGCAACCTTCTGCGCGAAGTTCTCACCCGCCAAGTTACGTTGGCCGTATTGTACTTACTATTTTTCTGTATTTTGACCACACGCACTCAAAGTGAAACTCTCAAACTCAAAGCATTTATTAAAAAAAAAACAATTCCAGGCAATTTTGAATTGTCAAGGACACAGATAACTATATCTGTCTTTATGACTAGTCGACTACACAATCGATACATTCATTCATCATTCCTTTTTATCAAACATTAGTCGATACATTGTAACAGCGAATCAATTTTCACGCCTCCCCTTTAACGCGAAAGCGTCAGGGATTTCGAAATTCAAATTTTCTCACTTTTTTTTTGCAATTTGCAGGTCAATATCAGTTTATATTTTGATCTAAATAAGATATTAGCGGCCGTATTAAACATTTATTTATAGAATTATAATCATAAAAATCATGAATACACCTCTCTAAGTTCATATAATCCTATTGAACGACCATTTCACGAAATCATGACATTTTAGGATTATTCTAACTTAAGGAGTTGTATTGCTGATTCTAATTCTGTAAAGCCATATTTGTTACGGTCGCAAATCATGTTTTAATTAACATACATCCTGACACTGACCTACAAATTGCAAAAAACGTAAGGAAATTTTAATTTCGCGGGCTTTCTTGGAGCATCTCCCTTAATACCTAGGCCAAATATTTTTTTAAATTCAAATAATTAAAAAGTTATGCATCAACGCGAACTTTCGCGGGCATTCTGGTTTTCCACAATGTAAGCACCTAGCTTCTGACGTTTCGTTTTTTTTAAGTGCCCAGGTAGGTACCATCAAAGAAGTTCATATCTAACCAGTTTCAAAACAAAATCCCGTGAACACGATGACCACATGTTACCGGCCCAGTTCTATAGTCGCCGAGCGCTGCAAGCAAGAATAGTCCTTACGGTGGATAGATATGAACTTCTTCGATGGTACGTTTATGTGGAATGAAATATTTTCAATTTTTCATTTTAAGTAGGCACTGGGTCCGCGTGGTAGGTTACAACCCACTCCCTCTCAAAGAGAGGAGGCCTGTGTCCCAGCAGTGGGAACATTATAGGAAAGACAGAAAGAAAAATAAGTTTATTTGTCACAGAAACACGTGCATAAAAGATGATAAACTCGAGTAGAAAATAAGAAAATGAAACAGAATAGATTTAAATACAATAACGAGCACAAAACAGAAATAGTCGGCAGCTGCTGGCACGTCATGACTGTGACGAGAAGGCTTCCACTCAGCATGATGCTGTGCTATGGAGACCCACAGCACAGCGCTGATTTTCAGTGGTCACCCGGTGGTCCTGGTCCTGGTGGTCATAGGCTGATTTTGTATGTATGTATGTATCAAGTAGGCACCTACACATCCTGTCAAAAATCCCTACTCAACAATTCTCCCCACAGTAACATGTATATAACATATAAATCAAAGACATACACAGGAGACGGCCCCGGATATTAATAAGCTGGTTATCCGGCAATCGCCCGGAGTGACGGCGGTACTATACGTGTATGTATGTTAACATGCACGGCAGTGTATGCGTGTGTATGTGTGTGTTACACGCACGGATATTGTGCGGCCTTTGACGCAGCGATATTGACGTGTATTTCATTAGATATAGTTAGATGTTTGATGTCAGTGTGTAGATAGGTACAGTTATGTGTAAAAAGATAAAATTCACTCGTTCTTCCTAAAAAAATAATTCTTTATTCCTCCAAAACGCGATTTTGGGCAAACTAGTTTGGTTTTGGACTAAGAACGAAATTGTTTCTTTTTTGGATTATGTAATAAAATCAAAATGAGGATTTCTTCTAAAGCACTCATACGAATAGTACCGAAAAAAAATGCAATCAATATTTATTGAAGAAAATAGTTTCAATAACTGTATACATATTTTTGCAAGTGACTGTACTTTGTATGTGTTGTGTGGTTGTGCTTGGAACATAGTTTGAGTTGCTTGAATTTGACGTATGTAGGACGTCTCTCCTAATTTAGTTTCTGTGTTCCATACTAACGTTAATGGATACTGAAAATTTGTAGTTCATTGTTTAGTTTGCTCATTTAAACTGTAAGTACCAGGGCAACCGAGCTCTGCTCGGGTAAAATGAATTTTCCCAGAAATTAGACTTCGCTAGATCGATTTTTCGCCCCAGTACGGCTCTAACGATTTCGATGAAAATTGCAATATATGGGTTCAATATTGCAACTTTTATCGAAATCGTTAGAGCCGTTTTCGAGAACGTGATTACAAATATAACGAATATTGCTCATTATATAAAAAAAGGGTATTGAAAAATAAGTTTCTAATATCGGTTGTAAACATAAACTTTTTAAGCCAGGCTGCATGAAGGCACAAACTTTTTTTGAACTATTTTTTTTATTTTTTTTTTATTTATATTTCTAGGTGTACCTACCTGTTTTAAAGAAATAATAACAATAATTGTTGGACTTGTAACATTTACCAAGTACTTAACGTCCAATAGATTTTTAAATTATTTGAATTTGAATTAAACCAACCTTTATACGCGACCGACCCGATAATCTATCGATCCCATATCTCCGAAGACCTTAGAACAAGTCTTCGGATATACAGGGTGTATCAGAAAAGTGTGGGCAAATTTAAGGGTGGTACACACCACCAAACTGAACAACTTTCTACATGGGACCAACATCGTTACCGAGAAAAAATAATCAGCTGTCCCATACATTTGGGTCGAGTAGGTACTTCTTATTTTCATGTGGTTAATGATTAACCTGCCATGCTATTCTGTAAACATCTCACCGTGAAAACTTGGGTGAAGTGAGCTGTCAATAGTGTCAATCCCTGTGGAATGACAGCTCACTCCACGCTCACTTCACCTAAGTTTTCACGGTGAGATGGTTACAGAATAGCATTGCTGGTGTCAGAGGTTTAAAGCCGCCCATGGGACTTGGCTTCACATGCCGTCGGGAAATATCTCTCAGGCATGCCGGTTTCCTCACGATGTTTTCCTTCACCGTTTTTTAAGCGAGTGATAATTACAATACGCACATGAATCCGAAAACTCAAGAGGCGCGTTGGGTTCGAACTCGAGAC
The DNA here is from genome assembly GCA_914767755.1 of Agrochola circellaris. Lineage (NCBI taxonomy): Eukaryota > Metazoa > Arthropoda > Insecta > Lepidoptera > Noctuidae > Agrochola > Agrochola circellaris. The sequence goes on from OU611853.1 coordinate 6,270,234, forward strand.
CTATGACTTGGCAGTCTGACGGTCACACCATTAGGCTTTGACTAGGTACTGAAGTTTACTATATTAAATTGTTCAGTTTGATGGTCTGAACCACACCCTTAAATTTCAATCAATCAATCAAATATCGGAAAACACAAAAAAAAAAAAAAGGTGAAGGAAAAGGAGAGTAAAGGTCCAGGTCAAGGAGGGTAAGGTCAGAATTTGACCACACCTTTCTGATACAGCCAGTACACACAGGAAACTGATAAAACCGTAACAACAGAATCATCAAACATAATAAGCGAGTTCCCATAACAATATCAATTATAATCAAACTCTACCCATATACAACGGAACACAATTACTGCTAAGCTCAACCGGTCTCACCACAAAGGCTCACCTAAACGCCGAATTTTCCCGACACACCCCCCTTTCACCCCCTCGGGGAGGCACCTTACCCCCCCAGGCTCACACGTCTATCCATTTGCCAGCTAGTTCCGAGCTAAATTAATTTCCAAGCTCCTTATGTTACGTGCCTTGCGGCTTTGGGTTGTGTGTGTGAGTTTCTCCTACACTGTGGAGCTACTTTAGGAAGGCTTAAATGAATATATACGATGTGTGTGTGTGCGTGGAGGTATATACGGTATCGTCTTGTTAGGGATCGAATTAGATGTAACAAATTAGTTTGGAGTATGGTTATTCATGTGTGGATTATTGGTATATAGGGAATCATTTACTGAAAGCTTCAGTAATGAACAAATACTGAAATACCCACAGCGCTAAGAGGACATATAGTGACCTCTTTGGTGATGTTCTTCAGAAAGGTCAGGTGCGTAATACTCGTAACCAGCGAGCGTGTATTACCAGATGTATGAACGTGAATGAGGCAAAAGGAGTATCGTAGCATCGTAGTATCGTATTGGAGTTTCTACCTACCCCCCATGGGAAGAAGGCTTGAGTTTATGTATGTATGAACTTAGGTACCCATGGATGTGTTTGCAAACTTACGCATCGAATAAAAGACGACCTTCGAACATTTTTTAAATCGTTGATAAACGCATTCGTTCATTCTTTAGATAATCACCTGTATCATGCAGAGATTGGCCTTTTGGCCTCGCACAGGACTTTCTGCTTTTATTTTAATTTTACTTTGTTTTTATTTTTATTGTTTTTTATTTTTATTTGTTTGAATAAGTGTCTTTTAGTTTAATTTATGATCTCCCGTGCTTGTTTCAATAAATACATTTTATTTCTTTCTTTTTTCTTTCTTTCTTTCTTTCACTCTTTCTTTCTTTCTTTCTTTCTTTCTTTCTTTCTTTCTTTATTTTCCATTGTTTCAAAACTTCACAGAGAATGAGTTGTAAATATAGGCAGCAACTACGTAACAATATCATAACAAAGAACACAAAGATGTATCCCTTGCGTGATTTGCTTAGTCGTCTTCACACAATGGACCCATGTCCTAATTCACCTCAAATACACTTAAAGCAAAAAAAAAATGAAAGAAAAATCTTAACTACAAAAAAAATACTAAGAAATATTTCCAGCCTTTCCCTTCACATAATAAACTACATATTATATAGCTATACTAGCGATCCGCCCAGTCGTAAAATCCAATGTTACAACTTGACAAAACATCGAGATTTATTTATTAGTAAATTTAATATTAACCTTTCAGAATAAATTATGTAAATGATAGACAAAACCGCATCAAAATCGGTTACGAAGTTTAGAAGAACAACGCGGTCACACAAGCGGACACGAAAAGCGACTTTATTTTGTATGGGCTTCGTCCGCGTGATATCTTTATAAATTATAGCCTATGTTACTCAGTGATATGTAACCCCGGGTCCACACTCTCTGGATTGCGCCTCGTGGAGTCCCATGCACGAGCCGCTGCAAGCGGAGGCTACACGAGTGTTACCCATCCACACTCTCATTTTATTCAGATACCCGTCACGCCTCGCGCCCTGCGTCCTTTGACTCCGGTCAAAAAACCGACGCCGAGAGGAGTGCGCATGAGCCGAGCTAAGAGACGACGAAAGGAGGTGAGGGCGCCATCCTCACTATCGCGCTCACTTCAGCTCGTCTTGCCTCCTGGAGAGTGTGGACCCAGGATAATATAGCATACTAGATGAAATAATTTGACCTGATTTGTCCTGTTATTTTTGAGTTTATTAATTACAAACAAAAGACAAATCTTTTCTCTTTATAATAATCATAATATAACATGACGCCCGTATTCCCTGAAGGGCTAGGCAGAGGTATACATATAGTACAAACACATTTCTCCACTTATGTTTAAGTCCCATGTAATAGGGGGCGAGCCTATTGCCATCAACCGAGCACAAATCCAGACTGCCACTGAGAAATTCTAGATGGAAAAACCTAATTACACTTTGCCTGACCTGGGAATCGAACCCAGGACCTCAAGCTTAGCAGTAGCGCAACACCAACGAGACAGTCTGTATATAAAATAAGTGTAGATATATAATATCTGTAGATAGATATAGTTTATCTACATATCTGTAGCTATTTGCTCGCAGAATCTCCAACTCCACACGTTTTCGTATAAGTAAACTGACAGCCGACGATACTGAACGGATATTGCTTCGGCCTACTGCTTACATAACGTGTATGTAAGTAAGGGATTTTGTTGAATATTATATAGGACGTACCTAGATATCTTATATATGAAACCTTTCCCATAGAAAGTCAGCTGTCGGGATATTGAGAAAAATTTTACACGTTAAATGCTGGTCACAACCTTCGTAGTTCGTTTTTTTTTCGTGAAGACATCATTCATCATGACTATATCTTAAATATTTTTGTATCAGCACATGGGTTACGCCTGGCTGTCAAGTCAAAGTGCCGATTTCAGGTAGGTAGGAACTGAAAAAACACCAGCCAGTCGATTGTGTAAAAATATCACCGTGAAACTTAGGTGAAGTGAGCGTGAAGTGAGCTGTCAATAGCGTTAATCCCTAGCATCCTGCCGGTCGATTTCTGATAGTGACAGCTCACTTCACCTAATTTTCACGTTGATATTTTTACAGAATCGACCGGCAGATTCTCCGTCCGGAACAAGATGCGAAACGATTTTATATGCCTTAAGTAACAATATATGGAGTTTGAGAAATGTTTTTTGTTTTTTATGAAATGTATAGCACGATTCGATAATAATTATGACGCTGTAGTGTGGATGAAGATTTATACTTACGTACACAATTTAAAGTTATTTTCATGACAGCAATCCCGAGTAAAACAACTTTATATTGTGTATAATTTTTTCCTGGAAACTGTTTGAATAGCTGTATTATAATCATGTAGCTTTGCACCTCGGTTCTTGAAAGAGTTGACTAAGATTTATTCTGAACTATCTTCTTCAGTAGCTCCACTCACTCAGCAAGGTTTAAAAATAGATTATCCAAGACACGAGGCACAATCTATTCGTATACCAAACTAGATTATCAGTACAAGGGTGAAAACAGGAATATTACAATTCTCACATATAAGCTTTACTGTAAAAAGAAAAATAAATAACATCAAGTATTTGTCATATAGACACCAACAGCGGAGCATGTATGCCATAAACCATATAAAAATCCTGTGTAGAATTCATGACCCAAGCTCTTAAGTCAGTTTTACGACTCGGCTATTCATAATAAAAGATTGAAGACGAGGCACTAAAACAAAGACCGAGCAGCACTATATTTCACTTTCTTTGAATTTGTTTGGCTTTCTACTGAGAGATCTTTTTTTAAAGAACTCCTTGGCTATATTCTCAGGCCGAGACCTAAAACCGTTACTCTTAGCTAAAGCTACGGTTTCCTAGGATAGCGGTTTCGTCATATTATAACAGCCATCATGAAAATCTGTTATTTTCACCAGTATTTGACATTAAGTCAAACCCCGCTGCCCAAAGATTGAAATCGCTTGATTTGCCCTCACCGTACTTAGTTACAAGAAAAAATGTCCATACTGAGAAGAGTGAGCTCACACATTATTAAATAGAATTTCCATGACAATCAAGTGAGTCACTGCGTTCTTGTCAGAGGTGACAAAACGAAACAGAAATGCGAGTTTCTTTTAACGCAGTTGGGCGAATCTACCGATTTAAATCTGCGACCGTAAGTGGAAACCGTAGCATTTCTGTCACTGTCACACACCTGTCAAACTATAAATGCAAGATAGAGACAAGAGTGTAAGTCAAATCACGAGCTAAGTAACGTTTATAGATCAGTCTCGACTTTAAGTTCACGTCATTCTCGACGGCCTGTCAAAGAAACATCAAATGATTCAGATCTGACAAGAAGCAAATTCTTATACCCTTAATATCTAGGTATTTAGCCTGTCGCACGGAACGTACCTATGAAAACTAATCACAACCATCTGAGATCTCTTCAACGAATAATCATTTGTCTTGATCTAGATACGGATCATAAAACACAGCTCTTAGAACCAACAACAAGCCTTATTAGCAGTATTAGGGATTCTGTGAAACTAGTATAACGGTATTAGCTAGGTTCTACGTAATATCCAAAGCATTAATTCGTTCTTTGACAGATAATTTATATATTATCTAGATACCTACTAATATCACACAAGCTTTTCTTGTGATTTCTTGAAAAAATATATACTCTGAAACCCACTGAAGCATTTCGAAAATATTTTCGGCTGCGGACCGACTAACGCCCATTGCAGATAAAAAATAGTGTAGGTAAATATGCATTCTTTACAGTTTTTTTTTCTATAAAACTTTTTATATATCGTCGGTCGGAGTCATTTCTGGAACATCTCTAAAATTTTGTGTTTTGGACTAAGTATGCAGAATGATAAAAAATCAAATGTAAAGAGCATCATTCTGCATACTTAGTCCAAAACACACAATTTTAGAGATGTTCCAGAAATGACTCCGATAGACGATATAAGGATTTAAAATGCGGGAGATTTTGGTAATGAGTGAATCAGTCAATTTGCAGTCTTTCGTAAAAAATACATTGCTTGGGATAGTTAAGAAAAAATAATCAGTGTGAAAATTAGGGACCGCAAATAAACGTATTTTCTTTCTTCTTCTTCTTTCTTCTTTCTTAAAATCTTAGCTAATCCCCCCAGCTGCGTAAGCTACCTAACGAATTCCCATTCATCGAATCTATTTTTAAGATCATATAAAATAGTTTACATACCTAGATCTACCCAGTAAACTGTCCCAACTACCATTTATCACACCTTTACTCCTAGTTGCCTTGCCCCAGATATAACATTCTCATATTTTATGCCCGTGTCCGTTCTGATTTTCGTCCTATATGGGTCGTAAACCGGTTTATATTGCCGACGACAGCGTATGATTTACGAGGGTCATCAAGAAACCATGCAGGTTTTATCATTGTTTTTATATCGTGATGACTGCTCTTAAGGTATTGAAGAATGATAAAATATTCTAGGATTTCTGTGGTTGTGAAAAGGAACAGATTAGTTAAGAGAGTGCATTATCGTTCGTAGATTTTGGAGACTTGCCAATGCTGTAAATTACACATGGTGCAATTTCGGTTCATTCGGAATGACAAAGGTAAGTATAGTGTGTGTAGTTTTGACCACTACTCTCAATCACCTCCAACTGTGTATACGCAGCATTGGCAACTTTCTAAAATCCTACATTTGAATCCTACTTTGATTTTGATTATTTTGACAACACCCACAAAAAGTTAATTCTTTCGTCAACAGGACATTACCAAAATTCTTTTATTTACTTACATGTGAGTGCTCATCAACAAAACTGTGCATTTATCTCAAATAGTGATTAACTAGCTAAGCTCTGACAGATAACTCTTCAATACCAGCCTTCAATTACCTCCATAATCAGCCTATAATGTTCCCACTGCTGGGACACAGGCCTCCTCTCCGTGAGAGGGAGTGGAGCATAATCCACCACGCGGGCCCAGTGAGAATTTCACATGTCTTTGAATTTTTGGTTCTGAGACATGCCGATTTCCTCACGATGTTTTCCATCATCGTTTTGAGAGCAGTGGTGATGAAATAACTTACGCCTCCCTGTGTTCGAACTCACCGACCTACTCTGAGCCACCACTGCTCTCAATGACCTATCCCATACATACACATACCTATACTACGCTTAAAGATAAAAATTACCCCATATATGCTACCATACTTACCTTACCTTCTTCCTAAGAACATTGTGTGACGTCATATTACTAAAATCTCTTCGTTCAGGTGACCTGCGCAGCTTCGTCCTCGAGAGGTGTTTAAGTTGATGAGCATTAGATAGAAGAGCGCTCGCTACACTTATCTAAGGAACTCTTATTAAATCCTCCTTAACTAATCCTTCAGGAGTACTGGCTGCAGAAAAGTTAGAAAGGAGAACAGAAATTAGGTTCGGTTTTTTTTTCCAGTGTGCTTGGTTTTACACAATTGTGATAGGAGTGTTTATGATGTACGTACAGTATAACTATTTTCTTAATGTCCCTCGGCAAACTTCGTGTTTAGTCAGTCGTCGGATTTCTATCAGTTGCGCTTTGCACTCGGTAATTATGGTTTACGGCAACGCGGACGCAGCGGTAGGAGTCAAGTACCGTATACGTACAAGCACCAAGTGCAAAGGGCAACTGATAGGAATCCTACGACTGACGAAACACGAAGTTTGCCGAGGGACATCTACGTGTAAGTTAAAGGTGAGTATCTAATCAGTAGGAATTTTATAACTTTGATTAGTGGAAATATTTTAGCCTCAATTGTAAGTGAGAAATTCTGTGTTTAATTTAATAAAATCTAAGAAAGTTACTAAACATTTCCGTGATCAGTATTTTTTTTAGATTAAACACAGAATTTCTTCATTCTTCCCCTTCCTACATCGGATCCACAAAACAGTTCTGACAACAATGTACCCAGTAACTTTTCTACCCTCCATCACCTTTCAAATTTTGCGCGACAAATTTCGCCTTAATCTATATACGATCCAAACTCCGTTGCTAACCGTACCAGTAATTAGTGGGACCGTGGTATATAGCTGGGCGTACATAATGTAATTATGCACGTTCGTACATACGTACGCCGCTCTAAAATACTCCTGGAACAATTTGGAACTAGAGGCGAAGTTTGAAACCGCAGCAGACGGCCGCCATCTTGGGGTAACCATGACAACTGGCCGCGAATTGTCTGCTCGCTACCTGAAATGTAAATAGCTTCACGGTTTGTTGTTCAGTATTGCTTATGAGAATATTGTGGACGTGGATGACAGTGATAATGAAAATAAAACGATGGACGGACGGCGGACGCAGTCTTTCGTGGGGTTCTGATGGACGCTGCAGCATTGAACAATTTTTATTACATTTTTTTCCTTCCGCTTTTATTTTAGTTGTGGTTTCCAACCTTAATCTGGCATGGCGTGCTTGCCTATCCTATTTATAATTTTATAATAACTCTTCTAAAAATATTATTGAAAAGAAGAAATAATCCCCGATGCTAAACAACAAAATCTGTGTAGATTTTATGGTTAAGCGAATTGATCGTATACTGTATAATGCCGAAAATATTTTTTTTAACCCTACTATTAAAGGCCAGTAACACATGAGCAGGCCTCTTTCCCACCACCCCTAACAAACGTCCCTTGACTTTTATTAATTTCTTTTCTCCACACCATAAAGCCTACTCACAGGAATGCACTTCCTTGTCACAATCCCGTCATAAACCTCTCGTCCCTATTAAAGTAGAACAAGGAGTGCATCGTCCTCATCTCGGGATTCCTCAGCAGTGCTACACAGCAATTCGATGGAGTATTTCAATATAAACGTTGGTCGCCATTAGCAAGCGGGAGTTGCGGCCCAAGATATGAGTGGAGAACTACCCTTGTGGATGTTTGGGAGTGTGGAGAACGACTTTGTTTATTAAAACTTGAAGGTAAGGTTTGAGAGAAAAAATAGTTTTAATCAAGTTTCAAAAATTAGGTACGTAGGTAGCGAGGTTTTTGTCTTGCAGGGACAATAACTACACTGCACATAAGTGCTTTGAGCTAATAACGGATTCATACAAATAAGAACTCAATTCAGCAGGCTAAGAAGTAGCATTTTTCTCTGTGTGAGACCTGTGACTGGTAGCGTGACAGTTCCTGCTTGTTTAACCTTGATACTGGCTTCAAATTTTTGAAACGTATCTCTAAAAATGTTATCCGTTCAATGACGTCTGGAAGGATCACATTGCTATTCAAATTTCAAATAAATAATTGAAAAGCTTATGTACTCAAAAGTAAAAAAAAAATGAATAAGAGAATCACTCTCCACACTATATAACATCAGAGGGCAGACAGACGTAGTTGTAGAGCACTCTTCATTTCGAATGCCTGTCCACGCGCGCCCCGCGCTACCCCCGTGTGTACACGCCCTATCGGGAATGACGAACTCGCCGATATGCTGTACTTTGGAGGAGTCTGCCTTATATTTTAAAGGACAATTTCTGTGTTATTTATCCAGCAAATACTCAGTTCCAATAATTACTTTCTATGAATTATTTGTAGCTTCGTCCTACGAGATTTATAAAAAATGTAGAAAAATTGTCTATATAGATATTTCCTATTCTAAAATGAAATACACAACTGAATGGAAATAATGATGTCAAAAAAGTTGCGTAGTCGGGCCATTGACTATGAAACTTGGGTAAAAGACATCACCGAAGAATGTCATCGATTACTTAGTCGTAGACCGGTACGAATACTACGAGCCATGCTACGACCAACAGGATTTTCGTGTTACGCTCAATTTAGTAAGCGTTAATAATAAATGCTTAGGAAATATTATCGACAAAATATAAGTTCTTCCGATACCAGTTTATTTAAATAAGAAGTAGTAGGTACTTACCTACAGACACGAAATACCACATCCACAACCCATCGGTTCTCAACTCCGTTCCCACATGCCCTTCGCTCCTTGGCAACTGATGAAAGGATGTGTGATGCGTACCTCCATTGTGGTTTGTTTCACAGCAACCAACCTGAGGTACCCAGGTACAGGGGGAAGAAACCACACGGTGGGCACCCTCACCTACCAAGCAATGCCTGCCACGATTTTTAATTTAAAAGTACGTAGAATATTGAAGATTGTTTGAAGTATTCAAAGGTTTGTGCCTATTCTAAGAAATAGAAAACAATATTGAACTAAAGAGTAAGGGAATGTGAACTGTAACAAAGTTTTCTTTGTCCACTGGTTCGTTAAAAGATAAGTTCATACAATGACAAAAAAAATTGGATTAAATCTTTTTTCTTTCTGACTTAAAATAGTTACTTTCAGGATTTTTTTTCAATTCTAAGGTCCTGTTTTTAGCGTTGTAATGCCGAAATCACGACCTGATTGAAGAAAACTTTTGGTAGGTACCTTCTTTTTGGTCTCCTACTGTCCTCCTTTTCATTTCGATAATGATTGCCAGAAATGCTTTAATTTATAATAAATAGGCTACCATGCAACCTCCAAAATTCTTTGCCAAACCACATATAGCCTGCATTAAGTATCCATAAACTTTTCTATTCGAATCACGCGCGTCGACACGTAATTACAACGAATGTCTTTCAAAAAGCAATCACATCTACCGAGAGATCGACTATCCGAGATTGAATTGCGAATCCACGTAATATATCAAAGGTAATCCGTTTAAGTTTAAGGGGCACTATATATCATGCGATGGCGGTACATACCCACCCCGCTGTTTGGTCGCCTAAGCAGGGTGGCCCTGTAACGCATGTTTAGGTGAGTGGTACGAGTAAGGAAAGACCGCGAGAAGGACCAAGTTTTCTTTGTTTGCAGTACTTACTGCAGAAAGAAAACTTGGTCCTTTGGTCCTTGGACCTACTGCCTACTTCAGTTTCGTGATTCGAGATTAGTTATTGCTTTAGATCCTAATGTATCTCAACTAACAAGGACCAAGTTTTCTTTCTGCAGTACTTACTGCAGAAAGAAAACTTGGTCCTTTGGTCCTTGGTCCTACTGCCTACTTCAGTTTCGTGATTCGAGATTAGTTATTGCTTTAGATCCTAATGTATCTCAACTAACAAAAGTAGAAGAAACTTACGAGGACTACCATGGGACTACCTATATTAATAACAGTCACGTTCAGCATCTTGGATTTCAGATTCTGAAACTAGTCTGAAAACAGGCAGCAAACAATGTACCTATGAGCTCTAAACAATGAACTCGTCCAAAAAATTATAACGTACTTTATCTTATAAATGAGCAACTATAAAACATGATCTTGTGTTGATACCTGAGCCAATTAATAGGTAAAATCAATTAGAATACTCAAAAAAATATATGAATTTCTCATAAAAGAATTTCTGCAAAAACAAAATAAATCCTTTGTCCGTTATATTCTCCGCTATCCGTTTATATCCTAACCCTCACTTTATTCGTCAACTAAGCAGGGTGGAGGGTGTTTCAACGGGTGTGTGGGGGGGTAACGTTTTCCTGTATGAAGGCACACGTCGCAAAGGGAAATCCTGTACAGGACAGAACGCTAAAATTGCCCGCTGCGATAGTAGGCAGGTATATCTAGGATTATGACGGGGAGGTTATTTAAAGATGGAGTTATGTTACCTAGCAATATGTTTGAGGGGTTTTTTTCTTCAAATCATAACATTTGACATTAGACAGCGTTTGAAAAACGTATTTTTTGTCCGCCGCCTTAGTTGTCCACGACTCAGTGGGTACTATATGTTATAGATAGGTACCTACTTCGAATTGCATAGGGCAAATCGCAGTCTGATTTTGGTATCTTAGATTTCATCAATTTTCAACCGTCAGGAGAGATCGAGGTTAAGAGCAGGTACATTCAGTATTTTTTTGTTAAACGTTTTCAAAATTCCGCTATTACTGAACGAAAGATTTCGATTGGTCGCTACAAAAAATGGTCCTTGGCCATTCCCATAATCCACACTTGAGGGATAATAAACCGCAGCATTCGCCATTACCATACGGAGGACGCTACTGTCTAACCTCTTAACATAATCCCTGACGCTTTTTAAGACACCCACGTTTAGAGGGGCGGCTTATTTTTGTGCCAAAGCTTAATACTAAGCATGATTGTTTTGAGTTTTGCGTATGAATTTGGATAGCTATACGAGTACGGGAAGACCAAAGAAACGATGGATGGACTGAGTGAAAGATGATATGGCTAGAAAGGGAGTGACTACCGAGATGGCGACTAATAGAGAAGTATGGAAGAAAAAGACGCGTCGACCTCAAATAAACTGGAATAAGGGCAGAGAGAATGATGACGATTATGTAGGTGTTCAGATGGACCCCAAATTGCGTTTTTTTTTCGGCATTTTCGACAGATGGATGGTGGAAGGACCAGACAAGAAGGATCAATTGTATCAAAGGACCACGCTTCATATTCTACTTGTATTCTGTATACGATACTTTATATGCCCAAAATAGGTCTCCCCTCAAAATTGTAAGATGTATTGATTGATAGCAAGCAGTAATGGACGTGTTAATAATTTAAGACACCATGAATACGTAATCCTGTGCGAGCGACGAACGTGGATCGCGGTACATAGATAATTAAGTAAATGGCATCGTAATGTACGTTGTATGTATCAATAATTAAGTACTTTGTGGAACGTATAGGTAATTATCGTGGGTATAGGCGCAAATGCAGGCTACTTCGTAAATCAGGAAATGAAATGAAATGAAATTGTTTATTCTGTAAATAGGATATCGGAATCACTTTTACACGTCATATAAAAAAATATTAAAAATAAGCTAGATGAGGTCGGTGTTTCCTATCTGACTACTCTGAGAAGAAAGGCCGAAACAAACTCAGAGGTCGTAGTCTCTTTTAAAGTCCAGACATAATCTTGGTCAAGTCATATGAGGACCATGTGGATCAGTGTCTGAAATGGTCTTTTGAGGAAAGAACCACACAGATTTGAGTGGACCTGTCCAGTCAGTGCAAGCATTTGTCAGTAATCGTGGAGCTCAACTCAAAACTGAAGGAGCTCAACTCGACGAACAATACCAAAGAAAGGATATTTGTCTAGGCCGCATCAACTACTCAAACTGCCAGACCATCATTAAAACTAAATGAGAAAGAAAAAATAAATGAAAGAGAAAAAATAAAAATCAAATATCCACATAGTCCTCACATTCACAATAATTAAAATAATATAATACTTTACAAAGTAATCGTGTGCAGTTTGAATATAATTTTCAACAATGTCAATATGTATATAAAACTGGTTTATTGTGATGAATAAGCAAAATGTCAAGTTTTATGGTTTTCACAAGGCTTAGCAGAGCGAGCAGCTCAATCCCAAGCTTTTTTATCTTCTAAATAATCTGAAATTTTATAGTACCCTTTTTTACAAAGTTTGGTTTTAATACAGTTTTTAAATCGTTTAATGGGTAAGTTTCTAATGTCAATGGGAAGTTTGTTGTAAAAGCGTATACATTGACCCATGAACGAGTTGCCTACTCTGTGGAGACGTGTGCGATGTACAGCAAGGTTGTGTTTATTCCTGGTATTTAAACTATGAATATCGGACATTTTCTTAAAATTTGATATATTTTTGTGTACATACAATAGGTTTTCAAAAATATATTGTGAGGCTACAGTCAGAATATTTATTTCTCTGAATTTCTCCCGAAGGGAATCTCTTGGACCGAGGTTGTAAATGGCTCGAACAGCCCTTTTCTGTAGAACAAAGATAGTATTAATGTCCGCACAGGTTCCCCAGAGAAGAATCCCATAAGACATAAGACTATGAAAATAACTAAAATAAACAATTCTAGCTGTATCTACGTCAGTTATCTGTCTAATTTTTTTAACAGCATAGGCGGCGGAACTGAGCCTACCTGACAATTTTTCTATGTGTGGGCCCCATTGTAATTTACCGTCAATAGTTATTCCAAGAAAAACTGTTGACTCAACAGGGTCCAACTCTATTCCATTAACTTGAACATTGGTAGTTAGCTGCCTGACATTTGGCGTTGAAAATTTTATGAGTTTAGTCTTTTTTTCGTTCAGGAGAAGATTATTTACATTAAACCAATGCACAACTTTAGAGAGTGCATCGTTCACTTGTTCAAAGTTGACTAACTGACGTTTGATTTTAAAAATGAGGGAAGTGTCATCCGCGAATAATACGATCTTGTGATTATCCCTTATGTGGTAAGGTAAGTCATTTATATAAATTTGAAATAAGAAAGGACCTAGAATTGAACCCTGCGGAACGCCCATGGTGACCGCAGATCCTGCAGATCTCTTGCCATTTACATCGACCCTCTGAATTCTATTATTCAGATAAGAAGTCAGAAGGTCAAGAGCCTTGTCCCTCATACCATAGTGGTACAGTTTCCTGATGAGAGTATCATGATGTACGCAATCGAAGGCTTTGGACAAGTCGCAGAAAATGCCAAGAGCATCTTGCGACTCCTCCCAGGCCTCGAATATGCTTTTCAGTAATTCCACGCCCGCGTCTGTAGTTGAACGACCCTTAGTAAAACCAAACTGTTTCAGATGGAGTAAATTATGTACATTGAAATGTCCTAACATTTGTTTTAAAATTAATTTTTCAAAGATTTTGCTCAATGTAGGTAATATCGAAATAGGCCGAAAATTTGTGGGATCAGTTGTGCTGCCAGATTTGAACAGTGGAATCACTTTGCTAAGTTTCATCAAATCAGGAAATACACCAGATGCAATACAAGAGTTAAAAACTATTGCTAAAAAGGGTGAAATAACATCAATTATTGAAGACATGGTATGTACTGATAACCCCCAAAGGTCAGCAGTTTTTTTTACATCAAGCTTTTTAAAAGATTCTATAATGTCTTTAGCATTAATAATTGTGAATTCAAAAAGTTTGTGACATTCTGGTACACATTCTTTAAGTATTGAGTAAGCAGAAGTGGAGGACGACATTGACAGAGTTTTGGTTGTTAAAATGGGAACATTAGTGAAAAAATTTTCAAACTCAGTTGCCACCTCCATGTCTGCCTTAATATCTACATTATTGATTTTTAGATGGAAGTCACGATTCCGAACTGTCGTTCTTCCCGTTTCTGAATTAATAATATTCCAAGTTGTTTTAATTTTATTTCCAGAAGATTTTATTTTATTTTTAATGTGTATGGCTTTTGCTGAGGAACAGGCTCTTTTAAAAGTTTTAGAATATTTCTTAACAAATTCTTTAAAAGTTTCATCATGGTTATATGTTTTTTCATGATACAACTCAAATAACCTCTGCCTACTTTTGTAAATACCTGGTGTTGCCCAATCACTAAATATAACGCGGTCAGAAACAGGTAATGTTTTTGAGGTAAAAACCTTCCTAAACTCACAATTGATGAGGTTAAATAATAAAGCATATGCTTGATCCGGATCGTTATGATAAGGCAAACCCGGTAGCTTTTCCATTAAATTATTTTTAAATTGAGGTAAGACAAAGAAAGGAAGAAGACGAAAAAACATAACCTTTCCTTGGCAGTCGGGTAAAAAGTTTTCTATAGGCAAACACCGTCTTGACATCGCAAGCCAGTATTCATCTTGCTCTTTAGGTATGTTATTTGCCATTGATTGGAGTTAGGTATATTAAGGGACTAAAACTGTCGAAAGAACCATACTATGTTATAGCTCAAATGCTACAGAAAAAAAACCTTTGATATGCAGAATGATCCTAAAATAATACCCATTTAAATTCAATTCAATTCTGTAAACATCTCACCGTGAAAACTTGAGTGAAGTGAGCTGTCAATAGTGTCAATCCCTGTGGAATGACAGCTCACTCCACGCTCACTTCACCTAAGTTTTACAGAATAGCACTGCAGATCATGAGAAAGAAGGTACAGGTCAATATTATTAACGTTCGACACATCAACGTCAAACACCATAACATCTTTTGTCATATCGCTTATGGGAAAAAATTACCGAGAACCAAACTGTACCCCATCGACTTTTTCACTATAGAACTCATTTAAATCTCTCGATGCACCCCTACTTTGCCTGCGATGCACCTTGTTGCAAATTAAGGATTCAACCCTTATAAAAAAATGTGACCCCAAAGCATCGTGGGTAAAAAAGTTCTATCTTTTTTTTTATTACACTTTATTGAAATGAGACACCGGGTACGCATATAAAATTGGTCTTTTTGTGTGCCGCGAAAGGGTTAGACACGTCGGTAGTGCATAGATTTTTTTTTTTAATGTGACGTACAAAGAATTTACCGTGCGTATGCGGTTCGTGACGGTTCGTTATATCGGTGTTAAAGTTGAATTTGCGTTTTCGAACTGTCGGTTTTTTGTCCCATCGATTTTTTTTTTTTGGATGAAGTTAAACGTAAATACTGTAATGACTTGAAATAACAAACACCAATAAAGACAAATACTGAACCTAACCTAACCACTAGAATTGATTTAGAAATAAAGTACATAAAATTGCATTAAAGAAATTAAACATGCTCGGTTTATAACTTAAATAATTTCGCCTAAAAATGGCCACCTACGTCCTACTGGTAATTCTACAAATATTTTATGATCTATTTACATTCACAAAGCATAAAGAAACAATAATAAACCTCTAATAAATCTCAAACCGTCTTTATTAGAAAGTGTACCACTAACCCTTTCAAAACTACAATACGGTCTATTGTACCAAACACAAAAACTATCAGACAAAAAGCTCTAAGAGATATCATCAACAATTTCACACTTGGCACGCATGCGTCACATATTTTCAATTTGACAGAAGAGTGCTTTATTTAGTACGATAAGTATCGCTCCTGATTCCATCTGATGTCATTATGTTCAAGTATGCTGGTCTCATTGACTTTTTACGTGATTTTATAATTAAGATAAAATAGAGCGAGTTAAAATTATTGTGCTGTTGTGCTTACGAATAAAAAATGATTGGTATATTAATAATCTATTATTTAACCTTGAAATATGCTAGGTAATATTTTCTTTCAAGGCTTATTACCAAAGTTTCATTAGTTGTTACGTTTTCAAAACTCCAAAAATTATATGGATAACTATATACAATTTTTTAGTTTGGGTACCCATTATTTCAAATGCTCGACCAATTTTTTTTATTTTAATTCAAAAATCTGTCCTGCAAACCAAACACGAAAACACATAAATTTATAAGCCGTCAACGGCGACATGTTTTCCAAAACTTGGCCGCCGCGTCACTCCCCTGGCATTCAGGCATACGCTCCTATTTACCAATAACCCTTACTGACCCTTAACCCTTCTACCTAAATATGACCTCTCGGCCTAGCCCCAGGTCATTGTGTAGCGAATTAATCGGCTAGTATGCCCATTGTATGGACACTGCCCACCCGTTATTCGTTCGTCGGTCATTGTGTTTATATTAAAAGTTTTTAAGTGTCCCCTCGCAGTTTAGGGTTTGCGAAACTGGTTTGCGAATTTTTTTCGTGTGCAGCGGTCAAAACTGGTTTTGTTTTGAATTGGATGCTATCAGCTTATCTATTTTTGATATTCAGCAAATAATGCATCGTGCAGTTTTTTAATCTCATACAAGGTGTTGTCAAAAAATATTGCAGTATTTCTAGGAACAAATAAAAATTATTTTGAGAATTTATAGAACAGGTACCTACCTAAATAAGTACCTACTTAGCTTAGACGACAGAAAGCTGATCATGATTCAGATGATCACTAGCTTTTTGTTTTCCAAGATACTTAGATGGTAAAATAGTACTTACCTACAACAAAAAGGTAAGATTTAGGTACAGAGCTTTATGGGTATTAAATTAAAGAACTACTAAAATCTAAGTTTACAAGTTTATAACAAATTATTTTTGTCCTAGAAAAGAAATCTCCACACTCTACAATCCCAACCGGTGAGCACGCACGCACGTTGCAAAAACCCGACAGCAACAACGAACTTCAACTATTTTGCATACAGAGCACACCCCTTTCTAATAGTTAACAATTTATTGTTATTATTTATGCACCGGAAATGTTCCCCTCGCGTGTAACTAGCGGTTCTACAGATGTGCATCTTGGATGAGCTGTGGGACGACCGACGAACTTATTCAAGCCAAGATCCTACTAATATTTTAAGATGTTAGCACTGGCTGTAATTTGGGAAGAAGAAACTTTTTATGTTGTTTTGCCTCAATTTTGTATATTTTGAAATTACCGAAAAAGGAATAATACCTAACAAAAAAAATGGGTTTGAAAACCGAATTCGGAATTTACCTTACCTTCACAATGTGTCAACATTTACAGGAGAAAATGTAAAGTGAATACTCAAAGCTATAGGTAAATATTAAAAGTTCAATTTGCTCCTTAAGAAACCTTACTTTAAGTTTTTTTGTGCATAAAACCATAATTATATTCAATACCTATGCCATAAATACCTAGACAAAGAAATAATCGCAATAGGCAATGGGCCTACCTACCTGAAAACCAAATAAAATATAGGTATACAGGTGATTTTTAATGAAACTAAAGCTAAAAAGTTAAGTACGGTATATAAACCGTATCAAATCGGAAGTATATAAAACCGATACATAAAATTCTAATAATATCTACTATTCAATAAAAACTGTCAGTCAAATTGCATAAAAAGGATCAACGCGAAAGGTGTGCTTCGTTTATGCAAATTTCTTTCCTAATCGTCATTCTGCCAACAGATTTTAGACTTTATTTTTAAGTGAACAAAGTTGGTTGTTACTTTTCAGAGTACTGCAATAAAAAGACGAAGTTATGCAATTTCATTTGAAAGCTTGTTTCACGATAATACAGTTCAAATTCGCAAAGAAATCAAATGCATTTACGACTTACCGTATCAGGTTCGTTCCTAATTTGCATGAGGTATTGTGTTGCAAGCTTTATTTTGTAAATGGCCACAAAAGATTTTTTTAATAAACAACACTGCGAATGCATGCAAAGTTAAAAGTAGAACATCTGCTGTGTGGGGTTGAAAAGACCGCTTGCGCAGAAATTTGAATATCGATAGAATTAGCGTTGCATTCTACCTGCGTGGATTGAATAAATAAATATTATTAAATGTATCACGGATTTGTTATTTAAAATAGCAACTTGAAATGTAAAATTAAATTAAAAGTGTAGAATTTAACTATTATTATTACTTAAAAAGTCCAGAGTTTGCCACTTTGGCCAGACTTTACATGAAATTATTAAGATTTAGGCAATAAATGACATTTAGTTATGAAAATTAAATGTTAATAGGCATTAGCTTAGTCAATTCAACTACTACATTGGTTCTAGTTTGAACACCAACCAAGGTTTCAACTAGGTAGGTTACCAGCACAGCATTTATCACAAATGGCAACTTTGTAGGGAAACATGACCCAAGTTAAAAGCTCACTAATGGACTCTACCTACACAGAACAAATCCTGTCTAGTCGAATCTGAGCCATTGCATTTACAGCCATTACAGTTTTTAGTTAGGTACCTACTTGGGATAGGTTCATATTTGGGAATTTTTTCAAGAAAATTCTGCTGGTGCTTTCTGTAGCTTTCACACATCAGCTCATCGTTTCTTAAAAGTTGGATCGTAAAAGTAATGGTCTGTCATAACTTGGAACATCTCTCGGTTCTCGATATCTTGTGATAATTTTACATGTTCGAAGTACGTACCTGTAGAACAGGCCCCTTGGCTTGCCTGTTAAATTAATATCAAAATAAGACAAAAAAAAAAGGTCAAGTTTTCAAAATAAATAAGTAGTTAAGTGTACCTTAGGTATTTATTTCTAGGTGCAGTAGCAAATGAGCCAAAGTTTTTTTTCTTTATATCCTAATTAACAAGCAAAAATTTATATTAGAATCCTCTCTTATCTATTGACATAGGCATTATTATTGAATGTAACATTTTTTTTTTTTTATAGGATGAGAACCCAATAATGTCCACGTGCGGACATCGCAGAAACCCGATTTTATAAATTCTTTGATAAACTTCGCGAGCTCAAAAACAGCTGACAAACTGCATTCTGCACTAATTCCCTGACAACCATAGAAATACTTTTTACAAAACTAACACCTTTTCAAAACCATGCACTAGAAACTAGTTCAAACTCCATAGAAAATCATTATGTTTGGCAAATCTGCGCAAAATTCCATCACAATAGAAAACGCGAACCAAAAACCAGAATTTCAAGTTCATTTACTTTTTAAAACCAGTTTGACCGCGATCCACGCGCCTTTTTTAATTCGCAATATTTTTTTAACTGGCAACCTTGGTGCGTGTTTATTGTCCCGTGCCATATTGTCTGGAATGACCTGCACTGTTAACGAATTATTGAATTAGTTAATAATTACATGCGTTTGTCGTAAATTTCGCTGTAAATAGGTGGAAGACATAATTCATGTTTCAGTATTGTTGGTGGCCGCAACACTAGTGATGGGCTTTGTTACTATTTTATATATTATATATATATATTCCTATTACTACTCGGCCAACACCGCTCTACCGGCCCCCCTAACAGGCGGTTTAGGTACTTGTGTAAATTATTTCATCACCACTGCTCTCAAAATGCTGAAGGAAAACATCGTGAGGAAACCGACGTTTTAGAGCAAACATTTCGATGACATGTGACATCTACCAACGCGCACTGGGCCCGCGTGGTGGATTACGGCTCACTCCTGCTCAAGGAGGCCTGTCTCAGCAGTGGAAACATTATAGGCTGATTATACTTATATTCCTATTACAATAGGTAGGTATGTATAGTAAAGGAACCTATACGCTGTCTAATCCCTACAGTGTACCTATATTGTAGAGCATCTTATATGAAAATCCTCCTAAGTATGTACCTAGTCCACATGAATAATTAGAATAAGAACAATTAACTTTAGTGTTTCATCTGTTTTAGGCATCTTACTTCGGTTTTGATTTATTAAGATTTGTGTTTCGTTACTAACTACTTGAAACAAGAAAAATTAATTATTTTGTTTTGGACCCAATAAGGTAAGGGTTAGGCAAAACGGTTATTTAAAAAAAAAACGGTTTTAATTTAATAGCTAGGATACATGGTAGGTACCTACCTGCCTAATGTGGCTGTGTAAAATGGCTACCAACATTTATTATTAAAACGACAATGTTATAATAAAATAAAAAAACTTGAAGCTGTCCTACAAAACATAAAGTTCTAATAGCTCCCAAACCTCTAATATTCCAAGTCGTACGGGTCGTACCTACCATAGACGATAAAATTCAAAAAGTATTACCCTAGTCTACGGCCTTAGCTTATCTTAGTGGCTTACGGCCTAATACTCATTCGCGAAACTTGAAAATGGAATGCCTATTGCCCAATTTGGCGCCAAAACGGTGCGTCGCGTGCAAGAACGCGCGCCGCCTCACACACGGTTGCCCCGCCCCCCATACGCTGGCCAATCGCACGGGGCGAACACCCTCACGGGCCGCGCAACACGCATATTGATCTGCGGACACCGCTCGAACCGTTTACATTTCGACATATCACATGCTAAACACCGACAAACAATAACATATGGTCAGATGCCACGCGATATTTAACTCTATTCTTAGGAGCTAAGGTCTAAAATCAGACACAAAAATCGATGTCACATACGTCCTTTCACGTTTTCAGAGGGGTGTAATTTATAATGTGAGAGGACTTCAAGCGATAGTGGACCTTGTTCCTCAGAATATAAGGTAACTAAGCTGAACAAACCAATTTAAGATTAATGAGACCTAGAAGTAAACTAAAAAAGTGGCCAATATTATATGCAAATACGTCCAAAAATATTCAAACCTTGCTGAAATTCGCTAATTAATTCACTTGACTAATAAAATGATAACACATTGTGTTTAGTCCTAGAAAATATTAGTCTGGAAAAGTCTTATCGATAATAGTTTTTAAACATCAAAATATTATAAAAAGTACTGATTTTAAATTACAGTCTTGTTATTCTTGGAATCCTGAATTTCTGAATAACTTGCTTAGCGCTAACACTGCCATCTACCGCCAGATGCTCTAATGATTGAGGCCACAAGGCAATTCATTTAGTTTTTGCTATTGCACAACAGATGTCACTGCTCGCAAAATTAACCTACGCTAGTAGCGACATCTAGTATCACATTAAAACAATCATATGAGATTCCGTGAACTTCTTACAAGACTGCCCAAAAAGGAGTGTAATGTTTTAAACAATAGCAGATGATTTTTTTGCATAACCAATTTTAAAACAACATCCTGCTTCTATCGACATAATTGTATATTTATTACTACATAAATAAAATAAACATTAGTTTTACCAATATTTTAGTCTCATTCTTAATTCATTCAAAAATTTTGATGACATTATTTTTCAACCACAAATTAGCTTTGAGAATGGCTTTAAGCCGATAAAGTGTTATTCCAAGCAATCGTCCTGAATCGTTTGAAACAATAAGATAAGTATATTACGTATTTTAAATTATACATTCACGTAACAAAATAAAGCTCTTATAATTTCAGTTCCTTTAACTATCATACTATTATAATTAATATACAAGTTACATTAGCACATTTTAGATTTAGACATTAACACTATGTTAGAAATGCTTAGAAAATGTTAAATATTACAAAAACTACCCAGTCCCCCCTCATAGATAAAAATTAAACATTTCTGAGTAAATTACTAAGTATAAATTCTATGAATAAGTATTTGAACCTAGTAATTTTATGACAAAAATAAAATTGAATAATACAATGTTTATTAATTAGGTCACTGTTAGATAAAATACTGATCATTGTAATCAGAATTAATAGACTAGTCACACAAGAGATTGTAAGGGAATTAATTATATTTTTATATTATCGCCTTTACACTTCCGCTGGTTTTTCTAAGTCCTTCATAGGTTCGTTTAGAACTAAGGGTATGTCTCCACCAGCGTTCTTCGGTACCCACCCTGCGGAATCCTCTTCCAGTTTCCGCTTTTCTTCTTTCACTCGTTCATATTCGTCAATTTCTATTTGGTACTTGGGTGTGGTTATGCCAAAGAAACCTGCAAGTGACTCCCCAGCGTAATCAACTGCATTCAACATTTTGTTGCCGGATTTCCATGCGTAGTGGGAGAACCAAGGGCCCCATGGTAGAGTTTTCTGTAAACATTAAAACATAAAAATCAGATTAATAGAAATTTATACATACTTACTGCGTAGTTATTTAAGTTATGCATATTTCCTTCAAGCAGTTGAGTGCCTATTGTACTTTCCAATATTGTTGTTTGTGTTTTCTTTGTTTAGTTTCTCCATTGGTACACAATAAAGAAAACTCGATTTCTATCACTGTTATTGATGTACTTGTAAACCTATTTGACCTATTTCAATGTAAATTATAAATGAATGATTGGAAACCAATAAAATTCAAGGTAATAAACATTATCGTCATCATCTACAATCGAAATGTTAACAGGTTTCTCTTTCCTTTGCGATTTTTATTATGTACTAGCTTACGCCCGCGGCTTCGGCCGCGCAGAGGTCGGAAATTATCCCATGGGAATGTACAACCGGGATAAGAAGTATTATATGTCCTAACCCAGGCCATGGTCTATCTATATGCCAAATTTTATCCAAATCCGCCGCGTGATTGAGTAACAAACATCCAAACACAAACATACAAACTTTCACATTTATTAGGATTTCATTTTAATTATTGCACATTAATGCTACAACTTAGCCAATGAATAAACAGATATCCAAACTATTATTCAAGAACAGGACTAATATATTTATAGTTAAACAAGTAACTACGGAAACCACGAAAGATTTCTCCGATTATCGACATAATCATAACACCTAATTAGTAAGGCTCCGAAAATAATTTAAGCGTAATAAAGAAGACTTATCGTCATGGATATTAATAGAAACGAATTCCACCAAGGTCTCACCTTAGCTGAAGGTAGTAAAACAAAGAATGCATCGCTTACTCACCGGATCCACGTTTGTCGTTTCTAGAGGTTCTGTAGCCAATTCGGCAGCTTCCTGCTCCTCTATTTCTTCGTCAACTCCATCGCAAAAATGCAGGACTCTTCCTGGCTTGTTAACAGTTACTAGAGTTTCAGTGTTATTCTCCATTTTAAAATAAATAAATATTTATTTACAGTGAAATCGACACTGTTTATTTCTAAACAAATGACATAAAAATGACGTCTCCTCACGAATTGGAAATGACGGGCAAATGCAAAGTTGCCATTTTAGTAATGAAAATTGTAGAACAGCGACAAAAATATAATCTTGTTTGATATAATTGTTTTTGGAGAGATCCCAATAGCGTTATTATTGATACGGCAATTGCCGTATTATGCGGCAATCCACGACTTTTTTTCAGAAAATACGGCATATTGCAGGCCTCTCATTGCCGTATCACAAAATACGTCAATTGACTACAGGTGAAACGAAACGTTTTTTCACTACATACAATGAAAATAAAACTCAAATATCTGTCACCTGAAGAGGCTGTGCGCCACACTATTTTTTTGTCAATGTTGCCACTAACCCAGAAACTACCGCGAATTGTCAAAACTGAAAAAGACCTTACAAAAATCGATGACAACTAATTCAAAATCAAGTATACTGTACCAAGTTTAAGGTGACAAAATGAGAAGCAAGGACAAGTACACCTTAGATAAACATGAATCTAAAGTAATAGAAATGATACGAAACCTTTATGGAGAAGAAACAAATGAAGAATAGACATTTTTTTTAATAAATACGGCAGTTTGATTTTTTTTCCCTAAAATACGGCAAACCAGACAGTGACATACGGCAGCTCAGATTTTTACGATAACAACACTGGATCCCAAATAAATGAAATAAATAGTCTTTCGATTTTATGTTTAACTAGCACTCCACCCGTGACTTCGTTTGTGTGGATTTCGTATTATTCCCTACACATTTCTACACCCTAAGTTGGTGGAGTCTCATTACGTCATTATCATTACAGAAATGTATGGGAAAAGATGGTCTGATGGTCCAATAGAGCTTCTTGATCCTTATTATACTGGCCAAAAAAAAAAAAGGCCATTCAGGCCAGTTCAGGATGGTATGTCAGTCAGGCCATCAGCTACAGAGCACTTTATAAAGCTGGAAACAAATTATAGGGCGCGTCAGTAAGCTGCGGCATTTTTTTTTTTTTTTTTGATCTAGCGCATCTCGCAGGTGACCACTAGGGTCGTAGCTGCTTAACCGGGCTTTCCTGTGGCTGCCTTAAGCTTCTACACTCAAAGCCTCCAGCCAGGGGCAATAAAACTATTCTAAATTAAAGCTAGGCGAGCGCTCGCTAAGGGCACCCCTTATGGGGTACAAACCTCGGCTTAGGGCGTCGCTGAGGAGAGGACTGCAAGATGAGACAGGCTGGATCAGTGATTAATATATCACTGATCCAGCCAGCTTATTAATAGGGTAGTTTAAAGCTACTGGTTCAGCATCAACGCGGGCTGGCGCATTGTTGTCGAGCAAGGGTCGGGGGGAGTATCATTTACTCGTGAGGGTCGCGGTCGCGATCGCGGAGGACCTAGGCGGCGAGTATGACGGGTGTCGCTTGTTTTTGTACACTGTGCTTGTGGCCCTATTGCTTTCCTAAAGGAGGGTAATGGGGTCATCAGGGTCGGAGAGAAAGCCGCGACTGACAGTCGCGGCTTATTTATAGCTGGATAGTACTATTTAGCACTACACTGTGCAAACTATCGATCGTAATTCGTAAGTCGCGGACGTGTCCTTGGCCCGTCCTTGAGCGTTCGGACGTCTGATAGAAATTTGGCCGGCTGGAGCTGGGAACAACGGCACACTAATCGGTCGCGAGCATTTTATAGTGTTCTGTGATCGCGAGTGTCGCGACCACAGAATATAATATATTCGTACGAGGTCGCGAACTCGCGACTGTCAGCCGCGGCTTACGGATGCGTCCGTTAATTTGTTCCCTGCATAAGAGCGTTTATTCTGAAAGTGGGCAACGTCGCAAATAGATGTCAAATATTTCGCTGTTTTGCCTAATTTGATAATATTACTGTATTGCAATAAGAAATGTGGCTAACTAGCGAACTATAATATTAATAATGACTTGCAGACATTGAATTTGATGTTGTAACCGTTTTAGGTGTAAAACGCATTTGAAAAGTTTCCAATTACTTTTTTACATCTAAAACTAAATATTCGGTGTTACGATATTTAATTATTGCATTTCATAATCAATATAATAATAATTATGAATATGTACAAGTTTATAAGAAAGGGGTGGGGGAGAACAATCATATGGCATCAAAAAATTCGTCCGCATCGCTGTCAACAGGAAAAGTGCCCAAAAGGCTGGCAGCATTGCCACGTTGTATGGCAATGCTGACTCTCTGGCTTTTAAATAATATTGCCAAATTAATCTTGACAATTCAAAAGTGCCTGTAATTGGTTTATGTGAAATAAATGCTTTGAGTTTGAGTTTGAATCAAAACAGGTAAATATTTGACAGCTATTTGCGACGTTGCCAACTTGATAAACGCTCTATAATGCCGTCAGTCAGCTGTCAAATCAAAATAACAAAAACAAGCAGATAGGAACGCCTTTGCGGTCTTTGGTCTGTTTTTTGTCCGTCGTGTCGGTAGAGAAAATGACCCTGTTTGTTTAAATAACAGAAAACTAAAATGTTCTTTTCTAATGAAAAACTAACTAAACTAAGAAGGAATAAGTAATAACAAACATCTGAAAAAATAATTTTTTATCATGGAAGGATTTTGCAGAGGTTGTCTAATAAAATACGACGAACCTATGGAGCTGCTCCAATATACTGAGAAAAACAGAAGACTGTTTGTTTATTCCACAGGTTTACAGGTAAGCTTTGTCGTTTAAAAATACAGGCTTGTTTGTATAATATTGGCTTCATCCCTTGTCAGTTTTACTGTAGGTACCTGTCTTACCTTCAGTGGCTGGGTAACTGGTTGCTGCTCTTGGCGTCGCGGGTTCGATTCCGGTATCCGACCAAATATTTGGATTGCCGACGGGATCTGATATGTTACAACATGTTCAACATAAAAAAAATATGTGACTGCCTTTTTGTACCTACATGTAAAGATATAGGTATTTGGTCCTGAAGAACCAAAGCTCTAACTTCTCCATATCTTACGCCATTATAAAATTTGCGGTTCTCAAACTCCAGAAATAAGTTCTCCACAATCAAGACAAATCAATTCAAGCTAGCTTGTGCCACGTGCACAAACAAAGAAATGTTACTACTAATTAAAACATAGCCGTATTACAAAACAAGGTTTTTCTTTAGACCACCAAGCCCGTTTTGAAATTCGAAGTTTATTCTGACAAATTAAAAAAATACTAAATTGGTTTTAAACCCAAGTCTAAATTGCAAATTTTGTATCTAAGAACTTTAATGCAGTTAGAATAGGATTCAGAATACAATAACAGACTTGTGGGTTTGGGCTTAGACTAAGGTTCAAACTTGCTTTTGTAATGAGACGATATGAGACAAAACTTTTATATCTTTCAGGTGAAAAGAAATGACTCCTTCACATTCCAGCTATGTAAGGATTGTTTCCTGAACATGAAGCAAGCTTGTAAGTTCAAGAAGAATTGTCGCACTTCAGAAAAACGGTTTAGGAACTATGTAGCTTTAAAAGATGTAGGGGATCCGGTGGATTTCTGCACATTCCTCAAGAATAGTGATGAAACTTTAACATTCCGGTAACTATGACCAATTAGGTTATGATGATAATTTAAACCATTTTGTTAATGAAAAGAAAATCTGGAAAGTTTGTGTTTCACTTGGCAGTTATTTTGTCTCCAAATTATTTTGTTTACTTAAAAATAACAGTATTCTTCAAATAACAAATCATTTGATTATTTCCAGTCTTCCAATGACAAGTGGGAATAGTACACCAGCAACACAAAAATGTAGAGATGATGACAATGGTAATGTATTCATTAAATTGTAAAAAGTATATTTAATAAATCAAATACCAACAGGATTATTCTTCTACATAATCTATAGAAAAGGGAGGATCTCTCGACCAGACAGGCGTCGTGTCTGGCGGGCAACTGCCCAATGGTTGAAGTCGAGAGCATGTATATATGTCGATCGCGCAGTAAACTCTAATTGCGCGGTTCAGGATTTGTGTGACATCAGGATGTTGTGTGACGTTAGGTCTTTGATGCGTAGTTTGCATGTGGCAGTGTCGATCCGGCCACACCTTAATCAATTGCATAAGCAATTTTTTGACCCCCTATAATAAATTCAACGCTATTAAACTCAAATGTTACCGCTGTAACCTTTTTAAAGCATCATCTATACCTACATACAAATATATAAAATTGAAGTGTCTGTTTGTAATGTAGAAACATATTTTACTTTCGTATGCTTTTACTAAATGCATATGAAAGTATATACGGTACTTATAACTGAAACCGCTGCATCGATTTGGACGGGACTTTCTTTGGCAGATAGACTGGCTGGATTGGCTGGTGTTATAAGGAGTAACTTAAGCTACTTTATTTAGAAAAAGAATTAGCGTCCACGCGGGCGAAGCCGCGAGCAGCAGCTAGTGAAAAATAATTTCATCCCTAATTACAGATAGTGTCACATGTCATCCATGAAGACACGCCCCCACTCTTCTTCCTAATTGATTACAGTACAAGTGTGCAACATACTGCTAGTGTTTTAGTTTTGTCGTTTTTTCTAATTATCCACTCATAGGTGTATGTAGTTGCTACTTGGTTCCTATAACACAGAAACATTGGCCCTAATACAAGGCGCTTAACATTTTCAGAATCAACATGCACAAGTATCCGTAACTTCATGACGGACATCCTCCAAGGTGAAGAAATGCCTGATACAGAAGCACGCATCATTAAAGAGGTTATAGAAGAAGAGGCTGACTTACTGGATGACTCACTTGATTCCCATTGGCTGCAGGATGATATGTCTATTGATACGGACTTCAGATTGGATTTTAGGTAAGTCTTTTAGGACTTTAAAAACAATAAAATGTTAAAGAAGAAATAATACCAGGCAAATGCTTGCAATGCCCAGTCTTCTCCTTCTTCGTGTCGCGAGCGCGACAGTATTTCAAATTTTGTTGGCACAAAACTACACTACTTCTACAGCGTTGCGTCTTCGGTGGCAGCATTGGCAACACTGAGGTCACTTTGACTGCATGTTTTGAGCCACAGATGGCAGTATAGGAGTTGAAGCAGTAGGTAGTAGATTGGAGGTGCCCAGTAACAGATTCGTAAACTGCATGATTTATATGGGGTTATTGAGTAGCGAGCAATGTGCCCTCCCCACTTTGCAGTGAGTAAATAACTTAAGTGGCCTTAAGTTTGGCAATTTTTCGGGCTATCTCGGTTACCTTGGTTCTCCTACGGATCTCTTCAGATGGCCGATATGGCCGAAAGGTTTTGGAGTGGCGATCGCGTACCGAAGACGTGGCGTTGGAAGGCCACCCATAAGGTGGCCGATGACCTGGTGAAGGCCGCAGGAATCTGCTGGATGCGAGAAGCACAAAACCGGTCGAAGTGGCGATGCTTGGGGTAGGCCTATGTCCAGCAGTGGACGTCTATCGGCTGAACTGATGATGATGATTGCGTAGCTCAATCACTATCCCATAAACTCACTACCCCCAATAAGCTCACTATCCCATGCCATTCGTTTTGAGAAATTAGGCAATATTCACAAATTTTTGAATCTTAAGAGGCAATGGTTTTTGAAATTCCTTCGAAAGCGAATCAAGACACTTCAAAAACGCACTTTTAATTGGGATGCTGATCTGATGGTTCTGATTTTTATCGAAACTTATAGGGATTGAATTTGATATTAAGTATAAAAAAATATTAGATATTAGAATAGACTGTTCTGTACATTAAAATTCTTTAATTCGAGCGAAGAGTCATATATATGTATATACAACCTTAGTTTTTGTTCACAAAAAATAAGGTTGTATATATAGGGTTAATGACAATGTCCTTAAACCTAAGTGTTAGTAAACAACACGATACAATCGATACATTAAGGTACAGATTTTACGTAAGTATGCTAATATTCATGTGTTACTTGTGATTTTACTTAATGTTAACTTCTCCAGTTTCAGCGCATTCTCGACGCCACGCACTATCAATAATGATCACTGTTATACGCCTAAGCAAAAAGGGGAGCAAATAACCTTTGACACTATAAACACAGAGAAACAAACAAAAATCCTTAATGACTTCACAAATGCTTTCAAAACGAATATTGAAGAACTTAGTATTTTTGTTGAGGATGTTAGCGGTATTGAGAAAACAGAAAGTTTTGAGAATTTAAAAGAATTATGTCCATTTGATGTAGATGAAATTGATGGTATGGGAAAATCAGAAATCGATACTCTTAAAAATAAACAAAATCTCAAAGATTTAGTAACTAATCTTGAAATAGACGAAATCGATGGTATGGAAACATCCGATATTAAAAATGCCGAAAGTAATCAAGATTTAAAAGAGTTATGTGATTTTGGTTTAGAAGAAATCAATAGTGTACATGAAACGGAAAACAGTAATCTCGGTAGTAAAGAAAATTTAAAAGAATTATCCAATTTTGGCATAGACGAAGTTGGTGGTATTGAATATGTAAAGAGTAATAATGCTGTCACAATTAATAATAGTTTGAAAGAATTATTATGTAATGTGGACTTAGAAGAAATTGATAGAACTGAGAAATCAGAGACCAATGATGTTACAAGAAATGAAAATGAGAAAGATTTGATAAGTCATTTTGGCTTATGTGCAACTGAGGCTTTTGGAAAATCGGATAGTAATAATTTCAAAAGTAATCAAAAATTTAAAGAATTGTGTGATTTTAGTTTGGATGGATTTAGTGGTGAAGAGAAAGCAGAAAGCAAAACCCACAAAAATGTTCAAAGTCTAAAAGAGTTATGTGACTTTAGTTTAGATAATATTGGAACTATTGAGAAACCAGTAAGCACTATCAACAAAAATAATGAAAGTCTAAAAGAATTATACAACTTGAGTTTAAATAGTTTTGATGAGACAGCAAAGTTAGGGAGTAATACTTTTAAAACTGATCAAAACATAAAAGAACTTGATTTGAGTTTAACTGATTTTGATGACACAGCAAACTCAGGAAGTAATCCAAATATAAAAGAAATGTGTGATTTTGGCATAGATGACATTAATGAAACAGAGAGATCACAAAGTAATTTAGATTTACCATCCCTGTCGGATGTCCTAGAAAGAGACAAAATAGATACACCAGACTTTGACATACCAAAGGGTGTAATTGACTCCATACAGTCTAATAACGATATCAGTAACAGCAGTATCAATAATGAAGCCTTGTTAAAAGATAAACAATGTACAATAGATACAAATTTAGAAGAGGCGTTGAAGAATACTGATAGTAATAAACAATTTTCTTTGGATGATTTACTTGTTTCACCCCGAGGTAATATCAGAAAACTTAATACATTGTATGCTGCATTCACTTTTTACATTGCTTTAAATGAGATTATAAAAAGTAACTGAATTGTAACTGTAATAGTGCTATTTTCTTCATTTTAGTGTTTCCAGCTGAATCAGCAGCTTCCACACCTACCATAACAAACATACTATTTGGTGAAAATCTTGATACAACTGATATCAATATTAAAATGGAGCAATGCACAGAACCATATCACGGCATCCAAGGAGATATCGAAATATTTGAAGAATTCTTCCAAAATGATACAAAAGAATTTGTCTTAGAAGATATTATAAGAGAAAATGGAGGGTTTAAATCAGGAGATTGGAAAAAGCCTATTGCTGTTAATGTTGTTGAAGTTAATAATAAAGAAAATGAGTTGAAGAATATGGATATATCTATTGACGATACTACTGTAACAGAATCTAAAAACGATGACATATTATACATTTCACATACCTCTCCTAATGACAAATTTAATATAGAATATTTGTACTGTAAATTGTGTAAAATAAGGTACGACACTAGCAGAGCATTAAGCGTACATTTAACGAAATTTCATAAAATTAAAATCGTAAGACCAAGAACCCGGAACTGCAATAAAACAAAATCTAAGGACGAAACGATAATTAATATTTCGGAAATATCTTCTAATGAAAAATTTGATATCAAAAATTCGTACTGTAAATTGTGTGAAATAAAGTACGACACTGGCAGAGCATTAAGCGTACATTTTTCGAAAACTCATAATATTAAAATCGAAAAACCGAAATATAGGAAAAACCGGAAATGCGGTATAAATGATACACCTGTTACAGAATATAACAACCAAGCGATTGTAAACATTTCGGATACATCTAATGACAAATTTGATATAGAAAAATTATACTGTAAATTGTGTGAAAAGAAATACAAAAGTGGTAGAGCACTAAGCATACATTTGTCGGTAACTCATAATATTAAAATCGTAAAACCGGGATACGATAGAAAAAATCGAAACGAGCAATTATGTAATAGCTGTGGAATGAAATTTGGGGATTCCACAAATTTTGCTAGACACGTGAAAATATGCCAGGTAAGTTGAAAATTTTATTCTTGTTAATCTTCAAGTAAGGTTTGCAGATCATAGAGCACGGAGTCGCCGCGCTGGCAGCGACTATTAATATTCGAGCCGCGCAATTTGTGTTGGGCACAAACACTGGCTGTCATGCCGGTAACACACCTCCGCGGCGAAACCGCCGTAGTTCAATTCAACTGGCTCGCGTCATGTTCCACTACTCGAATCGGATGCGAGTAGAGGAACATGACGATGATCGGTTTCGCTCCTATGGTTTCGCGGCGGAGGTGTGCTACTGGCGTCGGTTTCTATTCGCACGTTGTGGAGTAATAATACCAGCCTTTTATTGTCCCTCTGCCGGGAAAGCCCTCGTCTCATACAGACAAGACACGGGCATTGATCACCATGCTTGCTTATGCCGGATTGGCGATTTCAGAATTAAACTAACTATAAGTCTAAGTTTCCACACTATAAGCACTGCGCTGTGTGTACCTAAGTAAGTGAATAAAAATGGTAACACCGACTGACACGCCTGGTTTGTATGACAAGTGTTGACAGTGCGAAATTGTTAGCACACCCACATTTCGCATTTCTCAGTAGCAGTAGATCGTCACCTATTTTAAGGGGGATGCGCTAAGGTAGCCCGCGATATTAAAATTTTCTTGTATTTTTTCCATTTTGCTGGTCAGTGTCAGGTTGATTAAAATATGATTCGCGACCGTAACAAATATGGCTTTACATAATTATAATAATTACAATCAGCAATACAACTCCATAAGTTAGCATAATTGTCAAATGTCATGATTTCATGAAATAGTCATTCAATGGGGTTACATGAACTTAGAGAGTTGTATTGATAATTTTTATGATTATAATTCTATAATTAAACATTTGATACGGCCGCGAATCATATTTAGATCAACATAGAACATGATACTGACCTGCAAATTGCAAAAAACGTAAGAAAATTTGAATTTCGCGGGCTACCTTGACGCTTTCGCCTTAAACAAAACTGATGAAATGTAGGTGATGGGGGAAAATAATATTTGGAGAAGTTGCAATTTTTTTTCCGAATGTTTTTCGTGTACCTTATGTATGTCTGTTTCTTTGGCACGCTCTGTAGCCTAAATGGCTTGATGGATTTTAACATGAGAAGTCGTTAGATTTGTCTTAATTGTGGGAGATATTACATCTGCAAATTAAAAAAAAAAAGACGTAAAAAGTTAACTTGAAAAAAAAAATGGAAGCAAAACTTAATCTAATGTGGTCGGAGGCAATAGGTCTGTATAGGTCTGATTGAGATTTCTTGTGTCCATCTTTTTTAAAGTTCAGTTTTTACGCAATCGTTTTTTTTTTTTTTCATTTACATACTTTTTGTATTATAAGTATTTATAGTAGTAACCATTTTTGCCCAAACATTGAAGCGGAAAAACCAAGTGAACGGTCGCGATTATTAGTACCTAGTTAAATGCGACGATAACACACGAAATAAACCTACTGTAAGGCGGCGTTTTCACCAGAGATGAACGAGTATGCCTAGTGAGGGATGTGTGTGAAACTAACCAATAACAACGCTAGCTTAGCTCAAGCTATGACAGTGAAGTTATTGTTCAGTTAGCTTATTATTATTAATGATTAGTGTTATATGATTTCTTTGGTAATGCAAAGCTTATGATGCACTATTTTGGGATTCTTTCAATATCCGATATGGTCTAGTGGCTAGGATACCTGGCTCTCACCCAGGAGGCTCGGGTTCGATTCCCGGTATCGGAATAACTTTTTGTTTCTAACAAAACTAATTTTAATATTATTTTGTAATAATTTTTTCCATTTTTTTTTGCAGTTAAAGGAAACTGAGGAAAAGATTTTCAAATGCGATCATTGTCTGCAAGAATTCAAGACGAAATGTTATCTAGAAAAGCATAAGATCAGCCACACGAATATGAAGAGAAAGAGACCTACCGGAAAGGTCGGTTTTTTATTTTTTTAGGGTAATTTGACCCTCACATGGTATACAGGGTGGCAGGGACATCGACGCGAAGTCGGCAAACATGGATTCAGTACATGATTCTGAACCCCCCTAAGTTGAAATTTTTCGTCGGTTATTAAAAAATAAACCAGCTGTTTCATAGAAAAGTGCAATACCTACGCGGTCAAAATGTATGGAGCAGCTATTTTTTTTTTAATAACCGACGAATAATTTCAACGCATGGGGCTTCAGAATCATGTACTGAATCCATGGTAACCGGCTTCGCGTCGATGTCCCTGACAGCCTGTATGTGCTGCTCTAGTATGAGGCTTATCCATCAATAAAAATAATTCCTCTTGAACAAATTCTGGTGACGGCGGCGAATCTCAACGGATACTAGCCAAGTACGTAGGAGATATTATACTGCGCAAATACAGGTGCACTCCCTATCAGATACGGCTGGAGAGAGATCAGACTCAGGCCCGACGGCTTTACCTATTCGCTGAGACAAGGGGGCATAAATTTATAGACTATGCCATGGGAATGTCACACCATCAACTTCCTAAGTCTTGGGTGCTTGCTCAGTGCAATTTCTGAAGGAAAACACCTAGGAAACGAACCCAAACGCTCGACAATAATTTTTAGATTAATTTATGCTTTTTATATTTGTTCCAGGAATTTGTATGCACAGTTTGCGGCGCCATTTTACATAAGCAAAGTAACTACGCGTTGCATATGAGGAGACATACGAAAGACTACAGCTCAAAGTGCGAATATTGCGACAAGGGATTCTATAGGGATTCAGATTTGAGGGCTCACGTGAGGCAAGTACCGTCTTTCTTGTATTTATATTTCCCTGCCGCATTTAAAGGACATATTTTTGCTGGACTTATAGGTGGGATTGATCCATTTTGTCTCAGCATAGCTATTTACAACTATACTCGGAATTTTAATTCGATTCCAGATTTGACAATTTCAGTGTTGCAACGTTATGACAAGTACTAAATAGTGACGTTGCGAAATTATTCGATATGGAAATGGAATATTTCCAGATCGATTCTTCTCGTTTATAATTTTACCCTCGTAAACTAAGTATATCAGGAAATTAAATATTTCTGAACCGATAATTTAGTTTTGACGATTAATTAACGATCTGAGACTTTTCTTTTAAAATTGTGTGTGAAATAAATAAAAAAATGTGATCATGAAGGAACATGACAAATAAAACAGATAGATGTATTATGGTAATAATTTATTTTATAAATTGTCGCCGTCATCGCTATCGCTATCGCTGTCACTTTCTGTAACATTTATTATAAATGTGTCTGTGATATTGTCAATTAACATATCTAGCCTACTCATTTTTTCCTCTTCTTTTAATATAAAAACAAAAATATTAACTTTTTATAAAATAGAGCAGCGATTACTAATTAATAAATAATTATTATTAATAATTATGTATTTATTTAAATAAAAATCAATAATTTAGTCTTTAATTGGCACACTGATGGCACACACACTGATTGTTTATCGATTTTTATGTTCATCACTACACTATTATATGTGGTATCATTATTTCACAAAATGACAGTAGCTAATGTCAAATCTGGAATCGAATTAAAATTCCGAGTATAGCTGAATATTTTATTGGAGTTTTTTTTTTGCAGGAAGCACACTGGCGATACTCCATTTTCGTGTACATTTTGCCCGAAGTTGTTCGCTCGTAGAGATGTTTTATTAAGACACATTCTTACTCATCTTGGTAAGTAACGGTACATTTAAGTATTTAACTCAATATTAAAGGACTTGTCACACTGGATGCGTTCTACGTCCTACGGTCCGGTCAAATCGATAACGTAACATAAATGTTCGAGTTGACCGAACGCTTGACACAGGAGGCGTCCAGTGTGACAATTCCCTTACCCATCCTTGTACCTATATTTTATTGCATTGGATTTCTGCAAAATTTTAGTAGACCACACGTCAAGTCTATGTTAGCTCGCCGTCCGATAGGGACCAGGCCCGGGTCGACGGCGCGTTGTGTTCCACGCGCGCCTCAAAGAGATATCAGCACCAACTGACGGGGTCCGGATGGGCTTATGCCTGCCGGGGTTGCGAGTTTGTCCGAAAGGGATATCGCGACTCCGGCACACAGGCAACGGAAGGAACACGGGTGGTTTTTAGTCAGTAAAAGTCTGATACGCCCTCCCGCTCCGCCCAGAGCGGGAGAAGTTATTTGATAATTTCCTACCCTCAAAAAAAAACAAAGTCTTTGTTAGCTTACTTAGAAAATTAGCGGAGTTAGTTAACTTGACCTTTGTCTACCTCCCCGTTTCACCGCTCACATACCTCAGGCGGTGACTACCAATCGCGCGCGGACTATAGCGTAGATTCATTCCAAATGTACGGTTACGGTTTTTTATATTAATTTACAACTGATTTTGATTTCAGGTCAAAAATTCTTCGAATGCGACTACTGTGGTTTGAAGTGTATAAAAAAATACGATTTAATAAACCACATAGAGAATAAATCCTGTAGGAAGGTAAAAAAGACTAAGAAAAAAAAGAAAACAGTCAAGAAAGAAAATAAGGACATTGATGTAATAGAGAAACAAGAAAAAGAAAAAGTTGAAGTTCAAAATGAAGAAGTTACAGTCATTTATGCAAAAGGTAGTGATGCTACGATCAGACAACAGTTACCTTTCTTAGAAACAGAGAGAAGCAATTAGAAATCACAAGAAAAATAAATATATTTGATATACCTAATCTAAACCTTTTTTTCTTCATTGATACATACCCGACTTCAGCACGCGATGCAAGATCGAATTGGAGTACATATTGGAGACGTGTCTCAAC
Organism: Agrochola circellaris; assembly: GCA_914767755.1. Taxonomy (NCBI): domain Eukaryota; kingdom Metazoa; phylum Arthropoda; class Insecta; order Lepidoptera; family Noctuidae; genus Agrochola; species Agrochola circellaris. Next base: position 6,306,532 of record OU611853.1, read on the forward strand.
TGAAAGAATAGCATTCTGAAATCACCTTAATTTACACATATACAGGATTAATGGTAATATGTTGGCAATCCATTAAGGAGGTATAGGAGAGGTCATTTACAACCAAATGATCCCATATGAATTCTACGCAAATGTCAACGATTTTCGAGTAAATTGACATTTTAAATTTAAAAAGAAATTAAATAAAAATATGGAAATGTCTAATGAACTTTCTTACATCCCAATGGATTCCCGACATATTATACCAATAAAACTGTATAGTACTTGTTTAGTTGTGTATTTGTAACGTCAATTTAAAACAACAACTTCTAGTTTGCTGTGCTACCGGCGACTTATCTTTGACGCCACTATTCAAGTGTGACTCTGTTGCAAATTAAAGGCGAATTTCACTGAACACGATCAGCACATCTAAACAAAGACAAAAGAGCTGTCAATGTCCAATAATCCAGAGCAATCATGACACTGATAGCTCTTGACCGCGGCTTGTGTAATATGCTGATCTCGTTCAGTTTCATTGGTGAAATTCGCCATATCATAAAATATCGTCTCACGATTTTTTCAAGGTGTAAAAAACAATAAAACACAAATTCTCAACAACACCTGATTATATTCAAGTAGGACTGTGCTACATAAAAAAAAAATACAAAATACGAACTGATTTATCCTGTAACATGACCAGTTATAAGTTTTGTATGTGATTAATTTTAAAGAGGATTTAAATGCAGTCAATTGTAAGCCAACTGTTACTTAAATAAAGAACAAATCAACTCTTAAAGCTAGTATACCCTAATTTAGAACTATTTACTTACACATTCTGTAAGTTTCTATACCTAGTATCATATAAAAATGTATAACTAGAACAACATACATTATTTTTAGAACATTCATACAGGATTTTGGACCCATTAGCACGAAGGAAGAGAATAAATAATAACTTGTAATTGTTTATTTATTAATTAGCCGTCATTCAGTGCAAATGGGATCCACCATTAAATAGAATTTTTGTTCAGGTAACCAGTGCCAGAAATAATTATAGTGACATCATCATAGTGGTATCACTCTCGAAAACGTCAACCTAGCGTGTACAGACGGACTGCATTCAAAAGTCCCAAGTGCAAAATTATCAAGTACCCCAGCACGAACATCAAGGAAAATCGTATAGTCACTGTTATCGTGTCACCATCCAAAAAATTCTGTATTGTTATTAATTTATAACAGCGCAATGTGAGTGGTATTTGGAACTAAACAAGTGTCAAGTATGGCTTTTGATTATGTGCCCGATCACACGTACCACAACGAATCCACGTGGACGGGCGCTAATTTGTATGAAAACGAATAGTCTATTCACACGGATCACATTTGGCCGTCAAAATCAACCGTGTGGACGATACAGACTACATCAAGGCGACATCGGTATCGCAGCTATAACGCATCCACAACGTTGCGTCGACGTGACGACACTGTCACAGCCAGAGTGGATCTGTCTGCAACCACAAGCCATAATGTAACCACATCGTTATTACTAGAGGCAACGCAACCACATCGAAATTTTGTAGTTCCCACAACGCATGAAGCTGCAGCGACAGTATTCACACGTAAAATACAATAGACGACGTATATTTAGTAACTTAATCCGCGTAACTGTTCTTAATGAGTCATAAAGAACCCTGTAAGAAATCGACACGTGTTTCACCTCTCAACGAGGCATCCTTAGGAAGGCGATTGACTTGTTGCGAACTCGGACCCGACTTCTGGACACGTCAAGCGTCGAGCGCAGTGTGAGCCACTTCGCCCGCCAACCCTACTTATATAGGATTACTCACACGTAACCACTGCTTGCTCATATTTTGTGGCTGCAATGTGGTGTGGTTGTGGTACGTGTGTACGGGACCTTACACATTACTATAAAATGACATAGATCCGTTCTTTGTGGTACTACGAGCATCCAATCTTCATTTTGCAGTTGTAATTCAATCCGTCAATAAACACAAGACATAAATGTCATCATAACATTAACTAACATAATTTCTGTATACAATTTCAAATCATACACTTGGATTTAATTCCTTACAGCTAAATCTTTACTGCGTCTAAAGTTTAGTGCCATGATCACAGACACATCTATTTAAATAACTATTCATGTTCTGACTACATTCTTTTATGGTTGTAACAATATTAGCAGTGAGAAATGAAAGTGGTGTAACATAGAGATAGCAAACCTTTATGAAAACACAAGACAACAAAACATAAGTAAAGAAAATGATTGACCATTGATTTTACAATCTCATTGGGTGCCATAGGTTTACCATCCCTAGAACATTATGTATAAATAAATAAATAAGTCCCATGTGATATAATTTGGCAACATACACATCAAATCAACGCACAGAAGCATCAGAATTCAAAACATTAACTAATTATATTCATAAAACGAAAATAATAACAACAAATCATTATGGAATCATAATGCAATTAAAATAATAGGACAAAATAAACATGAATTATTCACATGGACACAATACTTCGTCAGCTGCCTTGAGAATATCCATTATTTGGTTCATCTAGTACTTACTATTAATTAGTAACGTGGCTAACAACTAAATTATGAACATGCATTCAACTTTTTTGACATTGCAACTGTCATTTTCGTCAGTTTTACTCTACTCCAGTCACTCTCAACCATTTTTCGGGCCACATAATATTTTCTTTATACATATATACCCAAGTACCAAAATGGCTTCTAGAATCTCAAGTGGCCCAAAGACAGGTTGAGTGTTACCAGCCTAAAAAAATATAACAAAAGTCATCCGGCTCGTCATAACGATAGTATTGATTCCAATGTGTACTTAGCTTAATCATTCAGTTGTCACTTCACAAACACAGCTTTCAGCACCTTGGTTTAGTCAGTCATCAAGTTCTACACTTCACTATAAACTTGAACTAAGATTTGTGACCCTTTGGCCTATGCGATAACACTATGCAGTTGTCGGCAAGCTGGTTGCGCATAGAACTGTTCTCTTTGCGCACCTCGCCCAGTTCTTGGTTGAGTCTAAATATTTCTAGCACGAGTTTCTCGTTCTCAACTTCTAGTTTCTCTAATCTGAAATAAAAAATATGTTTTTAGAAACAATTCCATGACAATGTTTGTTTATACCACCCTACAAGAAAAAGCCAACTAAAAAGACATCGATGTCGTTTTTTTTTATTATGATATGAATGAATTTTTTATAAATAAAATAAATATAACGTCGGCTTTCGTATAGCCGTAAACCGTGGCCGTAGATTTTTATATGACGTCATATAGCCTATTATAACCCGCTGAATAACATGACGGTTCCAACGATACCTCTTTTGTTAAAACATGACAAGTAATTTAAGAGTTATGAGGCAACAGATGAACATACATAGCTTGTTAAAATCATAACCCTCCTTTGGTGTGGCCGTAGTCGGGTAATAAGGGCTTCGATTGAACCCGTAACAAATCGGGAACCCCGAGAATAGCATTGAATACTATTTTATTTTCCCGCCGTTTTACAAATTATACAGCAGGATAATACCGTCGATACTTAGTTCCAGTGATTTCAGATAAGTAGTGATTGTTTATATCTCATATCTCTTACGTCAACGTTTATAATTCAGGAAACTGCCAACATTGCGATGTCATTTGTTATCTACATAATTATATACTATCACACAACATTGGCGATTGGACATAAATACACTGAATGAGCGTATTGTACAATAGTACTGTATATTATTTTATTATGATAGAATATTATAATGAACCGAGTAAATACTTATGGTAGAAGAGTAGGTAATATGCTCAAAAATACATCTTAAATCTACATATCCTAACTAATATGACAAATGCGAAACTGAGTTTGTTACGCTAAAACGGCTAAACGGATTTGAATGAAATTTGACACATGGGTAGACCATGACTTGGAGGACATGGGCTACCGATTATCCCGATATCGAGACTTATGCGGGTGAAACCACGGGGCGTAACTAGTTATAAAGTCGCTTTTCCTGTCTTTCTCTGTGACCGCGTTGTTCTTCTAAACTAAGCAACGGATTTTATTACTGTTTTCCCCATCATTTGGAGAATTTATTCCGGAAATAATGTGTTACATCAAGTATAAACATGAATATTTTTATAATAAAGATCTCTATGTTCTGTCAAGTCGTAATAACCGTGCAAAATTTTACCAACCTCTTATGTTTCTCTGTCAGATCAGTAATATGATCGCAGGCCTTAGCTAATATTCCACCTTTGCTCGCAGAGTCGGGTAGTCCAGAATTAGGCACAAGATTAGCCAACTTGGAGATCCAACTGTTGATTTTATCTCGACGACGTCTTTCTACCTCGTTGTGGGTCGCTCGTCTTTTGTCATCGCGCTGCAAGAATATATTAGAATGATTGAGAGGTCGTTGACTTAGAAATGTTAATAAAGGGGGTATTACACTATCATATTATATCATATACCTATCTACGAAGCTCACAAATTACCCATAATTATGTCTATTTTACAATTTCATTACATCTTTGATCATATATCTATGATCATAGATATGATAGTGTAATACCCACCTAAGTGGGGCTTGTCAACTGCCTATGTTTACATTGTTGAGCAGATAATTTTGGCATGGAAATGCTAACCTAACTATTGTAGGTATACAAGGTGTCAGGGACATCGACGCGAAAACTGATACCAACTTGATTTAGTATTGGTAACTTTACCCCTTTGAAGACCATTAAGGTACAATTCCGTAGGTCGGCTACGCAGGCGACGTGTCGCATGTCCGACTGTTTTCTATGTATGTCTGTGAAGACGACGCGACGTGTCGCTAGCTACGGAAGGTATTTCATAGAAATACAGAGAAACCAGTCGTGTCGCGTCGACACGTCGCCTGCAGTTGCCGCCTGCAGTCGGCTACGGAATGTTACCTTTAGAAAATTAAAACGTGACTTTAATTACAAAAAAAAGGCATATTACTTTCTAATTTTGTGCCTATTAGCGACAATGCGTCAATACGACGATTAATAAATATAAATGTAGAATAAACCAGCAATAAAGATTCATGTTGAGCGATTCATTTTTAATTATTTATTTAAAGAGGCATGCAATTGTCAAATTGACAAGTCTACTTTTTAATTTTCTAAAGACTAATCATTCATTGAATCCATAACATTTGTTTTAAAAGGACTTTTAAATGAACAAACCTTTTTTGCAGTGACTGCTTTGGCCGCCAAAGGATCTCTACGAGCGTTTTTCTTTGGTGTAGTTGTAGTACCAAACACTTCGACAGGATTGCTGATCACATAATATTCCGCATCTGGAAATATTTATAATTACCCTCATTAAATTTGTACATATGAGTTACATTTTAAAATATTTTTAAGAAAAAACTATTTAAAAAAAGGAGGCTTTCATTGCGAGGCTGGGTCAAGTGTTTGATTCAGAAAGAGTACTCCTAGACAAGGCACGCATAGTAGGTTCCTCTCTCTAGAGCCCTGACCACCGGCAGCTTGGACCCTGTTCCTGATGCCGATGGGCCACAATTTTTTATATTTTAAATATTTATAATTATTATTAATAAGTATTTTACAAAAAATCATTTGAACCTATTGTTGATTGATACATAACATTCAGAATAAGTAACTGAAATAATGTACTTAATTTATTTCAGATCTAAGACTCAAAGAAACTGGGTAAGGACAATTATTTATTTATTTATATAAATATACTTTATTGTACACCAGATTATACATTACATAAAGAAAAAGTAATACACTACAAAATATACAATGGGCGGCCTTATCGCTTACTGCGATCTCTTCCAGGCAACCTTGCAATACAATAGACAATATTGCAGCTTTAGGTCTAGACTAGGAATTACTTAGGCTAGGATTTATAGAATTTATATAATATTATTAATACTAATTTGATAAAAGCATATTGCATCACATTGTATTTTATAATTTGTTTGACATGAAATTGGTTTTGGACCGTTTTAGTGCAGCCGTTAGGAGCAATGTTTTTAAAGCATTTCATCATTTTTTGTGCACTTATGTGTATCATGAACGATTACCAAATAAATACTATTATTTTTTCCTTTCTAATTTATAAGATAGCAATTAACAAATTGTGCCTTACCAGGAGATGGTGAATGCGTTATGTTAATCCCAGCTTCTTCTCCCGTCATAGTAATTAATTTATACTTCACTGCTCCAGCTGTAAAATGAGTAGAATAATCAAATTTAGAGGTGCCTCATTAGGACATATCTTTTCCATCCTTAAATTGAATATCTAGTTCTTTTCCCAGGTTTCTGTCTAGTTCCTTCCAGCGCTGCATCTTTTCCAAATGTTAAAATCAGTTGACATGATTATCCACAAAATAAACCAGTAGCTCAGTCATATTTTTCCGAGCATGTTGAAAGCAGAATATGTACATTGCATTTTAGCAGTATGACTACTGCAACATAAATATCTGTAACAATCACAGATAATGAAGATTCTGTGACATAATTATGCATCTTCATAACACTCAGTCATAACCAGAGTGATAATAAAATAATAACATTGTTTGACATTTAAAGCTTGATAGCACTTGACAGTAAATAGGCAAATATGTATTTTGACCGTAACAGTTATTGCCGGGAGACAATCTATAGTTGAATTCTTGTGTTGGTTTCTATCATAGCTGATTTTATAGGCATACTTAAGTGCATAACTGTACAGACGACTACAAGCTAAGGAATGGTCTAAGCAACGTAACTTGAAGTTTTTGAGGAATCATTAGTTTGTATCAAATTATTATTATGTTGTTATAAGATGGTTGCTTGTTTATGCATGTTATTTAGGCATGTAGATCTGTTAACTATATTTTTTTGCAACTAAATGATTCTTATTCATAAAATGTTTGGGATGTTAAAGCATATCCTAAAGTAATGTTTTCTATCTATGCTACACAGCTGTTCACATTGATTGGAGTTACAGATGTAAACATTCATTTAAATCTCTGAATTATAAAAGAATACAACTTACATATATCTTTGAAGTTGTATGAAGTAGAATTCTCGTTAGTATCCAAGTAAGGCTGTGGCACAATGGATCTTCCTTCGTTACTTCCTGAAAATTAATCATAATTTAATTTAGCCTTAATTAAATAACACCCATGACACTACTTAATGCACACAGATAATTAAATTGAAACTGGTTACAGCGAATTAGGGCTAATTTTGTGCTATAGTAAACAAGAGGTGGCTGTAGTAGGAACAAAATGAAAATAAAAAGTAAAAAAAATACATCGATATTACATACCATACGATCCCTCATCTACCATGCCCAAATATTCACTATCTGCACTGCAAACAAATGCGATAAATTAAGATACAACACTTGAAAATAAAATCTAAATCGAGAGAACTGCGTTGACTGCCAAGTTGCAAAACTATAAAGCAATGACCTTCGGTGCCTTAAATCCTCATTATATAATGCACTTTACAAATAACACCAAATACAACAGCATATTACCTGTTATCAAGTGAATTTTCATGCATGTCATCAACGTCAATTTCCACTTTGGCCATTGCGCGTAATTATTTTTGAATTTCCACAATTTGATCACGGGAACAAAATAAAAGGGTCATGTGATGAGACCAAAAACAAAGCAAACTTTGAGAGTTGCCACTTACCAGTCACTTTGGCATGAAAAATAAAAACTTCTTTTGTTTATGGTTTTTACTTAGATTATTTTTTTCTAATTTTCATCATAATGAAGAAATATTGATTTATATTATTTTATGATACCTAACTGTGATAAATTTGACTTATAATTAAATGTCTCATAGAAAATAGTCCAAGATCGTGTATCCGAATATGGATGTAATATTTATAACCCTGCCATCTTTTATAGTTTGTTTGAACTTCATGGGGCGGCCACACCGCCATCTAGTATTTTATTTATGCAGTGGAAAATTACACATGTATAAATTTATTCTGATCTAAATGGGTAGGTCCGTTTCGTATTCTGTGACGGGGTTGGAGTATAATATTCATAATAAAATTCCCGGTCACTTTTGCATAGTTCACAGGTTTGGTATTCTTGTAGGTACCGTGGTTCGGGTTCTTTTCTATAAATTGTTATATTTGTCATGATTTTTCATGTTTTAGATAACGTAGGTAGGATATGCGCATTTTTTTTTTTTTTAGATTTTTTAAATAATTTTAGGCCTCAGCAGGATACTCTATTATATACCTAGTAGGTACCTACCCTTATCATAAGATCGTCTAAAACAAAAAAAAACAAAAATAGGTTGCTGTTGTATTTAATCATTTTAATTCGAGAATTGAATTATAAACACAAATCGAAATATTCTACAACTACAATATGAAATATGGTTGCTTTACAGGTCCACAAAGTGGCTTTTGTACTAAATCGCCTGGAGGTGCAAGCTCAACTGAAGTCCCGGCTGTCTTTGACAAGCTTTGCGACTCCCTCGGGGCTTTGGAACACGGAAACCGAGACAGCTCCTAAAGTCCTAACCAGTTTTGTCGGGTGATTTATTATACACACGTACCTACCACCCGTATACCTACTTATTTGTTTTGTATGATTGATGTTTTTGGTTCTTTTCATTTTATCCAAGTCACTAGATGTTGGTATTTGTAGGTAATAGTATTCTTGCGTCTCCATTGTACAAATGATGCAAGACTCTTGTTTATGTTAGCCAGAATAGAATTTAGATCTTAAGGAATAATTGTTTATGCCGATGATTGTGACATAATCATAAACAAATAGAAAAAAAAAAGTATTTTTTTCGAAACTATGGTACTTATTTTTTTTTTTATCACTTACCTTTATGTATGTGTACGTAAACGTAAGTGATCAAAAAATGTATAGGTACCCAAATGGCTCTTTTTCCATTCAAGTTTTGGGTTGCAATTGCCATAACATATCTTGATAATTATATTCAATGCAAGTTTTACAGGAATACATAATCATAATAGTGAACTGATCACCTTATTTCATTCTGTAATTCATGTAGATAGTATACTTAATGATAATACCTACCTATCTATTCACGAAAACATTGTTCACTGCAGAAGCACCCTAATTTTACGAGGGGCTATTTAGCGCTTCCAGTGAAAATGTTAATTAGGTTTGGAGCTAGAGCGCACACTCATCAACGTACCTACGTGCATTATCTCAACTTGTGTTAGTGCAGTCCTCTAGTGTTTTCATGTATTTTTTATAGCTCTAGTTTTGGGTTTTTGTTTGCAATATTTACGTTGATTTGATTTAATAGGTATAAGGGTGTTATATTTATTTATTGGTAAGGCACCTCAACAACTTACTCACTAAAACATACACATACAAAAATCACATACAGTTTTAGGTATTGTGAATTCGTCACTTACAGAAGTGCACAGCACTATACAGAAGTGCACAGTACTATACAGAAATGCACAGCACTATACAGAAGTGCACAGCACTATATACTCTAAGAATAAAAGAGATATCAGAGAATTTCCCGGCGTAGCTCATGTAGTGATTTGCTACGCTACTGAAGCTACGGCGTAGCTCGCACTGTGCTACGACCTACGATTGCGTGTTTTCCTAGAAGCTTTGTTTGTGTAATAAACTCAAGCTCTGCCATTTGTTTCAGTAAATATATTTTGTTGAAACGCCTACCTATCTTTTATTGACGTAAACAAACCTTTTATGTTTAAAATACAAAGTTACATTAGAAGTATCTAGGTAAAGTCAGGAAAATGAATTATTAAGTAAACGACTACCAACTTAAATGGTCCGTATATTCAAATCACAACAGTCATTCTTTGAGAGTTATATGAAATGGCTATAACACGGCTAATTGACGTAGAGCGTCAATTTGCTTCAATAGTTTTCCTTGACTTTACAATAACTACCTATTTTGCAGGAGCAATAAATAGCAAACGACATCTCGATGTCTCTAAAATCATCGGAATTGGAGCTATACAGCAGAGCAATATATCGATAAAAACATCCCATTCGTTGACAGATTTATCGATGGCTCGACACTCAATAGGGTTGAGCGGTGGTCGCGAGAGATAACGATGAACGAAACGAGCGGAGATGAAAGGCGCGGCTTATCGACACCATGCAATGTCATAATGCAGCCTTCTTTTATGTACCCTACTTAATATGAATGAAGGCTTTTGAATTTGTATGTTTATAGGGAGGTTCGTTGTAGTGTAGAGTAATATACGTTCGTAATGTTCATTCTCCTAGCATCTCACATCTCGAAAAAGGCGTGGTAAAACTGCCATGCTATTCTGTAAACATCTCACCGTGAAAACTTGGGTGAAGTGAGCTGTCAATAGTGTCAATCCCTGTGTAATGACAGCTCACTCCACGCTCACTTCACCTAAGTTTTCACGGTGAGATGGTTACAGAATAGCACTGCTGGTATATCTTTATTCCGTATAGTCATAAGTACCTGGTCGACCAAGCTCTGGTCGTGTGAAAATAGAGAATGCTCATTTAATAGTATAAAAAGTTCATACTAATTCAATGCTGCCATGAGAGAAGGTACTAATTACGTAATACACGATCAATCAAAATCTAAATCGTTTTGAAACAGCTAATCCATTGCTTCATAAGTTCAAAAAAAATCTGCTCAACGTAAATAACGCAATGAATGTTGTTAAACTGTCAAAATGAAACAGTTTAGTCGTAATCACTTACGAAAATGTGTTGCGTAATTAGATAGCAGGTTTACAGGTTAACACCAAGTTGAGACGACATGAGTAGCTTATGAAATGAAATTAATTTTTGCAAGAATTGTAGTACATTACAGTTGGTGGGGATATTTAACATTTTCTAAAACAATTCGCTATAACTAGCATGTAAAATTACATTAATTAAATAAATTAAATTATATTAATAAAATTTGGACATACATTAGGTTATTAAATTTAAGATTATGAATGTCAATCATTTGTCAAATTGTAATAGTAAAATGTCAGTGTGAGTCTTTAAAGTTTAGGTACTCATTCACAGAATAGAATGATTTTTCTGGAAGCCATTTGAATAATATTGTTTTAAAACGGTTGATTGGCAGTTCCCTATATAATTTTGGTAATTTATTATATAACCTTATAACCATTGGAAAGCAACTTCTTTGATTTCTTCTTTTCATTGGAGGAATAATTAGTCTATCAGGATATCTTGTGTTAAACGTAACAGTATCTCCAAGACGTTGAAATAATTCGGAGTGCATTTTAACGAATTTACAGCATTCAAATATGTACATACCGGGAACAGTTAATATTTTTAAATCTTTAAAAAGAGGTTTACATGAAGTCAATGGTGGCACATCACAAAGAGCACGGATACATTGTTTTTGGGCTATAAATACCCTATTTATAAGAACAGACTTCCCCCATAGCACAATGCCGGATCTTATATTAGAAGCTACGTAACCATGATACGCTAAGAGGGCTGTTTTGAGGTTAGCTATTTTACAAAGTCTCCACAAAGCAAAAGCGAAACAATTAATCTTTTTTGTAACTTTTAAGCAGCGAGGTTTCCATGTGCAGCCACTGTCCACTGTTATACCGAGAAAAGCGGCTTCTTGTGCTTCGTTAACTCTCTGATCAGATTTAGATTTTCTATTGTAGAACTGAACGAAGGACGTTTTATCTATGTTCACTTTTAAATTATTATTATTAAGCCATGTTATGATAGCATTAACTGTTTCATTAATTTCTGTGTTATAATTAAGCATTTTATTCTCCGTGATAACCACCGCAATATCATCAGCAAAAAGTGAGTAGAAATGCTTCGTCAGATTTGGTAGATCGTTAATAAATAACAGAAAGAATAACGACCCTGTAACACTACCTTGCGGCACTCCTGTATTATTGCTCCTAATGTTAGACTTACATAATATTACTTCTTTATTTGAATTTATTTCGGAGATCGCTGTATATTGGGTCCTATTTGAAAGATAGTTTTCCAGCCACTTCAACGCTAGGCCGCGAAAACCGTACAGTTCACATTTAGCTAGCAGAATATTGTGGTCGACAAAATCGAAAGCCTTGCTCATATCGAAAAACACAGTGTAGGTACGTGTATGTTGAAATTAAATGGCGACCCCCATTTTAGATACTGTTTTATTTTCACCGGCGGTCATATCGATGAAATAATTATTAAACGCGTTGGAAATGTCACTAGTCTTCGTCAAAATCTTATTATTACATTTTATTTTTGTGATCAATTTTTTATCATTATTTGTAATGTCATTGTATTAGTTTCTATTAATGCCCAAGATGCTTTACAAATGTTCTTTGATGTTTTAATATATTTTACATTGAACAGTTTTTGAACTGCAAAGATAATTTTTTTAAATTGTTTATTGTATTTTCTGTAATTAATTTTATAACCTGATGTTTTGAATTTATAATACATAAATCGCAATGATCGCTTTGTTGCGCATGATTTCTTTATACCTTTAGTAATCCAACCAGAGGTTTTTGTTTGTTTGTAATTTTCCTTTTACATACCGGAAAATATAAATTGAAGAAGAGTATAAATGCATCATAAAAAGTGTTAAATGCCGTGTTAAAGTCGTCTTCCAAATATACATCTGACCAAGACATATTAGAGAGACAATCACATTTTTTTTTGTTAATTTATGGAACAGTAGTCGCGTTTAAATATAAACCATTCCATGAGAGGTTTTGTATTTTTTGAAGAAGGGATGTATAATATTTGTGCAGTTTCATGGTCAGATAAACCAAGTTTGAGAAATATTACTTAAAATATTACCTATAAGTAGTTATGTTACAACATATTATTTACCTGTGAACCCCAAACTAGGCAGTTAGTCTGTTTCTTGGGACTCGGGGTACGAATTACCTACTACTAGGTATACTTTGCTAAAATCTATCCTACTTTAAAATTCTCTAGCTGCGTTCAAAGAACATACCTAGTTAGTACGTACTTTTCAATATTATAGCTCCTAAGCCGATTACAGATTAAACCCTCTCCAATACTGACGGAATTAAAAGTAGTGTACCTACCTAACCTTTGGATCGGGATAGGTTCAGTTCCCGTTACTTACAACAAAGCTTGCCGACTTCGGATTTAGTTTTTTATTAGATTGATACTCTGATTAACCTATTGTTATTGATTAGAGAGTTTGTAGGAGTACATACGTATAAGTTTGTTACCTACGTTCCTTTTTTAGGGTTCTGTAACCGAAGGGTGCCAAACGGAACCCTATTACTAAGCCTCCGCTGTCCGTCTGTCTGTCAGCGGGCTGTATCTCATGAACCGTAATAGGTACCTAGACAGTTGAAATTTTCACAGATTGTGTATTTCTAATTTTCTATTGACGCAACAACAACAAATAATAAAAATCAAATAAAGTTTAAAATTAAAGGGGACCCCCTTTTAATTTTAAACTTGTATTTTATTTTTATACAAGGAACGTGTTTTTTTAAGTATAAAAAAGAACATGTAGTGTTAAAATATTGAACGGTGGTACGAAATCCTTCGTGTCCGACTTCGACTCGCACTTGGCCGGTTTTTCAAGTCTAGTCTGAATGACTAGACTTGAAACACCGGCCAAGTACACTTATTATTTGCACAATTATTTTAGGGATTTAAGAAATGAAAAGTCCCTATTTTTAAATCATTTATAGCATTTGACAGTGTTGCCTACTCCCGATTTGGTTGTGTCCGTCCACAAAAAGGTAATTAATCGGGTGTAGGGTTCAATCCGAATTTCCGAACTGCTTTCGGACAGGCCCGTATCTTCGTTGACGGACTTATAGAGTAGGCCCTCAGAGGTCAACTACAGTGACTCTGAACTACATAAGTCTTAAAGCACACAAGCTACAAGGAAACAATCAATCAATCTGCCTAGCCTTTTCCCAACTATGTTGGGGTCGGCTTCCAGTCTAACCGGATGCAGCTGGATACCAGTATTTTACATAGAGTGACTGCCTATCTGACCTCCATAACCCAGTAACTGGGTAATACGATACCCCTTGGTAACTGGACTGGGACTGGTTGTCAGACTTTCGGGCTTCTGACGACGTAACGACTGTCAAAGATCCACGAATGACAGCCGGGACCAACGGCTTAACGTGCTAACCGAGGCACGGAGGAGTCTCGGTTTGCAAAGATGGTCACCCATCCACACACCAACCCAGGCAAGCGTAGCTTAACCTGATGGATCGACCCGTGCGGCAGTTATTACTTAGCCACGAGCGCCTCCACAAGCTACAAGGAAACATTGAAAGGATAAAACACTATCTACTTACATAAAACTACCAAAACACACAAAATACCAGGTGCGTCCTAACGGACAATCCCATACATTTTCAGTAACATTTTCCCGCACCCGTGGTCGTTGGGGTAACATTTACAACTTTGTGAAAAGCCTTAGGGGGCTACAAAAGGTGTTAGGGGGTATTTCCCTGCGTGTTTAATATCCCCAACCCTTGTATTGGGGAAACGCGAACACCCTGCTGTAGATACTGTTGTGTACTTATCTTGTTTTCCTTGTATTGAATATTGTTTCGTTCGTGTGTATTTTTGCTGGATATTGTTTGGTAGTAGTGCTAATTCCATGATGCGGACGTTTTTGGTAGAATCGATAGTGTTTGTATGAAATTAATATCAAGAAAAAAAAACTTATGTTTATTTGCCGCAAACATGACCACATACACGAAAAGAACAAGCTGGGGTAAGATATGCGTCATATACACGCAAAACGGCCATCGCTGAGCATAATGCTGAGGCCCTATGCGAGGCAAAGCCATAGCGCTGTTTCTGGCGGTGGCCTGGTGACTGGTATAGTAGGTAGGTACCCCCATTTCTCGCCAGATAATGTTGTAAATCCCAGGTAATGGTCGGCGAGTCTATTGCTACACAAATGTAGACTCCGTGCTGCTACTGAGAATTACCTTTTGAAAAACTCAATAACACTTTGCCCGGGCGGTCCTTAGGATTGAATCCAGGACTCTTTGCTCAGCAGTCGCATTTACGACCACATAACCAACAAGGCTGATGTTTATTACCAAATTCAAGTCCTGTTCCATAGGACAATTTAGAGTCTAGACAAAATCAAACTGGTTGCTAAGTTAATTATAATAGTTTGTTATTTTATTTTATTTTTATAACACTGATTTTACATTCTGTGATTACTTGAACTCACACACTGACTTATTAGTATTACTTGTTAAAATGTTAGGAATATCGTATAATTTTGCAGTGTTTTTAAGTATGTGAGCACCATGTATCTATCACATAATTAATTTATCTGTCATTGCTTCATTTTTCATTCTTTTTACCTACCGTGGTATAGTAATCTTATTCTAGATGAATCGTCTTCACATATAATTATATAATTAATGTATACAAAATATTTTAAAAGAGTAACGGTGGAGTTTCTTGCCCATTCTTCTCCATAGTAGAACTACCTTTTGGAAGGGGCGACTAGAATCATTTCTATTTTGTGTAAAATTGACGTTCAAAAGTGCCTCTTAAGTGCCTAATTGAAATAAATTGTTTGACTTTGACTTTGAATATAGTCCATTTCCTTCTAATTAGCTCATGCGCTAACGTGAAACCAAATCGGCAATTATTGTATGCTAATTAATATTATTATTAATCACACTATTTCACGCTCGCTCGGGTGTATCTATTCGACTGATAGAGGTGTCGTAATCATCTGTCAGCTAAGTGTTTCAATCGCTAATGAGTTTAATTAGCGAGTAATGAGAAATACTTCGAATACTATACGTACATAAGCACAAGCGTATGAATTTGGTACTTAAACTGCGTTCGCGATTTAGTTTCCAAAATTGTAAGCAAATATGTGCTTTAGAAAAAAATTACTTCAGTAAACCACACTTAAGGTTCAGTTTGCGCTACAACTTCAAACATTTTTATGCCTAGAGATTATTACTAGTCATTCTGAAATCAACTTAATTTGTTTCAAAATACATAACATCAATCGGAAACAGGGATTTGAATATACTTTAGTTGCATTATCTTCTAAATGAGTAGATAGATATGTATACCTACATAAACATTGATTTCATTATCAGAAAAACAATGTTTCGTAAATTTTAATTATCGAAAGTAAACTTCGGTGAATTAGAAGGGTTATCTAGGGTTGCCATAAATTAAATAATATTTTGCTGCTATAAGCGAGCTTTATCATCGTTAGGGTAGACTGAATGTTTACAAAATGTTTAACCCTACAACAATGCGTGTCAGGGTTGGTATACAAAGCGGTAATCTAGGGTCCATGTGACCGGGCATGCCGCACCGAGTATTTTGAAGGTAATTATGCTCAACTATGTAGAATAGGCTCATAAGTTATTAGGTAAGTACTTAAATGACGTGAAAAGTTTTCGAGACACGAGGATGGAATGTGCTTTAAGGTGAATTCGACTAAACTTTTATACCTTATAAACTAGTCTTAACCTGCGAATAAATTTTGAATTTTTGACAGATTTTCCATACAAAAACTGTAGACGACAATTTTATTCCATGGATAAAAAAATATCTGACTTTGATTTATCAGTCAGATATTTTTCAAAGTCAGATATTTTTCAAAGTCAGATATTTTTTATCCGTGGATATATATATACCTACGCACATTTTACATAAACATAATCTCACGCCATTTCTATAGGGGTAGGCAGATACTACAGATAGAACGACGCCAGCTATGCTCCTTACATACTCCTTTTTCTTCGTTTACTTTCATACCACGCACGCCGGTTGTGAGTACTACGCACCTGACCTTTCTGAAGAACATCACCAATGGCGCACTTTATGTCCTCCTAGGGCGACCCCTCCCGGCGTTTCCACTCAAATCATACCTTTTGTTAGTCGCCTTTCATTCATCCTCTCAACATGACCTGACTCTTTTCAGTTTTTGTGTTTTTTATTATTATTTCAACACAATATAAAGAACTCTTGAAAGGAACTGGACATACATTACTAAATAAAATCAGTAAGAAATATTGTACAAGAGAATCGAATACTAGAAAATCAATTTTGGACCATGTCAGCTCTAACTTGAAAGACGATCACTTCCACATGGCAATAGCTGACTCTTCAATGTCAGATCACAAACAAATATATGTTGAACTCAAAAAAACTAAATCCCCTCGAAAAATATGGACCCAATACGAAGCAATAGATTTCACAAAACTACATGATATACTAGAAACAACAAACCTTGAAGAATTAGATGATGACTACGCACTACTAGAAAACAAAATAAAATCCATAATTGACAAAAGTAAAACAGCAAAGACCAAAATTCTGAACCTACCCCAAAAAGACTGGATAAATAGAAACATAATTGATGATATCAACCAAAGAAACGCATTGTGGACAGAACTAAAGAAGAATCCAAATAATACCACCCTTTTTTTTTTTTTTTTTTGAGGATGGGAAATTATCAAATAACTTCTCCCGCTCTGGGTGGAGCGGGAGGGCGTGTCAGACTTTTACTGACTAAAACCCACCCGTGTTCCTTCCGTTGCCTGTGTGCCGAGGTCGCGATATCCCTTTCAGACAAACCCGCAACCCCGGCAGGCATTGGCCCTTCCGGACCCCGTCACTTGGTGCTGACATCTCTTTGAGGCGCGCGTGGAACACAACGCGCCGTCGACCCGGGCCTGGTCCCTATCGGACGGCGAGCTACCCATTGCTCACCGTCCGCAAGCCCGCGCCTACGGTGGCCGGAAGTCGGCTCGCGACTCCCGACGCCCGGGGCGTCTCCTGCGGCGACTAGGGGCGCGAGGGGGCGCATTTTGCCTCTCCCTCGCGCGCTCCGCCTCCTCCTTCGCGAGCATTACTGCTTCGCAGAAGGAGGTGACGGCCTCCCATGCACTCTCGCTCCGGACCATGACCTGAACCAGGGCCGGACGCGAGAGATCGCCGCCGCCGATCGCCTCCGTGAGGACACGGCGGTGCCCCGCCCAAGCTGGGCAGACCTCCACCGTGTCCTCCGGGCGATCCACACAGTGGTGACACCCGGGCGTTTCCTCCCGCTTTTTCCTGAACAGGAACCTCCCGAAACAACCATGTCCGGTGAGGACCTGTGTCAGGCGGAAGGTGAGGACGCCGTGGCGCCTCTCTATCCACTCCTCAAAGAGGGGACTTATCGCCACAATTGTGGCGTGCCCAGCGCTGGGTTGCGACAATCGCACTCTCCATGCCGCCATGAGATCCCGCCGGAGCTCTGTCCGCTGTGCCGCGATTTCTCGCGGCAGCGGAGTTACGCCCCGGCTTTTCGCCTCCTCGCGCAACTCCCACAAAATAATACCACCCTGGAAACAGAATTTATCACAAAAAGAAAACATGTTGCCAAACACATGCAAGATACAAAGAATATTTTCTATTATAAAAAGTTTAGCTGTTGTATTAATAAACCCAAGAAAATGTGGAATTTGGTAAACATCTTAGCAAACAATAAAACTAAACAAAGTTGTGCTCCTTCAAAACTATTGAGAGATTCAAAACAAATCACAAACCCAAACGAAATTTGCCAGATTTTCAACGAGTACATTGCCACGATAGGACCCCTTTTAGCGAATGAAATACCTAGATCATTTCATGATGATCACATACATGCTTTACCAAAACCTCTTGCAGAAGAGACTCCAGTGTTATCAACTCTTGATCCATGTTCTGAAACTGAAATTACAAAAATTATATCTAATCTCGACCCTAACTGTAGTACAGGATTAGATGGAATTAGTACCAAAGCAATAAAATGTATAAACAATATAATAGCGAACAACCTGAGCAAATGCTTCAACAAACTGCTAGCTGAAGGTAATTTTCCCGATACCCTGAAAATGGCGAAGGTAACTCCCATTCACAAATCGGATTCAAAAATGGACCCAGGTAACTACCGACCTATTTCAGTGCTGCCTGTATTGTCAAAAATTTTAGAAAAAATCCTACACAACCGATTAGATAAACATTTAACTTCTATCAACTTTCTTTCAGACAGACAATACGGTTTTAGACCAAAAAGCAGCACACTAACAGCTACAGTTGACCTCGTTACTAAAATTAAGCAAAATGTAGATAAAAAACACTTAGTCCTTGGAATCTTTATTGACCTTAAAAAAGCGTTTGACACCGTAAGTCATGAATTGCTACTTAAAAAGCTAGAAACCATCAAAATTACCGGCAGTGCCTTAAAAATATTCGAATCTTATCTAAAAAACAGGTCGCAGTTAGTTAAAACGGATAATAATTATCAAAGTGGCGCATTACCTTTAACGTGTAGAATTCCCCAGGGTTCAATTTTGGGGCCCCTGCTCTTTTTAATCTATATAAATAATATTCAGGAAATTCAACTACATGGCCATCTTACTCTTTACGCAGATGACACTTGCTTATTTTATTTTGGATCTTCCATTCATGATATAATTTCCCAAGCTCAAGATGATTTAAACACCCTTTCTTCATGGTTCCAATATAACTTATTAACGATAAATATTTCCAAAACGTGCTACATCTTGTTTAAAGCAAAAAATAAAATAATACCTTCACATAATCCATTACTCATTAACAATGTTCCCTTACAGCAAAAATCATGTGAAAAATACCTTGGCTTAAGATTGGATAGTTCTCTATCGTGGACTCTTCACTTGGATCATATAAGAACTAAGCTTACGTCACTACTTGGATCCCTCCGAAAAATAGTTCGATGTATTCCACATAAACTGCGTCACACCATCTATAACGCCTTAGTAAAACCACACCTTCTATATCTGGTTGAAATTTGGGGTAGCGCGGCCAAGACGAAGCTAGCAAGTCTCCAAGTTGCACAAAACAAAATAATAAAAATGATTTTTAACTACCCGTATCTAACATCAACATGCAAAATTTATGAAGAAACCAAAATAATGAACATTAGACAATTATATATTTACAATACATGTATTTTCATTCGTAAGGTACTCAATAAAAGTATACAGACTAATTTATCGTTTACTAAAGTCAAACAAGTAACCCAACGTAGCACTCGCCGAGCTAGTTTTCTGATTTTACCGAAGATGAGAACTAAATCTGGCAAAAAAATGTTAACTTTTGAAGGAGCACAATTATACAACAATATACCCTCGTGTATAAGAAGGTTACACTCATTCAATGCATTCAAAACCCAATTAGCTGAATATTTAATCGCAAATAACACCCTTCCTAAAAGCTGAATGGATTGGATGTGTGTTACATCATAATTGCTACAGTGACGACTGTGACGAACTTTAAATTTATAATTTGTTTAACCATTGTTCTCATGTAAGTGACTTTGTGTCTTTTTTTGAGAATAAATATCTTTAAACCTAAACCTATTTCAAAGTAAAACCCTATTTAAGTTGATAAAATGTACGTAGGTACAAAAATTTAAAAGAGTATGCTTAGGTGGATTTGGTGGTCTAATCTATCCATACCATGGATCTATCCATACTCTGGATCTATCCATACTCTGGATCCATCCATACTATGGATCTATCCATACTATGGATCTATCCATACTATGGATCTATCCATACTATGGATCTATCCATACTATGGATCTATCCATACTATGGATCTATCCATGCTATGAATTGAACCATACTTTGGATAGATTAGACGCAAGTAGATCTATTATATTTCAGTATTTATGTGTACCCACCTATCTATCTAATGCTTTATTTCAAAACCGTTTAATGATAGTGATAGGTACTAATGTTAACTCTTAGTTTAAGTAGAATTAATTAAAAGTTTTAAAGGCATTTAACTGTTTAATTGGATTTATGTTTCTGTCTAATAGTGTTTACGTGTTTTTCACTTAAAACTAAGCAATGCGATTAGTGAAAGTTTGCGTTAAAACTTTTTTAATTTTAGACGTCCTTACATTTCAACCTTACGTTAGGTACTTTAGATAGACACAAGTATGAAAGGCTACTGTTTAGGGTCAATTTATATCCGCAGGAGACGCCCTGGGCGTCGGGAGTCGCCGGCCACCGTAGGCGCGGGCTTGCGGACGGAGAGCAATGGGTAGCTCGCCGTCCGATAAGTCATCTCTTTGAGGCGCGTTGTGTCCCACGCGCGCCTCAATGAGATGTCAGCATAACAGAAGGGTTCTGCTAGGACCGATGCCTACCGGGGTCGCGGGAAAGTCCGAAAGGGATACGGTGGCCCCTGGCAACGTACAGGCAACTGAAGGAACACGGGTAGGTTTTAGTCAGTAAGAGTCTGACACGCCGTCCCGCTCCTCTCAGAGCGGGAGAAGTGATTTGATGAATTCCCACACAAAAAAAAAAAAAGGTTTAATTAACATTGCCGCGGGACGGAATGGTTGCTTCCATTCCGTCCTATTTTGTACAAAGCATAATGAAAGCATAATAAACTTTATGTCAATTATGTAATGTATAAACTGGATGCGAGTTTTTGTTCCGGTATTCCGTTACAAAAACTCGCATCCATTCCGTTCCGGGGCAATGTAAATTGAACCTTATTGTACATCATAATAAATCACATGTGAACTGTTAACATGAATCGTGAATAGATTTTGTCGGTAATTATACTAAGTTATCTTAGGAATTTCGATAGTTTTGAAATAGTTTGCGTTTCGCGAATTTTGGAGAAATTCAATTCACATCTGTTTTAGAAATACTCTAGTATAGGTATAATTAGTTTAGCAGCTGTATAAGGATCTTTTGGTGCATGGCCAAAATTGGAGCTAACGCCACCATCTTCTTAGGGTTCCGTATCCGAAGGGTGCCCAACGGAACCCTATTACTAAGTCTCCGCTGTCCGTCCGTCTATCTGTCAGCGGGCTGTATCTCATGAACCGTAATAGGTAGACTGTTGAAGTTTTAACAGATGCGCGCAAGTATGCACGTGTGTAGGCAGATTTTTGCGCTTAAATTTGTGTTATTTTCAATACTGATGTGCAAGCCTAAACTAGCGCAAGTATATCGCAACGTCTTGAGTAGACAATAACTACAAAAACATTTGACGATCAATCAAATGTTAATAGCACAACCGCTCCTGATCAAGCCGATACTTGCAAACTTCCACCAACTTGCAAAAGTATTGATGGATTGATTGAGCCCCTAATCCACTTACAATCTCCTCGCCCACTTCTGTTTAAGACGTTTATAGAGTAATTATAACAGATAGCTGTAATTAGTAGCTTGAGATTATAATATTTTCCCTCTAATGGCAGCGTCTTTATGAGCAGATTGATGCTCAATTTAGATGAATGATGGTTATCGTATATTATTTCGCTTTGCAGATAAGAGAGTGCAGCTCTGCGGTGTTTAATCGTGATATATATTTAAAATAGACAGACAGTTGATGATGTGGAATGATTTTCGCAACTAATTTGTTGTTTAAGTTCTTAAGACGCAGATATATGCCAGTGACCTTGAGTGGTTAGCTTGCGTGTTCTGTACTGAGCTCACGCAACGCGTCGTACGTCCAGCCAGTAATTGGACTAGCCCATCAAGGAACGCTGTTCCAAATAAGACGCATTATTAATACAATAGGTATTTTAATAAAACACATAAACTAAAAGATCAATAATTAAATTACCTTTAAAATGGGAAAGGTTTCAGAAAAATATTTTTTTCTTCCAAATCATTTACACTACTCGTTACACATGATCTTCAGTATAAAATCATTAAAAGTCGGTTATCGTCGCCTTAAGTAATTTTCAAGTTGTATTACTATCTGACTGCAGGAAGTTCCGTAACTGCACGAGTGCACAGCATACTGCAGAAATAGTCCACGTTTCTAATTTATACTAAGACTTGATTCAGCCAAACAGCTGTTTGATATTATTGGTGTGGAACGAGACAAATCCCAGTTATTCGTAAGCATTATTACAATAATTGCAAAATTGCCCATTATACCAGCCACAGTTACCTACAATGTCAAATTATAACATCAGTAACTCCAAATTAAAATATGAAATCTATTGTAAAGATAGGTACCATCGAAGAAGTTCATATCTAACCACCGTAAGGACTATTCTTGCTTGCAGCGCTCGGCGACTATAGGACCGGGCAGGTAACAGATGTGGTCACAGGTGTGGTGTGTGGTGTTCACGGGATTTTGTTTTGAAACTGTCGATCGATTCTGTAAACATCTCACCGTGTAGAGTGAGGTGAAGTGAGCTGTCCATAGTGTCAATCACTAGCATTAGGTGCAATGACAGCTCACATCAAGCTCACTTCACCCAAGTTATCACGGTGAGATGTTTACAGAATAGCACGGCTGGTTAGATATGAACTTCTTTGATGGTACCTATGGATAATAATCCATGATTGGAAATAAGATAACGTACAAAAGGAAGCCGTGGTCCATTCTCTCGATATAATCCCCCACGAAATGATCCAATGGTTTATTCATAGCCCGTCACGAAGCAAAGAAAAGAAAATCCTCAGGTTTGATATAAGTACACACCGTATTTTCTCAAATAACTTTCTAAAACCCACTGATAAAGAGACCTTAGGTAAACAAAGGCACAGAATGGCTAATATTACTTACGTGTTTGATCTAACCGAAATATCAGTATTTCACGAGAAAACTCCTAATTTGAAATGCGAAAGGGATTCACCCTTCTCAATTATTTACAAAGCTAGATAAAAGGGAACTTGTTTTCGAATTGAAATGACATAGTAATCGAGAAATGTCGAACTGTCCAACTTGTCGATCCTGAAATTGGGTCGGGTACGACTATTATTAACTTCTTTTAAATTGTATTGTGAGCACAACAGAAGGTTCAAGGGTTCAAGGTTTGTACTCAGTCAAATGATAACTACATACTCTTATCTTTTACATAATCCTTGAGTGTAGAAAATTACGTTCGCAATTTTAATGATTGTGACACTTGGCAGATTTTCAATAATTGCCAGCTTTCAAGGTTATTACCATGTTTGGAAAAAATCTTGACCCCAGGATATACAGTTAAAGTAGTTAAGTCTAGATCAGATAATAAGCCTAGATTGGCTGGTCAGGTCTTGCCTTTACTTTCAAGACTGAGAATCGAGCGTGACTCCAATTAAACTTAAGGGAACACGGAAAGCCGAGTTTTACACAAGTTTTCTAACTTTTCAAAACCTGTAACGTGTAGTGTAGCAATTTACTGTAAGAAATAAATGTAGGTACACTTTAAAGTGTAAATAAACTAATCAAAACATAAAGTGTATA
This sequence comes from Agrochola circellaris, assembly GCA_914767755.1. Classification (NCBI taxonomy): domain Eukaryota; kingdom Metazoa; phylum Arthropoda; class Insecta; order Lepidoptera; family Noctuidae; genus Agrochola; species Agrochola circellaris. Next base: position 6,330,781 of record OU611853.1, read on the forward strand.
CTAATTCTTATATGTGAGTACCTACCTACGTATAAGAATTAGTATTTCACCCTCATCTTGAGATCCTATAACATCATAATGTGATGCATCTCGTCAAAAGCATATGGCGCTACGTGGAATGAATACTATATAATATTGAACGAGAAGAATGTAATAAACGACACAGCCACAAAATGCCTTTCGTGTTTATGTATTTAGGAACAATAATAAAGCGAAGAAAAATGATCCAGAAACACGTTTGCAGGGCACAAAGTAACGCAATCATTTGTAAAATGACTGTTTTCCTTTGCAAAACTCGGCCGGTCATCAAAATGACATAAAAGACCCCACCAAAGTTAACTCAAAGTTGTCTTGTCGCTCCATCAATTATGGCCTCGCCCGACTTCAATTAGGTTGCTATTCGGCAACCTCTCGGCAAACATTCGCCATTTCATCGTCGATCGTCGGCGCCGCTCGTAAATCCCGCTTCGTTTACCAAGTATCGCCACTAGGACGCTAATTAGGTCGCCCTAAGGTATTTAATGGTATGTCAACTTTAGCAATATTGGAGACACGGGTTTTTGCTAATTACCAAGGACAAGTGGCCAGGACACAGCGCCAATTGTCAAATCAACTTTATGCAAGTTTAGAAAGGGGTTTCTTTTTTATTGTCGTTCAGTGGCGGCCGTTGTATGACCAATATCGATTTGAATGGCCAAGGACATCAATAGCGAACGAGCACGTTTGTCCTTAGCCATTCTGTATAGGCTATAAATTATTGCATTCAATTGTTTTGCCCTTACAAAGGGTGGAATGAAATGCTCTTTCAGAGAACTTTTAGTAGTCTCAAAATATCTGTTGCGATTGCTAGAGAGAGAAAACAAAGCTGTTTTATAACTGAAGAGCCAAAAAGCTTTTGAACATTTAATAAGATAAGGTTGGACTTACTATAACATCAGTGTAAAATAGGAGCGATTCGAGCTTTGGGTGCGTATAAAAAGGCGAGTGGAAGGAAATAATTTTTTAATGATAGGCTGTAGGCTTCGAGACCTTTGCTTGCTTTTATTGGCGAATGTTTCAAAAATTCAAGGGACACGGAAAAATAAAAATTTAAATATTCCCTTGATTTATCTTCCAAAAGATTAGGCAAAACGTTTTGTAGGCCGGGTGACTGGCAGATTCATCCCAGTAAATGAAATTGGGTTCCGCAGTGACATAGCCGTTTCGCAAATGAGTTCGGCTAGAACTGAATTGGAGTGGATTTTCGCTGGCTCGACTACAGCTTAATCAAGTTACGTCGTTAAGGGTTTTTATAAAAATAAATCTTTTAAAGATTAGATGAGTGAGATTGTTAATTAAAGGGCCAGTGGCAGAAGTTAATTATATTCGTTTGGAAGAAGAGACTTTAGTGTAGGATGGCTTAAATATTATTTAAAAATAACCTTAATTAAACCCTTTATTTAATATCTATACAAAATATTTTTGTATATTTAACATTTTTTAATAATCTGACTTTTCGGGTAGGTACCGGTACCTTTTTGATGTTCTCTACAAATTAAAAGAAGCTCGATCTTAAAGTTTTGCTAAGAAAATTTAATAGCAAAAATAAGTAACTCAAACGAGGTAAGAAGAATCATATGCCCACTGAACAGATACCCAAACGCCCATCAATAACAAAATTTCAAAGGCCACAACTCCATTTGTACACAACAACTCCATTAAACTACTTACTAACACCTCAATGGTTATTGAATTGTGGCCAGCCGGCTATTAACCATTAACTAGTTAGACAACCAGTACTAAACTGTTAATAGCCACTCACTAGGTTTAAATTTGCTCTCAAAGACGGACATCAAAAACAATACCATGTTTCACCAACACCGAACTATTATGGGGTACAGTAATATTCGTACTGGTGTACAAAGTGACCCTTTACTTGGGTACAAAGTGACCCTTTACTTGGGTACAAAGTGGACCTTTACTCGGGCTTAACGACCCTCCCGAAATTATTTCGTTACACTACCACGGGTATGTATAAAAGGGTGATTTGCTGAAACAACTAAGGGTTTTGGTAATGACCCTATTTTAATTTGTTTTGGCATTTAGGCTAGTTTATTTTGGGTATTTGTTCAGTCTTTATGGGTTTAGTTACTTAGTGGCTAATAGCAGGGACTTTAATCTGAGTTCTCAAAATATTTTAGTAGACAGCAACTTTATTTTCTATTTTCACCCCAGCAGAGATCGCGGGAACCGATCTCTGCTCGGGTGAAAATAGATAAGCATAAAACGCGCGACCTCATACTGCACAGCAGACGGTCTCCAAGTTGCAAGAACTGGGGTTGGAAGCTCTCCGTCATCCGCCCTACTCACCAGACCTTGCGCCTACAGACTACTACTTTATCCAGAATTTAACTTCTTGGTGGGAAAAAAATTCAATACCCGAGAGGCAGTACAAAATGCCTTTGAAGAATTTGTTGCCTCCCGTCCAGCTGATTTCTTTAAGAAGGGCATCAATAAACTGCCACTGCGTTGGCAAAGATGCATTGATTGCATGGGTGATTACTTCGATTAATACAATAAAAAATACATGAAAAAAATTCGGTCAAATTTTTTCATAAAAAATGGCAATTTCATAGGTAAAGACCTAATATTATTGTCGAGTTAAACCAACGTTCTATCACATTCCCGAAGCTGTGAAAATTGGGTTGGTTCCCAGATGTGAGACCTAGCTAGATCGTTTTTTCACCCCACTATACTGCAACTTTCATCGAAATCATTAGAGCCGTTTCGAGAACGTGATTACAAATATGTTTATATATATATATAAATATTGCTCATTTAATAGTATAGGATATACTTATATATATTTTTAATTCATATTCTTTAAGGTCTCTTTATGTCATGACGTCAAGAGCTATCCGAATATCAACAAAAAAAATGGCCTACGTCTTAAGAGGGAGGCGGGCAGCATTCGTCTGATAACTGATTAGAAATTCGAGCTTGTTTTACGCCTACAGTAATGAGATTTTTGAAAACTTTATAGCCTTATTTAAAACGCTAAACCTGGATTGCGATATTCGATCAGAAGAAGGTAGCCTGAGGGAAGCTTGACCTTTAAAATGTAATCAAAACTTTCAATTTCAAACGGGGAAGATATCTGTAGAAAAAATAAAATTATAGGGTAGAATTTTTTTCTAACAAGATTGATATTTTCTTTATACTTACGATGTTTTCTTTGTAGGAGTTTACACAAATTATTTAACTGCGGGGTAATTGCGTAACACACATGCAATTGCAATTTCTTTTACTTTAATAATTTAACAACATTAATTGCGTTACTAACATTGTCGAACATACCAGAATAAAAATTAAGTGTCTGTACTCCTAACCTTTCAAGGTACTTTTTTTTTAAGTATGTACAAATTGAGTACTTATTGGGTATAAAATTATAAATGGAAAAACAGGTGATGGGGTTTCTGGAGAGCATGAGGTACGAATTTTACAAAAGACCACTGTCACTTATGTCATTATTGACCACTGTCATTTATTTAACCTAGCTAGGAGAGCAGTGCTCACCCACACGTTTGTAGATATAGTACTTACTTTGTAAAACTGTATTATTTTTTACGTGTACTACAATGCCTTTTTTTGAGTAAATAAACATATTATATATATACTTATCTATTTGAAGAATAAATAATAAAATTTAAGAAAAACTGGCCTGATTGGATTGGGAATTTCCTTCAAATTCCTTCGGATTGTGAAAGTATGTTACGAAATTGGGGGGCTGATTTGTAAAAACTCGAGCTTGATATGATCGCCACTGTATAAGTAATAAAATTACTTTAATGAATATTTATGTAAGTTTTATCGCATTCATTTCCTTGCATAACTTTGTATTATACTAACACGATATCTGACGTGGCTTTGCCAAAAGGAATTTACATAAGAAACGCTTTAAGTCAATGTAGGAATTAAAATGAATGAGACTTTAGATATAATATTTCTTCAGGCGTCGGGACTCGCGAGCCGACTTCCGGCCACCGTAGGTGCGGGCTTGCGGACGGTGAGCAATGGGTAGCTCGCCGTCCGATAGGGACCAAACCCGGGTCGACGGCGCGTTGTGTTCCACGCGCGCCTCAAAGAGATGTCAGCACCAACTGACGGGGTCCTGCACACAGGCAACGGAAGGAACACGGGTGGGTTTTAGTCAGTAAAAGTCTGACACGCCCTCCCGCTCCGCCCAGAACGGGAGAAGTTGATAATTTCCCAACCTCAAAAAAAAAGATATGACATTTCTTGATGATGGTATTGCTAGAAAGGAGGTGAGTACCGAGATGACGACTAATAGAGAAGTATAGAAGAAAAATACATGTTGTGCTGACCCCAAATAAATTGGGATACGGCAGGAGAATGTTGATTTCTTGTTAATGATCTGAGCCAAAACACGACCGACTTTTATTACTTAGGCTTTTGCCGATGTGAAGGGGTACTATCGAGATAAAAGTATCCTATATCCCAACCCTGGTCATGGTCTATACCTGTCGGTCGATTCTGTAAAAATATCAACGTGAAACTTAGGTGAAGTGAGCATGGAGTGAGCTGTCAATAGTGTTAATCCCTAGCATCCTACCGGTCGATTCTGTGACAGTGACAGCTCACTTCACGCTCACTTCACCTAAGTTTCTCGTTGATATTTTTACAGGCTGTATAGCTAATTTAATCGAAATTCGTTAAGGCGTGACAATAGACAGAGTTACTTTCGCATTTATTTATTTAAACTTCTCGCACACAATAAGGTATAAAGGCGGACTTAATGATTTAGACATTCTCTTATAGTCCACCAAGGGAGATGAGGTAAGATGGCAGGTGCTCTGGTTGAGAGCAGATAATAATATTAAAAAATATTAAAAAGATAACAATGAATTATAAATAAAATAGGTACACAAGTACATAAATAGATAATTAGGTATAGGTGGTTCTTATAATATTAATAATGGATATTTTGGTGTTAAAAAGTACTGCAATTATTTATTATCAAGTATTTGACAACAAAAAATCCTAAAGTTTTTTTTTTTGCAGTGTTTATCAGTTTGGACTCGGATCTGTGGACCTGCGAATCTTTCCAGTCCATTCAAGTTGTCAAAGTCAAAGCTAAATCATTTATTTCAAATAGGCACATAAAAGGCACTTTTAAACATCAAATATTTACAAGAAAATAGAATTGATTTTAGTTGCCCCTTCCAAAGTTGTAGTTTCATATGGAGAAGAATGAGAAAAAAACTCCACCGTTACTCTTTTAAAATGTTTTACAATTTTTTTTTTACATTACATACAATGTGAATGGTGATAGTTAATGTTGATAATAGAAAACTTTAAAATTAATCTATCAACTTTCTTGACGTAGAAGTACCTATATTATACTTTTCTCAGCTAAAACAGGATCTCAGATTTAAATAAACGATATAAAGCAGCTGTGTCAGCTTTCCAGCTAATTTTATTCATCCGAATCTCGTATAAACAAAGGAACGACGCAAGTAAAACTAGACTGTTCAGATGTTCGCCTCCTGCAAAATGTAATGTAACAGGCTTTATCTACTCTCATATCGTAATATTCGAATTATAAACTTCAAAACGAGTTTATATTGACACACTTTATAAACACAATTTAAAAATAGAATCATATTATAACAGTTTTTCTCTAACAAAATAATGCTATAAAACATTTTATACCATTCCCCCTCTAAAAAGCTTATTTTATTCACTGAAAACAGTGAATAAAAAGCTCTTTTAATCACTGTTTTGGTGTTTGAATTTAGAACACATCTATATATGCGACCTCCATCTCAATGCTATACAACCTCCTTGCGAAAACATACTCTATACACAGGAAATAAATATCGTTTCACAAGTTGATTGTTATTAGTAATAATAAGAAAATTACTTTTGATTTTAGTAATTGTTCCAATTTTAATGTGCATTTTAATTAAAGCCCCTTGCAGAGTAGCGCGACGCGACAGCGCGACGACACCGGTCATTGTTATACCGTGAAGTTTTCTTTGAAATTGTTTTGTTAGAATCGCGTCGCGCTGTCGCGTCGCACCAGTCTGCACGAAGCTTAATTCAACCTTCCTTTTTTCTTCAATAAATGTCTATTTTCGCTTAAATCTTTCTTTTTCTCGTAGTCATGGTATAAAGTATAGTATGCAACTCTTGAATAAAACGGATTTATATCGAGGGCCATGAATTACTCGCGTCGCTCAGGATTCTAAAACTTGAATCACTCGCTACGCTCGTGATTCAATCGTCATGAATCACTCCCTACGGTCGTGATTCAGTCGTTAGAATCCTTCACTTGCTCGTGATTCATCTATGGCCCTCGCTTTAAATCCGTCTTTTATTCACTAATTGCATAATATACTATTTTTTTTCTATACAGGGAAAATCCAAGAAGTTAATATCACCAAGGAGTTTCCATCAACTTTTGTAATGGAACGTTACCGGGGGACAGCAGCACCGCTCTAGCGCATGCGCGGTGATGTGCTGGGTGCAGGCGCCATTCATACGTGAAGTTGTACTGAATTGCGTGTCATTTTTTTATTCTTGATCTTTAACTTTGATCTTTTATTTAGTAGGTTCAATCCCAATTTATGAGAATAGATAAAGTAGTGTATGAAACTGCACATAACTAGGTATTAAAATACGAGTTTCACACGGGTGTTTAATACCCCTAATTATGCAACAGTTTCATAAACTACTATTAGGTCCCCACCTATCAAATCAGCGTTTTGTATGGAGAATTTTAAAGAAGTTGCTTTTTTCATACTAACATTTTCTTAATTTATATAATAACCATGAACACTAATGTTTTAAAACTTTTATGCACTAATGTTTAAGAACTAAGATAACGTAATATGCCACTAGATTAAGCGACAAAAATAAGTTTTGGCTAAGTTAAAACAAATAGTGGTCATTTCTGCTAACAAAATGAGGAGTAATTTTTAAGGTATTTTTTATGTTTATAAACTATAAGTAATAAAGTATTTTTTGCTATTGGTAGTTGTCTATGATGGTCATTATTCGATATAATACCAAGCAATTAATGAATATTTTAATTCATAGAAGTGACAAGGTTCTCTATTTGTGAGAAAAAAACGCCAATTTCATAGGTGGGGACCCAATATTATGTTTCAGTCAGTTCGCTGAAAACGTACTTTATTGCACCGATGTTAAATTCGAAGACTCTTTTAATTTTCAAAGAGCTTTGGTTATTACATTTGTGTTAAATACAGGTTAGTAAAGTGAATGTATTCCAAAATATGTCACTACCAAAGAAACTCATACAATACTATCAGCGCCCCGCGGTTTCACCCTCATTAGTCTCGATCCCGTGGGAATATTGGGATAAAAAATATTATGTCCTAATCAAGACTATGGTCTACCCATGTGCCAAATCTCATCCAAATCTGTTCAGCCGTTTTAGCGTGAAAGCGTAACAAACAAACCCACTTTCGCATTTATTATATTATACTAGCTTTCGCCCGCGGCTTCGCCCGGCGTGGATGTCGGAAATTATCCCATTGGAACGTACTACCGGGATAAAAAGTATCTTATATGTTAATACAGGCTATAAACTATCTGTGTGCCGAATTTAACCCAAATCTGTACAGCAGTTTTTGCGTGATTGAGTAACAAACATCCAAACTTTAATATTTATAATATTAGTTAAGATAAGTTAGGATTGTCTATTCACAGTACCTACCCATAGGCACGTAGTTACGTACATAAGTATTGGTTTTACTTCCCACGTTAGAATGTGTCTAATATGGTTAGAATAAAGTAAAAAAAGATATATTTTTTGCTCGTCTCCCTGGACATTCTTGTAATGTTATGTCACTAAGAAGCCCTGACGAGGGTCCGTCTGCTTACTACATGTGTATTATTTCTCCACAATTTCAAATGTTGCCGAATAAATAAGTGAACCTTTCCTTGACAATAAATGAAATTGTTTTACGTGTGTTTTTGTGAGGTTCTCCTATTTTTGTGTTGTACTATTTTTACAAAGTTATTATTACAGCTCATTCACACGGGACCCGTATTTGACGATTCATAAAAAAAAAAACAAGTGACGTCATGACGGATGCACGTTCACATTGCAGACGGAAACGAATTTTTTCGAATAGATGTTCACACTTGAGTTGAACATTATCGTCGTCAGTAGAGATAAAAATACTTATCTTTTGCATAAAAATGATGATATAATTTGGCCTTTATAAGACTAAGAAAGAAAGAACAAAAACACAAATAAGAACAAGTTGGGGAAAACATGCGTCATATCCACGCATAACGGCCATCACTCAGCATAATGCTGCGACCCTATCGAGACAGAGCCCCAGCGCTGGTTTTCAGTGACAGCCGGCATTGACGTGATGACGTCGACCGATGCAGCATATAATGAGGTATACTTATATAATAAATAAAAAATTAAATAAATACACAAAACTTAATTCTAAATGTTTATTTAAATAATACAATATTTATAACATATTTATCTTTATCCTTACATATTATAAAACAAAGTCCCCCGCCGCGTCTGTCTGTCTGTTTGAACGCGATAAACTTAAAAACTACCGAACGGATTTTTAAACGGTTTTCACCAATGGATGGAGTGGTTAATGCGAAAGGTTTTAGTATATAATTCATTAAGGTTTTGTGTAAATTGGCTGAAATATGACGAATATTGTTGAAGATGTCGGCAAAAATCATACCGACTGGGAGCTTTACTGGCGTGCGCCGCATTAATCGTAAAAGATACATAAAAAATATGTTTTTCATCCCACCATCTCGGAAAGAGTATTTTTAATCTTCAATATCTGAGTGGAAAAGCCGTTTTTATTCTCTAGAGGATAAAGTAAATTGAATTTAGAACATCGTGTGCACTAAGTTTGTGAATTAAAAAAAACATTAAACCTATTTACTGCTACCTCTATGGTGCCGAATATATCATACAACTTTTTTTTTATTTGTTAAAAACTCAGACTCGGAACCTTCTTGGTGTTCTTTTTTCAATTTGCTTTGCACGCGGTTCTTTACGCGGCATTTTTTCACGTCATTGTTAAACCTTATATTAAAAACAAGAAACTTGAAAACAAGTGAAAAAACTAAAATTAGTGATTCTAGCGACGAGGAAGTTGACAACAGAATTGACTGAAACTGTTAATAATGCGCAAATGAGCTTTCTCCCTCAACAATCACGCGAGAAGTATTTAAAACAGTACGATATGTTCAACACGTGGCGACTAGCAAAAGGAGCTAAAACTTTCTCAGAAAACGTTTTGCTGGCATATTTTATAGAATTATCCGAGAACAAGAAAGCAAGCACTCTATGGAGTACGTATTCGATACTAAAAGCAACAATAAAGATGGAAAAAGACAAACATATCGATACCTATCCTAAATTAGTGGCATTTTTAAAAAGAGCCTCATCTGGTCGTCAACCAAAAAAATCGAAGGTTTTCACAGTATCTGATATTGAAAAGTTTCTTAACGAAGCACCCGATTCCGTATATTTGGTGGCAAAAGTAAGTCAGTTGCACATTCAGTATCTACTTAAGTATATTAATCTCAATTAAATAGTATACTTAGTAGATGTTGATAGGCATAATTATGCGTTCATATCAATTTTATTCATTTATCTACTACAATACTCTTTACGTTACAGGTTGTTCTTATTATTGGAATAAACGGAGCATGTCGAACTAATGAACTAACACAACTTAATGTCAAAAACATTGAGAAACATTCAGATGACTTACTATTAATTAATTTACCTAATACAAAGACAAAAAGAGACCGCAACTTCGTCATTCGCAAGGAATACGTAACGATTGTTGAGAAATATCAAGCCTTACGCCCGCCTAACACTCCAATCAATCGATTTTTTCTACAGTATCGCAATGGAAAGTGTGTTAGACAGCCTATGGGTACTAATAAAATTGGCAGTATCCCACGAGAAATAGCAACATTTCTTGAACTTCCAGAACCCCTGTTGTACACGGGTCATTGTTTCCGACGAACTTCAGCCACACTTTTGGCTGATTTCGGAGCTGATCTCCTGTCCCTTAAGCGCCACGGAGGTTGGATATCCAATGCAGTTGTAGAGGGATACATAGAGGATTCCATCCAAAATAAGTCTAAAATATGTGAAGGCATCGTAGGAGCCATTACACTGAAAGAGCCTCAATCGGATCCTTGGACTGGCCCTTCTACATAAAAAATAAGCCGTTATGAAACACCTAACCATCTCCCTCTCTCTCCAACATTCACGCCAAGGGAATCCGATGAATCGGTACAACTATTAAGTATGACAGATAGTTTACCGAAAAACAGTACACAAGTGACTAACACCAATATTACAGTACCAAACAAAAATATTACACTCAATTTAAATAACTGTAGCAACGTTACTTTAAAATTTTCTTAATTATACCTTAGTATTATTTTGTTATAATTTAAAGATTATTCTGTAATACTTACCTGTCATAATGTAGTAATTAATACCTAAACTGAAATAAAAGTGTACCTATCTTGTGATTGTAAACGTTTTTTTTTTGCATTTAGTCATTTCCTCGCTGAGGTGGAATGAAAAGTTACGTGTTGCACTCGAGTGCAAAGATTTTTCACCTCGTGCTCTTTTGATTCCCTCGCTAACGCTCAGGATTCTAATTTTGCTCGACTCGCTGCGCTCGTGATTCAATTTTAGAATCCTTCGCTTGCTCGGTCATCAAAATTGAACACGCGGTTAAAAAGCAACTTTGCACTCTTGTATAACAAATAACTATTACAGAATGGTTCATTTTAAAAAGTTTAACAAAAAAGTTCACGATGCTATATGTCTATCTTCTAAGAATGATACACAGTAACCATTATTACCTTTCAGAATTTGATAAAAATTTCATTGTTAATTCCGAAGCTATTTTGACCGGTATTATATTAATACTTGTCCAATAAAATATATTATTTAAATTGTGCATTTAATTAAGATTAAAATATGCATCGACATATAATTTAAACGAATAGTTTAAAAGATATCACAGAATTACGCGTAACAACTACGCTAACGTGCAGTGGTAGGAGTCAATGAACTTTTACTCGACTATTAGGTATGTAATACTGGTAGTACGTTCCCGTGGAATATTTTGCGACATCCACGCAGGCGCAGCCGCGGGCAAAACCTAGTACAATATAGTTAAAACATTAAGTTTATATATTTATTTACACAGACTGACCTTATTCTGACCTAGATAATGCACAGAGAAACCGCAGCATAACGTAGCCAGTTCAGATGGATGCTGCTACCTCTCCGCCTCATTTATTGTGTAACGTAACTTTATTTACATACTAAAATGCTCAAGAGCGAAGAACTTGTATGTTTTGTACATGAAAGATAATAAGTTTATCGTCACAAGGAAAGGTTTTTATGTTTCCTCATGGAAGTGAATATGTGCATTATTTTTTGAGTGAAAAATTATGTGAATAGCTACCCTATACATCTTTCAGTTTAACCAAGATTGGATTCATATCAGATTTTTATCAGTACTCCTAACAACTATCGCAAGTGGCAAACGCAGGACTGATCATCATCGAGGCGTACTGGCGAGAAACAGAAATCGGCCATCCTATACATTTGGGTCGAGTACCTATTGAAGTTTTACATGGGACACTTGATAATTTTTCGCAATTACGATATTGGTTCCATTGAGAAAGTTTTTCAGCTTTATGGTCTGTCCCATACCCTTAAATATAACCACACATTTTTGATGCGTACTTTTTTCTTTATATTTCGCACGGCTAGTGACTAACTTGGTATCAGACTTTTTGCCACCTATGGGTCTCTGATCTGGCTTTTCATATCTCTCAGGCATGCCGGTTTCCTCACGATGTTTTCCTTCACCGTTTCTGACACAGGAAGAAACGTGAAACGATTCTTTCTAACTGAACAGACAGCTGTGCTGCTGGGGAGTTTGTTGCGCCATTTTTTCTTACCAGCTAACGCACTAGGAAGCGGTGAAGGGTGGGCGTTTTGGGGGACTGTCTTATGTAATTTTGACATTCGAAAAGTGCTGATTCTCAACCTAGTTTGAATAAATGACTTTTAAATTTAGAATTTTTTAGTTTTGTGATTCACGATTTTAGTCATCAATTTTTTTGTTATTTATTGCCTGATTCTGGATTTGTGCCGAGTTGATGGCAATAGGCTCGACGATATGTGGGTGTACTATAAGTTCACCTCTGCCTAACCCTTCCAGGAATACAGCCGTGATATTATGTGTTCTTATTACAAATAACATTTACGATCTAGTTAAAATACTAAAATACTGTATTTTTCCATCCACTTCGTATTACCTAGTGCCTATAACAAGGTTAAGAATGAAATGATGACGGATGAAAATGTAATAAAAGTGCTTTGAGTTTTTTATCGGTTTTATGCCGCTGTGAAATCACTTTTTCCTGTCTGGTGAACGTGAAATTAATGTTCGAAAATGATAAAGTGCATGCTCAGGTAACGTTTGTTGCCAAAGAAATGGAATGAAATGAAATAGTTTATTCTGTAATTAGGATATCGGAATCACTTTTACATGTCATATTAAAATACAAAAAAATAAATTAAGTGGAGTCGACATTTTTTATCTGACTACTCCCAGAAAAGAGTCCAAGTCTCTTTTAAAGTCCAGACATAATCGTGGTCAAATCATGCATGTGAGGACCAAACATGGATAGCCTTTTAAAGGATGATGGAGAAATGCCAAGAGATAAAAAAAACAACAAAGTAATGAAAATTTTATTTCTAGTCTAGTTAACAAATCGTAAACATTCACTATTTATTGTAAGTAAAGAAAGAAAATAAATTTATTTAGCACAGGATACAAAAGCTCCCAATATACAGCACATAAAAAATTAAAATAAATTAAAAAGTGTATAATGCGACGTAAAAAATTAGCAGGGGAGTGAGGCCCTTGTTTGGTGCAGCCGTGAGGCCACTCACGGCTGCACCAAACAAGCCCAGTTCAGCAAAAATGCCAGACATACTAGTGTCAGAAGCCTACCTTGCATGCATGCATGAAATATATAGAAAGTCTTGTAACATACTGGGTTTTGTCAACTTAAGATATTGAAAACATTCTTCCCTAAATACAGAAAACCAATAAAATAATATTTTATCAAATATCAACATTGCTAACAAATTGGTAGATAGGATTAAGCTCAAGGGTTAGGTTATCGGTTCGTCCTGACCTTGGTACGAAATATGAAGAGAAGAGAAAATTGAATATTCTCACACAAGGGAGAAATAAAAGTGTTTTGGTATTATGCCGTGTTCTTGTAAACATATTTTGTTGTAAGGAAGACAAGGTTTATTGATAGGGAAGGCACTTAGTTACGGTTACTTTTTATCGTGGACAGGGGGGCTAAGAGTCGTCGTAGTCATTACCATCTTTATCGGCTTTCCTATAATGAGTATATAAGGGGAAGTTTAAAAGTTTCGCCAGTGACAGAAAAGTTGAAAGGAAATCGTTTGGCCTGGTATGGGCATGTGATGAGGAGAGAATAAACGCATGTGACTATAAGAGTGACGAATGACAGCGTGACGGTTGACAGGGGAGAGTGGAAAAAGAAAACATGTTGCCCCGACCACAAGTAACATGGGACATGGGCAGGAAAATTATGATAACTGGCTTTCCTATAAAAGTACTTACATACATAGTTCAGTGGAAAGGCTCATGAAAGACATCGCTTTATGACTAACTATTTGTTAAAATGTTTGTAAGATCGACTTACTTACTAAAAACCTAAATACGTTCCAATTTTTTTTTTAATAAAAGAAAATTAGATCATTCTTGGATGAATAGTGCTAAAGTGTAAGGATTTTTCTAGATCTACTTTTTCACCTCTAAAACGATGAAATACATTAGTTATCTTACTTATCTTTTTATACGCGCGTATTTGTGTGACAACAATAAATATTTTTCTTTCTTCTTTCTTTGATTCCTTACAAAACTAACCACAGACAACCAGCAATATCGGTTCATTTACATGAAACAAAGTGTAACAAGCCGCAATAGTCATACCACAGACAGGATGATGTCACTACAGCGAACACATAAATTATTCACAGTACCATCTTACGTTCGTGGCAAATGTTTTAATGTTGCCAGCCGAAATGGATTTCAGGATCATAAAAGGCGAATGGATGTTTCATTGTCGTAGCTGATTCTTGTGGGCGTCTGTAGCTTTGATGGTGAAGTAAATGTCAAGGCTGGATGTTTTATTATATTATTATAGTCAATTTAGTTACAAAAAAAGTAATTCTTTTATCTATTCTGTGCTTATAATTATAATTGCCTAAAGGCTTCGCCAAACAGAATGCGTACTTAGCGCGCGTTAGAGCGCTAAGTACAGCGCAGCACACAACGCTATCGTGACGGCATTGCTAGCGTCGGCGCTCGACCTCAGATAAAAAAAAAAATAAGATAGTTGAAAAATCGACCCTAAGTTGTTTATAAAGGGAATGAAAAGAGAAAAACAGAAATAAACAAAGGCAAACGTTGTCATTAATTTCAGTATACCATAAATAAATTGTAGCGCTTCTTTTGGCTCGTGAGTAAAATCGGGACTACATCTTGTTTTTTCCATATTATTTCATAAAACAATATCTTAAATGTTCATCAACAACAAGGGGGCGTTGTTGATGAACATTTGTGAAATTGTTAATGTCAATCAAGCGCTAAGGTCCTTAAACCACTGTATAGTCAACGAAGTTTTCGAGCCAATCTTCAATCCCTTAAAAGCCAAATAAGTGAGAGCAATAAATTAAAGCAGATTACACAAAATTCTACCCGGAAATTCAGAAAGAAAGAAAAAACAAGCTGTTTAAGATTACACGAGGGATCGTGAAAAATTCGTGATCATCTATCAAGAATACAAGTTTTACCCGATTTATTCCCGCCTCACCTTAGCTAAAAGATATTTATCATTCAGTTCCCTACAAAAGGCGGGAATCGACGGCCATTTTGCGAGAAGAAATTCTTGGTATATCTAAAACGAATTACTTTGGTGATTCTGTGGTTATATCAAATCTATGCTTGAATAACTTCGGTTTGGCAAGAATTCTACGATTTGGATTATATTTCATGGGATATCATCGTCACAGGTCGCGGGTGGTTAGGATCTAGTTAGTATGAGCATACATACTAACTAGATCCTAACCGCCCGCGACCTTGGGACACGTGGCAGCAATGTTATTGATGTTTTTTCGAGAGGATTAAAAGAAGCATGCTTTTCAAAGTACTAAGCTTCCCACAAGCAGGTAGCTTTCATATTTCATAGTTTCATAGTTTGGGCTTCCGTACCCGAAGGGTG
The DNA here is from genome assembly GCA_914767755.1 of Agrochola circellaris. NCBI lineage: Eukaryota > Metazoa > Arthropoda > Insecta > Lepidoptera > Noctuidae > Agrochola > Agrochola circellaris. The sequence goes on from OU611853.1 coordinate 6,346,177, forward strand.
TCAAACGGAACCCTATTACTAAGCCTCCGTCCGTCTGTCTGTCAATGGTCTGTATCTCATGAACCGTAATAGATAGATAGTTGATATTTTCACAGATTGTGTATTTCTATTGCCGCTATAAAAAAAAATACAAGAAGCGTGTTTTTTCGCCGTTTTTTGCTCGCTCTTAATACGGTACGGAACCCTTCATGTGCGAGTCCGAGTCGCACTTGGCCGGTTTTTTTTATGTTAACTGGTGTTGCAGAGACGAAAGGCGAATTAATTCGATGCCGATTTATACCCGTACATTTTTAGGGACGCCAGAGCACACTTCCGCCGCGAGACCGTAGCAGCGAAACCGCAATAGTTCAATTCAACTGGCTTGCGTCATGTTCCGCTACTCGAGTTCCGCTACACGAATTTTGCGTAGCGGAACATGACGCGAGCCAGTTGAATTGAACTACTGCGGTTTCACTGCTATGGTTTCGCGGCGGAGGTGTGCTACCGGGGTGAGTGTTGGCTATGTATGATTAAAAGCTTTTCTAAACCCCAGAGTTGTAACTTTTTAATAGACTGTGAGATAACTGATATTGTACCTCTATTTCGGAGGAGATTTCCCAGTGGACCAGTGTAGAGGAATCAGATACTTTGTTGACAAAAATCGTTTCAACTATAATATTAATTTCTAAGCGTTTACTATATAACACTCAAAATTATTACCGACTCGATTTTATCCGGGACTTCGTCCGCGTGTTCCGGCCCCCCCTCCACAGCCTCGCATCCCATCGCCCCCCACGCTATTCTTCACTTTCGCTTAGCGTTCTTTCTGACTTTTTTCTTATTGCTCGTTACCTAATGGTTGTAGCGTGAAGTTACATACCAACCTTCCTCGACAATTGGGCTACCAATGCAAAAAAAAAAATTCAAATCGGACTGGTAGTTCCGGAGTTTACCCCCTACATACAAACTTACAAACAAACAAATGAACAAACAAATTTTACCTCTTCATAATATTTGTATAGACGTATAGAGGCGATAGATTATGAAACATTGAGTAAGAGGAAATGAAAATGCTACAAGCTCTGAAACCAAGAGTGTAAAGAGGTAGGTAACGTTAAAATCGAGATTTAAGTACCTAGTACTTCGTCTCATTCCGAGCAGGAAGTAGGCTCGAGCAAATCGAAAGGGAATTGTCAGGAAATGAGCTACGATTACCAAAAAAATCAAATATTAATCTGAACGGTAAACTGAGCAGAACGTTTGGCGGAATCTGCGCAGTCGACATTGGTACGTAACTTGCCGACGTAGAGATAGTGAGCTATCACAGAAAATCTAATAACAATAGTTGAAACCGTGGGTGAAACAGAAGAATAATGTAGCATCACGCATATCCTCCAAGGGGTAGGTTTTGGTGTATGATATGGTACACTCTTTGTGTTATAAGTCCTATGTTTTGGGGGCAGATCAATTACACAAACCCAATAAAAAATTACCTGAATCGGGGATCCAAACCAGGTCATAATGTTCAGCACTAGTGCTTGCGACAATAGACCAACGGCGCAGCTGAAAATAGAAGATTACTGTACAGTAACCAAAAAACTTTAACGATTCCCTCAATTTTCACAACCATAAACACGTTTTCTTCATTCTTCACGAACACAAAAACTCGCATAAAGAGCGAGCCTGTTATTTAACAAAAAGTATTATGAACCCCTGCCGTGTTTCATTTCACACTGTGGTTTCTAGTAAGCGCAACATCTCACGTATTCTTTTTATTTTAAAAACTTTACCTTGCCGAGAGCCGCTCGCCTCTAAACGAAATGATGCGAGCGAGATACAGATGGGCCATCTGCCTTATTAGAATGTAAGCTGGTGTATCTCAGCTTTATACTTTATGCTAGGTCTGTGAGAGGGTTTCAAAGACTTTGTATTTTATTAGTCGGGATTTGTGGAGATTGATGACGTATGTGAACTCGTGTTGTTAGTTTTTTCGAAGTCTTTGACTGATACAATATAATTTTAAGTTAGAAAAAAACCTATGATCAATGATTGTTCGCCAGTATTCCTACCAGAAAGAGGGTCAAGAATTAACCTCGATTTAAGTATGAAATTGAGTTTTGATGGATTGAAATAAGTACGTACTTAATTAGTTCTAGAAAAAGTTACTTAAGTAAACCATTATTCTGCCCTCGTAATAAAAACACAGTTACTTCAGTTCAGGTACTGTTTAATTGAAGTTGATGTGTTTTTTGTTATGAAGGCAGTAATTTCCAGCAATTTTTCTTCACATCTCTTTATTTTTAGGGTTTTTAGGTTTGAGTATTTTTTAAACTACTCGAATAGTGTTAATAAATTGAGTCAGGATTCGTATTTTTCAATATAATTGCTCCATAAATCGTGGGTGTTCAGGTAATACAATACTTTTAACTGCATACCTACCAAAACCATCAAAATAATTATGTAAACAGTCGTAATATCAGTTAGTAGGTAACTAGGCATGAAAACTAACATATTACAAAAAGCCCTCTTAATATTCAGGGAGAGTGGGGGAAATTACCCACGTATCAAGGACGTAATGGGGTCTTTACACCCTCGTAAATAATAGTATCGTTTTTAGACGTTCTTTTCGTGCTAAAAAGGTACGTTGTTGTGTGAAAGGGTGATAATGGGGTATCTATTGCTTATAAATCGAGGATAAACGGGTAAAGAATATTTATTGTATTAATCATCTTTTGCAAACAAACTATGATTTGGGAGTTGTTATTCGTGTTATTCTTATTTAGGATTTGCTCGATTTTTCACAATCGTTATTGTCGCTCGATATGCTGTATTTTGACTATCAATAAGATCTGTCAGCTTGTTACAGATTTGCTTAATGTTATCGATCGTCGATTGCTTACACATTTACTGGATTTTATCGCACGAGTCGATCGTCAAAAATCGCATCTTTCGATAGCTCATTCGCAATCGCTTTAGCAGTCTGCTGAAAGTTCCGCTTATCTGTTTCAGGGTTTTTTTTAATATATTTTCACTGTTACTGCAAATATGGCCTAAAGATCGTTACATCACATTACTTTTTCGAAAGCGATAATAACCTAAAGCAGTATCAACAGTGAATACAACGGTGATAGCCCATAACTTTTAACCTGTTCCATAATAAACATTTCTTCACTTCAAAAAAGTAAAACTGTAACTCTTTACTGTAACTGTAAGTCTTTTATCAAATTAAAGGTTCGGCTTCGTGTGTTCTGCGGTATTATTTATGGCAGCACGAAGCGAACAAAAATAACTTGCTTTTAACACAACAGTATGTACTCGCTCCGTTATCATTATATTTCACGTCACACACAAAAATGTTTCACGTCACACAACACGAGAACGTTCTCTGTTCTCGTGTTTTGTGACGTGAACATTTTTATTTAACAACCCCTTAGTTGTAAAAATGCATAACAGTCCCAACGGCTATTGTGCATTTTAATGCAGGTAGGGTCTCTGTACTTTAATTTACCTATGCTGTGTTTTGGTGAGCAGAGAAACTATGAAAATATGTATAAACATGTTTACAAATCTTATTAAAGCATTTCGTCTGTACTTGTGAGAATTGAACGACATTTGGAAGTATTAAAATACCTACTTACATATTACATATTTCGTAAAGTGTCTTCGTTCAGTATCGTACCTACCTAGTTTGAAGAGGATACTTATTTATACCTACTACATCACTTAATAAGAAAATCAACGTTTCAAGACAGACATTTGAATCTTCAGTATAAAAACAATATTCGTTGATTTAACGACAATAAAATCAACATTCCTTTGTATTCAAACAAAAATAAATCGTTATATTATGCCAACAACGTCATAATCCAATGAAAACGCAAAAGAACGCTCACATTTTAAAACAGATCTGACCACCCACAAGAACAATACTCCCACGCTAAAGCCTTGTGTACATCAGCGTGGCATCCAATAGCGTCTCATTTCAGGGGTGCAGACTGGCCGGCGCCATTTGTCCTTGGCCGTTTGGCGCCGCTGTGGCGCGACAACTGACGCTCCAGGGACGGATCTTAGCTGGCTAGTGTACACTCAGCGTTATAGAAAAAGGCTCGAATTGTTTAAGGGGATGAAAGGTATTTAATGTCTGCCAGTGATAAAGAAAAAATACCATCAGGAGTGTCGTCAATGTCACTTCTTTAATGCTGACGTCTGGTGCACTCATTCTGTAAGTGTCGTGAGGAGTCCTGATTGTTTGCATATTGCTAACGGGCAATAGCAGTGGTCGGCAAACTTAGTAATAAAAAGAGCCAAATATCAATACGCTATAGGTATTATAACGACTAAGATTTCTTATGAGAGCCAATCCTTTCTCTGTGTACCAATACACTTTTCTTAATCCTTAAAACTCCCATCCTCTTTCACTCCACAACACTTCCTAAAATTAACTTGCTAAGAACTAGGATGCCTTCATCATCATCATCAGCTGATAATAATATGATTAAGGCATCTTACTTATTAACAAGTTAACCTTGGAAAACTTTGAAAGGTAAAGTAAATGATTTGTTTTAGATGTCCTGTTAATTTTTGGTCGGAAAATACTTTGGAAATAAATCTTGGTAGTAATATGGTAAGAATTTTGAATAAAACTTGATATGACCGACCCCCAAGCGTAGGTATATATATCTACTCTCTTACTCATCGACATTTGTACAGACAGAGCCGCGTTCTACAGACTAAATAGCCACATGCGGCTCGCGAGCCGCGGTAAGCCAACCACTGGGCGGAGTTGTATTGATGTTTCTAATGATTATAGTAATTTTGTAAATACATATTTGTTACGGTTACGAATCATATTTTGATCAAATTGCAACCGGAAAAGGCAAAAAAAAAATGAATTGCGCTGGCTCCCTTGACGCCTCCCCTTAACATGCTTTTTTCTTTAAATAATTCGTGTTATGGACTGCGCATGATTTATCACCACATTCATCACCGTGACAGCCTGTAATCGTGCATCGTAGATCACGATAATCATCATAATCATCATTTCAGCCAAAAGACGTCCACTGCTGGACATAGGCCTCCCCCAAGCACCGCCACTTCGACCGATTCTGTGCTTCCCGCATCCAGCGGATCACGATAATGATCGGTTGAATTTAAAATGTTGCATCGACCTAGCATTAGTTTGTACAACATGTAGAATAGACAAGGATAATTAACATAACACAACGCCTGAAATCCCTGAAGAGTTAGGCAGAGATGTACCTATAGTAACTCCCACGTTTCGTAAGTTATGTTTCAGTCCAATGTAATAGGGAGCGAGCCTATTGCCACCAACCGGGCACAAATCCACACTCCGGGCTGCTACTGAAAACATTCTGATGGAAAAAACCAAAAACACTTTGCCCGACCAGGAAATCTAACCCAGGACCTCATGCTCAGCAGTAGCGCATGCGACCACTACACCAACGACGCAACAAGAATAATTATTACTACTAAAATTATCCTTTCATTGCTTTCGTCGAAAGAAAAGTTTCTTATAAGATAGTTAGGAGCCAACGGAAAAGATTGGCTTTTTCGTCCACAAGACCGGCAAGTTATTAACATCCTGTAGTTGGATAAAAGACGGCCTTGAAATGATATACACTAAGCTTAATTACACTGCTAATTCCCAATCATTTGGAGAAAGACATTTGGCAGAGTAATAAACCATTATCATTCGTCATGTTATTTATCAATGTAACTCTCCCGGGGGTCAGACTCGATGGCGCCAAGTGTCCTTGGCCGGTTGGCGCCGGCTTGGCGCGACTCTTGGCGCTTTGGGGAGGCTGCGTTCCTATGATACTGAAAGTGAGGGTAGGGAGGGAGGTATTAACGATTGGTTAGTTTGGCAATGAAATGTGGCAGAATTTTCTTCTAAGAATAAAATTATAGATTTTTACCTGGAAATCAGGGGCAGTGATAGCCTAGTGGTGTTACCGTCTGACTGCCAAGTCATTGGTCTCGAGTTCGAACCCAAGGCACTCACCTCTGACTTTTCGGATTTACGTGCGTATTATAAAATTATCACTTGCTTCAAGAACAGTGAAGGAAAACATCGTTAGGAAACCGGCCATGCCTGAGAGATATTTCTCGATGGCACGTGAAGCCAAGTCAGAAGCACATGGGCGGCTTTAAAACTCGGACACCAGGTTAGTCACTAACCACACGAAAAGAAGAAGACCTGGAAATCATCTAGGTTCTGTTTTCTTACAAGATAGGTCCGTTTTGTTTTTTAGAAAACCAAGGTGCTTCATAAGACATTCTATCGTCATATCACACAATTATTATGTAATCATTTACAAAAGCTTTTGTAAAACAATGTTTGCTCGCAGAACTGGTGGCCGATGGGGCCGAAAGGTTCTGGAGTGGCGACCGCGTACCGGATGACGTAGCGTTGGAAGGCCTCCCACAAGGTGGACCGATGACCTTATGAAGATGAGAGCGAGAGAGATGAGAAGCATAGAAGCCGTTGAGGGTGAAGGTGCTTGGGGGAGGGAGGTCTATGTCCAGAAGTGGACGACTTTTGGCTGAAATGATGATGATAATTTCAGGGTCTAAATTAAGTGTTAATCTATTCAATACTCGTAATCAATACTTTTATTGCATTCCACATGTAGGTATTCTTAGGTGGTAAACTTATAAAAAAATAAGCAAAATAAGTTAGTTAGAAGAGAGTAGTTGTTAATTATATAACGTTACTTAGCAAAACTACTATATTATTATAATAATAAATCTAAACCAGACCTATATAGAAAATACCGTTTGAAATCTCACGACACGGTAAAACTTTTAAACATGAACTAAATTACATGTTTTTAGCTGAATACAGTAATCACTGGTGTTTGTTATCAACAAAGCTTAACACCCGTAAGTCCGTGTTGCACGCAACCTTTGGTGACATGTAATTAGTGTCGGATTTTAAATAAATGTTGATTATAAATCAAAAACTTGAAATTCTGACCCAATTTTATTAATGTAGAATTTATGTTATTTGCATATTGCATTAACTTTTCTGCCTTTACGTTTTTAATAAAGACTAGCGGCTGCCCGTGGCTTCCTCCGCCGGGCCCTAATTCTTTTTCTAAGTTTTAAGTAGCCAGTGAATGTCCCGTCAAAATCGGTCAAGCCGTTTCGGAAATTAGCCGGAACAAATAGACAGACAGACAAGAAAATATTTACGTATTTTGCTTTTATTTGACTTCATTGCGATTGACTGAGTAGATAACGTTCTAAAAATATCTCCCAACACAGCTAAATATTAACATTTGGGACATAAATAAAATACAATAAAATAATACTTATCTTTTATTAATGTTCTTGAAATACCAAAACAAGTGTTCTATATTTAGAAATAATAGTCTATTTCATGTAATACAGAAGTTATCCTAGAAAACCAATCCATATTGATAGATATTATTTGAATCAAATAATATAGATTTCTAAGCATATCTAGGGTTTAAATAACACACACTTAGGCTGGTCGTATACGTACGGTTTCCTGATACGGATTCCTGATTCGGAAACCTGAATTCTTACCTTACTTACAAAATGTTCAACTAAGCGCACACGTTTGTACATTTTCCGAACGGAAAAAAACCTGACGCTCGTTTCGGGAACAAAAAAAAAATATCGAACGTCTGCGCTAGTCTCACGGAATTCCGAATCAGGAATCCTGATCAGGAAACCGTACGTATACGGCCAGCCAGTTCTGCTTGTATGTCCTAAAATAATATCAACCTATATTATTATTTGTTTCATTGGTTTTATTACTGTTTATTGTTGGTCCTACTTTCAATTTTATTTACTTTCTAGGAATAATCAGCCTATAATTTTCCCATTGGTGGGGCACACGCCTCCTCTCTGTGAGAGGGAGTGGGCCGTAATTCACCACCCTGGCCCAGTTGTTGATAGATGTCACACGTCTTTGAATTTTTGGTTCTAGGACATGCCGGTTTCCTCACGATGTTTTCCTTCACCGTTTTGAGAGCAGTGGTGATGAAATAATTTACACAAAGTAAAGTGCCTCCTTTCTAGGATTCATCGCATAATATTGCTGTATGACTAAATAAATTGAATATTTAATCGCCCAATCAGATTGCTTTACAAAAAGTGGACAAATTTAATAAGTAAGCAAAATAATTTGTAGGTTTCGTTAAATCGCGAAATAGAACAAGCGTGCCCACCAAAGGAACAAGGGCATTTAATCTTGTCTCGTTTTTAGGACTTGATTCATTTGAGGTTTTTATTGTATTCCATTCCACAATGAATTCAAGAAAAGGTTAAATAAATACGTTGACAGTAATCTCAGTTTTCTTTTGTAATAAAATACGTATTTGCACCCCCAAGGGTTAAGCAAAGGTATATCTATAATAAACCCACATTTCGCCAGTTATGTTTAATTCCCATGTAATAGGGGGCGAGCCTATTGCCATCAATCGACCACAAACCCAGACTCCGGGCTGCTACTGAGAATTTCCTGATGGAAAAACACAAAAACACTGCTCGACCAGGGAATCGAATTCAGGACCTCATGCTCAGCAGTAGTGCTTGACGACGACTATAGACCAACGAGATAATTATAACATACATAATAATTATAATACAGCGGTTATCGCTATTCAATGCATGTGTCTGTTTGTTTTTGTGTTGGGGAAAAAAGTGATCAAGCTGGTCGAATTTTAATCTCTCTACCTAGCCTTTTCCCAACTATATTGGGGTCGGCTTCCAGTCTAACCGAGTAACTGGGTAATATGATACCCCTTGGTAAGACTGGTTGTCAGACTTTCTGACTTCTGACGACCCGTAACGACTGTCAAAGATCCGAAAGAATGACAGCCGGGACCAACTGCTTAACTTGATTTCTATGGTACGGAGTAGTTTCGGTATGTAAAAGATGGTGACCCATCCACAGATCAACCCGTACGGCCGTTATTACTTAGCCACAAGCTGGTCGAATTTTAAATGAATAAAAAAATTATATCAATCATCTTTTGATGATTTTCTAACCAGTATAAAATTGAGATGAAAAGGAAGCTTATGCATACGATGTGGAATGGAAGAAAAAAGGTGCCTATGATTTTGTTTTAATATTTAAGACACGGCTTAAAAAAAAAACCCTTAATAAAACGGGCTTTGCAAAGAATTTTGTCGGAGAGGTACTCAGACAAAATTCTTTGCATAGCCCGTAATTAGACCTTCAGCAGGTACACTATAGATCTTAAAGCAAATTCCTGAGTTGCTAATAAAAGTTCAAATTAAAATGTTCAAATGGATTCCAGACCCCGTCAGTTTACACGGGGCTATTAAGAAAAAGTAATTTCCCTCGATAGCCGAGTTCAAATTGCGCGAACAATGACTAGGGAAGCATAAAAAAACGTTATATGAGGGACCTTTCACAATTTATTTGCAAGTTAATTTAAAAATACATACATTTTGTATTCTGTTTGGTTCATTTCGTAGCTGCGTAGCGGTCGCAGCAAATCGTAGTAACTTGCTACGGCGGCGTAGCAGTGTGTAGAGAAAAGCGTAGAGGTTGCAGTCATTTGTATCGGTCGCATCAAACATAATTACTTTTAATTGGATTCATATCTCAATATTGTGTATTCATTATCATCATAATTTCAGCCTAGAATCACCCACTGCTGGGTAAAGGCCTCCCCTTTCTTCTGGCATACTCCCCGGTTCCGTGCGTCCCTCATCCAGGTGTTTCCTGCGACTTTGACGATATCATCAACCTAACGCGCTTTTGGACGACCCTGGTTTCTTTGTCCTACTCTTGGCCAATATTCGGTCACAGCTTTACTCCATCGGCGATCTCCGCGTCAAAATATTGTGTGTTGATGACTCTAAGCCTCCTGTTTCGATGTTTCACATATTTATTTTGTATCGGCCTGTATTCTTAGGATATTTTTATTATAATTTTAAAACGAAAGAAATATAATACGTATTTATAATGTGTTTTTATATGTATTTTCTGGTGTACAATTTTTTTTTTTTTTTTTTTTTTTTTTTTTTTTCAGATATGTTTGAAAATGTATTTTATATGCGATACAAAGTAATGAAATTGGCACAATTAGAAATATGAGTATATTTCTAACTGTACCATTTATCGATTTAGCTTTACCAAAAAACAGTAATACTGATACTACAGCCTCAAATCAATACGCTTCCAGAAAAATGCAACACTTTTCGACAACACGATACTAATATTTTAACAGCACTGTATATAAACATTAGCTTCGTTCCATTACGTCATAATGTTATCATAATACCCACCTCTAATTTGCGCCCGCACTTCGTTACGCCGGCTCGGTATAAGCCGTACCGGTGATGTAGGTTATCTTTTGTGTGGCGTGTAAAACAAGAGAACTCATCACGCATATTGTTCGCGTACCATACGTACTGTCGAACAGACTATTTTTGGTACACAGGCAGAAAAGCAACTACTTTTTCCCCGACTGCGCGACAGCCAAGACAAGGTTGTTTTTCACGCGTATTCTATGTATGTATGTGGGATTTTTATACCCTCGAAGTATCGTAACGCCTGGGTGGATTTTAATTCACGAGGTTAAAGGCTAGGTTTTGTCCGTATAAAATCAAAATGGCGGATTTTAGACGTCAAGTTTGTAGCTTCACTATAACTGTCGGGTCTCAAATAAAGGGATTGAATGTTTCAGTTGCAGTCGGTTATTTGACTCTTTCAATTTTAAATAATGTTGTGAGTGTGCTGAATAGTCAATTCTTTTACATCACTCTTCAAGAATCAAGCTTAAAAGTTATTACGCACACAATTAAAATGAATACTGCATTATATCAAAAGAAATATTTTTACCTGTATAACGAATAGCTTGTTCGACTGTACTATATAATTTTTAATTATTAAAAAGCAAGCCAACCACAAGACGGGAGACGCGGATTGCCCGGCTAAAAAAGCTGCCGAATACAGGTACATTAACTCGATCGACTATGAAGGCGCCTAAGAGCGCCACATACTTGTGTATATTTTAGACGTAATTTGTTATTGTTATTTTCATAGTTTAGTATGGATAATAATTTATTTACCGACATAGATAATTCATTTTTAACTGTGTCAAAGACATGTGACGTTGAGGATTGCAGACAATATCTTTCCGATTGTAAAAAGTCACTAACCGTATTGACCCAAAATATTCGTAGTATTTATAAGAACATAGATAGCTTTAAAATTTTCCTTCATAGACTTAATTTTGATTGTGATATAATGGTACTAACCGAGTGCTGGCTAGCTAACCGCATCGATAACCTCCCAGTTATACCTGGTTACAACTTATTGCATACCACAAGAAACCACAATCAAAATGATGGGGTGGTAGTCTTTGCTAAGGAATCGTTAAAGGTAACAGTCCAGGAACCTACGCCACAAGACTGTATGATTAATTGCTTAGTTATCAAAATTGGTACAACCACAGCGATAATCGCTATGTATAGGTCCCCTTCCGTTAGAAACTTGGATTCTTTTCACAATTCCTTAAACCAAATTTTACAAGGGCTAAGCTCGTTTAAGAATGTTATACTAACAGGTGATTTAAACATAAATATTGGCTCCGAAAACTGCGATGCAGGGACCCAAGATTATCTTAATATCTGCTCATACCATGGTTTTCAACCCGCTCACATATTACCTACTCATCAGAGCGGTTCCTGTCTCGATCATATGATGATTAAATCCAGCCTATCATATATTACGCTTGTTACTAACGCAACAATTACTGACCATCATGCTGTCCTACTTAAATTAAATTTAACGCTACCTAAGCAAAATCGTCCCCAGACCAAAAGCAAATTAAACACAAATAAACTCGAATATGATTTACGCAATCTTGATCTTAGCCTAGTTTACAATACTGCTGACGCTAATTTGGCTTTATCGTACTTTATAAAACATGTCCAGCAAGCAATTTTACGTAACACGATAGTTTCTACAGTGAATAAGAAACTCTATAATATTAAACCTTGGATTACACCTGGACTAATTCGGTGTATAAGACACAGAGATAAACTTCATCAGAGAACTAAGAGATACCCTGATAATCAAATAATTCAAACCACTTATAAAAGATACAGGAACTTCTGCAACAATCTCCTAAAGAATTCAAAAAATAATTACGATAAAAATGAATTAAATAGAGCAGGCAACAATAGCAAGCAACTTTGGAAACATATTAAAAACGTCACCAATATGTCTAAACAGCGTGAATCAAATTCGAGTTTACTGCTTACTAATCCTTCACGACACTTGTCAGCTAACAACGTAAATAACTTCTTTGTCAATATTGGGAAAACTCTTGCTGAACAGACTCCGAAACATTATTATTGTGACCAACCATCTTTCCAAAAATCTAGCAATAGCTGTAACCTGAAATCTTTTGCTATGCTGGACACTGACGAAGTCGAAATAGCCCGAATAATTTCTGGACTAAAAGATGATTGTGCAGTTGGATGGGATAATATAAGCAATAAGATCCTTAAACACTTGAAGCATATTTTGGTACCTCCCTTAACGCATATATACCGAATCTGTCTATCCAAAGGAATTTTCCCTAGCTGTCTTAAAAAGGCAGTTGTAATACCCGTCTTTAAATCTGGTTGTAAAGACTTAGTAAACAATTATAGGCCAATATCGATACTCCCCTCATTATCAAAAATATTAGAGAAAATTATAAATAGTAGATTAATTAACTATGTAGAAAAAAATAATTTCTTATCCCCTGCGCAATTTGGATTTAGAGCCAAATTATCCACAGCCGATGCGGTGCATAGCCTGACCGATTATATTTCAGAAGAACTCGGCAAAGGTAACCAGACCTTAGGAATCTTCCTTGATTTAGCCAAGGCCTTCGACACGGTGTCTGTTTCTGTTCTTCTAAACAAATTAGAGGCCATAGGAATAAGGGGAACACCGCTGAAACTATTTGCGGACTACTTAGATGACCGATACCAATGTGTTAGAATAGATAATATCACGAGCGATGAGCAGAAAAGTACTGGTTTTGGTGTTCCCCAGGGAAGTATTCTGGGCCCTACGTTATTCCTGATTTATATTAACGATTTGTGTAATCTGAATCTTAAAAACGGCAAAATTATATCTTACGCTGACGACACGGCATTAATATTTACCGCAAAAACCAGCAGCGAAGTGTACGAAATTGCTCAACTAGGTTTTAATACTGTGACTAATTGGCTTCAAAGCAATTTACTAACCTTAAATGCTGACAAGACAAAATATATTCACTTCTCCATGCGCAAGCCTCACCTTAACATTACTAACGCTCATCTATATGCCCATAAATGTGGAAACCGTTCAGTCAACATGTGTAATTGCCCTTTTATCCTCAAAACGAGCAGCATAAAATACCTCGGGGTAATAATGGACGACACACTGTCTTTCAAAAAACATATTGAAAGTCTAGTTATAAGAGTGCGCAAATTAATATATGTTTTTAAAAAATTGCGAACGTTTGCAGATTCAAAATTAATCACTCAAGTTTATTTGGCCCTATGTCAATCTATTATTCAATACTGCATCTCTTCATGGGGTGGCGCACCGAAAACCTATCTACTTCCTCTTGAAAGAGCTCAGAGAGCAATTTTAAAGGTAGCAAACTTCCATCCCTTTTTCTTTCCCACAAATCTGCTATATAAATCCTGCAACGTGCTGACTGTTCGCCAACTTTTCATTATGCACTTAGTATTAAAACAGCACACCATGCTTTCCTACACTGCTGACAATAATAACAAGAGACGGAATGATATAATATGCACATCTAATGCAACCTCAAAACATGTCTTTGTAGAGAGATTTTTTACATTCTTAGGCCCATTTTTGTACAACAGATTAAATAGAAAACTAAGTATGTATAACTTAAATTACTTTAGCTGTAAAAAAATTATAGTTGAATATTTACTAACCATAGATTATGCGCAGACAGAAGATCTACTTGTTGTCTGCAAATAGATCCGCTAACATGATATTTTACTTTTATTTACCTAATTTTAATTTAGTTTATCCTTTATACTCATTGTTAATTTATTACATTAAGTATTTATGCTCTTCGTAGCCTGAAACACAGGTTCAACCTAGTTCAGGCAAATAAGCAACTGTGCTCTATTTTAATGATTAAGTTACTTATTGTAAATGTGCCCCTTTTTATAAATAAACTATTTTATTATTATATTTATTATTATATATGCGACGACATATCAACCAATAATATCCAGTTTAAGCTGACCTCGCATTGTCTAGGCTTTACGTACAATGAGAGGTCTACTTATATTGGCAATGTATAGGCTGGTGTGTCGCAGTATGTACTGCGGCCCACTGCGATGCGACGCTGCGCTTTTTATGAAGGGATAGCTTTTTGTCTGGTGGGGGATTGTCTGGTTGTGTTTAGAAAAGGATTTGAAAGGATTATGCATACATTTTAGGGTTTTCTCGTTATTAAGTTGAAGTAGGAATGATTTTAGACCTGAATTATACTCGCACAGACCAGGAGAGCATGAAACAAAAGGGTGGAGGCCTATACTCACCAGTGCCTGCCAATCATGATGAGAAGAGGAACGAGTTTGAAAAATTTAAGCTAATTTTATCATTGACAGCTTTTTGTCCCAACATCTAATAAACGTAAGGTTATACTTTACTTAAGCTACGGTTTCCTAGAAGAGTGGTGGCACTTAACGGCCGCTGTGATGGCTGTCATGAAAATGATGCCAGTGAGCTCACTCTTCTCAGTATAGACACTTTCTTGCGACTAAGTGAAGCGTCTTTAAATCTAGTGATTTAAATCTTTGGGGAGCGGGGTTTGTCTTAATGTCAAATACTGGTGAAAATGACAGATTTCCATGGCGTAATCGTAAATATAATATGACGGAATCGCTTTCCTAGGAAACCAAAGCTTTACCGATTTTGAAAGGTTATGTTTACCGGTAAGACCCGCTTAGGGTTTGATTTTAAAATAATCCTTTCTTAGTGCATCTCTACTTCACCCAATCCAATTTCTTGTTCTGTCTTCAGTGGTTTAGGCAGTGTTATCTGCTATGGCTGGTATAATATCATCACCATTATTTCAGCTGAATGACGTCTATTGCTGGACTTTAGGCCTTTCCTAAGCACCGCCACATCATCAGGTTCTGTGTTTCTCGCATCTAGCGGATTTCTTTTTTTCATCGGTCCACCTTGTGGGGAGCATATATAGCAGCAGAATAAATAATATAACAGTTGTCTGTCAGTCAGTCAAGGAACTGTCTACAACGCCACAAGGTACTTTTGGCGCGTGGCCAAAATCGGTACTAACGCCGCCATCTTGTTTTCTCAATACAATATCAAGCGCCAATAGGTCCCTCTAGGGATAGAAGTGGGACTTTTAAGGCGACGATAACCGGCTTTTAATGATTTAATACTGAAGATCACGTCTAAACGAGTAGTGTTAATGATTTGGACTAAATATATGATAAATTAGAGCATTTTTTTAATAATTTAATATAGGAATATTTTGGATTACGTTTATATTACATAGTGAAATTAATTTGTAAAGTTATGTGTAATGCGGATAAAAAACTGAGAATAACGCTAAATCTATCAAGCGTATTTTTCTGAAACCTTCACCATTTTAATGATAATTTAATTATTGATCTTTTAGTATACGTGTTTTATTAAAATACCTTTTTATGTATAATAAATTAATAATGCGTCTAATTTGGGACAGCGCTCCTTGATGGGCGAGTCCTATTACTGGCTGGACGTACGACGTGTTGCGTGAGCTCAGTACAGAACACGCAAGCTAACCACTCAAGGTCACTGGCATATATCTGCGTCTTAAGTAGCACACTCTAAAAAGTGAACTATATTATTTCGGACCCCTATAATTTTAATACCGACTAAAGTCAAACTTATTATTACACTAACTGCGCCCCGCGGTTTCATCCGCATAAGTCTCGATCCCGAGGGGATTACGG
Organism: Agrochola circellaris; assembly: GCA_914767755.1. Lineage (NCBI taxonomy): Eukaryota > Metazoa > Arthropoda > Insecta > Lepidoptera > Noctuidae > Agrochola > Agrochola circellaris. The sequence goes on from OU611853.1 coordinate 6,362,182, forward strand.
GATAAAATCCTATGTCCTAATCAGGTCATGGTCTACCTATGTGCCAAATTTCATCCAAATCTGTTTAGCCGTTTTAGCGTGAAAGCGTAACAAACAAACTCACTTTCTCATTTTTAGTTAGGATAACCAACAGCATAAATTATGAAATGTCAGGAACTTACCTTTACATTTCACTATACATAATCCCGAACACAAGTAACTAAGACGCTTGTTTAATGTATAAAGGATTATAAACCGTGTAGGTACTGGGTTTCAGGGTTATATGTTGTACCTACATTGTTTTAACCTGTCTTATTTAGACAGGCCTTCCTTCACTTTGTGTAAGGCCACGCTCACTGTGTGACGCGAATTTGTATCGTACGTAAACGTATTATAAGTTTTTCTCCGGCAAATACATAGTGTTCTGGTGATATCCTATCCCTCCAAAAGTCCTCCAGAAGTCCGAAGTCCTCTTTCTAGCGCAATAATCTGTATCTTCAAGATAATTCATTCACATATAACTCGGCGATGCGGCGGCATTTTCACTGTCGTAGAACCAATTGGGTGCGTAAAATATATTTAAAAAGACATGAGTTCGGTAAATTTTACGAGTTTCACGAAGTGATTGATTGATTGAATCACTCTGATCCCACAAAAATGTATGTCCGTAAACCCAGTTAATACATTTTTCTACACCTATTTGAAATTTTCAACGCACGAAAGAGTTTTAAAATCCCAACAATTTCGGATTGTTTTCGGACGTCAGAACTATACGTACGTATACGTACGACTAACTCAACTAGTCTGCGCGCTCCCTTAGTACTTGGAAGGTCGGGATCGTTCGTGCGTGTTCGTATGAGTTCGCACGAGCAAAACTCGTACGAAAACGAGTCCAAAGTGAGCCTTAGCCTTTATTGCCTTAGCGTTTTTATTATGATACTACATAGTTTAGATTAAATGACAACATAGGTATATAATGGGATAATCTATTAAATAAAAGCGTATTAAAAATGACAAAAATTTATTGTTTTATTAATCAGGAAATTGGGAGAGAGTTTCCAGGATTTCAAATGATATTGTTTCTGGGTAAAAAAGGAAAATTGATTATTAATATCATCGTAGGTACATGTCGCCCTTTGCCTACCTATTTTATGTTTAGGATGTTGCGATGTCTGCTATTACAAAGCTAGTTTGAGTTTTGGGTATAAGATATTTCAGCATTAACACTTTCGACTCCACCCATTTTTATAGAGCTCAAACGCCATGCCGCCATACATATTGCAAGTTGACTCTGGGAGGGTTACCGGCCTTACGTCTGCGCTAAAGTTAACCATCAAGGAGTCTCACCGGCATTAGTTTTGAAATCTTGTTAAAATATACAACTGATTTTATTTTCACAGTTTATAGTGCAAAATTTGCAAAGAAATATCTACATTTAAAATAAGCCCTCCGCGAGGGCTCCCGGTATCCCATATGCGACTTGAGTGAACCCTCCAGGAGGGCTCCCGGCACTGAACGTGTTAATCTGATTGATTCAATTAGAAAAATTGTAAACGAATACATTTTCATATTAAGCACATCTTAAGTAGCGTATTATTCTAGTCGCCAAAATATGACGCAATATTATTCAGGATTTCATAACGGGTATCATAAACTATTTAAAAACGGATCGCATGCTCTACCAAGAGGGTCATAACATTATCCAAGCACAGTATTCCACTTTCAATAAAGTATAATAGATCAAGGTTGCTTTCACCAGCCCCTGGGTCTTCTTTTGACCAAACTCCAATATATTGTTTAATACAACTAGAACACAACCTTGGGCCCATTTTCGCAAAAAGAGGTTTATGTCAACTATTTTGTGGGAGCTGCCATTTTTATTTAAATCGCATAAAATGGCAGGCCATGATATTTTGGTTGACTATGACCTGGCAAGATAGAGGATGACGTAATCCTGCGCTCCTATGATGGGATAGCTTTGCTTGCGGTTAGCGTAAGGCGAAATAAACCTTATTGCTATATCATAAGTGTGAACCTTGTGGATTTTAATAAGTTTGTTTGTCTGCTCTATGTCCAGACTATGAGGCGCGTATACAGCGCCCGTATGTCGCTTTTCAGGATGACTCAATCGTGTGACAAGGATAGCTATATCCGAAAAGTAACAAAATAAAATGTGATAGAGTAAGAATTTTCGGGAGACGTTTTGTGTTGTCAAAACACTTGATGCAACAATAAACAACTAAGTTTTATTGATATATTGTTAAACTAAATTCATTTAGTCTTAAAGGGGGACTTAACGATTGTAAGGGTAGGCTAGGTTATAAAAGTTAAGGCCCTACTTTAATTAACAAAAGTGCTTGAAGAAATAAATTGGATGAAGTTACAGGAATTATATTTCATGTAAAGTTTCCAATCTTCGTAGAAAGGTTAAGTATACATTATGTGGATGCTTCATTAAGAAAGTTCCGAAGAGTGCGTATTACAAATTGTAATTTTATAATACAAAGTCAGTACCTAGGTAATTTTAATTAAATTAGTCAAGTTATAATTAGTGGGAATGAAAAGCTTCTCTAAAAGGTTTTAGATAGATAGATAGAATATACTTTATACATTTTTTTTTGTCTTATCTAAGACTTAAATTGATAATACAAATATTAATAAAAAAAGCGGCCATGTGTGTGTCGAACCACGCACATGGCGTAGGGTTTCGTAATCGTGATGAATATTTACGCAAGAATATGTTTGTATTTCATAGTATTTCTCGACAAAACTATGAAAAAGAAAAGTTATTTCTGCGGTTGTAAGTAACCGAAAATATGCCATATCTGAAAAACTATTGACTTAAATAGAAACGTCACTTAGATTCATCATTATCCTTTTTTAATTAAGGGATCCAACAAAACATAATATGGATGCGCATTGACAAAGTACAACTGAACTAAATAAACAATCATAGGAATTGATTCAAATGGGCCTAAAACCATAACTTACTATTCAAAACATTGTAAATAACAGGCTTATTAAACTAAACGTCTAAAATTACTTTCGCAGTGTTAGCATTAATGTCCACAAGACTGTCCCGAGGGTTATTTTACCCTGATATAGAGGTCTCAGCGGCAAAGAGGGTTTCTATGTTGGTGACGGTTTACGAATCTCTTGGGCATCCCATATGCCTTTTTTTTTTTTTTTTGAGGGTGGGAAATTATCAAATAACTTCTCCCGCTCTGGGTGGAGCGGGAGGGCGTGTCAGACTTTTACTGACTAAAACCCACCCGTGTTCCCTTCCGTTGCCTGTGTGCCGAGGTCGCGATATCCCTTTCAGACAAACCCGCAACCCCGGCATCCATCCATCATGAATCCATCCCATATGCCTGAAGGCAGCCGCACGCTTATAAGATATTCGCAGAGTTTCGCTTAGAAATGAGTTATTTTCGGGATTCCGAAGATTGGATGTGATAACAGTATTGTTATATTGATAGAGGGAGCATGATGTAGGAACACATTATTTTTATGACTGAGAGTAAGATGGTTGAAATGTTAACAATCTCAGGTAGTCGAAAGAAAAGGCCTCAAAGAGATGTTAGCACCAACTGACGGGGTCCGTTAGGGCCAATGCCTGCCGGGGTTGCGAGTCTGTCCGAAAGGGATATCGCGACCCCGGCACACAGGCAACGGAAGGAACACCGGTGGGTTTTAGTCAGTAAAAGTCTGACACACCCTCCCGCTCCGCCCAAAGCGAGAGAAGTTATTTGAAAATTGCCCACCCTACAAAAAATAAAAAAAAAGGTAGTCGAAAGCAACAATTAAGTGTAGTTAATAATTATTGTCAATTAATTTTAGTAGTAACCGAAACCGGCGTGTGTGTATGACCAGACGGAACCAAAAGAGGATGTAAGGATAAGGTTCGTAGCAGGTGGCGTCCTGTAGTTTCTGCCTACCCCTATGGGAAGAACGCTTGAGAATATGTATGCAATTGTAGTATTCTGCGTTTGCAATTTATTTGGCAAAAATGTAAACAACCACGAGTTTTAGGAAAAACAACTGTAATGCCTACACGTAAGGTTCAGTTTGCGCTACAACTTCATATTTTTTAATGACTTTTTCAACAGTACTAGTCAATCTAAAATCAACTTTATTTCCACTTCTTTAAAGTTGATGTTTGTATAAGAGGAAATAATATCAATTGGAAACCATAATATTATTTCAAGTTGCCCTTTAAATCTATAGTTAACCACATGCTATGTAGTGCTAGTACCCACAGTAAATAAATGAGAAAAGACGCTATACTAATTTACATTCAACGCGCTGCGTCAGGCCTTTTCAAGATAAAAACGGCTGGTCCTTCCCGGAAAGAAAAATTATAATTAAAAAAAGTTCAAATTAATTAACTTTATTTAGTTTGCTCCCACTTTTCCTTGTTTTCACTGTAAATTAATTAAATATTCTTGGTTATTAAAGTTCATGGGTATTTCTCATCAAATTTCGAAATTTCATTTCACATACCATTAAAAAAAAAAAAACAGAGTTTATTGCAGTAATACAAAGTTTTATTTTAATGAGTTTTTTAAAAATGAAGTTACTCCATATTTTTGTGTACAACATGTAGAAAAATGACTTAAAAAATACTATGGAATGAGGGAATGGATTGGGGAATGATTTTTATGACAATTTGATACTAAATGGGTAATAAAAAGCATTAGTTCAAATTCAAATTCAAATTCAAATATTTTACTTGTAGAACATAGGTAAACAAAAATACAGATGTCAATATTAATAAATGAGCGCTATGTCTTGCCGTCAACGGCGTACAAATATTTTTAATTATAATTTCTAATGATTAATTGGTAAAAAACATAATAAAAACAGTCAAATTAATAATGAACTCAACTATAACAATAATTAATTAATTAAAATAACAATAAATTTAAGCAGATAATAGTACATTAAAATTAAATAGATTAAATAAAACAATTAAGTTATTGACAAATAAAATGGAAATAAATAAAATGTCATTAAATTACAATTTGTCTTCTAGGTACTCATTGACTGTGTAGTAAGCTTTTTGGCCTAATAAGTTAATTAGAGCCTTTTTGAAATGGTGTATGCTGTCAAGATCTTTTATACAATTGGGTAACTTATTATATAACTTGGGTGCCATTCCTAAAAAGCTTTTTGAGTAAAGCGCAGTCTTGTGTGGAATAGCACATATTTCTCTATTGCGACGTTTCGATCTAAGAGTTTGAAATAAATGCACGTTTGATTTTGCGAATACTGCTGTCTCGTAGATGTACATACAGGGCAAAGTAAGGAGTTTATATTGTCTGAATAATGGCCTACAACTATCAGTCTTTTTCAGTTTAAACACAGCACGCACACACTTCTTTTGAGCTTTGAACGCAGTGTTTTTTTCAGTGGAATTTCCCCAATACATTAGTTAATTTATGAATATATGTATTCGATCAGAAAGAAAGAAAGAGAGAGAAAGAGAGAGAGAAAGAGAAAGAGAGAGAAAGAGAAAGAGAGAGAAAGAGGAAGAGATATAAAGAGCTAAAGAAAACAATGGAAAAAGAATATACGGAAAAGCGAGTTACATTACAAAAAATTAATACAAAGAATAGTTGATGAAACACCCTCACCAAGTCCTGCACCATCTTTGCGACGCAGAGCAGACAATTTATTTGCACTCAATAGACGTAGAATGCGCAAGTGGCGAGCTAGTCAGTATGCGAAGATTAAAAGTTTGGAAAATAAAGTAAGGAACGCAGTCAAGCTTAGCCAAAAATACAAGAAGAGGTATTTGAGATTGAAATCTAAAAATACTGACCCAGACGCTCCAGCAACTAAAGTGTCTTCCCTTTTAAAGAATATACGAGTTCTCACTCACCGTCACCACTCACTCGTCTTCACTCTTACCCTACCTCTTTGTCTCTCTTACTCTCCCTCTTTGTCTCTCTTACTCTACCTTTTTGTCTCTCTTACTCTCCCTCTTTGTCTCTCTTTCTCTTTCTCTCTCTTTCTCTTTCTCTCTCTCTTTCTCTCTCTTTCTTTCTTTCTGATCGAATACATATATTCATAAATTAAAAGAAAGAGAGAGTCTTTCTATCTCTTGAGAGAAAAAGAAAAAAAATAGGAAATAATGAGGGAGAGAAAGAGATGGAGAGCTAGAGAGGGAGAGAGAGAGAATGAAAAAGATAAACGGTATTGCATAGTTACTTATATAACAAAAATGATTTTAAAGACCAACCTAGGACTCGAAGTTGAAAAATAAAGATAAATTTTGGCGGTTCTGCCAACAAATACCTATTGTTATAATTAAGAGCTCGTATTGCCCACTGCTGGGCAAAAGGCTCTCTTTTAAAGACTCTCTTTTCACTTTTCTCGATGTAAGGCCATTAAGAACCAGTTGTTGTAGAGCTCTAGCTCACCATCTCCATCTCGGCTTACCGCGATGTCACTTGCCTGCCCACCTAGCCTGCAAAAACCTATATTCAAAACCGGTATCACAACCAAATAGCTGATGTGACCGCAGTATTTTGAACCAACATAATGGCTACCAACCCAGGTATAGTACGATTCAACTTAGATGTAGCATCGACAAAATCTCCGCATAAATTTTACGAATGTATTTGGTTATATGACTTTACAAGTTATTGCGTTAGCGTAAAGATCATTTTCGCCTAAAGCAGTACCTAATAAAGATTGGTGATTTTGAAGGCGCACTCAGATCGGATGTGATCGGTTTTACGAATTTTGCCGATGCTACATCTAAGTTGTGTCGTACTGTAATAACTCTAGTGTACTTCAGCAGTAACCGACACGACTGTGCGAGGTCTGCCGCACATTAATGTAATATTCATGGGTGTGACACGGTGTTTGCGCGGCTTTGATACAGCGTTATCTTGCCTAACTTGATGAATTAAACATTCATGTCATGTAGGTACAGGTAAGTAGGTACACATTGTTCATGGATTTGCTGAACATCAAAGGAACTTGCTGAATGTGATGGTAGTTAAGTACTGCTGTTAATGCAATTGTGAAGTTTGAAAAAACATCGAGATTTCTTTGTTTCATGTAAGTTTAATAGTAACGTATTTTACACATAAATAAAACTTCCGGAAATAAATTCTCTAAATGTGGTGAAAACCGCATGAAAATCTGTAGCGTAGTTTAGAATAACAACGCGGTCAAACAGACAGATACGAAAATCAACTTTAATTTATAATATTTATAGACTACAATAATAAAAACTGTGATGGTTACAAAGGAGCTCGTGGCTAAATAATAACTGCTGCATGGGTCGATCCATCAGGTTAAGCTACACTTGCCGGGGTTGGTCTGTGGATGGGTGACCATCTTTACATACCGAGACTCCTCCGTGCCTCGGTCACTTGCTTCCCCAACTGTTGCCATCAATCTCGATTAGCCCATTTAGCCCTTCTATAATTAGCGAGACAGGAACTGGAGCTTAGGACGTGAATTCGCGATCACGATATACAGGTTGGCAGGAACATTGACGCGAACACATATATATATGTATATATGTATTTAAAAACAGTGAGAGTGAGAGAACGAAAGTGAGAGAGCGAGAGTGAGAGGGTGAGAGAGCGAGAGTGAGAGGGTGAGAGAGGGTGAGAGAGCGAGCGTGAGAGGGTGAGAGAGCAAGAGTAAGAGAGCGAGAGTGAGAGAGCGAGAATGAGAGAGAGAGAGAGTGAGAGAATGAGAGTGAGAGAATGAGAGTGAGAGAATGAGAGTGAGAGAATGAGAGTGAGAGAATGAGAGTGAGAGAGTGAGAGAGCGCGAGTGAGAGAGCGAGATTTATAGAGCGAGAGTGAGAGAGCGAGGATGGGTGAGTGAGTGAGTGAGTGAGTGAGAGAGAGCGAGAGAATGAGAGTGAGAGTGAGAATGAGAGTGAGAAAGAGAATGAGCGTGAGAATGAGTGAGAGTGAGAATGAGAGTGAGAGTGAGAATGAGAGTGAGAGGGAGAATGAGAGTGAGAGTGAGAATGAGAGTGAGAATGAGAGTGAGAGTGAGAATGAGAGTGAGAGTGAGAGTGAGAGTGAGAATGGGAGTGAGAGTGAGAATGAGAGTGAGAGTGAGAGTGAGAATGAGAGTGAGAATGAGAGTGAGAGTGAGAATGAGAGGGAAAAAGAGATTGAGAATGAGAGGGAAGAGAGTGAGAATGACAGGGAGGGAGAGAGTGCGAATGAGAGGGAAAGAGAGAGTGAGAATGAGAGGAAAAGAGAGAGAGAGAGAGAGAGAGATAAAATTGATAGATATATAGATAGATAGGTAGATAGATAGAGAGAGTGAGTGAGAGATACAATGAGAGCGAGATACAGTGGGAGAGTAGTACACTGAGAGAGAGATACAATGAGAGCGAGATACAGTGGGAGAGTAATACACTGAGAGAGAGATAGAGTGAGAGAGTGGGTGAGAGACAGTGAGAGAGTGAGAAAGCGAGAGAGAGTGAGTGGGTGAGTGAGTGGGTGAGTGTGTCAGTCCCTGGAGGATCCTGGAGGGAGATGTCGGAATGAGAGTTCCTTCAAGAGCCGACTTAACTAAGTTTACACGTTGAATAAACGAGGTGAACCTTCTCTTAGCTCAGAAAAATTAAAACAAAGAAAACACAAAACCACATTTATTCTAATCGCCCACCTGTTCCCATGAATCTGAGGAGCCCTACAATCTCTGCGCTATAATTATTACTAGTTTTATTTTCCATCTGACTGTCAGATTGCCAATTTTATTTTTAATGAGCTTTTTCCAATGGATTGTTAATTCGCATTTTCATCGCATCGCATTTGTAACCATCAATCAATCTGCCGAGCCTTTTCCCAGCTTCGGCTTCCAGTCTAACCGGATTCAGCTGAATACCAGTATTTTACATGGAGCGACCGCCTATCTGACCTCCACAACCCAGTTACTGGGTAATACGGAATCCCTTGGTAAGACTGGTTGTCAGACTTTCGGGCTTCTGATGACCCGTAACGACTATCAAAGATCCATGAAGAATGGCAGCCGGGACCAACGGCTTAACGTGCTTTCGTAACGTGGTTAATTTATTTATGTATTTGGTTAATTTATCTTACTATCTTACTTTAATCCACAATTCAATTAACTCTAATAAAAACCCGTATACAATTTCAGTCTGACCTTTCAGAAAACTCATCACTGAAATCTCACTGGCTCAACTTAATCTTGACTTAAGAAACTAAACAAGACTTGCATATAAATAACTTCTTAGTACATTAACATTCCTTATTTCAAAGAAAAGTATATTATATTAAAACACCACAAAACAATTGTACAAAAGAACTGGTCCTATTGTTCGCGAAAGAAAATGTGAAATTAATTTTATATTTGCGACAGCGCCGAGCTCCCAAAGCGGTGACCTTTTTTTTCTTTTTTTGCATTGTTACGGTATACTCTAAGGTTACGCTTGTCATTTGTGTATTTTTTTTTGTGTAGCTTGCTTTTATTTCACACGATAAAATAACAATCGTTTGACATGAATGGTTAATTTTATTAGTGCATTACTCCATCGATATACAGCATGCGGGGACTCCCCGCAGGCGAGGTAATGACTAATGAAAATTATTTTAATCAATAATACGGTGGGTAGGTACATCGTTTGCGGGGAATCCCCGTAGCGGGCGCAGCGACCAATGATATTCATCGGTCGGTAAAAAACGTGCGGAAACTCACACCCAATGAAAATGAACCTTCAAAGCAACTGCCAAACTTGCGGTGCAAGTTCTCCATATACAGCAATCGTTCCCTATCGACTAATGAAAACGGTCTCCCGAATAGGTATTGGCCCTATGGCATGCGTTACAGAAATCCCCCGTCGAGGACATTGATAGAGCTCGTATGGAGGCATACGAGCTCTATCAATGTTATTACATTGATAACGCGACGATATAGCCATAACGTGTTATTTCATACACTACGTTATGGCTCAAACTAAAGTAAGTACAGTGGAAACCGTTTATAACGACTTCGCTTTAAACGACGTACCGGTTATAACGACGAAATTTTGAGGACCTAGCATTTCTGTTTACTTAACATAAGTGTTTGGTTATAACGACTATTGGTTATAACAACCGTAATCCGGCGGTCCCTTCGAAGTCGTTATAAACGGTTTTGAGTGTACTAACTTACTTTAGTTTTAGTATAGATAGTCCAAGATTTAGCTGACTATAACGTCAAACACAGTTTGTTGTCGTAATTCTCATGTGACGGCAGTTACCACAGTATGTCCCACATAGTTTATTGCCTGGCGAGAGAAATTAATGCTCAACTATAATTTTGCAAAATTCTGTTGCAGTTACAGAAATTCATACGAGTATAATATTGGATCTAAATCCTAACTAATATTATAAATGCGAATGTGAGTTTGTTTGTTTGTTACGCTTTCACCCTAAAACAGTTGTACGGATTTGGATGAAATTTGGCACATGGGTAGACCTGGAGAAGGACATAGGATTTTTATCCCGATGTTCCCACGGGATCGAGACTAAAGCTTCGTGCCGACCAGTGCGACGCGACTCGAACAATACAATGTCTATGAAAACTTGACGGTATAACAATAACCGGTGTCGCGTCGTACTGTCGCGTCGCGCTGGTCTGTACGAAGCTTTATGCTGGTGAAACCGCGGAAAGCAACTAGTTCTATATGAGCATCAGCTCCCTATCTTTTTAATGACAACAAGATTAATAACTACTGACGCTGTTTGTAAATTGGTCCTAGTGAACAAACTCTTGTCTCGTCCTCAAACTACCAGTCTCAAAGGTCAACTACGTGACAACAATCTCGAATTACTGTTATTATCGAAAACCGAGCAGGAAGGAAAAGTACAAGGCATTGCCGAGGGTCGGAAGTGGAATGACAATAAAAACTGGGAAGAGATTCGGTTCGTGATCCCTTTCGAACCGTTCGGCTGTAATCGTCAGGGTGGTTGTATCGAAAACGTCACATTATGTCATCGTCTTGGTCAAACGAAATAGGTGTTTGAATTATGCCTGTAAAAGGTTTAGATAAGCTGATGGGATTGGATTCATTTCTTTAGCAAAGATAGTAACAGTAAACATGACTGGTAGTAACAGTAAACAGTAAGATACGTAATGAATTGAATATGGGAGCGACATGAGCTGATATATTATAACAAAAGTTCTTTAAACCATGTACGTAACAGCCATGCTATTCTGTAAACATCTCACCGTGAAAACTTGGGTGAAGTGAGCTGTCAATAGTGTCAATCCCTGTGGAATGACAGCTCACTCCACGCTCACTTCACCTAAGTTTTCACGGTGAGATGGTTACAGAATAGCACTGCAGGTGTGCAAATATCTATTGTTGCTAATTGCTGTAGTAGTTTAAAATAGTTTCTTTATTTGTATATCACCAAAAAATACCAGGGGCCTATTTAAGAAACGTGACAATCCGAAACATTTGTCACTTTTTTTAAAATAAGTCGAATTGGGTAGGTATCTAGTTTGTTTATTAATATTGCATTGGACAATTTCACGTATATATAGACAGTATTTGTGAAAAACTGTCATAATTGTAATCTTTTTTTTTCTCTGCAACATTTGCCAAATCGGGCCTCATTCTACATGCCTATATATCGCGTCGGTCGGAGTCATTACTGGAAAATCTCTAAAATTTTGTGTTTTGGACTAAGTATGCAGAATGATAAAGCATTTGATTTTTTATCATTTTATACTTGGTACATAACAAAAAAAAATTGAGATGTTCCAGTAATGACTCCGACCGACGATATTTGAACTATGTAGAACAAATAATTGCGCGTGATCAAATTACTGTCGAAACTTTAAAGTATGGCACAGGACGACAAACTTGGAAGTTAAGTCTTCCACCTATATAGAAGTTTTACGGTTAAGTGACCGCCGCACGTGTGGTTGGAACTTTATAACTAACTTGGGACGCGCCCCTGCTTCGCATGGTTTTAACGAATTGACAAAACATCGAGATTTCTTAATTAAATGTAAGCATTATACACATAAACCTTCCGGAATAAATTCCCTTAACGATGGTGAAAACCTCATCAAAATCTGTTGTGTGGTTTAGAAGAACAACGCGGTCACAGAGACAGACACGAAAAGCGAGTTTAATTTATAATGTATGTACTAGCGACCCGTTCCTGCTTCGCACGGTTTTTACGACTTGACGAAACATCGAGATTTCTTAGTATATGTAACTTTAATATTAACGTATTGTACACATAAACCTTTCGGAATAAATTCTCTACACGATGGTGAACACCTCATCAAAATCTGTTGCGTGGTTTAGAAGAACAACGCGGACATAAAGACAAATACGAAAAGCGACTTTAATTTATAATATGCATAGTTCAAAGTACGTCAGAGCTTCTTTGTGAGGTGCGGAAGAAAAGGCTTCCCGGTGAGAGGAACTTTATGAATATGTGATCTAGGTCTGTGCAGAGTTATAATATGTTGTACATTTCAAAGGTAATGATCGGGAAGGTGAACCACTTTTCTGTTTGATTTAATAAGCGTTTGCTTACATTTGTTTTGGATTAGAGAAATAAATTTAACAGTAAAGGCTGGCACATATTACTGCGTCGGGTCTCAGCGTAACGCAATTCATTACAAGAAACCGGCCAAGTGCGAGTCGGACTCGCACACGACGAGTTCCGTACAATATTTAGCAAAAAAACGCCGAGTTTCTTGTATGTTGTTCCGTTTAATTTTTATTGTTATAGCGGCAATAGAAATACACAATCATGTGAAAATTTCAACTGTCTACCTATTACGGTTCAAGAGATACAGTTTGCTGACAGACAGACAGGCGGACGGACGGACAGCGGAGGATTAGTAATAGGGTTCCGTTTAGCAATCTTCGGGTACGGAATCCTAAAAAGCGCTATGTTGCCCGCCTCTAATGTGGAAAAGTTCATACAAACAATGTTTACGAAAGCTTTGTAGGATGATTTTTGCTATGCGTCATGATATGCCGAAATCTGGGTTGTGTTTTCGGGGAAAGCGTCGTACAACTTTTTATGAAAACTTAATCAAGTTTTAAAAAGAAAAATGACTGTAGTTAAAGGATTCTTTCAAATCTTCAAGTTTCGCCTTTAGAAAAGCTAACTTGAACATAGGTAAACGTTAACTTTAAGGTAAAAGTTACACGAACTCGCCCTGAGTAATGAACAATCTTTCTGCGTCTAAAAGTCAAGTATAAAGGACCAAACTCATCTAATAATAATCCGTCCTTGACGTACAGTCAACAAAACAGGTAAATATTCGAACAAGAAAATAATTATTCACTACACTATAGGTATTCTTAGGACAGCACTGACAATTTTCACTGTTATTTTGGCATCATTCAGCAAAAGTAGCATGACTTGAAGAAAATTCTCATTTACTGAAACCCTCGAATCGACGAAGACGTTGACCAGGTGGCAGCAATGAGACGTCAGGTCTAAGCACCTGTCAAAAGTGTCAAAGTGCCTATACTTTCTTTATTCGTGACTGAATGATGAACGAATGATGAACGTCAAAATATAACTTATATTCATTGTCAAAATGGAAGCCCTCTTGTCAAAGCGGCGCCAACTGGTGGCGTGAATTTTCATGAAAACCCGCATTTTTCGTAAGTCCTGACCGTCTCTTAGAATTAAGTTTGATTCTTTTTTGAGGGCAAGAGAGGGAGGGAAATATGTGTGTGTATTCAGTGGCCTGTATAGCTAACTGTACAAAGGACACACTGCCGCTGTTAACATTTAATTAAACTTGTTGACTTGTGCGTACAACTAACTACATGGCTTTCGACGTCTCGCCTACAAAGCTGGATAAACTACGCCGGAGATTGATCTCACAGTTTGTATAGGGGGTTATATGGCGTGACAGTTTATTAACAAGGGCTTTAGGCGATAACCACATTAGACAAATATACGTTATATTACAGATTAGCGTCTGCCCGCGACCTCGTTCACATGATCGCAAGACACCACAATATCCTAAAATAGTTGTGCTTTTGACTCCCACACCAGGATTTGGAAACCGATGTGTTCGTCATCAATGTTTTAACGTAGACCCATTCACAACAAATTTTAAACAAACTACACTGAGTAGTCTATAGAACGATGAACTATTTCACTGTCGCAAACGGGTATAACTTTTCAGTACGTAAACTGTTAAAGAATACGAACATAATGCAATATTGCTACTCCCCCATAGCCTAAGCCCATAGCAGATAGGGTAATAATGTATACCCTAACACGTTTACCAGACTTTTAAACAAACTTTGAACAGAATCTATTCAGTAGTTTTTGGGTCACGCCGGAACATACATCTAGACAAACAGACAAAAATATCGTAGGAATTACTATTTTTCAAAAAAGTGGTGTACGTTTTTAACTTTGCTACAATTTTATTATATGTATCATATTTGGAAATCCAATAAAAGGCCATCGAATTTTTTTGCGTGGTCACCCTGCTCTGTTTGATTTGTTGTAGGTATGCCGCCGCCATGATGCGCAACAAAAACAAAGCGATATCAACGCCTCTACCGTTGGATAATCTAACTATTTTACGATATGATTACTAATATTTCGCCAAATCATGGAGAAGTAATCGTGCGTTTCACTGTTCATATCGTCAAACGATGAATATTCAATGGTCCGGCCAGACCACATCCCGATCTGACCAGCGGTCGATGTTCTATTTCATTAAATATAATCATTTCATGAAATGGTCAAACACTAAGACTTCATGAAATGATCAATTGTAAGATCTGGCCACGACATATAGATATTATGTATTTTAAATAGTATTATTTATAGTCAAAGATAGATAAGTAGGTAAATAGAGACATAGTTATTTCAAAATCTCGTTACCTACTAAATATTGAAACTGTAGTGATTCGTACCTAGGTACTTACTTTATTTTCATTTTTTCATAGATCTTTGACAGTCGTTACGAGTAGTCAGAAGTCCGAAAGTCTGACATCCAGTCTTACCAAGGGGTATCGTGTTACCCAGTAATTGGGTTTTGGAGAATAAATAGGCAGTCGTTCCATGTAAAATACTGGTATTCAGCTGCATCCAGTTCGACTGGAAGCCGACCCCAACATAGTCTGGAAAAGGCTAGGTAGATGAAGATGTTGGTGTATTCAACTTGTCAGTCAATATGTAGGTACAAGTTGTGCCATTAAAGTTTTGACTTGACCGCGCCTCCCGCCTCTCTTTCCGCCGCCCCGATGACGCCCCGGGCGGGGCCTTATACCGCTAAAGAAACCCATAAATCCTACTGCGCACGTCAAACACGTGTTGCGTAAATCTTCGTGCAGACCAGCGCGACGCGACGCCGCGACTTTCTTTTCTTGACTTTCGATTTCTAAGAAAACTTGACGGTATAACAATAACCGGTGTCGCGTCGCGCTGGTCTGCACGAGCCTTAAAGCACGTCTTGTACCTTTTTTTTTTTTTTTTTTTTGGATCGGAAATTATCAAATAACTTCTCCCGCTCTGGGTGGAGCGGGAGGGCGTGTCAGACTTTTACTGACTAAAACCCACCCGTGTTCCTTCCGTTGCCTGTGTGCCGAGGTCGCGATATCCCTTTCAGACAAACCCGCAACCCAAAGCACGTCTTGTACCTACGTGTAGATCCGAAGTTGGTAACTATATTCTTGGATATTGTCCCTGACAAAACTTTTCATTAAGAAGAATCAATGAGTTATTCATAATGGTTGTCAAGCCATATTGAGTCTTATGAAAATCAAACAGAGTTAAATTTCCAGTATAAGCTGACCTAGCATTGTAGAGAAATCCTATACAGTGCGAGATCAGCTTATACTGGAAGTGTGTGTACCAAGCACATCAAACGGTATTCATTTTTACAATAACATCGGTTCATTTTTATTCACGGGTTCGGAAATAATATTTATTCAAAGGCGCTTCATGAAATTACTGAGATCGTAAGCCCGTTATTTTATCCATTTACCGTGATCACGAACGGAGTAAAGGGCTTCGAATGTCGAGATAAATTAAATTTAAATATTCAACGAGAAATATTAACCTGTTAAACATTTCAATGTTGAAGAGGTACAGTTTCGTCTCAAAAAATAAGACTTTTATTTGTTTAATACAAAACTTGTCGATCAAAATGAGTTCAAATTGTATTCAGCTGCATCCAGTTCGACTGGAAGCCGACCCCAACATAGTCTGGAAAAGGCTAGGTAGATGAAGATGTTGGTGTATTCAACCTGTCAGTCAATACGTAGGTACAAGTTGTGCCATTAAAGTTGAGACTTGACCGCGCCTCCCGCCTCTCTTTCCGCCGCCCCGATGACGCCCCGGCGGGGCCTTATACCGCTAAAGAAACCCATAAATCCTACTGCGCACGTCAAACACGTGTTGCGTAAATCTTCGTACAGACCAGCGCGACGCGACGCCGCGACGCAACTCGAACAATAGAATTTCTAAGAAAACTTGACGGTATAACAATAACCGGTGTCGCGTCGCGCTGGTCTGCACGAGCCTTAAAGCACGTCTTGTACCTACGTGTAGATCCGAAGTTGGTAACTATATTCTTGGATATTGTCACTGACAAAACTTCTCATTAAGAAGAATCAATGAGTTATTCATAATGGTTGTCAAGCCATATTGAGTCTTATTAAAATCAGAGTTTAATTTCCAGTATAAGCTGACCTAGCATTGTAGAGAAATCCTATACAGTGCGAGATCAGCTTATACTGGAAATGTGTGTACCAAGCACATCAAACGGTATTCATTTTTACAATAACATCGGTTCATTTTTATTCACGGGTTCGGAAATAATATTTATTCAAAGGCGCTTCATGAAATTACTGAGATCGTAAGCCCGTTATTTTATCCATTTACCGTGATCACGAACGGAGTAAAGGGCTTCGAATGTCGAGAAAATTAAATTTAAATATTCAACGAGAAATATTAACCTGTTAAACATTTCAATGTTGAAGAGGTACAGTTTCGTCTCAAAAAATAAGACTTTTATTTGTTTAATACAAACTTGTCGATCAAAATGAGTTCAAAGCGGCCGTGTTTTTATTTTATATTTTCCTGAAGTGTTTATTCAGAAATAAAATGGCGAAAAAAACCAATGATGAAAATTGAGGAAATATTTACATGTCGGAAATACGTCAATTATTTGATTTTGAGCGCCAGCGCTGCCTAGCGGCGCTCGACAGACTCTGCAACTTAACGCTCGGAGCTAAGCAGAGTTTGTGGGTGGCAGTCAAGCTGTGAAGACGTATAGAAACTTTCGCGCGTTCCGTATAGTTGTGTACCGACAGTGTGTGAATTGCTAGTGTGATTAATTTGATCTTAAATTATAATTTGATTTGAACTGTAAATGATTTTTTTATTCAAATTCAAATTCAAATTCGCAGCACAGCTGTCATTTCAGTTGAAAAACTTGATTCTATATATTAGGTCTTTACCTATGAAATTGCCGTTCTGCAGTACTGGCCTTTTCAAATCAAAATAATTTTTGTTTGGCTAAGAATTCTAATTTCAAATTAATTTTATTTTAAAAACATGGATATTTTTTTCCAAAAGTAGCCATTTGTTTATTGATTAGTGTTACATTTTCATCGCATTTCAATCTTTTTCGTCATCATGGATACGTTAAAAATTCGAGTAATTATGGAATATGAGTACCGTCGTGGCAGCAACGCGGCACAAGCGGCACGCAACATCAACGACGTTTACGGAGCTAACACTACAAACCAACGCACCACCTGTTATTGGTTTGCTCGCTTCCGTTCTGGAAATTTCGACCTGAAAAATGAACCTCGCGGTCGTCCGAAGATTTTGGTAGACAATGACGAATTAAAGACGATTGTGGAAGCTGATGATACACAATCTACGGCTGAATTAGCAGCAGCTTTCGACGTTAGCGTCAAAACAATATTGATCCATTTGCGTCAAATTGGCAAGGTAAAAAAGCTTGACAAATGGGTGCCCCACGAACTCAATGATCGCCAGCGCAAAGTACGCGTCGAGACGTGCCTTGCACTGCTCAACAGACACACAAATGAAGGAATTTTGAACCGCATTGTTACCTGCGATGAAAAATGGATTCTGTTTGATAACCGCAAGCGCTCAGCAAGTTGGTTGGATCCTGGTTCAGCACCTAAACAATGCCATAAACGAAAACTTACCCCTAGAAAAGTGATGGTCACTGTTTGGTGGTCTAGCGCCGGTGTGATTCATCACAGCTTCTTAACAAACGGGGTGAGCATTACTGCAGATGTGTACTGTGAAGAACTGAACACAATGATGGAGAAGCTGGCACATCTCCAACCAGCATTGGTCAATGGCTCGTCTCCGCTGCTACTGCACGACAACGCGCGACCTCATACTGCACAGCAGACGGTCTCCAAGTTGCAAGAACTAGGGTTGGAAGCTCTCCGTCATCCGCCCTACTCACCAGACCTTGCGCCTACAGACTACTACTTTTTCCAGAATTTGGATAACTTCTTGGCGGGAAAAAAATTCAATACCCGAGAGGCAGTACAAAATGCCTTTTAAGAATTTGTTGCCTCCCGTCCAGCTGATTTCTTTAAGAAGGGCATCGATAAACTGCCACTGCGTTGACAAAGATGCATTGATTGCATGGGTGATTACTTCGATTAATACAAATAAAAAATACATGAAAAAAATTCGTTTAAATTTTTTCATACAAAACGGCAATTTCATAGGTAAAGACCTATTAATAATGCTTTAATGCAAAAATAATTTACATTAGCACAAATTGCAATCAAGTCATAAAATAAAAACATTTTAATGAGTAGATTATGTCAACAATAAATGAAAACAAAATTTAAAATAAATTGACTTACAGTCAAATAAAATAATCCAAACAATTATATGAGCTCATATAGCATCATGCAGTCTTTGATTCCAAAAACACTTGTTTGTTGCTGGGGGGGGGGGGGGGGGTACATTGGAGTAGCTTAATTAGTCCCAAGCCTTTTTGTCGTCTAAGTAATCTTTAACTTTATAGAAACCTTATACTTTGGCACTTAAATGAATTACAAATTTTTTGGAGCCTAGTCCTCGGCACAATAAATAAATCTTTGTTTCTAGTATTTAAGCTATGAATGTCGCTGTGTTTAGAATATAGATTTATATTCTTTTTTACATGAATCAGGTTCTCATATACATATTGAGACGCGACCGTCATTATGTTTATTTCCTTAAATTTATCCCTCAGTGAATGCCTACAATTGCGCAATATCAAACACTACCCATAGTACGCCCACAGAAGTTAAAATATGCCTGATAATAACGAGAGACAAGTACCTTCTCCGCTACATATATTATATGAAACAGATTTCAGTTTATAATTAACTAGAGACCCGCCCCTGCTTCGCACGGTTTTTACGACTTCACAAAACATCTAGATTTCTTTATTATTCATAGTATTATACTTATAAAAACCTTCCCGAATAAATTCTCTCAGTGATAGTGAATACCGCATCAAAAACTGTTGCGCAGTTTAAAAAAACAAACCGGTCTCACAGACAGATACTAAAACCGACTATATTAATTAATTTATAATAAATATAAATGTATAGATTTCCCTAATTGCGTAATACACAATCAATAAGAATCTGAATCGTTTTGAAACAGATTGCTAATCCATTGCTTCATAAGTTCGAAAAAGAAATCTGTTCTACAATGTAAATAACGCAATGAATGTTGTTGAACTGTCAAAATGAAACAGATTAGACGTAATTATTTACGAAAATGTGTTGCGTAATTAGATAGCTGTTGTTAAGAATAATAATTTGTTAATCGTGTTTTGACACGATTGCATAATTCACACCTAGCATATAAGCTAGGTACGTCACGGATCTAGGGACCTTATTAAAAAGCTCTCATAACTTTATATATAAACTAATTAAGTCTAATAATATGTATTTGTATAATCCGCATATTACAAAAACATACTGAAACTTTATGAATGTTTTTACATATTTTGGCTTTAAAAGGCGAAGAAACTGTAAACAATTCTTATAAATCATTGATACAACATTCGGGTCTTTCATATTCATGAAACTCGGTTCAAAGTTCATATTATATTATAAGTATAATCAAGGAAGAAAATCTTGTTACAACGAGTTTCGAATCAGTCACGCTACAGTGCCAAGTTTTAAAATCAAAAGTTAATTCTAAAGTGTAATACACCTAAGAACCCATGATGAAATTAGAGACGAACGCTTTGTCGCGAATTCAATGCTTGCTCACTTAAAGCATTGAGCATCCTTTTGTTTATAAACCCGTCGATGTACTGCTAAATTCCTCCATGTATTCATTTGTTAGTGGGAATATCGTTTAATCGTCGAGAAGACGATGTTTACAATTAATTAAACTTAGTATTGGAACTTTCATGAGTGACTATGTAAGATGTTAAACAGCCTCCAATGTTTACGTTATCGGTAATTATTATAGTGACCTATCATATGTAATATCAACGAAAATGTTAAAACATCTCAAGAGTTTATGTTATTACATAAAATAGAACAGCTGTAACAATGTTATTGTAAAAACATTATCAATGCCTCGTTGGTCTTGTGGTCGCAAGCGCTACTGCTAGCATGAGGTCATGGGTTTGATTCCCGGGTCAGGCAGAGTTATTGGGTTATACCTTCTGGAATTTCTCAGTAGCAGCCCGGAGTCTGGATTTATGCACAGTTGATGGCAATAGGCTCGCCCCCTATTACATTGGACTTAAACATAACTGGTGAAATGTGGGTGTACTGCCATGCGATTCTGTAAACATCTCACCGTGAAAACTTGGGTGAAGTGAGCTGTCAATAGTGTCAATCCCTGTGGAATGACAGCTCACTCCACGCTCACTTCACCTTAGTTTTCACGGTGAGATGGTTACAGAATAGCACTGCTGGTGTACCTCTATCTAACCCCTCTAGAAAGATAGCCGTGATGTTATGTTATGTATATTATTTTCAATACAAAATGGACGATTTATATATCTAAATATCTAAAGTATTTATCTCAATATCTCACAATTCATACTAAAGTTCTCGACAACTTTGTCGTAACTGCCATCTCGAAGCGACAAGATATCTATCGACTACAGCTGAGCAAATCGGTACGATTATTCGATCAAATGATGCCCCAGTTTAGCATCGCTTCAGGCAACTCCCTCGGGTGATTCCTAGAATTTCTGCATTCCTAGTACAATACTCTGGGATTTTAAGTACTTAGATATTCTGTATTTTGTAAGGGAGTTTATTTGTAGGACTTGCGAAATTAATCGGTACAGTATAAATGCGACTTGGGGCATAAAACGGTCGCTTTGGCAAATCATAATAAGATATTATTATGAATCACACAAACTGTGCGTTCAATTCATATTACGCAATACATAATTATGTTTGACAGTTTTATATTTTAATGAAATAACATTTAAATTGTAGAAATAAAAAATAAAATCTCATTTGATTAATAAAAACTGTAAAGAAAAATTATCCAGTAAAATTACGGTCTTCATTTTTTCATGCGGCAATATTTACACCAAATATGATTCTGATATGAATTGAATTGAATATGATTCAGCTAAAATATGTGTCACCATAGAGGAAGTGCTGGAAATTCAGAAAATGAATTGCTTTAAGAGGAATTGCTTAATGGGGCCGTTTTAGGTCCCCTGGTGTCTCGTTTGTACTTATTGTTTTTGAATCCGTGTGTTGTTGATATAGGTATAGGTGTATTTACTTCCGTATTAAAAGTTCTCAAAGGGTATTCAAAGAGAATTAGACTTGTGATTAGACTTGTGTCTAGATTCGTGTCGAGCAAGACCAGTAAGTTAGCATACCTACTCTTGATGCCAGCCACAGCCGGTGCAATAGTTTCAGCGGTGAAAGAGTCTATCATATTTATGTAATATTTATTTTAATATAAAACTTTCATTAACAGAACGAGCCTAAGGACACCAAGCTACGGGCCTGCGGACGGTGAGCAACGGGTAGGTCGCCGTCCGATAAGGACCAGGGTCGACGGCGCGTTGTGTTCCACGCGCGCCTCAAAGAGATGTCAGCACAACTGATAGGGTCCGCTAGGACCGATACCTGCCGGAGTCGCGGGAAAGTCCGAAAGGGATACCATGACCTCTGGCAACATACAGGCAATTGAGACTGTAAGAGACTGACATGGCCTGCCGCTCTGTCCAGAGCCTGTGTCTGTGTCTGTCGGGAGAAGTTATTTGATAATTTCCCACACAAAATAAGCAACTAAATAAATAGTCAATCATATTCACTTTTATTGCCGCATATTCTTCTTTATCAACCAGTCCTTCTGCAAACATGACATACATACGAGGCTCTGTTGACAAAGATCTTGCAATCCGTACTCTAGACTCCATGGCATAATCCTACACGTGCCCAATCACAGATTAACGGTTCGTGTCTCCCTCAGATCGTATCCACAGGTATACGGTGACGAGATTTGAATACCAAGTAAGCCATTTTAATCGATACAGCTTATGGGAACGAACTGTGTTATGTTTACGAATACGGTAAGGGGAACACTGCTACTTTTTATTCAGAAAAGTACTTGATGGTTTGGTCATATTGAGAGGAGGAATGAAAGGCAACTAACAAAAGGTAAAAGGCGTGTGTGAGTGGAAACGCGGGATGCGATGCCCTAGAAGGACATATTGGACCTAATTGGTGATGTTCTTTAGAAAGCTCAGGTGCGTAGTAGGTACTTATAACCGGCGTGAGAGTATGTACGTAAACGAAGCAAATGGAGTATGTAAGGAACATAGCAGGTGGCGTTCTTTAGTTACTCCTTACCCCCCTGAAAATAAGGCGCAAGTTTATGTAAAAAAGTATATATATATATAATGTAGGTACTTGATAGAGCCCGTGAAGGTGGACCTGAGTGATAATCACAGAACATGGCTACGCCGCGCCCGTCGAAAGACGGCATTACTATTAAATGACATAAACGTGCGATGAGTGCACAACTTCTATCACGGACTGCTATTCAAAGCTGTCAATTTCTATGAGTCATTTATGGCGTAGTGTAAGTAAACGATGAGACGCTTGTTTTGTATGGAAAGTGTTAAATATGCCGCTTCTAGCGGCGGCCGTCGAAGTATCTCTGAGCTCTGTGAGTATGATATACCTAATTATGCAAGGCCGTGCCGGGTTCAAACCTTGCGTGAGGCACTAATGCATCTTCAGCTCGGTTTCGGTCCTGGCATGACCTGGCATAAAATTCATCAATAACGAAGAAACCGATAAATACTTAAAGCATATGCATTTATCAGTTGAAACTCCACATTCAAAGGCTTCCATACAACGAATGTCATCTATTTTCTATCGTAACAAAACTGTTGTTCGATAAAAAATCGAGTGCCAATAAATATCGATAACGAATTGAATTGGAAATCAAGAAGTGTTTATTTAACGCAGCGTGGTTTGCATGACGGGGTGTATCAGGTTTTTATCGATACATAGCGTCGATATCGATAAACAAACAAATCGACAGATGAGTGTTTGTTTGGTTCGGGAAACGATATAATTTTGTTGCAAAAAGGTCGTTCGGTTTACAGTAGTGAGTGAAATGAAGCTGATTGGAGTAGTTTTTTTAAATTTTGATTTACCATTAGCATTTGCTGAAATGGTTTTTGGCAATACCGGTAGTAGTATTTGCTTTGAAGCTGCACTTATCGAGGTAGTCTCTAACCTTATTTGAATTCTGCGTAATTGTGTCAAAAAACACTATTATTACACTAGTAACATGCCCCTGCTGCTTGGCTCGGTTTTCACGTCTTGACAAAATATGGAGATTTCTTTATTATATGTAAGTCGATAATTTTTGTATTATACCTACTTACACATAAATCTTCAGGAATATATTTTCTAAGTCAAGGTGAAAACCACATCAAAATCCGTTACGCAGTTTAGAAGAACAACGCGGCAACATTATGTAAACAGCGTTACGTGTAGATTTACAGAATTAAAACCAATTACCAATTTCGACGTTCTTAGTCAGCCAAGATTATGTCTTTAAAGGAGACTATGACCTCTGAACCAATTTAAGAAAATAATTATCATAATATGTTATCATTTAGCTGAAAGCAGTAAACTTGTACAATGACAAATTAATATCGCAATGGAAATGACATTCCAACTAGAGTTCGCCCCACCATGAAGTCCGGCGGAAATTTTGGAACTACGGTAAAAAAGAATTCAGTGGTGGCGCCATACTTATAGTATCTATGGGTGGCGCGAACTCTAATTCAAAATGTATGATCTTCATGTATTACTGAATAATAATAGATTTTTTTATGTTATTATTATAATATTTTTTTAACCCAAGAGCTGATTTTATTAAAATGTTTTACAATACTTAACACCAATAACTATTTACACTAGGTACTAAATACAATAACAAACTAAACAAATAAATACAAAAAACAAACGGACACTTAGGCGTCGAAGTATTCGTCCGCATCGCTGTCGTCCGGAAACGTGCCCAGAAGACTGGCAGCATTGCTGCGTTGAATGGCAATGCTAATTCTTTTGCCAAAGAACGAGCCAGCCCTCTGGTCGCGTGAAATGTCGACCAGTCGGCGAGAAATTTCCTTAAAAAGTAGACGCGCACTCGGACCCCACGACCCGAGCGTTTCGACCCCAAACGGCTCAAAACTGTAGTTACCCATAAGGTTACAGTATTTGGGCCGCTTGAGGGTCTCTCTTTGAACTTTATGTTTACTTGCTTTTCTTTGATTTTGTTTTAATTTTGTTAGTCTTTCAAACTTTTACTATACCAATAATATCTTGACTCTACTGTTTTGTAAATTAACATGTCCTATCTAAGAGAGCCGGGTGATCTGTAACTCAGGGTCCTCCTACCTCAGACACCTTTCTCTATTTAAGATTGTGCATTTTATTAATCAGTGCCTGTAATATGACGTTGAGATAATTAAAGATTTATGGATTCATGACTGTTAAATTATTATTACGTGAAAATAATATAATTTATTATTTTCATCTCTGCGATAATTGTTCAAAAGTAAATATAATTATGTCGTAGCGTAGTCAGGGTGGCATGTGTCAGTGTGTGATCAAAGACGAAAGGCCAACCATCGCCTACACGTCGCGACAGTCAGGCGCCAAAGCCTTCCCTCATATAGACCGCTATCCGTCATCCTATAAGGACGTTGTTACATTGGTAGAGTAACTTAGCTTACGGAGTATGTTAAGCCCATTTATGACCACTGCACTGTAGAAAATACGGCTTTCCAAATGACTGCTACTTATAAAGAGCGATCTTACAAAAATTCGCCATATTATAGCGTACCTAGCTTTATTTGTTATTAGTAGGCAAGACGACACTTCTGTCTTTATTTTCGATTGGGTACCTTAGTTGCGTTTTACGATGTGATTGGAAAATTAATAATAGTATATACATGGATTAATTGAAATTAATCCATGTATATACTATATCTAATATTATAAATGCGAAAGAAACTCTGTGTGTCTGTCTGTTACCGTCGTACACTTTAACAGCTGAACGGGTTTCGATTAGATTTGGCACACAGGTAGACCATTAGCTGGGTTAGGACAAAAGCTTTTTATCCCGATAGTACGATCCTGTGGGATAATTTCCGACCTCCACGCGGGTGAACCCGCAGGCTAATTTGCGGGAAAACACATGAAAATACATACATTCATTTTGCTGAAAAACGTACGAAATTACATACATTAAAGAAGATACAATTTCCAGCGCAATGTTATCGCTCCGGACTAGCCCACTTAGCTAGAACTACTTGCAATATAAATGTAAATTCAAGCTTTTAACTGACCAGTATTTTAGTACTGTCCCATGCTGGATTACGAAATTGTAGTGCTATCTACAACGGCACAAGGTTCATTTGGTGCGTGGAACTGACACCGCCATCTTGTTTATTTTATAAATTTCCATGGAATTAGTATGTAGGTACTATACATTTCTTAAATTAATTGCGCAAATGTTTACCAAAAGCGCGCCCTGTGAACGTCATTCGAGCGCCAAAAGATACTTGTACAAGCTGTTCACTATAACTTGTCCCTTGCCGTCATGTTGGCATTATTGCTTGTCAAGCTTAGTTTCAATACTAATAGAGTTCAAAATGGCGACTGACAGAATAGTGCTACCAATCGCGTCACGGGACAAGTTCTAATGAACACACTGTAGCAGTGTATATGTTAGTAGTGATAAGCTATTCAAAGTTTACTTTGATAAACTTTACTCGAGTGACTGTCATTCAAAAACAAATTCATTTGTTTTTAAAATAATCCTCAATGGATTTTAAACTGGACACCGTTCGAATTTCAAGCGTGGTGATCAATGCTCGTGCCTTCTCTGTATGAGAAGAGGCCTTTGCTTTGCAGAGGGACAATAACAGGCTGGTATTATTATAACAAGTGATATTAATAATAGAGAAACTCACTAATTTAGCAATGTAAACGCACCCTTTTAACTGATCATAGTGTAACAATGAGGTCATTTATGATCTTATAAAGTCTTACTAATAAAAATGTGTTGAAAACAACTGTTTGCTTATACACGTAGAATTTACACAATTG
The DNA here is from genome assembly GCA_914767755.1 of Agrochola circellaris. Classification (NCBI taxonomy): domain Eukaryota; kingdom Metazoa; phylum Arthropoda; class Insecta; order Lepidoptera; family Noctuidae; genus Agrochola; species Agrochola circellaris. The sequence continues at coordinate 6,388,796 of OU611853.1, forward strand.
TTCCAATTCATGTCAATAATTCCTATTGATGCAATAAATTGTAAGTACCTATCGACTACTGGTTTTCAGGGCCGCCAGTTCAATCAGAGCATTCCTTATAGGTAAGTTTTCGATTTCTCTGTGGGGAAAACTCTCCTGAACTGGAGCAGTGTCTACTGCATAAATTGATAATGCTTACCTGTTAAAAAACAGTGAATTTTAACAGCAGTAGTAAACATAACTGGCGAAATTTATCTCTGCCTAAACCTTCGGGAATCACAGGGCATGATGTTTAGAACAGCAGATAAACGAATTTTAGTTCTTTCATATATGTAAGTAGTGGAACGAGAATCTAAGCAGGTAGTTCTGTAGTTTCTGCCCACCCCTATGGGAATTGGCGTGAGGTTATATATGCATGTAACGAAAAAGGAATGCTTTAATTTGTCAATATTATAAGCTCCAGTAAACATAAAGGCGTGTACGCACGAACGAACAAAACATGTTGAACATGAACATCGAACACGGCACATTAGGTTCGGACGTGTGGACGTAAATTAGCAAAGCGAACATGAACACCATACGAACACAGTTCGACTTGTGTTTGTGCTGAACCGCGGGGGCTCTCTTTAGTAGCCATGGATTCGAATTTGTCTCGCCACGAACATTTTTAACGAACACAGTGTTTGATGATCGTTAGTGGTACGCACATGCAAACAAAGAGTTCGATGTTCGTGTTCACCATGTTCTTGTTCGTTCGTGCGTACACGCCTTCAGACAAACATAACAATCGAACAGAATTTCCATAATTCCCCGAAATTGTTCCTAAATCAATTTCGACGTCACTTTACTATAGATTGTAGATTAGTCACGTTTTGTAAAAGTTGTTTCTTTGGAAATAAAATGCTTTGTTTCAATTCCTTTGCGAAGTAAATTGACGTTTAGAGTTAGGTCTGACAACTTCACTGGAATAAAAGATCGGGAAGATTGCACATGTGAATTCAAGTATGTAGTAAATACGTGTAGCTCTGAACAGCCGGTCCTTGTTCAACGTGGAACGTTTACGGGATTTATGTGCGACTATGAGAATACACCTTTATTACTATTTTGTAAGAGATCTCGTGTAGTTGTTGTTTATTTATGAATTCTTGGTTTCTTGTGGCTTTCGTTTTTTTAATGTTTGGGGTTTGTTTATTGTGGAGGTCAGATTAGACAGTCGCTCCATGTAAAATATCGCGGTTTGATTGTGGAATTCACTTCCACCTGATATTAGGGACTACCAAACTGTTGCAGTTTTTAAAAGAAGAGTGAAAGAACACTATCTTTCCACTTCGTCATAGTTGCATAATTGTTTTTGTATTTATTATTTTATACTAAGTACATTATAATTAAGTATAATATATATTTTAGTGATATTTATTTTAGAAGTATGTATGTAAGTTTATTCTCATAATGTATGTTTATAGTTAATATTATAGTTATATTAGTGAATAATTAGGTGTTTTTATTTTATGTATTTTATTTTCTCTTCTACTCTTACACACGTTGTCTACATATCTTTAACATCTTTCCTATCGCAGGTATGCTGGAGGAGATTTCTTTAGAAATAAGCATCACCCTTGTACGTATTTTTCTGTTCCTTTTTTTCTTGTCTGTTTATATGTGTGTACATAAACCGTTAAATAAATAAATAAAATACTGGTATCCACCTGCATCTGGTTACACTGGAAGCCGACCCCAACATAGTGGGGACAAGGCTAGGCAGATTGACGGTGTGTTTATTGTGTGTGCTAGTAGCTCCAGCTGCACTTAATTTTTTTTCAGACATGTACGTAAAGTATCCTGTGTCGTTCTTTCCTAGGTTTTAACCAGTTCCGAAGATTTGCCTCGAAGGTTTTGTAGATCTTTAATATTATTTGGGAAGAATTCAGAGAACTGTATGGCTCTCCATCTTAGCATCTTAAATATTCTAGACGATAGGAAATGAGTACCTATTTAATCGCAATGTTAAAAACTTAAAAATTTCCTCATAGGTGTGTTTTTTCCTGAAAAGGATCAACGCTCCCACCAAGTTATTTTCAGTTCATAATTTTGCGTAGGCGGTACATATTTTGGTAAAATATTTCAGCAGTGAACTCAAACTCAACAACGTATTGAAATAATTTTAATAAAGAGATTATTATCAGGCAGTGTTTGGCAGGGCACGCGGTCGGCGGGCGCGCTCGGCGGCACATCAAAGGCGCGCCCGCTTTGATCTCGCCGCGACTCACCGCCTCTGATATTGTGTTCACGTAACTACACTCGGTCACTGGTACATATGACCTATCGATTTGTTTGTAAAGCACGGACGTACCTGTGAACAGTGGAATGAATTTTTACTGATAAATTCGAGCGCTGCAAGCAGAAATAGTCCTTACGGTGCGGTGTATAGATATGAAGTTCTTCGATGGTACATCGCGACACGTCGACTCCTGTCGACTTAAACCCCCGGTGCTTTCCAATACCATGAGTTCGGGGACCCGGGAGATACATTTCACACACACACATTGAACACACACTGTTGCGGTTAGAACATTATTTTCAATTTGTTTTATTTCTACACTCGAGAGCAATGAATCCGGGTCACTTAAAGAATGTTAAAAATCTCGGAAACTAAAAATGATAGGTTAATGCAATAAATTGTATTTAATAGACAATGTAATACTCCTTAAATGAAAGTAAAAAAAATATGAGTCACCATACATTTTATTAACACAAAATTACATAAAGAAAAAAACTGCTGATCTCTCCTTAAAACAAAAATAGGAAATATGAAATTTTTGAACTTTATTACGATTTTCTTGAATTTTAATACTTCGTATTGCCTCCTCGTGCTTCCATTACTGCGTTTACGCGGTTTGGCATGCTGTACACCAAGTTCCTTATACGATTTTGGGGAATATTCTCCCATTCCTCTGTGAGAGCAATTTTGAGCTCACGAAGCGTGATTGGGGGAGGGTTTCGTTGTTTTACGCATCTGCCTAGCTCGTCCCAAGCATGCTCGATCGGGTTGATATCCGGGCTGCGCGCTGGCCACTCCATACGAGTAATGTTCATCTCTTGAAGGTAGTCATTCACAATCCTACCTGTATGAGGTCGGGCATTGTCATGCATAAATATAGCATCCTCACCTAAATTGACCATAAATGGACCAACGTGATCATTGAGGATTTCTTCCACATATCTTACGCTAGTTAAAGAGCCGTTTTCTATGATCACCAGCTCTGTGCGACTTTCAGAAGAAATTCCGGCCCACACAAGTACAGACCCACCACCGTAGGCTACTTTTTCTTCGATGCATGCTTGCTTGAATCTTTCCCCTGGTCTGTGTCTTCCATCGTGCTTGTAGAGCATAAATTTTGATTCGTCGGAGAACATTACTTTTGACCAATCTTCAATACTCCAATTTACGTGGCTCTGGGCATATCTTAGTCTTGAAATACGATGCCCACGCTCCAGTTTAGGGCCGTTTGCAGGTCTAAGGGGTTTTAAGTTAGATTCAGCAAGCCGACGTCTTACTGTCCATGCACTTGGGTTACTTCCTCCGAGGCGTCGAAACTGATTTGTGAGTTCAGTTCCTGTGAGAAAGCGATTTCGAAGCATGGTGTTCACCAAGTATCGGTCTTCTTGTGCTGTGGTACACCTGGTTCTGCCCGTTCCTGGTCTGCGTAGGTTAGAACCAGTTTCTTCGTAACGTCGGAGAACTCTTTGTACTGTTGACAGCGACACACCGACAGTCCTGGCTGTATCGCGCTGACTCCGGCCGGTTTCCAGCATTGTAAGTATTCTGGTGCATTCTTCAGGCGTAAGCGACATAATTTCAGCTTGAATAATGAATATAGAGCACTATCAACATGGTTTATGTACCCACATAAATGACAGATTACAAACAAAAGCAAAACCAAATGCTGTAATTTCGTAGTTCCATCTTCGAAAGTGGCCCTTTTTCAAATTTGATTTTTTTATGATATAACTTTACAATAACTAAGAAGTTTTAATACCTTCATTTAAGGAGTATTACATTGTCTATTAAATACAATTTATTGCATTAACCTAGCATTTTTAGTTTCCGAGATTTTTAGGATTCTTTAAGTGACCCGGATTCATTGCTCTCGAGTGTATTTTGTATTTCACGAACTGTTAAAATAAATCCCCCTTCCCCCCCCCCCCCTTCTCTTTCTTTCTTTCTTTTCTTTATATTCGAACGCACCAACTGATATCAGCCCGCTATACCTAGAGGGATGATAGACCGCACTTGGTTATGCCTGTTCAACTATACCTGTGGCAAAGTTACCTGTGATGTTAATATTACATAGCTTGACACTATTGCCCGTCCTGCTGATATAATCCCCGGTACAGCCCCCACGGGAAATGATCCGGTGTTCTATTCATAGTCGAGACTATATAGCGTTGTGTACACGTTATTGAAGCGTTATCATGAAAGACTTGCTTGTACATAACTACGTAACCTGTGTAAGCCGGGTCGCTTGTGATGAAAGGTGAAAATAATATTTAAAAGTAAAACGTTTGTGGTTACAAACGGTAGGTATTCAATATAGATATTTCGCTGCGTTGTCGTAGTAACCTAAGAACTTATTTTTATTTTTAACAATCCTGTTGGAGGGCGTGAATAATCACGTATGATTTCTCTAAGAAAGAGCAACACAGCAATTTCAATGGTGCTGTTGTAGGCACATGCAGAATTTATGTGTGTACTGTGCTTATAATATAATAACTAAGATACTTGATGTATCTTAGTTATTTATATTACTTAACACAAATAACTATTTACACTAGGTACTGAATACAATAACAAACTATACAAATAAATACAAAAAACAAACCGACACTTAGGCGTCGAAGTATTCGTCCGCATCGCTATCGTCCGGAAACGTGCCCAGAAGACTGGCAGCATTGCCACGTTGAATGGCAATGCTAATTCTAGTCATTATATTATAAGCACAGTGAATTTATAATACAAGGGATACAGATACATTTTAATTCTGTGAAAGTTAGCACATTCAACACTATTTATTTTCTCTGTTTGTTAACGTGTTTTCTTTTAAAGGAAAATGTAAGCAAGTGCCATCAATAGTACCCAAGTACGCTACTTCAAGTTAACGGCACTTACTAGTGTTTATTTTACAGAGCTCAGTTGAGCGGGAATAACAAACGATGCCTTTACATGTTTGAACGAAGAAACCAAGACATTTTCACTACAATTCGGACAAAAATAAAGTAAATAGTTATTTCATTTACAATTATAAACGTAATACCTCATTGGCTTGTTTGAGGATTTCTCACCTGTCCTCAGGTTGAGCTGACTAAAAGCGCAGCCTTAAGCTCAATAAAAGTTTAGCATAGCATAATCAGCCTATAACGTTCCCACTGCTGGGTCTTCGAATTTTTGGTTCCAGGATACGCCGGTTTCCTCACGCTGTTTTCTTTCACCGTTTTGAGAGCAGCGGTGATGAAATAATTCATAAAAAGTAAAGCGCCTACAACTCGTAACTCGCGGCCGTTAGCACTGGGCCACGACTACTCACGATTAGCATATTTAAAGCAATTTTAAGTTATACCATCAAAATTATTATCATCTGCCTAGCCTTTTTCCCAAATACTTATGTTGGGGTCGGCTTCCAGTCTAATCGGATGCAACTGAATACCAGTATTTAACATGGAGTGACCTCCATTTAAGATTTCCTTTCTATTTTATCTGAGATCTACTCTCATTACAATTTATGATGTGAATGAGAATAATATTCAGATTTTCGAGCGACACAAATTATAACTGAAGAAGCACGATCTAGCAAAAGTTATTTTCATCTACCAACGTTAATTGCGTTAGTACTGATTGGTAAATGCTCTAAAAGACAAAATATATTTTATCTTAAAAAAAACGTAATGTTCACGCGAATACATAATGAGAATAAAAAAATCTGGGGCAAAAAGAAAAATGTCACCGTCCATCAAATGTCGCGGTGTTGGGGCTAATGTCCGGTATTGTGGCAAGCTCATTACCAGCCATGTACACACACAAGGGCAAGCCAATGTAAAGTTATTAAGTGTCAACGTGCTCATTTTTCCTTATAAGAAATATTCAATCTATTTTCATGGTTGCTGTTTTTTTATTTTTCGTTAGAGAGCTTTTATTGTTTTGCTTTTGTATTTCTGTAATCTAATAAGTAGGAATCCATTCTTACGGGGGCGCTTGAACGATTTGGTTCTTTAGGGTTCCGTACCTCAAAAGGAAAAAACGGAACCATAAGGGATCTGTTTTTTCCTTTTCAGGTCCTTGTCAGTAAAATCATAAGCTTAATGTGCAAACATTAACAATGTCTTTGTGTGACAGATAATGCAGAATTTGCACTTTATAGGTAGGAGCTCTACCAGATCCATCTCTTACTAAAATTAATAATTTCAGTTATTTACGTAGCTGGCTTCGGATATAATTCTACCAAAATCGTAATTTTTTAGTAGTGGTTTATCGCTTTTTCAGGTCTACTACTACTACTGGTCTGGTCTACTTTGTTAACAATGAGACCAAATTCATTAAAATACGATAAGAAATGAAATTACGTATTAATTTAAGGCAGGGCTCATACTCGTAATAGCGGGTATAAATGTATATATGTAAATTCAATGTATATGAATATGTAGTCAGCCTCACTGTCAAGCTTGTCGACTGGCTTCTCTTTACTGCGGCATGAGTTTCGTATAACTCATATAATTCGAAAATGACATAAGAGAATAAGAAGATAGTAATTTCAAAACAAACTCAAGACTGGAAAACGCTGGATACGAGAAGAACACAAACGGTCGAAGTGTCGCACTTGGGGGAGGCCTATGTCCAGCAGTGGACGTCTTTCGGCTCAAATAATCACGATGATGATGAATTTAAAGGCAAAGTACGATCTATTTATAGCGTTTTATTTATAAAGGCTCATGCAGACCAGTGCGACGCGACGGCGCGACGCGACTAGAACAATACAATTTCTAAGAAAACTTCACGGTATAACAATAGCCGGTGTCGCGTCGCGCTTGTCTGCACGAAGCTTAACTAGTGACCAGGCAGGTCACTAGTTATAAATGCTTCACACGGTGTTCCGATTTGACAAAACATCGAGATTTCTTTATTGAGTGTAAGTTTAATATTAATGTATTATACAGAAAATACGTGTGGCACTCGAGGACTGCCGCGGTAAAGCTATTGCATAGCATATATTCAAAAATAAGAAGATAATATTGTTGATTTAAAATATTTTAAAAAAAAAATACCCCTATACCCCCCCCCCTAAATCGCAGAATTTACACAACCGTCAATGACGTCTGCCCTCACGTGTCTGCCCGCGTTCGGGTCGCGCACTCGGCGATCGCGCGTCATTGCCTAACCCGCCCCTCCACCCTCGTTCTGCGCGCCCGCCGTCGACTCATCGCAGGTCATTCTTATCGTTCTAACTTTTAAAATATTAGTCCAAATTACTTAGTGTAAAAGACAAATTTTATCTACATTAAATACCGAAAGCGATGAAGGTATTTATTTTGATACGAATTAACTAAATACTCTAAAATATGCAACTTAAAAAAAGTATTCAAATTAAATGTATTTATAGCTCACTATTTTGGCTATAATGGCTTCCACATAAAAGGTAGATATATGCTGTCGCGGACTTTTATTTAGAACTCTTTAAGACAAACAACCCCACAATACATTCTTTTCATGTAACTCCAGCGGTTTAGGCAGCGCACGCAAAGATAGATCTCAGAGGGCAGGATTTTTTCCGACTTACTGGATACTTATCGTTATATTATGGCTAAATCACATAAAATCTTTATAAATTGTAGCCTATGTGTTATTCTGATATATAAGCCACATTACTGTAAAGTTTCATTAAAATCCGTTCGGTAGTTTTTGCGTGAAAGAGTAACAAACATCCATCCATCCATCCTCACAAACTTTCGCGTCAGGTTTTTTTTTTCGTTACGGAATTTCTACATTCGGTCGCCGCGCTCAGAGTCTCCGATAAAAGCTATGCAATAGCTTAATAAACCTTCCGGAATAAATTCTCCAAGGGAGCGTAAAAATGTCTTGCATAGTTTAGAAGAACAATACGACACACAAACAGACACAACAACTTTAATTTATAATATGGATAGATAGATATAAATTTTAAAGATTGTATAAATGCTTACACGTTACATTTTCTATCCGATGTTTTCAATCTGACAACCTCTAACCATCGAACACAAAGGTCAGGCCTGAGTCTAGACATTTTTTCAAGAAATCAAATAAATGCAATATTATTACTAAATCTCAACAGGCACAATATTATGATGTTCGACTACATAATATATATTTTAGACAATAGAATTCACTATCATAGCTCCGTTTATGTTAAACAGACGGGCCAAAGGAGACAAAGCGCGTGAGGGAGAGGCAAATGTCGCGCCCTCACGCCCCTAGCCGCCGCAGGAGACGCCCTGGGCGTCGGGAATCGCAGGCCGATTCCCGGCCACCGTAGGCGCGGGCTTGCAGACGATGAGCAACGGGTAGCTCGCCGTCCGATAAGGACCAGGCCCGGGTCCACGGCGCGTTGTGTTCCACGCACGCCTCAAAGAGATGTCAGCACAGCAGAAGGGGTCCGCTAGAACCGATGCCAGCCGGGGTCGCGGGAAAGTCAGAAAGGGATACCGTGGCCCCTGGCAATGTACAGGCAACTGAAGGAACACGGGTGGGTTTTAGTTAGTAAGAGTCTGACAGTCTGACAGTCCCGCTCCGAACGGGAGAAGTTATTTGATAATTTCCCACCCTCAATAAAAATAAAAAAAAGGCCTGAGTCTAGAAAGTTTTTCAAGAAATCAAATATAAGCAATATTATTACTAAATCTCAATAGGCACAATATGATGTTCAAATACATATATATTAGACAATTGAGTTCACTATCATTACTCCGTTTATGTTAAACAGACGGGACAAAGGACAAACTCATTTAACTTAAACAATTGGCCCGCTGGAAGCAGCTGTACTGCTGTACTTTCGACGAATGAACGTATTATGTTAACTAATGTGTAATCATTTGAAAAGGTATGTATGGCACATGTTCTTTGTAAGAACTAAGAGGGATATTCTAATGTGGAGTTGTGAAAAAGCTATGTTAGGTACTTTAAATTGCGTTTTCAAGTCTGTGTTTGTGGGGGAAAAGGTCACTGTGGTACCTGAAATCATATAGGTATTTATGGATTTCAGGATTTATCAGAATATAAGTACTGCATCATCATTCTCCTGCCTTTACCTCAATTACGTCAGGTCGGCGCAACATGTCTTCCATAGTTCTCTATTAGTCGTCATTTCGGTAGTTACCTCATTTATAACCATATCACCTTTCACACAGTCCATCCATCGTTTCTTTGATCTTCCCCTACTCTAATAGCCATCCTCATTCATACCCAAAACTTTCCTCGCGACATTTTCCTCATTCCTCCGCATCACAAGCTCATACCATGACAACCAATTTCCATACATTTGGTAGAAAGTGTAATTACACTATTGTAAGTAGTAGGCACTTCCACTATGTTCCCATACCATTACCATTTGTTGATAATATCAACAGTGCTACTGCTAGTGCTCTATATCTGTTCTGAATAAATTTATCGGACCGTTAACCCATAATCGTATATATCAGAGCGGCAGTTGGAATTGAGTCCTATGGGAATACAAATGGCACGCACATCGGTCGGTCAAGCAGCACAAACATACAACAGATTAATTCTAATATTAATTCTAATTAATCATATAGTAAGAAGAATCGCATAGAAATTTTAGTCAAGTCTTTTATATGTATCTTCGTCAGTTTTCAAATTATTTTCTTAATCAAGTCAATTGTGTCCTGACACATAACCTTTTGAGGCTTAGGCACTGGGCAGACTATTGCATTTATTTATTAGCTTTATTTTTATTCCTTACATGTAGTTTTGTGGTGCGTACTTATTTATTTATTTGTTAGTAATGTTTTTTTTGTACTTAAATAAGGTTAGTATTGTTAGGTGTAAGGGCCGCCTATTGCGGTGAAAGCCTCCTCCAAACCAATCCAGATGTCTCTATCTTTTGCCTGTCTGGTCCATAAGTTTCCGGCTATTTGACTATTGCATATAAAACTTTAATTATTTAATTACTTATTTGATAACAATGATTACCTAAAATACCACCATACCTTTAATCAATGTTGAGTTGACATTAAACTTAAACCTTTTTAATGGCCTGGCCATTTTATAAAGTATAGAAAATGGTTAGGTTAGTCAGTGTAGTAGAGTTTGTTAGTGTTGCATTTTTTAAAGATTATTTTTGTAAAGAAGATGACTGAATGTCATTCTACGGTATTGAAATTACGACGCAATGCTATAATTATGTAAAATAAAAACCTGTTCAATCCGAAAGGTAAAAAAAGGATCATAGATACTGCAAAAAAGTTACGAAAAAGTAATAAAAAATCTTATTATTATTCAAATTCACATTTTTAGTATCAAAATTACCCCAAATCTGTTAAAAATTATCAAATTTTCAACAGGGGTCAGTTATGAATTTTAGACACCAGCTAAACAACGACCGCTCGTGCCCCATGCATTAAACCGGTAAAACTCCCCTTTGAAAAAAAGTTGCGTTTTTTTTTTTCTGTTAGTTTCCACATAAATATACTCTCAGTACGATACTTAACAACACCCTCATGGATCAGACAGGGTTTTTTTCATGTTGTATATTGCTGAGTCAGTAAAGCAAAGTTAATCATGCAAGAAACGGACATAAATTGTGACTAAACTATCCTATGTGCGTAAATCGAAAATAACTACCAAAATAATCACATATCCCTCCCCCTAACGTCCAAACCACACTTTCCCAAGACAATAGAATAGAATAGAATAGATTTTTTTTATTTCGCAAATATGGGTAATACAGACAGGTCTTAAAATTAAGTACATAATTATAGCTCAGCCACATTTTACCAATCGGCATGCAAAATTAGATTAGATTATTTATATCATTCTTATCACAATTAGGTATATCAATTTATAATTTTTGAATTATTATTTAAATCATCAAACAGTGTTAGTTGTATATTTTAATCTTAATGTTATTTTAATTTGCTAAATAATTAATTTCCCTAAACTAACACAGCAGCCTCTCACAATCATCAAATTAATTAAAAAAAAAAAAAATATGTGTAACAAAAGAAAATATATAAATTATTATCATTAGAATATTTGACATGTCATTACAATTAACAATATTATTATTACAATTCGAATGTCAAGAACCAAAATTAGAATGTCAAATATCAAAACGTAAAACATCACAACGACAAAATAGGTGGGAATCACGTTTACGTACAATCAGAACGCATTCCCTTGTTCCAGCGACATTCCTGACTTTGTTGAACGTATCTTACGCCCCTAAACTGCAGACATTTAAAATGCGCTTGGAGCAGGAGTTTCGGATCTTCTCTTACCTTTAAAGATTTTTTTATAATTCAAAATACTTCAAACTGTAAGAAAGTTTAAGCCAGAATCCGGTAAATTAAAATTTCATGAGCAGACTACAAAGAAGGTTATTTTTATAACGAACAGTTTGAGATGATGTAGGTTTTTTATGAGCTAAGTTTTTTACTTAGGAATTTATTGTAATATTATTCTCAGGCAGCCGTAAACCAAACAGTTTATTTTAGAAGATTGCTGGCGGCAAGAACAGAAAAGGAGCGAAATTGACATGCATGGAAAGTATAAGAACCTTAGTCCTACTATTCTATTAAATAATATAATATTGCACGACTCATAATGCAAAGCATTAGAGAGTGCTTTGCGATCGAAAAATTTGTTTTTCCTCCTTTCTGCAATTGTTTTTATTGTTACACTCCTGCTAGTACACAAATAACCTACTTAATTTGCCATTATGTACCATGGATAATTTAATGGAGATTAATTCTGTACTTTTCAAAAATTGATTTAAATCATCATAATAGTTTTAAAAAAAATCCCGTGAATCAAGTATGAAACCTGAAAACATTGTAGCTTGCGAAAAAAATAATTGATTGAGATTTGTTTTTTTATAGGTTATTTTCAGCCAGAGGAAAACCCTATTGAAAATGGCTCTTTTATTCAAAGTAGTTTAATTATAATTAATAAAAAACTAACTAATGTTAGGTGTGTGACTAGTGCTAGGTGGCTCCGGAGTGAAATTTTTCATAAAATGAAAAAAATGCGATTTTTTTTCAATGGCGAATTTTCCCGGATTTTTAATTTTATGGGTCGTGGGCGGCCGTCGTTTAGCGGCGTTTATTTTTTTTTACATAGGTATTGTATACCAAGTTTCAGCATAATCGGATGCCAGGAATTGCTTGAGAAATGGATGATAATTGAAGATCAAGATCAAAGCATTTATTTGACATAAACCAATTACAGGCACTTTTGAATTGTCAAGGGGGTCGGTCAGTCAGAAATATGAAGCTAGATGCCCATTCCAAAGCGTAGTAGGTACCTATGGAGAAGAACGGGCAAGAAACTCCACGAACACTCTTTTAAGTAACTGGATACGAACGAAGCAAACTAAAATATAAAGCTTGTAAAAAGGTATTATTCCTGTATTTTTCCAGGTAAATATATAATACAATCGAACGGCATGAGATGCCCATGAAAGGTGCTTTCTACTTCGCCAAATTGGACGAGAATGATAATGGATCCAACACTTCATTTTCAAATATCAGAAAGGAAAATATTTCAATCAAGTCTCGCGTACTTGAATCTGTTTTTTATTTACATTGTAATAAAGGAGATGTCCGCTTTTTGTAGGGATTTTGGTTTTTATTCCGAGAAACATCTAACCAGCATCAAACTACACCTAAAAGCGACACAAAAAACAACAAAAATATGGAACTAGGAACCACTGAAATAATATTTTTAGACTCCTCCATTTATGAGAAAAAATAACTATTTAATGTTAGTACTTATATTTTATTTGCTGATGGCAACTCAAATAAAACCATCCACACACTTTGACAATGTCTTACTACACTTTAACATATATAAATTTGGACAAGTTTAAAAAAAATTGGGGTGTGTTCACTTTATTATCCTAGATAATTAGAAAAGGTTTGTTCGTTTTGGAGTAAATTCACACTAAAATAAAAAACGAATTATCTCAAAATTGGAGGTCTTTAAAAATGAATGTTATAAGTAGTTGGAACCACTAGTTTTTGGGATGTCTATCCAAATATAGGTCCTGGTTAGAATGATTGAATAATAAATAACCATTTTTGGATATGTCCTAGGTGAGTCCGGGGATCCACAGTTGTACCGAAAAATTCAAATTTCTTACGTTTTTTGCAATTTGCAGCTCAGTGTCAGGTTGTAACTTAATAAAAATGACTATAACAGATATATATTTACAGAATTATGATAAGTATGTAATTGGAATCATTAATACATCTCTAAGTTAGATTTGTTCCATAAGAACAAATTTCTAAGGGAATAAATTTATAAGAAATTTGTTCATATGGAACAAATCTAACTTGGATTAATTATTAATGATTCCAATGATTATAATTCTGTAAATACACACAATACAATTCAGTAAGAAAATTTTAATTTCACGGGGTACAACTGTGGATCCCCCTTAAATAAAAAACTTTTCATGTAGATGTTGGCTATTTCCTGTTGTGATGGCGATAATGAGAACAAAATCTAAATTATAAAAGTATGTAGGTTTTGCGTGTGTGTGTCTGTCGTGGATTGAATTATATATCGTTACAGTTTATCGATAACGTTGAATGGATTGTCGAACCCGCTGTTTTACATAACCGCTAACTGTTTTACAAAACAGCTCCGTTATGTAAAACACCTGAACGACGTTTAGCGATTCTCCTTACTGAACCTACTTTATGCAATTTTGCATGTTATAACATGCAAAATTGCATAAACGTTTTGCATGTATAAATGCGGGTCAATTATTAGAGGTTATGTTAAACAGCGTGAAATGAAACGTCAGATTGTAGATTTTAGTTCAAAATTTTGTAGCTCGTGGCTCTGTCTGTCATAACAACAAAAATGGCGTACCTATGCTCGCTCGGCTCGCACGCAGGTTGTTACAGTTCTAACCTAACCTAAAACAATTGTACAGGATGCCCTAGCTTAGTGACTGCGATCGATTTGGCATTAGAAGCCACACTGCATTACGTTTAAACGTGGGTTGTTCAGCTGTTTTAGATAACGGAGCAGTTTTGAACAACAACAGCTAGCGGTTATGTAAAACAGCTAATCGAGCAATCCATCTGCGACATGTCTATGCACTGAGGTACCATATTTGTCAAAAACCAGAATTTATGACGGCATGCGGTACTACTTACCAAGCTAAAAATAATCCTCGTAAAATCAGGAAACTTCAAAGTAAATCTATTGTTTTTAGTGAGTAGGTATCAAAGGTATGAATAATTATCTTATGTAGTATTTTTATTGTATGTACTTAAACACTCCCACCAGGTGGACCGATGACTTTGTGAGGCCCGCAGGAATCCGCTGGATGCAAGAAGTGGCAATGCTTGGGGGTGGCCTATGTCCAGCAATCGACTTTCGGCTGAAATGATGATGGTGATGACGAATAAACCACTCCGACACTCACTTCCGATTCCTAAGGTTTCCTAAACGGAGTTTGTTAATTTGTTAGAGCTATTTGTTAGATAGTTTTTGTTTCTGAACACTCGGCTAAGGAATAAATTTTTCTTAAATTTATATCTGTTGTTGAATGAATAATTATTGAGAGTTGGTCGAGGACCTTAGAAACCAGTAATTAGTCGGTTAAACCGACTAAGTATTGATTCAAGATTACAAAACACTGGCCAAGTACGAGTCGGCCTTGCACACGAAAGGTTCCGTACCATCGTTTCAAGTTACTACAAAAACGCCGAAAAAATCACGTTACTTAAATTTAATTTAATTTAATTTTAATTCATTTTTGTTTTAGCGGCAATAGAAATACACACCCTGTGAATACAAGCTAACTATTACAGTTCTTGAGATACAGCCCGCTGACAGACATACGGACGGACAACGGAGGCTTAGTAATAAGAACCTTTAAAAAACAAATATCCTGTCTCTCTTATATTTAAATTATAATTAAATTTATATCTTCTTATAATGTATAAATAAATTTATTTTCTTTCTTTTTCTCTTTCTTTCTTCTTACAAGAAACAACAACAAAGCTATAACTCGATACTGTATATCTCACAATAATGACGTCAATAAAAACACGTCGGGCCCACTTTACTGACACCACGCGTCTGCACCATAATGGAGTGGATTTTTGTGGATTTTTTTCATTTTCACGTGAGTCCTGCATCCGTCAGGAGGTAATTCTACCCGTCGATTACTGATTGCTATAAAACTCATATCCGAATTTTAAAAAAAACTTCACAGACATGCTACTCTGTCTACGTTTGTAAAGTTTTTTTTTTTTCACGAGTCGTTTGCGAATTTAGTGAAAGTTGTTTTTTGTTAAGTATGAATGGGTAGAATCATCTCGAAACTCTGAAATTAGGAGTCGATTAATGAGACAGCTTCATATTTTTGACTGACCGATTCCTTGACAATTCAAAAGTGCCTGTAATGGTTTAATTGAAATAAATGCTTTGAGTTGAGTTTGAGTTTGAGACACAATAGTAACGAATTTAACATTGTGACAAGTCCTTATGTGAGGCCACCTCCACTTAAAACAGCATTATTTTAATCTTGCTTTAGCGTGGGAAAGAGATAACTATACGTGCATACAGCACGTATAGTTATCTCTCGTATATAGTTAGCTCCATAGTTATCTCTATAGTCAGCTCCATCTCTTTTTCACATTGAAGTGACTTTAACTTTGCTTATCTTCCTAACGTAGGTGTTATAGGAAATAATATTTTATGTTATTTCAATCATCTAGGTTTCAAATGAAAGATTACAACTTAAATTTTGAAATAAATTTATTCACAGGTGCAAAAAAATATAAAAGTATCTTCTTACCTACAAAAAAAATGAGGCATTAAACAAAATCCCGTGCCCACTGTGGTCATCGTGGGCACGGGATTTTGTTTAATGCCCCATTTTTTTTGTAGGTAAGAAGATACTTAACAACTAATTATAACTATATAACTAGCATTATATCCTGAAAAATATCATATATTTTTCTGATTTTGTTTACTGCAGTGGATCATATATTTTGGGCATTATAAAACTTGCGTTTAGCTCCTGTAGTCCCCTTAATTTTTATAGTGATTATAATAATCCAAGGAGAACCTCGTGGCTAAATAACAGCCGCACGGGTCGGTCGATCTAGGTCAAGCGACGCTTGCCGCGGAAAGTCCACTATTCATTTTATACTGACACTCTTCCGTACCTCGGAACATGACACACGACATAGTTAGTCCCGCCTGTCAATCCTTTGACAGTCGTTATGGCTTCTACACACAATGCCAAAGGCGGCATGGCCCGCCCTGCCACCGGGCAAGCAGCGGCGCGCCCGGCCCTGCCGCACAAAGGATCGCAAAGGAAATGGAGGCGCAAAAGCCGAGGGCACGTGCCGCTCGGCAAAAGCGCATGGTTACAGGTTGTCAGAATCCCGAAAGTAAAACAATTAGTTCTACAAAGGGGTATCGTATCTGTTATCTAGTTACTAAGTTGTGAAAGTCAGAAAGGCAGTTACTCCATGTAAAATTATATTGGTGTTCTTCTGCATCAGGTTAGATTGGAAGCCTACCCCAACGGAGTTGGGAAAAGGCTAGACAGATGATAGTATTTATTACTTATCCAATTCGATATAACGACTGAAGTCTATTTCTTATACAACTCATAATTATATCAGGATCTGCTTTCTTCCAACGCATTTCACGAGCGTATTGTAAAACGTAATCTACAAATATTTGTCTTGCCTTTAAATCCAGGGGAGGTTTTACTTCTTTTCGGGGATTCTTAGTAATCTTTTTTCGTGAAACACCAGTGAATGAACACTTTTTTAAAGCTTCATATGTAAATACCTCTTCTAGCAAGCTTCTCGTAAATTTGGTAGTTTCGCTGTTTGTAGCTTTGCACTCATTTAGACCTTTTTCAGAAACATACACACCTGAGTGTGGCAAAAGTTCTATAATTCCTGGTCCTGGCTCAGGATATCTTACAGTCCATTTAGTGTCGTCTTCGTCACTGCAACTTGATCGTTCCTGTAACAGTGGCTGTGGATGGGAAAACAAATTGGGATTTATAGCATCGGGCTGCTGATTTGTTGGTAATGGTGATGATTGGTTTGCTTTTGCAGCAACATTATCTTTATGTGTAGAAATTATTCTTTGTAAATAATCTGCAGCATTATCTAGAATTGACATAGTCTTTTGGTATGATTCATTGAATTCTGCATAAAAGTTATAACAGTCAGAATAAACTTGGTCATTCGACAGAGTCATGTTTATATCTTGATCCAGTGAATTATTAACTGCCATAACTCCAGCTGGTACGGTATGTACAATATCTGGAGCGTAATCTGAATCATCAAATTCTTCGTCTGACAATTCCAAATAACCTTGTGAAACATTTCTTGTTTGACGAGTGGATTGCCTTCTAGGTCGTTCCGTTATTTTTGCAGCATTTTCTTTATTCACGTGCGTTTTTTCTGTACTATTATCTGTTTCATTAGGAAGTATTTGAGTTGTGTCTGGTATTTGAGTATTGTGTGAACTGTTTGATGTCGAGGAAGACACAGTTTCTTCGTTATCTACATCGCTCGCATACGTGCGAATAAGTTCATTTGCTTGTAATAATATTAACTCTAATCCTTTTTCTGATTCGTTTCCATTTTTATTATTTTGAAGAATGTTTTCCTGTTCAGGTTGTTTCCGTTTAGATGGTCGATTAGTTTTTTTAGAAGAAGATTTTATTGGTTTTATTCTTATTTTATTCGACGTTGTTGTTTCTACTTCTTTGTCATCATCTGAAATACAATTAACGGTGTACAAATAAAAATAAATAAGGTAGTGAAGGATAGCTTGACGGTTCACAAAGGAGAATGGAAGAGAAAAATATTTTGTCCAGACCCCAAGTATCTAACATCAGACTAAGGCTTACCTCTGTTTGATAGGTCTGATGATTCAGATTACGCTCCAGGTACCGTATTTATAGTGTACCAACTGGAGTTCTTGCAGTTAATATGATACTCCTCGTTATTTCAAACTTAAAGGAGAATGGCCAAAAATGTAAGAGCAAAAATCCCAGAGTCGATAAAAAGAAAACTCGTGTGGGATAAAAAGGCATTAATTGTTGATAACAAATATGGAATTTGCCTCCTATTATATGGGACTTAAAGGTGTGATTTTCTTGCTTTCTTCAGTTTTATAAAGTTGATGAGCACTATTAATTATATAAAAGACATGTTAAAAAGCGGAAGTAGATATTTATTACAAAAATACATTATTATATTTAAAAAAAAAAAAAATCGTGATCAACTAAGAATCTACAAAACTAGCTGACTATTGAATAGTGTCTTCATCGCCATCATAGGCGATATAATACAACAAAAAACGTCGGTCGTCGTACGTTGGGAAGTCGTGACTACAACTTTCCAACTTACGACGACCGACGATTTTTATATTATACTTGATACCCGGTAGGGACCGGATATTATGAATTATATAAAAATATATTTAAATATACAGGGTGATTGGAAGATGGGTGCAAAGCTTTAAGGCGAAGATAGTACAGACAATTTAGAACCATTTAAGCCATGGTTGTCTTAGACGAAGTCTTACCAAATATTTTTAACCAAATTTTTAAGTTTTTTTTCGGAAATTCTCAAAATTTAATGTAAACTGCATAATTATGGCCAAATTGAATGATAAATGAATTCATTTTTTATTTATTTAATTAAAGTAATGTGTAAGCAATCAAGCAAAACATGTTTTAGGCTTCTGTGTCATTAGACATTTTTTTTACAGACATTTAAAACTCAGAAAAAATAAATTTTTTGTAAAATACGTCTTTTAAACATTATTAAAAAAAAAAAATTGGTAAGACTACGTCTAAGACAACCATGGCTTAAATGGTTCTAAATTTTCTATACTATCTTCACCTTAAAGCTTTGCACCTATCTTCCAATCACCCTGTATATTTGTTTGTCCCGTCTGCAATACCAAAATTCTATAGATTATAATGCTCGTTTACTCTTTTCATAAAAAAAACATCCTTACTTAACGTCTTCTTTTCGTGTAGTTAGTGACTAACGTGGTGTCAGAGTTTTAAAGCCGCCCATGGGCCTCTGACATGGCTTCACATTCCGTCGAGGAATATCTCTCCGGCATGCAGGTTTCCTCACGATATTTTCCTTTATCGTTTTTGAAGCAAGTGATAATTTTACAATACGCACATGAATCCTCAAAGTCATGGGTGTGTGGTGTGATTTTACTTACCACTTTATCGGCGTGATTAATATGTGCGTATTGCACCTACCTATGCCAAATTACAGGTTTCTAGTACTAACAGTATCTTAGCTAAGCCGCGGGCAGACGGACGTGAAGAAACGATAAGGGTTTCTTGTTGACTACGGAACCCTAAAAACATTACAAAAACGCGTACGCAGAATGCAGTTGACATTTTCACCTTAGCTAAAATTTCCGACGACACTAGCACCAATAAGCCGTACGTCGTGTGTCAGAATACAGTATTAATCGTAGTACGGACCCAGACTACTTCGGGCACACTTCGATGGCAATCGGGGCTTCCGAAACACCGCTCGTTACGGTGCCAGGTAACCTGTTCTCGAGCGAGTTATTACCGGGGCAGAAAGAGAAAAATGCGTAGGTGAGAACGAGATAGAATGAGGTGTCGACTTGTTGACAGATAGTTTAACTTTTATTTTGTTTTCTTTTGCATTTGATTCCTTACTTACATTCTCAACATAATTTTAATATCTATTATAGGTACCTATTACAGCTGGAATTTGTTTTTGCGTGTGCCACATAGTGATAATATTTTGATTTACGTGAGTTTGTGTTTGAAGTGTTTTTAAGCATTGTCATTTTGATATGAATAGAGAGCTAGATAGAATTAGTAATTTACCTTTTGGTAGATTTATTGTTTTGATTTCTTGACAGATGAATTCACGTGTATTTTGTTACCTCGCACTTTATTCGTTACATTATAATTTTAGAATCTATTTGTAATAGACTGTTTTGCTGAAATAAAACTTTAATTGATAATACCTATTATAATATTATTTCTGTAAAACATTGATAATTTTGTTTGTGCGTATCATAGAGCCTCTTTGGTTATATAATAGGTATTACTTGACCATAGATGGCGTTAAATAAAGACAAGTAAAGAAAGTAAGAAATTTTTATTTATTTGTTTATGAGAACTGAAAAATTTTTCTTCAGCTTCCCTATAATAGAATTTGTAGCTGCGCTACTATATGATGTAGGTATTAATATAGGTATTATTATACGTCGTTAAAAAAACTTATATGTATGACGTAGGTACATATAAGTTTTTTAACGACGCTGTTTTTTTGGTCATTCTCCTTTTCTACCAATTATAAATGCTGTCAATAAATTGTTCCTAGAGTTCCTTGCGTCTTCAGTCAGCCACATTTTCACCACACCTTCACAGATTTTGATAACAATTTTTTTATTACCATGTTCACTAGATAATAAAAAAATTGTTATTAAAATATCGATAACTTATCATAATAGTTACCTTGTATGTCCTTCGACTGATCACTGTTACTTTCATGCTCATTTATTTTTCTTTCACGAAATCGAAACGCTTCTTCTTGAGAATCTATAAGTAAAACATATAAATTTTTATTTAATGCCATAATTTTTATAAAAGGTAGATAGTTGATAATGAATTTATAAGGTTTATTTTATTATTTATTTATTTCGGATGGAGATCCTTAAACATGAACATATAAAGGGCAACAGCAGGTATTAAGTAGTAACTCCTTTACATAAAGGAGACCACAGCAGGCACAATAAAGTTCAAACTAAGCTAACAAAGTTATTATATTAATAATATTTAAATTGTTCAAACAAAAATTTAAACAACTTTGGAAAAATTTGGAGAAAGTTAATAAATTTTTAAAGAACATAAAAGAAAATTTAACATTTAGAGATAGATACTTAAATTAAATCTTACAAAAAATTCTTATAAACTCAAACTCAAAGCATTTATTTCAATTAAACCATTTACAGGCACTTTTCAATCGTCAAATAGTCGGTCAGTTAGTCAGAAAGTTGAAGCTAATTGCCCATTCCAAAACGTAGATCTTTATGGAGAAGAACGGGCAAGAAACTCCAAGGACACTCTTTTAAATATAGAAAATTACAAATTCCTGGTTACATTATTCTTGTTGTTTCTATATGTGAGAAGATAGAGTATATTTTGATAGAGCCTCGTAGATATCTAAATTTGCAGTTTTAGCTAACATTTTATATTTATTGTCTACAGAGTATAGGCACAGCGGGGTAATGACCGAGGTTTCTTTTTGAGCCAGGGATGTAAAATAAATTGTGTGTTGCCTGAGAATATGTCTCAGTTTTTTTTACAAGTATTACAAAATACAATAGACGACGTACATTTAGTAACCTAATCCGCTTAACTGTTCTTAAAGAGTCATAAAGAACCCTGTAAGAAATCGACACGTGTTTCACCTCTCAACGAGGCATCCTCAGGATGACGACTGACTTGTTGCGAATCCGGACCCGACGTGTTGACACGTCAAGCGTCGAGAGCAGAAACGCTTGACGTATCCATACGTCGCGTCCTGGTTCTTTATGACTCTTTAAGAACAGTTAAGCGGATTTGGTTACTAAATATGTCTTCTATTGTATTTTATAATGGATTTCCGCAAAGTCACGCCTGACTCAATTAACTAAGTAGGTATTACAAAGCTTATCAGTGTAAGACTTGCATTCATTTTTTTTTTATGAATTTGTTTATGATTAGGTAAGACAACAAATTTAATCTTACCTGTGTTAAACACCACTTCCCCATAAAGTATAGGCCATTTCTCATCCAGTGGCTGGTATTCAATTACTCTCAATTTGGTGTCCAAACTATCTTCTAAGGGATACCCAAATACCACATAGTTATCATATTGATCTTTCACTTTTACCCAACTTTTTAGTGCACATTCGTATTCTTTAAGCAGATCATTTCGATTTGGACTTAATATTTTGATTACTAAATATGCCCCATATTCTTCCATTGTCTGTAAATAAATACGTTGGTTTTAGAAAGCGTCGTGCACGTGATTTTCTGTATGCAAATATGTATGTATAAAAGCACGTTCTGGCATGCAATGTGAGATCCGACCGGTTCACTATTACGTCATCCATTGGTTGAGGCACATGAGTAAAGAAACAGAACAGAGGATAAGCTTCTAAAGAGCGCGAAAAATTTATACCTATTTTGGTAGGGTTGGCAGAGGAGGATAAAATTAAATAAACAAAACGATAATCAACTTTTTATTTGTAAAATAATATATTTAAGCAATTAAAAGGCATAACAAATTGTTAAAAAAAAATACTCAATTTGTTTTATTTTTTGTTGTAAAAAAATATTATATATGATTTTTTTTAATTTTTTTATATATATTATATTGTATTATTTATTATATTGATATATTTTTTTATTTACATTAAAAAAAAAAAATTGAGTAAATAATTTTATTTACCTTTTTTATAAATTTTTTTTCAACAATTTGTTGTACCTTTTAATTGAATGGTAAATTCTAAAACTAACCAAGTTTTTCAAAATTATCTAATAGAATCTAATATCAAATTTACAATCTTGTAACGTTTTATTATATCACTACCAATAATAACAGTGTTTATTTCGGGATAAAAAAAAATCGCGAAAGGAATTATTTTCAAATAGTCGTTATTTTACCTACCTAATCAGTGGCACTTACTAAAAAACCATAAAATCATTAAAGCGATAAGGCCGCCCGTTGTATATTTTGTAGTGTTTAATTTTTATTTTTTTGATATCTATTTTTGTGGTGTACAATAAAGTAATATATAATAAAAATCATTTACGATGAATACCAAAACTTTGATGCACCCAGTTTTCTTTCGATGTTGAGGTATGAGTTATCTATCTACCACATTAAAAATAATAAATTATAATCAAGTTACTATAAACTTACCTAGTGGAATCATTGGTTAATAATAATAATTTAGTTCTGTTATTTTTTATGGCGTGCCAAATGTTTATATATTTCTTTAAATTAGTTGGGTTATGTAAATTGAAGATTGATTTACTTAAAATAATTTCGTGTTAGTAAATATTTTCAACTTTAGATATAGATAATTGCTTATTTCAATAAGCCTTACTATTAATATTTGCATTCCAAAATATGGCTTAAATGTATTATCGCACAAGGATACTTATTAATTAATACCTTTGTATCCGAATTTAAAGCAAATAAATGATTTTGACTTCGACTTTGTGATAATTCAAATATAATTATATATATATTCCTAGTGATATTGTTCATACACACAGTACAGTAAACAACCATATTTAAGTGCAAGACACACAGTTTAAAACACTATTATGTTTTACTCATTCAAAACGTGAAACGTAAACAAACACTACGCGCGACGCGTACGCGCAGCCCTGAGCGATGCAACTGGCCGAGCCGATATGAACCGGTTTCTCTTCGTACACGACGAAGCCTCCGTCGCACGCACACACGCGCCAAATGCTTCTAGTACTGTTCCTATCATAGCGCGGTTGTATGAAGCTTACCCTCTATCCGTTACTCTGTGGTTGAGGCGCCCGTCAACTGCAGCGGTCGCTAATATAATATTCCGACGACTTGAGAATAGTATTTGTAACACCGACATCCTTAAGGGTTGTATTTATATATTTTATTAGGTTCACCAAAAATTTATTATACTGATACAAACAAAAAACATATTTTTAAATAAAATAACAGTGCATCAGTTACTTATAGGTAAACACCACATGCATAATGATAACGCAAATTGATACCGATTAATGACATAGGTAATTTAATGTTAATAAAAAAACTTCACTCAACATTTATGTCTATAGTCATAATAATTATACATATATAGATTGCATGGCAACACTATAAATAATCCTTGCAGCTACGTACACCGTGCACGACGTGCGACGTAATGGCTGCCAGACTTTTATCTCGTAAACAAAACAATATCTGTGTAAAATTTCTTACCTAAAGTTAGAGATATCATATTTATTATGTCTATAAATAGTCAAGTAAACAATATCTTACCGTAGCAATAGTTTTGGTTTTCAAAAATTGCGATAATTTATTGGATATTGTGACTTGGAATATATTTAGAGCACTTATAAATTCAACACAGACGTGACGTCCCCACGACGGCGTCAGCCGACGACTGAGTTGGAAGATAGTCTATGGTCGGGAGCGCTCGGCCCCGCCCTCTGTTTTTTTTTAACGTTTCAACTGGAATAACCGGTCATTGTTTAATGCTTCGTCCGCGGTTGGGCTCGAGTCGCCATAAATGTAGCGCGAGTTCGCGGCTGTATTGTTTGTTACTTGCACTATAATTATATTAACTCCACATCTTTAAATTATTTTTAATGTGTAAATTGTAGCAGTATCTCGTACCGTAACCATGTTGCGATACATCTGTGTAGACGAGGCATAATATGTGAACACGATTACTTTGCAACTCTGGAGGAAGTACTGAAAAAAAACTTGTGAAACACATCACGTGATTACCTGCTACTAATATTCGTTGAAAATATAGACGAAGAATAATTACTTCAATTTGTTGTTGAGTGTCAGAGTGCTAGAACGTTCTGGGGGCCTATGACCACCTTTAAAGCAGTACTATTTTAATCTTACTTCAGTGGGGTGAAGAAATGGAGCTATACGTCCTGCAGAGCTTCATCTCATTCCCACACTAAAGTAATATTAAAATAATACTGTTCAAATATTCCTATAGAAAAAATCAGTGAAATTTTTGTAATCCATTTCAAGGTTATTTCATGGCTCTTTTTATATAAATGATGTTAAAAATAAATCTTCTCTAGTTTTCTTTGAAAGTCAAAGATAATATATATCCATATTACTTTTTACTCAATAGGTTAAATAAACATAAGTCGTCCTTTTCCCTACCTACTTCAATGGGTTTTATATTTATTTTTATCTCATCTGATCCTTAGTCCTAACAAGTTTAAATATTGTATAAAATTAAATAATTTTAATAGTAGGCTAAAGTGATATTAAAATAAATAGTTTATTAGGGCACTCAATTTAATTAATGTGGCTTATCCATGGAGCCAATTTAAGGTACTAAATATTATTTTTTATTTTATTCTTGAAGCCTCGCGCAGACCAGCGCGACGCGACTTGTACAATACAATTTCTAAGAAAACTTCACGGTATAAGAATACCCGGTGTCGCATCGCGCTGTCGCGTCGCGCCAGTCTGCACGAAGCTTTATTCGAATTTATGAAGTAATTTTATTCCTGACTACCTATCTATGTGAATATTGTTATATACCTATGTTAAATATGAAAGGTACTATTATGAAATTGTGTATTTACAGTAGAGCCTCGATTAACACGAATATTCAAAAATCTTGAGTTTAAAAAATATAATTATGATTTCCAACATAATTATTATTATTGGTTATTCGTCTAATAACTGATATAAGACTTTTTTACATAATTCATTAAGGTTCTATTTTTATTACAATCATTATCGGTTAGTTTCGGCTCTACTGTTTCAAGTAGTAGATAATGGCTGACTATTTATTATTTTAATTGGTTTATGATTATTGATATATACTTAACAAGTTTTTCTTTTAAGTGTGTATCGATACCATGTTTATCTATTAATATTTTCTCTTTGTAATACCAAAAGGTTCGACCCTTTTTCAATTATTGACAAAAATGTAGACCAAATTATGAGACGTGATCACACTTACAATTAAATGAGTACATATGTATTATCTATTTTATATAGCCTCTAATCATTATAAATAAATGCTATGTTATATTTCTCTTCCGTAATATGCATTATTTTACTCTTAACGTTAATCTTATTTTGTTAAAACGAAGAAGATTATCTATCAGATGGTTTTTTATTCTCTTTCAGCTGTCGTCACATTGAATGAAGTAACTTGTTCATTTGATATACTTACGAGGTTTTTGTTTGAACAAGATATATTTTGCTATCTATATATTATTATCATGTGTACTCAAAAATATTCTTGAATTCATAATTTGATAAGATATTATTATATATGTTAATGCACAATTTTAATAAACTTTCGATGGATTTGTAAAATTCGCAGTAATATTTTAATAATAATCGCAATAATAGTTATTCCTAATATTTTTAGGTACTTTTCTTTGCTGATTTTAATATGCTTGTAAATAAAATAGAATTTACGATTAGGAACAAAATGATAATTTATGATATAAAGTGCCAACAAAGTCGAGTTAGTCCTAGAATACAAGTTTAATTTTTATATGAAGTATTGAACGATTCGAAGGACCAACTTCGAGAGGTACTATTCCTGAGCACGCTCCACAGAATTGGATTTTGTATAAGTTTCCTGGGATTTCGCTACGATCGCCATGTTGAAAACTTCGGTCTGTAGTAACCTCAACTTGCTTAGCATGATCCTCCGTTATATATACTGCAGAATTAATTTTGAAATAAATATATGTTTAAGTTGAGGATTAATATTAAGTACTTTGTTTGACGAAAAAACCATTCTATAAGATTTTCTTGCTAGAAAAAAAATCCAAAGTTGCCTCCAAACCGAATAATAAACCGCTGGTATTAAAAATACTTCAGATTAGATAAACTAAACTATTGGCGCCGTGGAGCCAGCACCCCACTCCGTCTCGCTCTCACTCAGACCGCGAGCAGCATAGTGCGAGCGAGATAAAAAGTGAATTTGAGCTGAGGTAGTATGGGCTCTTAACGAAATTGTGTCAAATTCACTTTCGGCTGTGTGTTTTCGGTAATACTCCAAATTCCATGTTACCATTCGTATAAAATATTATGACTGCATAGAATACCTAACTACGTAGGTATGTACCTAGGTAGATATAATTAAGTAATACACTATAGATTATTGTTTTGCAAAACAACTTTTTGTTATAAAATTGTGTACTGTTTAGTGAATAACGCAAAAAGTTTTTGTTTTATTGTAAACTAATGGGAGAAGTTTATTATTACACGCTTTATTTAATAAACTGTCTTACAAATACATCAGATTTTTATTAATTTACCCCAATACAGATATTACAAATACTGTCATTGGAAGACGTTTATCATATCTATTAATACATAGGTACTAGCTTCTCCCCGCGACTTCATCCGCGTGATATTTCTTGTTTTAACATAAAATATATACCATGATACTCCCCAATTCTGTAGCATCCTATTACTGAAAGAATTTTCGGAATTGGATCAGCAGTTCTGCAAATTACCCCCTACATTTAAACTCACAAGTACATATTACTAGCTTTTGCCCGCGGCTTCGTCCGCGGGGATGTCGGAAAATATTCCACGGGAACGTGTGTAACCTGGACGAAGAAGTGAATCCTGTGTTAATCCAGGTTATAAACTATAAATTATTATTTTTAATAGATCTTTTTATAGTTTTAAATAATAAAAATTATAGGCAAATTTTTGGTACATTGGGTTTTACATACATTATTGCAATTTGCATAGGGATCTCTAATATTTTTGAAAAACAAAATACTCGCTGATAATAATAATGTAGCTTTCTAAAAGTGAAAGGATTTTTAAAATCGGTTAAGTAAGTTTTGAGTTTATCCATTACAAACGAAAAATCTAATCTTTTCTCTTTATATGTTTAAAAGTATAGATAAATAAAAAACATAAATTAATGAAGCAAAATATAAAAAGTATTATGTCCCTAACAGATCTGTATTTTTCAAGGTAAAGGTCACAATATATAGGTAATACAATCGAATGGCATGAGACGACCTTGAAACGTGTTTTCTACTTCGCAAATTGGAAATACGAGAATGATAATGTAATCCAACACTTCCTTGTCAAATATCAGAAAGGAATATTTCTGTCAAGTCTCGCGTACCTACTGGAATCCGTGTTTTATTTACCTTGTTATAAATTTAATTAAAAAGCTTTTATTAAAGGAGATGACGGATTTTCTGTTGTGATGGCAATGATGAGGACAAAATCTAAACTACAAAAGTATGAATTATGTATGTACCAAAAACCGGAACTTGCCCATGTGCTTTGTGAGTAAATTTTTCTGATATGTACTTGCGGTAGGTACTTAGCAGACAAATAAACTGTTGTAAAAACAGGTAACTTCATAGGAAATGTCAAGATTTTCGCGAGTCTCAAAGGCATAAATAATACGAGTCTAAGTTAGTATTCTGATGCTTTTTCATCATTTTAATAAACATACCAATAATATTTTGTTTTTATTTATACAATAATAAACACACATCTCATTAACACATTCTGTTCTTCATCTTCATTTATTATATTAGAGTTATTTTCGTTTATCCTTAAGTAGGCGTAATTTGACAGACCTAACTTTAGTATTTTTATTTTATGTAATAAATCACTTCCATCCGGTTTCTAAGTTTTCTTAGCTGGAATTTATTAATTCGATAGTGTTATTGGTACGATATCTTGTTTCTGAACAATCTGTTGAGGAAGAAATTTTTCATAAATTGATAGCTTTGTTGAATGAATATTGAAAGTGCAGAAACCAGGCATTAGGGTGCGTTTCCACTGAAGCGGAGACGAGCGGAGCTGAGCCGAGACGTCCAATCACAGACGAGACGAGAGACGCGGTGAGGATTTCAACCGTTGTGATTGGTCGATTCCTGCGGTTCCCGGTCGGCTCCGCTCCTCTCCGCTTCAGTGGAAACGCACCCTTAGTCAGCTAAACCGACGAAGTATTGATTCAAGATTACAAGAAAAAATATCTTGTCTATCTTACATCAGCTAAACAAATTTATATTTTTTTTTCTATCTTCTTACAAGAACCAGCAACAAAGTTGTAAATAACTCGATACTATCTACTGTCGTGACAATATTTTCTCATAATAATGACGTCACACAGAATACTCGGCTCAGCGGGTTCCTGAGATGTGTTGATGCAGCAAAATAAAAACACGTCGGGCCCATTTTACTAACACCACGCCTCTGCTAGATAATGGAGCTGTTTTTTTTCGAGTTTTTTCTTTTGCACAGGATTTTGGAGTCCTTTGTGTTCCCTTCATTGTGTATTTTGGAAACACGGATGAGAACATTGTAGTTTGCTTTTTTATTGTATAGCTAACTTGCTTTTGCCCGCGACTTCGTCCACGGCCTTAGCCTATAACCTTCCTCATGAATTGAGCTATCCAATTTAAAAATAATTTTTCAAATACGACTGGTAGTTCCGGGGATTACGCCCTACATACAATTTACTAACTTTTACGTCTATATTAGTAGTAATATTATTATAGATGAATCTACGGTTAAAGATATTTATTTCTCAAAAATAATTATAAATTCACTTATACAGGGTCGCAGGGACATCGACGCGAAGCCGGTTACGATGGGTTCAGTACATGATTCTGAGCCCCCCTACGTTGAAATTTTTCGTCGGTTATTAAAAAAAAAATCTGCTGTTTCATAGAAAAGTGCAATACCTACGCGGTCTAAATGTATGCAACAGCTGTTTTTTTTAAATAACCGACGAAAAATTTCGACACAGGGCGGCTCAGGAATCCATGGTAACCGGCTTCGCGTCGATGTCCCTGACACCCTGTATTATAGAGAAAACATAAATAGGTTTAAACCATATTATGTGCCCATCAGCGTAGCTTAAAATAAAATATTACTACACATAGTACGTATCTTTAAACTAACATTATAATTACACTTTGACTCTTAGTTTTGTCATCAATCGATCTGCCTAGCCTTTTCCCAACTATATTGGGGTCGGCTTCCAGTTTAACCGGATGCAGCTGAAAACCAGTCTTTTACTAGTTACTAACTAGTAACTGGGTAATACGATTCCCCTTGGTATGACTGATTGTCAGACTTTCGGGCTTCTGACGAACCGTAACGACTGTCAAAGATCCACGAATGACATCCGGGACCAACGTCTTAACGTGCTTTCCGCGGCACGGAGGAGTCTCGATAAGTAAAGATGGTCACCCATCCACTCCAGCAAGCGTAGCTTAACCTGATGTTACTGGTGTGACTCTTAGTTTTGTCTTACCAACCAAAATAAATCAGAAGTAGGTAACTACTTCTACTGTTAACGAAGTTTAACGCAAGACACAGCAGAGTTTGAGCGATGCGGGTAGTGCATTTCAGCGGAATCTTATGTCAGAAAGAAGGAGCATTTGTTTTGCAGAATAGTTATAAAGAAATTCTGAATTCAACAAATTCCTAGAAATCCCTTGAAAAAACATTTGAATTCTGAGAACTGCGCTGTAACGAGATTACAGCCAAACAGGAAATTAATCTTTATTATCTAAGATTTTGTAAAACCTGCAGTAAAAAAGATATCAGTAAAGCTCAAGGCGACTGGCAAGGCACGAGGAGGCGAGGAGGCTTATTTACGAGCTTTTCATGGCATGAATACAATCTGTGAATAAATCAAAAGTTTATTTTCATACTGCTTTTTCACGCCATTGAACCATTTCTCTTTTAGGGGTTGCGGTACTACGATTATTTGCGGTGGTTTGCTCCGACGTCTGTCGAGAAAAGAGATTTGCGAAAGGTTTAAGAATAGTGCGAGAAACAGAACTGTTTTATAAACACGAAGTTTTATTTAATATTATCAACTCTGCTTAAACCTTCGGAGAATACAGGCGAAAGGTTATGTTTATGTCTTTATGTGTTTGCCTTGTTTATTTCCCGATTTCAATGCGTTTGGGGCGTAACTACCTACCTACTTTTGCAAAGTACTTCTGTTATGTAGCAATCGAGTCTTCATCTGATAATAGTATTAATGAATATGAAAACTATGAACCTTATAATACACATTGATACTTATTTGGAATCAAACCAAACACCTTGCGCGCGGTCAGCATGCGCAAGTGGCGTGATCAACGCGTCGTCGTCAGGCGGAGGCGCGGCGCGACTTCGATGACCACTCGCTTCCACGGCCTCCACCTCGACGGACGATACTTCTCTATAACTCAAATTAATAATTGTTTGTCCAAGACAGTATATTTCTGTAAATAAGAACGGCAATAAACTATTGCCTATTTTTAATACAGGCCAGTTTTATTCCACTCGAACTACCATTGATCTGGTTCGAAGGATCAATGCTAGTTACATCGATTCCCAACAATACTTACAACAACAAATATTCGTGATTTTGAGAATATGTGGCTGTTACCATACATAACTTTATCTTTGGTTGGTAAAAATATAATACCTAATTACAACAGACTACGGCAAGATAAATTACCCGAAAAAATAAAAAATATCTCGCGTACATTTGCAAGCACTTACCGGAAATAAGTTCTCAATTTTATTACAAAGGTTACCTTACGAAGCAGAACAACTTCTTCTTTGATATTTCTGTTGCATAGCGGACACAACTAACTTAATTTAATATGAAGCAAAACTAAAGTCGTACCTAACTTACTCTCGGGGCATTGTTAAATCATACTTTACTGGCATAGGAAAATGTTGTGAGGAAAGTTTTGAGTATGAATGTGGATGGCTATAAGAGAAGAGGAAAACCAAAAAAACGATGGACAGACTGTGTGATAGACGATACCTTTGGCTACAAAGCAGGTGACTACCGAGATGACGACTGAGGTATGGAAGACAAAGACATGTCACGCCGACACCAAAATAAATTTTGGCAATAAAATTATAAGTTTGCTCTGCTACCAAAAAGCGTGTGCATTATTATGCAGACCCATTAACCCAGGTTAGATGCTCCCATAGATATTATACTGAATAAATTAACGGACTTTACATAAGATCTCACAACTTTGTACGGTAGAAGAACTGCTTTGCGAGACTTGCATTTTTTGATGATAATAACATTAACGCCAGTAGCACACCTCCGCCGCGAAACCGCAGTAGTTCAATTCAACCGGCTCGCTTCATGTTCCACTACGCGAAATTCGAGGAGCGGAACTCGAGTAGCGGAAGATGACGCGAGCCAGTTGAATTGAACTACTGCGGTCTCGTTGCTACGGTTTCGCGGCGGAGTTGTGCTACTGGCGTTAATGTTATTATCATAAAAAAATGCGAGTCTCGCAAAGCAGTTCATATAAATCGCTAACTGCTTCATATTTTGCAATAAATTACCTGCGTCGCGTCATCGCGCTTCTCTTTCATTTCTATGCAGTCCGACAGTGACCGCGTTTTAGCTGTTGTAAGCCTCTTAACTAACAAAATTTTATAGTGACCGTATCAATAATAGACATATTTATTTCTTTAATAAATAGAATGACTGGGCCACCATACGGCAACATAAGATTCATCTAAGAATAATCTACAATTTTAAATAGTTCTCATTGAACATTGCTCTAGCTAGCCAATTTAGGTGTACGCAAACATGAATAAGGCGCTCAGAGCGTTAATATTAGATAGATTTTGTTGTATGTAGATTCTTTTGCCGTGTGCGATTACCAAGTCATTCATATGCTTTTGTTTGATTGCTATTGCTCGACATGGGGTACTACCATGCTCCCAGATAAACAAGCGACGCATTTTTACGACTTGACAAAACATCGAAATTTCTTAATTATATCTAAGTTTAATATAGTATTATGAACATATATGCCTTCCGGAATAAATTCTCTAAATGACGGTCAAAACCGCATCATAATCCGTTGCAAAGTTTAGAAGAACACAGACAGACAAGAAAAGCGACTTTAATTTATAATAGATTTATATTTATATACAGAGTGGCAGGGACATCAACGCGACGCGAAAACTGATACCATGGATTCCGTACATGTTTTTAAAAAAATCTGCTGTTTCCTAGAAAAGTTAACCATACATTGTGACCGCGTAGGTCACATAATTATGGAATAGCTGATTTAAAAAAAATTACCGACGAAAAATTTCAACGCAGGGGTATTCAGAATCATGTACTGAATCCATGGCATTAGTTTTCGCGTCGATGTCCCTGCCACCTTGTATATGTTGTATTGTAACCCACTTTTTTACACAAACTCATACCTATTTCCCATGGGGGTACGCAGAAACTACAGAAAGCCACTTATTTCAAACAAATATTTATTCAAACAATCAATAAGCTCATTAGAATTCAGAAAGCTCTGGACTCGTTCACGGTAATCTAATTATTCGATTCCGGCGCCAAAAGAGATTTAAATATTACCGTCCTAGAATCTCACTCAATGAACCTTAGTAATATTCTTAGCAGAAGAGCTCTTTCCAATGAACCTTAGTAATATTCTGAGCAAAGCTATATATTTTGGTTAGTTGCGGACGCTTTAGTTGTAGGCTCCCGATGCTAAAAAAACAGGGTGGCGATTTAGTGACCTGCATCCGTCAAGATTCTACCCATCTTACTGAACAACTATCGCTATGAAACTCATAACCAATTGCTAAAAAAAACTTTACAGACATGTATCGAAATAGTCTGTCTACTGTTGAAAAGGAATTTGTTTTTTTTCACGAATCGGATGCGAATTTCATAGCGAAATTTGTTTAATTTGTTAAGTATGGCTTGTAGAATAAGAATAATATGTCAGGAAAATAAAATAATGATGTTAACTTATCACGTTTCGAATGAGACACAATAGTAACAAATTTAACATTGTGACAAGTCCATACGAGACGTAGCCTACCACCACCCCATAGAACATTATTATTTTAATCTTGCTTCAGTGTGGAAAAAAGATAGCTATACGTGGTATAGCTCCATTTCTTTTCCAAATTGAAGTGTCTTTGACTTTGCTTTTAATCTTCCTAACGTAGGTGTCAAGGGAGATAATAATTATGTTGTTTCAATCATGTAGGTTCCCAATGAAAGATTACCGCTTACATTTAGAAATTAATTTATTCACAGGTAACTAGCAAAGAAATGTAAAAAAAATATCCATTACTTATCAATAAAAAAATAGCCAAGTGGGAGTCGGACTAACAAACTAAGGGTACCGTACCACAAAATTGTTATACTTTCCTTCTTTATAATATTTGTCGTGATAGAGGCACAGTAACTCGTATTCTTCAACAGAATATCTAATACGGTTAAAAAACGTTTTACAAAAAAAAAACATTTTTTTTGTAATAAAAGTATGTTTCACTTTTTAGTTGTGGTGCCTACCCCTCACACATTCGAATACCACTACCTGCTATGTAAACAGAAACGTATTATTATAACATCATCCTCATAGACTAAGTGGGAAAAATACGTATTATTGAAGGTCACTCAAAAACTACCCAAGCAAAGTTAATAAAATTTATATGTGACCTCTGGAGTATAACCTAACAAATAAAGAAAAAACATTAAAATCAATTTATAATTGGCGGAATTATCACGTAACAAACAACAAAAAAAAAACATACATCGAATTGAGAACATCGTCCTTTTTGAAGTCGTTTAAATAGATATGGGCCTTTGGACTTTGGCTGAGTAATCGGTTACCGATAGGTACCCTAAGCCACTTATAAAAACACACCTTAAGTATGTAAACCACGTGTAGGCCAGGTACAGAACTTGGAGACCCAAATTTCAAATGCAACTTGTGCCTAAAAGACTGAGGTACACCGTTTAAGTTTTAGTGTTTATAATTTTCTAAAGAGGGGCTTGTAGCTAAGTAACAGCCGCACAGGTCGATAGATCCAGGTCAAGCGACGCTTGCCGCGCATTCGTTTTATACGGATACTCTTCCGTGCCTCGGAAGACACATAAAGCAGTTAGTCCCGCCTGTCAATCGTAGATCTTTGACAGTCGTTAAGGGTAGTCAGAACACCAAAAGTAAAACAACCAGTCTTACCAAGAGGTATCGTGTTACTAAGTAACTAAGTTGTGAAAGTCAGAAAAGCAGTCGCTCCATGTAAAATTTTACTGGTGTTCTTCAGCATCAGGTTAGATTCGAAGCCTACCCCAATTAAGTTGGAAAAGGCTATGCAGATGACGGTATTTATTAGGTACTTATCCATTGCGATGTAACGAATGAAGTCTATTCTTGATACATTTCATAATTACAATAGGATCTGCTTTCTTCCAACTCATTTCACGAGAATATTGTAAAACGTAATCTACAAATATTTGTCTTGCCTCTAAATCCAGGGCAGGTTTACTAACTTTTCGGGGTTTCTTAGTCATCTTTTTTCGTGAATCACCAGTGAATGAACTTTTTTAAAGCTTCATATGTAAAAACTTATTCCAGCAAGCCTTTAGTAAAATATATTTTTTTTCACTGAATGAAGATTTGCACTCATTTAGACCTTTTTCAGAAACATACACACCTGAGTGTGGCAAAAGTTCTATAAATCCTCAGGATATCTTACAGTCCATTTAGTGTCTTTATCACTACAACTTGATCGTTCCTGTAACAGTGGCTGTGGATGGGAAAATATATTGGGATTTATAGCATCGGGCTGCTGATTTGTTGGTAACGGTGATGATGGTATTGCTTTTGTAGAAGTTATTCTTTGTAAAAAATCTGCAGCATTATCTACAATTGACATAGTCTTTTGATATGATTCATTGAATTCAACATAAAAGTTATAACAGTGAGAATAAACTTGGTCATTTAACCGACTCATGTTTATATCTTGATCCAGTGAATTATTAACTGCCTGAACCCCAGTTGGTACGTTATGTACGGTATCTGGAGCGTAATCTGAATCGTCAGACCTATCGAATTCTTCGTCTGAAAATTCCAAATAACCTTGTGAAAAATTTCTTGTTTGACGAGTGGATTGCCTTCTAGGTCGTTCTATTATTTTTTCAGCATTTTCTTTATTCACGGGCGTTTTTTCTATACCCTTATCTGTTTCATTTGGAAGTATTTGTATTGTGTCTGGTATTTTGATATTATGTGAACTATTTGATGTTGAGGAATACACGGTTTCTTCGTTATCTACATCACTCGTATACGTGTGAATAAGTTCATCTGCTTCTAATAATATTAACTCTAACCCTTTTTCTGATTCGTTTCCATTTTTATTATTTTGAATAATATTTTCCTGTTCAGGTTGTTTCCGTTTAGATGGGCGATTAGTTTTTTTCGAAGATAATTTTATTTGTTTTATTTTTATCTCATTCGACGTTGTCGTCTCTACTTCTTTGTCATCATCTGAAAAAGAATGAAAAGCTTACAAATAAAAATAAATAAGGTAGTGAATAATTACTTGACGGTTGAAAAAAAATATTTAGTGTTGACCCCAAATATCTAACATCAGACTAAGGCTTTCGTCTGTCTTATAGGTCTGATAATTCAGATTACGCTTCAGATACCATATGTAGATGGTAATCCTCCTTATTTCAAACTTAAATTTACCAATTACAAATACAGTCAATAAATTGATCCTAGAGTTCCTTGCGTCTTCAGTTAGCCACATTTTCACACACATTCACAGAACTTATTTTTTTATTTTTATTACCATGTTTACTAGTTAATAAAAAAACAGATATAAAAATATCGATAACTTATCATAATAGTTACCTTGTTTACTTATGTCCTTCGACTGATCACTGTCACTTTCATGCTCATGCATTTTTCTTTGAAGAAATCGAAACGCTTCTTCTTCAAAATCTGTAAGACAAGTAAAACAAACAATTTTATTTAACCGGTAAAGCCCTGGGTGACCCTCAAGCACGTCAATTAGCACGTTAATTAGTTGTTTATCAGGGCTTTACCGTGTCATTATTTTTATAAAAGGTGTGTCGAGATGTCGCTACGCCCCCGTAAGGGGGCGTGGCGAGCGGGGTCAGGGCTTCGCCCTTCGCCCGCGGAGGCCATACATTGGCCCGTAAATACGGGCCCCTCGATTGAGTTTGCCTATAGCGGCTAACGAAATTGACGCCGCAAAGTGCGTCTGTGTAAATGGTTGCTATGAATATTTCTGTAGGCGCGCCACGACGCTATTTCCTATAGCGTCGCTTTCTTCACGACATCTCGGCGGTCTGTCCCCGCCAGGTGAGACCCCCAGTTGCCTGGGGGAGGCCCGACGAAGACGACCAGCGACGGAGATGCCGACTCGACGCTCCTACAGGTAGATATGTAGCTTTCCCTCGCCCCGCTCACAGATCTAGCCGTTTACGGATTGAGGGATAAGCAGTCGTGTTTGTGTGAGCGGCTAGTATTGTAGTGTAACGCCGCTCAGTGTCAACGTGTTTCGCGACCCGCATCGCGCTCGCACGTGTTGTGTAGGCGTCTGTAGAGTAGTGGTTGTCTGTATGTAGTTATGCGGCGTGCCTATGTTAACCTAGAACACGCCGCACAACGGATGTATGAGTACATCTGTAAAGTCTTATTTTATCGAGTTAGCCGCGTGTAACCTGGGTGCAGCTAACTCGAGGCGTCAGTCCGGTGCGATGGGGTCAGTTGTCCGCTACCAGGTCGCGGGGCAGGGGTCTCGCGTCGGGTGGTCGCGCGTGCAATGGCGCTATCTGCCTGACGTGAGGCCAGGCAGAGGCGTCGGCACGCGCGAACATTACCTTCGCGAGTCGCCCCACAAACTCATCCAGGCTCTCTATCCCGAGGTCCCGGTGGAGTACATCGTTCCTCACAAAGCGAGGAGCGTCAACAATTGTCCGCAGCGCCAGATTTTGCTGCGCGCGGAGCATCTTGCGGCTCGACTCCTTTGTGAGGGCGAGCCACGCGGGGGCGGCGTACGTCAAGACTGGGCGTACGTACGTTTTGTACACGCTCAGCTTGACGCGCGTCGGGATGCGGGATGAGAGCACAGGTCTGAGAAGGTTGCGGGCGACCCTGCCCTGTGCGGCGACCTTGCGGACATGGGGCCCCATCGTGAGGCGGCGGTCGATGGTCACACCCAGGTACTTGGCCCGGGGCGACCAATCGACGTCGACCCCATGTAGTTTCAAAGGTGGTGGGAGAGGCGCGGATCCGGTTAGCATCGCCTGCGTCTTACCCACGTTCACCGACAGCCGCCACTTCGACAGCCACTCGGGAAGGAGATCGAGGGCGCGCTGCATTTTGACCGCCGCGTACTTCGCATTAAGCGATGTAGTAATGTACGCGGCGTCGTCAGCATACAGCGCGAGCGTCGCATCTGGAGTGGTGGGGATGTCGTCGGTGTATCGTGAGTAACACGCCGGCGAGATGCAGCTGCCCTGCGGCACGCCAGCCAGCACCGGGCGGGCGCCGGACAGCGCCCCATCGACCACCACCTTGAAA
Source organism: Agrochola circellaris (assembly GCA_914767755.1). Lineage (NCBI taxonomy): Eukaryota > Metazoa > Arthropoda > Insecta > Lepidoptera > Noctuidae > Agrochola > Agrochola circellaris. The sequence continues at coordinate 6,427,222 of OU611853.1, forward strand.
GTCCTGTGGGACAGAAATGAAGAGACCACCTTCACTACGCGACGGGGCGCGTCGGATGTGGACAATTTATACAGTACAATTTATAAAAGGTATATAGTTGATAATGAATTTATAAGGAGTCTTACAGTTTGTTTTATTATTTATTTATTTAGGATCTCCAACAAAAGATATACACAATACATGGCACAAAAATAATAGGCAAGGGGCAACATCAGGTATTATGTAGGTGTACTCCTTCACTTATAGGAGACCACAGCATGCACAATAAAGTTAACTACCAAGTTATTATATTAATAATAGTTAACATGTGCAAAGAGAAATTGATGCAATTTTGGAAAAAATTGGAGGAAGTTAATACATTTCTAAAGAACAAAAGAAAATTTACATTTAGAGATACTTAAATTAAATCAATGAAACATTTTGACAGAGCCTCGCAGATATCTCAATTTGTAGTTTTACTAACATGCATGATAATGCCTACAAAGTCTTGGCACAGCGGGGTAATGTAATGACCAAGGTTTGTTTTTGAGCCAGTGATGTAAAATAAATTGTATGTGTTGTCTAAGAATCCGAGTCAGTATACTTTTTTTAGCTTAGTTTTGTTTTAATGACTTTATTTATGATTAAGTGAGACATAAAATTTAATCTTACCTGTATTAAACACCAGTTCACCATAAAGTATAGGCCATCTCGTATCCAGTGGCTGGTATTCAATTACTCTCGTTCTGGTGTCTATTCTATTTTCTAAGGGATATCCAAATACCACATAGTTTTCATATAGATCTCTCACTTTTACCCAAATCTTTGGAATACATTCGTAATCTTTAAGAAAATCATTTCGATTTGAACTTAATATTTTGATCACTAAATATGCCCCGTATTCTTCCATTATCAGTAAAAAATACGTTATTTTTAGAAATTGCCGTGCACGTGATTGTCTGTTTGCAAATATGTACGAGTATATATGTAGAACATTCTGGCATGCAATGTGAGATTCGACCGGGTCACTATTGCGTCATCCATTGATTGCGACGCCCGCCAACTGCAGCGTTCGCTAATATAAATATTCTTAGGACGACTTGAAACAGTATTTGTATCATCGACTTACTTTAAACCCATCACATACGTAGCTATAATATATATTAATATAAATCATAGCTAGGCATATTACGATATATTTTCCATAGTAATGTTCGAGCGACCTCAGACGGAGCTATATTATATATATATATATCAAATACGTCACCAAAATATGTGGCTCTGTCAAGACATATTAATATACAATGTGAAATTTAATTCATTTGCATCCTCTTAAGGGGTCATTGTACTCATCATTATGAACAACTTTCACTATGGGACCAACCATGAAATCGCAATGACCCCTTAAGAGGATGCAAACGAATAAAATTTCACATTGTATATTGTGGTATATTAAACCCGCATACCAAATGAGGGCAAAAAAATAATTATAGTCTAGCTACCGTGTGTGATGGCTTGTTATAATATAATATAATATATTATATAGCACAGTATATTAATATATATTATAGCTGTGACGGCTTTAGGGTTGTATTGAAACCGATTATATGACTACTGTAGGTAACTTAATGTTTATAAAAAAAATATCGCAGGGCAATACATAATATCTATAGTCATAATATATTATAGTTTGCATGTAAACACTATAAATATTCGTTTCAGCAACATACACACGACGGGCGTCATAGCCAGACTTTATCCTCGTACAATATATCTGTGTCAAATTTATTACCTAAAGTTAGAGATATCATAATTATGTCTATAAATAGTTAAATAAACAATATCTTACCGTAGTAATAGTGTCACTTTTCAAAAACTGAGATAATTTATTGGATATTGTGACGGCGAAAATATTTAGTGCACTAATAAATTCAACACAGACGTGTCGTCGCAACGGCGTCAGGCGATGACTAAATTGGAAGATAACTGGTCTGGTCGGAAACGCTTGCTCTCTTTTGAACCTATATCAAAAAGGAGGAGGTTCTCAATTCGACTGTATGCTAAAAATTGAAGAGTATAAACTTTTGCCAAAAAAAACAATGTACTTCTGGTTGTTTTTTTTTGGAAAAAGTTTATATTTTTTGAACGTTCGAAGGGGAATAACCGGTCATTGATTAATGCTTCGTCCGCATTTGGACTCGAGTTGCCATACATGTATCGGTAGTTCGCGGCTGTATTGTGTCTGTTTCTTGGACACTCTTCGTCTTCTTCTTTGTCGGTGCACTCTTGACAGAGCAGTCGTGGTCGTTTCGTTGCAGTGAGATTTTGGACAGCCGTGATTTGCCTTACAAAGTGACGCCATCCTTCTCTGTCATTATTTTCGTAAAAAACGTCAAAAATGGTTGTTAGAAGAGCCTGTCCCTAACAAAAATAGTTAAGTATATGTATGTAATCTAAATACATATAATTATTGTTGAGAGATATCGAGTGATTTTATTATATTAATGAAGATGTACAAGATAACATTATCTCAAACTATGTCAGCATCGAATTAGATCAAAAACATTTGAGTATTTTAAGTCGAGAGTGACCTTGAAACAATCATCTTTATAATATTTTTCGATATAGGTACATAGTTCTGATGCTGGGAAGTCGCAGTATAAAAATAATCATTTTTATGAATTTTTATTTGACTCCTAATACTCCAAGTCGGTGGATATGGTTGCGCCACCCCATGAAGAGGTGCAGTACCTAGCAACGTGAGGAACTGAGGGAAGATTGACAGTGCCAGGTAGACAGTTCATATACCTCAGGCCGAGATGAGTAAACGTTATTGAGCACGTACTTTGGCTAAGTGTTATTCCTATCACTATCGCCTCAATCAGCCTATAACGTTCCCACTGCTGGGACACAAGCCTCCTCTGTGAGAGGGTGTGGGCTGTAATCCAGAGTACGGGATGGTAGTTGTCACACATCTTTGAGTTTTTGTTTCTAGGACATGCCGGTTTCCTCACGATGTTTTCCTTTACCGTTTTGAGAGCAGCGGTGATGAAATAAATTACACAAAGTAAAGCGCCGAGTTCGAACTCATGACCTACAATTCGTAAGTCGGGGCCGTTACCAATGGGCCACCACTGCCCTGAAAACGATACCTGTGGATGCCAATTTGTAGTAAGTACCACTTACAAATTGAGTACTTCAATTTGATTATTGGAATACTTCAACCCAAAATTCTAATTTTAAATAACCATAAGTGCCTTTTCATACGTCCCGGTTGCCGGGTGCACGTACACGGCATACTGGGTATGAAAGGCATTAAAGAAGTTTTTATTTGCCAGTTGAGGTTCATTTTATAACCTCAATTTTTACCTCATCACTGTCGCACAACTGTCTAACTACTAGTGCATGCTAGAGACGGGAACATGTCTAAGCTAAAGGCTGCAACCTGATTGCGTAACACGATCAATCATAATCTGAATAATTTTGAAGGATATTGCTAAACCATTGCTTCATAAATGTTCGAATGTTTACGTTGTCTGCTCAACAATAACGCAATGAATGTAGTTGTTGAACTGTCAAAATTAAATAGATTGTGATTGATCGTGTGTATGCGCAATGCTGTATGGAAAGCTTTTTCAGGTTATTTTTGTATTCTTAATTTATAGATTTCGTTATTTTAAACAACTAATTTCAATATTTTGGTTATTCAAGCAGTCATAAATTTTAAATAAATTTACTAAATTCTAATTTGAAATGTAGGCTGAAGAGTTCGATGTCTTTGCCACGTTATATCACAATAATAAAAATCCTAAATTTGACGTTTTTTGCTAGACATCAGAAACTTCAAGCTTGACAGTTGACACTTGACAGTTTGTTGATGGACCCATGAAATTAGAGGTGCGAGTGAGCTATATATAAAATTATACGTATTTCTTGAAATTGATAATCAATATGAAATGAGTAACTCGAATACAGTTAATCGATTATATGTATATACAATTATACTTAGTTACAATTTTTTTATGACTAATCTGTCTTTACATGTCTATACTTCGTTAAAAATACGAGTTTAGTAGTCTTGTCGAGTGAAGATGGATAGTAGGTATCTACTTATATACCATGTGGTGCACGACTGTGAATGTTTTTTTGTCTTAACTATTATCAAACAATCAACAAGTAGCAGTTATATATTATATGCAAGTTTCCAACACCTTTAGTAGGTACATAGTTACAAAATTGTTCAAATGATTTTATAATGATTATTGTTTACATATAGGGACTGAATTGTCTTTAAGCTATCGTTATATTGATTAACGATCATTCAGGCTTCTTCATTTAGATTTTTGTGTGAATTGATTTTCAATGTTTGATTTGAATCGATTCAAAGACCGAATTTTTCGCATGACTGCATTATAATTTATGGTCATCCCTAAAGCTGACATTATATAAATTGATTTTTTTATCATATTAGGCACTAGTACCTACCTAGTATTTGACGTTATTTGCAGGTCAAATGAAAGTCAAGTGGTTTTTTATGTGTTTATGTTAAAATAATTTCCATCTTATAATATTAAGCGCAAGAAATTGAAAAATAAGATTAAGAAACCTAAAAGCTCGAAATGGTTTTGAAATCAGCGTAGAACTTTTTTACTTTACATACCAATTAGGGTGCAGCTTTGGCTTAGACATGTTCCCGTCTCTAGCATGCACTAGTAGAACTCGGTCGATTCTGTAAAAAAGATCAACGTAAAACTTAGCTCAGCTGTCGATAGTGTTAGTCCCTAGCATCTTGCCGGTCGATTTGTGACAGTGACAGCTCACTTCATGCTCACTTCACCTAAGTTTTACGGTGATATTTTTATAGAATCGATCGGCTGGACCGAACGTGTACACTTGCCCGCATTTACTTACCAAAGAGTTGTATTATATGGGTTACGGAAAAAACAATTTTTATGTCTCAAGACAGAAATCAAAATATTTATTTCAATCTTCTGGTTTCATAACATTATAAAAACGCCTACAATTGGAGATTCTATAAGTAGGTATATTCATAGATTCGAACTTACATGAAAACTACTGTAAGGAATATTCATTATACATTAAAAAAAACCCACTTAAATACACGCAAGATATTACATACATTAAAAATACTTAAATCTAATGAAGGCAATTATACTATATACTTGTAAGGAAAAAAGACTGAGGTAGAGAACCGTTTTATTTATACTTATAAATTTAATTTCTCACTTTTTAGAGATCGTGTTTACCATGGTAAAATAATAATATACTTCGCCAGTTACAGCATTCCGAGACACAGTGGTCACGTGGGTGACACAAGTCTACGTCATCACATCTGTGTTACCAGCCATGCGATTCTGTAAACATCTCACCGTGAAAACTTGGGTGAAGTGAGCTGTCAATAGTGTCAATCCCTGTGGAATGACAGCTCACTCCACGCTCACTTCACCTAAGCTTTCACGGTGAGATGGTTACAGAATAGCACTGCTGAAGTTTGTAATAATAACTCCCCAATCACCTTTATTACCTGTGCGAATCCGATAAAACAATGAGGTTTTAATTAACAATTACGTTGGTTTATGTTTAAATTGAATTGTTTCGTTTGATTAGACACACGAATTGCTTTGCATATGTTGTAACAGAATGGTGGCTAAAAATCTTTTCTTCTTTAGTCGTGTGTTGTTGCAATAAAGTGGCAACTGGATAGTGACGTAAGCATGTGTTAGTCCCGGAATGCCAGACCTTGTTTTATTAGACATTGGTGTTTAATTTCTTTTAAACAATGTACATCCTTAGCTGAAAAATTTGGCAAACAAAAAACGAAGGCAAGCCGCGCGGAGGGCTTGGCCACATGCATACCCTGTACGTGGTAATGGAAAGCTAGCTTTATCGTCGAAAACAAAATAATGTAAGTAGATCATTTTCTTTAAGTTTTACAAGATAATAACGTCTGAAACTATAGTCAAGTAAACAATATCCTAACAGAAAAGTAATTTCGCTTTCCTTGAATATTTTGTCCTTAATTTGATATTTTGGTGACGAAAATATTGAGTACACTAATAAAGCCAACACAGTTAGAGCTGGGAGGCGCTAGGAGAAGCGCTCGCCTGTGGAACATCGACGTGTGACGCTTAGCAGTGGCTCAGTGGTAATGGCGCCAACTTACGAGCTTTAAGGTCGAGGATAAAAAGTTTCCAACCTAAATAGAGGATTGATTTTGTTGTCAATGGAGTTTAAACATCTATTTACCTCAGCCTTGGGCTGAGATAAGCAAACGTGACTTAACATGTGCTTTTTCATAGATATATTCCCGACTCGGTTTCGCTAGCTAATTTAATTTGACCTATAAGGTATAATTAAATTAGCTAGCGAAACCCTGCAGACGTAATGGGTATCTTTTACTAAACACGATAAAATAAATAAACACTGTTTTTTTACACTCACAATTTAAGTAACTACTCGACCAACTATCGTGGACCGCCAAAATGATAATAAAACCATTTTATCATGTTTACCTATCGATACGTATCACGTCTGCGAAGTTTGGCTAGCTGATTAAACTTGACCCACCAAATATGCTGGGTCAAGTTTAATCTGCTACAACACACGTGCAAAACTCCTCTCAAAACTGGCAAAGTACGTGATAAGCTTCGTTCAGAGTAGCGCGACGCGACAACGCGACCCGACACCGGTTATTGTTATACCGTGAAGTTTTCTTAGAAATTGTATTGTTCAAGTCACGTCGCGCTGGTCTGCACGAGCCTTTAATCTGAGCCAAGGGCGGGTCCGTCCAGGGGGGGGGGGGGGGACACGGCCACATGCTCCCCCCCCCAAACGGTTCAAGTAAAATAAAATCGAGTCATCTGAATGGACTGGCCTGAATGCATATCTATCATGAAATTGCTTCAATAATGTAAGCTGAAAAAGTAGGATACTATATCTTCATAGAAAAATAATTAATCTCAAAAACAGCATAGTGCAATTAAGATATGGGAGACACGGAGACCCTTCTTAACTGTCTGGCCGATGTGCCCCTCCCAGAAACAAATCCTAGATCCACCCTTGATCTGAGCCTAAGTATCCAGCGCATTTAAATTAGTAGCTAATAGTTGAGCACTAGCAATTTATTTTGGTATCTGGTCTGGACCGCACGAGGACACTTCCCCGCGTTTACTTACCAACGAGTAAGATCACAATGCTGTGATTACCCTATACATAGGTAGGAATTTGAGTTACAGAGATTAATCGATGTCTCATTATAGAAATCATAATTGATTAAAATAATTACTTAATTTACTGGTTCTATACATTCGTTATCCATGGAAATCTACTATATAAATGAGAAAAAAACACGTAAAAAATACTAAATATAATACACACACTATTTTAAAAGCCCTAAATGAAAAATGAACTTACACTACTTTCTATATAGGTACTTGTACTTAAAAATAAAAGACTGAAGTAGAGAATTGTTTTGTTTAAGTTTGTTTTGTGACTAGCGACCTTCGACCCTGCTTATACGAGTGCAAAGGTGACATGTCAAAATATTGAGATTTCTGTGCTATGTCCAAGTTGAATATTAATGTGTAAACAATAAACCTTTCAGAAAAAAAGCTCCAAGTGAAACTGCATAAAAATCCGTTTTGTAGTTTAAGTAGAAGAGCAACGCGGTCACACAGACATGCACGAAAAGCGACATTAATTTACAGTACGTATGTATACCTAATAGGTTTTTGATAAAAGAATTCAATGACTATTGAATTCGGTCGATTCTGCTTGTGTGTGTGAATAATAATTAAATATGTTGACGAGATGATCTTTTGTTTAATTTTTGTGCATGTGTATTTCTTTTCGTCCTGTTTTATCAGTATGTTTTTGTGTAGTATATACTACTAATGTATGGCAGGTGTTCAATTAATCAATGTTTTTCCAACCTTGAATTAAATACTTAAAAAAATAGGTTTTGGAATGCTACTCCAGTTTTAAATTTATAATCTTTTGTATAAAAGATTCGTAACTTACGTATACAATGTCATGACATAAATTATTTTGGTACATCAAGGTCAGATGTAATCGCGTTCTTATTGGTGTGATTCATCCATTTATATTTGTGTGTATGTAGGTCTAGGGTTGACTGTTATGTATTTTTGAAGTAAAACTTCTAAAGCGCAGGCCACACTGGGAACGAAGCGAAACGAAGCTAAGTTCGTTTAGCTTTCCTCCGCGTCTTTTTATACATAATTTCACACCGCGTACTATGAATGGAAGTATGAAAAGACGCACAGCACGCGTAGCATGACCACCGTAGAAACGGGTTTTGTCGACGGCAGAATAGACAAAATGACAGATTGTGATTGTTTAACTGTCACTTTGTCTATTCTTCCGTCGACAAAACTCGTTTCTATGGTGGTCATGCTACGCGTGCAGGAAAGCTAAACGAACTTACCTTCGTTCCCAGTGTGGACTGCGCTTTAGGCGGCGTTTCAATAATTAATAGGACGAGATTATTGAGAGTGAAATTTCAAGGACGCATCACGTTTAGGCACATTTCGTTACATGAGAGAGAAGAAAGATATAAACTCTCTCTGTCTCTCAAACTAAATCTGTCTTATTCTTTATTTTTTCAGAAGTTAAACTTGTATAACAAGATGCCGCATGAGCAATTAAAAAAATATAAATACTTAATATGAGTTTTTAAATCACTATGACCAGAAGCAAAAAAATAATAATAATTAGGTATCACTATAATTTAATAGTGTGAAATATATGAACTATGTATAGTAACTTAATAACATAAGAATAACAATATCATCATGCACAATAGATGCAATGGCAATTATTAAATTAATTATTTATATAATTATATTATTAATAAAAAAACATAAAACAATGCATAACATGCACAAAAACATAATAATTATAATATATTATATAAAACAGATTTTCGCCAACCCTGGTGTAGTTAGACATACGGGCCTCGAATTTCGTTCGTTTGTTTGTTTTAATGTATTATTATAAAACACTCGTAAAGGCTCGTGCAGATCAGCGCGACGCGACGGCGCGACGCGACTCGAACAATACAATTTCTAAGAAAACTTCACGGTATAACAATAACCGGTGTCGCGTCGCGCTGTCGTGTCGCGCTTGTCTGAACGATGCTTAAATCGAGTCTCCTTCGTCGTCGAAAGCGATTAAAGAATTGTTCAAACTCTTTTATAACCAGTACTATAAAATTATTGTGCAGCAGAAGAGAATTTATCTTATCATGTAGGCACCTATTATTACGTTCTTAGACGTTTGCTCGTAGTTATTATTATTTTTTCCTTTAAAGAGTATCACGGTTGGTGATACTTTATTCACATTACAATCTAGCCTATTCGCTAATAAATAATTTAAATATTACTTAAACTTCATAGTTTAAGTGCGTATAATATAATTATCTACAAAATATATTATGTAACAAATACATTTCTCAGAGTTAAAACATAATTATTCACGTGATATTGGATTGAATACTCAATTCGGAGCTCTCATGAAATATTAAAAGGTTTATGTTTGTTTATTATTAAAATATTCTGGAAACTTATAGACATACGAGAGATTTGCATTTTATTGATAAGCGTTTCTGTTTTATTGATAATGTTTTGTTTAATGAAAATTTGTAAATTTATCTTATTGCTATGAAATTTATAACATACCTATCTACGTACCCTTTTATTTTTCAAATAACTTCTCCCGCTCTGGGTGGAGCGGGAGGGCGTGTCAGACTCTTACTGACTAAAACCCACCCGTGTTCCTTCAGTTGCCTGTACATTGCCAGGAGCCACGGTATCCCTTTCGGACTTTCCCGCGACCCCGGCAGGCATCGGTCCTAGCGGACCCCTTCCGTTGTGCTGACATCTCTTTGGGGCGCGCGTGGAACACAACGCGCCGTCGACCTGGGCCCTGGTCCTTATCGGACGGCGAGCTACCCATTGCTCACCGTGCGCAAGCCCGCGCCTCGGTGGCCAGTGTACCTATCTACCTACCTAACATAACGTTACATCACGCCTGTAAATTCCCGAAGGGTGAGTCAGAGATGTACCTATAGTTCACCCACATTTTGCCAGTTATGTTTAAGTCCTATGTTATCGGGGGTGAGCTTATTGCCATCAACTGGGCATAACTCGAGACTCCGGGCTCTATTGAGTAATTAAAACAACTGATTTATAAAATATCTTTGTACATAAGCAAGGAATTTCGGGCCATGAAACATTGCGATGATACTATTATCATGGGGTAGGTCGTTGACATGTCTTGTAACCAAAAACATTTTGTCAGTCAGACAAACAAACAGACTTAACTCTTTTTGTACCCTGTATAGGGTCACTAATCATCTACTCATCATTATGAACAATTTTTACTATGGGACCAAATTTGTAATCGCGAAAAAAAAAAATCTGCTGTTCCATACATTTTTGTTCGCATAACTCGTCATAATGTAGGGGACAGCAGATTTTTTTTTGGTCCCATAATAAAATTTGTTCATAATGATGAGTAAAGTCAAGTGTTTAAGTATCGGTCACTAATTACCAGTCACCCTATATAGGCAGTAGGTACCTACATATGCATGCAGCTATATGGTAATATTAATTACTCATAATATTCGTGATTTTACAGAAACATGATTTATGCATGAAATACCTACAGAAATACATATGTATTACGTATATAGTCGAATAAAATGAAATTCACAAACTATTTAATAGTATACAGAATTGATTGAAATCGCTTCTACAGTTGCATGAAAACTGAATGAGAGGCCGCTGTGTTCAGTTCCACGAAACGAAGGCCACAATACCACATACCACAGTAAGTATAATATATTAATACTGTGACAATACCCAGCAACGTATAATTTGTTTGATAACATAGGTACTCATGAGTAGGTACTGCAAAATTCGTGGAAACTTGTGGGTGGAACATATTATGTAGCTATGTTAAGTACTAGCGTACCAGCGCCCCGTTTTTTTTTTTAAATATCGCCGCATTATGCTATGATAGCAGCCTTTTTGGCCTCGCACGGGTTGTTATTATTCTGTTTTTAAAGGCTCCTTTTTTGTTTTTTATTTTATAATTTATTTTTATTATTACTTACTGTTTGTATTTCCTGTGCGTGTCCCATATAAAATATTTTTCATTCTTTACAACACTATAAAACAAAAGTTAAATTTTTTAATTAATTAAGAAAGAAAAATTGGTTTATTGCCACAGATCCACATGCATATAATTATGTCGCCGTATAATTACGAACTTTGTTAGTTTATATTCTATCGGTATTATTTCCGTTAGATTATAAACTGTCGAAACATTTTGAACTGCAACATACATATACATACATATTTTGCAATTTAACGCATTATTTTTTGACAGTTTATAATCTAGCCATGGGTAACCGACATTTTGTGAACAGCCAGTCTATTCTGTAAATATCTCACCCTGAAAATTTATGTGAAGTGAGCTGTCATTCCACGTAATGCTAGAGATTGACACTAAGATGAAGGAAGCTTGAAGTGAACAGTTCACTTCAAGCTGACTTCACCTTAGTTTTCACGGTGAGATTCTTGCAGAATAGCTCGGCTGGTATCAAATTTGCTTGCGCCATAACGCACCTTGCGCTACTACTAAATACTCGTAGTATGCCAAAGACTGTGGTTATATTCTCTTTGTAGTATGCCTAGCTGCAATTAAGTTGGAAGTAGGTTGGTCACAGTTCTAATCCAACCTTACCCATTTCACCCAGTTATGTTTTTTTAAATAGTTTATAATCTAACGGAAATAATACCGATAGATTATATAAACGAACGGTTCTCACAATTTTACAATGACACATATAAAAAGATAATTTAACTCAAGCAAATGATACTTAGTACATAAAGTTAACAAATGCATGTCGGCATGAACTCAGCATGATGCTGTCATCATCAGCGATGTGTTCAGCATCATGCTGAGTGGACTGAAAATTTGCGCTGTGCTGTGGCTCCCATATTTATTACATAAAATATAGAATAAAACAATTTTTGGGGTGTCTCGCCTCCATCTAAAGTGGGGGTGATTTTTTTTTCTCTTCTGTCCTATAGTCCACACTATAGGAAAAAAAAAAAACACTCCCGTGTCGTTGGAAAGGTCGTTCAAAAATAATGAGGGTGTGTGATTTTTTTTTTTAAATTCAGGAATTCGTTTGCGAAATATTCAGCTTTAACGAGTAACAATTGACCAACTTAAAAGTTGGTCAGTTTGAAAAACATGATCTCACATATATTCAGTACGGGAGAAAATGTTTTTCAGCTACAATGTTAAGTTTGTTCTTGGGATAAATTCATCCCAACTACGGAACCCTTCATTGTGCGTGGTCCGACACGCACTTGGCCGGATTTTAATATTAAAATATGGATATTGAATCAAAGGAGAGGAGACAGAGAAAGAGACGTTTATAAGCCCGGTGTTCAACAATGTACTTCCAATCAATGGATGACGTCACAAGCTTCGTATTTTGAAATTCAATCAGCTATTTCCGCACTTCGGTTGAGAGGCGTCGATCTCTCCCCTCCTTATATTAAGCCTTCGTGTTTTGATTGCGTATACGGTTTCAGCACTTTTTTTATGAAATTGTATAGGTACGAAATGTATTAATTATTTTTGTGCAAGTCACGGTCGTGAACCTTCGCTGAGGTTTAAAATGTTTTTTTGAGAGTTTATAAAATAAAATTACAACCCTCCAAGTTTGTCTGATTTGTAATTGTCATAGAATAATATTCACGAACAAAAACTGTATGGCAATGTAGGTGATTGTTTTATTTCATAATTTTAAATAAATACTTACCCTTGCCTAATGCTTTATAATAATAATAATAATCCATTCATTTCAGGCGACGCAGGCCCATAGATAAATACCTTTACCTAAACATACATACCTATTATAACATAATAATATCAAATTATTGTACACGAAATGATGACTGTGTCGGCGTCGTGTTGCGCTGCTTGGTGTCGCGTAACCTTCCACGAAATCGTCCTTTCGGCCAAAACTCTTATTTCATGAAGGTTTCTAGGTACTGAGTTGGAACCCGCATCACAAACGATTTGAAGTTTATGATATGACGCGACTCCAGCTTCTCTACTCTCAAGGTCCACTTGGTTCTGGTGTATTCCACGATGTCTACACACGGTGTCAGCACGGCGAGGTGTTGACGTGCTAACTTGTGACGTCGCCTCTACTGCGCTAGACGCGGGATCGGTGGGGTGCGTCACCGGCCGCTGTCACTGCATCGCTTGCCCGCGGTCACTACCGCGGCCGGTGTCGAGTTCAATTTAGCTGACTCGAAACTGGACAGCGATGGTTTTTTTGCACCACGACGAGTGTCCACCTTTGATGCGAACTTAGGTAATCTACATACAGTGTAATACCCGTTTATGTATGTACAAAAATGGAATTAGTATTAACTATTCTATATTATTAAATGAGCATTCTCTATTTCCACTCGAGCTGGGCTCGGTCGACCAGGTACTGTTTTCTTAATCTCAAACCACTAGTAACAAGAAAATAATAAAATTACGGAACAAAATAGGTGTGAAACGAGAGCCTTTTCAATTAAATAAAAAAACATGCTGTCGTACTTTTAATCATAACAGAAGAAAAAACAAGAGACTCGTGGCTAAATGATAACAGCCTCACGGGTCGATCGAAGGTTAAGCTACGCTTGCCGCGTCGGTTCGAGGATGGGTGATCATCCATTAGATATCGAGACTCCTCCGTGCCTCAGAAATCACGTTAAGCCGTTGGTCCCGGCTGTCATCCGTAGATCTTTGACAGTCGTTACGGGTTTTTAGAAGCGCAAGTCTGACAGTCAGTCTTACCAAGGGGTATCGTGTTAAGGTTTGTCCACGGCAAGAGCGCGACAGCAACACGCGGCATTTGCAGGACACATTTCTGCCGCACAGCACTTAGGAATAAACCGACGAATGTTTGCAGTAGACAGAAGCGTACGCGCGCGGCAGTCGTCCAATCACAGCGCGGCAGGCCGCGCGCGGCTGCCGCGCACGATTGCCGCTTTATGTTCGAACACACCTTTATCCAGTGGATTGTGGAGGTCACATAGGCAGTCGCTCCGTGTTGCATACTGCTGCTGGTCAGCTGTATTTGTTAGACTGGAAGCCGACTCTAACATAGTTGGGAAAAGGCTAGGCAGAATTAAAAACATAAAATATTTTCTCTACAAAGTAACAGATTACAGAGTCACAAACTCGATTACTGCTCAGGACACTGACAGACTGCTGCTGTCCCCAGAACGTTCACAACAGGGTGACTACCAATTTGCATGACAATTACTAGCTGATTCATTTTGCCTTTAATCCCGGCCAACATGAAATAAATTTAAATTTCGTATTTTATGAAATTCCCTCCGGCACTCTGGCTGGAATGTTTGATGTTGATCGTATCGAAAGGTTTTACTATTTTGTGTGATGTTTATTTTCATAGAGAAATGCTATGTTAGTATTTTTTTTAGAGATATATCGTGATACATATATAGCTCTCATTAAAACATAAATAACACGACGCCTCTATTCCTGGAAGGGTTAGGCAGAGCTGTATCTATAGCACACCCATCTTTCGCCAGTTATGTTTAAGCGCCATGTAATAGGGGGCGAGCCTATTGCCATCAACCAAATTCCAAATGGAAAAACCCAATATCACTTTGCCCGACTCGGGATTCGAACCCAGGACCTCATGCTTGCGACCACTAGCCCAGCGACGCAGTCAATTCCCACTAAAACTCTTTAAATAAAGATCCCTCAGCTTCGTGCAAGATTAAAAATCCAATTCAGTATTGAAGCAGCTAATGCAAGTGTCCGATAAAGTACTAACAATACGATTAATTAATGGAAACGTAGGTACATACAAAGATACGTAGTAGGTAGGTATCCGAGCAACATTTAATTCCGTAATTAATGAGCTTTGCGAACATTTTATTGGTTTAACATCACTCTGGCGCATTAACTGGCATTTTGGTTATCCTTTTAATAATTACTTTAGGCACGCCTAACTAGTATTTTTTTTTTTTTTTTTTGGTGGTAAATTATCAAATAACTTCTCCCGCTCTGGGCGGAGCGGGAGGGCGTGTCAGACTTTTAATGACTAAAACCCACCCGTGTTCCTTCCGTTGCCTGTGTGCTGGGGTCGCGATATCCCTTTCAGACAAACCCGCAATCCCGGCAGGCATTGGCCCTTCCGGACCCCGTCAGTTGGTGCTGACACAGTGCGCGTGGAACACAACGCGCCGTCGACCCGGGCCTGGTCCCTATCGGACGGCGAGCTACCCATTGCTCACCGTCCGCAAGCCCGCGCCTACACGCCTAACTAGTATTACGGTTGTATTTATCGGATCGGATTTTCAATTAACTATCATTTTTGAGTTTATAAAATAACTACTAATATGGCGTCGGAAAATTCCTCCGCATTGCTGGCAACTGGTAATGTACCCAAGAGACTGGATGCGTTGCCACGTTGTATTATAGTAGTTAAGTACAATATTGTGAAGGTAAATAGAAGGATAGACAGAATACCTACTCTTTATTATATACCATATAAATTACAGTATTAAATATTGGTCCGGAGCGAGAGTGCATGGGAGGCCGTCACCTCCTTCTGCGAAGCAGTAATGCTCGCGAAGGAGGAGGCGGAGCGCGCGAGGGAGAGGCAAAATGCGCGCCCTCGCGCCCCTAGTCGCCGCAGGAGACGCCCCGGGCGTCGGGAGTCGAGAGCCGACTTCCGGCCACCGTAGGCGCGGGCTTGCGGACGGTGAGCAATGGGTAGCTCGCCGTCCGATAGGGACCAGGCCCGGGTCGACGGCGCGTTGTGTTCCACGCGCGCCTCAAAGAGATGTCAGCACCAACTGACGGGGTCCGGAAGGGCCAATGCCTGCCGGGGTTGCGGGTTTGTCTGAAAGGGATATCGCGACCCCGGCACACAGGCAACGGAAGGAACACGGGTGGGTTTTAGTCAGTAAAAGTCTGACACGCCCTCCCGCTCCGCCCAGAGCGGGAGAAGTTATTTGATAAATTCCCACACTCAAAAAAAAAAAAAAAATGGGTGGAACGTCTGCAGCAGTTTTCAAATATAATGTAAACGTCATTCAAAGTCTTAGTCAATTCAGCGTTGAAGCCTGATAGAGATTGGCAGCACCGAAATTCTAGTTATCCTTCCATTAATAAAGTAATAGTACCAGGCGACCGAACTCTTCTCAAGTAAAAATAGAGAAAACAAATTTCCCCAGATATGAGACCTGGCTAGATCGATTTTTCGCCCCCGCAAACCCCCTTATATTGTAACTTTCATTGAAATTACAAATGTTGCTCATTTAATAGTATAGGATTTTATTATGGTAGCTTATGTATAGGAGTAGACATGGAGGGTAAGTCTATGAATCTGCAGGTTTTCATCAACATATCTCATGTAGAAATCAGAATTTTCACTAACAAGCTATACCTATATATATAAATTGTGTTTTGATGATCAAAATAATAATAAATAAACACAAGCATATATGACTAGCAACCCGCCCCTGGTTCGCAAGGTATTTACGAATTGACAAACCAATGAGATTTCTTTGTAAGTATAAAATTCCGAACCTTCCGAAATAAATTCACAAAATGGACAACTGCATAAAAACCCCTTGCGTAGTTTAAAAAAACATCGGGGTCTCACAGACAGATACGAAAAGTGACATTAATTTGTAATACCTATGTATATAGAACAAAAAGATAACGTCTACTAGGCGATCAGAAACCGAGAGAAGCAATCAAACTACAAAATTATCAATGTCAATGCTCTATGAATATTTCATTGCCAAAGATAAGAGATTTACGTAACTGTGAGTACAGGGCCCATGCGCTTGGTTCAAATCCGTTTGATATGGTTTTAACCAATAGGATTGAAGCGTGGCAGGGCCTGTCTACTTTGCTTACCATAAACTCATGTTGAGTAACAGTATAGGGAAATACCTTTAACTGTAAAAGAGTAGGTACCTGAAAGAATTACGAGGCCCACAAAAGTCGAAGATAAAGTGTCAGAAAAAATAAACCTTTCACACTGTTTTAAAGATTTAGCTGTGAAAGAATAGCTGAGCTCGGCAATAATATCTGATTTCATGATTCGCCCATTAATATCTGTTATCATAGTTATCGTTATATTTATGCTGAAAAGTCTGTATTTCAACTTTTTAATGGGAAGATTTTTCGTCCGATTCCAATACTAGTCGTAGTTTTATATGTTTTTTTAAATCATCAATCCGCCCTTTTTCCTTATGGAATAATTCATGAGGGTTATTTATGGGATGTCACGTATTGGTACGTTGTTCCATTGGTTTTCTATCTTTTAAGCCTTCCCATAAAGGGTAAAATGCAATTGTAGGGTGCCATAACGGGCAATGGTTATGTAAATGTTCACCATTTCGTTGAACATTTCGTGGTCGAGATGATAACAACATAGAGTTGTCGGATAGGATACACCAACATCTAGTTTTTAAACATCTAGTTAAAAAACTATTTTTGACTTGTAAAGTGTTTATTAAAACCTATTTAAAGTAATAATAATCAGCCTATAATGTTCCCACTGCAGGGACAGAGGCCTCCTCTCTTCGAGAGGTAGTGGGCTGTATCTACGACGCGCGCCCAGTGCAGTTTGGTAGATGTCACATGTCTTCGAATTGTTGGTTTTAAGACATGCCGGTTTCCTTACGATGTTTTCCTTCACCGTTTTGAGAGCAGTTGTGATGAAATTATTTACACAAAGTAAAGCGTCTGCCTGGGTTCGAACCCACGACCTACAGCTCGTCAGTCGGGGCCGTTACCACTGAGCCACCACGGCTCCTACTGCTGTTTACAGAAATAGATCATTTATTATATAACACGTGCATAAAAAAACAGTGAAACTAGTTTAGTTGGGCTTGAGGAACTTTCTGTTTTTTTTAGGTTGTTTATACCTATATCTAGAACACTCTTTTTTAACTATCACACGATTAGTGAACATTAGAGAACTATTTTAGCTAAATGCAGATTGTATGTAAAAAGGGAATATGAGCATTCCTTCGCCGGAATGCTCATATTCTTTCCCTTTTGTATAATGTGCTCTTATCACCTTCCACCCCTCTTTATCTCAAGAAACGTTTCCAATTTCTTTGTGACTCCCACACGAAATTATTAAGGTCATCAGATAACTTGAAACTTAAAATGTCAATGCATTCCACAACTTTCCTGACAAATCCTTTACTGTCCAGGCTGCTCGTTTATGGAACGCATTACCAGTTCCAATAAAGCGCGCGCAATCGTTGCCTGTGTTTAAAAGACTCGTGAAAGAACATTACCTGTCGTTATAATTTTGTTAATAATTAAAATATTCGTCATTTATTTTCGTTGCTTATATAGTTAGTATGTATGTACGAGTATCTATGTATCTATTATATAGCATTTATCTGTGTATCTATTATAGTATATTGTACTTATATACCTTTTATTTGCACCCCATTTTATGTCCAGAAAAACACTGTCCATTCCAAGGTTGCCTGGAAGAGATCGCAGTAAGCGATAAGGCCGCCCTTTGTATATTTTATAGTGTATTACTTTTTCTTTATGTAATGTATAATCTGGTGTACAATAAACTATATATAAATAAATATGTATACCCCTCTCCATCGTGCTGATTGTACATTCCACCTTCTTTTTATTTCTCTTCCACTTCGCTCTACACAAGATTTTAATCAACAAATAGACTAGAATATGAACATACGATGTCTGAATCTTACCTGCCCGCCTCAGCAGTAACCACAAAGGTTTATGTAGGACCTAATTACTTTTCTATCCGGTCCGGGAAGGCAATTCTCGCGCATCTCACACTCGTTATTGTCGCTCGATTCGTACTTTTCCCTCGTGAAAATCATGTTTTCGCTCGTGAAAATCGCTTAGAGCTATTCTCGCCATGTCGATTCGACGATTTCTCGCAGGAAAGCACGCGACATGCCTTAATTTACATGCGACATGCAAAGAGTAGTTGGGACCAGTCGACGCGTTCATGACGTCATGTCGACCTTCGTACCAACGTCAAACAGTTTTTGTGTCATTCATGATTAGTCAATGCTGAAGAAAATAATAAATGTTTTTTTTACAAAATGTGTTACACGAGTTCATAAACATCTCAGAAACGCTGCGATCGCCACACCAAGGAAAAACACACGAAGAAAACTTCACGCCTTCGTCAAAGTTGTCAAGCAGTGGATCTTGTGCGGCATCGATTAATAAGACACACATCTGAGAGATAGAAGCGGAAGGCTTCTAAAACCAGTCAAATGGACGAAGACGGCTTTACTCTGGTTGACGGCAAGAGAAGGCGATCGCGGGGCAGCCACAATAAACACCGTACCAGAACTCCTGCAAGCGAGGATTTTTGAGCTACAGTGCTCACCATTCTCATGCATATTTCCCGGTGTTACCCACAAACATTGAGAGTGAAGCCAAGGTCTTATCAGTGCAGCAGCAAGGGCTTTGCTGAAGCTGTCGTGGATGAAGTCGAGCTGTACTACAAATTTTAAGTCCTCCATCCTTGAGGTTCCCGCGCTGCAAAAGGCTATCGTCCATAGCCCATAATTTTATCAGCCAGGAGTTGCATGAAGATGTTACAGGGAACTATGACCAAACCTAAGTATTGTGTGATAATAATTATGTTGTTGTGGTATAAACCCAAGTCTAATTAGTCTGTGATATATTTATGTAAAGGCTCTTTTGTCACTCGAATTATAATATAGCTATTATGATTTTATTACCACAGCTCCAAAAACATGACGTAGAATTTCAAAAGCATTTCAAACAATAAAGATTTCAAATATGTATAATTGTTTTTCAATATGAACCCAAACTAACAAAAATACTACGCTTAAACAATATAAAAATCACTAGTTTACACGATTAGTCGGCGTCGGCGTCGGCGCACTGTTTAGTAGCCAGCTTAGGAATCGCCGGATCATTACACCTCTTGCCCAAAGTCTTCATGAATCTCGACAGACGTTGTCCAGGACTTTCACCCCAAAAAAATTTAATTCGTGTTGTGACTCTACCGCTTGACCCTCAGGGAGGAAATTGGTTTTTGCAAGGATTAACAATATTTTCAGACTTTGTAGATTAATGTAGCCGTAACACGTAGATACAGCTGCGTCGTTGGAACAGTAGGACGCAGGAGCCATTATGAGAGCATTCTGAGAGCCCGTGATTCAGTCCGGTCTTTACGACAATCACGTTGCCTCTTCTCCATCTTGATAAACCTTGATGTTATTTCGGTATTCATCAGTTTACTCAGTTTAATCATTAGCAGAAATTCTGTTTTTATTTGATTACTTTATTATGACGTGACTAAAATCGTTGACATTGACAAATCAGCATCAGCCATGCATTCCGTTGTACCAAATACAAAGGAGAGTTTATTTAAATATTCATCTATATCTTTCTATATGTACTATTAATAAAGCTGAAGAGTTTGTTTCTTTTTTTGTTTGAAGGCGCTAATCTCTGAAACTACCCGTCTGATTTGAGAATATGCTTTTTGCATTTGATAGTCTAATACTTGAGGATCATTAACATCACGCTTCGACCCTTAGGAGCCAAGCAAAAAGAAAATGTCAGAAAGAAGGCTAATATAAGCGAAAACGAAGTAACGGGAGGCACAGCTATAGGATATGCGAGTATTTTATGTTAACACAAGCAATTTTACGCGGACAAAGGCGGGGGCAGAAGCCAGTAATTAAATAAAAATTCAGTTACGCAACCAATAATAAATATTTTTTTTATAAATGTTTATGAGATACGTATATAATAGTGCTCGAAACATTTGTTTCACTTTGAAATAATTTTTCAAGATTGTCGACTCCTTAACCAGTCAAATGGACTCGGAGGGTTTTACTCTGGTTGAGGGCAAGTAGGTTTGATCGTGACGCAGCCACAACAAACGCGGTACTGCTCCTGGAAGCGAGGATTTTCGAGCCGCAGTGCCCCACCTTGCTCCTGTACATTTCCCGGTTGGATCCACAGACATCGATAGAAAACGAGCTAAGGTCTAATCAGTGCCGAAGGAAGGACGATGCAGTCGAACGAGATTTTAATTCTGAAATCCTCTAGGTTCACGCGCTGCCCAGAATTTTGGCCGGCTGGAGATGTGTATAGATGTTACAGAAAAGAATGACCAAAACTAAATTTCCATGTGTGGTGTGATAATAATATGCTTTGGTGGTTTATAATTGGGTGCATACAGAATTTTCAGAGTCTGTAAGGTATTTATGTAAAGGTTATTTTGTCACTAGAATTAAATGATATACCTACGCACCTATTATTATTTTACCACCAACAGTACCGAGTGTATTTCAAAAGTATTTCAAACAATATAGATTTCTAATGTTTTTATATATTTTTTTTCAATGCAAACTTATATATCTAAAATAAATACTATACGTAAACAATACATTATAATTATCACAAGTTTACACGAATAGTCAGCGTCCTGTATCGCACGCTGTCCGTGAGCTTAGGAAACGCTGGACCATGTCCCTTCTCGAACAAATTATTCATCAATTTCGAAAGATGTTTGTGCGGTACTTTGACCACAAATAAATTTGAATTCGTGTTGTGACGACGTGAAATTTGTTTTCGCTAGGATTTCCCAACTATCTTTTGGGCCTTTATAAAGTATTATAATCGGGACACGTAGGTACAGCAGCGTTGATGGAGCAGCAGGACGGTCTAGTTGTTGCAGTACCACACTTGTTACGACAACCACACATCCTCTTCTTCTTCTTTTTCTCCATCTTGATAAGTCTTGATCTTATTGTGGTAGTCATCAGTTCACTTATAATATCATTGGCAGGCATCCTGTTTTTATTTAATTACTTAATTTATGTAGAGATAATCAATGTAAATAAACAGAAATTATGACCTTAATAATTTGACGTGACAAATGACATGACACATTAAGCATCAGCCATGCATTCCGTTGTAAGAGAACTTATTTTAATGTTAATAATAAAATAAAAATGGAGTACCGAAATCAATAATGATGATGGTATTCATAAATGTTTATGAAATACATACGTATAAAATGTTGCTCAAAACCTTATAGATATACGCTTAAAAGTCATTTTTAATAAACTATAAGAAGTACATCTACGGTATCGTTTAAAAAGTAGCATCATTTTGTGGAATGGATCACTTCACGCGACGTATAATGACAACATTTTTAGGGTTCCGTACCTCAAAAGGTAAAAACGGAACTGTTATAGGATCACTCGTGTGTCTGTCTGTCCGTCTGACACAGCCGATTTGCTCCGAATCTAATATACCAATTTAATTGAAATTTGGTACACATATGAATTTTTGTTACCCAAACACGGACGTGTAGCGTAAATAAATGAAATTTGAATATGGGGGTAACTTTTCAGGGGCAAATTGGAAAAAAAATAAAGTTTTGTAAAGTATATCGTGTGACAGATCAAATGAAAGGGCTTGTTGTGAAGATCTCAATATTATTTTATATAAACTTAAAAAAAATAAGAATATAGATGAAAATTGCCCATAATATGCCCCCTTATCTCCGAAACTACAAGGCCTAAAATTATGAAAAATATACAGAGAATGGTTCTTTACTCATAGATTACAGGAAAACCTATAAGTCTATGGTCTTAAAAAAACATGATAAATCACTCAATACTGTGCATACAAGCTTACATTTGCAGTTGGAATGTATTCCCATACTAAACATGTTTTTCAACTACAATGTTAAGTTTGTTCTTGGGATAAATTCATCCCAACTACGGAACCCTTCGTTGTGCGTGGCCCGGCACGCACTTGGCCGGAATCTGGATAATGTCACCATTTTATAAGCGACATAGGAAGTCGAGCGGCAATACGAATGCGACTTGAACGAGTGAAAACGCGAGAATTGGCCTCCGGGTTAGGGACCGCATTCCCGCAGTCCCGGCATCCCGGGATTTAAGTCCCGCCTCAATTGTCACACTTACAAGTGATATACGAGAAGCTAATGATACTTTTACCTGTTCGCTGAGTATAAAGTCCTTCCTTACTGGAAATAGAACTGTGAGGTTGGAAAATAATTTCGTATTTCTTTTATTTTTTGGTGTGGACGACCACTTTTTGTATGGCAGTAGTGGGTGCTTGTGATACTCATTCAGCGTGGTACTCATATACGTATAAACGTGGAAACGCCAATACGACCATAAATGAAAATACTAATGCGTGGGATGCTTTAATTTTGAAACTGTCAAATAAATCATAACATTGAAATTGAAAACGTCATTTTTTCATTCAAACTAAATAAGGTGTCTAAATGCTATTATACACCTTATTTAGTTGTGGATAAATGCTATTATTCTGTGCAGGATTTCTTAATAAGATGGACACACTATGGGTTTTGCCAATCTGTGATTATTAATTAGTAAGTGTAGCTCACGCGAGCCATTTCCAACACAATAACAATAAATGACCCCATGAGTTTTTCAAAAGTTTCAAAATAGTGAACAATGCCTCATAGGATAATTTGACCCTGAAATTAGTTAATAAGACAGCTTCAAACTCAAAGGGCTTCATATTCATATTTTAAACGTGAATATTGTATTACAGTTTTACGTTTTTATTACATTAATACTTAAGTACCTCCCGACTCCGAAGCGTTATCGAAAAGCTTTTATGATATTAAAAATGTAAAAAGGGTAATTTTCTATAAAAAAATCTTTTACAAAGAGTTACTTGATTTACGACTTGAAGATACGGTCGGATAGGGGCGTAATCAACAAGCAAATACTTTACCTTCTCGTAGCTTCGTAGCGTGCCGCTACGGTGCGGACGCTACGGCGTAGCAATGCGATTGTCTCTACGAAGGTTAAAAAGGTTCCATGCAGAATTATTTTTACACAAGATATTTGTGGCACGATCTCATCAACTGTTTTTAGACCGTACAACAAATTTGAATGTCGTGCGTCACGAATATTTTACTAAAAATAAAACTAGTTATGCAATACATATCGAGTACGACAACTACTGTGAAACTAAACTAACGTAACTTGTGGTCATTTCTGTGCGCTCCAATAACTTACTTACTTAACCAAAACAAAGTGCTATATGGAACCACTGGCCTGTAAAATTGTGTTTTAAAATAATATAACATTAAATTATATTATTTATGCATTTCGAAACAAAACATTAAATATTGACACAAAGCTTATACTTGAAAATAATAGTAATTATGGTTCTAATCTTTGGACATTGAACTAAATCTTGATCAGCCATTCGACAACGTCCTGAAGAGGGATTATATGGCAGAACATAAACGTGGAACCATTGATCTAGATGATTCTTTTGATTGATTCTTACAGATGGCTAGATTATATTCTCTTCAGTGAATATTTTGTACATGTTTATTCTTCATGTGAAAATATTTTGTAATGTATAATATTATCAAAATGTCCACCGTCTGAAATTGACCTTTAGATCAGCCACATTCTTTGGTTTTCATAATATTGGCTTTTGTCCGGAATTGAAACTACCATTATTAAAACCAATAACACGGAATCTTAAAATATATAAATATCTACCTATAGCTCCAAAAATCCCTAATTTCGTTAATCATCTTCAAGTATGACATTGAAATAAGTAATTTAAACTTGAGTCGACTCGATGCCTTTCAAAATCAGCATTTATTCTCAACCCATGTTTACAAAACAACGCCAAGACCAGGAAGTTGTAACAACATAACGTCTCCGCTATATTATAGATTATATAGGTTCCGAACTGAAGTTTAGATTACAATAGCGTTCGGGTCCTTTGGGAATGAAATGGCGATCCAATCTCATCTCGTTCCTAAGGGAAGCGGTCTAATCTGTACCTATTATGTTATAATTGAGAAGAAGTTTCAAATAACTAAGTTAAAATCGTTGGATTTTCTAATAAGTAGTAAAAGTTGAAAAGTAATGAATGATAGAAACATTTAAAGCATGCCATTTGACAGAAATATACTGTAACATTAAATTATATTCTGCTATATTATGCAGCCGTTTTTTTAATAACAAACATCCACCACATACAAACTCTCACATTTATAATATTATTATTTATATATTATATTATATATTTATATATATTATATTATATTATAGCAGGATAGATAGGCTTAAGGTTTTCTTTCCATGCATTTCAATTTCGCTCCTTTTCTGTTCTTGCCGCCAGCAATCTTCTAAAAACCCCGGTTTTTTTACGGCTGCCTGAGAATAATATTACAATAAATTTCTAAGTAAAAAACTTAGTTCATAAAAAACCTACATTATCTCAAACTGTTCGTTATAAAAATAACCCTCTTTGTAGTCTGCTCATGAAATTTTAATTTACCGGATTCTGGCTTAAACTTTCTTACAATTGGAAGTATTCTAAGTTATAAAAAAATCGTTGAAGGTAGGAAGTACCATAGAATAATAACGTAAAGATGCGAAACTCCTGCTCCAAGCTCATTTTAAATGTCTGCAGTTTAGGGGCGTAAGATACGTTCAACAAAGTCAGGATCGTCGCTGCGGTGCGGCATCCGTTAAGCGTCGCGCTCGACCACCGAGGCGTGTTCACAAATTTAATGCTTCTTCATGCCAACACTTGTACAGGGTTGTGCTAAAGAAACTTTCGGGCAGACAGAATTTAAATACGAGGTACGTATACTTCTTTAATTCAACTCAAATGACCTGTGTGAGGCGAAGAAGGGAATGCGTTCTGATTGTACGTAAACGTGTTTCCCATCTACAGTATTGACAGACCCTATTTTGTCTTGGGAAAGCGTGGTTTGGGAGCTGGGGGAATATGGGACTATTTTTAGGACATCGATTTACGCACAAAGGCTAATCTGCCCCGCTAAGCCGAAAAGCGCTATCTCAATCGGAGTAAGTTTTGAGAAAATTGGCCTTTTTGTAAATTGTAATTTAAGGAAACATAAGCATATAGAAAACTTCTGAGTGGTGTTTTTTTATGTTTTAAGTTAGATAGCGGTATTTGGCTTTTATCATTCGATGCGAAATTGTTATAGCTATTGAATGGTATAAAAAAACTAAAAGGGCGTATCTCAGAGATAGTGCCTTTCGGCTTAGCAAGGCAGTAATATAGTCAGAACAAAAATATGTTCGTCACCTTAAGTCGGCTATTTTTGTCCGTTTATTCCACGATTGCTTTACTGACTCAGCATTCTATGTATAATGAATGCGTCATACTGTCAATACCGTAGAATGACGTTCAGCCATCTTTTTTACAAAAATAATATTTAAAAAAAATGCCAAAGCTGGCAAAATCTTACCATTTTTTATACATCGGTTTTATCAACATTGGTTAAAGGTATGGTGGTATTTTATTTAGTTAATCT
Source organism: Agrochola circellaris (assembly GCA_914767755.1). Lineage (NCBI taxonomy): Eukaryota > Metazoa > Arthropoda > Insecta > Lepidoptera > Noctuidae > Agrochola > Agrochola circellaris. The sequence goes on from OU611853.1 coordinate 6,453,698, forward strand.
TTGTTATCAAGTAATTAAATAATTATAGTTTTCTATGCAATAGTCTGCTCAGTGCCTTAGCTTTCGAAAGGTATTTTGTGTCAGTACACAACCTTTTTCTTTATCAAGTCAGGACTTGATTAAGGAAATAATTTGAAACTAACAACTGACTTGACTAAAATTTATATACGATTCTTCTTACTCTTTGGTTCTACACAGGGGCCCAAGCTGTTGAAGTTGTCGGGTCAACAAATTTCATTAGGAATATGTTTGTGCTGCTTGACTGACCGATGTGCGTGCCATTTGTATTCCCGTAAGGCTCAATTCACACTGCCGCTCTGATATATACGATTATGGGTTAACGGTCCGATAAATTTATTCTGAACAGATATAGAGCATTAGCAGTGGCACTGTTGATATTATCAACAAAGGGTAATGGTATGTGAACATAGTGGAAGTGCCTACTACTTACAATAGTGTAATTACAATTTCTACCAAATGTATGGAAATTGGTTGTCATGGTATGAGCTTGTGATGCGGAGGAATGAGGAAAATGTCGTGAGGAAAGTTTTGGGTATGAATGAGGATTGCTATTAGAGTAGGGGAAGATCAAAGAAACGATGGATGGACTGTGTGGAAGGTGATATGGTTAGAAAGGGGGTGACGACCGAAATGACGACTAATAGAGAATATATGGAAGACATGTTACGCCGACCTGACGTAATTGAGGTAAAGGCAGGAGAATGATGATGCAGTACTTATGTTCTGAAACCCAAAAATACCTATATGATTTCAGGTACCACAGTGATCTTTTCCCCCCACAAACACAGACTTAAAAACGCAATTTAAAGTACCTAACATAGCTTTTTCACAACTCCACATTAGAATAACCCTCTTAGTTCTTACAAAGAACATGTGCCATATATACATTTTCAAATGATTACACATTAGTTAACATAATACGTTCATTCGTCGAAAGTACAGCAATACAGCTGCTTCTAGCGGGCCAATTGTTTAAGTTAAATGAGTTTGTCCTTTGTCCCGTCTTTTTAAGATAAACGGAGCTATGATAGTGAAGTCAATTGTCTAATATATATATACTAGCTTCCGCCCGCGACTTCGTCCGCGTGGAATAGTTACTTTGAGCTAACGCTAACTTTAACCGGCGACTTCGTTTATATAGGTGAGGAAGTACTGGGTCTTATAATCTTATATCATGTAGATTGTAGGTTATTCTCAAAAAAACTAAACTAATGTTATTTTAAAGTACTTCTGCGTACACTATATTTTTAGTTTTGTTTTCTTCCGCCAGAAGTAGATATTGATTTTCACCAGAACCAGATCTCGATAGGGCAACTTAAAGTTGCCCGTGCGAAAAACACTCTTGGCGTAAATCTATTATGATGTAAGGGGCAACTTTATTTTAAATTAAATACTTGTGATGAATAACGTATTTATTTGGATATAAGGATTAATAATGTTTATAAAAAACACACGCAAATAATGCATTATTTAAGAAGAAATTTGGTTAGCATAAAAAACGTTATAGTGAGCTAACCTTAAAAGATAGACATATGCTGTCGCGGACTTTTTTTTAGAACTTTTAAAGGGGAACAATTCTATCATACATGATTTTTGAGAAACTTTAACCGTTTACGCAGCGCACGCAGCGGAAGCTCTCAATAGGGAAAAAATCTTCGATTTTGAAACATTCTTCATTGGTGCTCCGCTCCTATTAGTCTTAGCGTAATGATATATAGCCTATAGCCTTCCTCAATAAATGGGCTATCTAACACTAATAATAATTTTTCAAATCGGACCAGTAGTTCCTGAGATTAGCGCGTTCAAACAAACAAACAAACAAACTCTTCAGCTTTATAATATAAAAAAAAAAAAAAAAAAAAAAAAATATATAAAATATATAAATATATATAATATATAATATATATATATATATATATATATATATATAATATATTAAATATTAATATTAATATTAATATTATTATATTATATATTATATTATATTATATTATAATATTATAATTATAATTATAGTATATAGTTTAGATTTAGATATTATGTAGGTGAACATCATATTGTGCCTATTGAGATTTAGTAATAATATTGCTTATATTTGATTTCTTGAAAAACTGTCTAGACTCAAGCCCTGACCTTTGTGTTTGATGGTTAGAGGTTGTCAGATGGAATACATCGGACAGAGTATGTTTGAGAACATGTTTTTCAACTACAATGTTAAGTTTGTTCTTGGAATAAATTCATTCCAACTACTGAACCCTTCATTGTGCGTGGTCCGACACGCACTTGGCCGGTTGTTTTTAAGTCGTATGTTTACTAACCAAATGGACTACTTATGGGTCCGAAATAAAAGATTTTAATTTTAATTTAATTAGAAAAATAACTTCAAGGATGCCAATCGTACGAGGTTCATTGTAAAAACATGAGATTTGTGGTGCGCACCGGGTACTGAATTTGGTACCGGTACCCGTCTGAAACCGGTACCTAAGTACCGAAATGGCAAGAACCACTAATTACCGATACAGAACATGTACTTTTGGTACCGGTTCCAAGCCCTGTTAGCAACAGTGACTGCGGAAAAAACAATTGAAAGAAGTTGTTTAGAGCATGCCACGTGCCAACGCGACGCGACATGCGTTGCGGACAGAACGAGGAGACGCGCGCACGTGTAATTTTATGCAAGTTACGGCGCAAGTCGCATCCGTTGAGGCCGTTAATTGGGCCTTAGCGGCATACAGTGACAAATGAATTGAAGTCTCCCGCGAGTTGAACCGACGACCTCCGGTGTAGACGACTCGCTGTTCATGTCGTTGGGATACCATGGTATGCAACAGATTATTTGCTAGAGAGTATAAACACGCAACCCTTCAAATGTTAAGTTTACGTTTTGACCTAAGGACAGACTTGGAATGTTTGATTCTATAGTTTTGTAATCACCGAGCCTTTTTCAAAATATTGTACGTAAAGAAGTGTTCTGTGTGTACTTCTTTTCTTCGTAAGTAGGTACAGTGTTACCTGGATAAGTGGGATCTTAAGGGACCTTGGATTATTTATCACTTAAAGAGGCTTTTTATTTACCCAGTTTCCCAAATAGTCAGGTTTAAAATGACAGCTGTCCTATTTACAAAAGCCCCCACTAAGACAGGTCGACCGTTTTTTTTATTTAAAGAGCTGACTCTTCATTAAAAATGTCCAGACCAATATTCAAATTGATAAATTGACCTCACACACTGACTTATTAGTATTACTTGTTAAAATGTTAGGAATATCGTATAATTTTACAATGTTTGTAAATATATGAGCACCATGTATCTATCACATAATTGATTTATCTGTCATGACTTTATTTTTCATTATTTTTACCTACCGTGATATAGTAGTCTTATTCTAGATGCCTTCACATAAAATTATATAATTAATGTATACAACATATTGTAAAAACATTTTAAAAGAGTAACGGTGGAGTTTCTTGTCCATTCTTCTCCATACGAAAACTACCTTTTGGAAGGGGTGACTAGAATCAATTCTATTTTTTGTGAATTTTGACGTTCAAAAGTGCCTATTAAACAAAAAGTTCCAAATAAAAAGGTAAAAAACTAAAAAAAACTAACAAATGCATTCTCAGAATGTAGGTTTAATAATTCCCAGTCACAGGTATTTCAATGCAAAAGTGTCGTGTATCAGTAATAGTGGTTTCTCACATATGCTGGGCCCAATTACCGAGGTTACACTGTATAAGTATTTGTGTAGTTTTTGGCGATGCAATGATGTATGAATAAGTAAACTCTGCGAGCACCTACATACCTACAACTAGCATTTGTCCTTGGTTGAACCCAAAAATAGTCTATCAAACATTTCAACATGAAGTGATGAAGTCCTTCATCAGCCAAAATTTTCGGCTTCGTATTTACATTGAAACCAAATATAACTCTCAAGCGCTAGTAGGTACATAGTTACACATAACTACCCACATATTTCAACTTTGAAGCAACCTACTTATCTATACAAATATAGCAATGAAGCCGTTTTTAGAAACTTCTAACTCCCAAGTTCGGCATTAGATAATCTGGAAGCTACTTTTGGAAGTCGAAGTTGTAAGATTAGTGTAAGTCTTCGCAACCCTCTTTCGACCTATTCTGCTTAAAATAAGGTCAAAAGATATATTTTTGAAGTACAGTCTGCCTCAAAAGATATTTACATCGACAAGAATCCATTTGACTGTCTATAATTTGTGTACCATAATACTGTATCAATGAGGAACTACAATTAAGTACCCAATGTGTCATTATACGTTCTGAGGCTACACGTTCTTCATAAATCGCTGGAATATTTATCTGACAAATATTCAGGACGAAACAAAACCTAAAGGAAGCAAAACACTTTATTAAAAACGTTGGAAACAATTCATTTCGAAAGCGTCGAAATACGAAATTGTGAAATATTCCGAGAACCTCTCTGTGTGAAGTGATGTCAGTCTATTTGAATAGCCTCGCTTTGTTTTTGACACTGCACGTGGAGGCTTCGCAAACAATAGATAGAGACGTGGTATTTCATCCTTTATTTACCTACGAATAATTTGAATCGGAATATTCAGCTCAGATTAATTACCGATAATTTTAATTGGTTTATTAGCGGGAACCATTTTAAATCCATCCATACTTTTGTATGCCTATTGGTATTCATACTAAAGTATGGATGAAATGAAACAGTAACATCCTTTCAAACTTAAAGTAGTACACTTCTGCAGCTATTTGTTTCCCGTTTCTCTCACTAGAATAAATTAAGGTACACTGAAATATTTGTTTACTGAAACAAGAGCTTACGCTGAGTAAATAGTGTCGCAGTGTAATTCAAGGTTTACATTACATTACCGTCTTTACACGAAAGTTTATTGTCTTAAGCCACGTCTCTAATAAGTAAGTACCTCCACTTACTGTCTGTTCCAAAAAGATCTGATGCTAATGTAAGCAATTGGATCTAAAAACGTACCTGTGAATGCTATTTGTAGTGTCACTTGAAAATTGAATGCTTTGATTCGATTATTTGAAAACTTAAACCCAAAATTCTAATTTTAAATCGCCTTAACAATTGACAATTCATTGATTGATTTGACAATTGAGGATGATTTTGTATCCTCAATTTTCGTCGGATGATTTTTCAATTACAATTTAATAATGTTATTCAAACAGTGATTGTTGGAAAAAGTAGTGAGATATAAAGTTAAAACCGCACTCCATTTATAAAATATGAAAATAACGGTTATCAAATCACCCTTTAGTTATTTCGACAAAAACGTATAATTATGACACGTGGAAGTAGGAGGCATGTCGTAATTTTATCGAGAGCGAAAAAGAGACAAGACGTAGCGTAACTAGGCTAATTTACCCAAGTTCTGACTAACTCCGCTATTTCACTACTCAAAGATATTTACCATTTACATTAAAAAATAACTCTAAAGTGCAATAATTTCATAAATATTCCACCATAACTGTCGTTATTTTGCCTAAATGGAGTATAAATGCAGATGAATGTGTTGTTAATTCCCTTTAGTGGGTGATTGCCGAAGAATTTAACCTGAACGGTTTGTTTACACTTTTGGAACAGACCATAGAAGATGAATAGCGCGTAGTGTGTAGCGTGTAGGCTACAACTGAATTGAATGCAACTTGCAAACCAATGCCTATCATAAACAAACTATCTATGACTAATTACTATGCTAGAGTTACCTTCACAAGTGAAAACGGGTTTGACGCATTTGGTGCACATCTGAACTTGTACACCATGCTCAAATGGTGAACTTAGAAACTGGTGCACTTCTCATATGGCACACTTCGCAACTGGTGCACTTCTCAATTGGTGCACTTCGCAAAAGGAGCACTTTTTAAGATGAGTGGAGATTTGGAAAAATTGTCTAAAAATGAAAGTATAAAGATACTTTTTTTTTTTATTACTTTCGTTTGACTTTTTATATTATTATTGAAAGTAGTTTAAGTTTAAGTAAGTGTGCTTACCTATTTGAAAGGTATGTGTTGATTGTATTTTTAAGAAAATTACCTACGCAAAAACAAAGATTTTTTTTCCAGATCTCCACTCATCTTAAAAAGTGCTCCTTTTGCGAAGTGCACCAATTGAGAAGTGCACCAGTTGCGAAGTGTGCCATATGAGAAGTGCACCAGTTGCTAAGTTCACCATTTGAGCATGGTGTACAAGTTGAGATGTGCACCAAATGCGTCAAACCCGTGAAAACGGACAGTCAGCCCGCTTACCTTTACCGACTGACTAACATTTTTTATACGATTTGAACTTTTCTCATTTAGGTAAGTAGTTTATGAAGAACTAGCGCGCTCTCTCGTATTAGTTATATAGCAATTACACCGCCACATACGAACTACGCATCAAAGACATGACGTCACACAAATCCTGCATCGCGCAATTAGAGTTTACCGCGCAAACGACATATATAAGACTATCCGACATCAACTTTCGGGCAGTTGCCCGCCAGACACGACACCCGTCTGGTTGGAGGATCCTCCCTTTTCTATGGTGGCTGAGTGAACACCCTGTTCCTCATACCACTAAAGTTACATCCATCGCATAGAAGGTTTCAACTCTATCTACATTAGACGTAACATATCTAACAGTCAAAGTTTCTGAAACGACTGAATTATACGAAATCCGAATTTCCTACAATTCCGGAACGTTCCAGTACGTGGGTAGTCGCGTTTCTACGGTGAGAGTAACCACTAAAGCCTTTGACGTAGTTCGGAATCGCGCTAGCTGGAAATTAATTTCTGTCTAAATTGTTTATGTGGTATCTATCGCAGACTCTGGTAATGTTTGGATAGTGTTAGTAACAGGATTATGTGTGGGTAAACATAGTTAGTCTATCAGCTACTGAAGCCTGTAGGTACTAAATTTCGGTAGCTATTGTAAGTACCTAGCTAATATTCTCGGCCCAATAGTCTACCCGGCCTTGATCCGTTTGGGACTGTCTCTAAGGGTGACGCACGTTCCTGGCTGTGCGACAGCGCAAGTGGTCTAATAACAATCGTACTTGTTCAAATTTCAAATTAGAGCCCAAATCACTTTGTCCGCGACGCATTGTCGTCGCTAATGATCTTTTTGATGTGATGTGTAGCTCTTCGTATGCAGACTACGCGCAAAAATCATTATTACGATTACGTATTGTAAAAGGGTTAATATTTAACAATGCTTTTGTCTACTATTACACATTTTTCGATGGGATGATGGCATAAGGGCCTATTTTAAATAACAGCCAGCCAAAAAAACGGACTTTATTGCAAACTTTGTCTGTGCGTGTCTCTAATAAAGAAATAATAAATGACTATACTATATTTTGCTACCTATGTGACTAAAATGAATGAACGAATTTTATTGATAATAATGATAAATTTTAAATAAAATGTAATAAATAATTGATTAATGTTTAGTATAATGTGTTAGATTCAATATTATATTATGGAAATCAATCATTTTACATGAACCATTTGCCATTTGAAAATACTCGTTAATAGGCGTCCTGTTAACTTGACAGCGTAAATAAATACGAAACCTTTTGTTATTCTTCTATAAAAACCAATTTATTTTAAAAACCGCTTTGAACAAAAACCACATTTATTTCCTTTCAACAAAAATATTGCGCGACGTTCTATCAATTTCAGTTTCACGTTACATTTTCAATTCCCTACGCGTCGATCGAAGCATTTTGCTGAGCCTCAAAATATTAACTGTATACAACTTTGAGCGACCCGTCGGAAAATATTCAAGTGCTGTGCATTGCATGGATAAAATAATTATAAGTTTTGTAGTGTGTAGTGTGACGAAGTTTTCCTATTTAAGTAACGCGTGAGGAACTAAAGTGGTATTGTTGTAAATAAGTTTATGTTTCTTGCTCCGTTTTTATTGTTGTATTAGTGTCGATGAAAATTATTTTGCCTGGGTACAGTCAGCCTCTAAAAGATGTATACATCGACAAGAATTGATTTAATTGTCTACAGTCTTTGATCCATTATATTGTATCAATGTATAGCCACAAAACATATTACACATTGAGTACTAAATTGTAGCTATACATTGATACAATATCAAGAGAATTCTTGTCGATGTATAATTTTTTTAGGCTTTCTGCACCTGTACCTATAAAACAATGGATTATTTGAGAAACTGAAACAAGGAAAAGTTAATCAAAGATGATTCTTCTTACAGCTATCTGATTATGGGCCTAAAACAAAGAGGACAAAAATAATTACGTTATTACCCCATTCAAACATGATCAGATTAAAATCCTCCCTGTATAAGTCATAACTCATTTGTGACGTAGGTTTAATTAAACATTCGAGATACCAATACCACTGTAATTTAAAAAAGCCCTTTAAAAAAGGTTACAACGAAAATATAATTCTGAGCTCACCCAAACTTTTACCCCAATTAAAATTATTTCGTATTTCAACCGGGAAATAACGAAGTGGAATGGCCGATTCGTCTGAAGAGCAGAAACTGTAGATTTTTTAACGAGATGGTTTCCAAACTTCGATTTCCTTTCGCGGTCCTGAGGGAGTTCCCCTTTGCCTTCTAAATGTTTAAAAACTTCGTAACTTGACAGAAAATCTATAAGTAACCCATAAATAAAGGGGTTATTCCACTTGGCTGAATATGGACGTCTAAATGACCCAGTTATTGAATTCAGACCTGTGCATGTAATCGCATTCATCAAGTTAGTCTAATACGCAATTAAAAAGAAAAACGTTCACAGAATTAGCGCTTATTTAGTATCTTCAAATTAGTTACTGAATTCGGCGGAGAGCATAGCACCTTGGCTCGTGGCGAAGAAGGCAACAATGCAGTACCTATTGAGACTTCCTTCTGTATTTCTCTTCCTCTGTGTTGGTTTAATATTATAAGATCCAGTAAAATGTATAATTATCACTTGCTCTAAAAACTGTGAAGGAAAACATCGTGAGGAAACCATGCCTGAGAGATATTTCTCGACGGCATGTGGAGCCAAGTCAGAAGCCACACCACACACACCAGGTCAGTCACCACTTGAGTACGCCAAGTTTTGAAGTGCCACTTGAGGACCATGTATAACCTATCTACCGCTTTTACCTTATATCATTGACTGCAAACATGTTTATATTTTCTTGTTACCGAAAATCAACTCACTTTCGGGTCAGACCAAATAAAAAACCAAGACGGAGCGCTGTCAACAGTGCCGTGAGCCCGGTTTCGTAAACATGTGTGCACTTAGAGAGGTGTAGTTTGATTGTAAATGTGTGCGTGTGAGCGTGTTTGCACAGAGTGGAGGTGTAGTTTTGGTATGCTTCATTGTATTGTTGGCAGCGCTATGTCTTGGTTTTCTGAGACTTTCGGCTTCAAATCTTGATGGAAACTGCTTTGATTCTGGTCAAACCATAAAGCTCATTCAGAGTAGGTTGGAAGCTTGTACCTATTGATATACGTACCTAAATAATGGTGGTTTCACCTGGATATAATCGTATATGGCTTTTGGTGCGGACCATGGTTTGACTTAATTGAAACCGCTTGAATTGCTTATGATTATATTGTTTCAACCTACATTTATTTTCCTGATTGGTCTGCGTTACCTAGGCAACTAAACCGTTAACTAAAAATATTAAGAATTGTATTTTACGAGTATTTCCCGAACAGTCAGCTACAAGGCTGTCTAATTAGCTGTTATTAAAACGTAGAAGCAGTGCAGCAGAAGTAGGAGCAGTGGTGGCCCAGTGGTAACGGCCGCGACTTACGAGTTTTATGTCGTGGATTCGAACCCGAGCAGGCACTCTACTTTGTGTAAAATGATTTCATCACCACTCCTCTCAAAACGGTGAAGGAAAACATCGTGAGGAAACCGGCATGTCCTAGAACCAAAGAAATCAGAGATATGTGACATCCACCAACCCGCACTGGGGCCGCGTGGTGGATTATGACCCACTCCCTCTCACAGAAAGAGGAGGCCTGTGTCCCAGCAGTGGGAACATTATAGGCTATATTATGCTTAAAACGTAGAACTTGATTGGATTTTATTGTCTAGATGATTACTTGGTTTAAGCAAAGTGAAGACCGACTAATTACAAGGCAATAACCGACTAACCAATGAAGATATTCAATTGGCAAAGTGTAGAAGCCTAATCACTGGTATAGGTCTACAGATTGAAACTCTACCTATCACGAAACAAATGCTCTAACGAATGGTAAAATAAACATCGTCAACTTCATGTAAATATTTTTTTTATTATTACATTTATTTTCCCATTTTTTTATGTTAATAAAGTATCTCTATAAATATTATGAAGGTCAATAACAGGGTATGGAATAACATCATGAGTGGGTAGACTGAACAGTCTTTTGACAAACACAAACGATTAATGTACAAGTAGTATAGTCTGTCCCAAAAGTATCTAATTAAAATATAAACAAATAATTAAAATATAAAAGATCAGAAAACGTAACTGTGGATGCTAGTTTTTAGTACCACTTACAAATTGGGTACTTCGGTTTGAATATTAGAATATTTCAACCCAAATTCAAGTTTTAAAGCACTTTAAAGATGGTTTTCATTTTACAATTGAGGTTGTCAATGATTTTTCAATTACAATTAAATATGTAATGTTGTTCAAACAATAATTGTTAGGAATTGAGTTGAGATATAAAGTTGAAACCTTTTAAATACGCTGAAATACAGATTAATGTGTTACTAATCAACAGCATTCGTCAACAGCATCCACATCATCATAATCATCATCGATCAATATAACTTGGTACTTTACCCATGTTTGCAAAGGAATTAATGAGTTGATTTATTTAATTCCCTTTAGTGAGTGATTGCGTAAGAATTTGACCTGAAGACGGTTTGTTTACACATTCATCAGATACTTTTGGAACACATCATACACCATAATCATATCGCAAATTCAATTTCACGCGCATTAATAGTATATTATACAAAAAATATTGTACTTAATTGTTTTTATAAGATCTAGAATATATGTATCGCGCGTGTAACAACAATGGGTCAACAACATTTCTTTTTTTTAAGTACCTGAATATCACGCTAGAAACGTAAGCTTTCAGTCGGTATTTTATCCGTATACTCAAACACCCAATCAGCCTCACAAAATTATTCATTCAACAAAACCTTTACCGAACGAAACAAAAAAAAATATAATAAACGATACAGAATGATTTTTATGTACGAAAAACATTTACCCCGACCTTTTTAATATTCAACGCACACATTCGAAAAATAAAACCGAAAATTTATTGCTACACGAAAAAAATGCAATATGAAATACTTGGCAACACAAACGTTTAGCCGAACAATCCCATTCGCGAAAACAATTGCTTGATGTCGCGTCGGAATGTTGGCTCCGCGGCCAAGTCCGTTGTCATCGAGGCATGAGCAAGCAATAAAGCTGTTTAGCAGCCATTCGATTGATCCAATCAATGCGAGGGATTCGCAGTCTATCCAAACAATTGGCTCTGATTGACGACATTGTGGGATGGCTTATTGTTAAGCCGCGCTTTCAGGTCAGACCTGACGCTCCACGGCTGTAATTAATGATTCTACCTGTAATTGTGTGTATTGGGTAGTTGTGTTTAATCGGTCGAGCTACATAATTAACGATCTTGTGAAGCCGTTTGGGGATACGTGAGTTGTTAGCGTAGCTTTTAGATTGTTTGTGTTAGCTTTGATCGTAAAAAAACATGTGTTATAATCAAAATCTTTGATTATAAGCAAAGATTTAAATCGTAGATTGGCCCTGCAGCGTCAAAAGATGGTCGCGGTTTTATTTCGTTTTGTCACCTCTGACACACAATGTCGCAGAGACTTGACTTAATTGTCATGGAAACGCCATTGTTATCGTGCGAGCTCACTCCTCTCAGACACCTTTTCGCGCGACTTAGTAGGGTGAGAGCAAATCTACTATTGAAATCTTTGGATAAAGTTTTCCTTTTACTAGTTTTAATAATTTTCAGACAAAATTGATATTTCTCTCAGCACTCGAAAGTAAAACTGTTTTGCGTAGAAAATCTTTCATTTTCCCAAAAAAATATTTGAACGCAACCCTTAGGGGTCCGGAGCAAAGTTATTAGGCCAATGTAAATAAAGGGTGATTCTTCGCAATTGGGTTTCTGGGGTTGTCCCAACATATTCATCGGTTTGTGCAAACATTCCTCAGCCTTCGGGAGGTTATGTCCTATCTAATATACTGCTGAAATCTCTACAGTAAAATATTTATTATGATCTTTTGAAGGCTCTTTAGAAGCCTGATTTATTAAATTATATCATTTTACATATCTTTTGACGTCAAAAACATTTTCTAAATGTCAAGCTGAATTGAGTTTTGTTCTTGCAAAATAAGTTATTATTAGGTATTAAAAAGAACAAATATTTTTCAGAAATTATCTTTATAATGTGATTCAAGTCTGAAAAGAATTGAAAGCTCGTGTGATGTATACAATATTTAATGAGGAAAATTTTATGTTATTTAGAAACTCGAAAGCTTTTTGAATTCTAGTTATTGAATAAAACAGTCGTCAAAGAAATATATTCCGATTAATTTGTAGGTTAATAAAGTAGTTAATTATCTATAACTCCTAGAAAGAAGTAATATTTTTATGTAAACTCCCATTCATATTTGGATCGCAAGAAAGTGTAATAAATTATTACAAAAAAACCGTCACGGTACTCCTGGCAGATATGAAACATCGAAATTGATGCCGTTTAAACCAATGACGGTGGGGAGGGGTATGACGGCATAAGACAGCGTCATGCCGTTTGCTGTCACGGCATACGGGTCGGTTTTACTCCCAAGGCGCCCCTATGTCTCGCAACAAAAATTTAAATTCCGCGTGCTACCTGGCTCTTTTGTCTTATATTACTCATCACAAAATGTTGTCGACAGCGGCCGCGGCAGCAGAGTCTCGGCGGGGTCCTCAGGCGGGAGGGCAACTGGAAATGCTTCATGTTGACGCTGATGATCGCCGGCTGCCTCGGCTCCGTGGCGTGGTGCAACACCGCAGAAATTGATCAGGATCTCATCGATTTTAGCAAGTGAGTATTACTGATATTAGTTCTTTGTATCTGTAAATAGTAATAATAATACTAGCCTATTATTGTCCCACTGCAGTGCAAAGGCCTCTTCTCATACAGAGCAGGGACGAGCATTGACTCTGTAACCATCCATGTCTATTCATGTGCTCCTGAACCCACTTGGTGATTAAAAACTTATATTAATTGCAAGTCTAGGTTTCCTCTCGATGTTTTCGAACCAAAAACCAAATGACAGAATTTTGTTTGTTTTTTATCTGTATTTGAACTCTATCCTAAGTAAGACAAACTTTCTTTTCTCAAAAATCTTTTCTTTGCTACTTAACATAATATTTCAAAGGCAATCAATCCTGACGTCATTATTTCCTTTCATTAATTAATTCCATAAATACATTTTGACGCTAAGACGAAAAACAGTACCTACCTACGGGTAAAAAAAAAAAAAAAAAAAATTCACAAGAAAAAAACCTGAGTATGACATTATACTATAGTCTACCTTACAATAGGTACCAGTTTATATCACGCAATAAAGTAAAATTCCAATTAAACATTTATTTGTATAACTTCCATCTAGATTGCTTCGAACACGGGCTATCAATTACGACAGTTCCAATTTTAAATGCAACATAATTTGAACATACCGTTAAATTGACGTTTTAATTTTCTGACTATTTAATTTGTCTCTTACCAAACAAACGGGATTGTTGCCATTGGAAATATTTTATTCAGACTATTCATGTATTCAGTATTGGACGGAATATTGATTTTAATTTGTAATGGACGGAAGTTAGTCAATGATTAATGCAGTGAATTTATTTTAATTCGTTGGTGCAATAAAAAGGTTCTTGTAATTAAACACGTTATTATTGCAATAATCAGGCTTTACGTGGCCAAACTTTAATTCAAATTCTTGAAGGTTTTAAAAGAGGGAAAACTTGCACTATAGACTTACGATTAAAATCACGCTATGCATAATCAGATGCCAATAACCTTTCAACTTTTGTATTTAGAGAAAACTAAAGACTTACACACATTTATTTTTAATATCTTTTAAAATATTGAAATGTAAGAAAATATTTAAATCCCACAGCGGAACTTACCAATAAATCAGTTTCGTATCCGTCAGGCACCCGATCAAGCGGACGGTACGCGAATCGCCCTGCGACGTGGGGTTCGCGTTCGTACTGCTGTTGTACTTGGTATACCTGGTGGAATGCTACCACAGCACGGCCAGGATACAGCTGGCGAGGAGAGTGGACGTGGCCGCAGTCAGCGCCAGGGTACACGCCATGAGGAACGCTACGCCTCGAGTTTGGTAAGAGTTTTCTTTACTTATGAAAGTAAATGGTGCTGTCGAAATTATAGGGTCGGACCAGATTGTAGGGAATGTGTGTCGTGCTCTAAACGAGTCACGGGTTTACATTCAAGCTTCAACAGTTGTGCTAGCCGCCCTAAAACTGAATGCAACGTAGTTTTGGCTCAAGTAAGTGCTTATATACACGATCGGCACGTTGCCGACGACATAGGCAACTGCAGCCGTCAACACTCGGCTGCAATTGCCTCTGCCGTTGGTAACGTGCCGCTTGTGTACTTGAGCACTTACTCAAATACACGAGCGGCGCAAATCGATACGTCGACGACTGCAGTTGCCTCTGCCGTTGGCAAAATGCCGCTCGTGTATATAAGCACTAACTCGGGCGCCGCTCGTCTAGATACATACTTTAGTGAGACAAAAACTGGCTGAAGTTAGCAACACAACAACCTTAGCAACCTTTTTCATTCCAAAAAAGAAGTTGTCACTTTAATCGATTGACCCGGGCGTATCGCTTACTACTTTATTACAAGAATTTCCGTGAAAAAGTTATCTATCTCTTTCCTTGAATTGCTAATAAATTACAAAATAGGTACAAAAAACATGAACAGCACTTAAATACCAGGTTCACTTTCGTAAATTAATTTCGCTTTACTTTACTGATTAAACTTTTGAATGACTTACCTACAGCTTTTATGGTAATGACCTATGTAGGTAGTCATATGATTTACCTACGCCTCATATTCCGAGAAATGGCAAAATGAAATCATAAAACACGAGCTATGAAATTGTATAACATTTCAACTTACCACCTGCCTCACCTGGGCGACCTCATATAAAATACCTCGCGGATTTCAGCCGGGTTGTTTTATTCCCTACTAGCTTTTGCCCGCGTCTTCGCCCGCGTGGATGTCGGAATATATCCCACGGGAATGTACTACCTACCGGGATTAAAAGTACCCACCCTATGTGTTAATCCAGGTTATAAACTATCTGTGTGCCAAATTGCATTCAAATCCGTTGAGCCGTTTTTTGCATGATTTAGTAACAAACATTTAGATTTTGTTACTGAATCACGCAAAATATACAAACATTCAAACATCCAAACATACAAACTTTCACATTTATAATGTTGGTAGGATTTTATATCCAGCGCCAAAATTTATTTCAAACGTGAAATGCAGTTTGACCCAAAATATTCGACATTTGCTGCAGACTGGTGCATTTTCGTGTCCCGCCATTCACGATTCGAAATTGTATTAAGCTCCGTCACGTGACATCCCATACATATTGGAAGGTTGGCGATTTTCTGGAGCATTTTCTGCCAAAAAGCAATGCAAGCAAGCAACGTAATATTTACGATTTTATCGCAAAGCTGTACAACTCTAATTTCATGTTTCCATTTGAAATTGATATTGCATTTGTGGGCAGTGAAAATTCATCTTGCAGATTCTCACAGCTGGTGTGCTCAATAAGACGATTGTCTGCATGTCTCACAATGTGCGCCAGTGGTGACTGTAACTAACGCACTGTAGTCCAACTGAGCTTATTGCTCGTTGTCTTCAATAGTTTTAAAATTAAAAAGTCTTTTATGATCTCTAGGACCTTCCTTTTTCTTGTCCTGCACCCTAATTACGTTACACACTTTCAATCACAATCTGAATCATTTTAAAGGATATTGCTAATCCATTGTTTCATATGTTCGAAAAGTTTGTCTGCTCAACAACGTAAATAACGCAATGAATGTTGTTGAACTGTCAAAATGAGAGCCATCGCTACTATTAGTGTGTTACGTAATAAGGATGTTGAATTTAAAAAAAAATAGACACGTATTTTTCTTTTTTTACGTTATCTAAAGATTACGGCAATACATTATGTTAAAATGTAACATAATGTCAAACCCAATCCCCGGTAGATTGTATACTGTCTTGTGACGCAGCGAGCCCCCACTCCCCAACTTTATTGCGTTTTATCTAAACCATTTTTAATTCATAGGATAATGCAAACAATACGGGGCAATTTTTTTTTCTGACGTGATTGACGGACTAAATAGTTTTTTTTTTCCTGGCAACACCCCCCACTACCCCGCTGTTGGCAATACCTAACTACATCGGCAACGGAGTTTTTACCTACATATTTTTTTCATATTTTACAAAGCAACTGTACTGAAAGTAAAATAGATTCAGTGAACTGCTACCTGAAGTCGAATATTAACTGGGTAAACCAAATCACTTATACAGCATTGCGTACCTACATCTCCAAATTAACGATGTAAATTTAAATGGTAAAGACAAATGACTGAATTATTAACAAAGTTATATTTACATTTCCTGTGTTCACGTTTCCCGTCAATAGCTATGATATTTGTCGTGTTTTGATTCAACGGAATACCACGTCTATCAAATTGGCACGTGCGCCAAAGCAATTTATTTCTCTAATTAGAAAATTTACACATCGGTTAGCGGCGAATGAATTCGATGTTTTATGTTGTAGGGTTTGTGTTATGTAACATTCATCAGTTTAGAAAGCAATTTTGTTACAAATATTTACCTATTTCCTTGTAAATTCATAGTACAATTTATAAAATTACAGGTTTTTTTTTACTCCTGGTAGAATGATACCGAACATTTATGTATTAAATAGAACCTCTAAAATTTCCTATTTCGTGCTGTTAAAAATATTATTGAACACTTTAATATAATGATTGCGCCTCTTTTTGTGAACCTCAAATCATTTCTATTTTGGGGTCCCAAAAATAGTAAATAGCCAAGTAACTGCGACCTATGTAGTGCTCGCTGGCCGCTGCCGCGGCACCTCTCTGCTCGGCTAGCGCGTGGTTGGTCTCTGTTTTTACCTAACCCCTCGACCAAATGTCGGGGAGTCTTAGCTTAGTTACTGCGACCAACTGCGGGAAAAGGCCGTGAAAATACAAAGAGGTTCAATTATTTTAAAAAGTATGCGTCTTTAGAAGCGCAATAAGTTTTAAGGGGTTCATTAATTTAAAAAAAGCTATTTATTTTTACAAATAAATAAACGGCACTTGTACGTATTATGTATGTAAATAGATACAAGACCAGTTGTAAAAAACAACAAAAACCAGCCAGCAACGCTGTATCACCTAGAACTGAATTCAAACGAAAACAAAAAACCGGCCAGAGTAGCCGATCCCAACATAGTTGGGAAAAGGCTAGGTAGATTGATTGACTTACGCGGCGTAGGCCAGTAAAGCTTCCTGTCTGAATATTTTTTTCCGACATCTTCAAGAATCACTTTCACATTTCAGCCAATTTACACAAAACCCTAATAAATTATACACTTCAACTTTCCTTATGAATAACTCTGTCCATTGGTGAAAATCGTTTGAAAATCCGTTCGGTAGTTTTTAAGTTTATTGCGTTCAGACAGACAAACGTGGCGGGGGACTTTGTTTTAAAATAGGTAAGGATAGCTATGTTACTCAGTGATAATATTGCATTCTACTGGTGAAAGAATTATTTGGTCCAGTCGTTTTTTAATTTATTCATTACAATCAAAAATCGAAATCTTTTCTCTTTATAATATTACTGTAGATTAATCAAACAATTCCAAGGATTCAAGCTACAGTGAAATGGTCCCTGTTGCTCAATCAACCGTTGTGTCTCTGACTGATTCTGGAGACGTTTCATCGATAAATGTTCGTCGTATATCAATCCAAGAATGTCACAGTTCAGGGAAACCGTTTTATTGGTTGAACAGAATTTGTTCTGCGGGCCTTGTACCTAAATGTGTTTTATATTTTTTTTTTTGGGTTTTTATCGAATGTCGCTTAATAATCTTGATTTATCTTACTAGTAGCATGTTCTTGTTTTTTAACTAGTGACAAAACTGAACATGTGTCTAGTTTACCTACCTTTTACACCAAAATACTGGTACTGAGTACTTCCTCGGATATTTGAAATGATAAGAACTTGATTACTACTACGTTGCCTATTTTTTTTTTTACTTTATATTTAATATAATATAACATCACGCCTGTTTTGCCCGAGGGGAAGGTACCGGTGACCTCACTCACATTTTGCCAGTTCTGTAAAAGTCCCTTGTAATAGGGGGCGAGCCTATTGCCCTCAATCGAGCACAGATCCAAACTCCGGGCTGCTACCGGGAAATTCCTGATGGAAAAAACCAATAACACTTTGCCCGGCCTGGGAATAAAACCTACTCTAATATTAATCACCATTTACATACTACATCTTAAGTTGAATTTTGACAGAATTTCGTCGTTTTAAAATCCTTTCCAGACGTAATAATAATGTGTTAATATCTCACAAGGAAAATTTGAAGGTGCGAAGGTAAGGTAATACCCTCTTCGGTCAATTTAATTGAGCATCTACTTGCTTAATCCATCTGAAATTTGAGATTATGATAAACAGGCCTTCTGGTGTAACGTACCTAGTAGGTACAGAAAAATTAATCGTTTTACAAAATGTATTTCTCTTTAATTTTGTGTCAAGTTATGCACAAAACTAACATTAAAGGCTAATAGGTACATAGTTGCATGATTAAATTGTTATCTAAGTACCTAGGTTTTTTTTAAAGTCCCATATATACAAATCACAAATACATACAATTCATTACATCATTAAAATAAAATACTTATTTTATTTTATATATTCATTAAAAATAAAATTCAAAATTCCATGCAATCACAAAATAAATTACATTAAAACTGAGTAGCCATTAAAATTCATTACATTACGTTATCACTTACAAAAATAAAAATAAAAATATCACAATCACAATTTATATGGTAACCAATAAATAGTACATTACTGTCGCGGCCAGCAATTAGGGCATTTAATGGACGCGGCGCACATACGTGAGTCCATCAATGCCTTGTTGCGGCCAAGGCTTGTATAGTACTTTTCTCAAACAATGCGCGGAAATTCAAACTTAAGTAAATTAATTATAAATTCCAGAATCAATGACGAACAAAGAAACTTTTACACGCGCCAAATGTTCATTTGCTTCTTCTTTACTTACAGCTCTAATTTTCTAAGCCAGTTCGAAATTTAAATAAAATCTTTTATAAGTTACCTCTTTGGTTGCCATGGGTCGAAGATAGAAGTTAGTTCCATTTTTAAATAACAATACATAACATCCATAACATTTTTAATAATGAGTTTTCATAGCAATTTATTTGGCCGCTAAACACGAAAGGGACTTTCATAGTAATAGTGCCGGCCGCCTACTCGCTTGTGACGGGTACAGTAATTTTGATTTATCTCGAAGAAGGTTGTCAAAATAATGTTCGAATTTCCAAACATGTTTGAGAAAAGATTTTAGATTGAGACACAGGCTAATGGTACATACTGGTGAAATGTAGCTCAAGAACTAGGCGAATTTGTTTCAACGTGTGTTATTTTACGTTACGTTTCACCAATGAAATAAAATGCAATTGTTTAGGTATTCTGTTAATAGCATATTGGAATAAGTTTTACAAGTATTTATTTTTATTTATATATTTATTTATACTTGTTCAGTGAAATTATTATTTTTAATTTAATTTAAATTCTGTGACCCTTATAATTTGTATTGCGCATTCGTTTATTTTAATTGCATTTGACATTTTATTTTATTTAAATTTTAGTTCTATGTCCTTTATAATTTGTAAATACCTATTGTAATTGCATTGACATTTTATTCTATTGTGATTTATTCTGTTGACGTATTGTGAAATGTTATTTTATGTAATATGGGTTTTACCTGAATTGAATTTTTTATTTTTATTTTTGTATAATAAGCTAGATGAAGTCGAAATTTCCTATCTGACTAACCCTGAGAAGAAATGAAGAAACAAACTCAGGGGTCAAAGTCTCTTTTAAAGTCCGTATCTACATTATTTTATTTAGGCCATGTAGATTATTAGTATCTGAAATGGTCTTTTTAGGAAAGAACCATACAGATTTAAGTGGACCTGTCCTGTCAGTGCAAACATTTGTCAGTAATCGTATAGCTCAGCTCAGAACTTAATGAGCTCAAAGACTCGACAAACAATACCGACAACACCTTGAAAAATTTACCCACATAGTCCTCACATTCAAAATAATTAAAGTAATATAATACTCGACAAAGTAAATATTTTCATTTGTTATTAATATCCATAAATATCAATGTGTACGTAATACAACAATCTGTAACCGGCAAAAGAAATAGGAAATATTTTCCAAATCGTTCCCAGATACTGGCTTATGCCAAAAACAAATTAAAGAAAAAAAGAATATTCCTATCAAACAAGATAATACACGTCTCCACTCTCAAGGGTATTGATTGCGTGAACGCCGTATGACTACGTAATGTATTCAAAATATGAAATGTGATCGTCTTTGCAGGTGGAAGGCAATATGCTACCATTACGTGAGGCGTAAGCGGCAAGTCACGCGATATAGGAACGGAGATGCTTATACCACCACTCAGGTCAGTACATATTAGAATGATGTCTATATATATAAATGTATATGTGGCTCAGTCGTAACGGCCGCGACTTACTACTCATAGGTCGTAGGTTCGAACCCAGACAGGCGCTTTACTTTGTGTAAATTATTTCATCACCGCTGCTCTCCAAAACGGTGAAGGAAAACATCGTGAGGAAACCGGAATGTCCTAGAAACAAAAATACGAAGACATGTGACATCTACCATTTCGGACTGGGCCCGCGTGGTGGATTACGGCCCACTCCCTCTCACCGAGAGGAGGCCTGTGTCCCAGCAGCGGGAAGATTATAGGCTGATTATACTATATAAATATTGAATTGGATATTGTGAATAGGATACTAACATTACACAACATTACACATAAGTATATATTTAATTTTTTTATGTTATCTTATCTAACATATCTATTTTTTTTTCTGAATTTCTCGGTGACTCACTGCGGGCCCTATCAGAATACCAGCGCTGCGACACTTATTTTGAAATGTCCCAGCATCATGCTGAGATAGGAGCCTTTTGGTCTCGTACAGTCTCGTTTACTTGTTTTTTATTTTATTATTTAGGTATGTTTAGTTAAGTAGTTGTTTTATGATAAGTTTAATTTGTGGTCTCCTATGCGAGGCCCAATAGATACTTTTTCTTTCTTTATTTCTTTCTTTTCTTTATTAGATTTAGGTTTTCTTTACTAACACTGTATGGATCTCTGTGGTTTGATAATAAATTATAATAATCTCGCGTTATTGTATTTGATTAGTTTTTGAAGATTATACTATCATTCTATGGATTTCAAAGTCTGAATTAAAAACTTTTTTTAAATATATATACAGAGTAAAAAGTTAGTCCCCAATACAAAGTTTATCAAAGGGCTTGTATACAGGGCCTATATTTGGTTCCTTACAAGTTGAGCTTGTTCAAAAGTTTCGATGAAGTTTTAGCCTTAAAGCATGGAGCTTTAGGTACCATTTTCAAATGTACCGTCGGTTTTTATTCTCTGGAATAATATAAAATTACTGCTTAAAATACTTACTTTACGTATCTACTAGGCGCGATAAGTGAAACACCCTCACATAAAAAGTAAAGCTCAAGTACTTAGTCAAAAGCTCAAATAACTTATCAACTAAGCACATACCTCAAGTTACGATGATCGACCACCTTTCGTATAAGTATCTCAATTTATGACAATATCTCAATTTACGACCGACCAAATTGCCCATAAAACCAATAATTGATCAAATTGAATCGGCTACGAAACACATTTCAGCAGACGAAGGTAGGTAGACTGCGTTTGCGTTTGAGTTTCCAAACATGTAAACAAATATGTTATTCTGGAAAAACTTCTTTAAAACTCACGTATCAGTTTGAACCTAAAATTAATTTTCTTAATTATTTTTTCAATAGAACTAGTTAGTAAATCTGAGATCAACTTAATTTAGGTATACTTACCTAAGTGTACCAAAATTAAGTTGATAAACGGATATCAACTTTAAGTACCTATTTAAAGTTGATATTCGTTTAAGTGAAAATAACATCAAAATGGAAACGAAGATTTGAATGGACCTTAGGCATTTCTATATAGAGGTGCTCAAACTCAATATTTTTGCTCCGAACAAAACAAGAAGAAATCAGATCCAATAGCGGTGGCTAATAGATATGTTTTAACGTCCAATATGTCAGCACAATGAATGTACGGCGGTGGACAGTGGTATACGGCACCGGCGACAGCTTGTTACTCGGAGTATAAATGAAATAAGCTCAGATTGGTTCAGAAAGAAAGATGGCAAAATAAGGTACCTGCTACAATACCTACATAGGATTGGAGTAACAAAACCTCTTTAAGATTATACGAAATAACAAAATTTTAAAAACAATCATTCGTATGGCAGCTTCAGCTTTCCTTTTGAGTAAAGTCCTTAACTACAAGTGCTCTTAACCTTGTCTGGTTTATACCCAAGTAGTTTTCCCAAGCGCTATTTAATAAATCTATCGCTTTATAAAGCCACTTTGGTCACCTTCTAACATGTCAAAAACCCATCAAGTGCTTTGACCGCTGAACTGGGTTAGACACACAGTAATTGTTTGGTTGGGCCCAACCTTTGAGCGTGGATCGAAAGCAGCGCCCTGCATATTGATGTCGTATGCATGTACTTACGATCGGCAGTGAACTTGCAATTTGTGCACAATTGCTTAGATAGCTGCGTGATCACTTAATAGTATTGGTTTAGTTACGTTTTCTATGTGACGGCATATTTTAACTACTGCGGGCGTACTGTGGGTTATATTGGTTATTGCGCAATAGAAAAACTGTTTGCAGTTCTGATCAAATTATAATTTACGATTAAATTAATCATACTAGCAATATTCGCACACTGTAGGTACACAACAGAACTATTCAAAATGCGCGACAGCTTCTAAACGTCTTCACTGCTTGACCGCCACCAGACCAGCCGGTCCGAGCCTTATGACTCTGTCGAGCATCGCTAGGCGGCGCTGGCGTCCTGATTACTCAATTCAGTAACGTATTTCCGACATTATAATATTTTTTACCAATAATTTTATTGAATTCAGCTGATAACCGAATTGTTTATACCGTATAGGTACATTAGCTCTGTTAAATACATAGAATTGAAACTCAACGCTTTCATAATACTTATTATCTTTTTCCACGTACCTTTTAAAATTGCCTTACCTAAAGCTTGATTTATTGATCTTTCTGTGAAATTTTATTATCGCAATCACCGACCAGACCGAATATTATATCGAGACGATCATATTGTCATCGTGTGCTATGCTCAGACTTCTTTTTCCACCAGGTTAATACGAGAGGGTGAACACTCATCGCACAAGTACTTCCTTTGCCCACGCCTGCTGTGGACAGCGGGATGCATCCAGAAACTTGGTGCTGGACTCCAAGACCCCCATCACTAAAGTTCGGTTCAGCAAGGGATTCGCGTTTGCAAATATTCAAGCTGCTATGGTAAGTCAACGAAAGGAAATATAATAGAAGCCAAATAAATATTTTCAATATCAAATAAATTTGTAAGGACAAATAAGTCAAGCCGAGAAGATCATGAATTTTACGAAATAAAAGAGAATCGCCTATTACAAGTTTTAATATCAATAACCATGCCTCATCGATAGGCTTTGATAACTTGCTCGTCATTCACAAAAGATTGGTTAGGTACATTTTTCGAGGAATTAAACAAAATTGAATTTAAACGAAGGTAACTTTTAGATCGAGACAGTTTCTAAAACATACCCTTATTCCCAGAATTCTAAGACCAAAGATCCAGATTCTTCGCTGAACACGAAAGGTTTGACGACTTCATGGAAATGCGTGAAGGTTTAGATCTCATTGGAGTCAGTTCTTTCAAAGAATATATGGTGGCTTATAAGTAAATATCAGAAGGTTTCCTTTAATTAATTTTATATTGAACAATGTTGAAGTATGTTATCATGTAAAATTACCCTATTTCTTTCAGCACTTATTCCTTAAACGATAATTCCATTTCGAGAACACAATAAGCTTTGATCTTATTATTTGATACAACCGGATTGTTATACAATGTGTAAACATGTTAACTAGAATTGCCTCGAGCCTCTGGTTCAACCCAAATGTTAATTTGAATTCCCGTTATTCTGTTACAGATTACGAAAATATTTGGCACAAACTACGAGTTAGACCCCAGTAGGCAGTTAGATATTGATACTCACGTATTAGATACGTTCCCACCAGTGACTGCCAACAACTACGCGTGGGCACTTGCTGATGAGCAGAGTGCAGTGCTGTATTCAGCTCCCCGTCCACCTCGCACCTTACCCCTCTCACATGCTTCCACTGTCGACAGTCTCGAACTGTTTGCAGCAATACGTGGAAACTGTGCCTTAGTACCTTCTTACTCTGAAGCTATGCGAATTGACGCAGCTCGAAGAGAAAAGCCAGTTATGTCTGGAGGGTGTCGGCGTGTTAGCAGGAACTAAGGTAGTTTAGGTTCCGTATAGCGAATCCGGTGACGAGACGCTCTATAGCGCTTCAATAAAGCCTGTGCAATTACTGTCTTTATATCGTGCAATGAAATGTTATTAGGTACTTGAATTGAGAGACTACCGTAATGTGTGAAATAGATAAAGCTGTTAATAGTAATAGTGTTTGTCCTAACGTGTTTATACGCTTTGGAATTGTAGGGATATATGACGAATGAGCTTGCGCAGTTGTAGTTAAAGATTTAATTGTAAAACGGAATTGACGACGGAATTTGAAATGCTTGTACAGCATATCAGAATATTACTTGTTTTGTCAAGTAATATTCTGCAGAAGTCTCTTTGTTAAATTAATTTGTATCAATACAAAACACCATTTTGGTAAAAATTAAGTACGTACGCTGTATACTATATTCGGCTTACATTAATTAATACTCGTATATTAAGAAACAATTATTGTGACTGGTCTCTCTCGCTATTCAAATACTGTATTTTATTCTATAAAATTCCATTACACCAATGTTTAGATAAACGAGTTTACGAGATAGAATTAATTGGGACCGTATTCATTTGGTATATCCAGTGATTGGTTATTTAATTGAAGCTTGGTGAAACAATTGTACGTATTTCTGTTTCATCATTCGAGTTACATAGAGCGAAGTCTGAAACATTTGTCGCCGTCGAGAACTCGAGATGACTTTCAAATAACGCGTGTTTTGAATATTAAATGTATTCTATTTAAACTGAAATCTCGCGAAAGAACTTTAAGACATCATTGCTTCAACATTTACTTCTTAAATACTATTAGTATGTGACTTTATCCCATTTCAATAAAAATAACACGAAATCTGAAGTTACTGCGACTGTTTGGCGGAAATGTCAAGTAACTTTAATGTAAAGAAATATTTATAAGTTCAATGTAGGTATAAGGCAGTGCCTTATATCATTGTTATAGTTAAACGCGAATATAATATTTATAATGGAAATGAAGTTTATTGCAATTATTTTATGTATTGTAAAAAGTAAATAATATATGCAAGGCGTAAGCTTAGAGCATCATTTAGATAGATTTATTATTACATAAGCAATATCCTTTTGTATCAGAATGTAGGCCCACAAATTAGCACCGAAAACACTGAAAATCTTTGATCATGTAAATGTCCGAAGAAGAAACATAATATTTAGTTCTCTTTAGTTGAAATGTTTTTTGAAAGCACTTTACTTAAAATTTGAGAGGGTAAAAAATTCCAGTGCGCCTTTAGGCTATAAGAAGTTGTTTTCGTTGAAAATACAGACAAAGAATAATTACTTCAATTTGTTGTTGAGTGTCAGATTGCTCGAACACGGATTAATACCTTTGATGTTCTGTTCAAATATTCCTTCAGAAAAGTTCAATTCAATTTTTGTACTCCATTTCAAGGTTGTTTATCGCTCTTTTAATAGAAGTGATGTTAATAAATAAATCTCATTAACGTTTTCTTTGACAGTGAAAATTATATTCGTGGTACTTTTTACTCAATATTCTAAATAAACATGTCGTCCTTTCCCCGTACCTACTTCAAAAGGAAAACTATATTTATATCTTTGGCTGATGTTTTTTTATCCTTATTCCTGACAAGTTTCAATATTATATTATTATAAATAATCTAAATGGTACGCAAGCGCTGAAG
The DNA here is from genome assembly GCA_914767755.1 of Agrochola circellaris. Classification (NCBI taxonomy): domain Eukaryota; kingdom Metazoa; phylum Arthropoda; class Insecta; order Lepidoptera; family Noctuidae; genus Agrochola; species Agrochola circellaris. The sequence continues at coordinate 6,480,236 of OU611853.1, forward strand.
TGATATTAAAATAAGTAGCTTATTATGGCACTCGATTCAATTAATATGGCTTATCCAAGGAATAAATTTAAGGTCTGAGTACCTTATTAAATATTTTAATATTTTTTATTCGTATTTATAAAGTCATTTTATTCGTGATTACCAGATATATGAATATTATGTAATAATTTTTCATATTACATAATATTCATATATATAATAATACCTATTAATTTTATAATAATACCTTATTTATTTCACAGTTATGAAATAAATAAGGTATTATTATAAAATTTTGTATTTACAGTATGGCCTCGATTAACACGAATATTTAAACATCTTGAATTTCTAACATATTGGTATCATTCTTCCGATTAGTGATTTGTGTTATATTTATATGTAATTACAATAATTATCGGCTAGCTTCGTTTCTATACTAGACTGTTTCGAGTATGGTCGCCTATTGCTGCTGAACTTAGCCGTCCTGCCCATTGTAGCCTTGTGTCGAGCGTGTGCCTAGGAAAACAGTTTTATCGACGAATTCTAGTTTCTCTTGATTCAATAGTACCTCACAATTACTACTTTTGTCATTTAGTAAAGAAAGTTTTATGCACTTAGTTTTTTTCCAATTAATACTAAATTATTAGCAGTGAACCATTTTTGGAGCTGCAGAAGGGCGTTATTTACGTCGTCAAATTTTGTAGCCATCTTCCTTGAAAATTAAGGAAGTATCGTCAGCAAAAAACACCATTTGATTGATTTTTGGTTGATTTTTTAATAAATGGAGTAGATCGTTAATATACACTAAAAAGAGGAATGGACCCAATATCAAGCCCTGTGGCACACCCATTATCACTTTCAAACATAGTGAATTGATACCGTTTATTTGAACTTGCTGTTGTTTATCATTTAAATAAGATTTTACTAAAATGAGCGCAAGTTTTCTAAGTCCGTAAAGCTGAAGTTTCAAGTGTAAGGTTTCATGATCGACGCAATCAAATGCCTTGGAGAGGTCACAAAAGATTCCTATGGCGTCGTAGGCCTCTTCCCACGCGTTAAAAATATGTCTTAATAAGGTTACACCAGCGTCGGCCATACAATGTACTTTGGAGAAACCATACTGTTGATCGTGAAGGATTTTATTTGTGTTAAAATGATTGAGTATTTGATTAAGCATTACCTTTTCAGATACCTTGTTGAAAACTTGCAACACGGGTCGGGTCGGGTCTATAATTATTGGTGTCTTTACTTTGAAAAGTGGTATTACCTTACTGTATTTAAGTAAATCCGGGAAGACTCTTTGGTCCACAAACAAATTAAATATTAAGGCTATTAAAGCTAAGTAAGGCGCTATGGTCTCAATTATGGAAGTACAGACTTTAATGGACATTCCCCAGAGATCTTCGGTCAATTTGATCTTGATTTGCCTAAAAGCTTTTATTACTGTTATGGGGTTAATATGCTTAAAGTTAAATTCAATCGGGTAGGCTCAAACGTTCGCCCTTACTAAATCAAAAGAGAGCGAGGGCGACGGATTTAAGGTTTCAGTAGTTTTAAGTGCGATAATGGTTAAGAAATTCACAAATTCTTGAGCAACTTTGTAGCTATCGCAAATGAGACGTCATGTGGTGGCATGACGTCTTCAGTGTGTAATCAGAATTATGCTGATGGTTTACTAATTAATAATTTTCCAAACCGTCTGTATCTTATTATCTGCTGATTTAACCTTGTGGCTAATGTGTAAGGCTGCCTTACAAGTATTCTTAAAAGTTCTAGAGTAAGTAGCGACATACTTATTAAAAGTTTTCGTGTTAATATATGGCTTAAGGCCATACCAGCTCGAAAAGTCTTTCCCTACTTTTCTTGAGTCCTTTAGTTGCCCAGTCACTAAATAAAAACTTAGGGCTGACATTTTTTGTGTCCTTCTTAAATGATTTATTGAACTCGGTTTGGACTAACGAACGAAAAGAATTCTTTATACAAAATATTGACTATCGATTGTTATACGTTCAAGAGAAATATAGTCTGACTGTTTTAAATACAAAGGAGAATGAATGAATGGCTCTGCTATTGTTATCGTAATCTTTTAACAATCCAAGATTCTGAAGAGTTTATCAGGGATTATGGTTCATCGTTTTATTTTAACGTTAATTCTAGAATATGAAGTTTCTTATAATCATAATCATTTTTTATAGGTTGGTACAGTGTTGGTCTTAAAATCAGTAATTAAGTTGCGTAATATATAGTTAGATATACATTCAAAGCTTAAATTAGCATCGAAATTAATCATCATAAAAAATTATAATCATCCTATTATGTTCCCACTGCTGGGACACAGGCCTCCTCTCTGAGAGAGGGAGTGGGCTGTAATCTACCACGCGGGCCCAGTGCGGGTTGGTAAAAGTCACATGTCATCGAATTTTTGGTTCCAGGATACGCCGGTTTCCTCACGATGTTTTCCTTCACCGTTTTGAGAGCAGTGGTGATGAAATTATTTACACAAAGTAAAGCGCCTGCCTGGGTTCGAAACCAGGACCTATAATTGGTAAGTCAGGGCCGTTACCACTGGGCCACCACTACTAACTAATAGCATTAGTTAGCAGTGGTGGCCCATGGAAAGTATAAGGACCTTAGGCCTACTATCCTACTATAATATAATATACGATTATATTATATAATAATATTATAAATGTGAGTTTGTATGTATGGATGTTTGTTACCTAAAAAACGGCTGCATAATATAATTTAATGTTAGAGTATAATTTTGTCAAATATCATGCTATAAATGCGAGTTTCTATTATTTATTACTTTTACAAGTTACTACTTATAAATAGAAAATCTAACAATGTTAACTTACTTATTTGAAACTTCTTCTCAATTATAACATAGGTACAGATTAGACCGCTTCCCTTAGGAACGAGATGGGATTGGATCGCCATTTCATTCCCAATGGACCCGAACGCTATTGTAATCTAAACTTCAGTTCGGAACCTATATAATTCGCGGAGACGTTATGTTGTTACAACTTCCTGGTCTTGGCGTTGTTTTGTAAACAAGGGTTGAGAATAATGCTGATTTTGAAAGGCATTGAGTCGACTCAAGTTTAAATTACTTATTTCAATGTCATACTTGAAGATGATTAATTGAATTTTGGAGCTATAAGTAGATATTTATAGATTTTTAGATTCCGTGTTATTGGTTATAATAATGGTAGTTTCAATTCCGGGCAAAAGCCAATATTATGAAAACCAAAGAATGTGGCTGATCTAAAGGTCGATTTCAGATAGTGACCATTTTGATAATACGTTCCAAAACATTTTCACATGAAGAATAAACACATACAAAATATTCACTGAAGAGAAAATAATCTAGCCATCTGTAAAAGAATCATCTAGATCAATGGTTCCACATTTATGTTTTGCCATATAATCCCTCTTCAGGACGATGTCGATCAAGATTCAGTTCAATGCCCAAAGATTAGAACCATATCTACGATTATTTTCAGGTAGGGAAGCTTTATCTCAATATTTAGTTATTTATTTCGATATGTTTAAATGATATAATTTAATGTTATATTATTTTTAAACACAAGTGTACGGGCCAGTGGTTGTATTGCACCATATAGCACTTTGTTTTGGTTAAGAAAGTAAGTTATTGGAGCGCACAGAAATAACCACAAGATAACTTAGTTTAGTTTCACAGTTGTTGTCGTACTCGATATGTATTGCTTAACAATTTCTAATTATAGTACGACATTCAAATTTACGTTGGTTGTACGGTCTCATCATTGATGAAACCGTACAACAAATCACTTGTGCAAAAAATAATTTTGCATGGAAAACCTTTTTAACCTCCGTAGAGACAATCGCATTGCTACGTCGTAGCGTCCGTACCGTAGCGGCACGCTACGAAGCTACGAGAAGGTAAAGTATTGCTTGTTGATGACGCCTCTATCTGACCGTATCTTCAAGTCATGAAACTCTTTGTAAAAGACTTTTTCATAGAAAATTACTCTTATTACATTTTTAATATTATAAAAGCTTTTCGATAACGCTTTGGAGTAGAGGTATTTAAGTATTAATGTTATAAAAGTATAAAATTGTAATTATTCACGTTTAAAATGTGACCCTTTGACTTTGTAGCTGTCTTTCTGATTAATTTGAAGGTCAAATTATCCTATGAGGCATTGTTAACTATTTTGGAAAACCCTTGTGGTAATTTATTGTTATTGTGTTGGAAATGGCTCGCGTGGGCTACACTTATTAATTAATAATGAATAATCAAAGATTGGCAAAACCCATAGTCGGCCCATGATATTTAGTTTGATTGAAAAAACTAATATTGACTAGTATCGGAATCGGACGAAAATGCTTCCCGTGAAAAAGTTCAAATACAGACTTTTCAGCATAAATATAACGGTAACTATGACGACAGGTATTAATGTACGAATCATGAAATAAGATATTATTGCCGAGCTCAGCTATTCTTTCTCAGCTAAATCTTTAAAACAGTGTGAAAGGTTTATTTACTGACGCTTTATCTTCGACTTTTGTGGGCCCCGTAATTCTTGCAGGTACTTACTATTTTCCTGTTAAAGGTATTCCCTATCCAACAACAACATGAGTTTACAGTAAGCAAAATAAGCAGACCTTGCCATGCTTGAATCCTATTGGTTAAAACCATATCAAACGGATTTGAACCGAGCGCGTGGGCTCTGCCCTCAAAGTTACGTAAATCTCTTATCTTTAGCAATGAAATATTCATAGAGCATTGACATTAATCATTTGATAACTTCTCCCGGTTTCTGATAGCCTAGTAGACGTTATCATTTTGTTCTATATACGTATTATAAATTCATGACACTTTTCGTGTGTGTCTGTCTGTGTGACCGCGATGTTTTCCTAAACTACGCAACGGATTTTTATGCGATTGTTGTGCACTGTACGGGCAGTTTGTTCGTACAAAAATGTTGTATGTAGCTTGTCGATGGGTACGAATCATACGGGATGTTTATAGAAAATAAAACCACTATTTTGTGTCCGTTATTGATTGACCGGGAAATCATTAAAATATATACACCGTGACCTGTGGTGGGTGCGATAGCTTATTCGGCGAATGTAAACAAGAAATAGGCGAATAAGCAAATGCTTATTAGGGTAAAAACTTAAACAATATATTTCATGAGGCGAAGCTCGTGCACCCACCATTTTGAGAATTTATTCCGGAAGGTTCACAATTTTAAACTTACGTAATAAACGAATATAATGTTTTTATCAATTCGTAAAAACGTTGCGAAGCAGGGGCGGGTCACTAGTCTGTAATAAACGCTTGTGATTGTTTATTATTATTTTGATCATCCAAACACAATCTGGTACAGCTTGTTAGTGGAATTCTGATTACTACAAGAGATTAGTTGATCAAAACCTCGAGATTCATAGAATTACCCTCCATGTCTACCCCTTAAATATTTAAGCTATCAAAATCAGAAAGCTACTTTATTAATGGAAGGATAACTAGAACCTCAGTGCTGCCAATCTATCAGGCTTCAACGCTGAATTGGCTTAAGACTTTGAATGACGTTTACATTATATTTGAAAACTGCTGCAGACGCTCAACCCTGCGTTCTTCAAGTTTATCTCTGACGAAGCGTCGTAGGGTTTGTTGAACTCTCGTCAGCGAAATGAATTGTTTAGTAAATTGACTACTAACTTACGATAGCCCGCGAAATTCAAATTTTCTTAAGTTTTTTTGCAATTTGCAGGTCAGTGTCAGTTTGTATGTTGATTAGAATATGATTCGCGACCGTAACTAATAGACCGTAAATTATAATCATTAGAATCGGCAATAGTAAATAGTTGTAGGCTCGCCCCCTATTACATGGGACTTAAACATATCTGGCGAAATGTGGGTGTACCATATATGTAGGGATCTAACCCTTCTAGGAATACAGGCGTGATGTTATGTTATGTATTTTCTTTCGAACTAGCGTGTGCCCTCGACCTCGTCCGCGAGCCTTTAACTTTCCTCAAGAATTGGGTTATCCAATGCAAAAAGATTTTTTTTAATCCGACTGGTTTTTCCGGGGATTACCCCCTACATACAAACTTACAAACAAACAAATTTTACCTCTTTATAATATTATTATATATATTATATCATAAATATAACAAAGGAGGGTATGTGTTTCATTCGTTATCATCAGCCATATTTTAACTACTGTGGGCGAAATATGAGTAGTGTTAGTTATTGCGCAATAGAAAAACTGTTTGCAGTTCAGATCAAATTATAATTTAAGATCACATTAATCACACTAGCATTTCACACACTGTAGGTACACGACGCAACAATTCGAAACGCGCTACAGTTTCTAAGCGTCTTCACCGCTTGACCGCCACCCATGAAGTCTGCTCAGCTCCAGCCGCGGCCGGTCCGAGCGTTATGTTATAGACTCTATCGAGCGCCGGCGCCCCGATTAGTCAATTCAGTAACGTATTTCCGACATATATTAAATAATTAATACATTATATTAGTATAGATTTTATATTTTGTCTTTTTACCTGATAATTTAAGAATTTACTTCTTATATCTAACATTCATTTCATTAATTAATTTCTGCATTATTATGCTTTTATACAATATTTAACACTGTAATTTATATAGTATATAATAAAGAGTAGGTATTCTGTCTATCCTTCTATTTACCTTCACTATAAATATTGTACCTAAGTACTCCTATACAACGTGGCAACGCATCCAGTCTTTTGGGTACATTACCAGTTGCCAGCGTTGCGGAGGAATTTTTAAACGCCATATCAGTAGTTTTAGTTAGGTTAGGCCATTTTATTTTTATTTTATTAACTCTAATAATGGCAAATGATAGTTAATTGAAAATCAATCTATCAAAAACTTAGTAGGTAATAGCCGATTAATACAACCGCAATACTAGTGAAGTACATGACTAAAGTAATTAGTAAATGGATGCCCAAAATGCCAGTTAATGCGCCAGAGTGATGTTAAACCAATAAAATGTTCGCAAAGCTCATTAATTACGGAATTAAATGTTGCTCGTATACTGGTACGTACGTTTCCATTAATTAATCGTATTGTTAGTACTTTATCGGCACTTGCATTAGCTGCTTCAATACTGAATTGGATTTTTAATCTTGCACGAAGCTGAGTGATTTTTATTTAAAGAGTTTTAGTGAAACTTGACTGCGTCCTGGAATCGATTCCCGAGTCGGGCAAAGTGATATTGGGTTTTTCCATCTGGAATTTGGTCGATGGCTATAGGCTCATGTACATGGTACATGGTTGTATGTAGTTGTAATCATGCTAGTACATTAGTTACATGGCACGCTTAAACATAACTGGCGAAAGGTGGGTGTGCTATAGATACAGCTCTGCCTAACTCTTCGAGGAATAGAGGCGTCGTGTTATTTATGTTTTAATGAGAGCTGGTCGTGATGGAGGCCTTAACCACTGGGCCATCACGATACACCAACTATAGCTCTAAAAAAAATACTAACATATTATTTCCCTATGAAAGTAAACATCACACAAAATAGTAAAACCTTTTAATACGATCAACATCAAATATTCTAGCCAGAGTGCTGGGGGGAATTTCATAAAATACGGAATTTAAATTTATTTCATGTTGGCCGAGATTAAAGGGAAACTGAACCAGCTATAATTGTCATGCAAATTGGTAGTCACCTGTTGTGAATGTTTTGCGGACAGCAGCAGTCTGTCAGTGCGCAGTAATCGAGTTTGTGACTCTGTAATCTGTTACTACTTAATACTATTTTTGTAGAGAAGATATTTTATGTTATCAATTCTGCCTAACCTTTCCCAACTATGTTGGGGTCGGCTTCCAGTCTAACTGGATAAAGCTGAAGAACAGTATGTAACACGGAGCGACTACCTATCTGACCTCCACAATCCACTGGGTAACACGATACCCAATAGTAAGACTGGCTGTCACACTTTTCGGCTTCTGACAACCCGTAAAGACTGTCAAAGATCTACGAATGACAGCCGGGACCAACGGCTTAACGTGATTTCTGAGGCACGGTAGGGTCTCGATATCTAATGGATGATCACCCATCCTCGAACTGACCAAGGCAAAGGGTAGTTTAACCTTCGATCGACCCGTGTGGCTGTTATCATTTAGCCACGAGTCTCTCGTTTTATCTTCTATTATGATTGAAAGTATGACCGCATGGCTTTTTATTTAATTAAAAAAGCTCTCGTTTCACAACTATTTCGTTCTGTAATGTTATTATTTTCTTGTTGCTAGAGATTTAAGATTAAGAAAACAGTACCTGCAGTGCTATTCTGTAACCATCTCACCGTGAAAACTTAGGTGAAGTGAGCGTGGCGTGAGCTGTCATTCCACAGGGATTGACACTATTGACAGCTCACTTCACCCAAGTTTTCACGGTGAGATGTTTACAGAATAGCATGGCTGGTCGACCGAGCTCTGCTTGGCTGAAAACAGAGAATGCTAATTTAATAATATAGGATAGTTCATACTAATAAGATAATATTATAAGATGGAGTTAATGTTAACATAAACACATAAAAAACCACTTGACTTTCATTTGACCTCCAAATGACGTCAAAATCTAGGCAGATTCGGACAACTTTTTGTGCCTCCTGTGATGAAAAAATCAAGTCATATAATGTCAACTTTAGGGATGACCATACTTATAAATAATGAAGTCATGCGAAAAATTCGGTCTTTGAATCGATTCAAATCAAGCGTTGAAAATCAATTCACACAAAAATCTAAATGAAGAAGCCTGAATGATCGTTAATCAATAAAACGATAGCTAAAAGAAAATCCATTCCCTATAAGTAAACAATAATCATTATAAAATAATTTGAACTATTTTGTAGCTATGTAGAGGTGTTGGAAACTTGCAAATATAATTTTATATATAGCTCATTGGCTCCTCTAATTTCATGGGTCCATCAACCGACTGTCAAGTGTCAACTGTCATGCTTGAAATTTCTAATGTCAAGCAAAAAACGTAAAATTTTCGATTTTTATTATTGTATTATACGTGGCAAAGATATCGAATTCTTCAGCCTACTTTTCGAAGCAGAAATTAGTAAATTTATTTAAAATTTATGACTGCTTAGAAAACCAAAATATTAAAATTAGTTGCTTAAAATAACTAAATCTATAAATAAAACATACCTGAAAAAAACTTTACATACCGAATTGCGTAATACACGATCAATCATAATCTGTTTCATTTTTTGACAGTTCAACAACTACATTATTATTGCGTTATTGTTGAGCAGACAACGTAAACATTCGAACATTTGTATATATTTTTTTAAGATATACACCAAATGTAAGAGCTTTTCTAGGAGAACCTTTGCTACTAACTCGGCTTTTGCCAATTTTTGTCAATTCGGAGTTAATGAACTAAATGGGTGAAAAAGGAATGTTCTTGGCGCTCAACAGCTATAAGTGATATATCAATGGATAGTGCTTTTTAAGAGAAACATAACAAATGTTTCTCTTAAAACGAATAAATCGTTAAACGAATGAGTGCAGTTGTTGAAAAAAGTCATATTGAATTTTTCATTCATCATAGTCTGGCCAGGAAGTTTTTAGCCAACCCACTCGCGACATATTTTTTAACATACTATAAAATGAACATCAAATTGTCGAATGAAAAACATCTAATGGTGATTTAAAAATTAGAATTTTGGGTTGAAGTATTCCATCAAATTGAAGTACTCAATTTGTAAGTGGCACTACAAATTGGCGTCCACAGGTACCTACCGTTTTGAGACCAGTGGTATTCCAGTGGTAGCGGCCCCGACTTACGAGTTGTAGGTTGTGGGTTCGAACCGGGGGCATTACTTTGTGCAATTTATTTCATCACCGCTGCTCTGAAAACGGTGAAGGAACATCGTGAGGAAACCAGCATGGCCTAGAACAAAAAAATCAAAGACATGTGACAATACCAACAAGCACTGTGGAAGAGAGAAGGCTTGTGTCCCAGGAGTGGGAACGTTATAGGCCGATTGAGGCGATAGTGATAGGAATAACACTTAGCCAAAGTACGTGCTCAATAACGTTTACTGATCTCAGCCTGAGGTATATGAACTGTCTACCTGGCGATGTCAATCTTCCCTCAGTTCCTCACCTTGCTAGGTATTGCACCTCTTCATGGGGTGGCGCAACTATATCCACCGACTTGGAGTACTAGAAGGAGTCAAATAAAAATTCATAAAAATTATTATTTTTATACTGCGACTTCCCAGCATCAGACTATGTACCTATATCGAAAAATATTATAAAGATGATTGTTTCAAGGTCACTCTCGACTTAAAATACACAAATGTTTTTGATCAAATTCGATGCTGAGATAGCTATGAGATAATGTTATCTTGGACATCTTCACTAATATAATAAAACCACTCGATATCACTCAAAAATCTATTTGGTTTACATACATACAATACTTAACTATTTTTGTTAGGGACAGGCTGTTCTAACAAAAATAATGATGATGATTCTGAAGATATTAAAAATTAATTATTTTATTTTAAGCTACGCTGATGGGCACATAATATGGTTTAAACCTATTTCAGGTAATATGTGTACCAAATTTCAACTAAATCGGTCCATTAGATTCGGAGCAAATTGGAAGACGTAACATAACCTATTAAAATACCTACTTAATGAAAAAGATCCCAGTGTAATTGTACAAATTAAACAAAGCCCCGTTTATCATAATTCGTCCCTTTTTTATTTTTATTAACACATCATGTGATTACAATACCTATTTAGAAAGAGTTTTTGATGTGTTAAATCTTCCCTCTCGCTTTCCTTCCAGGAGTGATTTCGTGAAAAGAGACGGAAGTGGTTACACACTTCCGTCTCTTTTCACGAAATCACTCCTGGAAAGGAAACCGGGGAAGCGCGCACTATTTGATTTGACCAATGAGCGCGTGCGGTGCAAGAGTTGGCTGTCAGATGGTATACCAACCCGTTTTCCGAGAGGATGATGATGACGAATATTGTTTTTATCATATATACGTCAGCCAAGACGTTACACATCTTAGGTGACTACTGTAAGAATTACTCGTTTTCTCGTACTATTCTAGAGTTGCAAACGTGTTCATATAATATATCTCGTGTACACATCATGTGTATCGGAGAACGGTTTCGGCACAAGATACCGGTGCGATTTGCAAATTAAAAATTAATAATAATAACGGGTGTAAAAATACTCTTAACAAAGCCGAGAGTCACTTGTTTTCCCGTCATTATGATATTTTTTTTTTGTACTGGACCATACTTGGGAACCTTCTGTCTAAGGAGATCAAACACAACTACTTTTAACGTCTTTTGGTGCCACTTCGTGAGGCAAATCACGGCTTAAGAAATCTCACTGCAACGAAACGACCACGACCGCTCTGTCAAGAGTGCACCGACAAAGAAGAAGATGGTGCAAGAAACAGACACAATACAGCCGCGAACTCCCGATACTTACATGTTTTGCGAGTCGAGTCTAAATGCGGACGAAGCATTCATCAATGACCGGTTATTCCCCTTCGAACGTTCAAAAAAAACCAGCAGTACTAGAGTGCAGTCATTCCACCTAATGCTAGAGATTGACACTATAGACAGCTCACTTCACCTAAGTCTTCACGGTGAGTTTCTTATTTACAGAATACGTCGGCTGAATTCGGTTGTTTTTTTTTTTTGAAAAGCTATTCCTTTTCACTTTTCAGCATACAATCGAATTTAGAACCTCCTCCTTTTTGAAGTCGGTTAAAAAGAGAATGAGCGCTCCCGACTATAGACTATCTTCCGACTCAGTCATCGGCTGACGCCGCCGTTGATACGACTCGTTCGTGTTGAATTTATTAGTGCACTAAATATTTTCACCGTCACAATATACAATAAATTATCTCGGATTTTGTAAAGCGAAACTATTGCAACGGTAAGATAATATTGTTTATTTGACTATTTATAGACATAATTATGATATCTCTAACTTTAGGTAAAAAATTTGACACAGATAGTGTTTTGCTAACGAGGATAAAGTCTGGCTATGACGCACGTCGTGCACGGTGTACGTTGCTGAAACGAATATTAATTATAGTGTTTACATGTAAACTATAATATATTATGACTAAAGTTATTATTGCCTTGTGATATTTTTTATAAACATTAAATTACCTATAATAGTAATTTAATCGCTATCAATACAACCCTAAAGCCCATCACAAACGTAGCTATAATAAATATTAATATATAAATATATATATTATAGCAAGCCATCACACACGGTGCTATTTTTGCCCTCATTTGGTCTGCTGTTTAATATATCGCGGTCTTGCTATATCTAGCCACATATTTTGGTGACGTAATATAAATATATATTATAACTCCGTCTGAAATCGTTCGAACATTACTATGAAAAATGTATCGTAATATGCCTAGCTGTGATTTATATTAATATATATTAAAGCAACGTACTATGTGATGGGCTTAAAAGAAGTCGATGATACAAATACCGTTCCCAAGTCGTCCTAAGAATATTTATATTAGCGAACGCTGCAGTTGGCGGGCGTCGCAATCAATGGATGACGCAATAGTGACCCGGTCGAATCTCACATTGCATGCCTGAACGTTCTACATAATAATATGTACATATTAGCAAACAGACAATCACGTGCACGGCGCTTTCTAAAAATAAAGTATTTTTTTACAGATAATGGAAGAATATGGGGCATATTTAGTGATCAAAATATTAAGTCCAAATCGAAATGATTTTCTTAAAGATTACGAATGTATTCCAAAGATTTGGGTAAAAGTGAGAGATATATATGATAACTATGTGGTATTTGGATATCCTTTAGAAGGTAGATTAGACCCCAGATTGAGAGCAATTGAATACCAGCCACTGGATACAAGATGGTCTATACTTTATGGTGAAGTGGTGTTTAATACAGGTAAGATTAAATTTTCTGTCTCACTTAATAATAAATTTATTCATTAAAAAAAACTTAAGCTTATACAAGTTTTACACTCGTAAGGGTTTTACTATTTGTAAAAAAAAAACTGAATCGGATTCTTAGACAACACATACAATTTATTTTACATCCCTGGCTCAAAAACAAACTTTGGTTAAGACTTTGTAGGCTAATTATCATGCATGTTAGCAAAACTACAATCTGCGAGGCTTAGATCAAAATATAAGAAATGTTTTATTGATTTAATTTAAATAGCTATAAAAGTAAAATTTTCTTTTGTTCCTAAAAAAATTATTAACTTTCTCCAATTTTTTCCAAAATTGTTTCAATTTCTCTTTGAACATTTGAACTGTTATTAATAGAATAACTTCGTTAGCTTGGTTGTTAACTTTATTGTGCATGCTGTTCACTCCTACAAGTGAAGGAGTACATTCACGAGCACTAATATGTATACACTTAGCAACTTTTAAAACAGATTTTCTCCACTATGGTGATTGTAATTTTGTATTGTTACGAACAAAATATTTTAGAACCCACACCTATAGGTATGAAAAAGGTCTTATCTCAAAGTTGCAGTCGTTATTCCATAAGAGAATCGCTTTTGAATTTTGCTGGGTGGATACCACAGAACAGATAAAAGAGGTTTTATCTGTTCTGTGGTGGATACATATTGGCGCTTGTGATTTTGCCCGTTGCCTTTTATTTATGTGCCATGTATTGTGTATATCTTTTGTTGGAGATCTTAAATAAATAAATAGTAAAATAAACTGTAAGACTTCTTATAAATTCGTTATGAACTATGTATCAATTATAAAAATAATGACATTAAATAAAATTTTATGTTTTACTTGTCTTATAGATTTTGAAGAAGAAGCGTTTCGATTTCTTGAAAGAAAAATGCATGAGCATAAGAGTGACAGTGATCAGTCGAAGGACATAAGTAAACAAGGTAACTATTATGATAAGATATCGATAATTTTAATAACAGTTTATTTTTTAATTGAACATGGTAATAAAAAAAATGTCATTAAGAACTGTGAATGTGTGTGAAAATGTGGCTGATTGAAGTCGCAAGGAACTCTAGGATCAATTTATTGACTGTATTTGTAATTGGTACATTTAAGTTTGAAATAAAGCCGATTATCATTATACATTGTCACCCATGGGCATGTGCCCGCTCGTATTTTTCTGAATATTCATGACAAATTATCGTGAATTCGGAAAAATACGGGCGGTCATTGTATACGGTATCTGAAACGTAATCTGAATCATCAGACCTATCAGACAGAGGAAAGCTTTAGTCTGATGTTAGGTACTTGGGGTCAAAAAAAAATGTTTTTCTTCATCTGTCAATTTATCATTCACTGCTTATTTATTTTTATTTGTACGCTGTTAATTGTTTTTCAGATGATGACAAAGAATTAGAAACAAGAAAGTTGAATAAAATAAGATTGAAACCAATAAAATTATCTTCGAAAAAAACTAATCGCCTATCTAAACGGAAACAATCTGGACAGGAAAATATTCTTCAAAATAATAAAAATGGAAACGAATCAGAAAAAGGGTTAGAGTTAATATTATTAGAAGCAGATGAACTTATTCACACGTATACGAGTGATGTAGATAACGAAGAAACCGTGTATTCCTCAACATCAAATAGTTCACATAATATCAAAATAACACAATACAAATACTTCCAAATGAAACGGATAAGGGTATAGAAAAAACGCCCGTGAATAAAGAAAATGCTGAAAAAATAATAGAACGACCTAGAAGGCAATCCACTCGTCAAACAAGAAATTTTTCACAAGGTTATTTGGAATTTTCAGACGAAGAATTCGATAGGTCTGACGATTCAGATTACGCTGCAGATACCGTACATAACGTACCAACTGGGGTTCAGGCAGTTAATAATTCACTGGATCAAGATATAAACATGAGTCGGTTAAATGACCAAGTTTATTCTCACTGTTATGACTTTTATGTTGAATTCAAGGAATCATATCAAAAGGGTATGTCAATTCTAGATAATGCTACAGATTATTTACAAAGAATAATTTCTACACGTATAGATAATGTTGCGGCAAAAGCAATACCATCATCACCGTTACCAACAAATCAGAAGCCCGATGCTATAAATCCCAAAACATTCTCCCATCCACAGCCACTGTTACAGGAACGATTAAGTCGCAGTGATGAAGACACTAAATGGACTGTAAGATATCCTGAGCCAGGACCAGACATTATAGAACTTTTGCCACACTCAGGTGTGTATGTTTCTGAAAAAGGTCTAAATGAGTGTAAATCTTCATTCAGTGAAACTACCAAAGTTACGAGAGGCTTGCTTGAAGAGGTTTTTACATATGAAGCTTTAAAAAAGATGACTAAGAAACCCCGAAAAGATACTACACCTGCCCTGGATTTAAAGGCAAGACACAAATATTTGTAGATTACGTTTTACAATATTCTTTTAAAATGGGTTGGAAGAAAGCAGATCCTATTGTTACTATGAGTTGTATAAGGAATAGACTTCATTCGTTATATCGAATTGGATAAGTACCTAATAAATACCGTCATCTGCCTACCCTTTTTCAACTTTGTTGGGGTAAGCTTCCAATCTAACCTGATGCTGAAGAACACCTGTATAATTTTACATGGAGCGACTGCCTTTCTGACTTTTACAACTTAGTTACTAGGTAACACGATACCTCTTGGTAAGACTGATTGTTTAACTTTCAAGATTCTGACTACCCGTAACGACTGTCAAAAATCTACGATTGACAGGCGGGACTAACTGCCTAACGTGTCTTCCGAGGCACGGAAGAGTGTCAGTATAAAATGGATGCGCAGCAAGCGTCGCTTGACCTGGATCGATCGACCTGTGCGGTTGTTACGTAGCCACGAGCCCCTCCTTGGATTATTATAAACACAAAAAATTTAACGGTCTACCTTAGTCTTGTAGGTAGTTGTATTTGAAATTTGGGTCTCCAAGTCTCCATGTACCTACACGTGGTTTTTATACTTAAGGTGTCTTTTTATAAGTGGCTAATGGTACCCATCGGTAACCGATTACTCAACCAAAGTCAAAAGGTTCATATCTATTTAAACGACTTCAAAAAGGACGATGTTCTCAATTTGCTGTATGTTTTTTTTTTTGTTTGTTACGTGATTACACCGCGAATTATAATTTTATTTTGATGATTCTTTTTTACTCAAATTGTCATAACTTTTAAGGAGATCTAGTTAGGGCTTTGCCACAGAGATATTTTTTACTAGAAATAATATCTCTATCGCCGCCCTCTTTCGTTTGATCCACGATTTTTTACCCATCCTGTATAGCTCTGCTCAGAATATTACTAACGTTCATTTAGTGAGATTCTAGGACGGTAATATTTAAATATCTTTTGGCCTTAGAATCGAATAATTAGATTACCTTGAACGAGTCCAGAGCTTTCTGAATTTTAATGAGCTTATTGATTTCTGAATGAATATTTGTTTGAAATAAGTGGCTTTCTGTAGTGTCTGCCCACACCCATGGGAAATAGGCGTGAATTTGTGTAAAAAAATGGGTTACAATACCATATATTATCGTAATAAAATTATCGTCAATACGTTAACCGCAGCCCACCGCAAATAACTGTGATACAGCAACCCTAAAAAGGGAAATGGTTCAAAGGCGTGAAAAAGCAGTATGAAAATAAACTTTTGATTTGTTCACAGATTGTATTCACGCCATGAAAAGCTCGTAAATAAGCCTCCTCGCCTCGTTGTGCCTTGCCAGTCGCCTTGAGCTTTACTGATATCTTTTTTACTGCAGGTTTTAAAAGTTCTTAGATATTAAAGATTAATTTCCTGTCTACCTGTAATCTCGTTGCAGCGCAGTTCTCGGAATTCAGATTTTCAGAATTTCTTTATAACTATTCTGCAAAACAAATGCTCCTTCTTTCTGACATAAGATTCCATTTAAATGCACCCTACTCACATCGCTCAAACTTCTGCTGTGACTTGCTCTAAACTTTGTTAACAGTAGAAGTAGTTACCAACTTCTGATTTATTTTGGTTGGTATAACAAAACTAAGAGTCAAAGTGTAATTAATTATAATGTTAGTTTTAAGATACGTACTATGTGTAGCAATATTTTATTTAAGGCTACGCTGACGGGCACATAATATGGTTTAAATGTATTTATGTTTTCTAAGTGAATTTGTAATTATTTTTGAGAAATAGATATCTTTAACCGATAATTCATTTGCTATACAACAAAAAGCACTAACTACAGTGTTATCATAACCGTGTTTCCAAAATTCACAATGAAGGGAACACAAAGGACTCCAAAATCCTGTGCAAAAGAAAAATCTCGAAAAAAAACAGCTCCATTATCTAGCAGAGGCATGGTCTCAGTAAAATAGGCCCGACGTGTTTTTATTTTAGAGTATTTTGTGTGCCTCATTATTGTGAGAAAATATTGTCACGACAGTAGATAGTGTCGAGTTATTTACAACTTTGTTGCTGGTTCTTGTAAGAAGAAAGAAAAAAAATATATAAATTTGTTTAGCTGATGTAAGATAGACAAGATATTTTTTTCTTGTAATCTTGAATCAATACTTCGTCGGTTTAGCTGACTAATGCCTGGTTTCTGCACTTTCAATATTCAATCAACAAAGCTATCAATTTAAGAAAAAAATCTTCCTGAACAGATTGTTCAGAAACAAGATATCGTACCAATAACACTATCGAATTAATAAATTCCGGATAATAAAACTCAGAAACCGGATGAGAGTGTTTTATTATTACATAAAATAAAAATTCTACTTAGGGTACGTTAATTTATTTATGCCTTTGAGTCTCGTGAAAAATTTACATTTACTTTGGAGTTCCATGTTTTTAGAACAGTTTATTTTTCTACTAATTACCTACCCCAAGTAGGTACTTATCAGAAAAATTTACTCACAAAGCACATAGGTAAGTTCCGGTTTTTGTTACATAGATAATAATGCATATTTTTGTAGTTTAGATTTTGTCCTCATCGCCATCACAACAGAACATCGTCATCTCCTTTAGTAAAAACTTTTTAATTAAATTTATAACAAGGTAAATAAAGCAC
Source organism: Agrochola circellaris (assembly GCA_914767755.1). NCBI lineage: Eukaryota > Metazoa > Arthropoda > Insecta > Lepidoptera > Noctuidae > Agrochola > Agrochola circellaris. The sequence continues at coordinate 6,498,328 of OU611853.1, forward strand.
GGATTCCAGCACGCGGGACTTGATTGAAATATTTTCCCTTCTGGTATTTGACAAAGAAGTGTTGGATTACAATATCATTCTCGTATTACCAATTTAGGGAAGAAGAAAGCACCTTTCAATGGCGTCTCATGCCGTTCGATTGTATTATAATTATTGTGACCTTGAATAATACCGATCTTTTAGGGAAATAATATTTTTTATATTTTGCTTTATTTAATTTGTTTTTATTGTTCTGTACTTCCAAACTAATATTATAAAGAGAAAAGATTTGATTTTTCGTTTGAAATGGATATAAGTATCCAAAAAATACTTAACCGATTTTAAAATTCTTTCACCTTTAGAAAGCTCATTATCAATTGTGTATTATATATTAAATAAGTGATAACTTATCAGCGTGTATATCATTTTTTTGTATGAGATTCCTACTAAAATTGCAATAATGTAACCCAAGGTATCAAAGATTTGCCTATAAAAGTCCTGATTTGGCGTGCGCTACGAAAACTATTGATACCTACATAAAATAATGTACCTCATGTGTACAGTACAGCAGTGCTATTCTGTAACCATCTCACCGTAAAAACTTAGGTGAAGTGAGCGTGGAGTGAGCTGTCATTCCACCTAAAGCTTCGTGCAGACCAGCGCGACGCGACACCGGCTATTGTTATACCGTCAAGTTTTCTTAGAAATTGTATTGTTCGAGTCGCGGCGCGGCGTCGCGTCGCGCTGCTCTGTACGAGCTTTTATGCTAGAGTGACACTATTGACAGCTCACTTTACTTAGGTCGGCTAATCATTACCACAAAAAAAGTCCGCGATACAGTTACAGTCACAATAACCGTTTTTTGTTCAAAATTTTCAATCAAACCACGAGTAGAATCGAAAGATGATGACATTCGTATCATGATATTAAGAAAATTTATTCTAAAAGTTGGCAACGTCGCAAAACAGCGAAACATATGACATCTATTTGCGACGTTGCTCACTTTCAGAATGCACGCTCTTGTAATCCTTATCCAACTAAATAGTTTCATAATCACGGTTTATTATGTACATGTAAATTCCTCTTTAAATTATTCGAATCGTTTAGAAGTTACGACATGGTATGACATAAAAATGCTAAAAGTAAGATAAATGCCGCTGTGTGAGCGAACAGTTCTATACTGCCCTGCTAAGCCGAAAGGCGGTATCTCTGAGATACGGCCTTTTGGTTTTTTTTATACCATTCAATAGCTATAATAATTTCGCATCTTATGGTATAAGCCACATACCGCTATCTAACTTAAAACATTTAAAAAAACCACTCAGAAGTTCTTTATATCCTTATGTTTCCTTAAATTACAATTTACAAAAAGTAAATTTTCTCAAAACTTACTACGATTGAGATACCGCCTTTCGGCTTAGCAGGGCAGTATACTTAGTCTATTAGTTACCTACACATATAATTTTTTGTTATTACAGAAACAATTGAATAGTAAGCCTTATCCCAAATGAAATGGGATAAAGCTAGGCAAAGAGAGAGAAAATATTGAATATTAGTGATTTTTTTTAATCATATAAGCTTTATGAAAAATACTAATTTATAGTTTATAACCTGGATTAACACATAAGATTTACTACTTTTTATCCCACAAGTTCCCGTTGGCTATTTTCTGACATCCACGCGGGCGAAGCGGCGGCCAAAAGCTAGTAATACAATAAAGAGGTAAAATTTATTAGTTTGTATGTAGGGCGTAATTTGCGGAATTGCTGATTCGATTTCGAAAATTCGTTCACTAATAGGAGGCTACAGTATTGGGGAGTATCATGGGATATATTTTATGTTAAAACAAGCAATATCACTCGGTCGAAGTTGCGGGGAGAAGCTGTTAATCGATATTCGATATGATAAATGTATTCCATTGGAAGCCGACCCCAATAAAGTTGGGAAAAGCTAGGCAGATTGATTGAAATGTATTCCAATGACAGTATTTGTAATATCTGTATTGAGGTAAATGAATAAAAACCTGATTTATTTGTAACACAGTTTATTGAAAATAATAAACTTCTTTGCCCATTAATTTACAATCAAAAACATATTTTATTTTTGCGTGTAAACAGTAACCAATTTTACAATAAAACGTTGTTTTGCACAACAATAACTTATGGTGTATTACTTAATTACCTAATCTGGGTACATACGTACCTTGTTACCATTGTTTGGTATTTTATACAGCCATAATATTTTATGCGAATGGTAACATGGAATTTGAAATATCTCAGAAAACACAGTCGAAAGTGAGTTTGACACAATTTCCTTAAGAGGGCCCATAATAATAATATATTTATTTATTCAGACAACCAATGATCCATTACATTTACATTTATGTTGTTAGTATGAACTTAAAAACTATGTTAGTACCTAATAACTAAGAGAGCCTTACTCCTCTGGGTGAGGCTCCACAACAGTGGGCTGTCCAACTTATTGGCTATTACATTCAGGATGCTGTTACTGCTCCCGCGCAATCTACTTAGCAGTGAGGCTGTCTTTTTGCGCCAGGTGGCCGTCAAAGCCGTGTCTGTACGCGACTCAGCAAACATTGTTGACGCGCTGCAGAAGCGTGGCAGCCGCAACAGCGCCCTGTAGGCATTGTTAAACTGGATGCGCAGAAAATTGTAAGCCTTTCCATACTACCTCAACTCAACTCAACTCAAATTCACTATTTATTTTGCTCGCACCATACTGCTCGCAGAGTGAGTGAGAGCGAGATGAAGTGGGGAGGTGGCGGCTCCAAGGAGCCAATATTTCGTTTATCTAATATGAAGAATTTTTCTAATACTAGCGGTTTATTGTTCCATTTAGGTAACTTTTTTTTTTTTTTCCATCGATAATTTTTTATTGAATGGTGTTTTCGTCAAACATAGTACCTACCTACTTAACATTAATCCCCAACATTAACATCAGTATATTTATTTCAAAATTATTGCTGCAGTAATTTGAGGTATTATAGACCCTTAATGGCACTATATTTCTACGAAGTTTTCAAAAAGGACTCCTAGGAAACTTATACAATATCCAATTCTGTGAAGCGTGCTCGGGAGGACCAACCGTATTCGAAGGACCAACTTCGAGGGGCACTACCATTGAAGTTGGTCCTTCGAATAGTTCAATATCTTCATGTTAAAATTATACTTGTATTCTAGGACTACGACTTTGTTGGCATTTTATTTCATAATTTATCATTTTGTTCCAAATTTTTTATATTATATTTTATTTACAAGCATATTCAAATCAGATAATAAAAGTCCAAATATTTGGGTAATTAGGAATAACTATTACAGCGATTATTATTAAAATATTACTGCGATTTTTTTTATTCATCGAAACGTTATTTAAATTACGTTATTATCTTATCAGTTAGGTATGCATTCGAGAATATTTTTGACCGGGTACACATGATAATAATATTTAGATAGCAAAATATATCTTGTTAAAACGAAATATCTCGTATATCAAAATATGAACAAATTACTTTATTCAATGTGACGACAGCTGAACGAGGATAAAAAACCCGCTTATAGATAAATCTCCTTCGTTTTTTAACAAAATAAGATAAGGGACAGAGTAAAATAATGCATGCAACGGCACAAAAAAAACAACATAACATTTATTTATAACTATTAGAAGCCATGTAAAATACGTAATAGCTACTTGTGTGATCACGTCTCCTAATTTGGTCTACATTTTTGTCAATAATAAAAAAATGGTCAAACCTTTTGGAGTTTCAAAAAGAAAATATTAATTGCTGAAATTGGTATCGATACACACTTAAAAAAAAGAAAAGAATATCAATAATCATAAACCAAGTAATTTAATAAATTGTCGGCCATTACCTACTACTTACTTGACAGTAGAGCCGAAACGAACAGATAATAATTGTAATAAAAACAGAACCTTAATTAATTATGTAAAACAAACATAAATCAGTTATAAGAAGAATAACCAATATAAATGTTGAAAATCATAATTTTATTTTCGAAATTCAATGGCCCTACTGTTAATACACAATTTTATAAAAATACCTTTCATATTTCACATAGATATATAATAATATTCATTTATGTAGGTAATCACGAATAAAAGTACTTTATAAATACGAATAAAAAATATTAAAATATGAGTACCTTAAATTGGTTCTACATTAACTGAATCGAGTGCCCTACCTAATAAGCTACTAATTTTAATATCACTTTAGCGATTGCCTACCATTTAGATTATTTAATTTCATACAATATTTAAACCTGTTAGGAATTACGATATAAATCATCAGATTAGACAAAAATAAATATAAAATTCCTTTCAGTATGTAGGGAATTTTATTTATTTATTTATTTATATTTATATATACTTTATTGTACACCAGATTATACATTACATAAAGAAAAAGTAATACACTATAAAATATACAATGGGCGGCCTTATCGCTTACTGCTTTTATATTTATTTTTGTCTAGTAGTAGGGTAGGTACGGGAAAAAGGACGACTTATGTTTATTTAACTTATTGATTAAAAAGTAACATGAATATACAGGGTGTCAGTGACATCGACGCGAAAACTGTTACCATGGATTAAGTACATGCCTGTGAACCCCCCTTTTTTTTCCTTTTTTTTTTAGGTGGAATATTATCAAATTACTTCTCCCGCTCTGGGCGGAGCGGGAGGGCGTGTCAGATTCTTACTGACTAAAATCCACCCGTGTCCCTTCAGTTGCCTGTACGTTGCTAGGGGCCACGGTATCCCTTTCGTACTTTCCCGCGACCCCGGCAGTTCTGAACCTGTGTCGAAATTTTTCGTCAGTTATTAAAAAAAAAATCTGCTGTTTCATAGAAAAGTGCAATACCTACGCGGTCAAAATGTATGGAGCAGCAGATTTCTTTTTGTAATAATCGACGAAAAATGTCAACGCAAGGGGTTTCAGAAGCATGTCCTGAATCCATGGTAACAGTTTTCGCGTCGAACCTGTATTATCTTTCACTTTCAAAGAAAACTAGAGAAGATTTATTCTTAACATCATTTATATAAAAAGAGCCATGAAACAACCTTGAAATGGAATACAAAAATTTTACTGATCTTTTCTAAAGGAATATTTGAACAGAACATCACAGGCATTACATTTCCGTGTTCAAGCAATCTGACACTCGAACAGCAAATTGAAGTAATTATTATTTGTTTGTATTTTCAACGAATATTAGTAGTAGGAATAAACGTGATGTGTGAAAAAATTTCCCAAGTTTTTTTTTCACTACTCCAGAGTTGTAAACGTGTTCACATATTATGTCTCGTCTACACAGATGTATCGCAACATGGTTACGGTACGAGATACTGCTACAATTTACAAATTAAAAATAATTTTAAGATGTGGAGTTAATATACAGTGCAAGAAACAAACAATACAGCCGCGAACTGGCGCTACAATTGTATGGCGACTCGAGCCCAACGCGGACAAGCATTAAATAATGACCGGTTATTCCAGTCGAAACGTTCAAAAAAAAAAAGAGGGCGGGGCCGAGCGCTCCCGACCATAGACTATCTTCCAACCAGTGTTGCCGTTTGTACGGCAATTGCCGTTTCGTACGGCAATCAGGCTCTTTTAAGACGAATTGTACGGTATACGGCAGAGTGGTCATTGCCGTACGCTAAAATACGGCAATCAGGAAATCAGAGCTTAAAGAGGCATTGGTTATACCACAAGCTACTATAATTACGAAATGCAGTAAGATTTACTTCAAACAAAATTAAATAAATTGTAAATGAAACGTAATTATCGTTTGCGTAAAAATGAACGCAACTTTTCATTATTGTATTGTCTTTGGTATTAGGGGAATTCCCTAATCCTTAACGATATAGAATAGTTCCGTTTCTTACTCTTTCTTTGACCTTGCTCGCCGCTCGCGGCTCGTCACTACTTGTTAGTTCGTATCGAGATATAACTTATTTTTTTAGTGTTGAAATAGTGTTTTCGCAGTCAAGTGGCCAGTGATATTTATAAAATGTCCTCGGATTCAGAAGAAGATAACACGGGTCCATCGACACCTAAGAAATGTAAGAAAACCAAACACAGAGCCCAAAAGTATAGGACCCAATGGGAATCAGAAGGCGAATTTAAAGATTGGATTGGCCCTGATGAAAATAATATTTATAAGGCATATTGTAAAATATGTGATGTGAAAATATCTTGTGAAGTTTCTACTTTGAAGAGACACATGTCCAACGTTGAACATTCGCGGAAAATTAAAAATAAAAAGCTTGCCAAGCCGATACATTCGTTTTTCAAAAAATCTGATGTAAATTGCCCCCATGAAAATTCTGTTGCTGAACTTGAATTAAAACTTTGTTCATTTATGGCTGAGCATAACATTTCGTTCCAAACCATGGATCATTTAAGTGAAATAATAAAAAGTATACCTGATTCAAAAATTGCACCCGATATTAAATTAAAAAGAACGAAATGTACAGGAGTAATAAAAAACGTTATTGGGGAATGTCACAAAAGCGATTTACAAACTTTGTTAAAATCAACAAAATTCAGTGTGCTAGTAGACGAGTCGACTGACATTTCATCTGTTAAAACAATGTGTATCGTTGTGCGTCTATATGACCCTAAAACACGAAAAATTTCGAGTCTTCTATGGGAATTGCGACCTTTGTTTGAGAAGGATGATTTTGACGCTGCAAATCAAGGTGCAACTGGAGAAGCTATTTATAATTCCATTATCAAAAGCTTTCAGGACCGAAATGTTCCTACAGATAATATAATTGGATACGCTTCAGACGGTGCTAGCGTCATGATGGGCCAGCACAATTCAGTAGCTAGTCGATTTATGTCAAACAATCCCGGCATAATCATTCTTAAATGCATCTGTCACTCGTTACACCTGTGTGCAAGCGAAGCGTGCAAGAAATTGCCAAGGCGGTGTGAGGATCTAGCCCGAAACGTGTATGGATACTTTAAGCACAGCTCGAAACGTCAATCTGAATTTGTCGAATTCCAGGTGTTTACTAATACTAAAGTACACAAGCTATTGCACCCCTCCCAGACACGATGGCTTTCCCTATTAGCAGTTGTCAATCGATTACTGGAACAGTGGGAATCTTTAAAACTGTTTTTTACGAAAAAGTGGCTAGATGAGCGTATTGTGTCTGCAGAGCATACATTCAATGACTTGAATGATCCATTCATGAAGCTATATTTTATTTTCTTGCAATGGGTGCTGCCTAAGTTCGTGAATCTAAACGAATTTTTCCAAAAAAGCGGCGTCGCAATAACAGAACTTGATAGAAAAATGAGAGCAACATATCAAGAGCTTCTGTTGTGTTATATGCAACGAGACTATGTTGTTAAAAATGACATAAGCGCTATTGATCCGACTAAAGAAGAACATTTTTTACGGCCTGAAAGTATGTATTTTGGGGTACAACTAATGACTGAAATAGCAAACCAGAATATTCAATCAAGGCAAGACTTGATTTCAGATTTCCAAAAAAGAGCGAGAGATTTCCTTATAACCGGGTGTTGTCAAATAAGGAATAGATATGACTTTTCCGACGTATTACTGCAGAAGTTATCGATATTATCGCCAAAAAATGCTGTTTCTCATGCCCAAAGAACCACGGAGCCAAGTCTGTTGCCCATGATGCTAAAGGTTCCTTGCATCATGAAAGGTAAAACAAATGAACAAAAACAGGCTATAGACGATGGATGGAGACTTCTACCGGAAACAGTTCTTCCCGAAGACTCATTCCTTGATATTAACAAAATGTCACCTGATGAGTTTTGGAGCAAGATATTACATTTATCGGAACCGCAATTTCAGAGTTTGGCGACATTTGTTCTTGAAGTTCTCTCCTTGCCACATGCAAATGCTGATTCAGAAAGAATCTTCAGCGCTGTGAACTTAATTAAAACAAAACAAAGAAACCGCCTCTTAACATCTACTATAAATGCAACATTATTAGCCAAACAGTGCATTTCCAGAAAACATTCGAATTGTACGAAGTTCAAGCCAACTCCCGAAATGATAGCAAAAATAAAAAAGCCGGCTGATTATGAAAAGAATGCCACTGAAGATGTCTTATTAGGTGATGTTGTGGATTTAATGGGAGGAGATAAGTGATCTATGGTGTCTTTTTCTATCAAATCTATAGGTTCAGTGGCATATTTTTTTATAAACAGAAGGTTTTTAATTTGTTTGACATAATTTTGTGTTATTCATGTAAATAATAAAATTAAAAAATGTACGGCAATTTTTGTTTCAATACGGTAATTTCATCTCTTGCGTACGGTAACCCTACAAATGATCAGCGGCAACACTGCTTCCAACTCAGTCGTCGGCTGACGCCACCATAGGGACGACACGTCTGTGTTGAATTTATAAGTGCACTAAATATTTTCGAAGTCACAATATCCAATAAAATATAGCAGTTTTAGAAAACCGAAACTTTTGCTACGGTAAGATATTGTTTACTTAACTATTTATAGACATAATATATGATATCTCTAACTTTAGGTAAGAAATTTTACACAGACAATTGTTTTGTTTACGAGATTAAAGTCTGGCAGCCATTACGTCGCACGTCGTGCACGGTGTACGTGGCTGCAAGGAATATTTATAGTGTTGCCATACAAACTATATATGTATAATTATTATGACGATAGATATAAATGTTGAGTGTAGTTTTTTTAATAGCATTAATCGGTATCAATTTGCATTATCATTATGCATGTGGTGTTTACCTATAAGTAACTGATGCACTGTTATTTTACTTTAAAAAATGTAATGTGTTTGTATCAGTGTAATCAATTGTTGGTGAACCTAATAAAATATATAAATACAATCCTAAAGGATGTCGATGATATAAATACTATTCCCATATTAGCGACCGCTGCAGTTGACGGGCACCTCAACCATAGAGTAACGGATAGAGGGTAAGGTTCATGCAACCACTCTATGATAGAAACAGTACTAGAAGCATGAGGAGCGTGTGTGCGTGCAACTGGGGGCTTCGCCGCGTACGAAGAGAAACCGGTTCATACCGGCTCTGGCAGTCGCTTTGCTCAGGGCTGCGCGTACGCGTCGCTCGTCGTGTTTGTTTACGTTTTGAAATGAGTAAAACATAATAGTGTTTTAAACTGCGTGCTTAGCATTTTTTTAATAAATATAAAAAGTGGTAAATATGTTTGTTTACTGTACTGTGTGTATGAACAATATCACTAGGAATAAAAACATATATATTTTTAATTATCCCAAAGTCAGTCATTTATTTGCTTTAAATGCGTTTACAGAGGTGTTAATAAATAAGTATTCTTGTGCGATGACACATTTTGCAATATTTTGGCATACAAATATTAATAGTAAAAAAATACTTATTTAAATAAGCAATAATCCATAATTATTTTTGGGTTTTTTTAAATCTCGAAATAAACATTGTAAATATTGATACTCGTAGTGATATACTAAAACGTGTGCAAGATTGTAAATTTGATATGCCATTTCCATTAGATTATTTAAAAAAACTTTGTTAGATTTAGAATTTACCATTCAATTAAAAGGCACAACAAATGATTGAAAACTAAAATTTAGTAATTAATAATTACTTAAGTACTCAATTTTATTTTATTTTTGTTGTAAAAAAATATAATATCTCATAATTACAAATAAAAAGTTAATTATAATTTTGTTTATTTCATTTTACCCTCATGTGCCAACCCTAGCAAAATAGGTATAAATTTTGCACGCTCTTTACAATCTTATCCTCTGTTCCGTTTCTTTACTCATGTACCTCAACCAATGAATGACGGAATAGTAACCCGGTCGAATCTCACATTGCATGCCAGTACGTGCTATTATACATACATATATTATATGCATACAGACAATCACGTGCACGACGCTTTCTAAAAATAACGTATTTATTTACAGATAATGGAAGAATATGGGGCATATTTAGTAATCAAAATATTAAGTCCAAATCGAAATGATCTGCTTAAAGAATACGAATGTGCACCAAAAAGTTGGGTAAAAGTGAAAGATCAATATGATAACTATGTGGTATTTGGGTATCCCTTAGAAGATAGTTTAGCCACCAAATTGAGAGTAATTGAATACCAGCCACTGGATGAGAAATGGCCTATACTTTATGGTGAAGTGGTGTTTAACACAGGTAAGATTTTTGTTGTCTTACCTAATCAAATACAAAATCATTAAAAAACAAAAATGTGCTAAAGCGAGTTTTACACTCATAAGCTTTGTAACATTTGTAAAAAAACCGAGTCGTATTCTCAGGTATTCGTTTAACACATAGGAACAATTTATTTTACATCAAAAACAAACCTCGGTCATTCCGAGGTTTGTTTATATTGTCTGCAATGTCTAGACATTGCAGACAGTATAAAATGTTAGCTAAAGCTGCAAATTTAGACATTTGTGGCTCTGTCAAAATATAAGAAATTTTTAAAAGATTAAATTTATGTTCTTTAAAAATTTATTAACATTCTCCAAATTTTTCAATTTTTTTTTCAATTTCTCTTTGATTATTTAAACTATTATTAATATAATAACTTTGTTAGCTTAGTTTTAACTTTATTGTGCCTGCTGTGGGCTTAGGAATAAGTGAAAGAGTACACCTACGTAATACCTGATTTTGCCCTTTATATGTGTGTGTCAGGTCTTTTGTTGGAGATCCTAAATAAATAAATAAATGATAAAATAAACAGTAAGAGTCCTTATAAATTCATTATCAACTATCTACCTATTATAAAAATAATGGCATTAAATAAAAAATTATATGTTTTACTTATAGATTCTCAAGACGAAGCGTTTCGATTTCTTGAAAGAAAAATGCATGAGCATGAAAGTAACAGTGATCAGTCGAAGGACATAAGTAAACAAGGTAACTATTATGATAATTTATCGATATTTTAATAACTGTTTTTTTTATTAACAACTGAACATGGTAATAAAAAAATATATTATTACAATTTGTGAAGATGTGGTGAAAATGTGGCTGGCTGAAGACGCAAGGAACTCTAGGATCAATTCATTGAAAGTAATTGTAATTGCTAGAAAAGAAGAATGCCCAAAAAAACCATCGTCATTATATATTTTTTTTATTATGCCGTTAATTATTTTTCAGATGATGACAAAGAAGAAGAAACAACAGCATCGAATAAAATAAGAATGAAACCAATAAAATCATCTTCGAAAAAAACTAATCGCCCATCTAAACGGAAACAACCTGAACAGGAAAATATTCTTCAAAATAATAAAAATGGAATCGAATCAGAAAAAGGATTAGAGTTAATGTTATTAGAAGCAGATGAACTTATTCGCACGTATGCGAGTGATGTAGATAACGAAGAAACTGTGTCTTCCTCAACATCAAAAAGTTCTCGTAATACTCAAATACCAGACACAACTCAAATACTTCCAAATGACACAGATAATGGTACAGAAAAAACGTCCGTGAATAAAGAAAGTGCTGAAAAAATAACGGAACGACCTAGAAGGCAATCCACTCGTCAAACAAGAAATCTTTCACAAGGTTATTTGGAATTGTCAGACGAAGAAATTGATGGGTCTGATGATTCAGATTACGCTCCAGAAACCGTACCAGCTGGAGTTCTGGCAGTTAATAATTCGCTGGATCAAGATATAAATATGACTCTGTCGAATGACCAAGTTTATTCTGACTGTTATAACTTTTATGTTGAATTCAATGAATCATACCAAAAGACTATGTCAATTCTAGATAATGCTGCAGATTATTTACAAAGAATAATTTCTACACATAAAAATAATGTTGCTGCAAAATCAATACAATCATCACCGTTACCAACAAATCAGCAGCCCGATGCTATAAATCCCAATGTGTTTTCCCATCCACAGCCACTGTTACAGGAACGATTAAGTTGCAGTGAGGAAGACACTAAATGGACTGTAAAATATCCTGAGCCAGGACCAGGAATTATAGAACTTTTGCCACACTCAGGTGTGTATGTTTCTGAAAAAGGTCTAAATCAGTGCAAATCTACAAACAGCGAAACTACCAAATTTACGAGAGGCTTGCTAGAAGAGGTATTTACATATGAAGCTTTAAAAAAGTGTTCATTCACTGGTGTTTCACGAAAAAAGATTACTAAGAATCCCCGAAAAGATGTCAAACCTCCCCTGGATTTAAAGGCAAGACAAATATTTGTAGATTACATTTTACAATACTCTCGTGAAATGGGTTGGAAGAAAGCAGATCCTGATATAATTATGAGTTGTATAAGAAATAGACTTCAGTCGTTATATCGAATTGGATAAGTAATAAATACCATCATCTGCCTAGCCGTTTCCCAACTTTGTTGGGGTAGGCTTCCAATCTATCTCGTAGAACACCAGTATAATTTTATATGGAGTGACTGTTTTTCTTCTTTTCGTGTGGTTAGTGACTAACCTGGTGTCTGAGTTTTAAAGCCGCCCATGGGCCTCTGCCTTGGCTTCACATGCTGTCAAGAAATACCTCTACAACCTAGTTACTAAGTACCCCTTGGTAATACCGGTTGTTTTACTTTTGGTCTGTCAAAGATCTACGATTGACAAGCGGTACTAACTGCTTAACGTGTTTTCCGAGGCACGGAACAGTGTCAGTATAAAATGATAATGGACTTTCCGCGGCAAGCGTATTAAAATTAAAGGGACTACAGGAGCTAAACTCAAGTTTTATAAAGCCTAAAACTATACGATCCACTGCACTAAACAAAATCAGAAAAATATATGATATTTTTCAGGATATAATGCTAATTAGATAGTGTTTTGAAAACATAATACCACTAATTTGATACAATAGAAAAGAAACAGGAACATACCTCAAAATATCTATGAACATCGGGGAGACCCAAGAGAAGATGGCGAGACAATACAACACAACAAATTGGGTTTCTGGTGGTTTTGGTTGCTTCATATTTTACAATAAATTACCAGCGTTATATAATCGCGCTTCTCTTTCTTTTCTATGCAGTATAACAGTGACCGCGCTTTAGCTGTTGTGAGCCCCTTAATCGATCTACCTGTCTTTTTTGTACAAGTTGTATGCAAAAATTTGGGTCTCCAAGTCTCGCATGTGGTTTATTTATAAGCTGTGTTTTTATTTATGGCTTAGGTTTTGTATATGTGGCTTATCGGTAAACGATTACTTAGCCAAAGTCATCTGTCTGTCTTCTCGTGTCTCGCCCATATATCTTTTTACGTAATAAATATTTTCTTGAAGTTACTGTACCTCTATCACGACAAATATTATAAAGAAGGGAAGTATACAAATTTTGAGGTACGGTACCCTTAGTTTGTGAGTCCGACTCCCACTTGGCAATTTTTTACAGTTATTTAATAGATATTTTTATATTGCCTTGCAAGCTACTTGTAAATAAATTTATTTTTTAAATGATAGTTGTAATCTTTCATTTGAAACCTAGATGATTGAAACAACATTTTTACTATCTCCCTTGACACCTACGTTAGGAAGATCAAAACCAAAGTCCGTCACAGTCACTTCAATATGGAATAGAGATGGGGCTATACAGTACGTATAGCTATCTCTTTCCCATACTGAAGCAAAATAAAAATAATACTGATAAAAGCGGTGGTGGTAGGCCCGTGGTCACAAAATCCTATACAAACTACAGTAGACAGACTATTTCGATGCATTTCTGTAAAGTTTTTTTTAACAATCGGCTATGAGTGTCATAGCTATAGTCGTTCAGTATGACGGGTAGAATCAACCCCTTGACGAATCCAGGACTCCTAAATTCTATAAGCGACACTCACGTGAAAATGAAAAAAACTCGAAAAAAATCAACTCCACTATGGTGCAGACGCGTGGTGTCAGTAAAATGGGCCCGACGTGTTTTTATTTTGCTGCATCAACATTATCTCAAAAATCCGCTGAGCCGAGTATTTTGTGTGACGTCATTATTGTGAGAAAATATTGTCACGACAGTAGATAGTATCGAGTTATTTATAGCTTTGTTGTGTTTCTTGTAAGAAGAAACAAAGAAAATAAATTTATTTATGTAACAGAGACAGGATAATCGTTTTTCAGGGTTCCATACCAATAGGGTGCCAGTGGGACCCCTATTGCTAAGCCTCCGCTGTCCGTCCGTCAGTCTGTCAGCGTGCTGTATCTCAAGAACCGTAATAGGTAGACTGTTGAAATTTTCACAGGGTGTGTATTTCTATTGATTGCCACTATAACAACAATTGATAAAAAAAAAAGTTTAATAACGTGATATTCTCGGCGTTTTTGTGCGACCTTAAAAATCGCTGTATCTCTTGAACCGTAATAGGTAGTCACACGAAACGATGGTACGGAACCCTTCGTGTGCTAGGCCGACTCGCACTTGGCCAGTTTTTTAAATCTTGAATCAATATTTTGTCGGTTTAACTGACTAATTACTGATTTCTAAGGTCCTCGACCAACTCTCAATAATTATTTATTCAACAAAGATATAAATTTAAGGAAAATTTATTCCTTAGCTGAGTGTTCAGAAACCAAATACGTAACAAATAGCACTAACAAATTAATAAACTCCGGTTAGGAAACCTTAGAAATAGGAAGTGAGTGTTTGATTCGTCATAATCATCATCATTTGAGCCGAAAGTCGATTCCTGGACATAGGTCTCCCCCAAGCATTGCTACTTCGACCAGCTATCTAATTACGTAACATATTTTCATAAACGATTACGACTAATCTGTTTCATTTTGACAGTTCAACAACATTCATTGCGTTATTTACGTTGTTGATCAGATTTTTTTTTCGAACTTATGAAACAATGGATTAGCAATCTGTTTCAAAACTATTCAGATTCTGATTGATCGTGTATTATGCAATTAAGGTACACTTCTGTGCTTCTCGCATCCAGCGGATTCCTGCGCTCCTCACAAAGGCATCGGTCCACCTGGAGTGTTTAATTACATAATTATAATAAAAATACTACATAAGATAATTATTTATGCCTTTGATACATACTCACTAAAACAACAGATTTACTTTGAAGTTTCCTGATTTTACGAGGATTTATTTTTACCTTAGTAAGTAGTACCGCATGCGTCATAAATTCCGGTTTTTGACACATACGGTACCTCAGTGCATAGACATGTCGCAGATGGATTGCTCAATTAGCTGTTTTACATAACCGCTAGCTGTTGTTATTGTTCAAAACTGCTCCGTTATCTAAAACAGCTGAACAACCGACGTTTAGACGTAATGCAGTGTGGCTTCTAATGCCAAATCGATTGCAGTCACTAAGCTAGGGCATCCTGTACAAAATTGTTTTAGGTTAGGTTAGAGCTGTAACAACCCGCGCGCGAGCCGATCGAGCATAGGCACGCCATTATTGTTATTGTGACAGACAGAGCCACGAACGACCAAATATAGAACTAAGATCTACAATCTGACGTTTCATTTCACGTTGTTTTACATAACCTCTAATAAATAACCCCGCCATCTCAACAGGAAATAGCCGTCATCTCCTACTGTAAAAGCTTTTTATTAAATTTATTGCAAGGTAAATAAAAATCAGATTCCAGTACGCGAGACTTGATTTGAATATATTTCTTTCTGATATTTGACAGGGAAGTGTTGGATTCCATTATAATTCTCGAATTTCCAATTTCGTGTTTTTGCGGGCAAATTTTAGTTCCAGGTCAGGGTAACATTGCCCAGTCAT
Organism: Agrochola circellaris; assembly: GCA_914767755.1. NCBI lineage: Eukaryota > Metazoa > Arthropoda > Insecta > Lepidoptera > Noctuidae > Agrochola > Agrochola circellaris. The sequence continues at coordinate 6,514,071 of OU611853.1, forward strand.
TTTAGTAAAAATCTTTTCATAGTGTCGTTCACATTCCTAAAGCAAAATCCTGCGTCATCTTTACCAACATTCTTGTACTGTTTTCTTGTTCTTGTTATGTCATCTGCGTAAAGGCCATATTTGTGTCAAAAAATCAATGTGGGTAAAGTTAAAAGTCCATATAACCTTGCCCGCCAACAAAATCGAACAAATATTTAATTCAATTCTGAATAATAGTAAATTTTGCGACACTATGTACACATGCACATGATCTTATAATTGTAGCTGATAAAGGAAAATACTTACGCCTCCATAAAAAAATCGTATTAAAATTGTAATTATTACAAAAAAGTAGGCGGAGTTGGCATGTTTCACGGTATATATTAATATTTTTGTTGTTTTGTTTAACCTTTACCTTTTAATACACATATATTTTAGGGAAGTAATATCTTTTTACAAGCTTTATATTATATTGCTTCATTTGTATGTTTTTCCAATTACTCCAATTATCATCAATTTTCAAAGAACTTCCTGGCATCCGATTGACTACTGAGAAGTCATTTAAAAAAATATTTTTAAAACAAGCTTTTAATAAACTAAAAAGTACCAAATAAAACTTACGTAAACATAGAACTCTTATATTTTCTTAAAAGCTTGAGGCTTATTTTTAATTGTAAGACCGACATTTAAGCCTCAAGCTTTTAAGAACATATTAAAGTTCTATGTTTACGTAAGTTTTATTTAGTACTTACTTTTAAGTTAATTAAAACCTAAGCAAGCAAAGGTTTTTTAAAAGATGTTTACTAGTCACAAAGTAACAAGTAACAAAATAAAGCTTACTTACTTATATTTAATTTTATTTTACTTCAGTTTTGAGTTTTTATTTTGATGTGATAATTTATACGAAAAATTTCTTCCTGGGGCTAGTTGTAAGTATCTGTTTTGGGGTAAATTAATAAAAAACTAAAGTATTTGTAACACAGTTTATTGAAAATAATAAACTTCTTTGGTTTGCCCATTGATTTACAATCAAAAATATTTAATTTTTAGCGTTAGTAACTAAACAGTACTCAATTTTACAATAAAACGTTGTTTGCTCAACAATAAAAGCATTGTATTTAATCTATGGTGTATTACTTAATTATATCTACATACATAGTTGGTATTTTATACAGCCATAATATTTTATGCGAATGGTAACATGGAATGTGGAGTATCTAAGAAAACACGTACCCGAAAATGAGTTCGACACAATTTCCATATAGCACTATTTCTACGAAGTTTTCAATATGGCGATCGTAGGGAAATCGCAGAAAACTTATACAAAATCCAATTCTGTGGAGCTCCCAAAGTAACCCTCAAAGTTGATCCTTCGAATCGTTCAATACTTCGTTAAAATTAAAGTTGTATTCTAGGACTTACACGACTTTGTTGGCACCTTACATAATTTATCATTTTGTTTCATAATCTTAAATTCTATTTTATTTACATACAAGCATGTTCAAATCAGCAAATAAAAGTAACAATATTTGGGTAATTTTTAGGAATAACTATAATATATTACTGCGATATTTCAAATCCATCGAAAGGTTATTTAAATTATGCTTTACATATATAATATTATGTTATCAATTACACATTCGAGAATATTTTTGGACGGGTACACATGAGAATAATAATTCAATAGTAAAGGATATATCTTGTTATAACGAAAAAGCTCGTATACAGAGACCATAAATGAACGAGGACATACATACCTATAAACCTGCTGATAGGTATCTTCTTCATTTTAATAAAATAAGATTAGAAATAAGAGTAAAATAATGCATATTAAGGAAGAGAAAATAACATTTATTTATAATGATTAGAGGCTATATAAAATAGGTAATAAATACTTATTCAATTGTAAGTGTGATCATGTTGAGATGAGAATTATTAACAAAAATGTAAACTAAATTTTATTCAATACTTGAAATTACTTTATTATTTAAAAAGTCGGCTATATTTGAAACAGTACAGAGCCGAAGCTAACCGATAATTATTATTATTAAAACAGGCCCTTAATGAATAAATTATATAAATAAAACATAAATCACTAATCGGAAGAATAATACCAATATGTTGAAAATTATATTATATTTTAGAAATTCAAGAATTTTAAATATTTGTGTTAATCGAGGCCCTACTGTAAATACACAATTTTATAATAATACCTTATTTATTTCACATAGTTATACATAATATTTATATAGGTACATATATCTGGTAATCACGAATAAAATGACTTTATAAATATGAATAAAAAATATTAAAATATTCAATACTGAGTACCTTAAATTGGTTCCATGGATAAGCCATATTAATTGAATCGAGTGCCCTAATAAGCTACTTATTTTAATATCACTGGCGATTGCCTACCATTTAGATTATTTATATAATATTTAAACCTGTCAGGAATAAGGACAAAACATCAGACAAAGATATAAATATATTTTTCCTATTGAAGTAGGTACGGGGAAAGGACGATTTATGTATATTTAGAATATTGAGTAAAAAGTTAAGTAGGTACATGAATATAATTTTCACTTTCAAACAAAACATAAATGAGATTTATATATTAACATCGCTTATATTAAAAGAGCGATGAACAACCTTGAAATGGAGTACAGAAATTGAACTGATCTTTTCTGGAGGAATATTTGAACAGAAAATCAAAGGGATTAATCCGTGTTCAAGCAACACTCAACAACAAATTGAAGTAATTATTCTTTGTCTGTATTTTCAAAGAAAACAACTTCTTATAGCCTAAAGGCGCACTGGAATTTTTTACCCTCTCAAATTTTAAGTAAAGGGTTCTTGGCATTAAAAAAAAACATTCCAATAAAAGTGAATTAAATATTATGTTTCGTCTTAAGCTTCGGACATTTCCATGTTCAAAGATTTTCAGTGTTTTCGGCGCTAATTTGTGCACCTACATTTTGATACAAAAGTATATTGCTTATGGAATAATAAATCTATCTAAATGGTGCGTTAAGCTTACGCCTTGCATATATTATCTACTTTTTACAATACATACAATAATTGCAATATTTTTAATTTCCATTATAAATATTATATTCGCATTAAACTATAACAATGATATAAGGCACTGCCTTATACCTACATTGTACTTATAAATATTTCTTAACATTAAAGTTACTTGACATTTCTGCCAAAAAATTGTAGTAACTTCAGATTTCGTGTTATTTTTATTCAAATGCCTTTTCGGGAGATTTCAGTTGAAATAGAATATATTTAATATTCAAAACACGCGTTATTTGAGAGTCATCTTGACGCCGACAAATGTTTCAGAGTTCGCTCTGTGTGACTCGAATGATGAAACAGAAATACGTACAATTGTTTCAACAAGCTTCAATTAAATAACCAATCACTAGATATACCAAATGAATACCGTCCCAATTAATTCTGTCTCGTAAACTCGTCAATCTAATCATTGGTGTAATGGAATTTTATAGAATAAAATACAGTATTTGAATAGCGAGAGGGACCAGTCACAATAATTGTTTCTTAATATACGAGTATTAATTAATGTAAGCCAAATATAGTATAAAGCTTACGTACTTTATTTTTATCAAAATGGTGTTCTTTATTGACACAAATTAAATTAACAAAGAGACTTCAGCAGAATATGACTTGATTTCGTAAAAGAATTTGAAATTCCGCCGTCAATTCCGTTTTACAATTAAATCTTTAACTACATCTGCGCAAGCTCATTCGTCATATATCCACAATTCCAAAGCGTATAAACACGTTAGTACAAACACTATCACTATTAACAGCTTTATCTATTTCACACAATACGGTAGTCTCTCGATTCAAGTACCTAATAACATTTTATTGCACCATATAAAGTCAGTAATTGCACAGGCTTTATTGAAGCGCTATAGAGGCGTCTCGTCACCGGATTCGCTACACGGCAACCTAACTACCTTAGTTCCTGCTAACACGCCGACACCCTCCAGGCACGACCTCCTATTTGTGAGCACATCTCGCAAGAACGCTCGTCTGGAACCGGCTAAATTAGTCCCCGTAATAGACCTCGTTAATTTTCTTAGCGCAGGCATTTTTAGTGCCTCTTCGTATGAAGGTGGCTCGTCAGTAGGCGTAGTTTGTGCACGACCACCGAACGGATCTCTCGAACAAGTTGGTGATAATTCTCTAGAGAAATATAATGTGGCTTCTCCGTTCTCACTTACTTGAGGTTCTGGCATCTGTTCGTAGCTCGTCGGAGAATTGGTTGCTCTGAATTCTTCTAATATCTGTCTAGCGCTCCTAGCAGTTGTTAGGACACCTGCCCAAGAACGTCTATTTTGCTGCTTTGCATCATTAGATCTGGCATATGTAGAAATATTATGAGTAGAATGTGTGGTGGCGATAGTAACTTTTGGTCTTCGCGGAGGCTCATCAAACGACGCCGCTTTAGCTGTCCGAAGTGGAGATGACCTAGCTTCGGGCTCCATATCTATTACGACACCAGCCGTTGCATTGTCAGTACTGCTATCTGCTACTGGCTCTTCTCTAAGAGCTGCGTCAATTCGCATAGCTTCAGAGTAGGAAGGTACTAAGGCACAGTTTCCACGTATTGCTGCAAACAGTTCGAGACTGTCGACAGTGGAAGCATGTGAGAGGGGTAAGGTGCGAGGTGGACGGGGAGCTGAACACAGCACAGCACTCTGCTCATCAGCAAGTGCCCACGCGTAGTTGTTGGCAGTCACTGGTGGGAACGTATCTAATACGTGAGTATCAATATCTAACTGCCTACTGGGGTCTAACTCGTAGTTTGTGCCAAATATTTTCGTAATCTGCAACAGAATAACGGGAATTCAAATTAACATTTGGGTTGAACAAGAAGCTCGAGGCAATTTTAGTTAACATGTTTGCGCATTGTACAATAACAATCCTTTTGTATCAAATAATGAGATCAAAGCTTATTGTGTTCTCCAGATGGAATTATTATTTATGGAATAATAAGTGCTGAAAGAAATAAGGTAATTTTACATGTTATTATAGGAACTGTACACAATAGTATCGAATATGCATATCAATGGAATCATTCGGAATCATGTCCATGAAATAATATGATTAATAGGGAAATTGGCGGTGACATTCCAATGCAAAAACTAATTTGATTTGCGGTTTACATTAACAAATTACGGCATGCACTTGACTAGGCATCAAAATAAAATTCTATTCAAGTATTTTACTGTTACGAGTACTGTTGAAATAATCTCCTTCGAGTTTAAGCCACAAAAGTCAACTCACCGTATAATGGACATAAGCCGTATTACATTCTATAAGTATTCGAAGGGGCCAGGAAAGAAGGAGACACGAGAGAGTCCAGAACAGAAGCTGAGACGAGTACCACGGACAACGATCAGCGTCCCTGTAATACAAATGACTTAAATCCTCACATACTTCAACATTGTTCAATATAAATGATAATGAGAGGAAACCTTCTGATATTTACCTATAAGCCACCATATATTCTTTGAAAGAACTGACTCCAATGAGATCTAAACCTTCGCGCATTTCCATGAAGTCATCAAACCTTTCGTGTTCAGCGAAGAATCTTGATCTTTGATCTTCAAATTCTGGGAATAAGGGTATGTTTTAGAAACTGACTTGATCTAAAAGTTACCTTCGTTTATATTCAATTTTGTTTAATTCCTCGAAAATATTTCTAAGCAATCTTTGGTGAATGGTGAACAAAATATCAAAGCCTATCGAAAAATGAGACATTGATATTCCATCTTGTAATAGGACGGAATATCAATGTCTCATTTTTTCTCTTTTATTTGGTAAAATTCATGACCTTCTCGACTTGACTTATTTGTCCTTACAAATATTAAAATTAAAATTAATTATTTAGCTTGTATTACCACTAGCAGCTTCAATATTTGCAAACGCGAATCCCTTGCTGAAGCGAACTTTAGTGATGGGGGTCTTGGAGTCCAGCACCAAGTTTCTGGATGCATCCCTCTGTCCACAGCATGCGTGGGCAAAGGAAGTACTTGCGCTATGAGTGTTCACCCTCTCATAGTAAACCTGGTGAAAAAATAAGTCTAAGCATATTATAAGATGACATTATGATCGTCTCGATATAATATTCGGCCTGTTCAGTGATTGCGATAATAAAATTCCACAGAAAGATCAATAAATCAAGCTTTCAGTAGGAGGTAAGGCTATTTTAAAAGGTACGTGGAAAAAGATAATTAAGTATTATGAAAGCGTTGAGTTTCGATTCTATGTATTTAACAGAACTACTGTACCTATACGATATGATATGTAAAAAATATTACATAGAAAACGTAACTAAACCAATAATATCAAGTGATCACGCAACTATCTATGTCATTGTGCACAAATTGCATGTTCACTGCCCATCGTAAGTATAAGTACATGCATACGACATCAATATGCAGGGCGCTGCTTTCGATCCACGCTCAAAGGTTGTGTTCAACCAAACAATTACTGTGTGTTCCCAGTTCAGCGGTCAAAGCGCTTGATGGGTTTCTGACATGTTAGAAGGTGATCAAAGTGGCTTTATAAAGCGATGGATTTATTAAATATAGCTCTTGGGAAAACCACTTGAGTATAAATCAGACAAGATTAAAAGAACACTTGTGATATTCTTAAGACTTCACACAAAATGGACGCTAAAGCCGTTGCAATACGAATGATTGTTTTTGATAATTTTTTATATCGTTTAATTTCAAGTGTTTAGCCACTAATTCTGATACTGTTACTCGAATCCTATATAGTCTAACAGTAAGTACCCCATTTGTGGTCATTCTTTCTTTCTGAATCAATCTGAGTTTGAACTGTCCACCGTCGTTCATTCGTTGTGATGACATATTGGACATTACAACGTTTCTATTAGCCTCCGCTATTGGATCTGATTTGTTCGCAGCAAAAATATTGAGTTTGAACACCTCTAAGTATACAAACAGAATCCCTATCAAACGGTTCTTTTAAAGTTAATTTTCGATAATTTTTCATGAATATTCAGAAAAATACGGGCGGTCACATGGCCATAGGCGGCATTGTATAGAAAAACCTAAGGTCCATTCAACTCTTCGTTTCCAATTGATGTTATTTTCACTTATACGAATATCAACTTTAAGTACACTGTTGATTCGGATATAATAACTAGTTCAATTGAAAAAGGCATGAAGAATTTTTTTTTTTTGTGCAAACTGAACTTTATATGTGAGTTTTAAAGTAGTTGTTCCAAAAACACATTTGTTTACATGTTTGGAAACTCAAACGCGAATGCAGTCTACCTACCTTCGTCTGCTGAAATATGTTTCGTGACCGATTAAGTTTTAACAATTATTGGTTTTATGGGCAATTTGGTTAGTCGTAAATTGAGATATAGAGGTACTTACGAAAGGTCATCGATCATTGTAACTTGAGTTAGGTATGTGATAGTCGATAAGATCTTTAAGGTTTTGACTAAGTACTTGAGCTTCATTTTCTATGTTAGCGTACTTCACTTATCGTGCCTAGGTACGTAAAGTAAGTAAATAAGCAGTATTTTTATATTATTCCAGAGAATAAGAACCGACGGTACATTTGAAAATGGTACATAAACTCCGCGTTGTTTGGCGAAGACTTCGTCGAAACTTTGAATAAGCTCAACCTGTAAGGAACCAAGTATAGGCTCTGTATACAAGCCCTTTGATAAACTTTGTTTTGGGGACTAACTTTTTACTCTATAAATAAAAAAAACCTTTTTAATTCATACTTTGAAAGCCACAGAATGATAGTATGATCTTCGAATGTGTTAGTAAAGAAAACCTTAGTATAAACCTTAGTTGAAAATTTAATATCCTACTTATAATTCCATATTTATATAGCAACAGCCTATAATCTTCCCACTGCTGGGACACAGGCCTCCGCTCGGTGAGAGGGAGTGGGCCGTAATCCACCACGCGGGCCCAGTCCGGGTTGGTAGATGTCAAATGTCTTCGTATTTTTCTTCTAGGACATGCCGGTTTCCTTCAACGTTTTGAGAGCAGTAGTGATGAAATAATTTACACAAAGTAAATCGCCTGTCTGGCAAACCTACGACCTATGAGTAGTAAGTCGCGGCCGTTACGACTGAGCCACATATACATTTATATATATAGACATCATTCTAATATGTACTGACCTGAGTGGTGGTATAAGCATCTCCGTTCCTATATCGCGTGACTTGCCGCTTACGCCTCACGTAATGGTAGCATATTGCCTTCCACCTGCAAAGACGATCACATTTCATATTTTGAATACATTACGTAGTCATACGGCGTTCATGCAATCAATATCCTTGAGAGTGGAGACGTGTATTATCTTGTTTGATGGGAACATCCTTTTTTTATTTCATTTGTTTTTGGCATAAACCAGTATCTGGAAACGATTTGGAAAATATTTAATATGTAAAAGAAAGGACCTATTTCTTTTGCCGGGTTCAGATTGTTGTATTACCTACACATTGATATTTATGAATATTAATAACAAATAACATGAATATTTACTTTGTAAAGTTATTATATTACTTTAATTATTTTGAATGTGAGGACTATGTGGGTAAATTTTTGAAGTCGTTGTCGATATTTTTTGTCGAGTCGTTGAGCTAGATTAGGTAGGTACTGACAAATGTTTGCACTGACGGGACAGGTCCACTCGAATCCTTGTGGTTCTTTCCTAAAAATACCATTTCAGATACTAATCTACATGACCCTCACATGCTAATGCTTATTTTTTTATATACGTCATATAACGAGATTGAGTGCGGTTTTTTTAAATAAAAAGGCACCTAATCTGAAAAAATCAAGTATGTCAAAATATCATAAATAAATAGTTACAAAACCGTGTGCAAGGAATTACGGTTATTGTCTCCGTTCTGGAGATATAAGCATTAGCTCCAAATATATTTATTCACGATCGTCCATCAATGCTTTATAGCTTCGTGCAGACCAGCGCGACGCGACACCGGTTATTGTTATACCGTCAAGTTTTCTTAGAAATTGTATTGTTCGTGTCGCGGCGCGGCGTCGCGTCGCGCTGGTCTGTACGAGCCTTAATTCGTGGCCGCGACAGTAATGTACTATTTATTGGTTACCAAATAAACCTACTTAGTTAGTTATAAATAATTTTATCATACAACTATGTACCTTTAAGTTAGTATTATGCATAACTTCACACAAAATTAAAGATAAAAAATTCTGTAAACACGATTCATGTTTCTGAACCTACGTTACACCAGAGCGTCTAGTGTGAGTTTCGTTTAACCATCTCGATTTTACGCATCGACCGCGTTCGGCCCTCCGATTGGCCCATCACCAGTGAAGGCCAGTGAAGGGCCAATCAGACCGCCGAACGCGGTCGATGCGTAAAATTGAGATGGTTAAACAAAACTCACACTAGACCCTCAGATGGCCCGTTTATCATAGTCTCAAATTTCAGATGGATTAAGCACGTAAGTGCTCCAGTAAATTGATCGACGAGGGTAAGTAATATTACCTTGCGTTGGCACCTTCAAATTTTACTTGTGACATATTAACACATTACTGATATTAATAAATTAGTACGTCTTCAAAAGGATTTTAACACGACGACGAGATTCTATTAAAATTCACCTTAAGATGTAGTATGAAAAGGTGATAAATAGTAGATATATTAGAGTAGGTTCTATTCCCGGGTCGGGCAAAGTGTTATTGGGATTTTCCATCTGGAATTTCTCAGTAGCAGCCTGGAGTCTGGATTTGTGCCCGGTTGATGGCATTATGCTCACCCCCCATTAGATGGTAGGTACTGGACAGGGTAGGCCCATCAACATGTACCAGGTACTTAGCAAAATATAAAATGGTCCACAGATCTGCAGTCTGTTATGTCTACAACGTTCTCCCATTCACAAAATTAATTTAAAAAATAATAAAAATAAAAACCTATTTAAACCAATGACAATGGTTGCCACTACAGCTGACAAATCAAATTTAATAAAAAATATAGAATATTGTAAGTATACAATGTCAAATAATAAAAATATAAGCGTAGCGTAGTGTAGCGTAGCGTCTATGTAAGTTATTAGTCTGAGATTTAACACGTTCCAATTACAAGTTCAAACAGTCTATAAAGGCTGTTAAAGGAATTGCGTGCCATAGCTTCAGGGTGAGTTCAGAGTCGATAAAGGAACCCGTAAAAAATAAAAAATAAATACCTTTAAAAAAAGTAAAAAAAAAAACGAAAATTATCATTAGATGAACCTAATTTAGTACGTACTAATTAAATAGCAATTATTTAGAATTGATTAAAAAATTGCTTAAAATAAGTTTTTATTTTTTTTTATTGTTAATTAATAATTTCCTAGAGTTACTCACCTACTATCGAACGCAATGAAACTAAGTAACTAAAGCATTTAAACAAATAAAATAATTTTAATTCTAAACGATTGCTATTTTAAGTTAGTAGGTACTAAATTAGGTTGATCTTGCAATATTTTTTTTATATTTTTATTTTTTCCTGGGTTCCTTTATCGATACTGAACCTACCCCTAAGCTATGGCACGTAATTTCTTTAACAACCTGTATTCAGAGTATATGAAAAGAGTTATTTATAGCCTCGGCGGGGGCGCAGACGTAGGTCGTATAGCATTTGATTAAAAGGGTAACGATTACTTGGTACAAACAGTTGCTGCAGTAAAGATTTTGACGAGCTGTCGTAAAGGTGATACTGTGTTTTATGACTTAACAGGATTGAGGATTGCAAATAAGACGGAATTTCTTAAGGGAGGAGACAAATTGATCGGATGTGCCCATGCGCGGCGACTCGAACAATACAATATCTAAGAAAACTTGACGGTATGACAATAACCGGTGTCGCGTCGCGCTGTCGCATCGCGCTGGTCTGCACGAAGCTTTATTGGGTTTTTATACACTGAACTAAACTGTAGCTTTAGCCCGCGGCTTCGTCCGCGTGGCGGTCGGATATTAATGTTAGGACATAGGATACTTTTTATGCCTTTTTTATCTGGGTAGAAACCAGGTCATGATTTACCTGTGTGCCGCAAAATAATTGAAATCCGATAAGCCATTCAGTCGTGAAAAGGCAACAGACAGACATACAGACAAGCATACAGACAGACAGACGGACAGACATACAGACAGACATACAGACAGACGTACAGACAGACATACAGACAGACATACAGACAGACATACAGACAGACATATAGGCAGACATACAGACAGACATACAGACAGACATACAGACAGACATACAGACAGACATACAGACAGACATACAGGCAGACCTACAGACACAGAGTTACTTTCCCATTTATAACATAAAGTATGGAAGTATGGATATGGAACTATGCATGCCTAAAACGCATATGTACCCCTAAAGTATGCCCGAATCGCTCTACTTCATTCGAAGTGTGCACTCTATCACTAATTAACCCTAGCGACCCTAGCCAAAATAACTGAAACTCAAACTCAAAGCATTTATTTGAAATAAACCAATTACAGGCACTTTTGAATTGTCAAGGGGTCGGTCAGTCAGAAAGATAAAGCTAGTTGCCCATTGCAAAGCGTAGTAGGTTCCTATGGAGAAGAACGGGCAAGAAACTCCACGAACACACTTTTAAATCAAAATATTCTTACAAAATATTGGTTACATCATTCATGTTGAAATTATACATGTGAGTACAATGTAGAAAGACGTGCACGTTAAAAGCATCCGTAATAAAAAGATAAAAACAATTAAAATAAATTTAAATAAGCCATGGCAGCTAAGAGATGACCAGTCCCTATTGACGGCGCCCGTTCACGAACATGACGCATGGATCAGCACCATTCAGCTCAAGCATTTTGAACGGAACTTAATGATAGGTGGTGGCGGGTGGTGGAGGCGTGTGTGTTGGACACACGCCACCACCAGCCAGACATTTGAGTGAGCATGACATACTCTTAGCCGCCAGGACTCATTCAAGTCAATGAAAGACATACCCAGTAAATGGTAGTTTTGTAGAAGGTAGCTATGTAATTATACAATACTAAGAGATTGAATTTATACAATGCAAATATAGTTTTTGCAATCTTCAGCAGCTCTAACAATATTTTCAATACTAATCAACTAGTTTATGCGCCCTTGTGGAGCTGAACCAGCGTTGAGCCAAGCATTTTTGTCAGCGATGTAATCCCCCAACTTATAATATGCTTGGCAGCATAGTGTGCGTTAAAGTGCAAGATTTAAATTTAGTTTCATTTAGTTCGAGTATGTGGGGAGGTATTTTATTGTAACATTTTAAACAGTACCCATGAAGGATGAGTCTACTTTAGCCAGTCTGAAACCAGGTTGAACTAATTGGTCCCTATTTCTAGTACTATAATTGTGTCTTTCACCTCTTTTACTGGAAAGATTAAGATTTTTCCTTACGTACATGATGTTTTCATAGATATAATGACAAGGTAAAGAGAATGCACCTGCGGAGGCCATATATTGCTCTGATGGCTCTTTTTTGCAGAATAAAAATAGAGTCGATGTCTGCAGCTCGTCCTCATGGTAAAATACCGTAAGACATGATACTATGAAAGTAACTAAAATAGACTAGCCTCGTGGTATCTACATCAGTAAATTGACAGATTTTTCTTACAGCATATGCTGCTGAACTTAGCCGTCCTGCAAGAGATGTTAAATAAGGACCATGGTAGCCTTCAGTCGAGCGTAACCCTCAGGAACACAGTTTTATCTACGAATTCTAGTTACTTCTTATTCAATACTGTATCACAATTACTACTTTTAACATTCGGTAAAGCAAATCTTATGCATTTAATACTAAATTATTAGCAGTGAACCAATTTTGGACCAGCAGTAGGGCGTTATTTACGTCGTCAAAATTTGATGCACGTCTATTTATCTTAAAAATTTGGGAAGTATCGTCAGCAAATAACACCACTCGTGGTTGGTTTTTTAATAAATGGGGAAAATAAATAAATAATTAAGGGAAACAGATTGATTCAAAACAACTTTTATCTCTACAAATAACACCAAAAAAACTGACATCAATTCAGTCCAACGAAGCTGGCAGATGGAGCAGATTTCTAGTTCGATGCAGAGTAAACCTACATGGGTGTGCTATACTGCGTTCATTTTTTACCAGCTAATGTAAACGATCCGCTTTCCCATCAGGTCAAAGAAAACTTTCAACTTGCCTTTTTTCTTTTTGATTGAATTCGGTTCTAGGCGATTCAGCGTTGCTGGCTGGTTTTACTATTAAACTACTGGACTTGTATCTATTTACATACATAGTACATGCAAGTGCCGTTTATTTATTTGTTTAAATAAATGGCTTATTTTAAATTAGAGAACCTCTAAAAACTTTTTGCGCTTCCTATAACGCATATTTTTTTTAAGCCTCTTTTTATCTAATTTAAGTAAGCTAAGGCACCCCGACCAAATGGGTTAGGTTAGGTTAGAATAGTAACCAACTATGTGCGAGCCGAGCGAGCGGCGGTGCCCCGGCAGCAGCCAGCGAGCGCTACATAGAAATTGGTCGCAGTTCATTGGCTATTAACTATTTTTAGGACCCCAAAATTGAAATCTTTTTGTGAACCTCATTAGGTTCACAAAAAGAAGTGCAATCATAATATTAGAGTGTGAACACTCTAATATTATGATTGCACTTCTTTTTAGAAGCGGAAAATATAAATTATTAGAGGTTCGATTAAATAAATACCTGCCTAAATAAAAGTTCGTTATCATTCTACCAGAGTTTATTAAAAAAATCTTTCAGTTTTTTCAATTGTACAATGATATAACAAGGAAATAGATAAATATTTGTTACAAATATTGCTTTCTAAACTGATGAATGTTACATAACACAAACCCTACAACATAAAACATTGAATTCATTCGCCGCTAACCGATGTGTAAATTTTCTAATTAGAGAAATAAATTGCTTTGGCGCACGTGCCAATTTGATAGACGTGATATTCCGTTGAATCAAAACACGACAAATATCATAGCTATTGACGGGAAACGTGAACACAGGAAATGTAAATATAACTTTGTTAATAATTCAGTCATTTGTCTTTACCATTTGAATTTACATCGTTAATTTGGAGATGTAGGTACGCAATGCTGTACAAGTGATTTGGTTTACCCAGTTAATATTCAACTTCAGGTAAGAGTTCACTGAATCTATTTACTTAAAGTACAGTTTACTTTGTAAAATATGAAAAAAATGTGTAGATAAAAACTCCGTTGCCGATATCGATATCGGTTTTCATTTTGACAGTTAAAAAACATTCATTGCGTTATTTACATTGTTGACCAGACAAAAAATTTCGGACATATGAAGCAATGGATTAGCAATATCCCTCAAAATGATTCAGATTGTGACTAAACCTTTGTTACGCAATATAGGGTGCAAGACAAAGAGAAAGAAAGACCTAGAGACCATAAAAGTCGTTTTAATTTTAAAACTATTGAAGACAACGAGCAATAAGCTCAGTTGGACTACAGTGCGTTAGTAACAGTCACCACTGGCGCACATTGTGGACATGCAGACAATCGTCTTATTGAGAACACAAGCTGTGAGAATCTGCAACATGAACACATCGCATTTTCACTGCCCACAAATGCAATTCCATTACCAATATCAATTTCAAATGGAAACATGAAATCAGAATTGCAGAGCTTGCCGATAAAATCGTAAATATTACGTTGCTTGCTTGCATTGCTTTTTTGCCGAAAATGCTCCAGAAAATTGCCAACCTTCCAATATGTATGGGATGTCACGTGACGGAGCTTAATACAATTCCGAATCGTGAATGGCGGGACACGAAAATGCACCAGTCTGCAGCAAACATCGGGTCAAACTGCATTTCACGTTTGAAAATAATTTTGGCTCTGGATATAAAATCCTACCAACATTATAAATGTGAAAGTTTGTATGTTTGTATGTGTTTGTAACTGAATCACGCAAAAACGGCTCAACGGATTTAGTACACAGATAGTTTATAACCTGGATTAACACATAGGGTAGGGACTTTTAATCCCGGTACGGACCGGTACGTTCCCGTGGGATATATTCCGACATCCACGCGGGCGAAGACGCGGGCAAAAGCTAGTAGGGAATAAAACAACCCGGCTGAAATCCGCGAGGTATTTTATATGAGGTCGCCCAGGTGAGGCAGGTGGTAAGTTGAAATGTTATACAATTTCATAGCTCGTGTTTTATGATTTCATTTTGCCATTTCTCGGAATATGAGGCGTAGGTAAATCATATGACTACCTACATAGCTCATTACCATACAAGCTGTAGGTAAGTAATTCAAAAGTTTTATCAGTAAAGTAAAGCGAAATTAATTTACGAAAGTGAACCTGGTATTTAAGTGCTGTTCATGTTTTATGTACCTATTTTGTAATTTATTAGTAATTCAAGGAAAGAGATAGATAACTTTTTCACGGAAATTCTTGTAATAAAGTAGTAAGTGATACTCCCGGGTCACTCAATTAAAGTGACTAAGTACTTTTTTTTGGAACGAAAAAGTTCTCCATATAAGTATCCAGACGAGCGCCACCCGAACCCACGCCACCCGCTCATATACACGAGCGGTATTTTGCCGACGGCTGAGGCAACTGCAGCCGTCTACGCGTCGATCCGCGCCGTCGACAACGTGCCCCTCGTTTATTTGAGTACGTGCTCAAGTACACGAGCGGCACATTGTCAACGGCAGAAGAGTCGACGCGTCGGCGGCTGCCGCCGACGAGTGTGGATGGCCATTGGTCGTTGCCTCTGCTGTTGGCAACGTGCCTCTCGTGTATATGAGCACTTACTTGAGCCAAAAGTACGTTACATTCAGTTTTATGGCGATTTGCACAACAGTAGAAGCTTATATGTAAACCCATGACTCGTTTAGAGCGCAACACATATTACCTAAAAAAAATCTGGTCTGACCCTATAATTTCGTCAGCACTATTTACTTTCATAAGTAAAGAAAACTCTTACCAAACTCGAGGCGTAGCGTTCCTCATGGCGTGTACCCTGGCGCTGACTGCGGCCACGTCCACTCTCCTCGCCAGCTGTATCCTGGCCGTGCTGTGGTAGCATTCCACCAGGTATACCAAGTACAACAGCAGTACGAACGCGATGGGGATATACGCGTACCCCACGTCGCAGGGCGATTCGCGTACCGTCCGCTTGATCGGGTGCCTGACGGATACGAAACTGATTTAGTGGTTAGTTCTGTTGCAGGTTTTAATATTTTTAGAAGAACATTAAATGAATGTATGAAATCTTTAGATTTGTCTACATAAATGAAAGTTGAAAGGTAAATTGGCATCTGATTTTGCATAGCGTGATTTTTATCGTACCTAATAATAAAGTTCATAGTGTAAGTTTTCGGTGTTTTAAAGAGCCACTGATTATTTTGAAATTAAAAATTTTAATTAAAATTAGGCTGCGTAAAGCCGTAATAACATGTTTAATTACAAGAACTTTGTTTATTACACCAACAAATGTTTAAAAACATCAAATCATTACATTATTTGTTGAGCAACTTCCGTCCAATATAAATTAAAATCAATCTTCCGTCAAATACTGAATATATAAATATTCTGAATAAAATATTTCCAATGGCAACAATCCCGGTTCTTTGGTAAGAGACAAATGAAATACGTTCGAAAATTAAAACGTCAATTTAACGGTATGTTGAAATTAGGTTGCATTTAAAATTGAAACTGTCGTAATTGATAGCCCGTGTTCGAAGCAATCTATAATAGATGGAAGTTAAACAAATACAGTCTTACCACAAAAAACATAGACGAGCCTTAGACACGTGTTTAGCAGTTGTTTAACAAAAGTGATACCACAAAACCATGTTTAGCCGTTGTTTAGGGTTAGACATGCTTTAGACGTTGTTTAAATTTAAACACCAACGACTCCCTGTTTAACACGTGTTTAACCCTCGCCAGTCGCCATATTGCTTTCTCTCAGTACATAAATTGCAATTGATATCTTCGATTATGCTGATTTTAATGATTTGAACGACATAGAATTTATGGATAACTGTCATGATCAAATGTACCGAGTGCGAGTGAGTCATTTCGAACATTACAATGAATATAAATTTAGTAAACTGTACTGGTTCAACAAAGATTTAGTAAAAAAAAAAATTGTTGACCTAATAAAAATGATATTCCACATTATTCTCGTAGTAGGTGCTTAAATCCTCAAATTCAAGTTGCCTGTGCCTTACGGAATTGGGCCCGCCATCAGGTAAGCGCCCTTTCGTTATTGTCTTTAGTTTTTGTCGTCATTACTGGTTGTCATTGTACAGCTGTGTGCCTTTTTGCATTTTCTGTTTCGTTCCGTTCTGTTGTTAATGTACAAAACACTTTTTACATTTATGTCTACACCAGCCGTATGGTGACCAATGGCGGTCTTATTTAATTAAATAATACTTATTTTCAATTTTCCAATTTCATTATTCCGTAAAAACAACTGAAACAAATAAATTTCGATAGGAAAGAGAAAGGCTCAACAAATGCAATCTGCTTCAAATGAAACGTTTCTTAGGGTTGCCAAGTTAAAACAAGGAATGTAATTTTAAACAGTGTTTTGCTAAATAGATGTTAAACATGTATTTGTGGTAACGAATTTTAAACACTTGTTTAAGCAGTGTTTATCCCTTCGACACTGTTTAACTAAACACGTGTTTAAACGTTGTTTAATTTATTTTTTGTGGTAAGACTGATAAATGTTTAATTGGAATTTTACTTTATTGCTTGATTTAAACTGGCTATAGACTATATAATAATGTCATACTCAGGTGTGCTTGTGGTTCAACACTATAGTTTTTTTTTTGTGATTAAAAAAAAGTAATATATATATTATTTTACCCGTAGGTAGATCCTACTGTTTCTCGTTTTATTGTCAAAATATTATGTTCAGTAACCAAGAAAAGATTTATGAATAAAAAAGTTTGTCTTTGGATAGAGACAAATAGAGATACAAAACAAACGCAAAATTCTGTTATTCGGTTTTTGGCAAACATTTAAATCGTAGATTTGCCCTCGCTGTACTAAGTCGCACGAAAAATCGTCTATAATGAGAGGAGCGAGCTCACACATTAACAATGACGTTTCCATGACAACCAAGTCAAGTCTCTGCGACACTGTCTGTCTCAGAGGTGTCAAAACGAAACAGAAACGCGACCATCTTTCGACGCGGCAGGGCAAATCTACGATTGAAATCTTAGGTTTTTGGTGCAAAAACATCGTGAGGAAACCTGCACTTATAATGAATATAAGTTTCTTGATCTTTTATCAATGCTCGTGTCTGCTCTATATGAGAAGAGGCATTTGTACTGCAGTGGGACAATAATAGGCTGGTATTATTATTTACAGATACAAAGACCTACCTATACCAGTAATACTCACTTGCTAAAATCTATGAGATCCCGATCAATTTCTGCGGTGTTGCACCACGCCACGGAGCCGAGGCAGCCGGCGATCATCAGCGTCAACATGAAGCATTTCCAGTTGCCCTCCCGCCTGAGGACCCCGCCGAGACTCTGCTGCCGCGGCCGCTGTGGACAACATTTTGTGATGAGTAATATAAGACAAAAGTGCCAGATAGCACGCGGTATTAAAATGTTTGATGTGAGACATCTATAGGCGCGCCTTGGGAGTAAAACTCCGTTAAAAAAAACGGCATGACGCTGTCTTATGCCGTCATACCCCTCTCCACCGTCATTTGTTTCAATAGCATCAATTTCGATGTTCCATATCTGCCGGACGTCCCGTGTCGGCCAACAGTTTTTTTGTAATAACTTATTATCATATTAAACAACACTTGTTTACGAGTTAACCAAAGATTTAAATGGGAGTTAACATAAAAATATTACTTCTTTGGAGTAATAGATAATGAACTACTTTATAACGTTTTTTTTTTGTGTATGGCATCTCGTAGTTGACCTCTGAGGTTATGACTACTTAAACGAGCAATCCCGTGGCTGCATTATACTACTAACTTAAAGCCTCCTGCCAGGGCATAAAATAACTGATATACTAAGCGACTGCTCGCTAAGGGCACGAAGTGCCCCTGTGGGGTACGAAGCTCGGCTTAGGGCGTCGCTGGGGGGAAATAGCGAGATGGGACAGGCTGGATCATATCTGGGACTACTTTATAACCAAATTTTTATAGTGTCAGCGAATTTGGATTAACCCAGAAATTAATCGGAATAGATTTCTTTGTCGACTGTTTTATTCAATTACTACAATTCAAAAAGCGTTCAAGTTTCTGAATAATATAAAATGTACCTCATAAAATATTATATCCATCACACGAACCTTGCATTCTTTTCAGACTTTAAGCACATTATAGAGATAACTTTTTTAATAATAATAACTTATTTAGCAAGAATGAAACTCGATTCAGCTTGATATTAAGAAAAATTGTTTGACGTCCAAAGTTTTATAAAATGATACCTATTATTTAATAAATCAGGCTTCTACGAGTAAAAGGCCTTCAAAAGGTCATAATAAATATTTTACTGTAGAGATTTCAGCAGTATATTAGATAGGACATAACCTCCCGAAGGCTGAGGAATGTTTGCACAAACCGATGAATATGTTGGGACAACCCCAGAAACTCAATTCCGAAGAATCACCCTTTATTTACATTGACCTAATAACTTTGCTCCGGACCCCTAAGGGTTACGTTGAAATATTTTTTTGGGAAAATGAAAGATTTTTCTACGCAAAACAGTTTTACTTTCGAGTGCTGAGAGAAATATCAATTTTATCTGAAAATTATTATAACTGGTAAAATAAAAACATTATAACTTTATGACCAAAGATTTCAATCGTAGATTTGCCCTCATCCTACTAAGTCGCGCGAAAAAGTGTCCATACTGACAGAACACACACAATATAACGCGTTTCCATGACAATCAAGTCAAGTATCTGCGACATTGTGTGTCAGAGGTGTCAAAACCAATCAGAAACGCGAGCATCTTTTGACGCGGCAGAGCCAATCTACGATTTAAATCTTTGATTATAACCAAACATTTAAATCACATGTTTTTTTAAGGTCAAAGCAAAAACAAATAATCTAGAAGCTACACTCACAACTCACGTATCCCCAAACGGCTTCAAACGATCGTTAATTAGCTCGACTAATTAAACACAACTACCCAATACACACAATTACAGGTAGAATCATTAATTACAGCCGTGGAGCGTCAGGTCTGACCTGAAAGCGCGGCTTAACAATAAGCCATCCCACAATGTCGTCAATCAGAGCCAATTGTTTGGATAGACTGCGAATCCCTCGCATTGATTGGATCACTCGAATGGCTGCTAAACAGCTTTATTGCTTGCTCATGCCTCGATGACAACGGACTTGGCCGCGGAGCCAACATTCCGACGCGACATCCCCACAAGCAATTGTTTTCGCGAATGGGATTGTTCGGCTAAACGTTTGTGTTGCCAAGTATTTCATATTGCATTTTTTTCGTGTAGCAATAAATTTTCGGTTTTATTTTTCGAATGTGTGCGTTGAATATTAAAACGGAGATAGATTTATACGTACTAATCTGAAAGTGTGTGTTGTGGTTCTGAACACCATGGTTACAAAACCATGGTGTTCAGAACCACAACACACACGGCCGGTTGATGGCAATCAAGAAAGAAAAATATTTTATTTGGGACACGCACAGGAAATACAAAAATAAAAAAGAACATTAACAAAATCATGAAAACAATAATAATAGATAAAAAAAGAACATTAAAACTTACAAAATGAAAACGTGTGCGAGGCCAAAAAGGCTCACACGCTCGCCCCCTGTTACGTGGGACTTAAACATAACAGGCAAAATGTGGGTGTACTATAGGTACACCTCTGCCTAATCCTTTGGGGAATACAGGTGTGATATTATGTTATGTGAATCATGCATGCAATCATAAATCTAATTTCATGCATCGTCCTAAAATCCAGGCCTAAACCAAACCATGGTCTGCACCAAAAGTCATACACGAGTATAACTAGGTGGAACCACCATTGTGTAGGTAGGTATATCAATAAGGACAAGCTTCCAACCCACTCTGAATAAACTTTGTGATTTGATGGAAACTGCTTCGATCAGAATCAAAGCAGTCGAGATCGAAAGTGAGTTGATTTTCGGTAAAGCTACGGTTTACTAGAAGAGCGTTGACCGGTCACGTAGCATCCGAAATTTACATTGAATGACGTTGATTATGAAAGTAAGTTGGTATGGTTTCCTAAAGAGCGTTGTTGACACCGTAAAGCAAACCCCGCCCTCCAAAGATTTAAATCGCCAGATTTGCCCTCACCGTACTCAGTCACAAGAAAAGAAGAGTGACACTTAATTAAATAGCGTTTCCATGGCAAGCAAGTGTTGTTGCTGCGTCATTGTGTGTCAGAGATGTCACGATACAGAAACGCGACTATGATAAGCCGCTCATGGGCCTCTGACTTGGCTTCACATGCCGTCGGGAAATATCTCTCAGGCATGCCGGTTTCCTCACGATGTTTTCCTTCACCGTTTTTATGCCGCCCAGGGGTCTCTGAGGTGGCTTCACATGCCGTCGAGAAATATCTCTCAGGCATGCTGAATTCCTCACGATCCTTCACCGGTATTGAAGCAAGTTATAATTATACATTTTATTTGATCTTATAATATTAAATTAACACAGAGGAAGAGAAACACAGAAGGAAGTCTTAATTGGTACTGCATTGTTATCCTCATTGTTCGCCACGAGCCAAGGTGCTACTCCACTCCGCTGAATTCAGTAACTAATTTGAAGTTACTAAATAACCGCAAAGTAATTCAGTGACCGTTTTTCTTTTAAATTGCTTATTAGACTAACTTGATGAATGCGATTACATGCACAGGTCTGAATTATGGATTACTTACTTATAGATTTTTTTGTCAAGTTACGAAATTTTAAAACATGCATAATGCAGAGTGTGATTCCCTGAGGACCGAGACAGGAAATCGAAGTTTGGAAACCATCTCGTTAAAAAATCTAGTTTCTGCTCTTCAAACGAATCGGCCATTCCACTTCGTTATTTCCCGGTTGAAATACGAAATAATTTTAATTGGGGTAATAGTTTGGGTGAGCTCAAAATAATATTTTCTTTGTAACCTTTTATACAGAGCTCTTTTTTAAAATTACGGTTTCATTGGTATCTAAATGTTTAATTAAACCTACGTCACAAACGAGTTAGGACTGAGAGTGGATTTTAATCTTGATCATGTTTGAATGGGGTAATTACGTAATTATTTTTGTCCCTTTTGTTTTAGGCAATCAGACAGATGTAAGAAGAGTTAGTTTAAGTAGACAAACTTGTTTGGTTGGGGGGTAATAATTGATTCAATCACTACCCCCAACCGCACAAGTTTCTCTACTACTTGTCCTGTCGAGTGCTCAATGTTAAAACTAGTTTGAACTAAAATTAAAACATGATTAACAGTAACTTCTAGTTATAACTGGGGAATTCTAGTATTAACAAAGGCATCCAGTAAAAACTAGTTTCAACTAGTGAAAACGCGTTGTAACTAAAAACAGGTTATAATTGTAACATATAGGTACATCGTGAAGAATTCATTCGATTGTCTACAATTTGTTTTCCATAATACTGTATCAATATATAATATAGCTACAATTAAGTACACAATGTGTAATATGTTTTGTAGCTATACATTGATACAATATTATGGAATAAAGACTGTAGACAATTAAATAAATTCTTGTCGATGTATACATCTTTTAGAGGTTGACTGTACCCGGAAAAATAATTTTCATCGACACTAATACAACAATAAAAACGGAGCAAGAAACATGAAACTATTTACAACAATACCACTTTAGTTCCACACGCGTTACTTAAATAGGAAAACTTCGTCACACTGCACACTACAAAACTTATAATTATTTTATCCATGCAATGCAAAGCACTTGAATATTTTCCGATAGTTCGCTCAAAGTTGTATACAATTAATATTTCGAGGCTCAGCAAAATGCTTCGATCGACGCGTAGGGAATTGAAAATGTAACATGAACTGAAATTGATAGAACGTCGCGCAATATTTTTGTTGAAAGGAAATAAAAGTGGTTTTTGTTCAAAGCGGTTTTTTAAATAAATTGATTTTTATAGAAGAATAACAAAAGGTTTCGTATTTATTTACGCTGTCAAGTTAACAGGACGCCTATAAACGAGTATTGAGATTATAATTACATTTATTTATTTGCTAAAATGTAAAAAACCTGTTAGTGTCTGTATGCATTGAAATGATGTGAGTATGTATTAAAACCCTGTAAGGACACAGGGCACAGAAAATATTTCACATAAAATGATTAAATGAAATAATATTATATTGACTAGGTAATTATTACAATTCATTACATTATACTAAACATTCATCGATTATTTATTACCTTTTATTTAAAATTAATCTTTATTATCAATAAAATTCGTTCATTCATTTTAGTCATATAAGTAGCATAGTCATTTATTATTTCTTTATTAGAGAAACACAGAGACAAAGTTTGCAATTAAGTTCGTTTTTTGGCTGGTTATTTTTTTAAATAGGCCCTTAAGCCATCTTCCCACGAAAATGTACAGTAGTAGATAAAAACATTGTTAAATATTGTATTTAACAATACTTAATCGTAACCATGATTTTTACGCGTAGTCTGTATACGTGGAGTACTTATGAGATTCTAATACATCACATCAAAAAGAATATTAACGACGTCAATGCGTCTAATTTGAAATTTGACCAAGTACGATTGTAACTAGTCCACTCGCGTTGACGTCGCCAGGAACGTGCGTGACCCTTAGAGACAGTCCCTAACATATCAAGGCCGGAAAGACTATTATGCCAAGAATATTAGCTACTTACAATAGCTACCGAAATTTAACATAACAAAATCATTGCTATTTGCGTTTGGTACCTACAGGCTTCAGTAGCTGATAATCTAACTATACCCACATATAATCCTGTTACTAACACTATCCAAACATTACCAGAGTCGGCGATAGATACCACATAAACAATTAAGCCAGAAATTAATTTCCAGTTAGCGTAATTCCGAACTACGTCAAAGGCTTTAGTGGTTACTCTCACGGTACAAACGCGACTACCCACGTATTGTCTGTGACTACCACGTACGTTTCGGAATTATCTGAAATTCGGATTTTGTATTATTCAGGCGTTTCAGAAACTTTGACTGTTAGTTATGTTACGTCTAATGTAGGTAGAGTTGAAACCTTCTATGCTATTTCTGTAACTAATACGAGAGAGCGCGCTAGTTCTTCATAAACTACTTATAATACAATTATTTTCTTAATGCCCCTCGGCAAACTTCGTGTTTCGTCAGTTGGTGTAGACCGAACGCTCTCAGTCGATTTGGAAGTATATAGAGTTGTTAATACTCTTTTAACTTAATGTAATTTATTTTAAAAATGGGAGGAAAGCTGCTGTACCTAAACGTGTATTCGTTTGTATTCGGAAATGCGATGATTCCCGAGGCACATTAAGAAAATATTTGTACTGTACCTATGTGAGAATAGATCAAATCGTCAAAAAAAAAATTGCCAGTCAGTAAGGTGGTAGTGGGACTGACTGTCCGTCTTCAGTTGTGAAGGTTATTCTAGCACAGTAAGCTGCGTGCGCAATTTATTTGCCAAACAGGTAAACATACATGTGTTTTCCACTTAGACAAACATCAACTTTATGTTAGTAAAGTTGATTTAGAATGACTAGTATTGTTGGAAAAGTCATAAAAATTATGAAGTTGTAGCGCAAACTGAACCTTATGTGTAGGCATTACAGTTGTTTTTTCTAAAACTCGTGTTTGTTTACATGTTCTGCAAATGAATTGCGAACGCAGACTAGATAGATTGTCTAGATATTGTTTGCAAGTTGCATTCAATTGAGTTGTAGCATACACGCTACACGCTAGTCATCTTCTATGGTCTGTTCCATAAGTGTAAACAAACCGTTCAGGTTAAATTCTTACGCAATCACTCACTAAAAGGAATTAACAACACATTAATTTGCATTTATAAAAATACGGCAAAATAACGTCAGTTATTGTGTAATATTTTTGAAATTACTGTATTTTAGAGTAATTTTTTTAATGTAAATGGAAAATATATTAGGTACATTGCTTTGTATTTATAGTGAAATAACGGAGTTTATAATTATAAGTTTATATCGAACTAACAAAAGGGTGGAAACCGTTATTTTTCTAATGAAATGGAGTATGGTTTTAACTTTATATCTCACCACTTTTTCCAACATTCACTGTTTGAATTACATTATTAAATTGTAATTTGGAAAAATCATCGACGAAAATTGAGGTTACAAAATTATCCTCAATTGGACGTAGTTAAGCAGAAAGGATCCAACCCCCACTATGGGCGAAAATGAGTTATGTATACCAAAACACTCTTTGTAGTCAAAACTTTAATATCACAAAAACAATCCCAACGCATCATGTCATTATGACCATACGTTACCAACCCGTATGTATGGTAGGTCATACAATCACATAACACGATCTGATCTTACAACTTGAATATCTCAAAACTAACTCTGTGTGGGTTGGATCCTTTCTGTTTAACTACGTCCAATTGTCAAATCAATCAATCAGTTGTCAATTGTTAAGGCGATTTAAAAAAGGAAGTTCAAATAATCGAATCAAAGCACTCTATTTGTAAGTGGCACTACAAATTAGCACCCACAGGTACATTTTCAGATCCTTTGTTGACATTTTCATCAGATCTTTTTCGAACAGACAGTAAGTGCAGGTACTTGCGTTACGTACTTGCTTATTACAGACGTGGCTTAAGACAGTAAACTTTCGTGTAAATATGGTAATGTAATGTAAAGCTTGAATTACACTCCGACACTATTTACTCAGTGTAAGCACATGTTTCAGTAAACAAATGTTTCAGTTTATTCTAGTGAGAGCAACGGGAAACAAATTGCTGCAGAAGTGTACTACTTTAAGCTTAAAAGAATATTACTATTTTATTTCATCCATACTTTAGTATGAATATAGGTCAAAATCATACAAAAGTATAGATGAAACGGTTCCCGCTAAACTGCGCCAAATAAACCAATTTAAATTATCGGTAATTAATCTGAGCTGAATATTCCGATTCAAATTATTCGTAGGTAAATAAAGGATGAAACACCAGTTCTCTATCTATTGTTTGCGAAGCCTCCACGTGCAGTGTCAAAAACAAAGCGAGGCTATTCAAATAGACTGACATCACTTCACACAGAGAGGTTCTCGGAATATTTCACAATTTCATATTTCGACGCTTTCAAAATGAATTGTTTCCAACGTTTTTAATAAAGTGTTTTGCTTCCTTTATGTTTTGTTTCGTCCTGGATATTTGTCAGATAAATATTTCTGCGATTTATGAAGAAGACAAGCCGTGTGCCCAATCAGGTTTTCTGTCGGAAAAATTGACGAACTTCCATACAAACTCTAAACACAAATCTCGACGAAAACGAATGCAAACTCTAAAGTTTAAAAAAAAAAAAAAAACCGAACCTTAGTATTGGATATTTAAGCACATATTCATACCAAATATAAACCGATTCGATGAAAAGGGGGGGATCTTTGTATGAAAAATCTTAGTTTCATACAAAGATCCCCTCTTTTCATCTCTAGAGGTAAAATTTCCAAAAATCCTTTCTTAGTGTTTTCCACTTTCGTTGCCTATTCAGCGAGTATCAGAAAGGTTTTTTCTTTTTAAAGAATGTGATGGACTTTAGAGGTTTGAGGAACATGGTGTAAAGTTCTCTCATCCTCTATCTATAGAAAAGGGAGGATCCTCCTACTGCGCGTCTTCGTGGATGACACTCAGGAGTTCATCAGCATCTGCCTAGCAATATTTTACATGGAGCGACTGCATATCTGTACTAAATGGTAGGTACACCATTGATAGAGTATTATGGAACACAAATTATAGACAATCAAATGAATTCTCGACAATACCATCGAAGAAGTTCATATCTATACACCGTAAGAACTATTTCTGCTTGCAGCGCTCGGCTGCTATAGAACCGGGGCGGTAACAGATGTGATCATCGTGTTCACGAGATTTTATTTTCAAACTGCTTAGATAATTATGAAGTTCTTCGATAGTATATATATCTTTGAGACCGACTGTAGGTACGTCAGAAATATATCATTTGACCTGAAATAAAACGTAGTAAGTATTTTAAGTCGAAAGAGGGTTGCGAAGACTTACACTAATCTTACAACTTCGACTTCCAAAAGTAGCTTCCAGATTATTTCATGTCGAACGTGGGAGTTAGAACTTTCCAAAAACGGCTTTATTGTTATATTTGTGTAGATAAGTAGGTAAACCTGCTTCAAAGTTGAAATGTGTGGGTTGTCGGGTGATGTGTACCTACTACCGCTTGAGAGTTATATTTGGTTTCAATCTAAACACGAAACTATGTTTTTGGGCTGATGAACTGAATCTTGAACTGTTTGATAGATTATTTTTGGGTTCGAGAAAGGAGAAATGCTAGTTGCAGGGACGTGGTCGTAGAGTTTTCATACATGCATGACCAACAACTTTACACAAATTAATATACTTACTTAATAAAGATGTGTTATTACAAGTTCGGGACGTTGATCTGGTACATACCCTACAATATCTCGAAAAATGCCAGGTGAGAATACTCAGTGGTTATACAACTACAAAACCAAACCTTTCATGTCTGTCCTTTGGTCAAAACGTAAATCTAACATTTTAAGGTTACGTTTTTACGCTCTCTAGCAAATAATCTGTTGCACATACCATGTTATCTCAACGTAAATATGAACAGCGGGTCGTCTACACCAGAGGTCGTCGGTTCAATCCCCGGGAGACTACAATACATATGTCACTGTATGCCGCTAAGGCCCCGTTGACGGCCTCGAGCGAAGCGAAGCGACTTGCGTCAAGCGACAAGCGCGCGTCCGTCGCTTCACATCGCAAGTCACGTCACGGTGACTCGTCGTATGCAGTAAATAACTTCTTTCATTCGTTTTTTTCGCTGTCATTCTGTATCGGTACTTAGCGGTTCTTGCACTTTCGGTACCTGGGTACCCGGTCGAAATGGGTACCGGTACTCCACCTAAGGTGTACCTGTACCAAATTTCAGGTACCCAGCGCGTACCAGAAATCACATATTTGTACGAAGAACCTCGTACGATTAGCAACGTTGAAGTTATTTATCTAATGCAAATTAGATATAATCCTTTTACTTACTATATCTGTTTTCTCACTAACTTAGGGAAATATTTGTTTCGTACCGGTTTTGGTATCGGTACAGTACCGATACTGATTAAAGCAATCAAATCAAATCAAAATATTTTATTTCACATAAACTTACAGGGGCACTTATGAAAAATTAGAAGTTAGGTGCACGGTTCCAATTGGTCTTTGGAGAAGATCCGGCAAGAAACTCCACGGTTACTCTTTTAAAAATAATTAGCTTTTACAATATTTTCAAATAACAGTGTTAATAAGTATAGCAGGAAAGTGTAGGCCTTTCAACAAGTAACAGAAACGTAACAAAATAGAAAATGGTCAACAAATCTACAGTCAACTAAGCCTACAAAAATACTAATAGATTATAGGTACTACGTCTGGTACCGGTATTACACAAAGGCCATTAGTACCGGTTCCCAAAAATGGTATTTCGGTCGCAAGACGCGTATCACTTGAGCGGGTTCTAACTCGTGAACACGGCGTACGGCACAGATTGTGTACCAGCTAACGAGAAACTAACATTCGGTAGTGTACGTGTGTGTCACCACTGGAAATACTGTGGTTTTATGTACTGTTGGTTGAAACTTAATGTCATTTTAGGACTGGAACGAAAATTACGTGGTTATACTATCACGAAGTATAGTCCTCCAGACCGTATTTCCGCCATGGCGGCCAATCTCAACGGAGACTAGGTTTCGTCGACTAGTGCGCAAGTGTGTGCGCAGACACAGGTGCACTCTCTCTTCCCTCACTCTCATAGTCCGATGGGACGGCAATCCGACACGACCAGAGAGAGATCAGGCGCAGGACCAACGGCTTAACGCGTATCACAAAGTATCACGATGGTACCAATAAAACAGCGCTACCAATCAACCTAGCCCATTCGCGTATGCTTTCATTACGGCATGAGCGGTTCTTGTGTAACTCATACCGGTGAGCTAATACTAAGTAGATAGTAAAAGTGGATGAAGGAATATAAACATAACATCACGCTTGTAATCCCTAAAAGGATAGGCAGAGGTGTAGCTATAGTACACCCACATTTCGCCAGTTATGTTTAAGTCCCATGTAATAGGGGGCGAGCCTGTTGCCATAACCGGGCACGAATTCAGACTCCGGCCTGCTACTGAGAAATTCCTGATGGAAAAACTCAATAACACTTTACCCCAGCTGGGAATCGAACCCATGAATGAATATCATGGCACAATATAAACTTATTACATTTCAGCCATTATAATAACTTCAAGAGTCTTTGAGTTGAAGTCTTATTCACATAGAAGATGTTATCATCACGGAGTGTTACACAGAAAACTAACAAAAATTATCACAAATAGCGAAGAATTTAGAAAAGTTTTCAGAAAATCGATCATCTACACTATAATAATATTATAAAGAAGAAAAGATTTGTATTCTGAACTAGCTGTTTTAGAACCCAATGGCTTGGCACGTGACGATGGGAAGAGGCCAGACGGAATGACCATAATGCCTTGGAAGTTGGGTAGGCCTTTGGTGTGGGACGCAACCTGTGTCGATACCCTCGCGCCATCCCATCTTCCTAGCACGGCGGGCTGTGCCGGGGCGGCTGCTGCAGGTGCAGAAAACCTCAAACGGCGCAAATATAACAACCTTATTGATTTTTGAGCCGTTTGGGGTTGAAACACTAGGGCCGTGGGGTCCGAGTGCTCATCGAGTATTTCGGGACATCGCCAAGCGGTTGGTCGACTCTTCATGTGACCAGAGGGCTGGCCAATTTTTAGGTCAAAGAATCAGCATTGCCATCCAACGTGGCAATGCTGCCAGCCTTTTGGGCACTTTTCCCACTGACAGCGACGCCGACGAATTTTTTGATGCCCAATGAGCTCTCCCTTTATTGTTTATAATTTATATATTTTAGTGTTAGTTGTATATTTTAATCTTAATGTTATTTTAATTTGTATTTTTGTTTGTAATTAATAAACTCAAAAACTACTGGACCGATTTAAACAATTCTTTCACCAGTAGGACACTATACAGGATGGATGGATGGATTCAGTAGGTACATGAATCTGAAGCCCTCTGCATTGAAAATTTTCATCGGTTATTTAAATAAAATCAACTGTTCCATACATTTTGACCGCGTAGGTATTGCACTTTTCTATGAAACAGCAGATTTCTTTTTTAATAACCGACGAAAAATTTCAACGTAGCGGCGTTCGGAATCATGTACTTATTCTATGGTAACAGTTTTCGCGTCGATGTCCCTGCCTGTATTATCGCATAGTAACATAGATAATAATTTAAAAAGATATCACGCAGGCGAAACCGCTGGCAGAAGCTAGTTTTTTTTATTAGTTTGCTCTTTCGAATTAAAAACTAAACAGTAAGATCATTTATTTTAGCATTGGCAGTAATATCATTCATCTAAACTGAATAAAAATAAAGGTAGCCAGGTCATACGATATAAACTCTAATTAATTTACATGAACAACGTTACAAAAAATTAAATTCAGCCACCCGTAGTCCCAATCCGTTTATTTGGAAGCTCGTTACAGAATTCAGTTAATAACATTATCGGAATCTAATATTTTATTATTATAAAAAAATCGTTTTTTCTCTCTAGAGACTGATATGAAATGTAATCGTTTATTCTGTATATAAGATATCGGATTCACTTTTAAACGTAATATAAAAATAAAAAAACTAGGAATATCGACATTTCCTGTCTAACTACCCCTGAAAAGAAATTTTGCGAAACAAATTCAGGGTCAGTCTTTAAAAGTCCGGATATAATCTTAGGACCATGTAGATTAGTGTCCGAAATGGTTTTTTGAGAACAGAACCCTACAGATTTGAGTGGACCTGTCCAGTCAGTGCAAAAATTTGTCGAAGCTCAACTCAAAACTTAAGGAGCTCAACGACTCTATGAACTATCCCAAAGAAAGGACATTTGGTTAGTCCGCATAAATTACGCAAAATGCCAGACTAACTTTCTGAATTTGCTTACGTTATACTTGAAAATGCCCCATGTTATAAATCGTCGGGCACATTAAACAGGTCGCTGTGAACTGGCGTGGCGTTAGGACGTGGACGGGGCGGAGACAGAACGAGGTGATATATTATAAAAGTGGGTGTTTAATGCATACGCACCACGACAGTGACTTGAAACTAACGTGGTGGAGAACAAGAAAAGATGGACTGGACTGCGACCGGAGCGGAACCACAGACGGGACGTGGCGCGCGCTGGGAAGTGCCAAACATCGTTACCGACCATATTTCACCGTCTCTTGGATGCCACATCCCTGTCCCGTCAGTGCACCCGTGACGCAAGCTCTTTCGTTAACATTTTCTATGAAGCGATGTTTCCAAAAAATGTCTTCCCATTCAGTTCGTGTTAAAACACGTTACGTATGCAACGACGTTTATTTTATCGATGATCGATAGTGTTTTGTTTGAGACGTGCGGAAGCAGAACAACCTATATGTTATGTTTACGAGGAAGTTAACGACCAATGAGGCTTTACCTTTCCATACAAACCAGTTATCTAATTACGTAACATATTATCGTAAACAATTTCGACTAATCTGTTTCATTTTGACAGTTCAACAACATTCATTGCGTTATTTACGTTGTTGAGCTGATTTTTTTTCGAACGTACGAAGCAATGGATTAGCAATCTGTTTCAAAACGATTCAGATTCTGATTGATCGTGTATTACGTAATTGCGGTACTGGTGCCAAAAATCTAGAGTTTTTAGTTGCGCAATCAATAGGGTTAGTGGAAATACCAGATTTGGGGCAAGACCCGAGCCGGTCGTGTTTGATTTAAATCAAATCGGGTTTCGATAGATTTATAATAATAATATTTATTACTTACATAAAAAAGTGGTTACGAATTGTGTGAAGTCTCTGACACTTGTGCTAGGTGGTTATACTCTGCTAAAAGAGCCAGTGCCCTCCCGGGAGGAAATACAAATGAAAACATTATGAAATAAGATTACCAAAGGAGAAATAAAAAAAACTAAAGTAATACAAAATAATAATAAAACGTATGACGCATACGTCAATAAGCCGTGATATAGTGTCATTTGAATATACAGACACTTTAAGTTGGGTGTCCAGTTGCTTAACAATTAATTTGCCTGAAAAGCGACTAAAAAATATATTTACAAGGCAAGGTTTATTTATGAGAGGAAACGCCAGAAATAACATACAATGTCACCCATGGGAATATGGCCGCCTGTATTTTTCTGAATATTCATGAAAAATGATTGAAAATTAACATTAAAAAGGGGGTCTATCTTTAATATTTTTCATGTTATATTTTTTTTATTATTTGAGTAGCTTTTGCCATATCTCCGATGTCATTGGCTCGATTTGGATTCTGTTTACTATTTCTAAAAGCTTATCAGTTATTTTATCGTATTAACAAAAAAAATATAGATTTTTGTCGACTATGAAGTGTAAGTCCATAAAATCATGCTTGGTACATATTTGTTTTTTTTTAAAATAAAATATAGGTATGAACAAATTAAATATTTTTAGATTTTTAGATAGAGAACCCCCTTTAAAGTTAATTTTCGATAATTTGTCATGAATATTCAGAAAAATACGGGCGGTCACATGCCCATGGACGGCATTGTATCGGTGATGTTCTTCAGAAAGGTCAGTTGCGTAGTGATCACCATCAGCGTGCGTATATGACCAGCTATCGAATTACGCAACACATTTTCGTTGACAATTCCGACTAATCTATTTCAATTTGACAGGTCAACAACATTCATTGTGTTATTTACGTTGTTGAGCAGATTTTTTTTCGAACGTACGAAGCAATGGATTAGCAATCTGTTTCAAAACGATTCAGATTCTGATTGATCATGTATTACGTAATTAGGGTACAGATGTATAAAAGTAAACGAAGCAAAAGGATTATTTAATAATCGTAGCAGGTTGCGTTCTATAGTTTGTAACTACCCCGGGCGTGAGTTTATAAATGTATTTAATTTCCCTCACTTTACCTATGACGCAAAACTAAATGCGTCAATAGTTCCACGCGTCACCACTTATCGAGGATCGGTCCAAAAGGTTTACTTCAATGTCTTTACTCTGAAAAGGTGAGCTCGGGTACAAACATAAACCCTTAGATAAACAAGGTGTAGTGTGCCCTAAAGTAAAAAGGGTATTCTTCAAAGAGGTTGTAGTGTGTTTCCCGACGATCCGCGGTCCCAAACAGTTGAAATACATATTTTTCATAAAAAAATGACGTAAACCTTTTTTCTCAAGAGGGTTTCTAAATAGGTACGCATGATCAATAGCACGTCTGTATTTTAATATACCTACTCGTTGTTTCAGGGAGAGAATATACGTACGTATAGCCAGCCTGAAAAAGACGCGTATACACGGACAAAGATTCATAGATATGTAGAATTGACTACAATCTTTGTTCCATAATATCGTATGCATTTGTGGCTACATTGCTACAATTAAGTATCCAATGAATCTTTGTCCGCGTATACCAATGTTTTTTTTTTTGCGGTTGACTGTACCGACTTAATTTTTATTATCTTCTGTATCGAAACAAATGTTTTACTCATCTCATACTCAAAGTATATGCAATTATTTTAATTCAGGTCAGACTAACCTTACAAACTCTGGTAACACAATCTAGGGCTCGGTGACGCAATAAAGTTGCAATGATGACGTTGTGCACTTGCGTGTGTTTACGTAAGCCTCCATTTTAATGACGTTAAACAGTTTTTGCATAAAGTGCTGTTTTTACTTCACAATGTGCGTCATAAGTTTAGAAAACACAGAAGCTTTCAAGTTTAAAAAGATCCTTTTGTTTGGGTTCACGTCAAAACAACTAGCACAATACTTAGACCATCACAATAGATTTGCTCTCAAATTAGACGGAGACGGAGAGCGGAGAAGAGAAGAGAGAAGCGAAGATGTGCCAATATTAACCAATAGAATCTAAACTCCGCACCAGAATTTAAGTTCTATTGGTTACTATCGGCACAGCTCCGCTCCTCTTCTCGCTTCGCCGATCCAGTGGACAGGCAGCCTTAAGCTTCGTGCAGACCAGTGCGACGCGACAGCGCAACGCGACACCGGTTATTGTTATACCGTCAAGTTTTCTTAGAAAATGTATTGTTCGAGTCCTGTCGCGGCGTCACGTCGCGCTGGTCTGCACGAAGCTTTAGGCCCTGTTCACGGCGTCGAGCGATGCGACTTGCTACGCGGCTTGCGTCGAGCGACACGCGCACGCGTCATTTGATTCCTTCGCGTGACTACGTGAGCGTGTAGCTGGTGGCTACGGGGTTACCACTTTAGCTCCTACGACAATTAATTTCCAAATATTCATTGAGCCAAGGTGCCGACGTTCATTACCCAATTAATGTGATTTACAATTTATGTTGATCGAAGCCAGTAAATGATATCAAAATAACGTCACAAATAAACCATCATGGACCACTATGTATGTAACGTATGGCAGTGTTTGTAAATAATGCTCCCCTAACTCATCCATTGAGGGCAGTTCAGACTACGCTATAATATATAGCATATAGCAAATATCGTTTAGCACAAATATATCGCTCAGAACACATTTTATATGGACACGTTCACACAACGCTATATTCTCAGAGCTGTATCGTACGATTCTCCGATATATATTTTTTTCAAAATTAAAATTAAGCTGGCGTCAAGTTCCATATCATCGTCATCGCTTGATGAGTTTTCTACGCTAGTGAGTACCAAATTAATTGTGTGTGCACTTTATGACGGATCGCCGTGAAATAATTTGCTATACATAGTAGACCGGCTTGCGAAATAGCATATAGTGTGCTATGTTGTTACAGCTTATAACACAATATAGCGAAATAGCATAGCATAGTCTAAACTGCTCTTGAGTGATATTGGTATGTTTACTTAACTTGTTTATATGTAACTTCAAGCTACTCTTGATGTAGGTAAGTGTAATTTATATTTCCGATCCTCCAAGGAAAAGCTTTCATGGTAGTTTGGTACATGAGTAACATTTTAACCGTGTTTCTTTTTTGTGGTAATTTTACTAAAATTATATTTATGTAGGAAATAAATATTCTCTATAATATATTCTTCCTACGCGTTCAGTGTAATAATGCACTGAGAGTACTGCTGCGGCTGCCGTGGCGTTCTAGTGCGTCAGGGATGTTTACGGATAATAACATTGATAATTTTGCCGCATGTATATATAGATTATTTGTAATCACGTTCTCTATTTTCACCCGAGCAGAGCTCGGTTGACCAGGTACTTAACATAAAAGCAACAAATGCACACAAGTACAACGTACAGACATCATTCAATGTCTCCCCCTTTATTTACCCTTCGCCGTGAGTCCGTAAATAATGGTATTGTGATGTACAATACCATCAAAAATCCGCAAACGGACGCTCCAGTTTTAAATTTCCTTCATTACCGGAGAGTTATCTAGTCCATTGTGGAAATAATTAACGCCTTTCCAGTTTAGTCTTGAAGACAATGAACAACACAAACTCGTTCCCTAATTAAATATGAATACGCTTTAGCTACTTTTAAAAGCTTTGTTTTAACCGGTAAAGCCCTGATAAACAACTAATTAACGTGCTAATTGACGTGCTTGAGGGTCACCCAGGGCTTTACCGGTTAAATATTCTCTCGTTAAAATGCCTACCGTTCTACTTGATTCAATCGTTTTGGGGTCTGTTAGTAACTCTACGATTTCAGTATGTATGTCACACGTGTAGCTGTTCGTAACAGTAAAGCAAAGGTTTCCTAAAAAAAATAAAAAAAATTGTGTTTTATTTCAGGCAAAATACCCATATACAAAAAAAAACAATAAATAAGTAGTAAAAACATTAAAAATTATCAATAAAAATTATCATTAAAAATGGATTTCTAGCGAATCATTAAATAAAATAAAACATTCATTAAAAATCATCAGTCTTAAAAAAAAAAACATTCATTGAAAAAGAGCGAGAGCTAAAAGAGCGGTTCCGTCATACTATAACGCCCGTCATGAAAATCTGTCATTTTCACCAGTATTTTGACATTAAGATGTCAAAAAAACGCTCTGTTGTATACAGCCAGCAGCTAACAGACAGCTGTTATTGTGTGACCGTCCACTGCGTTCATAAGAAACTAAAGCATATGGCGAACTCATTTGGTATGTTCACAGCTCGTGCTTGTTTTTCCTTCACTTCAGCATTAGAATAGAATCATGTTATTTCGGTCAGAGTCCATAGGGTTAGTAACAATGTCATTTAATATCTAGTGTTAGTAGATACAGACACGGATTAACATAAAATTAAAATTCAGCGTGGAGCTGCATCCACCTCCGCAACATCGAGGAATCCCACCGATCTGCGAACACACTGAGAACACTGTTGGTGCCGCCGCGAACACGTGACATCAGGGATGCACATCTTTTTTGAATAATCGCGGCAAAACCATCAATGTTATTATCCGTAAGCATCCCTGACGCACTAGAACGCCACGGCAGCCGCAGCAGTACTCTCAGTGCATTATTATACTGAACGCGTAGGAAGAATATATTATAGAGAATATTTATTTCCTACAAATATATATATTTTTAGTAAAATTACCTCAAAAAAGAAACACGGTTAAATGTTACTCATGTTTCAAACAACCATGAAAGCTTTTCCTTGGAGGATTGGAAATGTAAATTACACTTACCTACATCAAGAGTAGCTTGAATTTACTTAACAACAAATTAAGTAAACATACCTATATCAGTAAAGGGCAGTTTAGACTATGCTATACTATTTCGCTATATAGTAAAGCATATTGCGTCATAAGCTATAACAGTAAACAAAGTGACAGTAAAGTTATCGAGGCGTGTTGTACGGAATAGGTAAGTTGAAAATAATTACGGTGATACTCTATCGAATCTTGGCAAAGTAATGCAAAAGCGTGACGCGATATGACATCGCCAAAATCTGAGCGAGGTTTTGCAAAAAAAAATCAAAGAAACGGGAAACGTGTTGAGTGAATTCGCGTACCTACGTACTTCCGTCAAATTCATTCACAAAGCGTTCTACACCTAACTAGCCAAGATCAGCTAAAAAGCCTAATAACGTTAACGTTAACGATATCGTTATAGTCGATAGTATATATTCGTACACATTCTGTGTAAGATAATCGGAATTTATTATAATCGGACGGGCAAAAGCAGGAGGAGCTCGTGGCTAAGTAATAACAGCCGTATGGGTCGATCTGGTTAAGCTACGCTTGCCGGGGTTAGTCCGAAGATGGGTTACCATCTTTACATACCGAGACTCCTCCGTGGCTCGGAAAGCAAGTTAAACCGTTGGTCTTGGCTGTCATTCGTGGATCTTTGACAGTCGTTACGGGTCGTCAAAAGCCCGAAAGTCTGACAAACAGTCTTACCAAGGGATATCGTATTACCCA
Organism: Agrochola circellaris; assembly: GCA_914767755.1. Taxonomy (NCBI): domain Eukaryota; kingdom Metazoa; phylum Arthropoda; class Insecta; order Lepidoptera; family Noctuidae; genus Agrochola; species Agrochola circellaris. The sequence goes on from OU611853.1 coordinate 6,551,845, forward strand.
GTTGCTGGGTTGTGGAAGTCACTCCATGTAAAATACTGGTATTCAGCTCCGGTTAGACTAGAAGCCGACCCCAACATAGTTGGGAAAAGGCTAGGCAGATTGATTGGATGGGCAAAAGCATCTATCTGAGAAGTGATAAAATCTTACTACTATCATGAAACCCATTTGCCAAATGATAACGATAATATCGCCTGAAGACTGATCGTTATTACTATCTGTGAAGGCTCGGTATAATAGACAGTTTTAGAAATGATGAATAGGATGTAATGAGTTTGAGTGAGTAGTGTATGTTAAGGGTTATATGTTATGGGGTGTATATGGAATCGTAAGATTGAAGGTCCAAGCATTCTTACATTTCGTAGGCGCGGGCTTGCGGACGGTGAGCAATGGGTAGCTCGCCGTCCGATAGGGACCAGGCCCGGGTCGACGGCGCGTTGTGTTCCACGCGCGCCTCAAAGAGATGTCAGCACCAACTGACGGGGTCCGGAAGGGCCAATGCCTGCCGGGGTTGCGGGTTTGTCTGAAAGGGATATCGCGACCTCGGCACACAGGCAACGGAAGGAACACGGGTGGGTTTTAGTCAGTAAAAGTCTGACACGCCCTCCCGCTCCACCCAGAGCGGGAGAAGTTATTTGATAATTTCCCATCCTCAAAAAAAAAAAAAAGCATTCTTACATTTGTTTGGTGTCTTATTTTATCTGCTGGATGCAGGGATTATTGATTACAGTAATAGCACGAAGCATAGGCATACTATCCTTTTACTTTTCGTGTGGTTAGTGACTAACCTGGTGTCAGAGTTTTAAAGCCGCCCATGGGCCTCTGAACTGGCTTCACATACCGTCGAGAAATATCTCTCAGGCATGCCGGTTTCCTCACGATGTTTTATTATAATAATGCCTCTTTGGTCTTAGGTCGCAAGCGCTACTGAGGCATGAGGTCCTGGGTTCGATTCCCGAGTCGGGCAAAGTGTTATTGGCTGTTTCCATCTGGGATGTGACCACCTGCTACGATACAGACTTTGTTTGATTCGGCAACGTTCATAAATCTATAGGTATCTTGTAGGTACGAAGTATTACAATTATTAAGTAGGCTTTGGATGTTAAGTGAATATTAGCCGTCGTTTGTTACTGGCAATTTTATTAGTGACAGCCCTGAATTTAATTGTGTTTGTCTTTTACGATCGCTGAGCAAATATTACTCCAACGTAAAATCCTTTAAAGCTTTGGCAAAACATTTCCAAGAATTCATAATTGACTAACAACAACATCCGATAGAAGAGCAAAACAATTCCATTTTATAATTATTCAATCAAACTTTGGAAGAGAAACTGCCTTTGACAAGTGATTAGCTTAAACACAACTTGAAAGGCTAAAGGCAATTAAATACCATTTTGTTTTGTGTTCGGGTAGTCATTACCGGTTTGAAATTAATAGGGAATGGGGCGGAAATGCTTGGCTTTCTAAGGGCGGAAAATTATGGAATTTATCTATGGTATAAATGAAGTTTGTGATGAATCTGATTATTTTGATAAATAGAATATTGAGGTTATAGGAAGAGTTTAGTTCGTGAAACGAAATTAATACACATAACATAATTATCATTGCGCCTGTCTAAGGTTTAGGCAGAGGCGCACCTATACTGCCCTGCTAAGCCGAAAGGCGCTATCTCAATCAGAGTAAGTTTTGAGAAAATTGACTTTTTGTGCATTGTAATTTAAGGAAACATATGGCTATAAAAAACTTCTGAGTGTTTTTTTTTATGTTATAAGTTGGATAGCGGTATTTGGCTTATACCATTAGATGCGAAATTGTTATAGCTATCGAATGGTATAACAAAAAATAAAAGGGCGTATCTCAGAGATAGCGCCTTTTGGCTTAGCAGGGCAGTATAATACACCCACATGTCACCAGTTATGTTTAGGTCCCATGTAACAGGGGGCGAGCTTATTGCCCTGAACCGGGCACAAATCCTGACTCCGGGGACTGCTACTGAGGAATTCCAGATGGAAAAACTCAATAGACCAGCGAAATAATTTTACCGTATTATACGTCTCGCTTTCTATAGTTTGTAACGTGTGTATTCAGAGGCGAGAAAAACTCATTTCAAGTATAGAGTAAATACATACGTTTGCAGAATAATATGATACAACTGGTGATCGCCAAATGATCAGACAAGCATATTGAAGGAGTGTCAAACTTGCATCCAAATATAATAGTATTCTAAGTAATATTATCAAAAAAATGAGGATTTTTTTCGTCAAAATCATTGAAAGAGATGTTATGTACAACATCTGCCCCGTTGGTCTCGTGGTCGCATGCGCAACTTCTGATCGTGAGGTCGTGGGTTCGATTCCCGGGTCGGGCAAAGTATTATTGCGTTTTTCCATTACGTATTTCTTAGTAACAGCCCCGAATTTGGAAGTTGGCGGTAACCCCGTGCCTCGGCCGTGTCGGATTACCGTCCCATCGGACTATGAGAGTGAGGGAAGAGAGAGTGCATCTGTGTCTGCGCACACACTTGTGCACTATAATATCGCCCGCGCTGAAGGCTGGTCTCGGCTGAGATTGGTCGTCATGGCCGAAATTGGGTCTGGAGAACTATTCTTTTTATAATGTACAACATTCTTCTTGTTTAACTGGGTTTTTGTTCAGTTATATTTTAGCCAATGTTTATAACATTCAATTATTACTGGCCAGCGTAATTGAAATAAATAACAAAATTTGTTTCGATTATACTGGCCAGTAATAATAGAGTCAGCTTTCCAAAATTACCATACATTTCGGCTAATTATATTAAATCCCCAACTACATTCGCCACTTGTTCAGCTTGTCACGCTCAAAGCGTTGCACGTATTTTACCTAGCGTGTTTGCAGGACACACTGAGTGAAACAGTTTCAAACAAATTAACACAAGCCTTTACACACGACTGCGTATGCATGTATTGTTGAAACACGGGATGCAAATTTCCCCACAAACCATTTTCTCTTTGATGGTTACTATTGAAAAATCCTTTGTTGGAGCGTCTTGACAAACTTAAAGCATGTGGTTATAGAATTAGAATTTATTTATTTGTACGAATGTAATTTTACATTATACCTACGATGTTATAGTATTTCTTTTTCATTCTTAGCTAAATACAATTAATTATAAGATTCGTTATTTTCAAGTTAATTTCAAGTCCAATATGAATTACCTAATGAGGTAATTCACACAAAGAAACTGGAGTACTGGAGTTTTGGTTTTTGCATTTATTTCAGGTAACTAAAATAAATGCTTTGAGTTTGAGTTTAATCAAACTCAAACTCAAAGCATTTATTTCAGTTTAACCATTAACAGGCACTTTTGAATTATCAAGCAGTCGGTCAGTCAGAAATATGAAGCTAGTTGCCCATTCCAAAGCGTAGTAGGTACCTATGGAGAAGAACGGGCAGGAGAACCAAGGACAATCTTTTTTTTTTATTTTTTTTTATTCAGGGTTACATCATTCATGTTGAAATTATACATGTGAGAACAATGTAGAAAGACGTGCACGTTAAAAGCGTCTGTAATAAAAATATAAAAACAATTTAAAAAATTAAAATAAGCCATGGTAGCTAAGTCCCAACTAATGGCGCCCGTTCACGAACATGATGCATGGATCATGGATCATGTATAATATAATTATAATTAGGTAATCGTTACTATAAAATCAATGTCAAAATTTATTACATGTCTTATTGGTTCAAGCTGTAGATAAGTTTAGTCAGGGAGTCTGAGAGCAGTTTTGTACAGTGTTTACTTTTTCGTGTACTGTTTTCTGCGTTACCAATATGGATGATGTTGAAAAGATATGAAGAGTAGGTGGGCATTTATGTAGGGGTGTCAAAAATCAATAATCTCACTTCCGCCTAGCATTCGTGATTTAAAAACTGTTTCACAATTCAAATATCGAGTAAAAGAGCATTACCTTTCCTCTCTACTGTGAGTATTTATATACCTATAATATGTATGTTTATATATTTAAGCTTTATGTATTTATTTAAGTATATGTTAATTTATTGCTTTATACGTGTAGGTATATTTTGATATTTTTAGCATAAGACTTTGCAAATTTATATTTTTCTCTTTTTGTTCTCACACACTATTGTCTACATTTCTTTCTCATTTCTCCTTTCGCAGGTCTGCTGGAAGAAATTTCTTAAGAAATAAGCAGTACCTTTGTACTCTAATTATAATTATGTCGTATCTCTATGTATTTTACTGTGTGTACATAAATAATAAAATAAATAAATAAATAATGTCATGGATATATGAAATTTTGAATGGAGGCATAGTGCTGATGAAATGAAAGCTCATTGTTTGTGTTTTTCGTATTTAACTGTAATATCTATTAGGTCCTTTGAAATTGCGGTTTGACATAGAAAAAACATTTTTTTTTTTTTTTAAGAAACGTATTTATTTATTTAATCGAGGTGTTGGCCGTTAGTGCCTATGAACTTTTGGCATTTTAACTGAAGTTAGTTGATGCCTCTGCTATAGAAATCCTAGGGATGGGAATCGATGAACTCTTTAAAGGCGTTTTTCACGGCCTCATTGGATTTGAAAATTTTCCCCTGTAAAAACTTATCAAAAGTCTGAAAGACGGATGTTTTCGATTGTCACACAGGATCCACTTTTTATCATAGGTGACAATCCGATTCAGAATCATCCCCTCATTTGTGTGCCTTTCAACAAGTAAAGACAAGCTTCGACGCGATTGTGTTGTTTTTTTCAGTGTGTTCATACAGTATCCACTTTTCGAGCTTTTTATCTTTCCAATTTGACCCCCCCCCTCGGAACTCCCCTCGTCGGAACTTGCAGCAGCCTTCTAGAAGGCTGCTGCAAGTTCCGACGAGGTTTGGGATGAATTTGCTTACACTATGGCTTTCAATTCGTCGTTATCGACTTTCGTCTCCGGTCTGCCACGGGGCTCATTGATGAGATCAAAATTTCCAGAACGGAAGCAATCAAAGAAAAAACGGACCGTGCGTTCACTTGCAGTACCTTTTTCATACACTACCTACATGCTATCTGTGCCTTGGTGCCACGACCGAACTCGGAACATGGTTACAGAACCAGCGATAACAAAAAAAAAACAACCAGCGGGAAAACAAATGAACAACTGATTTTGAAAATTTTTAAGGCAGGCTATATTATAAAATTAACTTGAATTTGGAATTCTAATAGAATGTACGATATCGATCTTCACACTAGCTAATATAAAAAAATCGGCAATTTCATAGGTAAGGACCTAATACATTCTGTTTAAAAAAAAGTCAAAAAACCCACACAAAAATGATCATGTCACTTATTAAAATTTAAATCTCATTTAAATCTCTAATCTACCCGACCATTATAGAACATCATGAACGTGGCAGTCGCCACGGGCTCAAGCTTGTCAAGTAATTGCATTACACGCCTTCTAGCTAGCGTGTTTGCTGGACATGCTTCAACTGAAACACGTTTACTTGAATTAATGTTGAAAGGGGTATCGAAAATATTCCATTCAGAGTTCTTTGATGAACTATGCTTTGACCGTTTCTTCGAAATCTGGATGTTTTGTACAGTCAAGAGCATCAATTCAGGTATTACTATGGACAGCTCGGCAATAATATCTGATTTAATCATTTAGCCATTAATATCTGTCGACAAGATGACGGCAAATATATGTGACCATTTGTAAAAGGTACCCTATATAGGTACAAGTGACAGCACAAATATGTGACATCGAAGGGTCACCAAAACTGGTCTGCATCGGCTTCAAAAAGATATGTCACCTCGTCATCTTTTTGCATGCAGATTGACATACATTTTATGTTATGATCACTTACCAGACGTGCTGAATAATTTAATTACCCAACGATGTTACTTTTATGCCATATTTTTTTTTTCAGTATACCAATCGTCTACCGTAAGTCGTCAATAAGGCTTGCTCACAGTTATTACCTACCAGTTATTACTAATCTAACTTAATTTTATATTAGTTAAGAGCGCTGCAAATGAGAAGCAGTATCACTGATGCGATAGAGTTGTAGATGTGACCACTAACCTGTCTGCACAGCGTGACAAATGCGATAGAGTTGTAGATGTGACCACTAACCTGTCTGCACAGCGTGACAAATGCGATAGAGTTGTAGATGTGACCACTAACCTGTCTGCACAGCGTGACAAATGCGATAGAGTTGTAGATGTGACCACTAACCTGTCTGCACAGCGTGACAAATGCGATAGAGTTGTAGATGTGACCACTAACCTGTCTGCACAGCGTGACAACTACCCAGAAATCATAATGTATCAGAATGTATTTATTCATAAGGCTAAGTTCACTCTTTATTAATTTTTTTATCATTAAAAAAGGATAATATCAATTTGTTTTGAATTAAAATTCAAATCAAAATGATTCCAATAATTACAATATAAACAAAGGGTACTCATTCATGAGCTTGAACAGAAAAAACATCAATTTTAACATGGAAATCGACTTCTGATTCAATATAAATATTATTTTACCTCCAGCTATTGACTTCCAAAGCCTGGCGCACGTGATAATTACGTCAATTAACTCGATTTAATACTCTGGAGAGGGGATTTGATACTCCGTAGTTACGTTTAATAGTATATTATGAAATGAGTGAATAAAGGAGAGATTTCAAGTGAGGGCCATTAATGAATCACGAGCAAGTGAAGGATTCTAACGACTGAATCACGACTGTAGGGAGTGATTCATGACGATTGAATCACGAGCATAGCAAGTGATTCAAGTGTTAGAATCAAGAGCGACGCGAGTAATTCATGGCCCTCGATATAAATCCATTTTATTCAAGAGTTGCATACTATACTTTATACCATGACTACGAGAAAAAGAAAGATTTAAGCGAAAATAAACATTTAATGAAGAAAAAAGTAAGGTTGAATTAATTAAAATGCACATTAAAATTGAAACAATTACTAAATGTATAAGTAATTTTCTTATTATTACTAATAATAATCAACTTGTGAAGCGATATTTATTTCCTGTGTATCGAGTATGTTTTCGCAAGGAGGTTGTATAGCATTGAGATGGAGGTCGCATATATAGATGTGTTCTAAATTCAAACACCGAAATAGTGATTAAAAGTGCTTTTTATTCACTGAAAACAGTGAATAAAATAACCTTTTTAGAAGGGGAATGGTATAAAATATTGTATTTTCAATACGTATCATGAATGATTATGTAGACAATATTCCTAAGCAAAGTTCTACATAAGTAAAACCGATCCTGTGATCGACTATTTGAGTGGCAGAAGTCACTCAGTCTTGCTAACAACCCTAAATGAAACATGAGAAGAAGATGAGTTTAGTTTAGAGTCGCATTAGGAAAGGAATTTCTGAAAATAAATCTCATAAAATGGTAATTCAGAATCTACGTAGACGACGAAGTGGTGGGTACAAACTAGTCCCATCCCAACCCAAACCCAAGGCACCTCTGACTTTTCGGATTTAAGTGCTTATTGTATAATTATCACTTGCTTCAAAAACGATGAAGGAAAACATCGTGAGGAAAATGCCTGAGAGTTATTTCTCAACGGCATGTGAAGCCAAGTCAGAGGCCAAAAATTTTTAGAGGAAAAAAAATATCCCATAAGTCAAAGCCATAGGTAGCAAATGTAATTAATAATATTCAATACATACTCAATCTTTTATATCATTATTTTTTTTCAGTATCTTGAGCTACCAGCCGTTATGATCGTTAAGTTACAGACTGCCAGGCTGAATGTTGTTCGAATCTCGATTTTTTTAAATAGTGTTTTGTATATTGAAAATAGTTTATACAGCTGCCTAGCATTTTCCCAACTATGTTGGGGTCGGCTTCCAGTCTAACTGGATGCAGCTGAATACCAGTATTTTACATGGAGCGACTGCCTATCTGACCTCCACAACCCAGTAACTGGGTAATACGATACCCCTTGGTAAGACTGGTTGTCAGACTTTCGGGCTTCTGACGACCCGTAATGACTGTCAAAGATCCGAATGACAGCCGGGGCCAGCAGCTTAACGTGCTATCCGAGGCACGGAGGAGTCTCGGTATGTAAAGATGGTCACCCATCCACAGACCAACCCCGGCAAGCAAAGCTTAACCTGATGTATCGACCCGTGCGGCAGTTATTACTTAACTACGAGCTTCTACCGACGGGACCCAAAAGTGATCATAAAATAATTATGTATTTTCTATACTATAACATAGAGTTTCCATTCAGGAATTTGAACAGCGCGTTGATACTGGTGTTTTTATTTTGATACTGCTGCGACTAAATAAAAATCGCAGTCGCCAAATAAATAGATTAAAATTGTGCTAAAGTGACAGCGTGAGTGAGTGTGCGTGAGTGTTAATAAGTGCCTACCTAAGTGCGTTGCTGATTGCTGATCTCAGGCGAGCGTTCCAGAGCAAACAAGGAACCCAAGCTAATCCGGTGAAATCTTTCCATATAGTTTAGGGCATACCTTCCCTCTGCAAAATCGGTATTTTATTTGGTTCACCCTTGTTTGATCGAACAACGTTTGATATAATATTACTAAATCGAATTTTAGTTGCAATAAAGTCATTTCGAAGAATTATTCATTTGACCGAATAATTCATTGGTAAATTTTTATTTAGCGTAATTATTTATTTGAACTAATTTCATTTGAACTAATTTCATTTCGCCGAATTTTCAAATGCACTAATTTTATTTAAACTAATGTTTCACTACACTAATTTACAGTAATCTACACTACTTTACAATGTTTTTTTTTCTGCATTACATTACACCAATTGAATATTCGATAAAATACATGGTTATACCATCTGAACATTACATCAAATGAACATTATACCTTTTCAGTTTCAAGCAGATGCAGCGTGCAAGCAGACATGCAGCATGCTAGCAATCATGCAACATGCAAGCAGGCATGCAACATGCAAGCAGGCATGCATCATACAAGCAGGCATGCAGCATGCAAGCAGCAAGCAAGCAGGCATGCAACATGCAGCAAGCATTGTTTCTGTCACGGCTCCGGCGCTGCGGGGTTTGGGCGGCCCCACGCGAGCTTATCGTCGCAGATGGGTTTAACGCTCACCACCGCAGCTTCGGCTTGCTGGCCGGCTTCGCCGGCCAGCCTCAGCCGCGGCGGCGGGCCTTCAAACCACCTGCTCCTCAGCTCGCGGGCCGCCCCACCCCTCCGCGCCTACGCGGGCTTAAATTACACTCTAGGGGTAGGGCAGACAAGACTGCGTGAAGTCGGTTTTGCAGCGATTCGTTTCTGTCACAAAATTTTGTAGCATAATGTTTTTTTTTCTGCATTACATTACACCAATTGAATATTCGATAAAATACATGGTTATACCATCTGAACATTACATCAAATGAACATTATACCTTTTGATCATTAGCGCAAACGTTGTTATAGCAAATAAATATTCGATGAACTGAAAATTCTGTCAAATGATATTATACAAAGTGATGATTTTCTTAAACGTTGTTCGATTTAGTAATATTATATCAAACGTTGTTCGATCAAACAAGGGTGAACCATTTTATTTAATAGATTAAGTGAAAACACGCGACCGCGTATTTTCAGTGGCGAAGTTTCTAAGCAAATGTTATAAGATCATATTATGAGCATACATATATAATGGCAAGATAAATTATATAAAACATGATTCTAACAAACTCGCTACATTATCGCTTTAGATTTCATACAAAACTATTTTCCAATAAAACTTCTGCTAGACCGCCTTAGTTTCGTAATTTTAAGTCAATAGTTTATTTTGTCCCTACGGGTTTAATTGGTTTTATGGGCTAAAAAGTTTGGGACATTAGTACCAAACTTTAGATACAATGCATGTGTGATACTTATAATAATATTTTGCGGTGTGTCTTGTTTCTTGAGTGGTGCGTGGTGTTTTTACGAACACGGGCGCGTATACCTAACAACTTGAAAACGGAATTCCGCGCACCCGATGACCACATGTGCAATTTGCAGCCCCTTTCGCGACAGATGTGCGCCCACGCCGCCACCGCGCCGGCCCTTAGGGCGCATAGCAATTGGTCATTTAACTTTTATGATGCTCACTATTTGTGTATATTATAGAATGCCATAACGGGGTATCTCAGTAAATGCGCTATATAATCTGACAGTGAAAGCGTAAATGTAGATTGTGTTAAATATTATACTCTGATACTATAATAATTTGCTTTTATCATTTACTATTTTTATTTATTATTTACCCAAACTGATGTCTAGGTTCTGTACCTATGATGGTTAAGTAGGTGCATATTCGTTATATTCGTTAATTTAAAACAAATATGACGGGTGGTTATCGACATTGTAGGTACGCTTTTTAAAGTTTTGTGGAAATTTTCCGGGTCTCACCCAAAAACTGCTAATGCGAGAAATCCACTCAACCCTGGACGCTATTTTTATACTTTTCTGATAGCATAGAAAACGTATTCATAAATATAAAAAAAAATCTATGGCCTTACCCCATCCCTGCTCGAACGACAACAGGACGAAGATATTGATAATTATTTTCAATGAAAAACGCACCAACTCTGATGATTTTTAAGGTCTTTTTATTGTTTCATTTACAAAAACAAGAGCCTCAGTAAAAAGCTGATGATATTGGTTGATGATCGTAGGAAGCGTTACAATAGCGGCCGAGCGCTGCAAGCAGGAATGGTCCTTACGGTGTCCACAGATGTCCGCGCCTGCGATAGTACGAACATAAAAACAAGCATTCGGGCGACACGGGTCGGGATTTTTTGTGTGCATAATTTAGAACTATAATACAATCGCGGCAACCTGAGGTGAACAACGACGAGCTCAAAGTTGTTCCGCGTCTGAACTGGAGTTAAACAACGAGGAGCGCCAACAGATTCACTTGTGAAGCTGGACTTGAACGAACCTGGCGGAGAGAGTTATCATATGAGACTTGATTAATCACGCTAGGAATAAACCAAGCCGAAAGAAAAAATATGAAAATAATGTTAGACGGAAAAACCGTAACCAAAACCAGCAAGAATGTGCCAACTCGCACAGGCGCCGCAAACCACACCCGAAGCATGCAGAACAAGACCAAATCCAAGAAAGCCGGACGACTTATTTACGCATGTTATGCCAACTTCGAACAGCACATGACTTACTTCGACAAGGAAATATTTATTGGATGGACACGACTGAAGACCGAGATAAGTTTAAGAAGACTGTTAGCGAGATTTACAAGAAACCTGAAACAGCAGCAAGAACCTCAGACGAAGACCTTGGAAACAGCACAGAGCAGATGCACCGATGAAGCTGGACATGCACCTGAACCAACGGCGCCGTCGTAAAAAGATGCCCATCCTTAGATAAAAATAACCCGTCTCTCCACTATTCCATTGCTTACTCTAGGATGCATATCCGGTACGGCTCGTAAATCCTTCCTTATCCTAAGGGCACGTCTTCCCTACCATTAACCCGCGCCCCCCGGTCTACTCCTTGATATGCAATAGCCTTTGAAGTCCCATGAAACATGAGGCTTCATGGGCTAGTGCAAATCTTGGGGTTCATTCGATTTATCGAGTCTGGTTAAACCACGCTGGGGTCGGTGCATTTCATTCATCATTCATTCATTCATTCATATAACATAGAGTTTCCATTCATTTGTAAAATCCATAGAATACAAAGTCACGTAAGTGAAGCAGCGGGCAAAACTAGTAGTTTTATGAAAATCTCATATAAACTTTACTATCTAAGACAAGGCCCTGAATAACTCCTAATTATCAATATTCCGAGTTCATCAAATTCTCAAGTTCAGCCTCAACTTAGCAATCTTTACGAAAAGTTTACAAGTTATGGCCCATCGTGGTCGCTCGGCGGATTAGCGAGCAATCTCCGAACCACCGGCGCTCCTACTAACTTTAATTAGCTGTCCGTGACATCTGTTTTCATAATTTGCAAGGCAAATATGGCTGACGTACCTATTTAGCATTGCCCTTGGTACATAAAGGGGCGTTCACATAGGTGTTGTTAAGATGAGTGTTGTTTCATTTTTCATCGATTTATTTATCCGATACTGTTTTATCTTTTGACTTCAAAGGATTGTGATATTTCTAGTGTGCAATAAGTGAAGCTCGAAAATTTGATATTTAAACACGTTCGTAGATAAAATAAAAGTCCCATTTACCAATTTACAGATTTCAGACAGACAAATAACATCACGCCTGATATTCCCAAAGGGTTCAACAAAGAAGTCCCTATAGTACACCCACAGTTCGCCAGTTAAGTTTAAGTCCCATGTAATAGGGGGCGAGCCTAATTGCCATCAACCGGGCACAAATCCAGAGATAGACACAGACAGGAGATAAATCACTGAAATATTCTAAAACACACACAGTTTTTTTTCAATACCTACTCGTTGCGAACCAGCATCAGCTTACGTTGATTATTCCGCCTCTCAAATATCTCCGAGTACTTCAAGTAATTAACTTAGTTGAAAGCGTTGCCAACATTGATCGTTAGCGGCTATTAGCTGAGTGGCCTCGATAGTTCATCTTAAAACGCTTCGCTTTACCCATTAACTAGCACAAATTGTTATTTTAGTATAACTAGGGAATTGAAATTCGATTGGGCTTTTCGTTTATTTATTTACTCTCTGGTAGTTATAACCAAATGCTTTAGAACAAAGTGTTAGTACCTTATTGGTTTATTGAACTCAAATGATAGATAAATAAGGCATGAGTTAAGTTGCCGTAAGGCATATAAATTGTATTGTGTGGATCGCCCGGAGGACACGGTGGAGCATAAGGTGGAGGTCTGCCCGGCTTGGGCGGAGCGTCGCCGTGACCTCGTGGTGGCGATCGATGGCGGTGATCTCTCGCGACCGGCCCTGGTCCAGGCCGTGGTACGGAGCGCGAGGGCATGGGAAGCCGTCACGTCCTTCTGCGAAACAGTAATGCTCACGAAGGAGGAGGCGGAATGTGTGAGGGAAAGGCAAATTTCACGCCTTCACGCCCCTACCCGCCGCAGGAGACACCCTGGGCGTCGGGAATCGCAGTCCGATTCCCGGCCACCGTAGGCTCGGGCTTGCGGACAGTGAGCTCACCGTCAGATAAGGACCAGGCCCGGGTCGACGGCGCTTTGTGTTCCACGCGTCAAAGAGATGTTAGCACAACTGACCTAGAAGACCCCCCCTAGGATCGATGCCTGCCGGGATTGCGAGAAAGTCCGAAAGAGATACCGTGGCCCCTAGTAACGAAAGGGCAACTGAAGGAACACGGGTGAGTTTCAGTCAGTAAGAGTCTGACACGCCGTCCCGCTCCGCCTAGAGCGGGAGAAGTTATTTGATACTTTCCAAACCAAATTAAAAAATAAGGCATCTAAGATTGTCATAATAAGACTGCCGAACGGTCAAAACCACGCGCATTTCTACTGAAAAAAATACTTTTATTACATACAAATTTTGTTACTGAAAACCGTGTGTCGCCTGGTCTGTGCCTGCCTTTATGTTGGCTCATGTAGATGCAGATATTCAAGTGGTACATTCAATTTGTTGAATGATGCTGTAATCCTAACTAATATTATAAATTCGAAAGTGAGTTTGTTTGTTGGTTAGTTTCTTTGTTACACTTTCACGCTAAAATGGCTGAACGGATTTGGATGAAATTTGGCACGTGGGTAGACCATGACTTGGAGAAGGACATAGGCTACTTTTCATTCTGGATCGCAGATGACGTCGCGGGTAAAAGCTAGCTCAACACTCATACCAATCATTCTTTTGCCATTATCCCAATTTATTTGGGGTCAGCGCAACATGTCTTTTGTCTCCCATAATTCTCTATGAGTCCTCATCTCGGTAGTCACCCCCTTTCTAGCCATATCATCTATCACACAGTCCATTCATCGTTTCTTTGGTCTTCCCCTACTCTAAGTCTAAGTTTAGGGGGTTTGGTTTCCGCACTTAGTCCTACAGTGGACCATTGTGCGTGGGCCATAGCGGCCGTTGGTGGTTACTCCAACCAGCCCACCTCCCTCCAGAAGTCTATTAAGTCTCCTGGTCTGTTTAGAACATCTGTGAAAGATCTGGGTGTCCCGAGGGTCTGTGTTCTAATCTGGGTGACGCCTGTGCATTCAAAAAGCACGTGCGCGACGGTTTCCTCAGCCTCCATTCCCCTACTCTTGTAGCCATCCACATTCTACTCAAAACTTTCCTCACGACATTTTTCTCATTCCTCCGCATCACGTTCCGTTACCATGACAACCGAATTTCACAGATTTTTTCAATATACCTACATACATACCATCAAAGAAGGTCATATCTAATCAGTTTGAAAACAAAATCCCGTGAACACGATGACCACATCTGTTACCAGCCCGGTTCTATAGTCGCCGAACGCTGCTAGCAAGAATAGTCCTTACGGTGGTTAGTTATGAACTTCTTTGAAAGTACATTTCAACATAGGGGTTCGCGGCTAAATTATAACAGCAGCGCTGGCCTATCGAAGCTACGCTTGCCGCAGTTGGATGTATGACCATTACATATCGAGACCCCTCCGAGCCTCAGAAAGCACGTTAGTCAGTTGGTCCCGGCTGTCATTCGTAGATCTTTGCCAATCGTTACAGGTAGTCAGAACCGAAAGTGTGACAACCAGTCCTACCATGCGGTATCGTGTTGCCCAGTTACTTGGTTGTGGAGGTCAGATAGGAAGTCGCTCCAGGTAAAATACTGGTAATCAGCTGTATCCGGTTAGACTGGAAGCTGACCCCAACTTAATTGGGAAAAGACTAGGCAGATTGATTGACATACATTTCAACATACCTCTACCTATCTACACTTGTATTAAAGAATTCATCTCAAGTCATGAAAGGAATCATTTAGTTTTTCTATAAAATTAATAAGTACGTGATGTCTGCCACCCAATAAAAAGTCTTTTGATATTCCAAACCTTAATATTCACAGAAATAAAAAATGTACTTAGGCACTTACTCTTAAAAGTATTCTTTTATGATGAGCACGTATTCCTTGTAATTTCATTTCGTACATTTTTATAGCAGGCGCTTCAGACGACAGCACGCGTCAAGAGAGTCAAATTTCAATATCTTGAGTGAACCTGATCATATAAACAGATTTTTGTTTTCGTAAAATTCTTGGATATATGGAATCATTCCACTTTGCCCCACCAAATGATTTTAGTAGTTAGAATGAACATCATTTCGTTTTCTATTTACGGGGACAAATCCACTCAATTTGTGTTTTTGAACTTAGTATGAAAAGCATTAATGAACAAGTACCTACCTAAAAACAAAACATTGATCTGTGATTTTGAAGGTTTACTTTAGTTATATTTACTAATATTTTATTTTATTTTTAACAATAAATTCGTTTAATTAATCTGTGATTCTAAATATGTGATAATCCGATTCCTTCCAGAAACAAATCCTAACTAATATAAAAAATGCGAAAGTGGGTTTGTTTATTTGTTTGTTACTCTTTCACACTAAAACGGGATTTAAATGTTTGGCAAATGGGCAACCCATGGTCTGAGTTAAAACATACGATACTTTTTATCCCGATAGCACGTTCCCGTGGGATAATTTCCGACTTCCACGCGGGCGAAGCGGCGGGTAAAAGCTAGTAGTAAATAAAAAATTCCAAACAATTATTTTTGTACTTTTATTTAAAAACACTACTAACTGTTCGCGCCAACACTACGCGACTAGAGTTCCGCCTGCGCCGCACTTCTCATCACTGGGGCGCCTCGCGCCTGCCCTCACGCCCCCAGCTCTGGGGGCTTTTCCCCAGGACCTGGGTCCCAGGGCGGACCGGACCTGCCGCTCCCCCGCTTAGTCCGCCAGTGACTGCTTCACCACATTATGATTAAGTCAATACCCGGTCTATTTTGTAATAATCTAACCTCTTTGCTGACGTTCCATCTGAAGCTATTGGCACTATTGACTGCTCACTTCAAGCTCACTTCACCTAAGTTCTCACGGAGATTTTTATCTTGTACGTCACCTACCTACATCAGTCAAGCGGCATTTTTAACTTCGTTTTATGGTAATAGTTCACGCAAACGCTACACGAGCGGCCTAAAATAAATTATCGGGGATCAAACCACAAGAAAATGTAATTCAATAAGTCTGTCATGAAATAATTCATATTTGAATAATGGAATCGACCTTTCGACCCGTACTGGGAGGTCTCATTTATAATTAATTTCAACTGTTGCTATCCGTTAGGTATATAAAATTCGTAAAATGAAAATAAATATTTAAAATTTTACGGAATTATTTTGTACTGCATTTTTAAGTTATCATTTAAAAATCGAAATGGAATTACGTAACAGAAAACACAAATGCTGAAACGTATGATCACATTTTCCAGAAATATTAATGTGTATTATTTATTAAATCTATAAAAATATAGTCTATAAAATATGTAACTTAGTGTTAAATGTGATACTATAGGAATTTTTAACTTTAGGAAAATTTACTTAGAGTATCTTACGATACAGAAGGAATGTGAACGTTTGTGGAGATGTTACTCAATCGTGCAAAAATGAATGAACGGATTAAGATAATACGATTTTTTTATATTTTAAGAGGTCGATAATACCCTTAGAACTTTCTGGCCACTTTCACTTTTTAGGCGTTTTGATCGTATAGTATCTGGTTATATAGTTATATAGAATATAGTACCTATATATTTATATTATATATCTGGTTATATAGTAT
The DNA here is from genome assembly GCA_914767755.1 of Agrochola circellaris. Lineage (NCBI taxonomy): Eukaryota > Metazoa > Arthropoda > Insecta > Lepidoptera > Noctuidae > Agrochola > Agrochola circellaris. Next base: position 6,568,594 of record OU611853.1, read on the forward strand.
CTGGTATATCTGGTTATTCGGGTTGAGATGATTCCGGCCGAGCTGTTACAGACAGAGTTTGTGGCTATGTCCTGGATTACTATTATTATTATCAGCCATTAATGCTCCACTGCAGGGCAAATGCCTCCCTTTCCTTCTTCCATTTATCCCTGTCTACTGTTGTTTCAGGCCAATGTCCTGGATTGACACAGAAAATATATACATACATTAAAATAAATTAAAGCTTCCACTGATATTTGTAATTCATTTGAAACTCACTACAACCCGTTACACGTATTCCAGCCACATGTATTTACCCATCTAAATCACACTAACGCAGCGCATTCACGATCAAATGACGTAAAACCATTAGTAAGGCATTGCAATGTAACTCTTATGAAATTGTAATAAAGTTTAAATTAGAATCATTGCCATGAATTCTATAAAACTCTCGGCAATCATTCTAATTTATACCTTACCTTGCCGAGATCTGCTTAGCCTTTTCCCAACTATGTTGGGGTTGGCTTCCAGTCTAACCGGATGCAGCTGAATACCCCTTGGTAAGACTGGTTGTCAGAGTTTCGGGCTTCTGATGACCCGTAACGACTGTCAAAGATCCACGAGTGAATGACAGCCAGGATCAACGGATTAACGTGCTTTCCGAGGCACGGAGGAGTCTCGGTATGTAAAGATAGTTACCCATCCACGGTCCAACCCCGACAAGCGTGATGATCTACCCGTGCGGCTGTTATTACTTAGCTACGAGCTCCTTACCTTACCGAGATAAGAGTTGTAGTATTATGACTTAAGGGTCTCACGCACTGGACGACCACGACCACGACCAGAGTTCGTAGCGACTAGGTAAATTATAGAAACCGATTCCAAAGGCGCACTTGGTCGCAACGGCCAACTCCCCAACCAAGTGCGCGATTCGTCCGACCCCTGGTCGTGGCCGTCGGTGGTCGTCGTCGTCGAGTGCGCGAGATCCCTTACTAATGTTGTTACGTCGATCGTGAATGTCCTAAGAATAAAGCTCTATGTTGATAGTACTTATAACATCTTCGCCCCTATACGTTGTCTTGTGTAAATAACATTGTATTTACCGTGTTCGGTTAGTTTATCAATATGCGAGCCGTCCGTGTAATAAAATTAGGTAACCTCCTGAGAAAGTGGCCGTCAATTTCAGTTGGCAACATACTAAAACAAGTTTAAAGAGCTATGTAATATTATATGTTGTTACAACGCCATTGGCATAAATAAAATTTTCGCGTATGAATTTTCATCGTATTTTTTGCTTCGGTTATTTCATTTCTGCTATAAAGAAAAGATAATTTTCGTTGCAATATTCGGAATAGGTGTGTGTGTGTACCTATTCCGAATATTCGGAGAATTCACACTGATAAAAAAAAACCCATTACGTAAGTATTTACTTAATGGTTTTTTTTTTTATCTGTGTGTCGGTACTTAAGCAAGATTTAAGAAAACCGCATTCAAATCGGTTCAGGCCTTTAAGAGCTACGGTGCCACAGACAGACGCACAGACAGACACACATAACGGTCAAACTTATAACACCCCTCTTTTTGCGTCGGGGGTTAAAAACAAGAAGCAGTATGTAGGTATGCACTGTATGTACCTATTGAGTTCCGTAACACATACATTTATCTCATCAAGGCAAGGCAGCTCTCTAAGGGCAAATTTCACCGACTGAACGCGATCAGCACATTTCAACCGCATTGAACAGCATTACTAGTAAGGGAAGCTTTTAGGTATTATTCCGAGAATTTCTTAGTAACTGTTGGTGCGAATTATCTATGAAAACTGAATCAGAACTTCCTTCTAGATAGAGGAGAACACGGGGAGTGTTCTCCTCTATCTAGAAGTTCGCTCTCCCTGCTCTCCCTGAGAGAGTTGGAGCACGAGACTGTATTTAACTTAAATAACTTATGCAAGAAGTCAATGGTAAGTTTATAAAGTTATTGCTGTTTATTTCATAGAGTGTAAAGAACTTACTTAAAATATCTTAGTGTCTCTCGGTTTGTAGAACGCTTAAAGATCGACTTACCCAATTAATGACATTATTTATTTTTTATTTATTTAACGGTTTATGTACACACATATAAACAGACAAGAAGAAAGGAACAAAAAAATACGTAAAAAGGTGATGCTTATTTCTAAAGAAATCTCTTCCAGCATACCTGCCATTGACACATAGCATTTGACCTTTGTGTCTTTTTAAAATCGATAATAAATTCTACATACCTACATACATAGTGCTAAAAGTATATGTTATAAAGGCACACAGAAATCTGCTCTCAAACCTTCGTGACTAAACTCTGAGCCCAATATTACTCAATGTTGAACACAGGCCAAAAGTTTAGGCAGTAGGTAACCTCGAGGCCACAAGCTACACGGTCAAGCGACACGCTCAAGCGACACGCGTCTTGCGACACCGACTATGGAGAAAACAAATAAAAGCAGTTGTTTAGACCCCGCCACGGATCACCGCGACGAGACTTCGGAAGTAACGGACGGAAACAAATGACACACGCGCGTGTCGCTTGACGCAAGACGCGTCGCAAGTCGCGTCGCTCGAGAACGTGAACGGTGCCTGAGGAGAAAAACGGCTTCAAATTTATGGTTGTATCGTTTTTAATAGCTTGCTTTAATCAGTTTGCCGTCAACTCTCATGATAACTGATATGATTGGATAATGATTTTCTGATCACAACTACCAACATGAAATTACCAATCAGAAACTTGTTAAGCTTTCAGTTACTGGGGAATTCTAGGTGACCCACGAGCTTCCCTGTCAGTTTACAGGTTACATCGTCGTTGGAAGTATTTCTCACCACCTTTTTACCTAATTCGTTTCTTAGGTCAAGATACATCTTTCCCATCCATCTGACATGACCTTGTCTCATCATTAGCATTTAGCATTAGTAATACCGCAATTTGTAACCCACGACCTCGCTTGAAGAGCTCATGAATAAGGACTTCGAACACGATCGTAATTAGTCGGGTATCTTCGGAAACGAGCCTTAAGTAACTTTGGAGGGTTGTAATTTTAACAAATTGGGCCTTATTTACCTTGTAACTAATATCCACGAAACTGCGAGATTATATGCGAGGTTTATATGCGAGGTTATAGACCTGTTTCACAGTTTTTAGACAGGCAGTATTTACAAAATAAATCTTATGAAATTATTTGCTAGATTAGTAAACCGGGACTATTATGGAGGTGCAAAACCGACAATAAGTTTTATTTGCCATGAACAGTAAGGGTAACTGCTATTGATAAACCGAGATTAGGCATAATATCTCTGTCAGTAAATGGGTCAGATTTTCCCAGCATGTACCTACTTTGTCCATACAAAATAGGTAAATGCTGGGAAAATCTGACCCATTTTTTCAAAGAACGGGTGAAGTTCCATACCTTTACCGGTTCTTTAAACCATAATATATAATTTCTATAAAATTCCAATAATTACTTCTTTGTTAGATAAATTGACAATTTTAGTTGACAGTCGAATGCATGCGCCCGCGTTCCTTCGCTAGTCACCACAGATAATAGTCTATACCACTGGACAAGTAATGTTGGAACGTCGGGCGTGAATAGATTAATTTATTTATTACTTAGCTTCAGTTGTTATTTATACTATTTTTTTATTATTATTTTTATTGCTCTATTTATTTTGGTCTATCCTATAATGGGATTTATCTTAGTCCGTAGGTGTGTCCGTGGAATCCCACAGTGGGCCCTATCAGAATACCAGCGCTGCTGTTTTTTTTTTTTTAAATATCTCCGCATTATTCTGAGATAGGAGCCTTTTTGGCCTCGCACAGGTCGTTATTATTCAGTTAGCTTTTAAATGCTCCTTTTTTGTTTTTTATTTTATATTTATTTTTTTATTATTACTTACTGTTTGTATTTCCTGTACGTGTCCCAAATAAAATATTTTTTTTTCTTGCTTTCTTTATAAGTATGTTGTTGTTTATTCAGAAAAGACAGCTGCATATTTTATCTTTCCCATCAGACTCATCATCAACTGCCTAGCCTTTTCCGAACTATGTTTGGGTCGGGTCCAGTCTAACCGGATGCAGTTGAATACCAGTATTTTAGATGAAGATACTATCTGTCTGACCTCCACAATCCAGTCATTGGGTAACAAGATACCCCTTGGCAAGACTGGTTGTTAGACTTTCGGGCTTCTGACTACCCTTATCGACTGTCAAAGATCTACGAATAACAGCCCGGTCACGGCTTAACGTACTATCCGACGCACGGTATGTAATGGATGGTCACCCATCCAGGGATCGACCGCAACAAGCATTGCTTAACCCTTAAGATCGACCCGTGCGGCTGTTATTATTAAGCCACTTTAACATCATACTAAGATTCTTATAAAATTAGCTCTCATACGTCTTCAAAATTAAGCGAGAAGCTAGTGGCTTAGTAATAACAAACGCACAGGTCAATCCATCAGGTTAAGTTACGCCGGGTTGGTCTGTGGATGGGTGACCATCTTTACATACCGAGACTCCTCCGCGATCCGTGCATCGGAAAGCACATTAAGCCATTGGTCCCGGCTGTCCTTCGTGGATCTTTGACAGTCGTTACGGGTCGTCAGAAGCCCGAAAGTCTATCCAGTCTGACCAAGGGGTATCGTATAACCCAGTTATTGGGTTGTGGAGGTCAGATAGGCAGTCGCTCCATGTAAAATACTATTATTCAACTGCATTCAGTTAGACTGGAAACCGACTCCAATATAATATAGTTGAGAAAAGGCTAGGCAGACTGATTGACGTCTTCAAAATGAAGCACTGTATTTCAATCCTGTATGTATGCATTAACGAACTCCTCCATTCCTCATACCGACACAAGTTCAGTTTAAATTATTCTCTCAGTCTTGTAACGTAAGCAGAAATAACTTGTATCTTAAGTATATACCTCGCACGTTGAATGCGATAGTTAAGCGCAAGTGCTGGCAGATTGTGGGAGACTTTGCTTTAATGACGAAATTATGGCGAGAACCGAGTTCGGTATATTCATCAACATTTAAGGGTGCTACAAGCTTCAAGTGTTTATGATTACTGTTCACCAAATTGTGGTTATTCTATGTACTCGGGCGTGAATAGGTATGACACATTGAGCTTTACAGTGCTGCAAGGATTTTTGACCCTTGAATGAAATTGACATGACATCATCACGCTTTTTATTCCTCGAAGGGTTAGGCTGAGGTGCACCCACATTTCGCCAGTTATGTTTAAGTCCTATGTAATAGGAGGCAAGCCATCAACCGGGCCCAAATCCAGACTCCGGGCTGCTACTGAGAAATTTTGAAAAAACCCAATAACCCTTTGTTCCGGTAATCGAACCCAGGACCTCATGCACAGCAGTGCTAGTGACCACTAGATTAACGAAGCAATTAAATTTACAGCAGATCGATTCTGTAAAAATATCACCGTAAAACTTAGGTGAAGTGAGCGTGAAGTGAGCTGTCACTGTCACAAATCGACCGGCAGGATGCTATGGATTAACACTATTGACAGCTCACTTCACGCTCACTTCACCTAAGTTTTACGGTGATATTTTTACAGAATCGACCGACAGGTATTGAAAAACAAGATGGTGGCGTTATTTCTGATTTTGATAGAAAAAAACTGTCACACATATAATACAACAAACAATGGCGGTTTTTTGCTTAACCCTCTGCCACTGAGCTGCCATTTTTGTTCACATAACGCTGAGGATTGGTCTGACAGATGTGTAGTTTAAATACGACGTGCGATACCTTACGCCGAGTACCAACCTACTGTATGTATACTTTCATGTTTCTTGTTGTGTTTAAGAGCGTTTATTCTGAAAGTTGGCAACGTCGTAAATAGCTGTCAAATATTGAGAATATTGATTATTTTATGCAATTGTAACATTGAATTTGATGTTGTACCCGTTTTAGGCGTAAGAAAAGCATTTGGAAACTTTCCAATTCCTTTTTTTACGCCTAAAACTAAATATTCGGTGTTACAATATTAATTATTGCATATCGTAATCAATATTCTAGTAACTTAGTTAGCCACATTTCTTATTTCCATACAGTATTATTTCCAAATTAATCAAAACAGGTAAATATTTGACAGCTATTTACGACGTTGCCAACTTTCAGAATAAACGCTCTTAATTTACAAGTAACAGCTTTGCAAATTGCAAAAGAAAAATGGTTGACAACATTACGTCGCCTACACTGAAATTGAAAGCAGAATATAAACACACGTCCCTATTTTTTTTTTCATAATAAATTAACACAAAAGCCAGTCTCTGAAACGAATATCATGTATTAAAAAAATAATAGGTATTCTCCTTTATACAACAGGGAAAAAGGATAAACAAAACTGAATAAAAAATACAACTGGCGAGAATAAATCTGGTTGGGGTAGAACTAAAGCGAGCTTGAGGTGGAACGAAATGTAGACACATGTTCGAGACGCACCTCACAATGATAAAATAACATTCGACGATGTTACTTGAACGAATATCCCAAAAATTTGAATATCTTCTAAAATAAAAATGGTACCAAGAATGCTTTCCCTTGTTCTGTTTTTCATACCCAGATTAAATTATGTGAAATTTTGTTTCTGATTACAAAACGCAATATTAAACTGAACTTTCGCCACCATCACCCAAATAGTTAAAAAACTTTTCGCGAGCAAAGCCAAAGAGAACTCAGTTCCGTAACAATAAGGGGTAGGGTTACTTTACCTTGAGCTGCTCAAAGATAAATATTCGTGGGTGGAAGCGACTTATTAGTAGCATTGCCGTTATAAACGAAGCCCATTTGGGGGGAAAGTTGGGGTTGTTCACACAGGTCACGTCTCCCCTGACCTGCGTCGATCGATATCTATTGAATAAATAAGTTTACTTATGTTTGTTTGTTTGTTTGTAACCTTGTGTTCCGCCCTATGAAAGGCGGCGAATTGAATTTCCTCTCACAATCTATTTTGTATTATATTTTGCTACAATTCTATTGTGTTTGCTCCTGCGGGCTTTGTTTACTTTGGAATTACGTATGTATGAACTGTAAAATGTTGTTGTTCTGAAAAGGCTGTATAAAAAAAAATTACTAAGAGTTAATCTCAATTTTATAACTAGTTTAGAAAAGGAATAATTATACTCGTAAAAGCGATAAATTTTGAATCAAAATTCAACTACACAAAAAAGTGAAAAATAAAAAACTTTTATATATAAAAAAAAACACATTTTTGTTGTAGTTGACCAAAGTTTTAAAATTGTGACACCCGTAGCTCGTATCAATAATCCAGGCCGTCACACTTTCGGCGATGACCTCTCGCGTCGAGCCCTGGGCGCCATGGTACGGAGCGAGAGGGCATGGGAAGCCGTCACCTCCTTCTGCGATGCAGTAATGCTCGCGAAGGAGGAGGCGTTTTATGACGTGTAAGTGACATTCAACCCAAGGGTGCTAAAGCAATAACAGGTTGACTATACCTCTTTAAAATAACTAGAATCAATTCAATGTTTTTGTCAATTTTGACGGTTGGTGCCCGATTGACGGCAATAGGCCCATGTAATTGGGGCGACCAATTACATGGGACTTAAACATAACCGTCGAAATGTGGGTGTACTATAGGTACCTCTGCCTAACCCATCCGGGATTACAGACGTGATGTTATGTTATGTTTTGACGTTATTATTATTCTCGTGTGGTTATACAGTTTTAAACACAAAAACGCACGTGTTTTTTCACATGCCGTCGAGAAATATATCTCAGGCATGCCGGTTTTCCTGCCAGGGTTGCGAGTTTGTCCGAAAGGGATATCGCGACCCCGGCACACAGGTAACGGAAGGAACACAGGTGGGTTTTAGTCAGTAAAAGTCTGACACACCCTCCCGCTCCGCCCAGAGCGGGAGAAGTTATTTGATAATTTCCCACCCTCAAAAAAAAAAACAAAGCCATGCCGGTTTCCTCACGATATTTTCCTTCACCGTTTTTGAAGCAAGTGATAATTACTTTCAAAAGTGCATTATATGTGCCTTTTTGAAATATGATTTGACTAATGACTGAGTGAGAACAGTTTTAAGGCAATTGCATGCAGCTGAGACGAGAATGCTTAGAAGGATGTGTGGTGTTACAGGAAGTCTGAAAGTGGCACCAGTGACTGAAAAGTTGTTCGGAAATCGGTTGTCAAGGTATGGGCATGTGATGCGGAGGAATGAGGAAAATATCGTAAGGGAAGTTTTGACTAGATGTCGATGGCTGTAAGAGTAGGGTAGACCAAAGAAACGATGAATGGACTGTGTGATAGATGATATGGCTAGAAAGGGGGTGACTACCGAGGTGAGGACTAATAGAGAAGTATGGAAGACAAAAGACATGTTGCGCTGACCTCAAATAAATTATGATAAGGGTAGGACGAATAATGTGGGTGAGGGACGACTAAAATAAATAATGTTTCATCTTTGTCCGCGACCTGAGTCCTGATCCCCATATAAAAGCAAGTTGATATTAAATGTTACCAGCACCGGTGCCCTTTCCCTTACAAAGGCCATAGGTCAAAGGTTCGGCTACTGAGATTTGAATAGATTTTCCAAGTTTATGCCTAACTTGCTCCTTTTGGCAAGTAATTAAACAACAAAGCTTTATGAAAACCGAGTCAGTCGCATGAACTATGACCAGTATCTTCTCCTACCCCTCAGATACTTTTTGGTATTATATATTAGGTTTAATGTAACTAACACCTTTCATTAACTCAAAACAGAGTACCTAAGTAGATAGGTGGTATTCTGGACGTTTTTAACGCGCACATTGTTCTCACATCCTAACTATATAATACACTCGAGAGCAATGAATCCGGGTCACTTAAAGAATGTTAAAAATCTCGGAAACTAAAAATGATAGGTTAATGCAATAAATTGTATTTAATAGACAATGTAATACTCCTTAAATGAAAGTAAAAAAAATATGAGTCACCATACATTTTATTAACACAAAATTACATAAAGAAAAAAACTGCTGATCTCTCCTTAAAACAAAAATAGGAAACATGAAATTTTTGAACTTTATTACGATTTTCTTGAATTTTAATACTTCGTATTGCCTCCTCGTGCTTCCATTACTGCGTTTACGCGGTTTGGCATGCTGTACACCAAGTTCCTTATACGATTTTGGGGAATATTCTCCCATTCCTCTGTGAGAGCAATTTTGAGCTCACGAAGCGTGATTGGGGGAGGGTTTCGTTGTTTTACGCATCTGCCTAGCTCGTCCCAAGCATGCTCGATCGGGTTGATATCCGGGCTGCGCGCTGGCCACTCCATACGAGTAATGTTCATCTCTTGAAGGTAGTCATTCACAATCCTACCTGTATGAGGTCGGGCATTGTCATGCATAAATATAGCATCCTCACCTAAATTGTCCATAAATGGACCAACGTGATCATTGAGGATTTCTTCCACATATCTTACGCTAGTTAAAGAGCCGTTTTCTATGATCACCAGCTCTGTGCGACTTTCAGAAGAAATTCCGGCCCACACAAGTACAGACCCACCACCGTAGGCTACTTTTTCTTCGATGCATGCTTGCTTGAATCTTTCCCCTGGTCTTCGATACACTCTGTGTCTTCCATCGTGCTTGTAGAGCATAAATTTTGATTCGTCGGAGAACATAACTTTTGACCAATCTTCAATACTCCAATTTACGTGGCTCTGGGCATATCTTAGTCTTGAAATACGCCCACGCTCCAGTTTAGGGCCGTTTGCAGGTCTAAGGGGTTTTAAGTTAGATTCAGCAAGCCGACGTCTTACTGTCCATGCACTTGGGTTACTTCCTCCGAGGCGTCGAAACTGATTTGTGAGTTCAGTTCCTGTGAGAAAGCGATTTCGAAGCATGGTGTTCACCAAGTATCGGTCTTCTCGTGCTGTGGTACACCTGGTTCTGCCCGTTCCTGGTCTGCGTAGGTTAGAACCAGTTTCTTCGTAACGTCGGAGAACTCTTTGTACTGTTGACAGCGACACACCGACAGTCCTGGCTGTATCGCGCTGACTCCGGCCGGTTTCCAGCATTGTAAGTATTCTGGTGCATTCTTCAGGCGTAAGCGACATAATTTCAGCTTGAATAATGAATATAGAGCACTATCAACATGGTTTATGTACCCACATAAATGACAGATTACAAACAAAAGCAAAACCAAATGCTGTAATTTCGTAGTTCCATCTTCGAAAGTGGCCCTTTTTCAAATTTGATTTTTTTATGATATAACTTTACAATAACTAAGAAGTTTTAATACCTTCATTTAAGGAGACATTGACACATTGATTGGACATTGTCTATTAAATACAATTTATTGCATTAACCTAGCATTTTTAGTTTCCGAGATTTTTAGGATTCTTTAAGTGACCCGGATTCATTGCTCTCGAGTGTATTATATTATAAATGCAAAAGTGAGTTTATTTGTTTGTGGCGCTTCCACGCTTAAACGGCTCAGTGGATTTGGATTAAATTTAGCACAATGATAGACCATGACCTGGGTTAGGATATGAGATATTTTTCATCCCGACATTCTCACTATCCCGAAATTCGTTATTATGCGGGTGAAACCGCGGGGCGCAGATAGTATAATCATAAAAAATCATTTGTAACAATATTATTTCATAAAAGAGTGTCCATGAAGTTTCCTACCCGTTATTTTCCATTCGTACCTACTACGCTTTGGAATGGGCATCTAGCTTCATATTTCTGACTCACCGACTGACTCCGTGACAATTCGAAAGTGCCTGTAAATGGTTTAATTGAAATAGATGCTTGATTTTATTGGTATAATACATATACAGGGTGTCAGGTACACGGTCAGCAGCAATTTTTTTTTTTTATAACCGTCGAAAAATCTCAACGAAGGGTGGCTCAGAATCATGTACTGAATCCATGGTAACCGGCTTCGCGTCGATGTCCCTGCCACGCTGTATATATTTTAGTATATTATAAGCCGTGTGCTATAAAGGATTCTCCATTGGAAAAAAAGACGAACTGCTATACAAAGTTTCATCCCCTATTTAAGTCTTTTAGGGGATGAGGCTTTTAGACCTAACGGCTTTAGGTTGGCACACACGTCAGTCACGTCAACGTCAAGTCGCCGATCAGTCGCGTCAATTTCTTGGACGTGTGTGAACAGATAGTCAGTCAGTCAGTCATAGCAACGCCTTCCATATCCACGTTTCGTTCGTAGCAATACAAGTTTCCACTTGCCGACTGAGACACGCCGATAGTGACGTGACTGGTGTGTGTAGCCAACGTACTACAACTTCTACGTAAATATATTTTTTGACGCGACTGATGTGTGTGCATAAACCCTTAGGCTGTGCGTCTTTGTGCCAGACTTTTAGTCTATCAGTGACTGAATTTAAGATTTTAAATAAGTAGAACATACGAATGGCTGATTTTTCCAAAGTCTATATCTTTTATCTACACTAATATCATAAAGAGAAAAGATTTGAATTTTTGTTTGTAATGAATAAACTCATTAACAACTGAACCGATTTAAAAAATTCTTTCACTAGTAGAATGCTAAATTATCACTGAGTAACATAGGCTATAATTTTAAAGATATCACGCGGGCGGAGCCGGTGGCAGAAGCTAATTGGAATAAAATTGACGTCTTACAGTTTTTGCATAGAAAAACTGTCAATAATTCAACATTTATTCGCGGGATAAGACTTAATCTACGTATAAAAGTTTCATCGAATCAGCCCTTGGAAGGATAAGTTTATTTATCTTTTCGTCCTTTCATGCACCCCATTACTCTTTATTTTACTTTCGAGTTTATGATCAACTGCAATAACCAAAATTTTTATAGCTCCTGAAAAAATCACGTGTGTAAAACCATAAATAACAATAACCATATTTATGTGTCTCACGAAAGTGGAACATAAAACAAGAAAAAACAACGTTGACACGCAACACGCTATTATCGAAATGCGTATATGTAAGCCTTTTGTTTTTCTTAGGAATTTATTATACTTTCAGCGTACTGAAGAATCATCCGCAAAACAAAGTATGTACCAATTTTTTTTTTTAATCCTCTTCTTGTAAACTCTTGGCCTTCATCTCACCCGATGGTAAGTGATGATCAGGCTGAAGGTAGAAGCGAGCTTCACCAGGAAACCTCCACCAGGATACCTTAGCTAAGAAATAGTAACCCTGATATTTTCTTAGAAATTCCGTATAAACAGGTGTGTAAAAACCGCCTACGTAGAGTAGCAAAACCAGTTTAAGCTGCCCACTTTTTATATTGAAACACCATACTAGGCCAGCTCAAGGTCAAAGTGTCACCAGCGTTCGACTATATCAATGATAGAAGATTGAAGAAAGTACTAGTTTATCGGCGATTCAATATTGAGCCACAGCTAACTTAAATACACAGCTGCGTTCAGTTACAGCAGCTATAACTGGCCACAGGTCATTTAATAAAAACTTCTTTGTCATAGGAGTCACAGACAGTTCGCTATGCAGGACGAAAAAACAGCGGCTCATGTGCTTCTAAACTGCCCGGTGGTCGCCACTTACAGGGTAAAATACTGCGGTAACCCAGGGTACCAACTCCATGGGATTGTTAGTAACACCAAGGTAGTTGCTGGCCTTCCTTAAGGAGCTGGGGTGGATCGAATAATCGATTTTACCGTACGCAGATTACGCGCATTGACGTGGAGTTGCGGAAACTAGCCCGTATTACCTATTATCTAACATAAATATACCTCTGTACGTTTACAGAGCACGTTCACTGCCTCGAGCGATGCGACTTGCGTCAAGAGAGGCGCGGGCGTCATCTGTTTCCATCCGTCGCTCCGCTAGTCGCGTCGCAGAGACTCGTAGCACGCTCTAAACAACTTACTTATTTCATTTGTTTTCTTCGCAGATGATGTCGCAAGACGCATGTCGCATAAGCGTGTGTAACCTGGGATCTAGACAAAGTGACCCCTCAGTATGTCAACTTTTGTAGTTTAGTTGGATACGATGTCGTGAGGCTAACAATAGATTGTACTGTCATTCATGCCATTAACCTCTGTAATTATTCAGACGTGTAGGTGTCAAACATATTCAGCCAATCAGGTTTGATAAACAACGTAGCTTTGTTAAATATAGATTCCTACTTTATACGATTTTGAACGTAGTTGCTTAGATACCAAAGTTTGAAGGCAATGCTAAAGCTAAAAATATAAAGGGGATGTCCCTTTGAGTTTGACTGACCGATTAACTTCTAACAAATTTCGGAACTTTTATTTTTGGACTTTGTTTACTATGAGGAAGTTTTTCGCTTTCAATTTACTCAGTGTTATAATTGTGGGTTTTTTGTGAGCGTTCTGTTCTAGGTTCGGGTTCTCACACTATTATGCACTGGATTGGAGGGCACTACTACTTGGTTCACTGAATAAAATCTCTTAATTACTTGTCGAATATTATTTACAGTTCACTATAAGATCTGGATACAAACTGAATTAAAATAAATACAAATGCCTCATATTTATAATAAGCCACATAGGCGCGAGTAGCGGTGGCAGTGATCGCCACTTAAAATAAGTTAACAAATGAAATAATCAGAAATAAATTGGCGATCGCACGCAATCCTAGGTCCACCAATCAGAGCGGCAGAGGCGTCTCAAAGTCGGACACGTTCGGACAAGCTCTGTCAAGCTCAAACTTGCTCTCGACTTGACCTAGAATTGCGTACGATCATGACAGAGTTCTTATAACTAAATAATAATGTTTATGACATTGTTCTTCATTGATTTATGTTACATATAATTATATCTACTATACTATTAGTGGGCGTCCTGCACACTTTTAGAGTTGTATTACTTTTCAAACGCTCAATACGAAGAATAAAGCCCCATGGTGCTCTGTTTCTGGAACGTTCAAGAGCAATAGTCGCATGCCATAAAGCACGTTCATGAATTGCCATTCAAGAATTGTATGCAAGTGTTTACACGCGTGCGATTTCCTTGCAATAGCCACGTTTTGCCAAAATTGCATGCGACTTCTGTTTACACGGCAATTATTGCATGCAAGTTTTGCCTCGCCTAAACACAGAGATACACGTCCTTGTACAATCGATTGCCCGTATTGCCCGTTTTTGCACTGCTAAATATTTCATTCAATTTTATTGAAGGACTTTTTATGATGTTTTTTAACCTGTTTCGTTCGCTCATGTTTGAATGATAGAAATTGTTCATGCCAGAATTGAATGCGATTTTATTGTACGTACTATTTACAGCTTTATCATTTTTGAACGGCAACTAAATTGCCTGTATCGTGCAACAATTGTACGTATTGTTTAGACGGTGTCAGTCAATTGTTCCTTCAACTTTATGGTATGCCACAGGCAATAAACTTGCACCGTGTAAATGGGTCTTATATAATCGCCAAACCAAAAACATAACTTTTAATTCTTCAATCAAATGCTATAGGTATATCTGTTTTATTTTCTTAAAATGTTGTTTATCGCCATTAAGTGTATTAATATAAAGCACTTTAGATCATATAGGTTAAACAAATAACAACTCAATAACTCGACTTAACCAGAACGCTCGACTTTCAGCCATCGATCCAACATCAGGCATGTCTGATAACTCTATTTGTATCACTTAGTTAGGCAAAAATCCAATTACTAACGAACACTGAACTCAAAGGAGACACGGTAAGTCAGTCTGCTTGCGTGTGAGCAAATTGAATACTTCACTTACAAGAGCTCATTTACGTTCTCTTCAAACATTAATAGAATAACTGAATTGGAATAAACATGTCTAGTTAGCTTTGAGGAAAGTTCGGCTTTGAAGGTGGCTGAGCGCGGGTTGCGAGGCGGCCGCGGTTTGCCCTCCATCGTATTCTTCATTGAAGTTTGTTTTGAACTAGTCTAGAAACTTAGGTAATGAGAGCGGTTGAATGTTCACTCAAAAGAGATAACTAGTTTGGAAGTCATTTTCACGACTGTAAGACCTCACTTCAATATCTCAAGAGTTTTATACAACAGACATTCCGCCAACAAAGATTTAATGAGGCGAATATAAGAGTCGAGCCTCGAGGACGTTACAAAAAAATACACTTCTCTAATCGGCTCAAACTGAAGAAAGCTTTTACAAAAAGAATTTTCTTAAGAAAATCCGAAGAACGAGGTCAGCCTTAAAGCAATTATTTCCAAGGAGGTTACAAACGGTACAAAATGATTGAATAACCAGGAAAATGTGGGAGAGTGGCCACTCACAATAAAAGGACAAAGTTTGAGTGTGTGTAGTAGGTGCGTAAATTGCCTATAAATTTTGTCGTCCTTCTTTTGGGCTCTTATCTAAGGAAAAATATTTCTACGGTTTCGTAAAAACTTTTTATAGATCTTTTTATTTGGAAGTTAGATCCGGTTGCCCCTGCCAACGAGACAGATTTATTTGACTGTAAAATATTTGGTTTTAAATATTGTCGGAGTTTTGGCTTGGTACAAAGGCGAACAAAGGCATTTATTGCATTTCAACATTTTGTTCTAAAATACGCGCATTTCATCATTTATAGTTATATCGTCTAGTGGCCCTTATGTAATCATCGAAAAGAAAATAGTCAAGCACTGATTTATAAAATATACGAAGTTAAATATACCTATCATTGTTAGTGTCACACAACTTCTGAACTTGTAAATTTTGCGATAGAAGTTCTGATTTAATTTAAAGTCTTGTTTCAACAAAGATCAGAGTATGGACTTAACGAATGTTGAAAATTCTCAAAGTTACGACCTCCCTCGGTTGTTGAGGGGAAGTTGTGTGTTCTTGGCAGTGTAGGGCCGACGCCGTGCCAAGTGTTGATAACTGCTTCAAGTGTCACTTTTATTTTACTAATTCACTGCGTAGACGTATTCCGAAAGCTCGCAAAATTAAATTCAAAAAAGGTACAGTTGACTAAAGAGATAAATACCTTTGCAGATAATTTCCATTGATCATTGCGTGCATAAAAACGCCTAAAACCATAATTCACGTAATTTCGTAACACGCAGATCAATACAAGTTGCTGTGCAATTGCAGTTTAGTTCAAGTTTGAGTACGAAACCACTACGAATGATGTGATAAGATAACGGTGCAGGTTTAGAAGAAGATGTAGTGACAAAAATTTAAAAGAGTAGGCGTAGATGATTTGGACATATTGAGAGGATGAATGAAAGGCGACTAACAAAAGGTATTTACAAGGCAGTTTTGAATGGAAACGGCGGGACGCCCTAGAAGGACATATGTGTGTGTGTGTGTGTTTGCGTGTTTGTGTGTGTATGTGGTGATGATTTTCAGAAAGGTCAGGTGCGTAGTACTCGTAACCAGTGTGCGTGTATGACTAGATGTATATATAAACGCAAACGATACGTTTTGACACAATACAAAATGTTCTGTCAATAATAGATGTCCTGTTTTGATTCTAATTCCAATGAATCTATGGAAAAACTCAATGCTGCTTAAACTTTTCATTTATTTTAGAATATAAGTATCGACGAAGTCCAGCTTGGAAGTTTATTTAGCGAAGAAAACTGGCAAACGCTGCTAAAGCAATCTACGTTGGGATGGATTAATTAATAGAGAACCAGTAATTTTGCAGTTAATAGCTACGAAGCTATTGCTAGAAGCACTCTATTAAAATTACTACCGTTATGTTTAAGTAGTTTTCCAATTAATTTCTAGTATAGAAAGCTGTTAGCACAAAACTCGTTGGTATTATTTTTTTGTTTGTATTACATATAGTCGAACTCGTTATTACTTTACTGCTTTTGACAACAGCGGTAGCTGCCGCGACTTACGAGTTGTAGGTCGTAGGTTCGAACCCAGATAGGCGCTTTACT
The DNA here is from genome assembly GCA_914767755.1 of Agrochola circellaris. NCBI lineage: Eukaryota > Metazoa > Arthropoda > Insecta > Lepidoptera > Noctuidae > Agrochola > Agrochola circellaris. The sequence continues at coordinate 6,585,436 of OU611853.1, forward strand.
TTATGTAAATTATTTCATCAGCACTGCTCTCATAACGGTGAAGGAAAACATCGTGAGGAAACTGGCATGTCCTAGTACCAGAACTTCGAAGACATGTGACATCTACAAAACCCGCACTGGGCCCGCGTAGAGGATTACGGCCCACTCCCTCTCATCCTGTGTCCCAGCAGTGGGTACAACACTATAGGTTGATTATGCTTTGGTCAACAATTCCCAGTAAATTGGAACTTTTCTACGTCTAGACCTCGTCGTTTTATGACGTGCAAGTGACATTCAACTTTAAGGGCGTAAAAAATCTACGAGGTCGACCATACATGCAATAGTTAGAGCGTTCAACGTCAAATTCCTAACCATTGATGAAAGTTTTATCAACTGTCACAATAATTTCAATAAAAAATTAGGTTCTTGTTTTTTCAGGATTTTCCGGCTCCAGTCATCAGCTGAATCATCCCCCCCTATTTCTCTACCAATTGACGTCCAATTTCACTCAGCCAGATGTAAGAATACAGTACCTGGTCAACCGAGCTCTGCTCGGGTGAAATTAGAGAATGCTCATTTAATAGTATAGGATAGTTCATACTAATTCCATGTATAGTACATACTAATTCTATGCTGCCATGATAGTAGGTACTTACTAATTCCATGCTGCCATGATAGTAGGTACTTACTAATTCCATCCTGCTATGATAGTAGGTACTTACTAATTCCATGCTGCCATGTCATTATTCTAAGGTACCCATCTTGTTCTAAATTTTGCCGACCGATCTCTGCTCGGGTGAAAATACGGAGAAAATTAAATTACCCAGATATGAGACCTAGCTAGATCAATTTTTTGCCCCCGTAAACCCCTATATTGCAACTTTTATCGAAATCGTTAGAACCGTTTTCGAGAACGTGATTACAAACATCGATGTGATTACCCTCGTTTAATAGTATAGGATATCAAAGACGGCCATGATGACACATGATGACGTGACTATACAGGGTGAATTTGAATTCATGCGACACCTGTTAAGGGGTCATTGTACTCATCATTATGAACAACTTTCACTATGGGACCAACGTTGAAATCGCGAAAAAAAACCCAGCTGTTCCCTACATTTATGTTCGCATAGCTCGTCAAAATGTAGGAAACAGCTGGGTTTTTTTTCGCGATTTCAACGTTGGTCCCATAGTGAAAGTTGTTCATAATGATGAGTACAATGACCCCTTAACAGGTGTCGCATGAATTCAAATTCACCCTGTATAGGTATAAAACCTTGAACAGTTAAGTCTACTGATCTCTATGTGAACAGGCCGCAATACCCAGCTCCAATTATAATTTAAAGAAACTTCGAAATAAGACGTCAGAGGTAGGGCGGGGTTGCGGGGAGTAATTTATAATACAAGTAGGTCACACGTACCTACTAGAGGTGACCTTAATGTATTCTTCAAGGGGAACCTTCGCGGTGTCAGATGACCAATGCTACCTTCCGCAGGTGTAAACCCTTTCAGGGTCCGACTTTTATTTTTCTGTTGGTGTTGTAAATATTTGATTTCGAACGGGTAAACTACTACACAGCAAAATCTACTCTGGATACAAATTTCTTCCAAAGGAAAATTTACTGTACAGAAAGGGTATTTAATTTACTCATATATTTTTATAGGCATTTATCAGATATCAGCACCCACGGCATGTTGAGAGCATTGAGTGACCGGTGGGACTGCCCGATGCTTGGTCGATGTGTGAGACTGCACACACAGATCTGCTCTTGATAACTGTACGTGCATTTTATTTTATCTATTCCTATTATGTTATTATTATTATGCCTATTTGTGATTTTTATGTGTGTATTGTGTTTTTTGTATGATTTGTGATTCATTTCTATTATGATATTATTATGTAATTTGTGATGTATTTCGATTATGTTATTTTTGTTATTATGCCTATTATTTGTAATTCATGATTTTGTTTTGATGTCAATATTTACCTACTGATGTAATTCTATGGACTTCAATGTCTGCAAATAAATGATTATTATTATTATTATTTAAACCAAATAAAAATGTCCTCTGATCATGAGTTTTCATTAGAGTTATTTTCAACGAAATTATAACGCAGCTGAGAGCATAGAGATTTTACCTGTTAGCCTAACTTACTTACCTCACACCTTACCCACGAATAAACCATAACTTATCCTCAAAGGTACAAACGCTAATAAACGAGTGCTTATCCCTACCTACGCAATTTTGAACTGTAACCAGAAAATTAAACCGTAAAAATTCGTTAGTAAGGGTTATAATTTTTCTGTTTATAAAATCTAACATTGTAACTTAAACGGACTGATTCAGTTCTGTAGGCCCCAATTTTATTGAACGTTTGCCTGGTTTAGGCCTCACCGACGATTCACGATTTTACCTAAGTGTAACGTCGCTGTAAGTATATTCGACTTCGTCATTGCCTTATTACTTTTGACAAAAACGTTCGGTAAATTGAAGTTTCGCGTAAGGTTGAGACTACGTAGCTGACACATAAAGGTCCCATTCACACGTACCACAACCACACCATATTGCAGCGGCAAAATGTGTGCAAGCAGTGGTTACGTATGAATAGTGCCCTTGCATCTTTTAACCCGACTGCCAAAAATTTTTTTTTGCTGTTACTCAAAATTCAAAATTCAAAATATTTTTATTTCACATAAACCAACAAGGGCACTTATGAAACGTCAGAAGCTAGGTGCACGGTTCCAATTGGTCATTTCCTATGGAGAAGAGCCGGCAAGAAACTCCACGGTTACTCTTTTAAAAGTAAATTACGTTTTGATAACCATAACATTTCATGTCGTCGCGTCAACGCAATGCTGTGTTTGGGACATAGCTGGCCGCTAGTGCTTGGTCACGCTTGTGGTTGCGTTGTGACTGCAACGTAGCCTTGATGTGGTCGGTATCGCCCACACGGTTTAATTTGACGGCCAAATGTAGTCTGTGTAAATAAACTATATTTCATACAAATTAACGCCTGACCACGTGTTATCGTTGTGGTGTGGTTGTGGTGCGGTTGTGGTACGTGTGATCGGGCCCTAGAACAAAAATGGACCTTGACGTTTTTTGACGTGCAAGTGACATCAGTATTATTCGTTCTAAAATACAGTATATCACCTTATTCGTTCTTTTTCTCTTTCGGTATTCTATTCCTGCATACCTCAGAATGTAGAATGCAACCCTTAAGATATTTCTAGATTGATATAACATGTTTATGAAATATTAATAAAACCACTTAGTTATTTTTACTCTTGAAAATAAATCTTCATATAGGATCATAAAAGCTTAGTTATTAATACATTTTACATGCAACCAACAATATTGCATAAATTAATGCGCTAGGTTAAGGTAGGCATGTAGCCCGCAAGTGTGGTTATCGCAATTTGACGTAACAACACAGGGATGTGTCGGCTAACAATTTAATTAATTTTAGTGCTTTACTCTTGATATGGTTTTCTTCGCTCGTTGTCGGAAGTCGTTGGCATACCTACTCGGAGGTTTCAAAAATTGGACAAGATTATTTTTTTTTAACAAAAGAAAGTAAGGATGATTAAGAAAGTGGAGAGGTCTCCACCTTCTTATCATCTTATTTTTGTTTTTAATACTACTACTTAATTTCACCTAAGGACCTGCTCCTGCTTCGCACGTTTTTTACGACTTGAGAAACCAGCAAGATTTCTTTATTTTATTTAAATTTAATATTATTTTATGATATTTATCAAAATGCGTTGTGTAGTTTCGAAGAACAACGCGGTCATACAGACACACACGTAAAGTGATTTGATTTCATTTGTAAAGATATAGATAGTTTAGACTTAATTTTTTCTATAAATGAGTCAGTCACGGAACGATTTTGACGAGAAAACGTATTTTCGCTCGGTTGTTGTTATTGGTGCTAAGTTAAATATTACAGACTGAAAAACAAATACCGATACATTTCAATCGCTAATAAAGTAACTACGAGACTTATTTATTCATAGAAAATCTTATCCGACTGAACACTGCACACCTATGTATACTCGTTTGGATACACCTAGGTTTCTCTAAGTTAGTACAAGGCCAGGTTCATTCAAATTTCGTATCTGAATACATTAATTTTCTTTGCTTCTGCTTCAAATATTTCCCTCGATTGTCGAATAAAACTGGTTTGATGGTTTGGATTATTCATTCGAAATTGTAAAAAACTTCGGTTAAAAATACATCGATCAAATACACAAAAACAGTGGATTTAATATGTTACAGTGGCTGCGTGTTTCAAAATAGTTTTAAAATGTAAAAGAATATTTGTGAACTTACTGTTAACATGCCTACATAAATGTGTGTTAAATAGTAACGAGATTTTTATGGTGCTACGCTGCTACGAAATGGCTACGAGTCTACGCGTAGCATTTATTTCGTAGACTCATTTTCTGCTTGATGCTATATGATATGGAAAATTTCTGACTGCTTTTTATGCAAACTAATGAATACATTAGATATTACCGAGATTAGTACAGCATTATAGTGATGATAGTTTTGCACCATGCGGAATAATCAAAAGTGCTTTTTAGTTTATGTAAAGTTCAAAGTTAATGTAAGAAAACAATTCACTCGGTATTCCTTAAAATTACTTCCCATTCAGAAAGCACTACTAAAAACGTATCATTTATGGTTTCATTCAATAACTTTGAACTAACTGTACCTATTCGTGTCCTGCATTACGCTAAAAAAAGACATAACGCGACGACGGAAGCATTTAGTTTGCAATATTTTCAATATTATTGTTATAAAAGATAGCTTATACTCGCTCTAGAGCGCACATACCCTTACCTGCTTGTTTTTATAACGACCACTGAATATTACAACCTGGAACTGACAGCGAGAGAAAATTGCAGCGTAAACGTTTAGGAAACGTTCACACTTACTCTAGAATTCTAGGTATTTGACTAAGTAATATACTCGTATATATATATAGAGAGCAGTGGTGGTAATGGCCCCGACTTACGAGTTGTAGGTCATGGGTTTGAAGCCAAGCAGGAGCTTTATTTTGTGTAAATAATTATATCATCACTGCTCTCAAAACGGTGAAGGAAAACATCGTGAGGAAATGTGCGTGTGCAAGATAGAACTAAAAATCCGAAGACGTGTGACATATACCAAGGGGCCGCGTGGTGGATTACGGTGCACTCCTTCTCGAAGAGAAGAGGCCCGTGTCCCAGCAATCCACATTATAGGCTGATCTTACTAATCCTACTAATATTATAAATGTGAAAGTTCGTATGTTTAGATGTTTGTTAATCAATCACGCAAAAACGGCTGAACGTTTTTGGATGAAATTTGGCACACAGATAGTTTATAACGTGGATTAACATATAAGATACTTTTTATCCCGATAGTACGTTCCCGTAGGATATTTTCCGACCTCCACGCGGGCGAAGCCGCGGACGAAAGCTAGTTATTTCATATCTTTGTGCCCATAAATGAGCCAAAATATACAAACACTAGCTTCCGTCCGCGGCTTCACTCGCATATTATATCAATAAAAAGTAGCCTATGTCATTTCCCAGGGTTCAAAGTATCAAATTTCATCAAAATCGGTTTAGCCTTTTAGCCGTGAAAGCGTAAAAAACAAACATACAAACACAAAATCTAATCTTTTATCTTTATAAGATTAGTTTAGATTGTTAGTCATTATACAAAGTAAGGACGGTAAAATTTTACGTCCACCCAGTAACTTTACCTACATATAACATGTACCTAATATTTATCACAGAAGGTAAATGCCAAGCTTTACATAGAACGTTTTTTAAGCCACTTCCCCGATACGTCACTCTCACCGCAGCTTAAATCGAGCTCAGTAAATTGCTTATCGGTTTCGGTGAAAGCCGCACGGGAACGCAAAATACCGGGCGGTATCGAACGAAACTGATATCTACGGATTTCAACACCGATTGTGGATTAGTGGGGTTTTTCACACTCTTCACGTGTTATATAGGGTTGAGAAAATAATCGGAGGGTGCCCGAGAATATACATCCAAAGCAGAATAAATCAGTTTCACTCCCAGATTCTGAGAAACGGATCAAATCTCAACTTGATTTTTGCACAACCGGCTGCTCTATTCAATTCCAGCCTTGGATACTGGATGCTGGACACTAAACATTGGTCATATCTTATCTTTCCAGTGATAATCGATGCCAGTGGATCAATCTAAATAAACCTTTATAGTACAATATATTTTTTTAATATATAAATTGGAATGATCTAATAATAAATTACTAAAAATAAACATTGAGCCAGGATAATAGATTGATTACTAAAGCAAACTTTAGCAAAATCAAGGATACCACATCAGCAGAGTTTTCCGAGAAGCCGACCTTAATCAAGTCCAATTTGCCAAAACTTTACACCCAGTGTTGACAGTTCATTTGTTCTTATTCCTAAGGCAGCTTTATTCTTATCACGTTATATTATTCTCAAGTCGAAGCCGGGACGTTGTCTGTTTATCTTAACGGCCTAAACCCATTCTCAAACAAATATTCAGTGTTATTCAGCGACTGAACACTCGTTGTCGAGGAAACCGCTTTAGTACAGCCTATATCTACCACCGAAGTACCCTGTAAGACGCGTTTACATTTGTAGACTAAGTATTTGGGGAATATTATGAATGTACTACTTTTCACACTAAATTGAAAGCCTTGTTGACATTGGTAATGAAATCTGTATACAATTCCTAGCCTACTGCCGTAAGCACTATTGAATTTGAATTGAAGAGCTAATATTTTAATTTTCATACTCGTTTACTTACTGGCCCAAACAAAACGCGCCCTAACGAATGCAAACGACGTCACAGAACTGTGGTCTCAACAAATAAATCTAAAAATATGAATACAGTAAATGTTTAGAATAACAACAAAGAAGACAGGCTTTATTTATTCTAAACACGTTTTGTTTTGAAGAGCTCTAGGGCAGCAATTTCGAAGGATAAAAAAGGTGTCTTACACTTTCATCAACTTGAGGATACGGTACAAAACTTAGATTGATCATTTTGTTCACCCAAGGTTGTGTCATATTTATGGAACGGTTACCTACCTGGTTTTATAAAAGGACACCTTCTTACATAATCGGGACGTTCTTCATCACTTTTTATGTAAAATTATGGTTATCTTGTGTCGGACCCCGAAAAGAAAATGTATGTATATCATAACATCACACACGTAATTCCCTGAAGGGTTAAGCAGGTGTACATAAGCATGTACAACCACATTTCGCCAGTTATGTTTAAGTCCCCTAAGTATGTATATTGTACTTATATTGCAAGCCCTTTTAAGATGCAGGTATTTATTTCCAGGACCTATAAAATTAAGAATGATTTTACAATAAATATATGTGAATATTTCAGTACTAAAATTAGGTTTCATCCAAAACACCAATCCAATCCGAGAGACATTAACTACATTTACGTCTTGCGTATATTTTGGTAATCAATTCAGTTCCTTAACTGCTTTATAATTCCTACCGCGCTGCGCTCCGCAAAAATATAGCGGTAAATTTAATCACTTCAGTGCCTTGAGAAGCTTGGAACTTTTCTAATAATCATAACGGAGATAAACAGCAGTTGTGTGTTTTGCTTCTATCACAAAAGTTTCCTAGCCGGAGTTATGAACAGGTGAATATTGCTAGGGTTGAGAAGGCTGGGCCAACAATACGAGGCCACATAGCCCCGTATCATTGTGGGCCCGGGATTTATGTCCCCACTCACACGTAATGTGCACTTCCGACTACCGAAGTAATGAGTCTGAACTTTGAATTTGGAGCCACATTTAACTAAGTTTAAATGCTTTCCACTGTTTCACTGGCTTTTGTGAGATTAGACTGTTCAACTTGCCATTATACCAACTTAATGATACGTAGATTAATTTAATTAAATTCAATGTGTTATAAACTCGTAACTTAGTTGAGATAAAGATATTTTTGGATTTAATAATCCAGCTGTTTAGTCTGTATTCATGAAAATAATGAGAGAATTAACCGACCGAGAATTTATGATGAAAGATGAGGAGAAAGTTTATCTTTTTATTACTTCAATCTAGATATTATGAAAGGCCTCTGTAAAAAAGACTTTGAATAGAACCAATTGGAGTTGAGTGACTTTGACACGGGCTGTTTGGCTCGATAAACTGTGGTAATGACACTCAATAAAGGCAGCGGCTATCATGCTATGAATAAATGAGGATAGCATCGCGAAATGCGATTGCATTGGTCGTATCGTATGACGTAACCTAATTCTACCGATTTAGTTATATTTCGGGGGTGTGTTGAAAGAAAAGGTAAAACAGACGATGACGTTGAAAAATGTGGTGTTTAGATTAAAATAGCGTGAGTGGTTTTTAGGTTAGGTTCCGTACCAAACGGTTGCTAAACGGAACACTACTATTAGCTAAGCCTCTGCTGTCTGTCTGTCTGTCAGCGGGCTGTATCTCATGAACCGTAATAGGTAGACAGTTGAAATTTGTACAGATTACAAACAGATTATGTATGTCTATTGCCGCTATAACAAAAAATAATTATAGTAAAAAATTGAAGGGGTACCCATACAAGAAACGTGTGTTTTTCGGCGTTTTTTTCTAAATATTGTACCGTGGTACGGAACGCGAGTCTGACTCGACCGGTTTTTGTAATATTTTTATTGATTGCAAACCTAAAAGACCTATTTATAATAATAATTACAAATAACTAAATATACTAAGAACTTTTGGTCATTTTGGTAGTATCCAAAAACAACTTTCACTATTTTAAGATTACCCATAAGTTAATAAATATTTTGTACAGAAATACGATTAAATATTACCCATCATGTATTATTTTTTAAGTCGTAGGAAATAAGGTTATTTGTACATGCAGCATTCAAACCTGAAAGTGTTTTAACCACTAAAACACGTTACATTAAATAAGTAAATATTTTTCCATATTACTCCGATTTAAATAAAATAACTGCATTGTAAATTCGACACAAAGTACTTTCAATTTACAAAACCATCTCATCTCGCACTGCAGGCACTCGAAACTTTATGTAACAGCAGTCGTAGCTATTCTTGGAACGGATCCAAAACTCAAGGATATCCCGTTATATAACCATAACAGATACTCACCAAGTCCTCGTCGTCATCGGTGAAAATGTTGCTACGCTCCTGGGCCGTCATGTCGCCGTCTTACAAAATACAATACAATATTCATCCATGGTTCACACACACAACACCAGATGCATCACTGTTAAACACTGCAACTGCATCCAAAACTCCTTCAACAAACCTCCTTGGTAATACATGTTCAAACTTTACACTAAATTAAAAAAAAAAATAAGTTTCTCTTTTCAAAATTATGAATCCGATGTTCAGTTATGTTCGCAAAGCAAGTGAAACATCGACTGTATACGGGAGCCGCCGGCACACCCTCTCAGTGCGAGGGTTGGGCGCTTACTGCGGTGGAGGGCGGGCAGAGAAAGCACTGCAGCGTCTCGTAACCATGGCAACGACAAGGCTTTCACGCCACCGCAGCGGAGCGCGTATGCATTGTAGTCAATCACCCACGAGGGACACGAATTTGTCATTTTATTTTACGTAGATTTCTGCAGTGCGACTAGGTGTTTTAATGTTTTGTTTCCTTCGGGATTAAAACCTTTTATTTAATATTTTAAGTAGATTAAATCCATTTCTTATACGCACACATGTAGTACCAATGTGATTTTATCAAAGTTATACGTCATTTCTAAGTTGCTAATTTCTTAGACAGCACTGACTGACGGTTGGCTGACACCAACTCTCACTGAGCAAGCGTGGTCATCAAGATAATTCCTTCTCTATGCCTTCCTATCCTATCCTATCCTTCTATGCTATTCCTTCTACCTATGACGACCTATATAATTTAAAAAAATATTATAATTATATCCTATTATAATTATTATTTTTGCCTATAATTTGACGTAAATATTTGTATGCTTAATGGCTGATCTTTGAACTTTACTAACACCTATTGATGAATCATCTACCCATATTTGCAAAAATAAAATTATTGTATTATATTATATTCTATTCTATTCTATTAAATGAGAAGTAGCCATAGCCCAATACCAGTGACATTACAGGTACACAAAACGTTGATAAAATAAGTAAGCCACAACAAAAAGTGAGTTTTCGCCCTAATCTTTTCCTTCGCACAGCAAACCTTAACAAAACAAAAGAACCAACAACTTTTTCAGTCCCTCACCTTTTGCTTGCGGCTTTGCACATTGAATTGTAGTAATTTATGTAATACCTACTGTTATTGCCTTCAATCAATGGAGCACCTACTGCATACTCTATTAGGGTTTGAGGGCACTCAACACTATTACGCAACCAATACGGACTGATCATAATCATAAATACTGACATTGAACAACGAAATGGGAATTAGTCATGATCGGGTTTTAATTTTATTGAAAAATATACCTATTGTGCCTTATTTTTAAAGTGATTGTTTGGTTCGGTGAGAATCCCAATAAAATATACTTGTGTAGCTCGAGATAGCATTTCTTTTTTAAATGTTGTTGTGATTTTGTATTAGGAACTTTATCTTTCGTTAGAATTAAATACAACAGACTTGATAAACAGTGCGTCTATACCTAGTTAAACCAGAATACGTCTGCTTATAAAATTTTAGCATAAACCTTACTTACAATATAATAGCACTTACAACTTTCGTCACGTCCAAGAAAGTCAACTTGACAGCTGAGTCTAATTATTAAGTCGAACACTGACTTGCAACGTTTGTTTGTAATGTATCATTCGAGGCGAACTTGGTTACAAAACGGTGATACACAAGACGCCGCGAGCGCTCATTCAACGGTGATACACATGAAATTTTCGTTTCAAAGGAATTCACGAACAAGCCGAAAGTCGACTGTAGGATCCGGTGTTCGCATCGAGCGGATCGGCTCGCTGGACTACAGTAACGCGTTACAAAAACTCGATAAGTTCATTACAAATAAACGTTGCAAGTCAGTTTATGTCTTACAAAGCTATCGTAAGTTGTTCTCTTCTTTTAAATAATAAACTGAAGAAAATAAAGAATATCGTCGATAGCTAGTCGCTTGCTCCCCGGCGGATGGACAGGTGCCTTCGACGCAGCTAATTTCATTTCGTTGACCTTCGTTCCTAAAACGTGAAGGAAAGTGGCAATGAGGGGTGATGTCAGGCGGCCATTAATCATACTGGAACGCCCGGAAGTCCTGTGAAAAAACAAAGCTTCCGGACTTAATATCAATAAGGAGTTTTAGACTGAGTCCGATTGAGTCTTGTGTTACAGAACCTAACTCAACACACGATCATTACTTACAACTAGTTTAAAGCCATTTGATTAATTCAAACTACTTATATAATAATAGGCCTACCTCTTCTCATATTGAGAAGACACATGCATTGATTACCACGCTTGCTCAAAATGGGTTCGCAATTTCAGACTTAATTATCTGTAAGTCCAAGTTTCCCTACGATGTTTTCCTTCACCGATGTCAGTAATGTCCAAGATAAACTCAGAAAGTACATAATTGTGAAACTACTTAGTCTTGAGTAAGATTTTGTTATATCAAAGTCAAAGTCAAACAATTTATTTCAATTATGCACATAAAAGGCACTTTTGAAAGACAAAATTTACAAAAAATTTAATTGATTATCGTCGCCCCTTCCAAAAGGTAGTTTTCGTATGGAGACGAATGGGCAAGAAAGTCCACCGTTACTCTTTTAAAATGTTTTCACAATGTTTTGTATACATTAATTATATAATTATATTGTGAAGACGATGCACCTAGAATAAGATTACTATACCACGATAGGTAAAAAAAATGAAGCAATGACAGATAAATTAATAATGTGATAGATACATGGTCCTACATGGTCCTACCGGCCTTAGAACAATAACAAGTTAATATTGATGGAGATTTTTGTTTTTTCTGTGGGTTACATGTAAGTAGGAATGTGAACATAAACGAATGCCTTCTCTTATTATCATTTGCTAAGTTTAAAACAAAACCATTGCTTTTAGAAGAACATGAAATTCTTGGGACTCCCAAGGGATTAAAAGTAAGCACGTTTATACAAGCTGTAAAAAGTCAACTATACATTCTATATATCAAACTAAGTTAAATTGCACAAAAATAATTATTGGGAAACGAGATTTCTACTTTTCGTTTAAAAAATCGCTGTTTTCGGTATCACGCAATGTAACACCTGCAAAACACTGTGCACTCATGTAACGGTACAGCGGTATTTAAAACTTGTTATCGTAAAAACTTCGACCTTCATGATATCCGTAACCAGAAGGTATGGTCCAGTACAAGGGATTCGGGTTCCTTCGCTAAACGTATTTTTACACCCGATAGCAAGATAAACCCGAAGTACTCGAGTCTAAGTTGTCAATTTTGCAGAAATTGTCCGTACCTACTCGGAATAAAGTTCAAAATATAATAACTAAAGTTAGAATTCGTTCTGTAATAAGACGAATCTAGTTTAGATATTAAGTTGTGAAAGTCTAAATACTTCCTCAATAAAGATCATTAATAGACACTGAACTAGAAAGTCTGACAACCAGTCTTACCATGGGGTATCTGATTACCCAGTAACTTGGTTGTGGCGGTCAGATAGGCAGTCGCTCCAGGTAATAAATATTATGATACAAAATATGCACCACAAGAGAGAAAAGGGGGGGAAAGGTAAATTTTCATTTAATTTCTTAAATATCTCTAAAAGTATTTATTTTAAAAGGATAAAAAAGAAATTGAGATCCTCACAACAAATTCTTTCATTTGATATGTCACACGGTACAGTAAGCAAAACTTTTTTTTTTTTCCAATTTGCCCCCGAAAAGTGACCCCCATATTCAAAATTCATTTATTTACATTATCCGTCCGTGTTCGGGTCACAGAAATTCAAATGTGTACCAAATTTTAACTCAATTGGTCCAGTAAATTCGGAGCAAATTGGCTGTGACAGACGGACAGACAGACACCCAGATAGGCACACGAGTGATCCTATAAGGGTTCCGTTTTATCCTTTTGAGATACGGAACCCTAAAATTGGCTGAATCAAAGTTAACATTGGCGCGCTATGCTGTTTTCGCCAATAAAATGGCGTCGGGTCTGCATAGCATATGGGGTGACCTTGGATATTTGGCAAGCCGCGCTAATCAATTCCATTAAAAAGTTTATGGTACATGCCTGGGTAGGTATCAGACTTTCTGGAAAGTTCTCTAAGCCCGGTTTCAGAGATAAATATAGTCACAATACCTATTAGGTATACTGGTAATCAGATGCATCCGGTTAGATTGGACGCCGACCCCAACATAGTTGAGAAAAGGCTAGGCAGATGGTGGGGGCTCCTAGAAAGACGCAAATGAAAACAAAACAAAACACACTTGCTCAAGTGAAATAATACCGACTCATCAGTTACATGGCTCCACGGAGTTAATTAACCCTACACAACTCTTGATAGCAGATGAGCTGTGAGAGTACCTCCAAATGCAATTATCATGCAGCGCTCACCTGAGGTGTTAAGTGTTAATTGATATTATTCTTCGTCTGCTTATCGTGACGTTGTTATTGTCACGTTGATGTTTTTTGTAGAGCTATAAATATTTGAGTGTTGTTGTGTAAGTTTCTTCATTCTAAGGTCGGACAAAGTATTTATTTATTTAATACTTTAAGCACACAAATGTACACACACACCACACTACACTCGCGCGTGGTTGGTCACAGCTTGAGTGGGTCTCCGAGTAGGTGCCTTAGTTGCTGCAACCAACATAGAGAAAAAGCCAATAAAATAATAAGCGTAGGTACATCATTAGAAGGTAAATGCAAGAGAGTAGTGGTGGCCCAGTGAGAGCAGTGGTGGCCCAGTGGCATTGACCCCGACTTTCGAGTTGTAGTTCGTGAGTTCGAACTCAGGCAGGCACTTTACTTTGTGTATTTAATTTCATCACCACTGCTCTCAAAACGGTGAAGGAAAACATCGAAACCGGCATGTCCTAGAACTAAAAATTCGAAGATATGTGACATCCACCAACCCGCACTAGGCTCGCGCGGTGGATAATGCCAAACTCTCTCTCACAGAAAGGAGGCCTGTGGCCCAGCAGTGGAAACATAACATTATATAGGCTGATTATGCTATATTCGTATAAGCGCAAGTCACACTGGGAACGAAGCTAAGTTTAGCTTCGCTCATGCAGCTACTGCGTGTTTGCTTACTTCGGTTCACTCACACCGTGAACTATGAACCGAAGTATGAACAGACGCGCTAGGTACATAAGCTAAACGAACTTAGCTTCGTTCCTAGTGTGGTCTGTGCTTCAGGCAAAAAGTGTGTGCCCATTAAACAAAGGATAATGAATTCAGACGAAAATTGTCTGGTCAACGACCGGCACTAATGGCGATGCGCGGTGTCGTCTCACATGGCACTAATCTTAGCACGCTTGGAGGTTCAAACTTGATTACTTAGCTTATTTTATGCGAATATTTTCCTCCTTATTAATAAACTCGAGAGTTTAGTTATGCTTAAGAAAGAAAGAAAAATGCGTTTATTGGTATTACAAAAAATACACCTTAAACTATAAAAACAGAAAACAAATTATTATAACGCCAAAAGGGCCTCAGCTCAGCATAATGTCAGATGACAACACAAAGTGTACCATCTGACGCTGATTTTCAGCTGCAACCCACGAGTGCCATACGCTAGAATAATAAACATACGGAAGTGTCTGTCCGTTATAATAAATAGATTAAAGGTAGTATACAAAAAATAAAAATAAGCTCATACGAAATCAAATAAAATGTTGTGACATAATTGTGCCTTTGCCACGAATAATTTAAGTCTATGGTCAAACCGACGTTTCATATTTGAGTATGGCTTGTCCACTCTGAAATGACGCGCCCCACTACCGCATTACCCATAGAAATCCGCATTACTGTGTGCATAAAGGCGGTAGTGGGACGCGTCATTTCAAAGTGGACTAGCTTTAACTTCAGTATGGGTTTATTAATAAGGAGGCAAGGCCATCTATCGTTCGCTTTGAGATATTCGTTATACCTACTCACACCAACAAGGTTATTGATTTATTTAATTAAAACATAGTAAAATTATAATTCCAAGAAGATTTTATTCAATGCTACCTTAAAGTTATTATGTATTTATGTATTCTAACTTAAAGTTATTATGTATTTTGAAAACCATACTGAACCATATCTGAAAGTGGATCACCAAACCATTTTCAATTGCGATAATTTATACTGGCATTAGACTCCCTAACAACCGTTTATTTAAACAATTGATATAGGATGGTCTATGGAAATTAAATTATAAGTAATGCAAAAACACAATAACCATTGTTTTCTTCGAAAAAAACATCCATGATCAAGGTAAATAACCATCTTGTGACCATTTTTATTCCCGGCTATCATTCGTGGAACTTTAACAGTAGTTACGGGTCATCAGCAGCCCGAAAGTCTTACCAAAGTGTTTCGTATTACCCAGTTACTCGGTTTTTGGAGGTCAGATAGGCAGTCGCTCCATGTAAAATACTGGTATTCAGCTGCATCCGGTTAGACTGGAAGCCGACCCCAACATAGTTGGAAAAAGGCTAGGCAGATTGATTGGTTTATCCACAAAGCTGGGGGCGCCTTGGGATTACCCCCGAAAACTTTAAAAAAAACTTTTTATATGATCATATGTACATATATATATATATATATGAAAATAAAGGGCTTGAAGAGATGATTCCGAAAATGTAGCACACAGGAACCTAACTACGCTTTGGATTGGGCAAATACATTTATGTTTCTGACTGACCCACTCCTTCACAATTCAAAATTACCTGTTAATAAATAAAAAAATCCTTTAAGTGAAATAAATGCTTTGAGTTTTAAAGTTGAAAATATAATTTAAAAACACGTTTATAAAAAAATACCGACAGTCATCGATTCCGACGTTACTTCATATTTCTATTACTCTTTCAATATTCCGGCAGACTGAAATAGGATAGTTTTTTTTAAATGAAGAACAATAATTAATATCATAGCGAAAAAAAATTAATGTCAATGTCAATGTTTCTTTATTTTCTTTTACTTACAAAAACAAAGTAACTAAGTTAATTCATTAGTGTTACGATCTGAACAAGTCTTCATGGCTCGTAGATTTTACAAGCCTCCATTTTCATTTGCGTGCTTAAAGCCGACGCGGCGACGACTCCGTCGTAATGACCGAAATTACGAGCTAGCCATAATACGGTCAACTTATAATGATGATAATAAAATACCGAGGGGTTTAGCTCATTCGAATGTCTGACGCATGCAAACTAAAAGATTAGACTGGGATTATCAACGAAAGGCGTATTTAGCATTAATACATATTATATCAAAAATCGTATGCAGTTGGGGGCCCCAGCAGGAACGAAGTTCCTTCTCACGCATGATTTAAAACATTGAACAAACTGTGAATTTATTCATGCACTATAAGAGCTGTTGCATACAACTAGGAGCTTTTCATGGTGTTCATAGGTATTTAGGTAGGTATTTGTTTACGTAAAAATAATGTGTTTATTGTTTTTGTAACAAAAACAATAAACACATTATTTTTGCAGCCGCCATCTCGGATTTAATTTTTGACCTCACTATCGACTTTAGCACCTTTGAAATCTATGAAAACGATTCAGCAACTACAAAACGTAAACAAATACCTACCTAAATACCTATGAACACCATGAAAAGCTCCTAGTTGTATGCGACAGCTCTTATAGTTCATGAATAAATTACAATTTATACAATCACAACTATAGAATGGCGATAATCGGTTGCTGCTCTCATATTCAGTTCAGTTGGCTATGTTAGAAGTTTAAGTGTGACTGGTGAGCGAAGCCTTAAAGGAAGCTTTTCAGTTGAACTTCGGAGCGGCATATAATTTTTTAGGTCAGTCAGATACTAGATAGGTAACCAATACCGCCATTCCATAATAAACGAAGGGCCTGCCTGTATTTATCATATCAATCTAAGTGATACCTACGTATACGCTTAAACATTACTTTTGCCCGTCCTATATGTGAACAGCCATGCTATTCTGTAAACATCTCACCGTGAAAACTTGGGTGAAGTGAACTGTCAATAGTGTCAATCCCTGTGGAATGACAGCTCACTCCACTATCACTTCACCAAAGTTTTCACGGTGAGATGGTTACAGAATAGCACTGCAGGTGTTCTTACTACTGAAGGTGGCAACGTTATGGTTCCCCTAGAATGTGATGAGACTTTTATACAAGTTTATTATAACTCATTTTAAGACACAAAATGTGTGTTAACGTATTAACAACGCCTACGGCTACTGTAGCATAGGAATATGAAAAGAATAAATTGAAACGACGCTAATACCTTCGGGAATAATGGGTAAACGATTCGTGCAAAATCAAACCAGGATTGTCAATATTTTTAATGATCCAACGTGAAACACAAGGTGCGCCGATGAGTGCGAACAACGTACACTGAATCCTGACTGCGTTGTGGTACTCCCCAAAAATGTAGGCATTTAGAAGATTTTCGCTTATAAATTAGTACACATAGAATCTAGTATACTCATTCTTACTCTCATAGATTTTGTATAAATAATTATGGACATGATCTTGAGCTTGTCTCATGACATTTTTGATCGACTTAAAGAAAAATAGAAAGAAAGTACGTTTAAGATTTAGTGGGGTTTTGCGAAGAGATAGGCGCCGTGCTTAGGTAGGTAGGTAGGTAGGTAGGTAGGTAGGTAGGTGCCTACGCACATATAATTTCATGAAACACTTCATATCTTACATCAGCCTATATTACTCGCTTTTTCTTTGAACGGATCCTCACAACTAAGGTGTGAATTTGTACACATTTATCTTTTAATACCTAACACCATGGTCTAATAAAACAAGGTCTGGCATTCCGGGACCAACACATGCTTAGGTCACTATCCAGTTGCCACTTTATTGCAACAAAACACGATTAAGGATAGACTTTCAGCCACCATTCTGTTTAAAAATATGCACAAAGCATTCAAATTGTCGTTTCGTGTGTCTAATCAAACGAAACAATTCAATTTAAACATAAACCAACGTAATTGTTAATTAAAACCTCATTGTTTTATCGGATTTGCACAGGTAATAAAGGTGATTGGGGAGTTATTATTACAAACTTCTGGTAACACAGATATGATGACGTAGACTTGTGTTACCCACGTGACCACTGTGTTTCGGAATGCTATACCTGGCGAAGTATATTATTATACCACGCCTAACACAAAGTCGTTTTACGTATCTGTCCACGTGGTTGTTTGGTTATTAACTGCACAATGGAATTTGTTGTGGCTTTCACCACCATTTAGGGAATTTATTCCGGAGATCGTATGTGTTTATTCAACTTAAATAATTAGAACAAAACTTTCGATGTTCGGACATGTATCGATTGTCGCAACATTAGTAGATAGCACACATAGCAGAGGCGGGTCGTTAGTCCTTAATAAAATCAGCCTCTTTTGTAAGGGATGAACGTAATAACACAGAGTTCTTATGGTGTGAGGGGTTGGCGCCAAGAAGACGCGTCCCTCCGGCGCCAGCGCGATTATGAGACGTTTTCTTTTGAAAACTATCGGGAAAAAATATTGTATCTTTATTCATTGGTTTACTTATGTTAATCTTCTTCTTTTCGTAACGATTGACTACTACTCACTTGCTTTTACTTGATGCCGACTGAACGAGTCGCTGGGTAGGTCCAGGATCGTCAAGGTCCCGGCCTTCCCTCAAAAATATCATTCTTTGTAGCCGCCGCGCCGTTTAATTCTATGCATTATTAGAACCCGATTCAATGACAAAATAATTGATTTTCAGTGCGATTTAGAATAATCTTCTAGCCCCAAACTTATGAAATATTAGTAAAATATGTTTCTATAATAGGTTTGATATAATTTAATTAGGTTCAATTGAACGTTGAAATCAATTCAATTTGCTACTATCAAAATACGTAAAATGGGACCAAATGCGGCAATGACATTGAATAATTAATTATCTAATTAGCATACTAATTAAGTCGAAAACTTATCCAGAGTAAACTAATTGCTAATGCTAAATATTTTGTATTTCGTGACAGAAAAATGAGATAATGTTTCAGCACATCAATTATTTTATAGACTCTTACACAAAGAGTGAGCCCGTCCATAGGCCTTCCTTGTCCTTTGAAATAATGATAGAATTTTATTTATCTAATCTTATCTACACAGGGGCCCCGTGATCCTTATGTGCTCAGGGCCTCCAATAGGTTAAAGACGGCCCTGACTGAAAGTATGACGGCATCGACTAGCGCGGCTTGCCAAACACCCAAGGTCACCCCATACACTATGCAGACTCGACGCCATTTTATTGGCGAAAACAGCATAACGCGCCAATGTTAACTTTTGTTCGGCCAATTTTACAACTAAAACTTCGTGCCTCCTTTCCTTTTTTACAAGACCGCAACAATATGCAGATAAATTGAGTACATTTGCATTTAATTGCTGTAAAAAAATGGATGAAAAGTGTGAAATTCTCTCTTGCATCATTTCAGTTATGGTACAAAATTGCTTGAATTGATTTGTTAGCTACTAACAAATTATACATTAGCTTAAGGGCTGTAGGTATGCTTTGAAATTGTATTAAGTCTTACATTTTCTTACGTTTTTAGGCTTCAGTATGTCCGAATGAAAAAATGGAACCCTTCTATGATCACTCCTGTATATGTCTGTGTGTATATCCGTCTGTCATTGCCAATTTGCTCCGAATCTAATGGACCCATTAAGTTGAAAAGTTTACATATCAATTTCTGTGACCCAAACACGTACGACGTAAATAAATTATATTCGATTATGGGGGTCACTTTTGGGAGACCAATAAGAAATTTAGAAAAAAATAAATTGACTTATTGTGAGGGTCTCAATTATTTAATTATTTAAATAAAATAGATGAAAATTGACCATACACCCGTTATCTGAAAAAAAAAATGTTAAGCTCACTAGCCCTAAAATTTCGATAAAAGTACACAAAATATTCATATACCTACCTAAATTACAGGAAAACCTATACGAAGTCTATGGTCTTTAAAGCAACATGGTAAATCGCCCAATATTGTGCGTACAAAGTTACATTTGCAGTTGGAATGTATGGGAGAACATGATTTACAACAAAAAAATTAAGTTTGTTCTTGGGATAAATGCATCCCAACCCCTCAATGTGCGGAGACCGTTTTTTTTTTAGAAAACGTTGGCCACGTTTTGTGAATCGAATTCTAAAACCGTAGATTGAATTTAATCTATGTCAAGTAATTTTAATGCATTCAGCGACAATCAATATGCAATCCAGAACTTCTCGCAAATATAAGAAAAATAGAGGCATTTTTGACAGATTTTTGATCGTAAAAATACAGGAATTGTCCCTCTGAACGCGGTGATAAATGAATCTTCATCATCTTCATTTCACCCGAAAGACGTCTAATGCTGGACATAGGCCTCACTCAAATGGGGGGTTTGCCATAATCGCCACGCTTGGCAGGCGGGTTGGCGATCGCAGTATGATGGTAAAATGCATAGAGAATGCTGCTACCCATTCTCTAGTAAGTCCGGCACCACACGGAACAAATAAATAAATCAGCAAAGTTAAAAATAACAGCAATATACATGGTGGGATCTTTTAAGGGTTTATTGTACTCATTATTATGACCAACTTTCACTATGGGAGCAACCCTGAAATCTCGAAAAAAGAAATCTGCTGTTCCCTATGCTCACATAGCTCGTCAAAATGTAGGGAACAGCAGATTTATTTTTTCAGCGGTTTTATTTATTAAATACTTAACATAACATATCATCACGCTAGTTTCCCCGAAGGGTAAGGCAGAGGTGTACCGTATAGCACACCCACATTTCGCCAGTTATGTTTAAGTCCCATGTAATAGGGGGCGAGCCTATTGCCATCAACCGGGCACAAATCCAGACTCCGGGCTGCTACTGAGAAATTCCTAACGGAAAACCCAATAACACTTAGCCCGACCTGGGAATCGAACCCAGGACCTCAGCAGTAGTGCTTCTGACCACTTAACCAACGAGGCAGACATTTAGTGTTAAATATATTAATATTTTTAATTTACTAATCTTATATAAAATCTAACACTAAATTAAATCACTCACTAACTAACTATAAAAATAAATACAAAGACAAGAGTATGTAAACAATAAAGCATCTTCTTAATACAAAGTTTCAGCAATTTTAATTATTTTATCTACACCCATGCTATAAATCCTCTTTAAAAGTTTCTGGAACAGTTAGCTTATTGCCAACATTAAAACAACCAGTTTCATAATAACCATAATCCAAACAAGTATTATAATGTTGTACTAAATTTCATTATGCAACTCCTTTGCTTTTTCGATCCCTTCCTTACTCATCAAACAGCCACATTCTCACTACTCAATTCGTGGTATCTTTATAAATTTGTCATGCACACACGTTTCACTACCACAGCACCGTAATAAAAAAAAATCTTAAACATTGTTTGTATAAGATACTCAACAATTAAACTTTCCATGAATTTACATAGAGTTCTTACAACACTGTACAACACCCTATGGTTTCAGAACCTTTTAGAGGATTCATATCATGGATGTAGATAAAGTCTTGTATGCAACTGTACGTAATTAGATATTATACAACAGTTGCACAAATAACTATTATTAAATTCCCTTTGTCCCATGGGGAAATTTCTACGGGACAACTGGAATACACCAAAAAGTATCGTTGGAAGAATCACTCAATAATCTAAGGCTAAGCACGTATCACTATCTGATTGATCGCTCCTTCGCGATAGACGCACTGAGTGTGCCGAATTTACTGACCAATTTGTTCAATATGTTCATACGACATTGCCTAATGGTCGCAGGTTCAGTGCCAGAAGATTGATCGCCCAACTAATAATGGGGACCTACTTTAAACGCTACGGCTGACCGTTATCGAACCCCGTGAGGGTTTTTTTTTTTTTTTTTTTTTTGTGACTTCCATTGTAACATATGTTATAAGGTCACGCCTGTGTTCACAAAAGGGATAGGCAGAGGTGTACCAATAGTACGCCCACATTTCGCCAGTTATTTTTAAGTCCCATGTATATTTCTATTATTTTACTTACGACAATGAAAAACATTTTTACACAGCATTTAATATTACACTATACAAGTTATTTTACAATCAATTTACACACACCAATTTACAAAAATATATACCAATCTGACGCGCTTGACACACCCCTCATACCATTAAGATACACGTCTGAATTTATGCAACTTTGTTCAGCTAATGTCAGCATCTTATTGCGGACTGACATTGAAATTAATTTGTGCCACAATACAATCTTTATTTATATAAATGGCTAATAATAATATATTAAGCAACGTTGACAGCATATCCACAGCTAATAGCTATTGTTGTGACACGGATTTTTGTAACACAGAGATAAAAAAGTCAACGCGATCTTTAAATATTATAACGCAGAATATTCGCAGTGTTTATAAGAACTTGGATAATTTTCAAGCACAACTAGCAAGGTTTTCATTTGACTTCGATGTCATCATTCTTACTGAATGCTGGCTCCATCAAAACAAACCTATTCCAATGATTGATGGTTACACAACGTATTCTTCAAAAAGCTGTCTAAATCAAAATGACGGCATTGTTATATATGCAAAACGGGACCTTAAATGCTCAGTTGAAGAACCGGAGCCTGTAGGCGCTAACTTTATGCTATTAAATATTTTTCCGGATACTTGCATTTTGGCTGTCTATAGGTCTCCATCTATATACTGTACCGACAGTTTCTTGAATTCAATAGACAGTATAATACGGTCTGTCAAAGCTAAAAACATTGTGCTAACTGGAGATATCAATATAGACATTAAAGCCAACACCATTGACAGGAATAGCGAAACTTATTTAAACGTTACTGCTGAACTGGGACTGCTGCCGGGACACACACATCCAACTAGAATTCAAAGTTGCTTGGATCACATATTACTTAATACGGCACAGCCGGCAACAGTATTTGTAATTAATTCCACAGTTACCGACCATGCCTCAGTAATATTAAACCTTCGTCAATCTCGACAGATAGGTGGTAAACCTATTGTTTTCACAAAGGTCAATTATGACGCTGTGATTAAACATCTAGAGACAGTTGATTTTTCATTCATTAATGATGATGCGGATGCCAATGAGGCTGCCACTTTTTTTGTTGAAAAAATTTCCACATCTCTGGAAGTAAATTCAACAAAACTTAAAAGACCTAGTCGGAAAAGAATTCTGAAACCTTGGCTAACTCCAGGATTACTCCGCTGCATTCGCCATAGAGATAGACTGCATAAAAAGTTTTCGTGTAGTCCAGAGAACGAAGTACTCGAAATAACATATAAAAGATATCGCAATTTTTGCACCACATTGCTAAGGAAATTAAAAATTAACTATGAACGATCTCTTCTGCAAAGCGCAAATAACAATAAAGATAAATGGGAGGCGGTGAAATCTATAATACAGCAGAAAAAACAAAAAACATTAGCTGACAATCTCATAAATACAGATACATCTAATTCCATAAATGACATAAACAACTATTTTTCTAGCATCGGCAAGCAGCTAGCAGATAATATAATTAACTCCTCTTATTCTAACTCATTACCCTATAGAACTGACATTTCGACTAATTTAAATTCTATCGTATTACTTTCCCCGGATGAAGCTGAAATCGAAACATTAATACTTAACCTCAAGAATGACTGTGCTGTTGGTTGGGATTCCATACCAGCAAAACTTCTTAAAATGGCTAGACATGTCATAGTTCCTCAACTAACTAAGCTAATAGGGATCTGCATTGCGCAAGGTGTTTTCCCACGAGTTTTCAAAAAGTCACTAATAACTCCTGTCTACAAGAGTGGATCTAAGGACGGTGTCGAGAACTACCGGCCTATCTCGGTTCTTCCTACAATATCAAAAATACTTGAGAAAGTGCTCAACAGTAGGCTAATACACTACTTAGAACATAATAAGATCCTGTCGGAATCTCAATTCGGCTTTAGGCGAGGGAAGAGCACCGAGGATGCTGTCGGCCAACTTGTAGAACATATATCATCTTGTGTGGATGCTAATCAAAAATGCGTCGGCATCTTCCTCGACTTGGCTAAGGCTTTCGACACCGTCTCAATTCCTCTACTTGTAGACAAGCTGGAACATATTGGCATTCGGGGAAATGCTTTAGGGATCTTCAGAGATTTCCTCTATGACAGGACACAGAGAGTGAAAATTGGGGGACACATTAGCTCAGACGCCCATGTTGTATATGGCGTACCGCAAGGAAGTATACTCGGCCCGAGTCTCTTCTTGATCTACATAAATGATCTGTGTCAACAAACGCTTGCAAATGGCAAAATTTTCACATATGCTGATGATACAGCTCTTGTGTTTCATGGCGGGACTTGGGACGAAGTAAAACGATACGCTGAGGTGGGTCTACACAGGGTGAATCAATGGCTAAGAGCCAATCTCCTGACTGTGAATATTTCAAAATCGACACAAATTCAGTTCAGTTACTCCAAGATCAATCTCAAAAAAATTGAAATCAAATTACATGTATGTAACTCACCTCAGAATAATGCAACCTGTGCATGTCTGGCTCTAGGGAAATCGATATCAGTGAAATATTTAGGGGTTATTCTAGACGAAAAACTAAGCTGGCGCCAGCATATAGACCTTACCACCGCGCGTATTAGAAAATTAATTTGGATTTTTAAAAGACTCAGACAGGTGGCTGACCTTGAGCTATTGCGCACTGTGTATTACGCACTAGCACAATCAGTTCTCGCATATTGCATTAGAGTTTGGGGTGGCGCGTGTAAGACGTATATGATTCGCCTTGAAAGGGCCCAAAGATCTGTCCTTAAAGTAATGACATTCAGGCCATTCAGATTCCCCACCAAAACCTTATATGCGAAATGTCAAATATTAACGGTACGGCAGATGTATATTTTAGATATCGTCATCAAACAGCACCTTATCACGCCATACGATAATAGTATTCTAAAAAAACGCACCACACGAAACGTCTGTTTATCAATTAAATGTCGAACTGCATCAGCTAGAAAACAACATAAGTATTTATCTATTCATTTATATAATATGACAAACAAAGAGCTTAAAATAAATCCTCTCACAATGAAGGAAGCTAAAAGTAAGGTTAAATCATGGCTACTTACGCATGACTACGAACAAACCGAACTCCTTTTAAAATAGTATATAATTTAACATCACACACAACATACCTACATTACACATTCACACACCACAAACACTACACACCATATTCATACACTATACCACTAACACTCTTTTAAATAACTCCACGTTGGGAAATGTTTCTCGTGTTTATAATTTTTTCTTTTATCTTTTATTTTCATTTTTTTTATTTTTTACTTTAATTTTTGTACTTGTGTTTTTGATTAATTCTTATTGCATAAAACTCGAATCATAATGATTGGGAGAAGACACTGGCTCCTGTAACACAGGTACTATACCTAGCGCAGGGGACAGGGCCTCACTACTTTTGTTGAAAAATATTTGTGTCAATAAAGAATTATTATTATTATTATTATTATACATAATGGTACATAATAGGAGGCTAGCCTATTACCACAGTGTCATAAAGTAACAGTATTATATCTCGGCAGTGGCCTTGAACTTGAACGCGCACTCGAGACTGTTGAGAAGTTTAAAAAATGTTTATAGTGACTAGTCACTATAACCATTTCTTAAACTTAGCAAGTGTTTGAAACTTACTTTAGAAATGATTAATTGTGTTGTTGTGTTGATTGACGAACATCGAGAAAGGGTAATAATTTTATTATAATATTAATTTATATGGGTAAAACACAGTGCGTTTTTGCTAATTATTAAATTGATTATGGTACATAAAACATGGAAGTAAAATAGGGACACTATTAAGGCCAAGACTCACATAGTATTAGTAACATTCTTTAAAACTAAGTGTTAGTAAACAACACGATAAAATGGCACATGTATCTGACTGTGACGGGTGGGCGATTTGGGGGACTGTCTTATGTAATTTTGACGTTCGAAAAGTGCTGATTCTCAGCCTAGTCTGAATAAATGACTTTAGAATTTTGAATTTTGACAGCAGCTATTAATATCATATTTGCGCTACTATAATATGTTTTTTTTAGTACTCTATGTCTTAAAAGCTGCATCAATTTATGCTTCCGACCTCTCCTGGATAATTTTGTTTGAAGCACTGGGTTTTGACATGGGCCAGCTGGCCTACCGGAGTGGTAGAATTTTTGTAAAATGTTGGATGGATTTACTTACTGTTGTAGATCTGTTTCACATTCTTTCATATCTAGTATCTAATATATGTCTTGCCATTATGAGGGTTTTATAGGATTTTATGTGAATTGGCCTGTGAAAACCTATTTTAATAAAAAAACATTTTCTGCATCGTTTCCATGTTCGTCTCGTCTAAATGATAAAATTCAGGACAATTATAAATTTATCGATTCCAAGAGTGTCAGGAGTTATCCCGTGCCCGACTCGTGCCGACATAAAACTCTCAGATCAGTCGAGCTCATCCTGTAAACGTCTCCTACTCGCTGCTCGCGAACCCATTAATACTGATTGATATCGACTGCTAAATTGAAGTGACTATCTTAAGAACCATTCATCACTTCCGCAAATTGCAATCTATGTGTCTTTACGAACACGTTCACTCATCAGGCAATCAATGCAATTCCAATTAATTTGCAAGTAGTGCTTACTCGATGTGGAGGATTCATTCGTCACTCAACATCGTATGCTTTTAATTTAGCACGAAGTAGCATTTTATAATGCATAAAGAAGATGACAACAGTAATATGAAACTTTATGAGCATAGCACATCATAGAGTCTTAATCGTCGCCTATCATCCTAGGCCCTAGGGCCCGAAATAATGTTAACAGAATATCCTAATCCTAGAGTTTTCTTGTTTTTTTGTTAGATACACTTTCACGCTAAAACGGCTGAACAGATTTGAATAAAACTTGGCACATGGGTAGACCATTACCTAGAACATAGGATACTTTTTGTGCCGATATTCCCACGGGATCGAGACTTATATGGGTGAAACCGAGAGACGCAACTAGTAATGATATACACTGACAATCAATATAAAAAAGCTACTGACTTATCATGAAATATTTCAGAAACTACGCAAGATAGATTCTTGAAATAAAAAGCAACATGCAAGTGTATTTAATAGCACATAAAAAATACAACAGTTTTTTTTTAACTTCATATACTCGTAGCTAACTGATGTGGTTTAAGAGATATTTACATTAATTGTTAGCACTTTGCAAGTGGCTTTTTAGGATTCCGTACCTCAAAAGGAAAAAACGAAACCCTAAGAAAATCAAGCTTCTAAGTCAACGCAATAAAAAATAAAAAAAACTTCCCGTTGATCTAGAATCATGAAATTTGGCAGGAAGCAAGGTCGCACATGTCCTCAAATCGTTAATTTGTAGTTTTATAACACAAAAAAATCATTGCGATTACAAACTTACATTTGCAGTTGGTGAATTGATCGTGACGTATATCGATGTTTGGAAGAACATGTTTTTCAACTATAACGTTAAGTTTGTTTTTGGCATAAATACATCCCAACTACGGAACCCTTCATTGTGCGTGGTCCGACACGCACTTAGCCGGTTTTTTTTATATTGCTCGTCAGTGTAGGTATATAGGTACTTTTTCGTCGCATAAATGCGACGAGCGCGAAAAATCTGCAAATCTTCGTTGCTACGCTTCAGTAAATCCAGTCGAACGTGTCATACCACAAGTTCTGCATTCACAAGAGGCCGAGCACGAAATCGACTCATTTTGAACAATTTTTTTTTGTTTACAGTAAGGGAGGAATTTGTTGAGAGCAGCAAAACTAAGATGACTTTTCAAATCACAACGATTTGAAAAGTCCAGTTCTTTAGTTTTGCAGGTCGCAGGAAGGGATTAAAAAAATATATGTAATAATAGCAAATCACTAATATTCGAAACTAGTTTTCCGAATTTTGACGTCAGGGTGAAGTTTGATCACTGTTTTACAAGAAAGTATGTATGTACTGCTGATTTTGAAACAAAAAAATATCATCTAAATCTTTCTATTTAGGTAGGTATGGTAGATATATTTGGAGGTGGTCACTTCAATTTCTATACAAAATCTAGCGGAAAAAGACAATCACGTACTAACGCCTGCAATTTATGTATAATATCCAATGAGAGAGATTGAATCTTCTCTGCAAAATAGCTCAGGCTTGTATGCAGTAAAGTCACTGATGTTGACAGCGGAGGCGACCGCCAAAGATACACCGAACCAAAGCAACGAAGATCAAAACAGAACGGTATGTTATAACGACACCAAGATCACCGACCCACTCAAAATTAAAATAAATATCATAAGCAAGGAAGCGACCAATTTATTTACCTCATTTACTACCAACCAGAAGAGCTCAACCGAGTGAATCGATCTAATGGACTGTAAAATGAAATCACTCACGTAGAAATAATTCAAAGCAGACGCTGTAAGGTATTCAACACCTTGTTTCGAAGGAAATAAACATGTAATTTCCGAGAAAACTCTGGAGGCAAGTATAATACTAAGTTACGGGTGATAAAACATTTTCACTTATCAACCGCGGAGTTGGCAATTTCCTTTCGGAACTGAATATAAAGTAGATAAACAGAGCACTCAAACGAAGAACACAAGACACACTTAGAAAATAAATAAATATTTTGGACGAATATTTTACTTAAGGTATGGGCATCCATGATAATAATCTAATGATAGTAAAATGGGTATGTGTATACATATGCGGTAAGTATTCCCGTATAATTTCTGTCCGGAAGTCACAAAGCCATTTTTACTCGGAGACTATTCGCACTATATCGATGAAAATTGGGAAAAAGGTTTATTCTGTGCACCGCTAAACAATGGTGTAGTGAAAAAATGAAAAAAACAATTAGGTATGGTACTCCATACACTCCTCTCTACTCCATACATATAACCGAGGGATGAAATAAACAAATCAATGCACTAAATAATTTCTCTTTTATGTTTCCAACCCATCTCTCACGGTAACTTAGCAACTCTATAAAGAGAGATTTCTCGTAAGTTTATCCTTCAAGAGTTGCCAAGTTACCAAACAATACAACTGTTTGCGCCACGACGCGCCTACGCACTCTGTATGAGCAAAACTGATTCAAATAACGCATGCAGCTACAACTTCATTAGGCTGTTGTAGAAGCTATTCTCAATTCAATAATAACGTAAATCTATGACGGGTGTAAAAGGACACTTAAAAAAGTGGAAGTCTCCCCGGCACGGTGATATTTTTTGGAAGTGCTTCAGCTGCCGGCGCCGTGTCCCGAATTGGCTGCCAGCGCCGAACTTAACTAGTTAGATTAGGTTAAATATTTTTACTCGCAAAAAAGGTTAGATTAGGTTACAACTGCGACGCGGTGATCTCTTTCTGCGAAAATTTAATGACGCAGAAAGAGATCACCGCGGAGAAGGGAAGAGAAGGGAGAAGAGATGACGCAGAAGGAGGCAGCGGAAAGGGAGAGGGAGAATTCTAGTGCTCTCCCGGCTCGCAGCAGGCGCAGCGGGAGTCGACAGAGAGCAGATAATGCCCTCTTCCAGCCCCCTAAATGAGTCCAGAGACGGTGGACTCAGGGGCGTCCGCCGCCCCCTATCATATAAGGCCCGAGGTGGCGCGTAATGTCCCGCGCGCTTAGATCATCGCGGGGGGGGAGTGCTTGAAAAAGAAGTGGCGCAAGGGTGTCGTGTCGACACAGGTTATGTCCCACCTAGGCGGGCCACCAGGCAGGGGACTGCATGTAATTCCACAAAAAAATTAATGTTCAGTCGCAGCTTAAGAGCGTTTATTCTGATAGTGGGCAACGTCGCAAATAGATGTCAAATATTTCGCTGTTTTGAATAATTTGGTAATATTACTGTATTGAAATAAGAAATGTGGCTAGTAAACTAGAATATTGATTATGAAATGCAATAATGTATATTGTAACATATTAACCGAATATTTAGTTTTAGATATAAAAAAGTATTTGGAAACTTTCCAAATGCCTTTTTTACACCTAAAACGGATACAACATCAAATTAAATGTTATAATTGCAATTCATTATTAATATTCTAGTTCACTAGTCAGCCACATTTCTTATTTCCATACAGTAATTTTGCTATATTAATCAAAACAGGTAAATATTTGATAGTAATTTGCGACGTTTGCCAAATAGTATAAACCCTCTTAAAACGTCGAAGATAAGAAAAAAGCTCTTCACTAATGACATTCAATAGCCACTCACAATCAATTTTATTTAAACGACCAATACTTTCAGTAAGCAGATCAATCAATGTCACCCGGTGTCTTAGGTTATCCTCTGGTATTAAACTTCGTTCACAGCATCGTCTGCCAATTTTCAGGCAGGGAGTACCTACCTATTATAAATTATTTTTTCCCTTACCCTGAGGGGGTAATAGATTACCCATTTTTCCCCTGTTTCGAGAAGGAGAGCTGTTTAACAACAATATAACTTCTTGTAATTTTAATCAAAGATGAAGAACTCAGTTTTGTGAAAGCTTGTTTTTTTTATTCGATTTTTCTTATAATAGATTCTACCGTAGGTACCTACGAGAATTAAGGTAGATATGCTCCATTTGGGATATTTTGATTCAGACGTCACTTAAAGATTATTTCCAATACCTATGCGTAACAGCTCATTCGCACTGGACGCGTCATTGACGTTTCGTCAAAACAAAACCATGACTTCATGACGGATGCACGTTCACATTGCACACGGAAACGAGTTTTTTCGCGATTCGTCAAAATAACATCTATTCCGAATAGATGTTCACACTTAATTCGTGATTCAGAGTTCAGTCTTGAACGAGCGCTTCAGCGGATCCGTCACAAAAAAATCATGATTCATGTTTAATGACGAACGTGATTTTTAAAAGACGATACGTGATTTAAGACGTATTCGTAATTTTTTCACGATTCGTGATGCGTGTGATCAGGGGCAGTTAAAAAGCACTACCGCCGTCTGACGTCCTTTAGGCTAACAAACTTAGACTGGCCTAAAATTTAAGGCAGGAAACATCAAATTAATTTTTAATAATAATGCAGAATTTATTTGATGTCTCCTGTCATTAATTTTAGGCCCTACTGCTAGGTACCCCCATGAAAGATGTACCAGTGAAAGTTTTGAAAAAATACGCCCTTTACAGTTTTAACTTTCTACACCAGGAAACATAAATTCAACCAGCCCATTTCGCTCCAAAACACTGAAAAAAAGACAGCAACAGTTGAACAACTCCAGCTCTGAAGATACACTTCAGTCATTATATGGCTTTTTATGTTGGGAGACGAGGGAACAAGTGCACTCATCCTCTAACACACTCGTCCGTGTTTCAACGTTCTTGTTACTCAAAGCCACTTCGCGTTCAGCGAGATTTCAGACCAGTGTGTTTGCCAAGCCCTTTGTGTAAACGTAGGCAAAAAGTGGTTAATTTGTGGTTTTGTGAAGACACTATTAGATTTGGAAGGTACGAGTAAGTACCACGTGGTTTGACTCGTACTGTTTTTTTTTTCAGGATGGAATTTGATTTTTGTAGGTAAGATAAGAGGTAGTTAATATTCTTATTATTATAAAACGTTTGCCAGTTTTCAATGCAAATAGAACGATATACATAAACATTCTGTTTATTTTAAACGGAATATTTTATCGTAGAATTATATGTTGTGTGCCTTTTAGTCTGTTCTAAATAAACGTATTTTCTTAATTTCTTTTCTTTCTATAATCTGAGGTGACCCGTCACGTACAATAAGTTATCTTACACTCAAACGATCAATTATTTTTACGCAATAACATTGATAAGCTTCAATGTACCTAATGAAAATATTGTGGAATACATTTTTTACATTCTCAAACTTTTGTTCAATCATGGTGTAGTGTAGGGGCCTCCTGAAAGGAAGTTACAGTTTCAATAAACATAGGGATTCGGTACTTACCTAAGTAATTTGCTTCAATTTTTTTTCTCAATTAGTACAGATGGGACACTCCGCAAAATCATTTAAATAAAAAGCGACTC
Source organism: Agrochola circellaris (assembly GCA_914767755.1). Taxonomy (NCBI): domain Eukaryota; kingdom Metazoa; phylum Arthropoda; class Insecta; order Lepidoptera; family Noctuidae; genus Agrochola; species Agrochola circellaris. The sequence goes on from OU611853.1 coordinate 6,617,738, forward strand.
TTGCCACGACACAATAAAGTGCAACTCAGGTCGCACAGCGCCAATTACTGACAGGTATATTCACCTAGAAGTTGCCTCTCTTTCTATCGCGTAACTCTTATATCTTCTGTCTACGTTACGCCCACTGAATTCGACAAGTCGAGCCCGGCGCGTACCTATTTGTAGCTTCATACCTAATCCAACCTCATCTGTATGCATCTGTACCTTCGGCTCTTAACTTATTCATAAGTCTTACAAAAAACGCCGTCGTGAATCGTGATCTCATTTGTAAGGTTTTCTTAAAAAAGGACTATAGAAAAATCCCCTCCGTATAAAAACGTCCTAAAGGCAAATGGACCTACTAGCAAAACTTCCCATAATCAAAACGACACTTTAGCAAAAATGTCCTATTAAGAAAAAAATCTTGAAAATCCGATGTCCTTTATGAAACCTTTACGTTTTGATGTTAACAGAACGGAGAAATACTGCTTATCCATCTTTAGGTCTGCCTTTTAGGTCGTATATTCAGACAGGCTAAATAAAAGGTGCTCGGTTTTGTCATAAAATTGCTCCCAGAAGTCACGAAAACCATTTTTACACTCAAAATTAAATCGAGATGTAAACTACACTTGGCTTGTTTTCTGTTTGGTGCTGTTAATTATCAAAAACCGGAGTACCTATACAATAAGCTAATTTGGATTACTAGTAGACAAGAATGCGGAAGAAGACAATGTTAACAACAGCCGGTCGATTCTGTAAAAATATCAACGTGAAACTTAGGTGTAGTGAGCGTGAAGTCAGCTGTCACTGTCACAAATCGACCGGCAGGATGCTAGGGATTAGCACTATTGACAGCTCACTTCACGCTCACTTCACCTAAGTTTCACGGTGATATTTTTACAGAATCGACCGGCAGCTCTCATCTAAGTCCGTACAGCAGCAGCTTTAAGAGGTAACTAAAGGCAAGGCCACACATTTTGACCGATATGTAAAGTTTGTAGTGTTAGGCTAGGAGCTTGGCTTTAAATTAGATATGATAACTTTTTAACAGTGAAAGCGTCATGTAGGTATGTACCTAAGTCTTTGCAATCTACTTTTCATGAAATAGTTATGGTGGATACTTAATTCCTACTAAGTTTCCGTGTTCGCGAATATGGTAGGAGTGTTACGAAAACAGATTCTATTCATTAGATCATACACGGTCGAGGAAATGAATTGTTTAATTGACACACTAATCTGCGTTCGCAATTTATTTGCCAAACATGTAAACAAACACGAGGTTTAGGAAAAACAACTGTAATGCCTGCTCATAAGGTTCAGTTTGCGCTTCTTCATATTTTTCATCGCAACTTCATATTTTTTATGACTTTTTCAACAGTACTAGTCAGTCCAAAATCAACTTTAAATACACTCCAATAAAGTTTATGTTCTTTTAAGTGGAAATAACATCAATTTGGAAACATGGATTTATATAAACCCTACGTAAATTTGCCGTTTTATAGCCATTTCATACAACTGTCAAAGAATGACAGTTGTGATTCGAATATACGGACAAAATAAGGTCAATTTCCTGGCTGTACTTATGTGACATTTTGCTGATCATTTTCCCGTTTCATTTCGTATCGAAGGAATGAAGCAACTTACCGAACCTAACACATACCTAAGTAAATAAACCGAATACATAAATACATCTCGAATAACTATCAAGTATATTTTTAGTTGTGTTCTAATAAATCCTCTTTGTTGATTTACCTACACAAATTACTGTCAGCGTTACCTATAGATCCTAGTTATTTTATATGTCGGTCATGCCTACGAAGTAAGTCATGCCGTCTTAGACAGGGTAAACATAATTTTATTAAACCACGAAGTTTACACCCTGTTTCTCATACCTCTCTATACCCTACAGCTCAGACGAAAAATTATTCTACATAGGGGTAAATTTCAACATGTCGTGATTTTTTCTCATTTCAGTGTTTTTTTTTATTTCAATGTTTTATTATGTGTTTTTAACTTTAAATTGTCCTTCAGTCTATTTTAATGAATACATGTTAGATGGGATCAAAATATGAAACATACGACATATTTGAGATTAATTTTAAATGCCACCGAAATGATAAAGCGGTCCACCGAAATGATAAAGTGGTCCCTGTAGACTTACATCACCGAAATTAAAATGTAAACACAACAAAGAAACAACTTCGTGGCACAATGTCACAAGGCACCCTTTTTTTTTTTTTTTTTTGAGGATGGGAAATTATCAAATAACTTCTCCCGCTCTGGGTGGAGCGGGAGGGCGTGTCAGACTTTTACTGACAAAAAACCCACCCGTGTTCCTTCCGTTGCCTGTGTGCCGAGGTCGCGATATCCCTTTCAGACAAACCCGCGACCCCGGCAGGCATTGGCCCTTCCGGACCCCGTCAGTTGGTGCTGACATCTCTTTGAGGCGCGCGTGGAACACAACGCGCCGTCGACCCGGGCCTGGTCCCTATCGGACGGCGAGCTACCCATTGCTCACCGTCCGCAAGCCCGCGCCTACGGTGGCCGGAAGTCGGCTCGCGACTCCCGACGCCCGGGGCGTCTCCTGCGGCGACTAGGGGCGCGAGGGGGCGCATTTTGCCTCTCCCTCGCGCGCTCTGCCTCCTCCTTCGCGAGCATTACTGCTTCGCAGAAGGAGGTGACGGCCTCCCATGCACTCTCGCTCCGGACCATGGCCTGAACCAGGGCCGGACGCGAGAGATCGCCGCCGCCGATCGCCTCCGTGAGGACACGGCGGTGCTCCGCCCAAGCTGGGCAGACCTCCACCGTATGCACTACCGTGTCCTCCGGGCGATCCACACAGTGGTGACACCCGGGCGTTTCCTCCCGCTTTATCCTGAACAGGAACCTCCCGAAACAACCATGTCTGGTGAGGACCTGCGTCAGGCGGAAGGTGAGGACGCCGTGGCGCCTCTCTAGCCACTCCTCAAAGAGGGGACTTATCGCCACAATTGTGGCGTGCCCAGCGCTGGGTTGCGACAATCGCACTCTCCATGCCGCCATGAGATCCCGCCGGAGCTCTGTCCGCTGTGCCGCGATTTCTCGCGGCAGCGGAGTTACGCCCCGGCGTTTCGCCTCCTCGCGCAACTCCCACATGTGCGCGAGGACTTTTGCCTCCAGATCCCATGGCGGTAGTCCGGCAAGGAGGCTCGCCGCCTCACGGGAGACCGTGCGGTATCCTCGTACCAGCCTGATGGCCATGACCCTTTGGGACGCGTTCAACCGCTGGGCTGGTCGCAGCCTCAATGAACGCGCCCACACCGGTGCCCCGTAAAGGGCCATGGACCGCACGATCCCCGCATAGAGCCTCCGGCAGGAGGCGTTTGGACCCCCTAGATTGGGCAGAAGCCGCTTCAAAGCAGCCCCTGCCCTCTGCAGTTTGGGAGCCAAACGTCGGAAGTGCTCCACGAAGTTCCACCGGCTGTCGAGGACGAGTCCCAGGTACTTCATCGTCGACTCGACACCGATGTGAACCCCTCCTGCCGTTATCCGGGAACCCGACAGTGGCGCGTTCCGAGGACCATAAAAACACATGGCCTCGGACTTGTGCAAGGCCACCTCGAGTCCCAATTGCCGGATCCTATCAACAATTATCGCAACCCAGCGTGTCGCCAGTTCGGCCGCCGCCTCGTGCGACCTCCCCTGCGCCAGGACCAGCGTGTCGTCAGCGTAGCACACTACGCTGACGCCACTAGGGAGGTCGGCGCGCAGCACCCAGTCGTAGCCGATGTCCCACAGATGCGGCCCCAGGACCGATCCCTGTGGGACACCGCACGACATCTCTCGCCGGTTCCACTCTCCGTGGTGACCGGGGTAGATGACGGCCCTGTCCGTCAAATAGGCCTCGACCACTCGACAGAGGTAGGTCGGCATCCGGTGATACCGGAGTGCCTCCCTAATGCAACTCCAGGGCAGGGTATTGAAGGCATTGGCGATGTCAAGAGACACCGCCAAGACGACCCCACCCCGGGCAACAGCATCCCCCGTCGTGAGGGCTCGAACGCGCATGATGGCATCCACCGTAGAGCGCCCCTTGCGGAAACCAAACTGGCTCTCCGCCAAGTCCGGTCCCACTCGCACCAGCCGCCCGACAAGGCGGTCTGCAATCACTCTTTCAAAGAGCTTGCCCACCTCGTCGAGCAGCACAATGGGCCGGTAGTCACAAGGCACCCTGTGAATAGGCCAGCTTAAAGATTGAAGAGATTTTCAGGTAAGCATGTATGGGGCCATTTGCGAAAGAGGGACTGCTTGAGAATGGGACCGTCTGCTACTCATCATCATCTGGGCCGCTAGACGTCCGCTGCTGAACATGGGCCTCCCCCATGGATTTCCGGAGTAACCGGTTGTGCGGCTTGCATCCAGCTACTTCCTGGGACCTTTCTAAGGTCGTCTGTCCACCTTATGGGTGGACGTCCTACGCTGCGGTTGCCGGTACGTGGTCTCCATTCGAGAACTCTTCTGCCCTATCGGTCATCAGTTCTACGCGCTATGTGCCCTGTCCACTGCCACTTAAACTTACTAATACGTTGGGCTATGTTGGAAACCTTTGTTCGTTTCTGAGTCGATCTCGCAAAGCAACCCTAAGCATAGCCCTTTTGAAAAAAGTACGGTATAACTAATAGTCGAAGAATAACAAAGACACCATAATAAATAATATCTCAGATATTGAGATTTTTTTAATTACCACTGAAAAGGCAAAGCCATCCAGCCAAGTGAGCTAAATGACCATCGAATTCACATTTAGGACACCGAAAAGAGATTTGTTGTCCCAGTGAATATAGCGGGTGGCAGTTTCAGCTCACCGAATCCACCGTTATGAGAACACTGAAAGGAGAAAAAACAACAAAAAACGAAATTGACAAAATAATGAAAATGTTCAGGACACTACTCAAGTAAATATATACACAAAGCGCATGTACGACACACAAAATTAAAAGTAATAAATGCTCGGTAAACAAGTTAACAGCGCCACCGAAACGATATTTTTTTGCCCTCATTCGCCGAAATGAATTACTTTTGTTGTTGGCGGGAAGACGCAGCGAGGTAGCGACCGTTGCTCCACGTCAAGCGCTTAGCGTTGACCGACTACAGCTAGGTGAGTGCGGGGTGGCGGGCACATACATACCGCACTGCATACCGTATACAAATAAAATTATACCTAATGTTTTCACTTATCAGTAACAGCACTAGCAGTAGGTATAAGAATAATACCACTGTTTATCAATACTATAATAACTACTGGCCTATTAAATAAAAGTAAACGTAAAACTAAATAACAAATAGTTTTTCTTGTACGAGGCACATTAACATCAGAATCGTATTGGGGACAACCATCAACCGCGATGAAAAATTTTGTGGTTTAACATTTTTGTAATATAATAAGAGCTTTTTTCTTTAGTTCTCTTTTCTTTAGTTCACTAGTCAGCCACATTTCATATTTCCATACAGTATTATTGCCAAATTTATCAAAACAGGTAAATATTTGACAGCTATTTGCGACGTTTGCGATATATTTGTACACCAATTTCATTGGTAGGACATAGAGCTCGACTAAAATGTATACATTTTATTGAAATACCTGTGTTCACGAATAAATATTGATTGATTGATTGACGTTGCCAACTTTTAGAATAAACGCTCTTATCTAAAATCCAAACTAAAAAAATATATTTGCCATATGTGGGTAGCAACATTTTCTATTTAGAAAAAAATATTTCAACTGTATTTTAACTTTCTACAGTGGCATTTTCATCCATGAAAATTTTCTGTTTGGTAAATTCACCCATAGGTATTTTATGACGTATCATCGTAGACGATGTTATTTATGACTGTTTATGATAACACTATAGCGAGCCCCCATAGCGTTTATGAGCTTCCAAAGGCGAGCCAAGTAGTACTTAACAGACATTTAAACGTACTTAATGAAAATACTCGAGTAGAAACGTTAATAGGACCATTTTCCGTAATAATATAGCAATCATTTGCTGCGCAGGGACCTCAAGATCCATATGTGAACAATGCTAATTAGCAATTACGCTTACTTGAAATTAAGGTAAGATCTTATTTAAGATAAGTCAGGAAAATTAATCGTTAAAGAAATTCACTACTTACCAACTTAAATTGTCCGCATATTCAAATCACAACTGTCATTCTTTGACAGTTATAAGAAATGGCTATATCACGGCAAATTGACGTAGGGTATTAATTTACTTTACAATTAATTTCCTTGACTACAATTATGATAATAAGTCACTACGTCGCTCTTTAGCTGTGAGTGTCTTGGGATTCCTCCAAATTTTGTAGGAAATCGTAAATTGCACTAAGTTTTATAGAATATTTTATATTTTGTCTATGTTTTTGCTACTTATTGGTTTTTATTTTGATTGACTTAATATACTTTTGTTTCACTACCAAGAACCAGCGCCTTTTTCTTTCTGTAGTTAATATTTGTTATTAGAAGACTAAAAGTCACAGGGCAATGGAGAGGGCTATGCTTGAAGTTTCCTTACGTGATTCAATAAAAAATGAAGAGATCCGCAGGTAAACCAAGGTAACCGATATAGCCCGAAGAATTCCCAAATTTAAGTGACAGTGGGCAGAGCACATTTTTATTTACATGTTTTTTTTTTTTTTTTTCTCGCAGAACAGATTACCGATGGGGCCGAAAGGTTCTGGAGTGGTGACCGCGTGCCGCAAGATGTAGCGTTGAAAGGCCTCCCACAAGGACCGATGACCTTGTGAAGGCCGCAAGAATCTGCTGGATGTGGCAAGCACAGAACCAATCGAAGTGGCGGTGCTTGGGGGAGGCCTATGTCCAGCATCGGACGTTTTTCGGCTGAAATTATGAGGGTCGGCTTCCAGTCTAACCGGATGCAAGTGAATACCAGTATTTTACATGGAGCAACTGCGTATCTGATCTCGTTACAGAGTAACACCCCCCCCCTTTGGTAAGACTGGTTGTCAGACTTTTGGGCTTGTCACTACCCGTAACGACTGTCAAAGATATACGAATGACAGCCGAGACCTTAACGTGCTTTTATATTATTTTATTTTATTTATTCAAAAGGAATAACAAACAGATACATTATAAAGTATTGTAAAAGAAATACACATAACATTTGAACAATATTGTAGCCCACACCGCTGTTCACAGATATACTGTGGAATTTAATATACAATTCATTAAACGCTACAGTAATAATACATAATAATATTAAAAACTAAACTTACTTAACTATCATGTTTATCCATATCTTTACACATAAATCAAGAGAGATTAAATAAGGTCAAGCAGATTTAATAAGCTGCCGAGAGAGAGAGCGCTATAATTAGCGATGGTGATTGTTCTACTCGAGTTAATATTGTATGCACGTGTTTCTGTGACAAATATACTTATTTATCTTTCTTTCTTTCTCTACAAGAAGGTAACAGAGGTAAACAGTAGTGACTCGACAAATTGTACTCACATCAGGTCTAGTAAACTAGGAATTACTCGTACCTACAGTCCATCTACACTCACCTACTTTACAGCAGGAAGTATCAAGCAAGTTACCATAAAAGTAATGAGGCGATTACTAGGAAAGTAAATGGTGGCACTAGTGTTCACATGTAAGTTGGTCGCTATCCCGACAAGTGGGCACGGTGACCAGTTTAACCCGTTCCCCGACGCCCACTCTAACTTACCTATAACTTGAGCACACGACAAAAAGTAACCCGTGTTTTTATTTATATTTAACTAGCGACGCGCCACTGCTTCGTAAGGTTTTTACGACTTCACACAATATTAAGATTTCTTTATCCTTATATTATATTATAAAGCAAAGTCCCCCGCCGCGTCTGTCTGTCTGTCTGAACGCAATAACCTCAAAAACTACCGAACGGATTTTCAAACAGTTTTCATCAATGGACGGAGTGGTTCATGCGGAAGGTTTTAGTATATAATTCATTAAGTTTTTTTTTGTAAATTGATTGAAATATGACGATTATTGTTGAAGATGTCGAAAAAATCATGCCGACTGGAAGGTTTACTGGCGGACGCCTTGTAAACCGTTAAAGATACATAAAAATTATGTTCAACAAAAAATCTGCGATAGAATATGTCTATCTTCTAAGGATGACCCACAGCAACCATTATTATCTTTCATAATTTGATATAAATTTAATTGTTATTTCCGAAGCTATTTTGACCGGTATTATATTAATCCTTATCCAACAAAATATGATACTTAAATTGGGCATTTAATTTAGATTAAAATATGCCTCTATTCATATCTCTATTCATTCTATATTCTCTTTTCATTCAGATTAAAACATATCACAGATTCAAAATTACGCGTGTGGCGGCCTCGACACCGCCACATGCGAACTACGCATCAAAGACTTGACGTCACACAACATCCTGACGTCACTCAAATCCTGCATCGCGCAATTAGAGTTTACCGCGCGGTGGACATATATACAAGCTCACGACTTCAACCTCTGGGCAATTGCCCGCCAGACATGACACCCGTCTGGTCGGAGGATCCTCCCTTTTCTATGGGGGATGAGTGAACTTTACACCCTGTTCCTCATACCCCTAAATTGGTGACCCCGAGTATGAACGTCAACGCAGCCTTCGTGCAACTACTTCAGCGTGACGTCATCATCATCATCATCGCTTCCGCAAGCTTTCGTGAGGCGAGTCACACAGCCAGCCAGCACCCACGGCTTCAACGGGTATCCTGACCACCAGCATGCAGCGAACGCGCATTCCTGGTCATCACCCTCAGCCTCATCAGCAACCTTGGCACAGCACCTGCACTTTCGGCCGGTCTCACAAGCAGAGCCCATTCTACCCTCTCCTGGTCGACGCCAGCAGCCAGCCACAACCCTGCGCTGTACCACATCCGACCCACTGGATCAAGACGCAGCGCCACCCCGACTCACTGGGGAATCACCGCAAGCACCGCAGACAGTTCCGACTCACCGCGAACTATGCGGCAGACAGTTCCGACTCACCGGGAACTGTGCGGCACCCGGTTCCGACTCACTGGAACCACAGCTGGTACTGTGAAGCATCGCAAGATATTGACTCAGCCCACTATCGACCTCCGGTCTCCGGAGGGGAGTGATGTGGCGGCATCGACACCGCCACATGCGAACTACGCATCAAAGACTTGACGTCACACAACATCCTGACGTCACTCAAATCCTGCATCGCGCAATTAGAGTTTACCGCGCGGTGGACATATATACAAGCTCACGACTTCAACCTCTGGGCAATTGCCCGCCAGACATGACACCCGTCTGGTCGGAGGATCCTCCCTTTTCTATGGGGGATGAGTGAACTTTACACCCTGTTCCTCATACCCCTAAACGCGTAACAACAACGCGGGCGCAGCGGTAGGAGTCAATGACCTTTTCCTCGGCTATTAGGTATATTTTCTGTGGCATATTTTCCGACATCCACGCGGATGAAACCGCGGGCAAAAGCTTTCAGTATATGTAGCTTGTCCACTCTTAAATAACGTGCCCCACTATACTGTATTACCCATAGAAATCCGCATTACCGTGTGCGTAAATGCTGCTTTATTCAAACTCAACTCAAACTCAAAGCATTTATTTCAAATAAACCAATTACAGGCACTTTTGAACTGTCAAGGGGTCGGTCAGTCAGAAAGATGAAGCTAGTTGCCCATTCCAAAGCGTAGTAGGTTCCTATGGAGAAGAACGGGCAAGAAACTCCACGGACACTCTTTTAAATCAAAATATTCTTACAAAATATTGGTTACACCATTCATGTTTAAATTATACATGTGATAACAATGTAGAAAGACATGCACATTAAAAGCGTCCGCAATAAAAAGATACAGTATTTTGAAAAATACAGTATTTTGAAAACTACAGTATTTTGAAAAATACTGTATTTTGAAAAAATACATTTTACAGTGTTTTGTAAAATGGTTCAAAAATAATAATGAATCAATCAATTTTGTTTATGTATAAAGGTGCATTTACATCTATTCAACAACTGGCGAATTTGTGGAAAGCAACATCTTGTTAGCAACACTGTTGGCGTTGGTTGAGTGAGTCTTGCAACAGCGTCGACCACGAAAAACTGAATAGTTAACTTTTTAATTATTCCACTGAATTTCCATTTTTGAACATAAAGTGACCAAAAAATATGGTTTGGTAGAAAAAATATTGTTGAATAAACGCATCTGCTTTGCAAAGCCGTATTTTGTAGAACGGTCGTCGCTCTGTTGCAAGACTCATTCAACAAACGGCAACAATGTTGCTTTCCACGAAATTGCCTTTTGTTGAACAGATGTAAATGCACCTTTGTATGATATTTCCACAAAAACTCTTGAGATACTGTTGCCAGGAGCCATCAGAAGTTGACAAAATAGAACGATTGACGATCTTTAATGTATCAACATATAAATAAAAAGCCCTTCCAGACGTGGCCGTGCATTGTTAGACTTACATAAAATCTTAATAATGTAAAATTTTTGGACTTAACATTGACTTCTCAGGGATCAGTCAGCTTCAGCTAGGAAATACCGGCGCCACCAATGTAGTTTACCAGAAAATTTACGTGTAAAAGTGTCACAAAAGATCTATTCAAATACATACACATAAACATCATTTCATCATTAATACGCTTTTATTAGCTTGACCTGTATCTATGTATCTATCTATGTAACGGAATCTTTCAACGTTATTTTTTTATAATCTTTTATCAAGACATCCAGGACAAACTAAGAAAATATACTTAACGCAGTAGATATCAGAGCTGACTATCAAATGGGCTTAGTCATACGTAGAACAGATTGCTCTCAAATGAATACGTAATGAGTGGGGTCATCTAACATGGATCGTCGTAACAAGCAATTATGAAGCGTAACGAAGCAACTACACAACAATAGCTCCGTATAACCGTGAGAAAACAGAGCGATCCTATTGTTTTCGTCTATCGCTCAATCTACACGTTATTCTTTCATTCTGTCCGCGACAGATGGAGAAGATAGATCTTCTTTGTACCTCCACCAAGTTCAAGAGAGATAAACCAGAGAAAATTATGTCATAACTTATCGCAAACAGGGATCTGTGTCAGACAAACCTTAGAAAGGACTGCAATGTGTGAATAAGATAAGCGCAGATCACAGTGGCGCGTTGCAATAAGCGTTTAAGATAGGCATTAGATACGGAATAAATTTAAGGAATAGAAAAGTAACATTATTATCATTCATTAATTATTTAAATGTAATTATAGGTACCTATAAATAAATAAAAAATGAGATTGTTTACGAATTATATTATATTATGAATGATTGCATGCACTTTTTATATTATTTTTGTAAAAAAATAAGAAATGAAAGGCTATTTTATTTTGATTTTATTTATTAGATACGGAAACCTATTGAGTATGGTAAAACCAATTGCTGTTTACGAATTCCTTTGGTAAACTTTTATACCTTAGTCGATTTTTTTGATAATCGGGGAAAGTAAATTAAAAAAAAAGATTCAGACGTACAGAGAACCTCCTCCTTTTTTTTGAAAACGGTTAAAAGGAGAACAGTTTAAACTGGTCTCGGTACCACTGACGTGCAGCCCACCATAGGTATTCATTCATTTAAATTTTTGGTACTTCATCGTATATACCAAACAATGGATAGGTATACCATAATACCTACTTCATACAATGGAAACATAAATTGCATTGTCAGCTGTGCGCATTGTCACCGTTCCTTTTAATAGTACCCACCTACCTTTACGCAATGACCCTAACGATGACACTTAAATGCTCATTCGTTCATGTCTGGACCTCTACAAGCGATTAGGTCTCTCTATCGATTAGGTCATATCACTTTTTCAATATCATCAGCTTTTCTCAACTTATGTTGGGCCTCAAAAATGCTCAAGGCTAGGCTTAGGCCTTTAGATCTACTCTACTCAGATGCTTAATTTGGCCCAGCTGATGAGTTGCTACTTACGAACTGGTCAACCACACCTTGTACATCCTATACTATTAAATAAGCAATATTTGTATATATACATAATATAATCATGTTCTCGAAAACGGCTCTAATGATTTTGATGAAAGTTGCAAAGCCGGGGTTTACGGGGGCGAAAAATCGATCTAGCTAGGTCTCATATCTGGGAAAATTCGTTTTCTCTATTTTCACCCGAGCAGAGCTCGGTCGCCCAAAGTTTAGAACAAGATGGCTACCTTACTACCTTAGAATAATGACATGGCCGCATGGAATTAGTATGTTCTACACATGGAATTAGTATGAACTATCCTATACTTTTAAATGAGCATTCTCTATTTACACCAGAGCAGAGCTCGGTCGCCCAGGTAACGATGTAGCATATGAACAATTTTGCTACTAATCCTTCAAGATAAAAACGTATCTTCAAATGTACATCGTCTTTGTACTACAAAAAACTATTAATCTCGCTCTTGGTACATACCATGACACAATCACACAAGTAATTAATTCGTCAACATGGCAGAACTTTATCAATAAAACTAAAATGGTACCATTTTCGACTTGACCTTGTATGATGGCGATTAATTCCCCGATCGGGACAGTCAGTAGGTTGCGTCGCTGAACCGGCCTTGCCGCCATGACGTAACCAACCTGTGTGCCTTCGAGTCTTCGAGCCGGCGACCGCGCGAGCGCAGCGCATCTCATTCGAAAATCGAATTTCTTTAAACACGCGAAACAAATCGATATTAAATTTAATCGATGCTATTAGTGTTAACTGCCAGTGATTCTATGAAGAAGTAGTGTTCAGTGATGCAACTGTGATTGTGAAGTGATGATGATATAATTCATTTGGATGTAAAGCACTTACAAACATTGGATTTTGTGAGAGATACCTAGTCAAGTTTGCGTGGGACGAAGTAAGTTATTAACTTTTTTTCTGTTTTCAATAGATACCTACTAAGAATTCTTATACACAGATAGTCACCATTTGTGTGGATGCGCTTATAGTCACCTATTTAGAATCCGATTATCGCCTTGAAGCATTGTTAATTAACCAATATGGACTAATAATAAATTATTTACATTAAGTACGCTTAAAAGTAAGGACACTATATCAATTATTATTAAAGTAATTATCTTAGGTAGTGTTCATTTAATTTATAACAATAAAGTAGGTGTATCTATAAATCCGATAATACCCTCTTTTTGGACGAAAATTCAATGTTACTTTGTCCATAATTCGTAGAAGTATTATAGATCCTGTTTGAAGATATTTATGGGCACATCTAGAATAGAATTAATTAATTAAAGATGAAACCAGTTCGTTGCCCCGTGTTTTGGCTGTTGAAGAGACAAACGGTAATCAAATGATAATTTGATGTTCGTTATAGGCGCCATTTTAAATATGAAAGACAGAGATATGATGGGAGGAGTGTTCCTCCTCCCATCATATCTCTGTCTTTAACTAATAAGATAGATATCATATTTCTTTTCACACCACTTATGATGACGAGGGATGACTTACATGCGTTTGTAAGTAAAAGAGTGATGAAGAAAATTGTTGATAGATTCAGAGGGAGAGGAAGGCCAAAGTAAAGATGGATGGATTGTGTGAGGAATGATATGAATGAAAAGGGAGTGAATGATGGCATGACGGTTGACAGGGGAGAATGAAAGAAGAAAACGTTTTGCGACGACCCCTAGTAATATGGGACAAAGGCAGAAAAATGAAGATAATTTCTATTCCCACCACCTGCTCAATCATTTCAAAATATTTGTCAGGTAAACTCGTGTAAAGTAAGTCACTATAGACTAAGGTCTCGCTGGGTAATAATATTATACTGAATTTTATTATAACCTGCTGGTCAATAATGTGATTTGAGTTGTAGAACCTCAACAAAAAAATCGTATGAAAACTTTTACTAAAAAAAAATGAATTCAAAAATCGAATTGAGTTTTATTATATCTCAAAAGGTGTGAAAGTAGAGTATTCTCCTCGGGGACAAAGGTGTCATCGTCTTACAGAGCCCTAACACCTATAATCATGCCTTACGCTCGGGATTCAATATAACGCTCGCGACATAAAACACTGCTTTATCCCCTTACTGAATAATCTACCATCAGATACTTGGGTATATAGAAAAAAAATCTCACCAAAACTTGGTATACCTACTATTAGCTTTCAGTTTTGAAATATTATTTACTTTGCATTTTTTTTCCGTTGAGCTTACATTCTATAGACACTTGAAATTATTATATTATTTGTATTTCTCTCAACATGATTGCTTAATATAAGTTTTTAACCACTGAATTAGGAGGTTGAGTTGTATGATACTAGAAAAAGCTGACCAGGTCAAATACTTCCAGTATGTTGAGGCGACGATAACCGACTTTTAATGATTTTATAGTGAAGATCACGTCTAAACGAGTAGTGTTAATGATTTAGAAAAAATATATGTTAAATTAGAGCATTTTTTTAATAATTTAATACATGAATATCGTAGATTGTATTTATATTATAATGGTAAAATTAATTTGTAAAGTTATGTCTAAGGCGGATAACAAACTGAGAATCACGCAAAATCTATCAAGCGTATTTTTTTGGAACCTTCACCATTTTAAAGATAATTTATTGATTGATCTTTTAGTATACGTTTTTTATTGACATACCTTTTGTTTTATGTATAATAAATTAATAATGCGTCTAATTTGGGACAGCACTCCTTACTACTACTTACTTCCATGGGTGAGTCCTATTACTAGCTGGACGTACGACGGGTTGCGTGAGCACAGTACAAAACACGGAAGGTCACTGGCATATACCTGTGTCGAGGCATTTCTATCGATGTTTTTTCAATAGTTAATGATCTTTTCATTAAAAGTTATTTCCTAATCTTAATAGCAAGTATCTCTATACTATCCAGGACGTGACATCGCCATAGACGAATCACTCCTCAAGTGGCACGGTCGGCTGTCCTTCGCACAGAAAATAGCCACCAAAGCCGCCAAAGTAGGCGTTAAAAGCTATGAGCTGTGCGAATCGTCGACCGGGTACTTGTGGAAGTTTTTCTTCTACACTGGCAAAGGACAGACAGACGATACACAGACAGATGACAGACAGACAGACGACACATACACAGACGACACACAGACAGACGACAGACAAACAGACGACACACAGAGAGACGACACACAGAGAGACGACAGACAGACGGACGAAGTCCCAAGTACTTCAAGGCCACCTGCACCATCTAACGCGACAGCCCGTATTGTATACGATCTCGCCAAGCCACTCCTCAATCGAGGCCACACTTTGATAATGGATAATTTTTACAACTCGCCCCTTTTGGCAAGATACCTGAAGTCCCATGGTACCGATTGCTATGGGACTCTCAGAGTTAATAGGGAGTTTGTCCGTGAATCCATTAAAAGTGTGGCTAAGAACGAGTTGCGGGTTGGCGAAATCCTACACAGTTATGGTCGGGATTTATCCGTAATGTTGTGGCGTGACACCAACGTGGTAGCTATGCTTTCGACATTTCACAAAGGCGAAGTAGCGGGCAAAGAAAAGTACGGGCGGTATAAATATAAACCACAAGTGGTACTAGACTAAAACCTTTCTATGGGGGGTGTGGATAGAAGATAGACCAACTTCTCTCCTCACATCCCATGGAAAGATCCAGATATCAGGTGTGGTACAAAAAAGTGTTTAGGCGCCTTTTAAATGTTACCATTTTAAACTCTTACATTATTTACAAGTCTTTTTACACGACCGTTAACCAACGTGCGTTTAGACAACGCCTAGCCGAAGAATTGGTTCATCGATTTCAAAGACCAGCACCGTTTCCCATTCAGGTCGTCACGAAATATCTGTCATCTGGACCGGGAAAGATACGGCGTCCTATTTTGTCGGGGAACCACTTCGTCGGCACTGGCACCACTAAAAACGCACGTTGTGTTTGGTGCAAAAAGAGTCGCTCGAAATATATTTGTAAGCAGTGTGATGTGACGCTCTGCTTAGAAATATGTTTCGAGGAATTCCATACTGTTCGGAGGGATTCAAACACATCCATCCCATGATGTGGATTGTTTTACCCACTTCTTCGCTTCCTGGGGAGTTTGTTGCGCCACTTCTTCCCAGCTAAAGCACTAGGAAGTGGTGAAGGGTGGTCGTTTTGGGGGACTGTCTTATGTAATTTTAACGTTCAAAAAGCGCTGATTTTCAGCCTAGTTTGAATAAATGACTTTTAATTTTGACTTCGCCCGAGTAAAAGTCGGAACAACTTTTACTACGGGATCAAACCTGAAATTATACATAGTCTTCGCTTAGTATTTGTTGACCTTAACCTTGATCCAGGGGGTCATTGTACTCATAATTATAAACAATTTAATAATAACACGAAAAAAAACTGTTATTCCATACATCTGTGTTCACATAAATCGACAAAATATACGAAACAGCTGCTTTGTTTTCGCGATTTGAGAGTTAAATGAAACCACAATTTTGTAATATCTTAATTTAAGTACCTAGGTACTTTCGAAAATTGTTATAATTATGTACCTACTTACTTACATTTTTTTTAGATTTATTATAAATACTTTTGTATAATAATACATTTTTTACGTTGTTTTTAAATTAGAATAAACATATATCTTTAAGAGAATAATAAAAAATGTTTATTTTAATTAAATAATATTTAAAAAATTACAATATGTTTTTTCTAAACACAATATAATTTTATTGTAAACTACCTACCCCTATGAATCCAAAAATCCCATTATCTAATTTCACAAACACAAAAATCGTGTTACTCAAGTATCACGTCGCACCAAGTGTGGCGACGACCCTTAGGGCCGGCGGCCATATTGCTTTCCGCGCTGTGAGTCGCGATCGTGACGTACGATTTAGCTCATCCAAAGGTAAACATTTTACGATAATTTTATTTTACACTTACGTTATATTTTTTTTCAAAAAGAATAATCTGTTTTCCGACAATCTGTATAAGTATAAAGATGACCTTGTTGAGTTTTAAAAATGGAGCGTCTTTCTTGTTTTTTTTGTATTAGAACAATATTTTCCTAGAAAGGGATCTATTTTTTTAACTAAATCCATAGTTTAGACATGTGTCTTTAGTTATCAACAATAATTTTTATCCTACGTGTTCAATATTCTCCATAAAATAGGTATGAACATATTGTATTATTTTGTAGCGGAATGCGGTGTAAGGGAATTTATTGCGCTCATTCAACAGCTATTTTAGGCTATTGTTTTAAGAAAATATGTTCATATTAAATATAATATGGCAAGATAAACTAATGTAATTTATTATTCTAACAAAAAAATAACGTTATCGCTTAAAATTTCGTAAAAAATATATTTTATCCAACGAAACGTCTTAATTTAGTTGTGTTCTAACTTCTTGCATTTTTTATAATTTTATCACTAGAAAAAATTCCCGGAAAATCCTTTCAACAAGTTCTTTGTTTCTTTAGCTTTACAAAACAGTATTTTGTTTATCAAATAACGTCTTAAAACGGCCATAAATCAATAAAAGTTTTATCGCGGGTAGGTGCACCGGGCGGCCGACGGCCGACCGTTTCGGTCGTGAAGCACGTTGACCGCGCTTTTTTTGTGACGAAAGCACGATAGGCTATAATTTATGAAGTTATCACGCGGGCGAAGCCGCTTGCGGAAGTTAGTACATCATATACCTAAAGTGAAAGGAACTTTGTTCCAACCGGGTGTTCCACGACATAAGTATCTCGTTTTTTACTTTGAACATGCAGTTGATTGTAATATAGCTGCCATTACCGATAACTGCAGCACCATGTGTTAAAAATTATACAAAACCTTCAGGCACACCGTGTACAAGTTGCTCTTGACCGGCTATTACTAAAAATGGCTGGCTTTCTGCGTCAGGCCGTCAGGTGCATATTGTGATGCTAATGGTGCTAGCACCTGCACTATGCACTGTGCATCACTTAGGTACCAAATGCAGATAGGTAGGAATGTATTATGTATTCTGCGGCCATCGTCCCAATGGTACCATTGTGAATAATTATTGTATGTCATTGATTTGTAGGCAAAAAGCCGACGCATTAATTGTTGTTTGTTGTCCTGTAATATCTAATATGCATATCTATGTACACACGGCTACACACCAAGCTATACAGTTCCAGTATAAGCTGACCTCGCATTGTACGGAAATCCTGTACAATACGAGATCAGCATAAACTGGATATGTATAGCTGGACGTGTAGCCGTGTGTACACATATACATACAATATGTAAAATAACCCTGCCAGATCCGAAAAGGGCACATAGGTACTGCAATATCATTACCAAAAAGTAATAAAAACACTTATAAAAAAGTTATTGCTATTTAAAATTCACATTTTTAGTACCAAAAATACCCCAAATCCATAAAAAAATTGCAACAGGGGTCATAAGGTATCACTTGTAGACACCCGCTAAACAACGGCTGCCCCCGCCCCATGAAATAACCCGGTAAAACAAGCCATTGAAAAAAAAGTTTCAATTTTTTTTTTCGTTTTTCCTTATATTTACCACATAAATAGACTCTCATTACGATACTTAACAACACCGTCACGGATCGGACAGGGCTTTTTTTTCATGTTGTTTAACGAGTACTATCTATGATAGACAAAATTTTGAATGATAAAAGTACTCAAACTCATAAAGTTGGCCGTCCACTATTACCTAGGGTGTGCACGGAGAGGTTAGCCTTTTTTTTTTTTTTTTAATCGCTGAGAAATGCGTTACGCATCCCCGGCTCGTGGGGGACGAGTCGGGGTATGTGGGACTCCTGTGTAAAATACAGTATACCCACTAAAACTCAGCGGTGCTCCCGCATCGCCGTGATGGGAGGGCCATGGGAAACCGGCTCAGCCTTTACATCCACAGCCCTCCCGGCGCATCGCCTAGCTGGCGGGCCCCACCTGGGTGGTGGGGGGCTACGGGAATGGCCGGGAGCACATGGCCATTCCCGTCCGGCACTGGTGGAGGCCTGTGCGATGCAGGCGAGGGTGCCCCCGCACCCGTTGCCTGCTGGCCTACACCTGGAGGTTAGCCTAGGTTAGCTGCGCAGTTCATTTGTTTGCCAGCCACGCATCCGTGGGTCACAGTGGACGATCCCGTCCGCAGTTTCATACAAAGCGAAGCTAAGCTCATGTGCTCACAGTACTCACATGTGCTTAGCTCTAATGGGCCTTTAATGTTCTTCGACAAAAAAAACCTGTTAGTTACCTACTAATCCTTACGTATTTGTAGCTCAATTTTTGCTGTTATTCTAGAACAGGGCTGTCCAGAGAACGGCCCGCGGTTTGTTTTCATGCGGCCCGCGACGCATGTTTTAAGGTGTAAATTAATCAGAAAATAGTTTTGGACATAAATAGTTTGGATAATAGAATTCTTTGTCAAATACTTTATAAAATCTAAGTAAAGATCTTCACTGTCAGATGAGTCACTTCTTCGTGCAATGCGTCTGGCAACAACAAAATATGTTGACGTTGATATCGATAAGATAAATTTACGAAGAACCAATAAACGTATAAAGAAATGATTACCTTGTATTTTTTTACTTGAAAAAAAGAAAACTGAAAATATTTGTTTCTGCGGCCCTCCAGCTTTTGTAGTAAATTTAATTAGCCCGCGAAGGTATGTAGTTTGGACAGCCTTGATCTAGAACAACACACAGTAGGTAGGGCTTAGGTAAGTATGAAAACTTGGTTCAGAGAAACACCTTATTTCCTAAGGATTTATTTTAAGTACCGGTGCAGTTACGTTTCGGGTGGTAAGTAGAAATAATCCAGGAACAAAAATGTAAAAAAAGGCACCTGTCCCACTGATTATAAATAAGGAGGGATATGACCAACTGAGAACCAAGACTACAAAACAAACCAAAATAACCACACAGAATTAAACAAGACTTGTATTCTGTCGCATTCGCAAAAGCTTCGAAAGCCCAAAATACTTAAGGCCTGTCCCACCGTCGGCGATTAACGGAAAATGAGTAGAGCTAGCAACTAAAAACATGTTAAGAGCGAGTGCGCGACAACGACAAGCGATTACTCACCGGTAATACTGATAAGCGTATGTACAGTAAGCCTCAAAAAGGTGTATCCACGGACAAGAAACCATTTTATTGTCTACAACCATTGTTTCATAACATTGTATCCACCGTACAAGTACAAATGTTTAAATTGTAAAATAAATTGTATATTATACAATTTATTTTACCAAAACAATGTAACATTTGGTCCCAAAACACCTATACACCATATGACCAAAACATAGTAATCAACAGAAGTCGAATTTCTAGAGGAATGTGGCCGCTTTTCTTTAGTTCGAATTTAGTTGCTTCGTGTCTCAATAGAAGAATATCTTTAGAAGTGTATAATTTTACTCGATATCTTACGGCTTACGGTCAATTTCCGTCTTAACGATTACCATTAGCATTACCTACGTACTTATTATCCAAAGTATAGTAAAAATTCTAATCCAAGCAAGACCGTACTAAACCGCAGTATACTGACTAAATAACCCTTCAACAATTTGAATACAGACAAGAATTTTTATAGCCACTAAACATAGTCATTAAAATGTCTTTCTAATGCTGGGGCCACATTGGTGCCGATTCTCTTGTCACAAATGCCTCTAAACTAGACTAAAAATTACTAAAATTTAGTTTATTTCTGTCAAACGACGATTTCCCATTCTGAAATAGACTAAAGTGACACAACTTAACTATATTTTAGTTTGGCAGCACTAAGATAGTACTTTGTTTTTAATTTAGTGAAAATGTCAATTTTGCTATTCTGAATTTGACGTTTTTCACCTAAAATTTTGATTGTAAAAAACCAAACCAGACTAAACCTGACAAATTTTAATCGCGATTAAAAAGGTGTGTGGGGATACGTTGTTATGAACTAAAATTTACACCAACATCTCGACTTCACGTGCAAAAACAGTATTGTATTTATTTTCTTTTGCTTATATCTCAAAAATGGTGCGTCCTGTCGCAAAAATAATTAAAATTTCGACCCTTTTATAAAACCAATAAACCCGTAACACTCAACATGACATTTTTTCATATTTTCCGTACAAAAAATTAAAAATTCCATATAAAACATGTCGAAGCAACACCCCATGCGCGCCTGAAAAAAATCACGGGTAAGGGCAAACCACGGGTATCACGTGGATTCGCGATTGTCAAATTCCATTTTAGTTGTATCAAAATTATTTTTAGATTTAGAGAATTGTTTTTGCAGAATAACTTTAAAATTCTCATAGCCAAAAGTAAGGAATTTTAGTGATAGGTTCGTTAGTTCGGTGTACAAGATAATCGGCACCATTGTCGCGATAAAGCGAACTAAATTTCGCGCGCTCTCTCTCGCACACCGTTCGACTGCTCGCTGAGCAACAAAGAATGGGCGAAGTATAGTTCGCGTTATCCCGACAATGTAGCCTCAGCATTACGCGGCTTAGTTTTATGGTGCAAACGGCTTATCAGACAATTGTACTAGTGAACTAAATAGATTTAAATAGGCCGAAAAGAATGCATTGAGGAATTTATTTTACTAGTAAATAAACTTTAGGATAATTTTATTTGTTAGGGCTCCGTACCCAAAGGGTGCCCTCTTACTAAGGACCCACTGTCCGTCCGTCTGTCACAGGGCTAGCTGTATCTTTCGAACCGTAAAAGGCAGACACTTTAAATTTTCATAGAGTGTGTACAACTTAGCCGCTATAACAACAAATAATGAAAATAAAATAACAATAAATATTTTAAGGGAGTCCCCATGCAATAAACGTTTTTATTTGTTAAAAATAATAATATATGTAGTGCGAGTCCGAGTCACACTTGGCCGCTTTATTTTATTTTCTTTATTTTTTTTTTTTTAACTTTTCACACTCAAAAGAGTACAAAGGCGGACTTAATGCCTGCCTGCCTTTTCTTTCTTTTGGATGGAGACTTAACAAAACACTATCGACCTTAAAATCAAACAAAATCATTATCAAATCCCTCTTAATTAAGAACATTGCTCAAAGACGTTAAAAAATGAATGGTTGACCAGACGCTAATCATTACTCTAAGTAAAGTTTATAAATTTATTATGGAGGAATAAGACCGACTTGGAACCAAGACTACAAAACAAAACAAACCAAAATAACCACGCAGAAATAAACAAAGACGTGTATTCTATCGTATTCGCAAAAGCTTGGAAAGCCCGAAATGTTCACCTGTGCCACCGCCCGGCGATCAACGAGAAGCCAGTAGAGCTAGTAACAAAAAACGAGTTGGCGAGTACCGAGCAGCGTGTGCGCGTCGGCGATGAGCGATTGCTCACTGCAAATATACCAAGCGTAAGTCTCAGCGAGTGTTCTGTCCGCCAAGCGAGTGTCGCTGAGCACTCACTTTCATAGCTCTTTGGGCGGCGCGGCGGACGGTGTGAACAGTCAGCGATCAAATATTCATATATGTATCTCTTTCACTTACATGAGACCTACACTCTTTTGTAGGTACATTTCTTGAGTTGCACCATCATGGGCGGTAATCGCCCGTCGCACTCGGACACTGGCTCATAAACCCAGCGACAAAACTATCCGAGCTAAACACTCGCTACTCGTTGCTCGCCAGTACTCGCCAGCGGTGTGAACAGTCAATGGTCAACTATTATCTAATATGTAAATGTATCTCTATCACTTACTACGGGACCTACAACCTTATTTACGCTGCTGGAGCGAGAAAATCGTTGATAGGCGCTAGTCGCTTCCTCGTCGATTGGGACAAGTGCCTTAAATCCGTTTATTTCTGTATTGCCCTTTGCTAAAGTTTCAAGTCGAAGTCGGTCTTTGTATCTTTAGTTCAGCAACAGAAATAAACTAGTTTCTACAGAAATACGAGATCAAAGGGCTAGTTAGTTATAAGGACTACAGTCTGGCCGTCGGCGTCGAGAGAATGCGTTCTTGACATCTGTCAGTTTTATATTAACGAATGTGTTTTGTTAATTTGATCCTTATACAACTAGAAATTGTCGACCTAACAGGTGTCAGGAACGCATTTTATTGACGGCTAGACTGTTATATGTTATAATTAATCAGTAAAGTTAAGTTTAAAAAAAATACCCGGCAAGAGGGTATCTTTGAGATGTAAGTGTTAGACTTGTTTCAAGGAAATTATTTTAAATTACAAGGCAAGTGCGCTTTGTCACGATATTATCGTAAACGTCCACGGCAGGGAAGTACACGTGCACGTTATAACATTATCATGGACGGAAAAGACGATGGGCACTGGCGTCCCCAAAATTGAAACTTAGTCAACAGACGGACGGAGACTAAGTTATAGAGGTATGAGGAACAAGGTATAAAGTTCACTCATCCTCTATAGAAAAGGGAGGATCCTCCGACCAGACGGGTGTCGTGTCTGGTGGGCAACTGCCCAACGATTGATGTCGGCAAGTCATATATAATGTTGATCGCACGATAAACCCTGCTTGCGCGATGTAGGATTTCGCGTGACGTCAATTTGATGCATAGTTCACTTGCGGCGATGTAGATGCCGTCACATCACTCCCCTCCGGAGACCTGAGAACTATAGTGCTCAATCTTGTCTCAAGTCTAAAGTACACTCCCATTCCGCTCCTCAATCTAGACTCTCTAAAAACCTAGATCACTCTAGATTAGCTCCTATCATTTGTGTAATATCTGTTTTGTTTGTACAACTTGTCTTCAGTCCATATCATTGTGTTGTACCTATATAATTTAAGGAAGTGCCGTAGTTGGCATTAATACAAGTCGTTTTATTTCCAAAGTCGTTTTTAGAGAGTTATACCCCGTAACACTTCACAGGGCCTACTTATAGTAGGACGGGATCTATAGTAGATTGCCCATCATCCTTTAAAAGCATCTTCATATATTTCTATACTTTTTACTTCACTATGTTGTCGTGTTGCCATGGATGTGCACGATTATATCGTCACATTAGAAATTATAAAAACGCTCATTATGAAGAACTTAGTATAGGCGCTCGGTAATCCGACGCTCACTAATCCGACACGTCCAATAGTCCTTCATTTACTAACTTAGCTCTCCTATCACAAATATCCGTCTCCTGCTCTGTAATCCGGCAGGTTTAATACAAAAGTCGGCTTACAGAGCGCGCGAATTGATCGTTATCGTTCTGCAGTCCGGTCCGATTCTACGAGATACATATACTAATAAAGATTTATTACTTTGCAAATCTGTGTTAAAATTATTTCTTACTTAGCTAGCTAACATTTCCTATAGAAATCCAATAATCCGGCGTTTCCATTAATCTGGCAATGGCGATAAAAATGGATGCCGGATTTCCGAGCGCCTACTACTCGTATATTGTCTCTCTCAATTATGTCTCATTAAAAACTGATTGGCAATGAACTACTGCGGTAAAAATATGTTTCTTTGCCAATTGTGGCCCCTTATATCAACCACCATGAATACTGTAAAAATTTAAACTTGGATTCAAATCTCACTTGGTGGCTCTCACTTAGAGAGCAAACTCACTTGATCTGAAATTGGTATTCTGTAGATATTTCGAATGCTTTCGAAGTATGAAAACTACCATGACAAGGTATACCAACGCCACTAACGTTTTGACCCACTGCAGATTTGTCGCACGAACTTTGGAACAGAAAGGTCTTAAAAAAAGCAAAACAGTATTGTATCTAGAGGCCAATATACAGTATATTTGAATTCTAATATGGTCATGGCTATAATTCTCATTGCTCGCAAATCACGATGTCTATTGAAATAAACAGAAGACGCACGTGTCCATAACCACTTAAGCAGGCTTAACAAGGCCAGGTGTCCAAATTCCCTACAGAATTCTTATCGCTTATAAATATAAAGTAGAGGAAGGCCACCTTTTATCTAGCTACTTAGCTACCTTTTTATAAACTCCCGACCTTGGCCCGTTCACCCGGACCCTCTCCCTACTGCAACCTTTACAGCGTTCAGCGAACCGTAGAGTCGCTTCCTCGACGACCATTATTAACTAAACCGTCAATGTACTCATAACCAACGTCGCTAAAGACCTAATTAAATTGGTCATGTAGTGCGATTAGGTGTGCTACCTAGGTACCTGAAATAGCACATCGTGTTTTGATAGCGAACGTTTCGGTTGTGTGTTGTGCATAGATAGTTCTGTTTTGGTTTGTTCTGTGAGTGGCAGCGTGAAGGAGCAGTGGATAACGAACAATGAACCAAGGTTAGTTCAAGACAGTTCCAGTTGATATTGTATCTGTGGTGATTTCAAAAAGCACCTGCCCCTTTTTTCTGGCACCCTCTGTCACCAAATCCCGTGTCTAGTGACTTGATCGGCTTTTGTGACTTCGATCGTCCTATCTCCACAACAGCTAACATGATACTATTATATAGCAGACCTAAATTTAAAAAAATAGTTATAGCTGTACAAGGATCTTCTGGCATGTGGCCGAAATCAGAACTAACGCCACCATCTTGTTTTTTCAATACATTTCACAAAACACTTGCACAAAATATGTTTACCAACAGCGCCCCCTATCAACGTTATTCGCCCGCAAAAAGATCCTTTTTGCAGTAGAGACGCATGGGACAGCTAATTTCAGTTTGAAAAACGCAGATTTAATCATTGAAAACTGGAGTTGGTCGGTAGGTGGGTACTTACTACTTATCGGATTTCTCATGCGTGCTTATGCTTAGGTATGTAATCTCTATAGCAAGAACAGTTTAGATTAAGAATAAAAACCGTAGTAACATAAGCGTTGTTATAAAATATATCGATTCATGATCGAAAGGTTTTTACACAAACATTCATAATTTTTTCAATAGAAGCATGTTATATTTTATGTTTACGGTACATATTCGTTCAAATATAAGTAAAAATAGGTTGTAAATAAACAAAACAATATTTAACTAAAACCAGATAATCATTTTTGTTATGTAGTACGAAAAGTTTAAAGGGATGATTTGAAAGAAAAGGAAGTGAATGATTAGCGTGACGGCAGTGACAGTTGACAGAAAAAAAAAGCGTGTTGTGCTGACCCCAAGTAACATGGGACATGGCAGTAGCGGATCCAGGGGGGGGGGGGGGGCAATGGGCTCAAGCCCTTCCCAGAAGCATCGAGTTCTTCCGTGACAAATCTTAAAGTGAACTTGATATTATTTTAATTAAACTTATTAGCAAGCATTACACTATCTAAGGTATCATCGCCATAAATTATCCTTCTGTTTAAGTATTATGTTTTCAAGAGTTCCATTGAGGTTTTATGGGAAAAGTAATCAGAGGAAACTTGATAAGCGTTAAGCAAAATAAAAAGTTGTGTGCATCGAGATATAATTGTGTGCTTTTTTTTGTTTTTACTTTGCTTAAACCTACCCTCAGGGGCCAACCCGCCCCAAACGACAATCCTGAATCCGCCACTGGGACAAGGGCAGAAAGATGATGATGATTTGGTTTACATAGTTACCTAACATTAATGATTACTGTGTAAAAAATGTAGGATACACCTTCCAGTACCTATTTTCATATATACCTTTTACCCTTTTCAGGAATACCGATGAGAAGATGACGAGAAAGTTTCTATTCTGCTTCCCCTTGAGGGTGGGGAATATTATATTCGGATACATTGTAATAGTAAGTATTACTTGTCCTTATTTACATTTATATGAAAGTGTTGCCTTCGTGTTGTGAGCCATAGGAGCATATTACTCAAGGGTTTAAGAAGTGGTGTTGTAAGCTACCTTTTATGTTACTTAAAGGGTAATTCTGGTAGAAAAATATAAATCTAATTGTTCTTTAATAATATTGTTATTTTATAAAGCATGTTTATGATTTTTATTAAATCTATTTATTAGTATTAATCAAAAATAGTACTTACCATTTAGTATTTTTAATACCTTTCGTACATTAATTTTTGACCGAGAAACGGTAAAGTTTGAGTTTCAACTCAAAACATTTTATAGAGTGTCAGCGCCAATTTCTTACAAGTATCCAAACCCAAATATTCATGAAACTAGAAAAATAAATACGGCATTGATTTCTATCAGTTGAGTACCGCCTAATAAGTATAACCATGTGATTTGAAAGCGCCTAGCATAGCTCGTAGACTTGACACACCCGTAAATTTGTGTTCATGTTGAGGCTTTGCGGCTTTGCCTTCATTATTCTATCAGGCGTTTAACCAACTCAAGTGCTTGTGAGTTGTAGTTTACGTGCCTGTCCAATTAAATGGCGTCTATTTCCTCTTAATCTACCTTGTATTGACAAGTAATGACTCATGGTGATAGCAATTACTTAAGTTAATCAAATCAGGAACCTGTACTTTATTTTATTTTATAATTATTAGTAGTTTTGAAACCTACCTTTCGTAATAGTCACAATCTCTCTCCATCAACGTCCGTTTTCATTATACAATGTTGAGAAAACCAAACGACAATAAATTATAACAGTGGCAATACTAATGCATGAGTATTTTGGAACCATCAAATAAATTGGAAGCATCGAAATTAAAAAAGTGTTTTTTTTCAATAAAAGTAAATAGTAGTGATGGGCCGACTATGGGTTTTGCCAATTTTTGCCTAGCTATTGAATATATTTGATTACATTTTCCTTTGAAGACTTAAGAACGTCATTAGATATACTATCCGTAGTTTAATTTATTGTCGTATTGTCATCTCCAACTTGTATATTAAAACTGTCGACACCGTGTTTATTGTTGGAAAATGTCACTCAGGAGTTGTGGAGTAAACAAACGTACCTATGTTAATTGAAATAAACATTTTCATTTTATTATTTACTTTGTTCTAAAACACAACTTCTCTTTGTTACAGCTGATAGCAATAGCAACCGTAGCCTTCCACTTATACCAGCTAGGTTTGAACGTGACCAACAACTATTTCGAGAAAGATGAGAAGTTCAGAAACTTCGAGAACTTGGAGAGCATTTTTGGGTCCACAAAGGATTCCCTGGAGACAATCATAGTGCTCACGTATTACCTAACGTATATTATTATAGCAATGATGCTGTTTCTGTTTGCTATTATGTTCACTTGTGGTGCTTATAAGGTAAGATTCACTGTTTTTTTTTCAATTAAGAGGTAAATGTAGGTATAGCAATTGGTGACAGTTGACAATACCTCGGCCAATTTTTTGGCCAAAGAATCAGCATTGCCATACAACGGTAACGTGTCAATGCTGCCAGCTTTTTATGCACATTTTCTGTTGACACCGTTGCGGAAGAATTTTTGATGCCTTATGCTATATATGTATATTTTCCTCTCCCTTTTTTATTTTCTTATACATAATATTATTTTAAAACTGTTTGCTTGAAAATTTATATAAGTAAAGTAAAGTAAAGTAGTAAAGTAAACATTTATTTGCATAGATTGCAGGTACAGTAAATAAGATGTGACAGTTTGGTGGTTGATCCTTGTGCAATCTACCTTATAATAGGCATGCAACATTATTATAAAATTAGTGAATTAACAATTGAATTGCAGTGATGATACAGTTACAATTATATTTGAGGTATTACAGTTCAATAATAGTCGGCATGGTACATTTATATAATAAAAATACAATTAAAAAATAAAAATAAAATACAAATTTAAATAATCTAGAACACAATAGGCATAAAAAAAAAATTAAAAATTAAAACAATGGTGCCGATTCTCTTGTACAACGAACTAAACTAAACTATAACTAAAATTTCCTAATTTTAGTTAAGAGAATTTTAAAAGCTATTCTGAAATTAAGATTCTCTAAACCTAAAGACGATTTTGACACAACTATAATCGAGTTTGACAATCGCTAAGTTGAGTAGACAATAGACTAAGATTTGTCGGAAAGAGTGAATGAAAGCGAACAAAACTATCCCAAGTGCAAAAGAAACACCTGAGTACAATCAAATATTGAACTTTAAATGAATTAAAGGGAGCATAATGATGGTTTAATCTAAATTATTCTTTAAATTATAATAAATAATGCAATAACTTGTATTTGGTTTTAATATCTGTGACCAATGTGATACTTCTAGGGTTGTACACCAAAAACGATTTAGAACTTCGGCGACATTTTTCCGGTTTTCAATTAGTAAAAAACCTTTAATATAATTAAAATCGACAAACTACAGCTTTTATAAAAATGTATTCAAGTAGCATGATTATCTTGCTATTTATTTCAGCGTATAAGAGTTAATTGGATAATAAAAATGTGATCTCGAGAAAATAAAATGCGGTTTTTCGTTCATTAAGTTGAAAATTTCCGGTATTCTCACCGCCGCAGGAAAGCCCTATCAAGGACACCTTGAATTTGTTTGTTGTTGTTGTCAATTTGTCATTACAAAAGTCAATTGGTTGGTGGTCTGGAAACTGCAAAGATATAAATTATAGTAAATATTTAAAGGAAAGTATTCAGCATGTCGTCGAACTTGTCGAGAAAACGAGCAAATAAAAGACAGCAGGAGATGCTCGTGGAGCGTTTCCATAATAATCGGCAAATGGCCAGAGGTAAGAAATACAACTGAACTTTATTTTATTGATAAATCCATAGCGATGACTGTTTACCTAAACAACGAAAGAAAGTTTTAATTTCGAGGACAACCTGAGAGCAGCCTGCGGTGTTAATAATATGTATTAACACCACAGGCTGCTCTCAGGTTGTCATTGTAATAAAGTTGTCTTCTTTATTAACTTCGCCGGTCTACTATTAGTGTCTTATTTATATATATTTTATTTTAGAAAATCAAGCTGATGCGGAGGTATTGGAATTTTAGGCCAACGTCAGTAGCGAGCTGAACCAACTGGGCTGCAGCAGGACTGTAGAGCAGTGGCAACATGTAAGTTGTTTATGTCAGATAAAATGTTAAACTGGGTTGGTTATGTACATGCATAATTTTCATGTGTGTTTTTAACTGATTTAATTTCAACAGATTTGGACTATGTGGGTGGGAAAAGTGAAGACAAAGGCGAGAAAAGTGAGGGACTCTATCAGGGCCACAGGCGGAGGACCAGCAGGGGCACATCTCAATGATATTGAGAAAAAAATTCTTGATATC
This sequence comes from Agrochola circellaris, assembly GCA_914767755.1. Taxonomy (NCBI): domain Eukaryota; kingdom Metazoa; phylum Arthropoda; class Insecta; order Lepidoptera; family Noctuidae; genus Agrochola; species Agrochola circellaris. Next base: position 6,647,826 of record OU611853.1, read on the forward strand.
ATTGGGTCTGCTTCTGTCGATGGTTTTGCCACTTTGGAAATGGTAATTTATTTTAGTATCCACAGTATTTTTATGGCTGAAGGACAAATTTTACAAACATATTGACGAAGACTAGTTTTCAGAAATTTATTATACCTTGAAGCACCGATAAATGAGACAATTATCAACTGTTATCGGAGCGCCGGTGCTCACGTAAAGTGCATTGAATTAACAGTTTTTTTTTTAATTTCAGGGAATACCTGTCTCGTCCCCACTGCGCATGTCGCCTGACCCACAGCAAAGTATGTCGCCCTCTCTGCAGCCTGTACCGGAAGAGCAGCGTGTGGAAACCGATGGTGGGATTCCTGTACCACTGCGGCAGTCAAGTGGGCGAATTACCCGTCGTCGAAGACTGCCGAGATCTCCGCGCCCGCCAGTGCACCACAATTTGGTACAAGCATTGAATGAGAATAGCCGGTTACTCCGGGAGAGCATAGTCCAGGCTGCAGAAATTTTGGCTGCTGCCATTCGCTCTTCCGGTGTTCAATATCTAGTGGCACATGCCCAAGACGAACATAATGGGAATGAAACCTGATTGGTTTTTTCTTCATTACTTCGTCTTGGAGCTTACAATTCCATAAATCCTGCTATTCTCATTAAGTGCTTGTGCCAAAGCCACTTCTCAGCTCGCTACTGACATTGGCACTAACCAATTTTTCCTATAGTTTTTATTTTATTAATTAATACATTTTGTTGATTGTTATATTTTGTTGATTGTTATATTTTGTTGATTGTTAATTATTTTGTTTAGGGCTACGGATAGGTTTACTGGAGAAAATAAAAAAAATTAATAGTAAAGAAATAAAATGTTTAATTTAATTAAAATATTATTTATAAGTAATTGCCGAATTTCCCTTGCTTCGGCAAGGAAATCGGTCCTGGTGTCCTCCAATTCCTCCACAATCGCATTCTGCTCGCTGTCCTCGGTGACGTTGATTTCTTCTTCATCTGTAAAAATGCACTTATTTAGACCTGTGCTGTAAGTTGGTAAGGGAGTTGGTTATCCTGCAAATTCCAGGTGATGCTGCAGCATCATCTCAAGGTTACTTTGTTCTAATAGGTAAAAGGTTAGGTTAATGAAAAAGGAAGGATACTAATATCATTGAAGTAACAGAATACCAAATTTCAAATCAATCAGACATGTGGAAGATACTCACATCCATTCATCAACTAGAAAATTGCTGATAATCGGCTGAACCGATTTTGATAAAACGTCTAAGAACATCGCTAGAAAACCTGATTTTAAATAATAAAAAAACTGCATTTCAATCGGTTCACCCGTTTAAGAGCTACGGTGCCACAGACGGACACACATAGTAGCAAGGTACACTTACCATCCAATGTTTCCATAAACATATTGTACAGCGTACAACATGCCAGAATAATTTTAGCTGCCTTTTTTGGTTGATAATGAAGACAGCGATGCCTGTGTAGACACCTAAATTTATTCTTTAGGCGCCCATTGCACATTTCCACCACATTTCGTGCTCTTGTGTGGCACTCATTATAAGCACCCTCGGCATCATTTGTTGGCACCATAACGGGAGTCATGAGCCATGGCTGTAGTGGATATCCCTTATCTCCTACAATAAATAAAATTTTATATTGCACTTAGCTAATAGATATACCAAGTAGATATAAAAGTTTACTAGTGACCTACCTAGAAGCCACTGAGATCTTTCTCCATGCACATACTCATTTCTGAGGACTCCATAAATTTTGGATGCCCTCCAAATTGCAGCATCATGGGTGGAACCCGGAAAATTTGGGTTTAGGCCAATAATTTTGCCCCTCGCACTGCATATCTGAAAGTGATTTTTTTTTTTGTAAATTAATATTTCAAGATACATAAGTGCGTTAAAAAATATAGTTTATACTCACAATCTGGCAGTTGATGCTATAATAGCCCTTTCTGTTATAAAATAGGTTGCCAGGTGCAGTAGGGTGACTTAGTGGAGGCTTTGCAATTGCCACATGGGTCCCATCTATTGCACCTAATGTGTTGGGCATATTATATAAGTCTTGAAAACTGAAACAAGCAAAGTGTTACATGAATAAGAGTAGGTCAGTTCTCAGTTTTGGTAGCTGTGAAAAGGGATGTTTTAATTATCTTAAACTTATTTATTATTCTCTTTTCAGTTTTCTGAAGTTCGACAGAGAACTCAGGGTTTAAAAAAATATCCATTCAGAAACCTAGTACCTTTTAAAACTATGAAAAATTTAAATGAACTTACTCAGTCTTGGCCGCTTCCTTTTCTTCACGGGTCATGGGAAATCTCAAGTATTGAGGGGATAAATCCGTTAAAATTGCCTCTGCTACTACAGCTAGGCATCTGCTCACTGATGGCTGGCTAAGCCCAAGTATATTGTCTTGCCCAACAGCTGTTTGATAACTGCCTTGGGCAAATAGATTTAGTGCACCTAGAATCTGAAGATAAATTCTATTATCATACAGGTAGGTACTAAGCAATGACTAGATGTATCATTCATAAATATAAAAGTGAGATACCATTCACTCTGACTGAAAAATCACAAAATCTCAGGAACTATAATTCTTACAAACTAGTAATTTAGCAAGTAATTTTTTATAAATAGGAATTATTTGACTCCCTAGATATGGGGTTTAAGCATGTTATGAAAGGTTACAAAATAAAGGTAGGTTCCTAAAGGACATAAAACTTTTCTAACCTTTATATGTTTGGGGAGAAATCCTTTTTCCAACCGAGGATTCCTCAAAGTTTCCACCAAATACAGTGCTCCCGATCTAGGCAGTCTAAATATTTTTTTAAATTTGACTTCTGCCATTTCGAATGGGTTGGAACGGTCTCGCAATCTTTCCAAATGTACCCTTTCTTGATAGTTTCTAAAAAAAAATTAAGTAGTTCTTATTTCACAGACTCAGGAAGTGGATTTATCCACTTCTTTTCCAAATTACATGTGCAAATCCCTTAATGATTTCACGAATGAATTTCGTATTCCCACTTATTCTTATAACAATAATTTTATTATTTACCTTTCTGCCGAATCGACAACAGCTGCAATCACATAAGCTTCCATATTATTTTTCAAGATTTTCCGAAGTCACAAATAAGCAAACTTACAAAAACGAGTGTTTTGTGAATTTTACTTCATGACAACTAGTTTATTCCACACATTTTTAATCGCGACTAAAAATAGTCTGATTTAGTTTGACATTCAGAATTTTAGGTGAAAAACGTCAAATTCAGAATAGCAAAATTGTCATTTTCTCTAAATTGAATAACTAAAATGACTTTAGTCCTGTCAAACTATAATATAGTTAAGAGGTGTCACTTTAGTTAATTTCAGAATAGGATAAGTCGTTTGACAGGATTAAACTAAATTTTAGTGATTTTTAGTCTAGTTTAGAGAATTTTGTGACAAGAGAATCGCCACCAATGGTGCCGATTCTCTTGTACAACGAACTAAACTAAACTATAACTAAAATTTCCTAATTTTAGTTAAGAGAATTTTAAAAGCTATTCTGAAATTAAGATTCTCTAAACCTAAAGACGATTTTGACACAACTATAATCGAGTTTGACAATCGCTAAGTTGAGTAGACAATAGACTAAGATTTGTCGGAAAGAGTGAATGAAAGCAAACAAAACTATCCCAAGTGCAAAAGAAACACCTGAGTACAATCAAATATTGAACTTAAATGAATTAAAGGGAGCATAATGACGGTATAAATCTAAATTATTCTTTAAATTATAATAAATGATGCAATAACTTGTATTTGGTTTTAATATCTGTGACCAATGTGATACTTCTAGGGTTGTGCACCAAAAACGATTTAGAACTTCGGCGGCATTTTTCGGTTTTCAATGAGTAAAAAACCTTTAATATAATTAAAACCGACATACTACAGCTTTTATAAAATTGTATTCAAGTAGCATGATTATCTTGCTATTTATTTCAGCGTATAAGAGTTAATTGGATAATAAAAATGTGATCTCGAGAAAATAAAATGCGGTTTTTCGTTCTTTAAGTTGAAAATCTCCGGTATTCTCACCGCCGCAGGAAAGCCCTATCAAGGACACCTTGAATTTGTTTGTTGTTGTTGTCAATTTGTCATGTCAAATGTCAATTGGTTGGTGGTCTGGAACCGGCAAAGATCTAAATTACAGTAAATATTTAAAGGAAAGTCTTCAGCATGTCGTCGAACTTGTCGAGAAAACGAGCAAACAAAAGACAGCAGGAGTTGCTCGTGGAGCGTTTCCATAGTAATCGGCAAATGGCCAGAGGTAAGAAATACAACTGAACTTTATTTTATTGATAAATCCATAGCGATGACTTTTTACCTAAACAACGAAAGAAAGTTTTAATTTCGAGGACAACCTGAGAGCAGCCTGCGGTGTTAATAATATGTATTAACACCGCAGGCTGCTCTCAGGTTGTCATTGTAATAAAATTGTCTTTTTTATGAACTTCGCCGGTCTACTATTAGTGTCTTATTTATATATAATTTATTTTAGAAAATCAAGCTGATGCGGAGGTGTTGGAATTTTAGGCCAACGTCAGTAGCGAGCTGAACCAACTGGGCTGCAGCAGGACTGTAGAGCAGTGGCAACATGTAAGTTGTTTATGTCAGATAAAATGTTAAACTGGGTTGGTTATGTACATGCATAATTTTCATGTGTGTTCTAAACTAATTTAATTTCAACAGATTTGGACTATGTGGGTGAGAAAAGTGAAGACAAAAGCGAGAAAAGTGAGGGACTCTATCAGGGCCACAGGTGGAGGACCAGCAGGGGCACAGCTCAATGATATTGAGAAAAAAATTCTTGATATCATTGGGTCTGCTTCTGTCGATGGTTTTGCCACTTTGGAAATGGTAATTTATTTTAGTATCCACAGTATTTTTATGGCTGAAGGGCAAATTTTACAAATATATTGCCCAAGACTAGTTTTCAGTAATTTATTATACCTTCAAGCCGATAAATGAGACAATTATTTACTGTTGGCGGAGCGCCGGCACTCACGTGAAGTGCAATAAATTAACATTTTTTTTTATTTCAGGGAATACCTGTCTCGTCCCCACTGCGCATGTCGCCTGACCCACAGCAAAGTATGTCGCCCTCTCTGCAGCCCGTACCGGAAGAGCAGCGTGTGGACACCCATGGTGGGATTCCTGTACCACTGCGGCAGTCAAGTGGACGAATTACCCGTCGGCGAAGACTGCCGAGAACTCCGCGCCCGCCAGTGCACCACAATTTGGTACAAGCATTGAATGAGAATAGCCGGTTACTCCGGGAGAGCATAGTCCAGGCTGCAGAAATTTTGGCTGCTGCCATTCGCTCTTCCGGTGTTCAGTATCTTGTGGCACATGCCCAAGACGGAGATAATGGGAATGAAACCTGATTGGTTTCTTCTTCATTACTTCGTCTTGGAGCTTACAACTCCATAAATCCTGCTATTCTCATTAAGTGCTTGTGCCAAAGCCACTTCTCAGCTCGCTACTGACATTGGCACTAACCAATTTTTCCTGTACTTAGTTTTTATTTTATTGATTAATATATTTTGTTGATTGTTATATTTTGTTGATTGTTATATTATGTTGATTGTTAATTATTTTGTTTAGGGCTACAGATAGGTTTACTCGAGATAATAAAAAATTTGAATAGTAAAGAAATAAAATGTTTAATTTAATTAAAATTATTTATAAGTGATTGCCGAATTTCCCTTGCTTCGGCAAGGAAATCGGTGCTGGTGTCCTCCAATTCCTCCACAATCGCATTCTGCTCGCTGTCCTCGGTGACGTTGATTTCTTCTTCATCTGTAAAAATGCACTTATTTAGACCTGTGCTGTAAGTTGGTAAGGGAGTTGGGTATCTTGCAAATTCCAGGTGATGCTGCAGCATCATCTCAAGGTTACTTTGTTCTAATAGGTAAAAGGTTAGGTTAATGAAAAAGGAAGGATACTAATATCATTGAAGTAACAGAATACCAAATTTCAAATCAATCAGACATGTGGAAGATACTCACATTCATTCATCAACTAGAAAAGTACTGATAATCTTCAAACGGCTGAACCGATTTTGATAAAACGTCTAAGAACATCGCTAGAAAACCTGCTTTTAAATAATAAAAAAACTGCATTTCAATCGGTTCACCCATTTACATACAGACGGACACACATAGCAGCAAGGTACACTTACCATCCAATGTTTCCAAAAACATATTGTACAGCGTACAACATGCCAAAATAATTTTAGCTGCCTTTTTTGGTTGATAATGCAGACAGCGATGCCTGTGTAAGCACCTAAATTTATTCTTTAGGCGCCCATTGCACATTTCCACCACATTTCGTGCTCTTGTGTGGCACTCATTATAAGCACCCTCGGCATCATTTGTTGGCACCATAACGGGAGTCATGAGCCATGGCTGTAGTGGGTATCCCTTATCTCCTACAATAAATCAAATTTTATATTGCACTTAGCTAATAGATATACCAAGTAGATATAAAAGTTTACTAGTGACCTACCTAGAAGCCACTGAGATCTTTCTCCATGCACATACTCATTTCTGAGGACTCCATAAATTTTGGAAGCCCTCCAAATTGCAGCATCATGGGTGGAGCCCGGAAAATTTGGGTTTAGGCCAATAATTTTGCCCCTCGCACTGCATATCTGAAAGTGTTTTTTTTTTTGTAAATCAATATTTCAAGATACATAAGAGTGTTAAAAAATATAGTTTATACTCACAATCTGGCAGTTGATGCTATAATAGCCCTTTCGGTTATAAAATAGGTTGCCAGGTGCAGTAGGGTGACTTAGTGGAGGCTTTGCAATTGCCACATGGGTCCCATCTACTGCACCTAATGTGTTGGGCATATTATATAAGTCTTGAAAACTGAAACAAGCAAAGTGTTACATGAATAAGAGTAGGTTAGTTCTCAGTTTTGGTAGTTGTAAAAAGGGATGTTTTAATTATCTTAAACTTATTAATTATTCTCTTTTCAGTTTTCTGAAGTTTGACAGAGAAGTCAGGGTTTAAAAAAATATTCATTCAGAAACCGTATATAGAATAGTACCTTTTAAAACTATGAAAAATTAAAATGAACTTACTCTGTCTTGGCCGCTTCCTTTTCTTCACGGGTCATGGGAAATCTCAAGTATTGAGGGGATAAATCCGTTAAAATTGCCTCTGCTACTACAGCTAGGCACCTGCTCACTGATGGCTGGCTAAGCCCAAGTATATTGTCTTGCCCAACAGCTGTTTGATAACTGCCTTGGGCAAATAGATTTAGTGCACCTAGAATCTGAAGATAAATTCTATTATTATACAGGTAGGTACTAAGCAATGACTAGGATGTATCATCCATAAATATAAAAGTGAGATACCATTCACTCTGACTGAAAAATCACAAAATCTCAGGAACTATAATTCTTCCAAACTAGTAATTTAGCAAGTAATTTTTTATAAATAGGAATTATTTCACACCCTAGATATAGGGTTTAAGCATCTGTTAGGAAAGGTTACAAAATAAAGGTAGGTTCCTAAAGGACATAAAACTTTTCTAACCTTTATATGTTTGGGGAGAAATCCTTTATCCAACCGAGGATTCCTCAAAGTTTCCACCAAATACAGTGCTCCCGATCTAGGCAGTCTAAATATTTTTTTAAATTTGACTTCTGCCATTTCGAATGGGTTGGAACGGTCTCGCAATCTTTCCAAATGCACCCTTTCTTGATAGTTTCTAAAAAATAATTAAGTAAGTAGTTCTTATTTCACAGACTCAGGAAGTGGATTTATCCACTTCTTTTCCAAATCACATGTGCAAATCCCTTAATGATTTCACGAATGAATTTCGTATTGTAACCACTTATTCTTATAACAATAATATTATTATTTACCTTTCTGCCGAATCGACAACAGCTGCAATCACATAAGCTTCCATATTATTTTTCGAGATTTTCCGAAGTACAAATAAGCAAACTTACAAAAACTAGTGTTTTGTGAATTTTACTTCATGACAACTAGTTTTATTCCACACATTTTTAATCGCGACTAAAAATAGTCTGATTTAGTTTGACATTCAGAATTTTAGGTGAAAAACGTCAAATTCAGAATAGCGTAATATTTTGTCATTTTCTCTAAATTGAATAACTAAAATGACTTTAGTCCTGTCAAACTATAATATAGTTAAGTGGTGTCACTTTAGTTAATTTCAGAATAGGATACGTCGTTTGACAGGACTAAACTAAATTTTAGTGATTTTTAGTTTAGTTTAGAGAATTTTGTGACAAGAGAATCGCCACCATTGTCACAATTAGGTGTGTCAAATTAAATTACATTAAATTATTCACTATTATTCAGTACTTAAGTCAGTGTCATTTAGAAAGTCATTCACAGAATAATAGCATTTTACAATTAATAATGCTGTCAGTTTCTTTTTAAAATTTTGTATTGTGTCATTTTTAATTATGTTAGGTATTTTATTATATATTATTGGGCCCATACTAATAACATTTTTTTTTGTAAAGCTGTGTTACAACTCTCAACATTTAGAAGATATTTATACTGACTTCTTATAGGTCTCTTTCTATCTTTTGACATCGCAGTGAAAAGGTTAATGTTACTTTTAACAAAAATTGCGATTTCTAAAATGTACATAGCCGGAAAAGTTAATAGTTTGAGGGACTTAAACACAGGAACACAACTATCTGTCGCTTTCTTATTAAGTATTGCTCTTAGGCAACGTTTTTGGGCCTTGAACACCTGTTCTCGTAGAGTACAATTTCCCCAAAAGATTATCCCGTATCTTAAAATGGACGCAACCAGACCATGGTATGCAACTACTGTTGTGGAGATGTTGACCTTTTTCGCTAAATTGTATAAGACATACGCGGATACGCTCAATTTTTTACAAACCTCTTCTGCTCTTAAGCAATGACATCTTTAATAATGTAAGATACCTTCTAGTATTTATTTTTGCCAATCTCTTCTAGAATACCTATGCCAGTGCTAAGAACGGATTTATATCAGTTGTCAATCATAATTATGGGGTTCCAACTACCAACTTTTTGATGAATCGATCCAGGTAGGTAGGTAGCTGGATCAATAGATCTATAGAGCCGTGAAGAACAGGGTGTAAAGTTCACTCATCCTATATAGAAACGGGAGGATCCTCCAACCAGACGGGTGTCATGTCTGGTAGGCAACTGCCCAACGATTGATGTCGGAAATTTATATATGTATAAGGCGCGATCAGCGCGGTAAATTCGTGCTTGCGCGATGCAGGATTTGTGTGACGTCAGGTCTTTGATGCGTAGTTCGCATGTGGCGTTGTAGATGCCGCCACATTGTAGTCTACGCTTCTTCACCTTAGAAGGTAATAATAGGTCCCTAAACACTGAGGTGTTTATTTATAACGTTGCTTTTAAAGTTAAGTAGGTATGATTAGCCACTGTTTAAGAGGGCGCCTAAAAGTCCACTAGCGCCACTCTTTAAAAAAAATATTATCTCGTGACTGAGAAGGAATTATGAATAACGGCTAGACAGGACCCTCGGTAAGTGTGTCTAGAATTTTCTAATACCTTTTATAAAGTTTCATATTGAGACACGGAGCAACAAAATACGATCTAGAGGAATGTGGCCGCTTTTCTTTAGATCGTATTTTGTTGCTTCGTGTCTCAATATGTAACTTTATAAAAGGTATTAGAAAATTCTAGACACACTTACCGAGGGTTCTGTCTAGCCGTTATTCATAATTCCTTCTCAGTCACGAGATAATATTTTTTTTAAAGAGTGGCGCTAGTGGACTTTTAGGCGCCCTCTTAACGAAATTTTTTTTGACGTTTGAAAGTCTCTTAACTGTAAGCAACGTTTATAAACAAAGAGAACATAATATGCGGCCAAATACCTGCGGCATATCTGCATTACACATAGGAGAATGAAACATCATGTAATGTTATTTTTTGTGGCTTCAAAAATGTCGTCTGAAACTCGCGACTGCTCGAGTAAAGAAAAGATTATGAGCGTTCATTCTATAAGTTAGCAACGTCGCAAATACGTCTTGTCAAATTTACTGTATAGAAATAAGAAATACGGCTAACAACTGAACTAGAATATTAATAATGAATTCCAATTATAACACTGAATTTGATGATTGATTGATTTTTTTTTTTTTTTTTTCCTGTTTTGTTTTTTTTTTTGTTTTGTTGGTGACAGATAGGTGTAAAAAGGCATTTGGAAAGTTTCCAAATACTATTTTTTACATCTTAAACTAAATATTCGGTATTATGATATTAATTTTAGCATTTCATAATCAATATTTTAGTTCACTAGTTAGCCATATTTCTTATTTTCATATAGTAATATTGCCAAATTAATCGAAACAGCGAAAAATTTGACAGCTATTTGCGACGTTGCCTACTTTCAGAATAAACGCTCTTAAGCATTGTTCTACTTAGGATCAACATAGCAACACGGTACAATTGTCACTGTGATACAATCTTACTTAAAAGGAAAAACAACAAACAATGTAAGCGTTCACAGCGCTCCGATGCAGCTCTGATATCGATATTTTATTCAAGATTATTCGATAGTATTGTACCTATCGGATCGAGAAAACATCGAGTGATGTCAGTCCTCGGTTACTATGGTGTGAATGTATACTAAGGGTTTATTATATGCCCAAGTAGATTATTATACGCCTTCCAAAGGACCGGGACCCGAAATTTTTTGTATTCTTTAATCCGGACTACACATACAAGTACACACAATCGATATAGTATTAGTAACAATGTTAAAAAAACTAAGTTAGTAAACTTTTACAAACTAAAAACAATTACAATTGACGTGGCCCAACACACGTTGGCACGTGCCTCCGTACCCAGTGCCTCATAAAGAGACTGTCTACTTTGTCTAATAATGTGTTCAGGATGCTGTTGGAGCTTCCGCGCAACCTACCCATTATTGACGCTGTTCTATTATTGATATCATTATCATTTTCCTGCCTTTCTCCCAATTTATTTGGGGTCCACACAACATGTCCATTTCTTCCATACTTCTTCATTAGTCATCACGGAACCCTTATGGATTCGTCATGTCTGTCTGTCTGTCTGTCCGTCCGTATGTCATAGCCACTTTTTTCCGAAACTATAAGAACTATGCTGTTGTAACTTCGTAAGTAGATGTATTCTGTGAACCGCATTAAGATTTTCACACAAAAATAGAAAAACACAATAAATTTTGGGGGTTCCCCATACTTAGAACTGAAACTCATTTTTTTTTTTCATCATTCCCATACCGGTGGGGTATCTATGGATAGGTCTTCAAAAATGATATTGAGGTTACTAATATATATTTTTTCAAAACTTTTTTTTCAAAACGGAAAATGTGTGTCCCCCCCTGTAACTTCTAAAATAAGAGAATGATAAAACTAAAAAAAATATATGATGTACATTACTAACTATTCCAACCATGGCTTACAACTTAGGTACTAGGTACAGGTTCAGCTTCTGACGTGCGTTCATTCAACTTCTTTTTTGTTCCATAACGTGAATCGTGACTCGCTACGATTCAAGGCTCAGGCACGCCATCATACAACCAATAACGTCAATCGATGCACGCTCAGAGCCAATAGCTTACGTAACTCGATTGCGGAATTAGAGAGGCCACAGTAAACGTCAACAAATTAAACAACAACTATTGAAATAAATTAAAAGATACGAAATTAGTTTTCACAGAAATTTCCTACTATTAAACTGTAATATCAACTTTCATTAGAGATTGGCGTTACGAAACAAACCTAAACGATGCAGCATTAAGGTATTATAGATACTTTTGTAATCAGAATAGAAAGATGGAAGAGAAATCAGTAAAACGATTTTACGGTCAGACACCTTTTCTGGGTACCTACGATTATATTATTACGGCGCGATTTTTGTATTTATTGATAACTTACCTTTTGTAGATCTAGGTATATCTCTCACAGGCCAATCATAAGTACTTGTTTCAATTGATGTAGGGAAACGTTACATTAACTTACATTTTCAAAATTATCTTACTCCTAATGAAGTTCATTTCAACGTATGTTACGTTTCTCATAATTATGTGTCACCTTTGCAAATAATTTCTCAACATAATCATTGACAGCCTTCACCTACCCCGGAGTACAGACACAGTATAAATATGGGCAGTATGGAAACAAGGCCTATTTGTTGAAATAATAACTACCCTCCATTTTATAAAAAGATCGCGGCACCCGCAACTGACAGCACTGCGACAATCGCTTAGAGTCTCGTCAATGAGCGCGTCTGTGTGAGTGTGCCATTTCGAACGTTTACTACGTAGTTTCTATACTGTTCATATTTATACTGTGGTACAGAGCATCTCTGTACTTTTCTGCAAAGGTACCTGTCCTACCGCCAGCGATTAACGAGAAGCGAGTAGAGTTAGCAACTAAAAACGAGTAGGCGAGCAACGAACAGCGAGTACGCGACGGCGATGAGCGATTATTCGCTGGTATACGTACCATCAAAGAAGTTCATATCTAACCAGTTTCAAAACAAAATCCCGTGAACACGATGACCACATCTGTTACCGGCCCGTTGCTATAGCCGCCGAGCGCTGCAAGCAAGAATAGCCTTTACAGTGGTTAGATATGAACTTCTTCGATGGTACGTACCAAACAGGAGTTTCAGCGAGTGTACTGCCCGCTAAGCGAGCGTCGCTTAGTGAGAGTCTTTTTGATAGCTCTTGTTGTTGCGATAAACTAGTAGAGAGAGAGAGAGAGTTCTCGCCGGCCAACAGTGTGAATAGTCAGCGATCAACTATTATTATATGTATATTTTTTACCTACACGGAACTTACTATCTTTTGTACGTTTCTTGAAATAGAAAATCGTGGATAGCTCGTAGCTTTCTCGTCGGACGGCGTTGGGACAGGTGCCTGCACACTTGTTCGGTTCAATATGATTCGACACAGCCGGAGGACAAAATATACATCCGATTTGCCGCCTGGCCTGTGCCGAATCATGTCAACCCGAACATGTGCGTAGCTTCTCCTGTTTCCCTATTCTCTTGTTCCCTTAAATCCTTGTCATAATAAATGATGCTATAAACTATAACAAATACTAATTCGTATTGTAATGTTGTTACTGATATCTCTTTTGTTTTCAATTTCAGGCAAACCACTGTCTGGTGACGACGTTCTTCGTGTACAGTTTCTTTCACCTCTTCTTCTCGGTAATATTGATTGTGTGGGAGGCGCTGTCTGCTGGATGGATACAGCTTGGATTAATTGCCTTGTCTGATCGTAAGTGTATGAAAACTAAAATTGTCTGGTGTAAATCTCTGGAAGCACAAACAAAGAGAGGCCGATGCCCAGCAGTGGGTGTAGTCATGGTGTTGTGATGAATCTCTGGACTACTGATCCGTTTACAAAAAAATCTCTCACTGAGCTACACTATTACCGAGTGCTATTAGATACGTTTTATGATTTATTTATTTATTCACTCCAAACATAAAAATAACCTTACAGGTTAGACCCAATGCGATATTATAGTACACTTAAAAATGTAATAGTTCCACTGCTTGTACCATTACAAATTCTATAGGTTTTCTTGCAAATTCACCCAGAGCGCAACAAAATATATCGATGTCATCAGCAATGAGGTTGCGAGTGTGGAGCGCGCTCGTCCGCGGCGCCTCACGCAGCAAGTTAGTTCGCGCGAGCGGTACCGTCAGCAACCGCGGCTGACGACAACGACCCACATAACCGATAGATTATGGGTTCAATGTGGACAAAGTCGCGGCCGGAAGCTAGTGAAGATTGACAAAGACAAAGAAAAACTGTTAGTAGTGAACAACAGCTTTTTCTTTGCCTTTGTCAATCAACACGTGCACTTGGCACGAACCTAAAATAAACTCTCAATAGCTTATGATTTGACACACTTACCTATCGGTTTTAAACGAATTTAAATCTTTGAACTAATTGATTATAGAGGTACTTATCTGAAACATGGTGTAAAGTTGACGCACTCTCTATAGAAATTGTGTCTGGTGGGCTACTGCCCGACGATTGATGTCAGGACGTTGTATATATGCTAGTCGCGCGGTAAGCTCTGGTTGCGCGAAGCAGGATTTTGCGTATGATGCGTAGTTCGTATGTGGGGTGGTAGATGCCGCCACATGATCGTTACAGCTAGGTATGAACTACGTAGATTCAATCAGTAGACACTATTACCATATCACCCGTGTTAACCGATTAGCGATAAGCCAAATATCTCTTTTAGGGTCGATTTTTCAATCATTATAAAAGTTTTATCTGAAGAATAAATATGGCGGTTTGAAAGGTTAAGGTGCCTATATAAAATGCAGGGTGTTGCCAGTGATTTCGTCTGCGATTCAGGATGAAAAGTAGCCTATGTCGTTACCCAAATCATGGTTACGGTTTATCCATGTGCCAAATTTAATTCAAACCCGTTAAACTGTCATAGCGTGAAAGCGTACTCAAAACAAACAAACAAACTCACTTTCGCATTTATAAAAATATTAGTTAGGATTAGCACTAGGATATCAAACATTCATAATTATAACTTTTCAAATAAAAGTTATCCAGCTATTGAAAAATCAGCCCATTTTGTTAGGTGATTGATGTGAACAGTTGTAATATGGCTTTTTGCAGCTGATCAATCTCATTTGCACTATAATATTATCAACAGGTAAAATTTGTGAGTTTGTATGTAGGGGAAAATCGTCAGAGCTACTAATCCGATTCCGATTTTTTCTCTCTACTGTAGTTAATTGATTCAGGCGTGACTTCTTGGAAATCCATTATAACATACAATAGACGACGTATATTTAGTAACTTAATCCGCGTAACTGTTCTTAATGAGTCATAAAGAACCCTGTAAGAAATCGACACTTGTTTCACCTCTCAATGTGGCATACTCAGGAAGGCGATTGACTTATTGCGAACTCGGGCCCGATGAGGATGCCTTCCTGAGGATGCCTCGTTGAGAGGTGAAACACGTGTCGATTTCTTAAAGGGTTCTTTATGACTCATTAAGAACGCGGATTAAGTTACTAAATATACGTCGTCTATTGTATTTTTTTCTCTCTACAGTATTACAGAGTACTTATAGAATATTACAGAGAATATGATATATTTTATGTTAATACAAAAAAAAACACGAAGATGAAGTCTCGGGCAGAACCAAGTAAATAATATATGACGAAAAATGGGCAAATGCTTCCAAGTGAGTGATGAGTACCCAGGCGATCAAAAAGCTTATCGAAGTATTACTTTGTACTTTTTATCTGGCAAAAAGTGGGCAAAAAATAATTGAAAGTCGCCATTCTAAATCCAAGCTCTCTGCAACTGCATTTTCTTCCGATTGAAATGGATTCTTCTTTTAGATGTAATTCTCAAATCCAATAAAAAATCATTTTATAATTCGAACCGATTTAAAATTTTCCATGCAAATAGTAGTGAAATGAATGGGTTTAATACTTTTATCTTTTCTTTTTAAAACAGTAATATAGAACTAGATATTAACCGCACTTTGCAAAATGAGAACCAAGATATTTTTAAACCCTTGTGATAGAGATTTTTAATATAAAGAAGGAACCAAGAAAGAAATAAAATACGTTCACTTGCGGTAAAAAAAATTCGCAAAGAAAAAAACACAAACACAAAAAGGTCACGCCGACGCAAAACTGCCATCATATAATAATGCTGTGACACTATGTGAGACAGAGCCGCAGGCGCTGGTTTTCAGCTACAGCCGGCGGATAGTAATTTTAAGATCAATTTTATCTTCGTATTATAAAATAATAATAATCCCGAGGTACCTATTCAAACTCTGTCTAATCAACATGGTTTGTCCAAATCTAGGAAACCACCAAGAAAATAAAAAGTAAAAAAAATAGGTAGATAGAATTCTAGATTTATCTGAGAGATTTCCTTCGGACAATTGGAACTTTCAAGACATTCACATACTACATAAAAGACAGCTTGCTTACGAAAACCTGAAGACAGGAATTCCTTACGTAAACAGCAATAAGAAATTGTACAACTCCTATAGCGGTAATATCTTATATGGATAGTTAACTCATCTACTTCCTTGGGCCGAAACTACCGCATAAGTTAATTACTTTGTTTCTAGCTAGTTTCTTATATCACAATGGAGTTATGTATAAAGAGGACTCCATTTCAAGCAAAACAGTACAACAGCGTAAATTGACAAAGATACATTCTATGTCATTTTACGCTGTTGTTTTACAACCTCAGAGTTTTGAACTGGTATTTACGGCGAGACTTGATTACTCATGTAATAATCTTTCACTCCAATTTTGCTTGTAAAATTCACGATTTTTTGACTTGACGTAACATCGAGATTTTTATATAACATACTCGTACATAACGTAAACGAAGTTGGATTAACAATGAAAACAAAAAAAACAAAACTACTAACTAACTCTAAAAGAATAACAATAACTTGTCTGGGTCTGCTCATATCTTCTAAAGAACAAAAAAATAAAGAAACAAAATTCAAAATTCAAAATTCAAAAGTCATTTATTCAAACTAGGCTGATAATCAGCACTTTTCGAACGTCAAAATTACATAAGACAGTCCCCCAAAACGCCCACCCTTCACCACTTCCTAGTGCGTTAGCTGGGAAGAAGAAGTGGCGCAACAAACTCCCCAGCAGCACAGCTGTCTGTTCAGTTAGAAAGAAAAAAAAAATGACTCTATATAATAGTATTCAACATAATTTAACCTAATTTAAATTATTATCCATATGTTAGCTAGCACACGCCAATATACCAAACAAAATCATCGAGAACTATACTCGGGCAGAAATAAAAACTAAACGTAAACAAAAACTTAACGTCTTAATAAAAGCCTCCAGGCATAAAGGGCGTGCCCGCTTACATAAAGCTGTAACTGGAAGTTATAAATGATAAACTAGGACCATCGAGGTAAAATAAAAAAATAGTTAATTACTAATAACAATAAATAATATGATCTATTGTCGAGGTCACTAGTTACATATTGCAATACAACTCATTAAAAAAAAACATTGTAATGAGTAGATTATGTCAACAATAAATTAAAATAAACAATTATATGAACTCATATAACCTGTCAGTAGGTAAGCTAATTCTGGTGAAAGAACATAAACATTGTGTTTAGGATTAAACAAACTAGATTTTCTATTTTGATACTGTCGTTTATTTGTCTAGAAATTAGGTACTTTCGTTTCACGGTCGTAATTATTTATCGTTCGGAGACGTTTCCACGCGGTCGTCGTTTGCGGAGTGGCTCGGCGCGGCGCGAGCGGCGCTCGGGCGATGCCGCCCCTCGTGTCTCTCTTTCCCCTCGCTCGCCCTAGTGCGGGGCGCGTACATCCTCCCGGGCCTTGAAAGTGTGGCTTTCAATGATCTAATTTGTTAGCATTGGCTGTATTAGCGCCAAGATTAGCTGTATTCTTGCTGTCTTCTCTTTGAATATTCGCTCCGTCATTTTCGGCGACATCCTTTGCATCCTTAGTAGCCGGTAGTATGCACATTTTGTTGATAGCCCTCCTTAGCGTGCCCTTTGAGGTAAAAACGTCGGCAACTCTACTGATTCCATCTGTCCCAGGATATAAATGGGTGATGCGGCCAAGTTTCCATTGTAGCGGGGGAAGATTTTCTTCTTTGAGGATCACTAGATCGCCCACACGAAGCTCATATTGCCTCGTTTTCCACTTGGTGCGTTCTTGAAGTTCGGCAACAAACTCCCGGCGCCATCTCTCCCAGAATTGTTGTCTCAGCTGCTCAATGTATTGATATCTGTTGGGGTGCTTGCAGGTGATAGGCAACGATGGCACCGAGGTGAGAGGTCGCCCTATAAGAAAGTGCCCTGGGGTTAGAGGCGAGGGATCGGTTGGATCGGATGACAAAGGAGTAAGGGGACGAGAATTTAAAATCGCTTCGATTTGTGTGAATAGTGTAGCGAGCTCTTCGAATGTCAGGGAAGCATTACCCGCTACACGTTTAATATGGTGCTTTGCAGATTTAACGCCCGCCTCCCATATACCTCCAAAGTGAGATGAGTAAGCAGGGCTAAACATGAACTTAATGCCTTCATTATTGGCGTAATTAATAGCTGACTCACGACTGGACCTGAGTATTCTACCTATTTCATTGTTAGCGCCCCTGAAATTGGTACCATTATCGCAATAAATAACGTTAGGTTTACCTCTCCTAGAGACGAACCTTCGCAAAGATAAAATGAAAGCATCAGTGCTCATATCGCTGACTAGCTCTAAATGAATCGCTTTGGACGAGAGGCATACAAACAAACATAGGTAGCATTTTGAAATACGATTGCCTTTACCCTTACGGCTAGAGATCATAAACGGACCAGCAAAATCAACACCACACGAGTAGAAAGGAAACATGGAATAGCTTCTTTCGGCAGGTAAGTTTCCCATTAGAGGTTGTATTGTTTTCCCACGTAGGCGAATACAAACTATACACTGCTTTGTCGTGCTACGAGCTAAGTGTCTGCCGCCTATGGGCCAAAATCGTTCTCTTATTGAGGCTAGAAGATGTTGAGGACCAGCGTGAAATAAGCGTTCATGTTCGTACCTTAATATTAATTTAGTTAAGTGATGTTTTGCATCTAAAATAATGGGGTGTTTTTTATCATAGGCGAAATCAGAGTTTTGAATTCGACCCCCAACTCTTAATATGCCATTTGAATCAATAAAGGGATTCAGCGACAATAATTTTGACTTACGATTAAGAGTTTTAGTATTGCCAATCAATTTAATTTCCTCTGCATAGCTTTCTGACTGACTTAACTTAACTAACATTAGCAAAGAATCATCTAATTCTTTAATATCGAATGGTCCATTAATTTTAGCATCTTTATTTTTACAGTTTTTTAGGAAACGCTGTACATATACATATATTCTCTTTAATCTATTTAAATTAGAGTGTTTGTCAAATTGAATAATTTTGTTTGTTACTACAACATGACATTCAATGGTGTGCGAGTGTTTAACTTCAGGTAAGATGTTAGGGATTTGTGTGCTTTTTTGTGTAGGCCAACAGGATGGGTCATTAGCGAGGAATGAAGGCCCTTCCCACCAGAGGAGACAGGACTGCAATTGCTTAGGAGTCACACCTCTAGACGCAATATCTGCTGGGTTTTGATCTGTGGGAACATGACAGAACGTGAATCCAGTTGTAAGTTGATTGATTTCATTCACTCGGTTACACACAAATATTTTAAGATCCCTGGGTGAAGTCTTCACCCAACCTAGCACAACCTTTGAATCAGTCCATATAAATTTACGATTTATATTACAATTTAATGACTCTAATACTTTTGCACATAAACGTGCACCTAACAGGAAGCCACATAACTCCAATCGGGGTATAGTGGTTGGGTTCATCGGTGCAACTCGTGCCTTAGCGCACAACAACCTGACTGTAACGTTCTGATTATTATTCACAGAACGCAGGTAAATACAAGCTGCATAGGCTTGTTGAGAGGCATCCACAAAACAATGTAATTCTATATTACTGGGTGTATCACATAGAACTCTCCTTGTAATACGAATATTAGTTAAATTTGAAAATTCCTTTATTAGTTTAGCCCAGTTTTTACAAAACTCAGCTGGAACTGGATCATCCCAGTCCAGCTTAGAGGACCATAACTGTTGAAGTAAAATCTTAGCTACTATAGTGCAGGGACACAATAATCCTAAGGGGTCAAAAACCTTGGCAGTAGTAGAAATTATTGACCTTTTAGTAATATGAGTAGAAGGCTCTAGATCGGTAGAGAATTGCAGCGTATCAGCCTCGGGACACCAATTGAGTCCTAGTACACTGGATTCTTTGTTGAAACCAATAGGTTTTAAAGAATCACATTCATTATCAAATAATTGAGGGCAATTTGTGCGAAATTTCCTTAGGGGAAGACATGCAGAATTAAGTGTTTTGACAACTTCGTGATAGATGTGTTTTAGTCCTTCTATAGTTTCTGACCCTGTATTTAAGTCATCTGCATAAAAATCGTTTCGGATTACACAAGCAATAGACTCATCCGTACACTCATTTGCCAGTTGTAAGAGGCATCGAGTACTTAAAAATGGTGCAGAGGCAGTACCGTATGTAACTGTATTGAGTTGTAATACATCTATCGATTGGGACTTATCATCACGCCACAGAATAAGCTGCAGATGGCGCTGCTGTTCTCTGACTTCAATTTGCCGGTACATTTTCTCGATGTCGGCTGTAAGAATGAATTTATGCCTTCGAAATCGCAATAAAATGGAGATTAAATCACTCTGCACTACTGGACCAATCATTTGAATTTGATTAAGTGATTTTCCAGAGCTAGTTTTAGAAGAGGCATTGAATACTACGCGGAGCTTTGTGGTTTCACTCTTTTCACGGATTACTGCGTGATGAGGCATGTAGTATCCAAATACTGGTCTAGTAATTTTAGTTAAATGCCCTAAATTTGCATATTCATCTATAAATGCCTTGTAGTTGACCTTTAAATCAGGATATTTTATAAATTTTCTTTCTAAACTCTCAAAACATTTTTTAGCGACATAGTAAGACTCCCCAAGAGCCTTTTCAGGTGACTCTTTCATGGGCATTAACACAGAAAATCTGCCATTCGTTAAGCGAGATACGTTTTGTACAAAATGATCCTCACAGAGTTGCTCTTCGATGGAATATGTTTTTGTGGCAGGTAAGTCATCAATTTTCCAAAAAATTTCTAACGAGTCCTTTATCTCCTGAGTGAAATTACAATAAACCTTTGAAGAGGACTGACTACCTTGTATGGGGCCACTTATGAGCCATCCGAGCATAGACTCCTGTAGAACAGGTTTATTACTGCCCAATTTAATTAAATTAGAGCCAACTATATCCCAATACACATCTGCTCCTAAGAGGATATCGACCTCAGCCGGGAAACAATAGTTAGGATCAGCAAGAATGATATTTCCAGGTAATTTTATATGCCCAGCATTAATTGTAGAGTTTGGTAAGATACCTGTTATTCGAGGTACTACTAGACACTTAACATTAAGTTCGAATGGCATACAT
Organism: Agrochola circellaris; assembly: GCA_914767755.1. NCBI lineage: Eukaryota > Metazoa > Arthropoda > Insecta > Lepidoptera > Noctuidae > Agrochola > Agrochola circellaris. The sequence continues at coordinate 6,668,957 of OU611853.1, forward strand.
TTAGATTTAATTTTAATGTAACAAGTTTCAGTGATGTTGCATTTAGCGTTATTAATCCCACAAACATTCACTGAACCACCACTGGGGTTTATAGCTAGCCCTATCTTGCTTCTTAGTCTGTCTGTGATGAATGACGATTGGCTACCTGTGTCCAGTAGCGCACGGGCTGTATAAGTCTTATTATTAATTAGTATTTGGACTAGTGCCGTAGATAATAGAACCTGGTCATTTGATGCCATGGCTAGTGACACAGGTAACGAAGAAGATATAGAGGTAGAGGGCTGTTCAGTTTCAGTAGATGTAGGGTTACTTTTCGTTATATGTATTAATGTGTTGTGTTTCTTTTTGCATTGGCGACATACAGCTCTCAGCTGACATTTAAAGGCATGATGACCACCATGCAAGCAATTTTTACATAGTTTTAACTTATTAACTTCATTTAGTCGCTCGTCTATATCCATATTTTTAAATTTTAGACATTCATGCAAATGATGATTTTCATGGCATAAAACACAACAATTCTTGTTTTCTTTCTTATCAATGGATACAGTTAGACTTTTAGATTGGGTGGTTACCCTAGGTTTGTTATCCACCTGTTTGTCAGAACGACTATTATTAAAATAGGCAGTCTCGAGTATGTCAGCTCGACTGCGAAGGAAAGAATAAAATTCACTAAGTGAAGGTAAATCTGCAAGATTGCACTTGTATTCTTCCCACTTTCTACTCGTGTGAATATCTAGTTTTGCTGAGACCATAAAAATTATAAGAACATCCCACATGTTAGTAGGCTGGCCAAGAGTGTCAAGAGCCCTCAAATGCTTTGACACATGGTCAACGATAAACCGCAATGATTTATAGGATTCTCTTTGAATTGACTCTATGTTAAATAATGCCTTCAAGTGGTTATTTATTAATAGGTTTTTATTATCAAATCTTTGACATAACAGGTCCCATGCAACCTTGTAATTTTTTGAACTAAATTCTATTGATTTGATAACAACAGCTGCACTTCCTTCAAGCCCAGACCGTAGATAGTGGAATTTATTAATTGGTGCAATACTTTCATTGCCATCAATCACTGACTGAAATGTATCTTTAAATTCTAACCAGTTTAGGTAATTCCCATCAAATGTAGGAAGTTTGATTGTGGGTAATTTTATGCCACTAAATGAACGGCAGCTACCATTAGATGCATGTTCACTATTTTCTTTATCACAATTTTCTTTCTCAGCCTTTTTCTGGGGAGAATTATATAAGATATCTTGGCTCATTGCTATTAAGCCAAAAAACTGGTTTTCTAAACTATCTCTTTCATTAATTTGTTCTGTACTATCAGAATGCAATAAATCTATGTTGTTTTGAATGGCCTCAAACTCTTCCATAAGCGATTGAATTTTATTCAATTTTAATTCCAATTCTTTATATTGAATAGAAGTAATTTCTTTTAAGGCAATAAAATTATTTAAATAATCTGAAAATCTTGTTACCCTTCCCTTAATAATACCGCGCTGTTTGACTAACTTAGTTATTTCTACCTTGAGCTCTGCTTCATTCATTTTTATAGATTATAGTCACCAATAACACAGGCGAACAAACAACGAAACAATAAAATATGCACTCAAACCCGTTTGATGAGCAGAGAAGCTCAGGTCCAGTCGCTCGCGCTGGTGCAATAGCACGACGCGATACTCAGGGCAGCTCGCGCCGAGCACACAGCTTAGGCCAGCAGCGCGCACGTAACGGCGCACGCGACGGAACCGGGCGGCCGAGACCGATACGCTCCACTTTACGGAGGTACGCTGGAATAGTCGGCATATGGTATTGAAATAACGGTAGATTACGTTGTCTTTGTGGTACAGGTATGGGATAGGTTATATAGGCACCCTATGTGCTGAATTTGTAGAATATAGAACGAGTTAGGTAAGCTAGCCAATTGTTATAGTTTTGATTAGACTATAACAGAATTCTTTAACAAAATAGGTGAAATGCGTGCATAAAGCGTGGGCGCGTGCTCGTATTTTATAGCTAGATTAGATAATTAAATCTAACGCTGAGACGCACGTGCTTGTATTTTGCGCCTAAACACAGTAAACACAATGAAAGCTAGCTTAGACAATAAACCCAACACTCGAGTAGCAAGTCGGCCATTACACACAATGCGAGAACAAAGGATCGAGAGAATTGGTTAGATAAGATAGGTAGGAAAAGGTTAGGGCATACTTTCCTTGGGCTAGACCTCTGGTTCACGATGTCCCCAAAGGCTCCCGAAGCAGCAACACCAATTCCTTTTCTTCACTCGACCGGTGGCTCGCTCGGTAGGTATTGGCAAAATGGCGGCTGCTACGTGTGACGCCCGCAAACTCGACGCGTTTTCTCAATTGTTAAGATTAATAATGTTCGTCACTGGTCGCCACTTTTGTTTAGGATTAAACAAACTAGATTTTCTATTTTGATACTGTCGTTTATTTGTCTAGAAATTAGGTACTTTCGTTTCACGGTCGTAATTATTTATCGTTCGGAGACGTTTCCACGCGGTCGTCGTTTGCGGAGTGGCTCGGCGCGGCGCGAGCGGCGCTCGGGCGATGCCGCCCCTCGTGTCTCTCTTTCCCCTCGCTCGCCCTAGTGCGGGGCGCGTACACATTGTCTTGAAACAACCACAAGAATAGCCAGCGGATGGAGAAAATACTGGTCATTGAAGGAGGTCATGAAATCCAGAGATCTATTGCCATAAAAAGAAAAGTTTTCAACACCAGCCATGCTATTCTGTAACCATCTCACCGTGAAAACTTGGGTGAAGTGAGCTGTCAATAGTGTCAATCCCTGTGGAATGACAGCTCACTCCACGCTCACTTCACCTAAGTTTTTACGGTGAGATGGTTACAGAATAGCACTGCTGTATCTTACTGTGTATAAAATATGGATGCGAAACATGGGCACTTACAAAACATACCATTCTATTCTGTAGACAACTCACCGTGAAAATTTGGGTGAAGTGAGCTGTCAATATTGTCAATCCCTGTGGAATGACAGCTCACTCCACGCTCACTTCACCTAAGTTTTCACGGTGAGATGGTTACAGAATAGCATGGGAAATAAACTACAATACTGTCACTATACTATTACTGTGTTATCTATGGAACGTAGTATGACAGGATCAAATAAAATGGATCGAATAAGAAATGAACGCCTAAGAGATAAAACAAAAGTAACAGACATCCTGACCAGAAATGACCGGGAAAAATTGAGGTGGACTGGACACATGATGAAAGCAAAATAAGAAAAATGGTGTAAATAAATAACTGATTGGTATCCCAGACATAGTAAACGGAAAAAAGGAAAACAACAAAAGAGATGGGAGGACGAGATAAAACTTACAGCGAGCCCCAACTGGAGGAGAGTGGCTCGTGATAGAATTAAATGAAAACAGCTAGAGGCGGCCTTTGCCAAGAGGCATGCTGAATTGACAGATATACTTTAACAACATACCACAGAGTAAAAACAATTCAAAATAAAGAGGCTTATAAATAAATCAATAAATCATAACATAACATCACGCCTGTATCCCCCGAAGGTGTGGCAGAGGTGTGGGAACTATAGCACACCCACATTTCGCCAGTTATATTTAAGTCCCATGTAATAGGGGACAAGACTAATGCCATCAACCGGGCACAAATCCAGACTCCGGGCTGCTACTGAACAATTCCAGATGGAAAAACTCATGCTCAGCAGTAGCGGTTGCGACCACAAGACCAACGAGACAGTCAAAGGCAGTTTTTTTATAATAGGTAGCTTTAATATGAATATATTAAATATACACCATGTGGATTTTTTTTTCTGAATGATCGACGAAGTTTAGAAGAACAGCGCGGACTGATATGAAAAAACGACTGTAATTAATAATACTGAGATGTTTACATCTGCGATATTGAACGTAAAAACATAAGTTGAATGTTTTTTAACACGCTTTTATTAGCTTGACCTGTATCTATGCAATGGAATCTTTCATCGTAATTTTGCAAATTTGCACACGTATCAAGGACCGTTTTAAAAGGGTTCCCTCTATCTGGCAGAATTTTGATGCTCCGAAATTTATTTGGCATAACACACTTGGCATAATCTTCTTTAAACGAATATATATATAGCATAAAAATCATTTAATATAATTATTGTTTGGCCGAATGTTCAAATGTCCGAATTTACAAACGCATACTTTTAAGATGGCAGAATTTCATTTGGAATAATTTTATTAAGCATAATTATTGTCATTCCTATAAAATGTAACCACGAAAATCCATCTGAAAACACATTCATGAACCACACCCAGACTGCACCACAAACCACATCCGCTACTCCACAGTGTAGAATCAGCTACGGTGATGTAAGTCACAAACAGTCTAAACACCATACTTTTCGACTTTAAAATATTCATACAAAACGTACAAAGTCTCAAAAACAAAACTCATATTCTTGAGAGTCTACTAGATCTTGAATCATATAATGTAGTCTGCCTTACCGAGACGTGGATTAGAAATCATCAAAAAGAATTAATTACAGTCAGTGGATACGAGTTCAGTTCGACCTTCTGCCGACAAAACCACCGAGGTGGTGGAGCCGCCATTCTGATACGAACGGGATTGAACTGCAAAGAACTACCCGACATTACCAATCTATCGGTCGAATATGTTGTGGAATGTTGTGCCATAGAAATTAAGTCACCAAAATTAATTATTATTCTTGTATACAGGCCCGATCGAAATATAGAACAGTTCTTTAACTTTTTAAATCAACTTCTGAAGCTCATTACATTAAAGTACAAAAACAAACGTCTCATAATTACCGGAGATTTTAACTTAGATTATTTTAAAAAAGCAAAGGAATACCAGAGACTTAACAATATCATGACAGAACTAAACCTACACCAAATCATTAAAACTCCTACAAGAACCACAAAATTAACATCGACTTGTATAGATCTTTTATTTACAAATAATAGTAGCACAGAATTTGAAATTAATGTTAACAATAATGGTATCTCGGATCACAATAGCTTAATTTACGGCCTTAGCACCACGGAAACGCAAAGTGTTAAAAGGACACCCTACGTTTCTAAAAGAATCTTCAACAATATTAACTTGACTAATTTCCAATCAGCATTAAATAAAATAAACTGGAATGAAATTTTTGATCAAAACTTTGACATAAACAAAACTTATAATAGATTTCATGACATTTTACAATCTAATTTGAACAAATACATACCAAAAAAACGGATAAAAACAATACAAAATAAAACAAACAATTATCTTACTATAGGACTAAAAAAATCATGCAAAAATAAAAGATTGACTAGAATTATCTCAAATCAGCTCAATAGTGCCATATTTAAAAAACACTACAAAGATTACTCGAAAATTTTAAAAAGATGCATTAAAACTTCAAAAAAACGTAACTACATAAGAGAGATGAATGCCTCAAAAAATAAAACAAAAACGATGTGGTCAGTAATAAATAAAATTACTAAACCTAATAAAAGTAAACAAAGTCTTAAGAACATTACCTTAAAATTAAACAATCAAATAATAAAATCACCGCAACAAGTTTGCACCGTATTTAATGATTATTTCGTATCGGTAGGTGTAGATAACAAAAGTACGGTAGCAGCGGCGCCAGCGCCGCCGCCGTGTGGGCCATCGTTACATTCGGTGCATACGCCCGCAATAAACTCCATGTACCTCGAACCGGTAACCGAGCGAGAGGTTTTTAAGATTATACGCGGTATGCAAAATAAACGTAGCTTCGGAGTGGACAATATTCCCCCGCTATTAGTGAAAAAATGCGTAAAGGAGCTGACACCGCCTCTCACTAAACTAATAAATATTTCTTTCGACGAGGGACGTTTCCCAGAAAAACTTAAAATTGCGAAAGTACGCCCAATTGCGAAAAAAGGAGGAAATTCAGAAAATCCTAGTAATTATAGGCCTATTGCACTGTTACCCACTATCTCAAAGATTTTCGAAAAATCAATGGCGAACCGTGTCAATAAATTTTTAGAAAAATATGATATTTTAGATAAAAACCAATTCGGTTTTAGAAAAAAATGCTCAACTACGTTAGCGGTATACAACTACGTACAAGAAATTTACAGTTGCATTAAGGAACGAAAGTACGCTATTGGACTATTCCTAGACATGACGAAGGCGTATGACAAGGTGTCACACAACATTTTATTACAAAAACTTTACGGTTCGGGTATTAGAGGACAAGCTTTTAATTGGTTTAAATCATATTTACAAGACAGAGTACAGTTCGTAGAGATTGAATATTTCGATAGCGTTGACCAGGAAATGTACAGCATGGGATCAGACATGGCTACCATTAATACTTCAATACCCCAAGGAAGTGTTTTAGGATGTACCTTATTTATATTATACATAAATGACTTGCCAAAAAAATTAAGTTCGTCGTGTATTTTATTCGCTGACGATGTTTCTTTATTATTTAAAACGCCCGCGAATCTTGACCATCTAGCTATTAAAAAAACTTTCACAGAAACTGAGCAATGGTTAAACGAACATAACTTAGAAATAAACTTAACTAAAACTAAAATATGCCAATTCAGAACATACCAAAGAACCCCACTAAACCTAAATACATTAACACAAAAAATTAAATTAGAAGAAGTAAACGAATTTACACTTTTAGGCCTAACGTTAGACTCAAACCTAAATTGGAAGAAACATGTAGAAAGTACAAGAGCAAAATTGTCCCAATTTATTTATGCACTAAGCATATTGAAATGCAACACAGACTATAAAACCGCCTTATCTGCCTATTATGCGTACGCCTACTCCTGGCTAAATTATGGTATTATTCTGTGGGGAGACAGTACTGACTTTTTTGACCTTTTCATCCAGCAAAAGAAATGTATCAGAATATTGATGAACATAAACCAACGAGAGAGTTGTAGGCCACACTTTATTAAACAACAAATTCTCACACTACCAGCAATATATATACTGCAAAGTTGTATATTCGTTAGGAAAAATAGGCACCTCTTCAAATCTAATATCGAGCTAAACGAAAACTATAACCGACGGAACAAGAATAGACTAATACTGCCCATCACAAACTTAAAAGTTATCGGGAAAAGCCCATATTCAAGATTAGCTAATATATTTAATAAACTACCGGAAAGTTTAAAATCCCTACCAGATGACTCAATTTTCTCGAAACAGTTGAAATCTCTGTTAATAAAAAAAGGCTACTATACCGTTGAGGAATTTAAAACTGACAAATTGTGAATTGATTGACCTTGTGACAATATGCTTGACGTAGTGAATGTAAAATAATAAATGACTTTACTGTATTATGCTTATATAATGACTAAAATGCATGAAAGAATTAATAATAATGATTTATTTGAAATAAAATGTAATAATTAAATAACTAATGTTTATTAAAATGTAATGTATTGTAATAATTAGAATCAATATTATATTATGTAATTTAATCATTAATTTGATATGAAACATTTGCAGTGCCCTTACAGGGTGCATGTCTTAATACTGTGTCATGAAATTTTAATGCATGCCTACTAACCAGTGTTGTACATGTTAGCAAATAAATAAATAAATAAATAAATAAATAAATTATTAACCTTAAATTAAAATTAAAATATTGTCTTTAAAAGTCAATATGTTGTACGACAAAAGTTATTGAAGTGACAGAACCGAATCGCTGCAAAACTGACTGCACGTAGTCTTGTCTGCCCTACCCCTAGAGTGTAATTTAAGCCCGCGTAGGCGCGGAGGGGCGAGGCGGCCCGCGAGCTGAGGAGCAGGTGGTTTTAACGCTCCGACGAGAAGCTTGCGTGGGACCGCCGGAGCCCCGCAGCGCCGGAGCCGTGACAGAAACCATGCCTGCTGCATATTGCATGCTTGCATGCTGCATGCTTGCTTGCATGCTGCATGCTTGCTTGCATGCTGCATGTTTGCTTGCATACAAAATACAAAATTATTCTAACTATGAATTTTCCGTAATGTGATGGGTCTACCCTTTATAGCAAAACTTTTTATGTCATAATATTATTTTGCATAACAGCGCATAGCATAAACTTCATTTCGCAGAAAATCGTTTGGCATACACTCATTTATAATACATTAAAAACGCATAATTTTGTAAGTCAGAATCATCTTTAGGCATAAATTTCATATCCATAATAATTAAAAAGTAGAACCATCATATTGCAGAAAGTTCACTGTCAGAATCGTCTTTTGGCATACATACATTTCATATCGATAATCATTAAAACGCAGAACTAAGTATCATATCTCAGAAAGTTTACAGTTAGAATCATCTTTTGGCATACTTTTCATATCCATAATAATTTATGTGGTTCTTATTTAACTGTGAGAAGCATGCAAACATGCAAACAAGCTTACACCATGCATGCATCAAGCATGTAGCATGCAAATATGCAAAAAAGCACACACCATGCATGTATGCATTAAGCATGTAGAATGCAAACATGCAAAAAAGCACACACCATGCATGCAGCATGCAAGCAAACATGCAGCATGCAAGCAAGCATGCAGCATGCAAGCATGCAACATGCAGCAGGCATGGTTTCTGTCACGGCTCCGGCGCTGCGGGGCTCCGGCGGTCCCACGCAAGCTTCTCGTCGCAGATGGTTGTAACGCTCACCACACCACACGGTTAAAACCACCTGTTCCTCAGCTCGCGGGCCGCTTCGCCCCTCCGCGCCTACGCGGGCTTAAATTACACTCTAGGGGTAGGGCAGACAAGACTACGTGCAGTCGGTTTTGCAGCGATTCGGTTCTGTCACTTCACTAACTTTTGTAGTACAACATAATATTAACTTTTTAAGACAATATTTTTATTTTTATTTAAGGATAAGAATATGATTACATTTTATAGAAATGACAATAATTATGCCTACTAAAATTATTCCAAATGAAATTCTGCCATCTTCTTAATATGCCAGTGAAATTATTCCAAATAATCGTCGCTCTAAATAAACGTTATGTGAAATGAAATTATGCGAAATTAAGCTTTACCAAAAGTAATTATGCCAAATAAAATTCTGCCATCTTAAAAGTATGCCTTTGTAAATTCGAACATATAAACATTCGGCCAAACAATAATTATATTAAATGATTTTTATGCCATATATATATTCGTTTAAAGAAGATTATGTCAAGTGTGTTATGCCAAATAAATTTCGGTGCATCAAAATTCTGCCAGATAGAGGGAACCCAATGTGATAGATGAGTCTTTCAATTATTATGGATATGAAAAGTATGCCAAAAGATGATTCTAACTGTAAACTTTCTGAGATATGATAGTTCTAATGATTATCGATATGAAATGTATGTATCCCAAAAGACGATTCTGACAGTGAACTTTCTGCAATATGATGGTTCTACTTTTTAATTAGGTATTATGGATATGAAATTTATGCCTAAAGATGATTCTGACTTACAAAATTATGCGTTTTTAATGTATTATAAATGAGTGTATGCCAAACGATTATCTGCGAAATGAAGTTTATGCTATGCGCTGTTATGAAAAATAATATTATGACATAAAAAGTTCTGCTATAAAGGGTAGACCCGTTTTAAAATCATATTACTTAAAATGGTTTTGCACACAGCTGAATATGGACCACAGCTGGCCTTTTTCCCGACTATGTTGGGATCGGCTTCCAGTCTAACAGCAGCAGCTGAATACCAATATTTTACATGGAGCGACTGCCTATCTGACCTCCACAACCCAGTTACTGGGTAGTACGAGAAGACGTGAAGATAAGAAACTAAATTATGAGACATTTGTAACCAACGTAATGCTATCAAGACTGACTAATCGCTTAAATAAATAACCCCTCAACCAGTTTTTAAATGAGAAGAAATTCGCCTTGTGACCAGAATTTTAAACAAAACGCTTTAAATTGACCTTAATTTTAATTCATATATTTATTTTCAGTGCTCCTGATAGTTTGTCTGTTCAGCGTCAAATATCTGATGGAAGCAATCCGGACAGGGAACATCTACAGTCGGCCCGGAGAAGTTTACTATAAATATTAATTTATTGTTGAACAATATTATTAAATATTAGACCCTTTGACCGAGTCACAAAACACTCAGTGTAGAACTAAGTAAAAGCATTTTATTTTTTTACGTCTTATTTTCTTATATCTGAAAACTTATTCTTCGTCCTATGGCTCAAAGACCTAATAAAAGGGGTCACTGTACTTGGACCAAGCCAAAATCGCAATCGTAAAAGTTGTTAAGCTTAAATATTATAATATTTTTGTATTACCTTTTGATGTCGTCGGTTATACAAATAAGATTTGCAATCACATTCTGTATATTAAGTATCTTCATAGTAATAATTTTATAACTTTTAACTTTCTAAGAATAAATTCAGTCAAGATGTACCTACGCTCAATTTATGGTCGAGCTTCATAAGCGATGTGCCCAAATGTAGTGTTTTAATACTTCATTAGTTGGGCTCTAACTGTATGTTACCGTTAGTATCTCGAAAGTAAAGTGTCTCGATTGATGCTCTACCTGGAAACTACGCTTTTATCAATCTATGTCATCTTGCCTCGATGCAATCTAGATTATAATAGGAGGATATCAGGTTGTTATAATTACTCCGAATTACTGTTCATTTTAAGTGCATTGCAAAATGTTGTATGCTCTCAAAATACACATGTCTTTGGATTTTAAAATCATCAAGCAGTCATCAAAATAATTTTGACGACTACGGTGAATCATGATTGATTAAAAAAATTATACTAAAGTTTAAAAGAAGTCTGAAGACATCAGTTTAGCATGTTACATACGGAATAATAAGTTACAAAAGCAGAAATGATGAAGATGTGAATAAATTGTTAGTCCCAGACACATTTTATTTATTAAAAAATAACACAACTCTAGAAATCACAACGATCTTACATAATCTAACTGAGATAAGTTGCATGTAAAACATTTTGCAAAACAGGTTTAACAATAACAATCACACTAACGCTCAAACATTCCAAATCAATCAATCATTCGAAATAAATTATTTCATAAATAGCAATAAATAATATGTAACGTAACTAAAAGTCTATCGATATTTATATAATAATAAATTGTCTAATTGCGAATCTGCTGGTGTTCTATTTATTTCTCTTCTCCTACGTTTCCCTAGCATCATGGGAACTACCATGGCCATGGTAGCAGGCACCATGCCCGCACCTACAGCAGCTAATAGCGTTGAACTATCTGGTGACACATTTGAAACTATTTTCCTTTTTACAAGTCTATTTCTGTTGAACACCGGCCTAAACTGAGTCATTGCAACATCTAAATCATTCTTCTTGTCCATATCCCTTTTAGCTTCTTCAACAGTCTGGAAGCTCTTTTCGACTTCCAGCAAACCACCGTGTGATGTCGTCATGTTGGTGTGAGCTTTATCCACAGGTAGCACTGTTAACGCAACAGCTTGATGTGATGTCATAGTCGATACATCCGCACGATCATCAGCAGCAGCTGCAGGATTTAAGGAACGTTGACGTTTCTTGTTCCTATATCCTTTAGTAGTTGATAACAAAACCCATTGGCCATCACCGTTTGGTGGTCTTGAGACACGATCATTTTCATATTCTGGACCTCCAGCATACACTACTTGAGTAGGTCTTCTAAAAGGACGCTTCTGTGATGAACTTGAGGATTGGTGAAGAGCTTCATACTCGTAAGGGAAATTAGCGGGTCGATGGTCGGTCACTACAGAATCAGACATGCCATAGTACATTGCATCGTCATTGGAATAATGTTCTTGATGATCACAGTTTGGCTTGTGTGGACGTCTGCCTTCGTCCGGGGCCCATGCTGATGGATAGTTTGCTTGTTGCGGCTTAGTCCACGATGGTTTTGATGGTACTTCCGATTCATATTCCGAAGCTAGGTGCAATTTATTATTGATATATCCGGGTCGACTAGATGTAGGTCTTTTTTGAGGCTTGTAGTTGTAATTATTCCCGGAATCTTGAGATGAAACGAATCTGTCATCATTATGGAACCTATCATCATTTTGAAATCTATCATCGTTATGAAACCTATCATCATTATGGAACCTATCGTCACTAGGAAATCTATCGTCACTAGGAAATCTATCGTCACTAGGAAACCTATCGTTACTAGGGAATCGATTTTCATCTTCGTTCCAGTGATTCGGTTTCTGTTTTTTAACATTGGGTTTCCATTTTGAAATCTTGCTCGTGGACCATGCGACAGGCTCTAACGTCACCCACCCGTCTTTATCATCATAGGGATGTTTATGTTGTTTTACTTTCAGACGATTCCAAGTAGTGTAAACCTTGCCATTTCCGTCTTCCTCGTTAGCTTCACTGTTCATTGAAGTGAATCGATCAGCTTTTATTTTATCCTTTTTAAGTTTAGCAGCTAGGGCAGAGATAGCTTGTAAACGATCCTGGGGAAGGTCACCGTAGTCTTTAAGCTTATCTGCAGTTAGAATGTAATCGTCCAATGCTTCTTCTTCTTCGCTATTAAAACCATTTTGACAAGAAGGGCCGTAACATCTTGGGCGATTCCCATCAAAGTCATGCACTATGTGAGTCATAAGATTCTTCATTTCTGCGTCATCTTTATCCTTATGTTCATAAGTCATATCTCCCCATTTATCCTCAGGATTTGTGGCATCGCGTGCATTTTCTATAATCGTGATCGGATCCTTTCCCGGCACATCCAGTTGGTACGTTTTAATTTGTTTGTCATATTTTTCTATTTGAGTTGGATCATCGGCGTTCGCAAGCGCAAGGGCAAGAACGCAAAACACAAATACTTGCACTGTTGTTTTCATTGTGTTTATTTTCACTTTCGTTGGTTCGCGTGGCGGCGCGCGGGCAAGTCGCGCTAGTACTGAGCGCCGGCAACCGCCGCAGCCCACTGATATAGTTTTGATTGTGGATGCACAGTAACCCTCCCTGCGCTCCAATGCAATGCTGATTCAGTTTGGTCACGACGAATGAGCGAGATAATTATGTGGCGATTGTCGTTTGCCGGCGACTATCTTAATTGACTATCGCAACTCTCAGGGCCGTGACCCGAGCGCGGGTGAAACCGTTTTTCATTTTATGGGATATTTTCTCCACGGATAATAGGAAAGTTTCGCGGTTCACACACGACTCGGTGAAATTATGATTCAAATCTCTACGCAAATCGACTACAAAGACATGCAGGCCTAAGTTTCTAAGTACAATCTTGTAATCTCTTTGTTATTACTTGAACAGTAAAGCCGTTCATGTATAACGTACAATTAAGTATTAAAATACCAAAGCAATTATTTACAGTAATTATTTTCAAACATTTATTAATGATCAGCTTTTCATTTGCTTTATTATGCATGATTCAAATCAGCATAATAATTAAATGCTAGTTATCAACTTTTACAGACTTTCTACCACAAACCACAACAACAAAGGAACAATAAAAACTTAATAAGCTCATGACGTAACAATAAGAATACAGAAGCTGAGAGAAAAAGTCTGTGATTTGAAAACATTTGCTTATGCAATCGCAGAGATAGGTACCGTAACAAACATAGTACTCGTACATTTAATGTCAGGAATCGATAACAGAGCGACCAAATCGATTGATCGGTTGATCCATTTTTTGTGACATAATCAAGTTAAGGCTTTCAAAACTAAGCAGAGGGTGACCTAAAACGTGTGGTTCTCTTAGTCTATTTCTTTCGTGTCGTGTTTGCTCTCTCCATAATAGCAAGCCCACTTATTATCCGTATCTAGATGCTGATCAACTTCGCTCTAATTGTGTACTGCACTTTTACCGGCCGGTCTTGCTCCTTAGTACCTAACGCGCACGTGGAGCGATATGAAATATTGTTGGTCATGTATTTTCTCTCTTCGAGATATTATTGTTATTGTTTGCGATGTAGGAGGCAATTTAGAACAAATTAAGAGCAATATCCGGATGACTTTCTGTTCGTGTTTTATTATGATTATCGAGGACAGTTTTGTTGTATTTTCTAATGATTAATGACGGAATAAAAGGCGCATGATTTTCACAAGTTTTTGTCCTTTCACATTAAATGGCATGTTGTGACCAGACGTGTGCGGTTTTAACACAAAAAACTAAATAAGTATGTAAAACAGAAAATTGCTCGAACCACTCATCATCATCACGTGATAATTATGATGACGTTGATGTATAAGACATCATTCACAAATTATCTCTCACATTATTTTGGGAACAAAACTTACCTAACCACAAATTAACGTTAATATTGTGGAGAAAGGAAACTATGGAGAAATAACATAATAGGATAGTGGTTATTAGAAATTTCTTCGTATTTGTCATACATTACGTTCGAACGAAGATGCGTTCACGCGAGCGAGCACGTAATTACCCCTAATGGGTCGATGTACAATAATTATGCCTTTATTACCCGCTCCCTCTTGGGAAATAAAGTCTTGAATAATCACTGCGTAATGAATTGATTATAAATTCCCATTAAGAAAATATTTTCCCAAGTAGGTAAGCTCTTCGATCACCAATACGAGACAATTTAGAGTTCAGTGTAAGGTATAGAAAATGATGTGTAATGTTTCAGGAGTTTGTTATTCTATGGTTTCAGGAAGAAACAGCAAAATGGGAAGAAAGAGCATGGAGATGTCAAATAAATAAGATTTAGAAATCAAACTGTTGTCCATTTGTGAGCTGTAGAAAGCATAAAGGAATTAGCTGGCGTTAAATGAGAATAGGAGAAGTGTCGCCGAGCACGACCGTGACAAGATACTGAGGTGGCACCACCGTGTGGTTACCACACGGTGGTAGGTACCTGCCAGCCTAGTGCCTGTTTTACTAGCGGGTGGGCGGGTCGCTAGTAATATCGTAAAACACAGTTTTACACCCGCTTTTACGACTCGACAAAACATCGAGATTTCTTTATAATAAATAATTTTATGTTTAATATGTTGTACACTGGTATTCAGCTGCATCCGGTTAGGCTGGAAGCCGACCCCAACATAGTTAGGAAAAGGCTAGGCTGAACGATTGAATGTATTGTACACATAAACGTTTCGGATAAATCCTCTAGGTAAATAATGGTGAAAACAACAAACGTTGCGTAGTAGTCGTAACAACACGGCACACAGACAGATACGAAAAATTACTTTAATTTAATATGTATTATAGATAAACACCATATATGTAATCATAGCATAGGGCTAAAAATAAAAATTTGCGCCGGTTATAAAAAAAGAACTACTGTTCCATACATTTTGACCGCGTAGGTATTGCACTTTTCTATGAAACAGCAGATTTTTTTTAACAACCGACAAAAAATTTCAACGCATGGGCGTTCATGTACTGAATCCATGGTATCAGTTTTCGCGTCGATGTCCCTGACACCCTGTATAGCGCCATGAGTTATATAGCACCATATGTTATTATAGTAATTTATGGAGAAGATCGTACCTATTTGAACGATGAGTAATATAGATGTATTATTTAAAACTAGGTTAACAACGTAGATTTTTTTTTTCAAGCGAATCTTGCTCTCTCAAGAATTCGAAATACATATG
Source organism: Agrochola circellaris (assembly GCA_914767755.1). Classification (NCBI taxonomy): domain Eukaryota; kingdom Metazoa; phylum Arthropoda; class Insecta; order Lepidoptera; family Noctuidae; genus Agrochola; species Agrochola circellaris. The sequence continues at coordinate 6,684,588 of OU611853.1, forward strand.
AATTCGTACTACGATTTGAATTTGAGGCTTCTAAAACTGAGGGCCTAGCACGAACACGCAAAATAAACGTATCGATCTTTCTTAATTTTTTCGTTTTTTGATATTTACTTATTATTTCCATTACGTCTGCGGAGTTTCGCTAGGTAATTTAATTTGACCCTGTAGATAAGCCATCCTTTCAAAGACAAGAAATTAATTAATTATTGGCCTTCGTTCCTTGACCTATTTCTATCCTCGACCTTACCAGAGTCGGACACAAGTTTCATTAATTATTGGATAACCCGTCAGCAACAAAACTTTCCCCTTTATATATAAATTTCTAAATGATCGATTAACAATTTGCAATGGATTCAATTTCAGAATCTGCTACAAAAACATTTTATTATTTGTTCCCAGTTTTTTAACTAAACATATTCAAAACTATAACGCATACTCTACTCATAACTATTTCACAAAAAAAACCAAGCTAAATGTAAGAATATTTGGTGGAAATGTTAGTATGAAAAATGCAACTTCTTTAAAATTCTCCATACTAAACGCTGATTTCATAGGTGGGGACCTAATATTTCACAGCTTTAACATAATATAACATCACGCCTGTAATTCCCAAAGGGTTAGGCAGAGGTGCACCTGTAGTACCTACTACATTCACACACATTCATTTAATTTCAGAACTGTACTCGTAAAACAGAAAGAAAGCGTCATTGCAGCGAACTGTTTACGTTCTACAGCCACCATTGTTATCTTCGCTTTCTTTGGCAAAGTGCAGGAACACAACAGCGGACTTCCGATATTGTTGTCTTTTACAAAAACTGCAAAGGTTAGCCGAAGATTAGTGTCTGGTGGTGAATGAATCTGAATGTCTTGTTTGTTGGCAAGGAATACCGAAATGCAAGATTAAAAAGCTGTTTTTCTGGAATGGTTTCTGTTTGATAGTATTCTGTTTTTTTTAGGTTCAGACCTTGAACGGTGTCTTTAGTTTCAATGAGAACTTTACATACCAGTCTTCAGGGACTTTACCTTAGCCCGGAATAACAGTATGACTCTGGCAACGGATTGGTCGGTTGACTTTGTCGTGTGTATTTTGTCCCCTTTGTGTACATTTCTTAATTATTTTGTCTCTTTCCTTATTTCATGTACCCCTTTTATTGCTTCGTAATGTCTCTGTTCTTCTTCATATGGGCACTCCTATGCTTTCTATCTCTGATATTCCTTATTTCTCTTTCTAACTTTATGTTCTGATTTCTGCTAAACAACCTCTCTTCTCCTTATTTCTTTCTTCTCTCTATTACCTAATAGAAAAATTTATTAAACAGAAAAAGACTTCTTATTGAACAACTAATTTAGTTTTTATAATCTATTCAAATGTACAAAATTTTCATGCTATATTAAGGTTGAATGTGCATGGATTCAATACAAACTATAACAATATTTTTTAGTATCTACATTCATTGCAAATAAATACTTATATCTATTCTATTCCAACCGGCTACGTTTCTAAAAACATCGTAAACAAACCGTTGTGTCCCCAGCACAAGCGAACCGTTATAAGTTATTACGTATCAGTCGTTACTTCGCGTACAATTGCATCACGGTCGAAAGCGTAATTGCCACCAAATGTTATAAAAGCAAGAAACAAAACACTTTCCTTCACGACTTCGTGAACCGAAATAGTTTTTAATGGATGAATGGGTTACGAAGTCTGTGGAGTCGAAGATTATTTTAATTTTGGAAATGATTTTGATGAATGCAAAACAGCAATCAAAGACAATTAATTAATTACAAATTTTTTGTTCAATTCATTCTTGAGATTTTAAATTGAATATACACACAGAGACTTAAAATCTACTTCTGTATCCTCAAAAATGGAACTGTTCTAGTTCCTTTGTGTCTTGTCATTAATAAATAAAAATAATACTTAATAAAAAAGGTTTATTTTTCTTCCACAAATAACACTTAATAACTATAAGTAACTTAAAAACGGAAAAAAAAATATTATGATGTAGGACAATGTTCATTTGTGGGAGACTGGTGCCTAAACTAAGTCGCAGGACACCAGGGACTCCCCCCCTAGAGGCAAAAGTACCATCAAAAACATTATAATTAGTTAAGCTATTATTTCAATTACGAAACAACTTCAAACTGCAATGGAAGCCTTATGCTGAATCCTAAAAATTAAATACTCATTGCAGCTCTATTCCAGAGAAAGACCAAACAATTTTAAGTTCACCGCTCAAAACCATTATCGAAAAAGCATAACCGAAAAAAAAAACAACAAAGATGACACTTTTACTTTATAATCCGTTAGATAACAATCGTGTAACTTTAAGACTTAAGTACAACTTAACTTGAACTTCTCGTCGGTTGGCGGCGTGACGGTCAAGGCTCGCTGCAGTTTCACTTTCTGATACTTTTCACCGTCCGCTCTCACGGCGCGGGCGCAGTGATTTAAAATAATAATAAACGCATTACGGGCCATGACAACTGCATCGACCATGAAATGAATTACTCTTGAACTACGAGAAGGTTTAGGTTTGTGTATCTACGCTCTCTCTTTGATGTACTTATGTTGCTTTTCCTCTGATCCCATCTTGGGTAGGTTTATCAAAGGTACATTCATCTACATTGCGTTCTACTTCACCAACCTTATTGTAATAATAATACCAGTCTATTCTTGTCACACTGCAGGCAAAGGCCCCTTCTCATACAGAGTAGGCATGAGCATCGATCACTGCGCTTGATCGAGGTGGTTCGGCGATTTCAGACTTATATTCATTATAAGTCCAGGTTTTCTCAGGATTTTTTCCTTCGCCTATGTCAATGATGACCTTAATATACATAATATTATAAGAATCCTTGTGTGCCTGGCCAACCCTGACTAGTTCTCGCTACCCGGTATGACCTATTCCTAAGTAACTAGTTCGTAAACATAATGAGTTCTAAATTACTGCATTGATTGAAGTGTAGTCCCACTGGTCGCCTGACCGACCTACAGCGTCGGGCCAAGACAGATAAAAGTATTTCTATTTCAGATTAAGTTAGGTCGCGCTAAGATCCTTTGGGAATAGCGTGGTCTCTTTGTTTGCCACTGCTTGTATATTTCGAACTAACTTTTATTGATTTTTCTTCTTATTTCTGAATTTAGCTGTGACGAAAGTCCGACTTTTTTTCATCACTTTCATCAGAATCTATACCTATATCGAATGTATTTAATACATTGAGTGGATTAATTTGACAGTCTTCCCCAATGCTAAACAATCCTCTCTTTTAAAGTATAAGTTACGCAAATAAACTCAAAATTGAATTGTTTTTTACTTAATTAATTAGACACATGTGTAAATCAGACGATTGGCACTTTCGCGAATAGGTATAGTCAACTTTGTAATTGCTTTACCATTTTTGACAACACATCAATCAATCTGCCTAGACTTTTTCCCACTATGTTGGGGTCGGCTTCCAGTCTAACCGGATGCAGCTGAATACCAATATACAGACATAAATAAACCTTGTCGTTTTATCCTACTTGCTTAGGTCACTTGCAAGCACAACCAAAGCAAGTGACATTCAACCTTAGGCTGGTAACACAATTATGAATTCGACTATACTATTTAACCAACTAGGTACGACAAAAACGCCATCTAAAAAAGTATAAACAAGACATCACAGCCAGACAAAATAAAAATCCGGAGTCACACGTCGTGATAAATCATAAATCGAACAGATTACGTGCGACTCCGGATTTTTATTTTATCTTTTTTTTTTCATGGCTTTATGTCCACTAGAGGTCGCCTATAACCAACGGACAATTGAGACGCTTCCAACGATACCTCATTTGTCAAATTACGATAAATAGCTTAGGAGTTTTGAGAGGACAGATGAACATAAATACATACCAGTCTAAATCTTAATCCTCTTTTTCGCTTCGCCGTAGTCGGCTAGCGCTATTTTCAAAGCTGAACTAACGCCATCTATTGGCATAAACTGATATCAGTATGAGAAGTAGTTCGCTGAATCAGTCGTGTAGAGCGCCATCTAGAAAAGTAGTAAGAAGCTTGTAGGAAAGTACTTTGCGGAATGATACCATGACTTATAGCTAGATGTCAGTAATGTTGATTTTTTTTGTCGGCATAAAGGTACATTTTTTTTCAGGTACATGTTCTTTCATGGTATAATTATTATCACTATTCACATTTTTTTTATAAAGGCGCAACTACTTTCTGCGAAGTGACGTTAATCATCCAAGAGTCTTGAAGGCTTATAGGTGTCAGAGCAGTAATTAATAATTGCATGTGTCAACGCCTTTTTTTTTTGCGTGGGAAATTATCAAATAACTTCTCCCGCTCTGGGCGAAGCGGGAAGGAATGTCAGACTCTTACTGACTAAAACCCACCCGTGTTCCTTCAGTTGCCTGTACGTTGCCAGGGGCCACGGTATCCCTTTCGGACTTTCCCGCGACCCGTATACCCGATATGTGTCAACGCCTTCGATTAACTTCCAGTAAATATATCTGGCAAATATTCACAATGGAATCGACTACCTCGTTGGTGTCGTGGTCGCGAGCACTACTGCTCAGCATGTGATCCTCGGTTCGTTTCCAAGGTCGGGTAAAGTGTTATCGGGTTTTTCTTTCAGGACTTTCAGGTTATCAACCGGCAATACTGCCCTGCTAAGCCGAAAGGCGGTATCTCTGAGATACGCCCTTTTAGTTTTTTTTATACCATTCAATAGCTATAATAATTTCGCATCTAATGGTATAAGCCACATACCGCTATCTAACTTAAAATATTTAAATAAACCACTCAGAAGTTCCTTATATCCTTATGTTTCCATACATTACAATTTACAAAAAGTCAATTTTCTCAAAACTTACTCCGATTGAGATACCGCCTTTCGGCTTAGCAGAGCAGAATAGGCCCGCCCGTCCCCTATTACATGGAACATCACTGGTGATATGTGTGTGTACTATAGGTAGGTACACTTCTACTTTACACTACAGTGATTATAGGCATAATGTTTTGTTATTGTATTCAATGCAATATTAGACATAAGTTCTATCCATTTTCTCGAATCACTTAGCAGTCATAATAACTGAAGAGATTGCTCTTATGCTTATGCTCATTTCACTTACTATTTCAATGAAAGCATGCCATCAGTATAGTTAACCAGGCAGAAACTTTCCTTGTCTATACTTACTTGGACGATCAAGTATTGTATCAGCTAAGCTATGGCATTACCATTATCTACTTGTTTTTTTTTTCTATTGTTGATTGTGTAGAACCAGAAAGATGCATTTACCGACTTACCTGTTGGTATTTTCAAGGGTTTCGGAGGCACTCATTGCATCAACAGCTTCCTTCATATTAGTTTTTATGACATCTCAATTATTTCACACTTTGCATTCCTTAAAATATTATTGATTTCTCTCTAATATAATGATTGCGCTTCTTTTTGTGAACCTCAGATAATTCAAGTTTTGGGGTCCTAAAAATACTAAATAGCCAAGTTACTGCGACCAACTTGGATCTAGCCTAACTGTGACCAACGCGCGAGCCGAATTGGTCACAGGGGCCTTACTATGACGTGTTAAAACCATCAATTTTCCGTTGTGAAATAAGGATAGTGCTATTCGTACTGTATAGCTTCATCTCTCTCTCACACTGGAACAATGATTGCTCTAACGAGTCATAGTACAGCCCCAGTTCTAACCTAATTCATTTAATCGTGCTGCCCTAGCTTAGTTACTGCGACCAATTCGGCTCGCGCGTGGTTGGTCGCAATTCCACCCTTACCTAAACTGCTTGATCGGGGTACGTTAGCTTCGTTACTGCGACCAACTGTGAGATCAGGCCAGAAAGTCAAAAAAGTTCACTTAATAAAAAAAGTGTGCGTCATTAGAAGCGCAATTAGTTTTTAGAGGTTTATTAATTTAAAAAGTGTCCATCATTAGATGATCAATAAGTGCTTAGAGGATCAGTTAAATATTTCCCTTTTTAGGGTTCCGTACTCGAGGGGTGCCACCAAACGGAATCCTATTACTAAGCCTCCGCTGTCCGTCCGTCCGTCCGTCTGGCTGTCAGCGGGCTGTATCTCATGAACCGTAATAGGTTGACAATTGAAATTTTCACAGATTATGTATTCCTAATGCCGCTATAACATCAAATAATAAAGAAACATGTTTTTCACACTTCGTGTGTGAGTCCGACTCCCACTTGGCTGGTTTTTTTTTTATTGAGCTAGCTGCTTTCTAGTAAAACTAGTATGATTAACTTGCCTAGGGCCTATGTCCAGCAGTCGACGTCTTTCGGCTGGAACGATGCTGATGATGAAACTAATGTGAAAGAGAACCAAAAAATGTATTAACCACGAAAACTGGGTCGATGGTACCATCAAAGAAGTTCATATCTAACCAGTTTCAAAACAAAATCCCGTGAACACCATGACCACATCTGTTACCGGCCCGGTGGTATAACCGCCGACCGCTGCAAGCTATAATAGTCCTTACGGTGGTTAGATTTGAACTTCTTCGATGGTACATTGTAAAGAGTAGCCAAAATATTACAGTATCATATCTAGGACCATGTATAGGATCATATTTCTTTTGCTAAATGAAATAAAGTATCATATTTAGCCTACCTATAACGGGACACAAGCACAAGCCTCCGCTGTGTGAGACGGAGTGGGCCATAATCCACCAGGCGGGCCCAGTGCGAACGTCACACGACATTTTCCTTCTCCGTCCTGACATAAACATGTGGCGGCATCTACATCGCCACATGCGAACTACGCATCAAAGACCTGACGTCACACAACATCATGACGTCACACAAAATCATGACGTCACACAAATCCTGCATCGCGCAATTAGAGTTTACCGCGCGATGGACATATATACAAGCTACCGACTTCAACCTCTGGGGCAGTTGCCCGCCAGACATGACAACCGTCAGGTCGGAGGATCCTCCCTTTTCTATGATGGATGAGTTAACTTTACACCCTGTTCCTCATACCCCTAAATTGGTGACCCCGACGTGATCTGAACACGAAACCTTCTGATTGGTTTAGGAATACAAAATATAGTTTTAAAAAAAATTAAAGAATAACTATGGAGTTTATTTCCCAATTTTTCTCCATACGAAACTACGTTTTGGAAGGGGCAACTCCCCTAAGAAATTAATCACAGAACAGAAAAAGAAAGGGCATACATCATGCTCCATGTTCCTCAAAAATCCACATTACATACATAGCATTTAAAATCATTTGTCTTTCTCACGGTGTCTGAACTCTATTATTTTCCTCATAAACGATGTCATAACATAACATATCACCATGGTTGTAATACCAGCAGACGTATTCTGTAAATAAAAAACTCACCGTGAAGACTTAGGTGAAGTGAGCTGTCAATAGTGTCAATCTCTAGCATTAGGTAGAATGACAGCTCACTCCACGCTCACTTCACCTAAGTTTTCACGGTGAGATGGTTACAGAATAGCACTGCTGATGGGTTAGACAGAGGTGTACCTATAGTACACCAACATTTTGCCATTTATGTGGAGGGATGCGCTAAGGTAGCCCGTGAAATTCAAATATTCTTACGTTTTTTGCAAATTGCAGGTCAGTGTCAGGATGTATCTTTATTAAAATATGATTCGAAACCGTAACGAATATGGCTTTACAGAATTATAATCATTAAAATCAGCAATACAACTCCTTATGTTAGAATAATCCTAAAATGTCATAATTTCATGATATAATCGTTCAATAGGATTATATGAACTTAGAGAGTTGTATTGATGATTTTTATGATTATAATTATATAAATAAACATTTGATACGGCCGCGAATCATATTTAGATCAACATACAACCTGATACTGACCTGCAAACTGCAAAAAACGTAATTAAATTTGAAGTTCGCGGACTTCCTTGACGCTTTGGCCTTAAGTCCCATGTAATAAGGGGCGAGCCTTTTGCCATCAACCGGGCACAAATTAGACCCCAGGCTGGTACTGAGAAATACAGATGGAAAAACCTAATACCTAACACTTTGCCCGACCCGAGAATCTAACCCAGGACCTCATACTCAGCAGTAGAACTTCCGACCACAAGACTAACGAGGCATGCGTATTAAGGCTAGGCATTAGGTATTAAGGCTAAGCGTATGCTGAGACGCAGGAGACCCAGCACAGCGCAGTACAGATTTTGCAGGGTAGGACAGGCGAGGCAGCTACACAGACACATTGGCGACCTAGCTAGTACAAACAATCTGTCATTGAAACAAAATTATGAATCAGTGGTAAAAAACAAGTGACGACGAAATCTGTGCCGGCATTATAACGAGACGCAGAGCAGGACAGACACATGTCTGCGTCGTACGTGCCTGCACCGCAGCGTACTGAAACTGGTTAGATATGAACTTCTTTGATGGTACGTACACCATCAAAGAAGTTCATATCTAACCAGTTTCAAAACAAAATCCCGTGAACACGATGACCACATCTGTTACCGGCCCGGTGCTATAGCCGCCGAGCGCTGCAAGCCAGAATAGCCCTTACAGTGGTTAGATATGAACTTCTTCGATGGTACGTTCATGCATTTCAAAATCTGCTTTGCCCGGCGGTGCGTGGACCTGCGCCACTTGCGTCTCAGCATACGCTTAGCCTTAACGATGTCAATAGCATCATAACATCGTCATGACATATTGTTATGTCACAATTACGGCAGCCGCCCCAAATGTGTGCCTTACGGAACAGACAGTCAGCGAGGTAAACAAATGTTCCACTCAGTTTAACATTGTCGCCTACTTTTGACAATATTGTGGGTTATGCACTTTTGTTTTCTTGCAAGGTTACTAACTGTCACGCTGGTCTAGTGGTCGCAAGCGTTACTGGTGAGCATGAGGTCCTGGGTTCGATTCCCGGGTCGAGCAAAGTGCTATTGGGTTTTTTCATCTGGAATTTCGCAGGTAGTAGCAATAGGCTCGCACCCTATTATAAGGGATTTAAACATAAATGGCAAATTGTGGGTTTACTTTAGGTGCACCTCTGCTTAGGCAGAGGCCTTATGTAAGTTATGCGGTTAGTACCTAACTTGAATTTAATATGGTATTGGATGGCATCTAAGGAAGCCAAAGTATTGAAGTACCATTGATATGAAAAGGTCACCGATCTGTCATCCATTGCGCCTTGTTAAGATCTAAGGACCAATGGACGAGTAGAATGTATCAGTGACCTTTTATCCTTCTTAAGCACCTGCTTAAGAAGTATATTGTACATACGTACCTACGTATGTAGGTATAAAGTCATCGACTGCATCCCCCTTAATTTCCATCCTCAACGACAAAGTAAAACGCTAACTATGCATAGTCACTATAAGTAATTTTCCAAAGAAAACTAACCTAATTTTCTTTTTTCCACTAGCAAAACTAGGTATGCTAAAAAAAAAACGAACCGAAAACTGACCCAAATAAAGTATCGACGACTTGACATACTTATCAATTACTTACATATTTCAATAAACAAACCATTATATAAATGCACGTACTACCCATTCATTCGATTTATTCGTAAAAAAATGGCATTTCACCACTAAAACCCAACAACAATAGGACCATTAGGAGATGTCATCGTGCGTGCAAACAAAAGAAGCCGGGAAGAGATAAAACAACGGAACACAGACAAACCACTTCAAACTAACAGTCACCATTGTGGACACTACCTGGTCCCAGTCGCTTCTCAACCACCGACCAAAATGGTTGCGATCTTTATAGTACTTACCTTAACCACTGCTGTGATATCCGCGGAGCATACGGGTGCTTACTCATCACCACAGTACGCGAAAAAGATGTATCCGAAAAAAAGTTACGATACAAATGCATTGTTGCCTCGTGAGAAACCACCGATGCTTTTCAAAGAGGAGGATCCAGAATCTATTGCAAGATTCGACGACGGTAATGACACGGCTCAGTATGGGAGGTCGTCATTCCTGGATGCGGCAGGCAGCTTTTTCAGTGGTACGGGGGGACAAGTGGTGACCAGCATAGCAAAGGACTTCATTGCCAGGTCCACAGGCAGCAGTCAGGTTGGTTTTGACTGCGCTTCCCAGGTTCGTACTTATTGCACTTCTTCATAAAGTTGCACGCGTATCTTGCATGAGTAATCTGCTTATTGTCTGATATCTCGAAGTCGAATAGTTTTAGTGTGACTCATAACAAAGGATAAGGGATGACGTAATCAGCTGCGTTCCTGTGAAAGCCTTTTTGAAGTCTTTCTTATCTCTTGCAGCTACTTTTATTTATTATCTAAGCAGGAACAATAGCTCAACAACTAGTGTTGAATGGCCATCACCAGAGTAATTCAAACCCTTTACAAAACTTGAGAATTTAAAAGCATAAAGCTATATTATTAACCATCCACATTTCTAATGGCTTTTGTTATAACTTTTTCAGGTTCTAAGCTTAAACTTGACAAACTTAGTGATCCTGATCGTGCTAAAAGCTTTGATCTTAGCAGCGGGCTTCTTCGGCGCGGGCGCATGGAAAGGCGGACATTACTACGGAAGGAGTCTCGATGGTAAGGGACACTTTCATTTTGAATACATAACAGTCACGCGTGTAGATAAATCTAACTGTAAAAAGTGGTGTACAAGATTAGATTGAGGATTAATATAATTCGCAGATATGTCGTAACAGAATCACAAAATATAATTCTGTTAACTTCTTGGAACTGGAATCAGACTACGGTAATGCCCAGCTACTTCTTCTTCGTCGTGTTGATGATTTTTTTATTGTTGTGCGTTTGAAAATATTTTAACACGATCGTAAAATATTTTAAGTTATTTTCTGGATTTTGAAAAACGCACCTAATCACTTTCAATTATTATCCAAATGAACCCCTTCATTTAGCTTAATACCAACTCGAGCAGATACATTTGAAACCCTTTACCGGACACCCATCAGGTAATCATGAATTGATCTATCATCCATCTGCCGTCCACCTTTCAAGGGCGCGAGACAAACAGACTGACCATGCTCATAATCCAATAAAACTGGACGATGGGTTTGTCGTGTCCGGCTCGTAATCCCATTGCCACGGGATTATCTCCGTTGAACCACCCGCCAAATGACCAGCAAATTGTATCAGCAAATGGACAATGTTACTTGAAACTTTCGATTCTAAATACTGTTACTACTAAACTCGGTAAGCATGATCCGTCGTAACGGGAGAAAGCCAATTTATATTTTGAAATGGTCTTTCAATTATGTGTTCTAATGACGATAATTGATTTACTTCTGTGCATTTATGGACTCACTCACACTCCCTAACGCCTCGTAGCTCACTTTTCTCAATAATTTCTATGAACACATGACTTACTAAATTGACGACCCATTCAAAACTGGAGACCGAAATTCAAGACAACGTTACACTTTACGTCTTTCAATTATTTCACCTGTATCAGCAAATGGACAATGTTACTTGAAACTTTCGATTCTAAATACTGTTACTACTAAACTCGGTAAGCATGATCCGTCGTAACGGGAGAAAGCCAATTTATATTTTGAAATGGTCTTTCAATTATGTGTTCTAATGACGATAATTGATTTACTTCTGTGCATTTATGGACTCACTCACACTCCCTAACGCCTCGTAGCTCACTTTTCTCAATAATTTCTATGAACACATGACTTACTAAATTGACGACCCATTCAAAACTGGAGACCGAAATTCAAGACAACGTTACACTTTACGTCTTTCAATTATTTCACCTTAATATACTTAATCTGTTCGACTGTATGATCCCATAATATCCACTTAAACTTAGGTCAGTTCCAAAACAATAGTAACTATACTATATCAGTTAATTTATCTACTTAATCATCTCGCTACCTGTCTTTGAGACTGCCCAGTGTATATAAGCAGCAGTGCTTTCATACAATAAAAATGATCAAAGCAATTTCTTCTACATGTCTTTTTTAGACAACAAAAACGCGACCTACATAAGCGAGGACGAGATCCTGCTGTACCTGAGCTACCTTGCTGGCCAGCAGCAGAAGGACTATGGCTGCCTGTACTTGTTGTCGTGCCAGAGACCTCAGCAGGCTGCACTGTATTCCTCGGGAGCTGAACTGTTGCTAAAAGGAGTGAAGATGTTGCAAGGGTACGTAATATTGCCTATAGCTTTTCATTATCTGCCTAGCCTTGGCTTCCAATCTAACCGTATGCACCTGGATACCCGGATTTTATATGGAGCCAGTGCCTATCTGACCTCCACAACCCAGTTGCTACAACACTACTTATAGCACCTAAGAATAGAAAAAGTCATTGATATATCGACACTGGTCGCGTTTGGCATTAGTATTAATTTCCAATTATTTGATGTCTTAGCCCAATCAGTTCGTAGAGTTCACAGCACTAATCATATTATTATAAATGATAAACCAATTAATATTGAGAAAGATATTCCCAGTGACGCACTTTATGATAAAGAATTAGGACAAGATTGAAGTAAATAGCTTACATTTTTCATTATAACTGAATTGATCTAGACCTGAATATTTTCGTTAAATTACAGGGAGAGTGTAGATCTGGAACCTTATGATGAAATATCGATGGGTATCAGGCAAGCAGCTGAATGGGGAGAAAGAGGTATGAACTGCGAGACCAGATACAAATGTGGAGAATAAGGGAAAGGCTGAAGAAGATAGGTCTAATGATTTGGTTATGATGATGATTTTGGTAATCTTTTTTATCAGAGTGGTACATAATATTATGTTAAATATTATCTAACTAAATTTACTTAGGTTTAAAAAGTGTGTAAGTTGTATAATGAAAAGCATGATTGTTAAGTACTTGGATACAGTAATATTACAATATATTTGTTTCTAGTATACTAAATATCTGTTTCTAAATAAGTCATAGAAATTCATTTAAATAAGAAGTTCTTAGTCATAATTATAAATAATATAAATATAATTGAAATAATGTTTTATTTTCAGAAAAAGTAGTTTATTTCGATTTCGTATTTCGTAACATTAAACTTAATTTGTACAGGTAAGCGGATGTATTCGTTTAACAGTTTAAAGGTCATTGAAATATTCTTTTGGAATACCAAAAACTGGTTCCTTATGTTTTCACACACACTCAATACAATATTAGCCCAAATCAGTCTGTCACATGTACTCTTCCAAGTTATAGGTCCATCATTTCCTAACTAGACTCCTTAAAAAATACTTGCCACTAAGGCCGCTTGTGCACTACACGGAATTTTTCGGTCCATACATTTTCAAGATGATCATAATGTCATTTGAAAATCGAACCACCGCACCGGACCGTAAAATTCGGTGTAAAGCTACAGTTTTCAAAAAGAGTGGCAGAAGAGCCGTCATGAAAATAATGGCAGCGGGGTTTGATTTTACGGTGTCAAAAACGCTCTCTAGAAAAACACACCAATATACTTTCATAAAGAACGTTTCAGTGACGTCATTCGCCGGTAAATTGCGGACGTTATGCGGCGGCAACCGCTCTTCTAGGAAACTGTAGCTCAACTTACTTACTCCAACACACAAAAAACTATTTAATAATTCCTATCAATGTCTCTCATCTTTCCTATCACAACTTTTTGAATAGTTAAGGAGTGTTTGCAGCCAATACTCTGGGAGTTCGTTCCGAAGGGCTGTTGGCTCGGGCCGCTCGGTATTCAGCATAGGAAACATAACCGTCGCCATCTTTGTCGTCGGATTCCAGGGTACGATCCACCAGAGCTGAAATTGTAACAACGTATTTTATCTTGATGTATGAAAGATGGAGACAAGGTATAATTTAAACATGGGAACAAAATACTTAATAACAAGTGCTTCGGGATAATAAGCTCTATTTATAATATTTATGTAATCAAATATTAAATATTAATTTGTTTTACCCCGTTCGACATATTGAAGGTCAAAGTTTGTGTCACGCAAGTCGAAAATTCATTCATAAGTGGCATGTGGTTTTTCGTTCTATAACTTACCTATGTACGCATCCAGATCATTTGCTTCGGGCTCAATAGATGAATCAGCATCTGGATCAGGAGCTTCATGCTCAATCGTGTGATATACTGCCTGAAATATATTGGATTACAATAATTAATAAAGAATATTGACATCTCAAGAACTTGGATTACTATAAATAAGCGATCAAACTCTACAAAATATATGCACGGAAACAATGTAAATTACCTTTGGCAAATTGACTTTCAAAAAGTTTCCGGAAGGATCATCAAACAAAAACTTTATTTTCCAATGGAATTTAATTGATTCGAAAATAAGTTTCAAGGTTATAGGGTACTTAATTATTCCTCTCACCTTTAACAACTCAAGACCATCCAACATCGAATTTTTATCAAAGTCGTGAGCTGAAAAGTAATGGAACTCCAATTCTTCCGGCGTCATCTTTGACAGCGCTTCTGCTGTGAGGACATGTGTATCCTCTTCTATATGTCTGTAATGAGTAGAATCATTGAATATCGCGTCTGCTATAGTATATTTGCTAACAATCTTACGTTCCACGCCGCAGACCAGAACGTCGTCACTATTGTGATCACTTAATGTCGTGCAACAGTTGCGTCTTTCTTGTAAGAATTATCCAAGACAAGACAGTTATCCTTGAGCTGGCACTCAGTTGAGATTTAACAATGGAGACGATGTACCAATGATAGAGTCCGAATTTCAGAAACCCTTCTTATTTAATCCGCCGTGTCTATCTGTTGAAAGGTCATAGCTTTTGTCCCTTATTCATTCAACGTCCCTCAAGAATACGAACTTTGAAATCTACGTACAGGGTGTTTGGAAGCTAGGTCCATTAAGGAAAGCCTTAAGGATACTTGACACCATTTGGAGCATTTCGAGCATATTTAAAAAAAGGTTTGAACGATTGGGGTAATTAAATTAAATTATGTAACACATGACATAAGCGTCATGACAAATCGGTGTACGGAGCTAACTACTGCAACCCGTACAGATAACTTTAGAGAGATAATTTAGGAGTAGGAACCAGTTTTATGACTTACTTGGTATCGTGTAACAATTGTACATCTCCAGTTAGTGACTCCGAGCCCCGTGGCTTGTAGTGGTGGTGTCTCTGCTCAACCGGGGTCTGTCCGTGTGGGTGGTGCGGCCCGCGACGCATTCCGAGCGTCAGCGCGTTCAGCATTAGTATTAGACATGCTGGAAGGAGAAAGGGATGGTTTGTTAAATTTTAATCTCAATTAAAATATACATACATACACCATACCACCCCATCACCCAAACATATGCCCAACCTTTTGGGAAAAACAGGTGTGGTGTTCTACCATCATACAATTCTCTAGACCAGGGCTGTCCAGACAACGGCCCGCGGGCCGCATGTGGTCCGCGGCTTGTTTGCATGCGGCCCGCGACGCATGTTTTAAAGTGTAAATTAATCAGAAAATAGTTTTGGTCATAAATAGTTTGGATAATAGAATTCTTTGTCAAATACTTTATAAAATCTAAGAATAGATTTTGCCTGTCAGATAAGTCACTTCTTCATGCAATGCGTCTGGCTACAACGAATGTTGACGTTGATATCGATATGATTGTTAAAGATTAATTAACGAAGAACCAATAAAGGTATAAAGAAATGTTTACCCTGTAGTTTTTTTACTTGAAAACTGAAAATATTTGTTCCTGCGGCCCTCCAGCATTTGTATTAAATTTAATTAGCCCGCGAAGGTACGTAGTTTGGACAGCCCTGCTCTAGACTATTCAAGAGAGCTCTAATATCAAACTTTACTTCAGAGATTCCTATGATATCCCACTTTATAAGAGAGATTTTTGTTTTCTTATGTAGTAGATGTAGTTAGTTGTAAGGAATAAATAAAAGCTTTATTTATTTATTTAAATAGCAAACTTTACTGCGTAATTACATTACATCTACACTCTACTCTCTTACGACGAGTGAACGACGTCTACACTCTTCATACAATCTAAAAATACCAACGAAAATAGCGGACAACTTCGTACGTGTATCAAAACTCAAAGATCCTTTTACTCAATCGGCACGCGCCACAAATTCATCGCATCAGTCGACAAATAACAGTGACAAATATTACAACAATCAGAGAACCAACAGTACTTAATACCTGTCTTTAATTTGCACTACATTGTGCTTCGCAACATAAAGGGTGGCAGCTGGGGTCCCCTCGTACCCCATGCGGTCCACGGACATCCCGCCGGGACCCAATATTCACACCTCATTTCACAAGAGTCCTGCCCATTACATTTGTCATCGCCTAGTCAAAAGCACGTCAAATTGAATATATTTGCAGCGATTTTTGTTTGAAATTAGCTGTATTGTAATTTGCGTGTTTATTTAAATTCAAATGACGTTTTTGTTGTTGAGAATGCGATAGGTTTGGAAAAACTGGCGACGGAAGTTTTTCAGTTTTACACATAATTAAATCTTGATATTTATCACCGGCGGTGCTTGATTTTACGCAGTCGATTTTCAACAAGATTTCTGGATTAGAGACTTTCATGTTGCACATTCTCTGCCTACACTTTTTAATGTTTAAGTCAATCTCAGATTGAATGTCTTAAGCATAAACAAGTTAAACATAAACAACAAAGGACGTTGAGGTCAATCAATCAATCTACCAAGCTTTTTCCCAATTATTTTGGGGTCGGATTCCAGTCTAACCGGATGCAGCTGAATACTAGTATTTACATCCAGCAATGCCGATGTGACGTCCACCCTGTTACTGGGTAACACGATACCCCTTGGTAAGATTGGTTGTCTTACTTTATGGGTTTTTAACAACCTGTAACGACATGTTTATATTAAGTCACGGCTTAATATTGATAGATACTTAGTTAAACATAAGTAATAACAAACATATCAAACAAAAATGCCCCAATTTTCCGCCTGCCCCGAATATGATAACTTCATCCTCTTACAAACATCCATTAAAACAAAATAAAACAGGTGCCGTCACCCTTTAGATAAAAAAATCTATTACAAAGAACTTCAATGTATCGAATGCATAATTTATTTTAGCCCCTCGATTTCTGAACAGTTGGCATAGAGAAAGACGAGACTGGTCTTTAATCGGACCCCACTTTATTATAGAGCAGTATAAAGCCGTAATGGGGGACAAATTATGCACTCGCTGTGACAAGTGCGCTGTCCATATGTCGGGGTGTCCGTAGTAAGCGGTGCACGGGCTCGGGAACATACGGGACTGTAGAATGACGAATAAGTAAAACCTGTGTGGAATAATTGAGCGTAGCTGACGATTTACTCTGTTAAAATCTGACCGTGAAAACGTAGGTGAATTGAGCGCGAAGTGAGCTTTCAATAGTGTCAATACCTCGCATCAGCCATGCTATTCTGTAAACATCTCACCGTGAAAACTTGGGTGAAGTGAGCGTGGAGTGAGCTATCATTCCACAGGGATTGACACTATTGACAGCTCACTCCACGCTCACTTCACCTAAGTTTTCACGGTGAGATGGTTACAGAATAGCACTGCAGATGGCGCAAGTTTTTACGGTGACATTTTATACAGTATGATGTCGGCTGATTTACGAAAACGAAGGTTTAAGATTGAGAAAAAAATAGCAAAAGAGTAATTTCGATCAAACAATACGTTACTTGTCGGTTCGGGACACTTTCTAGATTTTCACTACAAGCTCTTTTTATGACCCATATTACATTACTTCCTATATATTTTCATACTACAGCTCATTTTATCGGCGAACGAGGCCCATCTTCAACTGTGAATGGTTTATGGACTATGATTAATCGAAGGAATAATTTTATTCATCTATATTTTCAAGTCGGCCTATTGAAGCTACAAATCTTGGCATTCAGTAGTCAAAACTTCAAAATTCAGTGCTAGCTACTACAAATTCTTTTGGCTGGAAAAGGGGTAACTACCGAGATGATGACTAATAGAGGAGTATAGAAGAAAATGACATGTTGTGCCGACCACAAATAAATTAGGATGGGGGCAAGATAATGATGATATTATAAATTCTGTTTATTCAAATATTCGCCATCCAGCTCCCCAGTATGTCACAAGTATGAATACACCAGGGTCTCGCGGCCTCCAGCCCGCCATATTATCGTCTGATAACACCCTAATCCCATGCGATTACAATAGATCCGTCGCCACGGGTCACAGACTCCTTTATTTTGTACTGAGCCTTGGTTACATTTTGGTTTTTGGAGTACAATGCCAAATAATGGAGTAATGAAGTGGGATTTGAGATAGGGATCTAAATCTAAGAGTGGAGTAAGCTCATTAAAAGATTTCATGGTGCTGTTCAGAAGGCGTAAATTGATCAAATGTTTGTGATTTAATTCCCACAAAATTTTTCATCAAATATGATTTCTAAAGTTATCACTTTCCATTTTTCATAAAAAGAAAACAAAACCATAAGATTTTCAGGATCTCGGAGAGTCTGAGCTAAAAGGACTTTTTGTAGGTTATAAAATCTTTATGAAAACTCCAATCAGATATAGTAAGTGATTCTAAGAGTTTTTAGGTTACTTCTATGATCTCCATACGGATGACTCTGAATTCCTTCGTTCAAAACCAAGAAAATTTATAGAATAGAATGAAATTCTTACCCTCTACTTTCATGTCTGTTGCATCACTCAGATTCTCACTTGTTTTCCTTTTAAAAACAAAATAACATCACAGTCTCTTACTACCACATTTTGAGGCATCTGTCAGGGGATGACATTAGAAATCAATTTAACAGCGCACGCGCAAACGGTACAAGCAAACCAAAACTTTATTTGTGGAAACCTAAAGACTATTATTGCTTGTTCCATTATAATTTTTAGCGCATGTCAAGTTTCGTCTGTTAGAGGGTGCCATTGCTTCAACACCCTCCGCTAGATGTCACTAAGAGTCTAAAAGGGACGAAATCGTAACATGCTTTTATTTTCACTTATCGAAATAGCCGTAGATTGAAAATCACAGAATTTAATTGATTTTGGGGGAATGGGTCAGTAAGGGAGACGCCAGGAAAGTGGACCTATGGAGCCTGGAGCAAATTGTCACTTTGCACTTCTGATAATTTTAAAACAATTCTGAACTTTTTGTTTATGTACCGATTACTACTTATAGGTTTAGAGTTTAATTGTGTGTTGGTATCAGAATGCTTGTTGCTTATGTCGACATATTAGAGTATTTAAAATTCTCTTAATTTTACAACCATTTTTTGCTTTAAAAGCCGTAATGAGTCAGTCTAACCCAAACCTAACCCGCGTCCTAACCAAAGCGATAGTCACGTTAATTTTGTTCAGCAAACCCGAACGCGTAGTCGTGCCGACACAGGGTGCCTTGGGGTTTTCCAAACAAATAAGTGACATTATTATGAACATTGCGTATTCGCGCTACCGATTCTGTGGTTCCCCACGTCCTTACCAAAAACATCGTTCGCGTGAATACGCGATCTTCACGCTCATAAAGGCTCGTACAACCAGCGCGACGCGACTTGGACAATAAAATTTCTAAGAAAACTTCACGGTATAACAATAACCGGTGTCGCGTCGCGTTGTCGCGTCGCGCTAGTCTGCACGAAGCTTAAGTCACTCATGTGTTGGCCTTAGGACGTGGGGTTAGGGTACCTTCTTCGTTCTTCTGAGCATTGCTATGGTAAGTAACTGAAACAAATATTCAATCATCAGTATTCGTGACCTTATTATTAGTCAGTACCTGGGTGACCGAGCTCTGCTCTGGTGAAAATAGAGAATACTCATTTAATAGTATAGGAAAGTTCATACTAACTCACTAACTCCATGCTGCCATGATAGTAGGTACTTATAAATTCCATGCTACCATGTCATTATTCTAAGGTATTCTCTTTCTCTTGATCTTGTTCTAAACTTTGGACGACCGAGCTCCGCTCGTGTGAAAATACAGAGAAAACGAATTTTCCCAGATATGAGACCTAGCTAGATCGATTTTTCGCTCCCGTATCTATATATATAAACTTTCAACGAAATCGTTAGAGCCGTTTTCGAAAACATGATTACAATTATATATATACAAATATTGCCCGTTTAATAGTATAGGATGAAATATTTTCTGCTTTCCAGATGACACACCGCACACGTCATCATAGTGGAGACAGCCGAAATGGAAAAGTGGAAATTAATTTACGATAAATTTCTATATTTTTTATCAAAAAAATTAGGTTATGAGTGTCACTTTAATCTGTTTAGGCGAACAAAGATTTTTTTGAATAATTTCGTATCCTTGCTCAAGAAAGCTGGAAAAGTCATTATAATCGTTATATCTGTGAATATATTATTATGGCACTTGGCTTATCAGCCTTCAAGTACCCGTTGTTTTGGCCTCATCACGTGTGATAACTGTCTCTCAAAATGGAACCAAATACTTATTTCAATTAGAGCTCTACGCAAAATAATTACAATACGCGATGTGAATGAACTAATCTGACATCTTAGCATAGCTCAACATATATAACTACATCTCCCTATATCTAACCCACAAACATAATATATGTAGCTAAATGTAAAATCCGCAACTCATCATGGTGTTTACAACCCTCTATCTTAGCCAACAACACATACATACACTATAGCCACACACTTGTCAACAACTGAAAACTCATCTCCATCTCTCCGTCGATAATAACCTTTGAAATTTCTATATACGATTCATTTTCTCTTAACTCCACTTTGAAATAGATCTTTATTCCTTTAAAGATAGAAACAGAATTTGCTGGCACAACAAGGCTTTTATTCACGGGTACAACGTCTTATGTACACATCCGACAGTAAGATTGAAAATTGAATCTTAAAAGGACTGTTATAAAGTTGATTTTTGTTTGGGAAGTAGTTCAATAGACGACTTTTTAGTATGAAAATGTTTATGTTTATAGCGATCTGTTGTGGGAAGTTAAAAAGAGACGGGCGTATGTAAGCGTGTGAGGGATTGTATGATCAATACACGAACAGGCTGCGTGTCCTCGGTTCCGAAGGCTCCCTAATGGTCGTTTTCTTACATTTGCATGCTAATTGACTTTTCTCGCTGCGTTCCTTTTGTCGTAGCGTGTGTGACGCAAATTGAGACGAATTAGTGTCTTGTTGAGTAGTAGATGAGCAGTTTAGTGGGCCGGGTTATAAAAGTGAGGAACTTTACAAAGAGTGTTGTTTGAAGTCTAATTACGTTAGGAGTTTTTATTCAAAAGCAAATGAATGTTTATCCAAAT
The DNA here is from genome assembly GCA_914767755.1 of Agrochola circellaris. NCBI lineage: Eukaryota > Metazoa > Arthropoda > Insecta > Lepidoptera > Noctuidae > Agrochola > Agrochola circellaris. Next base: position 6,705,831 of record OU611853.1, read on the forward strand.
CGAGATGTGTATCTTTATTATATAATATTTATATTACCTATAATAGTTGGTATATTAACTCTAAACTTAAGTGGATCCTTGAACACAATAAATCCATAATCCACATAGATGTAATTAAACTGTAATAGTGATAAACAGCTATCAAATCAATTCATTTTTCAAGGGCGATATCACTCAAGGGATTTGTTCGACACTGAATTCAAATGAGGCCGACGCGTTGCAAAATATTTTTTTGTAAACTGTAAACATATCTACCTTCCTCATTTTTAGCAGATATTAAAAGCTAAGGTATTCAGCTGCATCCGGTTAGACTAGAAGCCGACCCCAACATAGTTGTGAAAAGGCTTCTAATCACCATCTACCTACCTAGATGATGATTAAAAGCTAATGTAAGTAGCTAGCATTCACCTCAAATTTCATAATGTACATGTTTCGTTTTAAATATTTTTGATATAATATTAAGAGGCTTACAACAGCTAAAGCGCGGTCACTGTCGGACTGCATAGAAATGAAAGAGAAGCGCGATGACACGACGCAGGTAATTTATTGCAAAATATGAAGCAGTTAGCGATTTACAGAAAATCTATTGATTGGACTGGAAAATTAAAACACTATTATGCTAATATGTAGCTTGTAGAATAATCTGACAAAAAATCAGAATGATTGCATGTAAATTAATATGATTTTTAATCGTTAAAAGAAATTTTTAGAGGTATCTTCATGATTTTTTTCTATCGTATCAAATTAGTTGTATTATGTTTTCAACACACTATCATACTAGCATATATCCTGAAGAATATCATATATTTTTCTGATTTTGTTTACTGCCGTGGATCATATTCTTTTACGCATTATAAAACTTGCGTTTAGGCACGTTTAGGTCCTGTAGTCCCCTTAATATCATTTGTGCCCAGTTGATGGCAATAGGCTCGCCCCCTATTACGTGGGACTTAAACATAACTGGCGAAATGTGGGTGTACTATAGGTACATCTCTGCCCATCCCTTCGAGGATTACAAACATGATGTTATTTTATGATTAATATTAATAATAGTTGATAGCCTACTTTCGAATTAGGTCTAAGAACTGCAAAGATAGCCGCAGGCTAATAAATAAATTAAAATCCCCACATGATTCGGTTTCTAAATGAAACACATCGCAAAATGAATCATAAATCTCTATGTTAGTAACAATAAATTTTCGGTTTTCTGTATCAAACGGAGATTTGCGGCGTAGGGCGGGTGTGGGCGGCGTTGCTAGGCAACCGCCCGCCCCACCACCCCAACCTCCCCCTACCCGGATCACTTTTAAACTTTCATGTCGGAAAGTTTTTAAGGTTTGCTTGTGGCTCTCGGATTCGCCATCTTTTTGTTTTAAGCCTCTTTCAGAGGAAAACAACACGAAATAGGTACACGTGCCCCTAAAATGTTCTTGAGAAAAATACTCGGAATAGGTACCTAATTTATTTAAGCAGATGTAAGGAAATTCTTTGACTCGTAAAATGTATATACAATATAAATTTTACATAGGATGCGAACCAAGCGTCGTCTAATGCAATTGAGAAGCGAAAGAAAAATATTTTCTACTAGCATTGAGAGGGATGATTTGATTTGTAAATATCATATTATTTATTCTAAATTAAGTGAGTAGGTACATAGAAGGCGAAAAATGAACCTAATTTCAATAAAAAAACTGCTAAGAGGTAACATCAACGTTACACATAACAGTAGTTATAAAATCACGGTTCATTATTTGGTTGAGGGGCACGTAGCTAAATGGGTCAATCGAAGGTTAAGCTACGCTAGCTGCGGTCGGTTCGTGGATGGCTGACCATCCTCTCTACATCGAGACTCCTCCGTGCCTCGGAAAGCACGTTAAGCCGTTGGTCTCGGCTGTCATTCGTAGATCTTTGTCAGTCGTCACGGGTAGTTAGAAACCCAAAAGTCTGACAACCAGTCTAACCAAGGGGTATCGTACTCTGTAACTGGGTTGTGGCGGTCAGATAGCCAGTCAGCCCATGTAAAATACTGGTATTCAGCTGCATCCGGTTAGACTGGAAGACGACCCCAACATAGTTGGGAAATGGCTAGGCAGATTGATTGACTTTCAAAACTTTAATAAAATTTAATCCTGGCAGGGTCGCCATATTTATGGTGTTGGATCCAGAAAATGAGACAGAGATTCAGTCTTAATCTGACCTCAGACGGATGTCTGTTGTCTATTGATTTAATGTGTTTATATATAACAACAGTACGTGAGTACATGCTTAATGCTAACATCTTATACAAAGAAAGAAAGAAAGAAAGAAAGAAAAAGTATTTATTGAGACTCGCACAGGAAATCACACATTAAACTAAAAACACACTAAACATAAATAAACAATAAAAAACAGTGAAAAATTATAGTATCTTACTAACTACGTGACTACTTGCCACACTAAATTAAAAACAAACACCACAACTTTATTTATTTGTTTTACGTATGTACGTATAGAAAAGTAAAAATTAATCTAGACGACAACATAGCTAAGTATATATTTTCATGTTAAGTGCTCGACGTGCTTCAAAAAAAGATGGAACATTTTTCCACGCTCATTTAATGTTGGAAAATGTCGAGACACTTACCTCGCCACTTTACCTGTATTCGAAGATAATAATGCAGTTTAAACGGTTTTATAAAACTCTAGGTATATTACTTACTATAAAAAAGGGTTTTCTTAATTTTATAGTTACTTAGCCGTTTAAGTTATTAAATATTTAAAATACTTATTAGCTAATAGGCTGGATTTTAATGTGAATAATGTTGCGCCATTGTGATCCTAACTGATATTGTAAATGCGAAAGAGAGTTTGTTTGTTTAGTTGTTTGCTTGTTTGTTTGTTTGTTTGTTTGTTACGCTTTGACGCTAAAACGGCTGAACGGATTTGGATTAAATTTGACACAACGGTAGACCTTCACCTGGAGAAGGACATAGGCTACTTTTCATCCTCGATCGCAGACAAATTCGCGGGCAACAGCTAGTACCGTAAAAACGAAAAAACAAAATGGCTGAAAATAGTGATCGTTAATGTGATTAAGTGAAAAATGAATATTGCATAGGAGATATTTATTTATGTAATAAAAATGAATCATAATAAAATTATATGATTTCAAAGCTTTAGGTGTAGGTTATCTAAGATCAATTTATTTTGTAACAGTATATATAAATAACTAGCTTCTGCCCGCGACTTCGTTCGCGTAGAAGTCGATAAAATACAGCCCATGCTACTCGCTGATAATGTAGCTTCCTATAAGTGAAAGAATTTTTATAATCGTTTAAGTTGTTTGTAGTTTATCCATTACAAACAAACATACAAAAAATCAAATCTTTTCTCTTTCTATAATATTACTTTAGACTAGCGTTTTCCCGCGGCCACACCCGCGTGTAGGTCGGATATTATCCCATGAGAAAAAAGTATCCTGGTTCCTAACACAGGTCAGGACCCAAGTACCAAATTTCATCCAAATCCGTTCAGCCGTTTTAGCGTGAAAGCGTAACAAACTCACTTTCTCATTCATAATATTAGTTATAGGATTAGGTAGGGTATAATGAAGTACCTGCTTATATAAGTGAAATATTAACGCTACACATAGGTATTTATGTAACTTAATACAGATCAAATAAACCAAAAGTTTATTTTATTTTTTCAGTAATCCTGGTGGATACTTAACCTTTAAAACTTTCAACTCATTAAAAGTAAAGGTCAAAGGCCAACCTACCTCAGATCTGCGTTTTGAGAGAAAAAAAACCTTCAATTTAGATTACTCATGTGATTTTTTCTATCCAGAATGTAAAGTTTTTAAGTTGCGAGAGAGCTACGTACAAAATTGATGAGGGAACGTAACCACGCGAGCCGCGAAGCAGGCTGAACCCGAAGGTGCTTTTAGCCCGTAATTGGTGAGCTTTTAAGACTGCCGCGCGTTCGTTTGACGTCGTCCGTGTACTGCCAACGACTAAAACGAATATGGAGCCGTTTTGCCGCGGAAAAATAAATAGAAACAAAAAAAAACTCTTGTCAGCCAGGTCGCCGTTTGAGTCTGCATAAAAACTCTTTACTCAAAATTGAGGATGTATTTTCCGAGAAGAGATTTTGTTAACTTGTTTTTTGGTTGTGTGAGTTTTGTTTTTCTAATACATATTTCAGTAAAGTATAGTGTACTTCGATTTATTTTAAATTATTAGATAATATTTTCATACCCACTACATCGGATTTTAGTTAACTAGGATAGGTAACATGAGGAATACATGATCGTCTTAGAATGGAACATTCTCAGATTGTTTGCATTAGGTAATATTGGTAGGAACTTACAAATACTTTTCTACGTGATTGTACAAACCACTACAAAAATCGAACGTCGGAGTAAACATTTCGTCGAATACGGATTAACCTGATTAGGAACGTTAGGTTTTTGTTTTACTACCAAATAAATGTATAAAATTCTTACTACAGTATGTTCATACAACTGGTGTTGTTCCACACGAGAACACGCGACTATAGAATACATTTAAAAAAAGTATCAAAACACAATGGTATCGGCCCAAGCCACGTGGCTGCAATAAAAAAGTTAAAGGTTCTAATTTCAAATTATCAGTGGGCGTAAACGAGCGCGCGCGCCAAATTAGGCGGCAATTTTGACAGCGGGGTAACTTAGAATTTTCCTGTCAAAATATTTTTGCAAACAATTGACTTGTTCGCATTCAATAAGATTTTTAACACCCACTTTTCAAATAACAAAACAAAACCACAATTAGCATAATAGTTAGTTGTTACTTTTTATTGTTAAAACACAATACGGTACACAGTGAGTCAAAGTTCCGCCTTTTTCTTTCAACAAGCACAGTAAACGTTAAAAATAAATGCGATGGAAATAATTCATTACCCTAAGTGACCTGCCTAACAAATCTGGATCGTTAAATAAATTATTAATCACTGAAAATGGTCCAAAAAGGATGAATTATGAAATTGCCTCTCAAACGTTTCGTGGCAACCGAAAAGGGTATGCTTTCAAGAGCTTTACACACGATGTTTTTGTCTCTTTTTGCACTCCAGGTTGCAGGGCAGGTGAAGGCACCCCTTTCAAGGGTCGCCTACACTCAGTCGTCGGTAAATTCAGTCCCTTCGTAATAAAAGGGTGCCCCATAAATGTATACCAACATTTTGTGTCGATATTAATACATATTCCTTCAAAAACATCTTTAGTATACCAGCGTAGAACCAGAAAACAGTTTTTAGAATGAGAAACTGATGATAAAATTTATTTTTGTAAATAAGAAATAATTAAAAATGAAAAGACCCTAAATAAAAGCAATCTCCCTTACATAAAGCACGAGCATCAATAATTTGGTGAAGACAAATCGAAAAGTTAAAGGGTAAGGGTACATTATAAAGTAAAATTGAAACGTTTCTTGAAACGACAGATAAATCGTGTGTCTACTTTAAATTGGCCTTCGGAGCTCCCCTCTCTCCCCTTGTCGTAGCCTGAGGAATGGCAAGTGGAGAGGAGGTAGGGATGTCTAGTAAACCTGGTTCTAAAAATTGATGTATTCGGGCATGGTTAAACGGCGGGGTCCGCACCGTCACAGCCATTAAAAACTTATTAAACATCATCTCGAGCAATTACTCCTCCCTCCCAAGTTGAGCAGACCCGCAACGCAACGCCCCCACCTGTCGCCCGACTAGTGTTAGCTCTAAGTAAAATCGAGGACGTATTTACGCGCGTGATCTTAAAATCTTGCATAGTGTTTCTTTCGTGTAAAAAGAATGATAGGAAATTCGTAGTGAACGTGGTGATTGTTGTAATCTTTGCTGTCATTCAGCACTACTGCCAACTTTCTTGTCTCAGGAAATACTATTCATATTCATTTATTTATTGTAAAACATAGGTACATTATAAGTTCTTATTTGGTAATACATTGAGGGCGCTATGTTTTGGCTCTAGGGCGTACAAAAGTAGTAATACATGCAATACAATGAAAACAAGAAATTAATATAGGTACATGAACCACAAATAAACAAGTAAATCAATTAGATCATCGCATTAACAATTTTCAATCACACTGAACAATGTCGACTAGATAAATTAAGAGAAGTGAGAAAAAAAAATGTCCGCAGTTCTTGCAATAAAATGAAAATTGTCAGCACTTAATTATTTAGAGAATGTTAAAGAAATTGAATGATGTCATATATTAAAATTAAATGTCACTAAGTTAGATTAATAATTGTTACTTATGAAATGTCAGAAATTTTATAACAGCATGTCATTCAAATATTCGGTGATTGATTCGGATACTGATTTGCCAATCGGTAAATGTTAGTGAACTTAATTATAATTCAGTCTTAATACCCAGTAATCTCTTTATTAATGTGATTGTATACACCTGTGCAACTTTACACAAAACGAATGCTATCGATCTATTAACCTCGCGAACATTTGATTGGCCAGCTTGGTCCATGTACATGTAAAGCTGCCTACCCAACAGCCGGTCTCCCGTCGGACACGACGGCGGAAGCCGCGGCTGCCTAGCCACCGGAACCAGACACGTCGCCGGCAACGAACCGGAATTTATTTCACTATATTTTCACAATTCCGATATAAAATAACGGGATACGAAGATTATTAGCGTTAAATTAACGGAAGAAATTGATTTCGTGATGCTGGTTTTATTATCTTTAATGTTTTTTATATTTTTTTGTCCTTTTTGACATTAAGGAAATAATATGGTATTATAGATAGATTGAAAATAAGATACTTAGATGGAGAGAAAACTTTTAGAAAAAGTGCTTTAAAACAACATAGGCCCGGTGTTAAAAAAATTATCAAACCGTTAACAGTAATCAGCTTTCTAATCTCATGTTTATAACGCTTTTATTGGTATTTTATTTTATTTTATTCGGGAAACTTATAGCTAACTTATACAGATCTGACCGATCAGACTATCTACTAAAAATAAATTATTTCGGTCAAACAACAACCGATTTTTTTTTCTATTAAGGCTTCGGCCAACTATAAGTATATCAATCCTCAGAATACCTTATATCACAGGTTCAATTCCCGTAATTTTTAAGAACGTTCGCATTCGCATCTCATTCGCAATCTGTCAAATATACAATCTATTTACCAACATTTTTGACAAGTTTGACAGATTGCGACTTGAATGTGAACGATTTTTAAGTACGAGAATTGGCCTTCAGTTGACATGACTTAAGAAACGATATCAAAACATAACATATAAGTAGATATATTGAATAGATTTTCTTCCTCTTTTCTTCAATTATATTGTGTTCATACCCATTATTTATCCCCTGATATAACAAGTAATATTTTTGCATAAATAAAACGAAGAATACACTGGCCACGTGCCACCAGTAAGTGGACATGAAAGCTGTGCAATTTGTCTGCACAGCCCCTTGCCTACACAATGACGTATTTCTATTTGTAGCGTATATGACATAGTATTATCGTAAAAGCGGGGGCGGGTATGGGCGTACCCCACACATGGTCATAACAAATGTCGCACTTCGTGTTTGACTATCTTCAATTTCTTCTGACATGTATTTCTGAATGCAGGGAGACCTCTGCCTTGATGATTCCAAAATCAATTAAAGAGCTAAATTTAAATGGATTTAAAAAGAAACTGAAAGACTTGCTATATATTAAATGTTATTATAATTTAAACGACTATTTGAATGATACTTTGAAATCCTAATTGAATTGATAATGTCTTATACTTTGACATCCTGAATAAATTGTGTGTGTTTATGTTATTATTATTAACTGCCATAAGTAAAATTGTAATTTTAATTCGTAATTATGCAATCAATCATGTTAATACTAACCTAATAAATAATCTCTATCCTGTAATAAATGTATGTACCTAATATTTGCACGCCACACTTGGCAGAATGTGATGATACCATTGACTAGTCTTAAGACCTACCATACCGTACCATACCGTACCATATTCTGACAAATTAATAAATGATTATGATTATGCTTGCAGTGGCACAACATAGGCTTAAAATAAATAATAATATGTATTTCCGAATTTGTAAATCAAAGTCAAAGTCAAAAAGTTAATTGTAAACTAAGTGTAGAAACAACAACTAACAACTTATATTAAAGGGTCAATTCGTGTATTTTTAAGAACCATCTTAGTCTCAATCTATCAAAAATAGATCTTCTTCAACTTCATGGCTTTTGTGGAAGAGACATCAAAATTAGGTACTCTTTTTATTTTCGAGTCGACGGTAAAACATGTTATGTAAAACAAGTTGGGCCCAGTAGGTGACCACGCCAATCGCGGCATCAGTGGCATTTTTAGATCCTCCGAAATGCAGTTGTGTGGACAGTCTGGACACTCCAGCATGGGACATTCGCTACTATCATTTATCTATTCGGTACTACGATAGAAACCATCAAATGCTGGTGAAAGATAAGTGACCTAGGTGGTTTACCTAGGTACTTAAATTTTTGACGTGCTTTTGACATTGAGATAAGATTGCGACTAGGTTGTGAACGTTTTTAATTACGGGAATTGGCCTTCAGGCAATAGCCAACTCTACGTCCATAATAACAATTTGCCTTTTTGCGCCTTCATGTTGTAGCCGTAAGAGCCTTTTTCGTTTAAGTGTGTGTGTGCGGTTGACTGTACTACTTAGTGCACTAAGAATTAAAAGCTTTTCTTTTAAAATTTACACAATGAGCTACTAACGCAGAAGTAGGAATCGATTAATATATACAGTCTTTTCACAATCATTTTACTTCAGACAGGCACCAAACAGCAACCTTATACCAAAGAAAGAAGTACCTGGTCGAGCGAGCTCTGTTAGGGTGAAAATAGAGAAAATTAATTTTGCCAGATGAGACCTAGCTAGAAAAATTTTTCGCCCCCGTAAACCCCTATATTTCAACTTTCATCGAAATCGTTAGAGCCGTTTTCGAGAACGTGATTACAAATATATATATATTTATATACAAATATTGCTCATTTAATAGTATAGTAAAATCAGAGGTTAAAAAATAACTGATTGAATTTTAGGAGACCTTTAACCAACATTTGAATCAAGTTGTTTGGCCAGCATTTGACACAATCAAATCTTTCATCTACACATAATAAAAATTAAAGTCACTTTTCGTGTCTGTCTGTGTAAACTGTGTTCTTATAAACTACGCAATGGAATTTATTGCGGTTTTCACTATCAATCGAAGAATTTCTTCCGGAAGGTGTATGTACTATCCTTACTAATATTATAAATACGAAAGTGACTTTTTTTTGTTTATTTGTTTGTTTGTTACGTTTTCACGCTAAAACGGCGGAACGGATTCTGATGAAATTTGGCACATGGGTAGACCATGACCTGGGTTAGGACATAGTATTTTTATCCCGATATCGCCACGGAATTGAGACTTATGCGCGTGAAACCGCGGGACGCAGATAATATTAATATAAAAATAAAAATATGAAGAAGGAATTTCAATTATTTGTCATATTGTAAAAACTGGGCGAAGCAGGGGCGGGTTCCTAGTAAAACTTTATTTTTTTAATATTTTGTTTGTGTATACTTAAAAGGAATACACAAAAACATTTCCAGAACAGGCATTATTTCATCGCTTTTCCACTGCTTCTCATAAGAAACGATTTTAATGTTTAAAAAGTATTTTATCGCCAATAAAAAATACTTTCACATAACTTTTTACACGTTTAATTGGAGTCGTGATTTTAAATGTGACTAAAACATAGTTTTTATTAGTCGTATATTATGCATAATAATTATAATATAATTGGCAAGGTTTGGCATTGGTAACGACATTTCTAATGCGTGACATGAAAGATATAAAACAAAAATCGATACTTAAATGGTTCCGCAACTATTACCGCACACGATATATCTATCGGCTATTATTCTATATTACTAAATAATGATAAAGTTTTATTAAAACCATTTTTACCTTGCCAAGGAAACCCAATTTATGACAAATTACCGACAACGTTTTAGAAAAGAGTTAAACCGTTAAAAGTACAGTACTTTACGATAAAGATAGCAGAAGTACTCAAAATGATTGCTCAGTTAGGATATATAGATATAATAGGTTTTAGAAATAATTATAAGATAGTGGATTATGGATTATGGGTTTGGGTGGCTAAATGAACTGGTTATCTAGAGCTAAGGAAAGACTGTGGCCCCTGCCTGACCAATATTTTATATAAAATACACAGGTAAAAGGCGGGGGCTGACTTGCACAATCAATAATGGGCCCTCGAAAACGGTCGCTAGCACAAAGTGTCGTAGCGACACGGGGGCAACATGTCCTGAGGTGCTTATGAGGGGTGGAGAGGTATTCCTACCAGATCCCTACCAGTATCTTGCCGGAATACTTCCTTCCTCCCGAGCACGTTTGCGCTTGCGAATTTCCACTCAAGCAAGCCAATAAAGGCAAAAAAGAGGTGGGAGCTCTGTTCATCGTCAGTGCTCACTCCAGTCGAGCAGTCGGCCAATAAAAGCAAGCCAGAGATGAGGAACAAAACTTCTCCCGGTAGATAGGGTTCGTGGGGTCACTACTGCCCAACAGCTCGCCACATGCTGCCCTGCGGGTTTATGTATCATAAATACATTTTTAATTTTTTTATAAAAATCATTTAAAAATATAAAAAATAGTTTTCTACCAGTATCGGGAGCAGGGTCCATAATCTACCGGTGGTTAGGGCTGCACAGACAGGATATTATTATTAATTATTAATATTAATTAACCTTTTGTACCTGGGCGACCGAACTCTTCTCTGATGAAAATAGAGAATGAAAATAATTTATGAAACAGAAACTATGTCAAAAAGGTTTCTATAAAGTTAAAGATACTTAGACGACAAAAAGGCTTGGGACTAATTAAGCTACTCCAATGTACCCCGCCCCCCCCCAAGCAACAAACAAATGTTTTTAGAATAGAAGACTACATGATACTATATGAGCACATATAATTGTTTGGATTATTTTATTTGACTGTAAGTCAATTTATTTTAAATTTTGTTTTCATTTATTGTTGACATAATCTACTCATTTAAATATTTTTATTTTATGAGTTGATTGCAATTTGTGCTTATGTAATTTATTTCTGCATTATTATATAGAATCAAGTTTTTCCAACTGAACAGACTCCTGTGCTGCTGGGGAGTTTGTTGCGCCACTTCTTCTTCCCAGCGTAAGCACTAGGAAGTGGTGAAAGGTGGGCGTTTTTGGGGGACTGTCTTATGTAATTTTGACGTTCGAAAAGTGCTGATTCTCAGCCTAGTTTGAATTTTGAATTTTGAAACAGGATAGTTCATACTAATTCCATGCTGCCATGATAGTAGGTACCTACTAATTCCATACTGCCATGTCATTATTCTAAGGTCTAAACTTTGGGCGATTGAGCTTTGCTCAGGTGAAAATACGAAGAAAACGAATTTTCCCAGATATGAGACCTAGCTAAATCGATTTTTTGCCCCCCCTCATATTGCAACTTTTATCGAAATCGTTCGAGCAGTTTTCGAGAACGTGATTACAAATATTGCTCGTATTATATATAGTATAGTATTATATTATAATACATATAATTTTAATTATATTATTAATTAGAATATTATTTTTTATATTTTTAAATGGTTTTTTTATGGAAAAACAAAAAAAAAATCTTTGTTATTAATAATTAAATATTTGTTATTATTATTATTTATATAATTATTAATGATTAGTGTACTAATTAATATTAGTTTAGATTTTTGGTACCTACTTAAAGGTGGTCCTTTAATGTCGAACAAAGTGTAATTTGATTTTTCAATCAGGAATTCAAAATCCGATTTCATTCCAATTCGCATTCTGGGCTCTGGATTTCTGCCCGGTTGATAGCAATAGGCTCATTTCCTATTACATGGGACCCCAACCACAGAGCACGAAAGCCGGTCTCCGTGCTCTGTGAACTCAAACATAACTGGCGAAATGTAGGTGTAGGTGCAGGTAAACCAAGGTATGCGCTTCCGATTTAGCACGAACGTCGCGCCTCGGAGATACCCCCACCGAGGTGATGGGGAACTAGTTTAACCTTTCTGACTGACCGACCCCTTGACAATTCAAAAGTGCCTATACTGCCCTGCTAAGCCGAAAGGCGCTATCTCAATCGTAGTAAGTTTTGAGAAAATTGACTTTTTGTTAATTATAATTTAAAGAAACATATGGAAATAAAAAACTTCTGAGTGTTTTTTTTTTATGTTTTAAGTTAGATAGCGATATTTGGCTTTACAGCGAAATTGTTATAGCTATTGAATGGTATAAAAAAAACTAAAAGGGGGTATCTCTGAGATAGCGCCTTTTGGCTTAGCAGGGCAGTATATTTGTTTTAATTAAAATAAATGTTTTGAGACGAGTAGTGTAGACTCTGCCTCTTTCAAAGAAAACGCGCGAAAATTAATTTCATTTCACCATTTCTGATTACTGGCGATCGATTCTGTAAAAATATCAACGTGAAACTTAGGTGAAGTGAGCTATCACTGTCACAAATCGACCGGCAGGATGCTAGGGATTAACACTACGTGACAGCTCACTTCACGCTCACTTCACCTATGTTTCACGGTGATATTTTTACAGAATCGACCGGCAGGTATAAGGACGGCGAAAGTATTTATACTCATGTGTCTCACTTAATTTTTCCACAAATATAAAGTAACGACTTCTGTGAAAACGAAGCCAGTGAGGTACGATCCATCGAAGTTAATGGCTGTAGCTGCTTTAGGAGGTCTGTGGGTGAACATAGAACCAAGAAATTAAACATCGTATTTTAAAATATTGCAATACTAGCAGACCCGACGGACGTTGTCTTGTAACAAAAAAAAAAAACAATTTTTCTTTACTTACCTAAAAAATTTATTCAGATGTTTACAAACATTTTTTTTTTATAAACCTTATTTGTCCAGCCGTTCTCAAGTGATGTGCTTACCAACAAACAGCATTTAATTTTAAGGGTACCGTACCTCAAAAGAAAAAAACTGATTCCTTAGTTATCCGTCTGTCTGTCTGTCTGTCAAGACCGTTTTTCTCAGGAATGCGTTAAGGTATCAAGTTTAAATTAATATCAAATACGGAGGTCTGTGGTTCCTTGAAGCCCTAAAAAAAATCAAGCTTCTAAGTCAACGCAATAAAAAATACGATAAAGAAAATAAAAAAATAAAATTATAAAATTTCTTTCTTTCTTTCTTTCTTTCTTTACGCCCATTTAAGCGACATATTTTTTGATACTCGCAAATAAACCAAAACCTACAGGGTACTTCCCGTTGACCTACAATCATGAAATTTGGCAAGAAGCAATAGGTATCACTGCATAAGTAAAGGAAAAAGTTGTAGTTTCATCACATAAAAACAAAAAAAATGCAATTACACATTTGACTGACAATTGACCGTGACGTATATCGATGTATGGGAGAACATGTTCATCAACTACAATTTTAAGTGTGGTCTTGTGATAAATTCATCCCAACTACGGAACCTTTCATTGTGCATGGTCCGACACGGATTTGACCGGTTTTTTTATCTAAACATGTTTTAAAGGAACAAATTTTACCTACCATGTAATTAAGAAAAAATACTTTTTATCTTTGTTTATTTATTTATTTACAAGTCGCAAATCAAATTACAACTATAATTCTTTGGCAGCCGTATAAATTGACATAGGGTGTGAATTATTATTAATCTTTGGCAGTTGCATAAATTGACAGAAGGTGTCAATTATTATTAAATTTGCCAAATAGTTTATTTCCCTGGCCGGTTTAGGCGAGCGTGGGCACGATATATCGTGATTTATATTTACGATTTTACTTAGGTGACATAAAACCGTAGGTAAGCATGAAATTAAAATGAATACTAAGGTGTCGTGACATATAAGTTGATAATTAACTTCTAATTTATTTTATTATCGCTACTGAATAGTCTGTGTGGCAATTCCGAAGCGGTTTGAAATAATACTAACATAATCCGCGGTCGCAATTTATTTGCCTAACATGTAAACAAACACCAGTTTTAGGAAAAACGACTGTAATTCCTAGATATAAGGTTCAATTTGCGCTACAACTTCATATTAATTATGACTTTTTCAACAGTACTAGTCAGTTTAAAATCACACACACACACACTTGCATAAAGTTGATGTTTGTTTAAGTGGAAATAACATCACTTGGAAACAAAATTATAAATATGCCTTACGTTAATTATTTTGTTTTAAAACCCTTGTACATTCAAAACATGCATATCCATAACTTCGATTTCATGAATAGAAAAGAAGACTGGGCAAAACTAGTCCATGAACCGATACAAATGTAAAGATCATTTTAAATCATGACGTCTCAAATCATGACGAATCAAAATCTGGCTCACTTTGAAGCTAATCTACATGGCCTTCACATGATCTGACCAAGATTTGTCTGGACTTTAAACAGACTGCATGTGACCTCTGAGTTTGTTTCGGCCTTTCTTTTCGCATTCTGCTAGTTTTTTTTTTTTTAATGTCGTGTTAAAGTGATTCCGATATCCTATTTACAGAATAAACAATGTCATTTAATTTGCTTTGACAAAAGTCCTCTCTTTTAAAATCGATTTTTAAAAATGTTAGCAAAAAATAAAATGTTTTCTTCACATTCCAAATCAGTCGATCCATTCCGTAAACACCTCACCGTGAAGAGTGAGGTGAAGTGAGCTGTCCATAGTGTCAATCCCTAGCTTTAGGTGCAATGACAGCTCACATCGAGCTCACTTCACCCAAGTTATCACGGTGAAATGTTCGCAGAATAGCACGGCTGAAGTAAGAGTTAAATAGTTTTAGAGGCAAAATAAGTTTTAGTAAAAGTAGAACAAAATAATTAAATGATGTCAATTTGTATATTATTTGTATAGTATGCTTCGCGCGCTTTTTATGACATCAAGATTTTTTTAAATAATTATGTTAGTTAATTATGAATGTGTTTTGAACATAAACATTCCTTAATAAATTTTCTAAATGATGGTGAAAACAGCATTAAAATCCGTCTCGTAGTTTAGAAGAACAACGCGGTCACAGAGACGCGAAAAGTGAATTTCATTTATATTAATGTATAGATATAGCTGAGAGGAGACAAGCGCTATCTACTGGATTACCTATTACATAAATAGATTATGTATAAAACAGAACTTTTGTAGCTGTTATCATCCGGCCCTGTGGCGCAACGGATAACGCGTCTGACTACGGATCAGAAGATTCCAGGTTCGAATCCTGGCAGGGTCGCAAAACACATTTTTGCTTTTATATTTTTTTTATTTCTTCGCTACCCTTATTTTATACACCGATGAAAATTTGTATAAACCAATTTATATAAATAAATATTCTTGATTCACTGTGACAAACTAATGATTTATTAAGAATCTACATTTAAAAGAGGACAACGGCAAATTACGTCAAAGATTACCAAGTTACATTACGCAGACACACAAAAACCTAATTATAAGTGGTAAGTACCTGCTGGAACGAACCTACTTTTCCTCGAAATACATACGCCTTATACATACGCGAAACTTTATCCAAAGCGCCAAGTCTTACTTCAAGGAGCGGGGAATCAATTAAAACTACTAATAAACTTCACTACTCCCCTACTTACTCCCCAAAAAGTTATCTTTAGTGTAAGATGAATTCTGTTTCGCTTTGCCTTCCGTCAGACCTTAATTAGGGGCACGAAATGTTTTGGATGCGAACAAATACCTTTTGTTCGGAAACATGGATTGTGTAGCTCATATTACCTTTAGAGGTAGGCTGCGTCAAGGTAGCCCGCGGAATCCAAATTTTCTTACGTTTTTTTGCAATTTGCAGGTCAGTATCATGTTGTTTGTTGATCAAAATATGATTCGTGAAATATTTATTTATAGAATTACTAGCAGCGCCCCGCGGTTTCACCCGCATAAGTCTCGATCCTGTGAGAATATCGGGATAAAAAGTGTTAATCCAGGTTATAAACTATCTGTTTGCCAAATTTCATCCAAATCCATTCAGTAGTTTTTGCGTGAAAGAGTAACAAACATCCATCCATCCGTACATCCATCCATCCTCACAAACTTTCGCGTTTATAATATTAGTAGGATAGTAGGATAATCATAAAAATCATCAATACAACTCTCTTAGTTCATATAATCCTATTGAATGACTATTTCAAGAAATAATGACATTTAAGGATTATTCTAATGTATTGCTGATTTTAATGATTATAATTCTGTAGAGCCATATTTGTTACGGTCGCATTGAGGTCTACGATCTACGATCGCGGAAAATTTGATATAACCACAAAAATAAAAAACAGGGTTTAAAGAAACCCATCGATTAGCCGCTATCTGCGTATTCTGTACATCAAATTAAGTAGCACTGAGCAAAAAATTATTGCTGGGAAAGGACTTTAATTTTTGATGTACAAAATAGCTGTTTACGGCACCGAGCAAAGTAACGCATGCAAAAAATTGTGCTTTTGGGTGCATTCCACGGTATGTACAAGAGTTCTGGGGTTATTTATATTTAAGGGGACTACAGGACCTAAACGTGCCTAAACGCAAGTTTTATAATGCGTAAAAGTATATGATCCACTGCAGTAAACAAAATCAGAAAAATATATGATATTCTTCAGGATATATGCTAGTATGATAGTGTGTTGAAAACATAATACAACTAATTTGATACGATAGAAAAAAATCATGAAGATACCTCTAAAAATTTCTTTTAACGATTAAAAATCATATTAATTTACATGCAATCATTCAGATTTTTTGTCAGATTATTCTACAAGCTACATATTAGCATAATAGTGTTTTAATTTTCCAGTCCAATCAATAGATTTTCTGTAAATCGCTAACTGCTTCATATTTTGCAATAAATTACCTGCGTCGTGTCATCGCGCTTCTCTTTCATTTCTATGCAGTCTGACAGTGACCGCGCTTTAGCTGTTGTAAGCCTCTTAAGTTACTTTATTTAAAACTTATCTTTGTGATAAAAACATAATAACGGGAGTACAACTGACTTTTGGCTTCGTCAAGCGTCTTTTTATACCCGTAACATAGATATAGTAAATAAATAGGTTAGCTCACCTATTTTACTCTCTTACTCACATGGTTATTGACGTCTTATCTTGTATTGATAATGCACTAACAAAACGATATTGATGTACATGAGGTTACAGGTTATCATGCACACTAATCACTCCCAAATACAGACAAAATACATACATAAACTTACGCCTTTTCCCATGAGCAGGCTGAAACTAAAGAACTGGCTACTACAATAATATTCGCCAGTTATAATCTGAAATTCTGAAGGACAGAAAACAAAGTTCTAAAAACGATAAATGCTCATAACTTATATGTATAAGAAGATATCGTTGCCCTGCAGTGAGGCAATAACATGGTGGTATTGTTATTATTTCATTTATTACAACAAATTCTTTTTTTATATATTTTAACATAACAGTACTTGGGCGACCGAGCTCTGTTCGGGTGAAAAAAGAGAAAGCTCCTTTAATAGTACAGGATAGTTCATACTAAGTCCATGTATAGTACATACTAATTCCATGCTACCATGATAGTACATACTAATTAGATGCTGCCATGATTAATTCCATGCTGCCATGTCATTATTCTAAACTTTGGTCGACCGACCTCTGCTCGGATGAAAATATGGAGAAAACCAATTTTCCCAGATATGAGACTTAGCTAGATCGATTTGTTGCCCCTGTAAACCCCTATATTGCAACTTTCATCGAAATGATTACAGCCATTTTCGAGAACGTGATTACAAATATATATAACATCACGTCTTGAAGGGTTACCAGTTATGTTTAAATCCCATGTATTAGGGGGCGAGCTTATTGCCATCGACCGGGCACAAATCCAGACTCCGGGCTGCTACTGAGAAATTCCTGATTAAAAAAAACCCACTAACACTTTGTCCGACCTGGCAATCGAACCCAGGACTTTATGCTCAGCAGTAGCGCTTACAACCACTAGACCAACGAGGCAGTTATAATTTCATTTAAAAAAAAATGTTATTAAATATCAAGTCTGTTTTTCCAACGATGTAGGCAGGTAAGTTAGTACACTAACATTTCATTAGTTATTAGTCCCATCTGACACCCTGGCAAGCCTATACCATTAATCGTGCACATATCTAGCCTTCGACTTGCTACTTACTGACAATTTACTAATGAAAATCCCAATAACACTTGTCACACTTGACAACTTAACAACTTGTCACACTTGAATTACTGAAGAGCATATTCGAGGCCTGGGAGTAGTCGCAAGATGCTCTTGGCATTTCTTGCGACTTATCCAAGGCCTTCGATTGCGTACATCATGATACACTCATCAGGAAACTGTACCACTATGGTATGAAGGACAAGGCTCTTGACCTTCTGACTTCTTATCTGGATAACAGAATTCAGAGGGTCGATCTTAGTGGCAAGAGATCTGTAAGAGCAGATCCTGATCCAAATATCCTTTCTTTTGGTATTGTTCGTCGAGTTGAGCTCCTTACGTTCTGAGTTGAGCTCCACGATTACTGACAAATGCTTGCACTGACTGGACAGGTCCACTCAAATCTGTGTGGTTCTTTCCTGAAAAGATAATTTCAGACACTAATCTACATGGTCCTCATATGGCTTGACAAAGATTATGTCTGGACTTTAAAAGAGATTGCCACCTGTGAGTTTGTTTCGGCCTTTCTTCTCAGAGTAGTCAGATAAGAAACACCGACCTCATCTAGCTTAATTTCAATATTTTTTTAGTCGATGGCAAGAAACGAAAATTCAAAACCAAAGACTTCTTCCGAAATTAAAGTAATTTTTCACTTTGTAGTGCTTTTTTTTTTGGTAGTCGGTTGTTTTTTTTTTTATATGACGTGTAAATGTGATTCCGATATCCTATTTACCGAATAAACAATTTCATTTCATTTCATTACACAATTTGTCTGCCCACCACACCATTCCAACTAATATTATAAATGCGATGCGAAGTGAGTTTGTTTGTTACGCCTTCACGCTAAAACGGTTGAACACACTTGGATGAAATTTGGCACATGGGTAAACCATGACCTGGACTTACTTTTTATCGCGATATTCCCCCGGGATCGAGACTTATGCGGGTGAAACCGCGGGGCGCTGCTAGTTCTATATACTTAATTGTAGTTCGTTTCCCAGAAACATGCGTGAATTTCACTACGAACGTTTAGGTACTGTTCACACGGCGATGATCAGTACGATATTATACTGTACAATTTTGGGACCATATTACATGGCAGTTCCATACTTTGTTTTCAACTGTAAACAGTGAGATTTTAACGTGTGATCCCAAGTTGTTACCGTTAAATATAATACCTACTAACTGATCATCAGAAAAATCGCAGCACTAAATTACTACTCCACTACTACTACTCTCCCACTCCCTCCCTCTCTCTCTCTCTCTCTTTCTACTATTACTTACGTAGTATCGATAAACTGCATTCCTAATCAATATCTATTGCTAGGTATCAACCCTCCACTACTCTACTACTATAACGTGTTTGGTTCTTTTGCGTAGTATTAACACCACCACTATATAAGGTTAACATTTCAGGAACTGTAGTAATAATTCTTGGAAACATACGGAATTGCTGGGAAGCTCCTCATTATGTAAAGGCGTGTGGGTGTTGACTTAGTGCTCATATACACGAGCGGCACGTGTCAACGGCACAGGGAAATGCAGTCGCCCAGACGTCTACGACTGCCGTTGACGCCTGCTGCTCTTGTAAATGAGCACTTATACGGGAAACTTGACTGCGATTTGTAATAGACTAATTAATTATCTACATAATTGATAGAATATTAATTTAATAACTTGGTTTGATCTCGTTTATTCTATTTTATGGCCTTTTAGCTACAAGGTCTGCTTCATCTTCTGTTTGAATTACAACTACAAACACAAATTAATCCCTACACTAGAAAATTCTAATTTAGAGTGTATGATGTACAAACAACATGACACATAACATCACGCCTTGTTTCGCCGCTGTGTTGGGCAGAGGAGAAATACATACAAACAACAATTAATCTATACCTATACTCCAGACATAGCTATCCTAGGCCAAACGTTGTTTTGTTTGCGGAAATCTATCCTGCATCCCGTAGCAGACGCAGACACAGAGGTCAACAGTAACAAATTGTTCTGACGAAAGAATATGTAACGCTCAGCTCGGCCATCATCTGTCTGGCCTTTACCCAACTAACTATGTTGTTAGTTACTGTGTAACACGACACCCCTTGGCGAGACTTGTTGTATGTCTTTCGGGATTCTGACTACCCGTAACGACTGTCAAAGATCTACGAATGACAGCCGGGACCAACAGCTTAACGTGCTTTTGCTGATAAGTAGGTAAACTCTAAGCTCGATGATGGGTACATTTACACCCGTTATTTGTATAAATGCATCAAACCAAGATGCATTTACACCAACCACAAAAAACCCTTTGTATTCCAACGTCACTCTACATTAGAATCCGCAGAAAATTAATGAAATATCATCAATCATTTAGCGGTAAGGCCCTCAAAGTGATCTGAACTGAAATTGAATATCAATTAGATATCTTTCATCTGGTAATGAATCTCTCAAACTTGATACTGGTAATGATATTCATAACCAGTGTAGGGTCGTATGCAAAAGGGTTGTTTTTTGAACACTTGTTCAAAGGAAGATTTTGGTGGTGATAACATTATATGTAGTTTGTTTGTAACCCTTATGTTGGATTGCGGTATATTATTCAGAAAAATTACCTACTTAATTAGTTTCGAAGTTTTTAACCATACAGTGGATGAGTACCTACCCTCAATTTACATACTAACCTTTAACTTGCTTTAATATTTTGAAAGGAAAGTGGTTAATTTAGAAATAAATTGCATCAATAAAACACACAAAATTGTTTCTTTATTTCATCAGATAAACAGACGTTGTGCCTACCCACATTATTTAAATAGAACACTAAATAATTAAGAAAGTAACTTATTTCTTGATATTATCTGAAAGTTATGTTCAAGATACAAAACCTATGCAAAGTACAAACTGCATTGCAATTGCTTTTCATTCTTGAAAGTCATAATAAGCTGTAACATAGCAAAGAGACCATAAGTTCACCATATATAAGCTCCCAGCTAATACAGGCGAACATACGTACATAATTACGTTCAACATTTAACAAAGATTTGTCATCGCATACTACAGCCGGGACACCCCGTACACCCCGTACAGACAGACATACAGACACAATCACCGACACAAAGCACTCGCTACATTAAAAGCATCCACCCTTCTCTGTTTCACGTTTTACCTCAAGAACTTCCATACATGATTTTGCGTTTTGTGAAACAAAACATAGTGCAATGCATAAACTTTAAACGCAAGATCGACGAGAAGCCGTGGGGACAATAAAACAAAGAAAAGCGTATCTGGCCCGGAGCGGTGCGGGACGAGGGGCGGGCGCAGCAGCCGGCGACCAATCAGCGCGCGAGCTCGGCCGCCCCTTAGGCCCGCCCCGGCCGACCCGAGCTCTCTGCCGCGGATGAATGAGACGCAGCATCCCTATAAAGATTTTACATCGATTATGGGGGCATGGGAGCAGGCCGTTTCTGTCTCGCCCGTGGGCGGCGACGTGAGTTCCTCTCGCGCAGTCGCGAACAATTAACGCGCGGGGCGGCATGGTCGGTACGGCGCGACGTGCGACGTCACTATAATGTGGTTAGTCAGTGAGCGTCGGGGCCGAGCCGACGGCGACGGCGACGGCACGGAGCACGAGCACCGCAGCGCGGGAGAGCCGCGCTGGTCGCTCAGCCAGCGCGCCGGCCACAGCACGGTGGAGTTCAAGAGCGCGGCGTGCGCGGGCGCCGGCGAGCCCGCGCCGCTGTCCGCGCTGCCGGACCCGCAGCAGTTCAACATCTTTCCGGCTTTCTTCAGCCGCCAGCTTAACTTCAGCGGCGGCGGCGGATGCGGCCAAGGTTCGAAGATAATGGAGGAGTTACGACCGAACCTGGTCGGGGGGCTGCTGGGTGTGCCAGGACTTTTAGACGAGCATCAACAAGATGCTAAGTTCTTGCCAGCGGGCGGCGAGAGCAAGTACACGCCGGACAAGGGCCGTAAGTGCAGCAACGCGTCGTCATCGTCTGCGGAGGAGTTTGGTGGACTGTACGGCGGCGAGCACGCTGCCACGCCGCCTGCGCCGCCACTAAGCCGCTCCTTACAAGACAACACAGGTATGTACCTACCTTCAAAATCTAAATATATACTTCATTGCACATAAACCTAGATGGGTACTTATAAAACGGCAGAAGTTTTCGTTTCCTAGCCGGCGAGAAACTCCACAAAATCTTTACCTACACAGTCCTCCAATACCTATTAATACTGTAATTTGTTGTCAACAAGTACCAAGTAAGTACTTAACAAAAAAGTACTTTACCTTAGTCAATGTACCTAACATTCTTCATCTGATAGTACCTCGTATAGTAGTTATTTAGAATGTATTTTAAACGGCATCTAGAGCGTAGGGAAATGTTGGGAAATTGCACTAGAGATCCGGTAATCCTATAAGTACTGTTCTTTTCGTAGCAAACACGAATGTGGTATATTTACCTCAACATACTCGTAGAAAGTCAAATCATTTTCATTGTAAAGACAAAATAATTTAATAAGACGTAAAACAAGATGTGCCGCTGTGTTCGTTTTTCTGCTGGTCATCCAGATGAGTTATCTCTACCTAAGTAAGTACCTGTGTGTCTCAACTTTAGACTGTAAAGTATATTAACTTATTTACCTATATTTAGCTAAGTACGTGTTGAAGTCTTTATTACTCGGAAACAAAGTAATAAATGAAGTTGTTTCATATAAAAATTCAACAACTTCATTTATTGGTTTGTTTTAATCAAGTCACGGGAATTATCGTTTTTGTTTTCGATATTTACTTATTATTCAAAGTGCACGGACATCTTGATATACCAATCAATCTGCCTAGCCATCCAACCATATTATATTTACACAACTATAACGATGCCATAGAAAATAATAATTGAATATAGAGATGATTTATAATTATGTTACTTTCAGTGATAACGATTAGCACTAAGATGTTTTTATTGTTATTTATTATATACACTTTATTGTACCTAGATCAGAAAAATACATAACAAAGAATATATTAAACACTACAAAACGTACAATGGGCGGCTTTAATTTTATTGTTGTTTTGTTTGTTTACAAAAGTTTATTAGCTATATTAAGTTTGTGTGCGGTTTATTTGCTCGTTTGTCTGCTAAATATTCTCTTTATTTGGAAGAAAAATTGCCTACTTATCCGCGAGATGGAACACATTTTCAGTATTCAATGAATCTTACTTGTACTAACTTGTGTAATGTACTTACTCTCTCTAATTACACTACCAGCCAGTTTTTGGAATTGGGGAATTAGAATTAGAGTTAAGTACCTTATGTGATGCTAAAGTAGAGTTTGACAAGTTCTCAACTTCAAATTCTCCATTCAGAAATCTGGTGCTATCAAAGATTAATGAAACGATGAAAGGATGGGACGAGGAAGGTGTGAAAGATGATATGAATAGAATGGAGGTGATTACTGAGATGACTGCTAATGCTGAGATTTACATATGGAAGAAGAAGACAAATTGGCATAAGAGGTGGACGATAATAAAGTAATGATGACTCGTAATGATAATAATCGCTTTCATTTTAACTTTTATACCTACACAGATTAAAACAAAATCTCTTTTTGTGTCCGTCCGTGTGTCTGCTTAGTTCTTCTAAACTGCGCCATAGATTTTTTTTTAACGGTTATCACCATCATATAAGGAATTTAATCCGGAAGATATGTGTGTATTTCATTAATATTTTAACGTTACATATAGCACAGAAATCTTGATGTATTGACATGTCGCCATATTCGTACATTGCACCAGTGTGAAGCAAAGGCCGGTTACTAGTATTATATATAACTAACTGGATCTCCTAGTTCCTAGTCCTTTTAGCTAGTTGTCAGGCATACTATGTAATTCTTTAAACATATGGAACAAAGGATTTTGTTGTTTATGTAGGTAGTTGAAAATCAAAACGATAAGTAGTCTTTACGAGGGTGCTACGCAATTAGGCTTTTGTGTTGGCCTCCTCCTTTCTTACCCTTATTACAATATCAACGGAAATCTAGTAAAATGAAAGCGTTATCAAAACAGCTTGGGCTCAGGCTCCTAGGGATATTTCAAAAAAATCTAATCGAATCATGAATATGTAGAACCATATCTCTCATCGACGAAATGATCAAGTCTCATAAAAAGACGAAATCTATACATACCTATTATTATTATAAATTAAAGTGACTTTCCGTGTGTGTCTGTGTGACCGCGTTATTCTTCTAAACTACTTACGCAATGAATTTTAATGCGGTTTTCACTTTCATTTGGATAATTATTAATTCCGGAACGTTTGTGTATAATACATTAATATCAAACAAACATAAAATTCAAGCGGCTCTTGACACCTTTCAGTTTTCTTTCTAACGTGTCTAACCAGGGGGTATCATGTTACCCAGTAAATGGGTTGTGGAGGTCAGATAGGCAGTCGCTGCATGTAAAATACTGGTATTTGGCGGCATCCGGTTAGACTGGAAGCCGACCTCATCATAGTTGGGAAAAGGCTATGCAGATGAGGATGATATTATTTGAACTCTTGGTTTAGGTCAGCTTGTTTATTAATACGTTAGCATACAGATAACATGGATATTGAATGTTACCTACTAAGACATAAATAAATACTTGAAATCAATCAATTCCTGAAAAACACATTTTCATTCCCAACCGATTCATATTTTTCTTCGAAATGCTTTTTTCTGGCTATTTATTTTATTAATTTTAATATCAAATTGCCAGTATGTTTATGTTGTCCTACAATATCGCACAGTTTGCAATATAGGATCGATATCAAGGAGGTACGGTCTGCGACAAACATCGAATAACACCGTTACTATTACACATCATTTATTATTCGGTACATGTCAGCTAATAGGTGAAATTATATTAATTATACTGTTCTATTTTAATAAAATACTCATCTCAATTCTATTCAGTCATACATTCTAGAGACACAACAACAACAGCGGGGTAATTGCGTACCACACTTACAGCAGCAATGGCTTTCATTTTGACAGTTCAACAACATTCATTTCGTTATTCACATTGTTGAGCAGACAAATTTATCGAACATATGAAGCAATTGATTAGCAATAATCCTTCAAAATCATTCATATTGTGATTGAAGTGTGTTACGCAATTAAGTTGCAGAATAGAATGACAGAACAGAACAAAATGAATATTATGTGATGAATATTAATAACAGAATGTTTCCGAGCTAAAAGCTGTAAAAACTGGGGTACCACAAGGAAGTGCGTTAGGCCGAATCCTGTACTTGTGATACCTACACATGTGATAACACTGTGCTGGAAAACTACACCATTGCGACCTTTGCAGATGTCAATGCTTTTGTGGGGACCGGAATTAGCCACAAAGAAGCAGTAGAAAAAGTTCAACCAGCTGTGACCAAAGTTTATGACTGCTCACAAAAGCGGAAAATCAAACTGAATGAGTCAAAATAAATTCACATTGACTTCACTCCCAAACACTGCGGTTACCAGCCAATCTATCTAAACGGCAAACAAGTGCCTTATGCAAATACATTCAAACACCGTGGCATAACTCTTGATGCCAAACTGCGTTGGAAATCTCTCGTCAACAAAAAAAGACAGGAACTCGATAACGTTTTAAAAGTATTGGTCACTCGGAAGGAAATCCTGAATAAACTATCCTGAATAATAAAAATATATTATAAAAGCACATTTTTATGCCAATTTGGACGTATGGCAACCAACTTTGTGGCTGTATCAAACGAAGCAACGATAAGAAGTACTCAGGAATGCTGTATATGCACCATGGAATATTAGAAATGGCGACCTCCACTGTGATCTTAAAATTAAACTCGTTGCCACCATCATCCATAAATTTGCTGAAGCCCACGAACACAGACTTCACCGAGATGTGAATGTAGGGGCAATCCAGCTGCGAGACAACATGGACATAGTTCGTAGGCTAACGAGAACTAACCCATTTGAGTTAATGTACAGCAGTGCTATTCTGTAACCATCTCACCGTGAAAACTTAGGTGAAGTGAGCGTGGAGTGAGCTGTCATTCCACCTAATGCTAGAGATTGACACTATTGACAGCTCACTTCACCTAAGTCTTCACGGTGAGTTTTTTATTTACAGAATACGTCAGCTGTATCAATAGTGAATGAATGTGTAACAGTGCTGTGCTATACTTGTAACACAGAAAGTGTTTTTATTAATTAGCAGACCCTAAGAAAGTGCTACGGAAATGTGTAAAACTGAAAATTTACACTATTTTTAGTTGTAAATCACATAATCATCTTAAAATAATAAGTAAGAGTTAAATTGCGTATAAGTCTGTTGGGCTAGATTGTAAATAATTATTAAGAACTCTAGCTCTTATTAATACAAAAAAAAATAGTTATCTCAATAATTAAGATTTTTTTAAACTGAAGTGTTAATCGACTTTAGTCTCTGACTGTATCTACTACCTACATTATTTAACAAGTAACGTGGGAACTTAGTTTCAATAATCCCTTACAGGTACTATTATCAGTACAGTTCGTTAAGATCACCAGGATTATGATCAGAATGATGAGGTCAATCAATCAATCTGCCTAGCCTTTTCCCAACTATTTTGGGGTCGTCTTCCAGTCTAACCGGATGCAGCTGAATACCAGTATTTTACATGGAGCGACTACTTATCTGACCTCCTCAACCCAGTTACTGGATAACACGATACCCCTTGGTAACACAGGTCAATATTTTTTTTATTAAGTAATCATATTTTTATATTTAAATTAAGGAAATTTGATTCCCGGGAGCAGATTGATCTTCTTTCATAAATTAAACCTTTTGACGATCTTATTAAAAACTTGAACAGGAGATTAGATTTATGAGCTTATACGAGTAGGCATCTTGATAAAGACTAAAAAGAAATCAGAGTGTACACTGAAATTCATCGTGAAAAGCGGAGGCGCTTGCTATAATGTACAAAAAGCACGGATTTAATTCATATTTAATTAGTTGGAGTTTGAAACTCATTAGCTAAAAACAACTGTAGCAAAAAATCACACTGAAAAAAAAACACTGCAAAGTGTTCACTTTGTTGTTTGTATTATTTTTTTGAAGTCAGTTGTTAATTTTTTTGTAAAAAGTTTTATTTTTACTTTTTAGCTGTGGTAAGGACCACAGCTAAAAAAACTAACCTAACTCTTGAAAACTAACCTAACCTATGAAGCAATAGATTAGCAATATATTTCAACAAGATTGAGATTGACATATTATTACCAAGACCTTTCACGCACATTGTGCTGTTCCTTATTGTAAGTATATTTTGTTTTTCAAATTCAAAAGTCATTTATTCAAACTAGGTTGAGAAGCAGCACTTTTCGAACGTCAAATTCATCAGATAGTCCCTCAAAAAACGCCCACCCTTACTTCCTAGTGGTTTAGCTGGGAAGAAGTGGCGCAACAAACTCCACAACAGCTGGGAAGAAGAAGTGGCTCAAAAAAACTTGATTATATACAATAGTATGCAAAATAATTTACATTACACAACACAAAACATTAAATAAAATTATTTGCCATAATGACAGCTAGCACACGCCAATATACCAACAATAACATCGACATCTATACTCAAGCGAAAATAAAAACGAATACACTGTTATGTGTAAACTAAATAATGAATGGGGACTGCTTCATTGGTTTGATGGTCACAAGCGCCAATGCTGAGCGTCACGGTCCTGAGTTCGATTCCCAGGTAAAAGGGCAAAGTTTTATTGGGCTTTTCCATCAGATTTTTTTTAATAGTATCCCGGAGTCTGAATTCGTGCCCGGTCGATGGGAATAGCATCGCGCCCTATTGCCCATGTAATAGGGGGCGAGTCATATTGGACATATGGTCGTGAATCATATTTTAATCAACATACAATCTGACACTCTCCTGCAAATTGCAAAGAACGTAATAAAATTTGAATTTCGCGGACTACCTTATCGCATCCCCTTAAGTAACTCAAAGAAAGTTATGCATAATTATGGTAATGATGTGTGTCTTTTAGTCTGTCCTAAATGATCGTATTTTCGTTCTTCTTTGATGTATGTATGTTGTACATACATACATACATACATACATAAAGTCACACCTTCTTACCATGGGAGTAGGCAGGAACCATAGATCGCCACCTGCTACGAGCCTTACATACCGCCTTTGCTTCGTTTACGTTCATACATCTGTCGGTCGATTCTGTAAAAATATCATCGTGAAACTTAGGTGAAGTGAGCGTGAAGTGAGCTGTCAATGTCACAAATCGACCCGCAGGATATTAGGGATTAGCACTATTGACAGCTCACTTCACGCTCACTTCATCTAAGTTTCACGGTGATATTCTTACAGAATCGACCGGCTGGTCGCAAGCACGCCGGTTGCAAGTACCTTCTACGCACTTATCACCATTTATCCTTATTTGACCTTTATCTAAAATAAAGGCAAGAGGACGATGATGGGTGGATTGGATGCTGTAATTTCAGTAAATACAGCTAAATTAAACATTTTCTTTGGATTTATGAACAAAAGACAGGATCAGGCTTGCCTTTGCCTTTGAACTTAGGGTCAGCGCCGACAGAGCAGCAAGATGCTCGAGCAGTTTCTCACGGTTAAATTGATAATTAACTCAATTACGATTTAAATAGAGTGCAAAATAGCGTACATGAAATGATGACCCTGTGAAGATGATACGACTAAAGCTACGGTTTCCTAGAAAAGCGGTGGCTGCTACATGACGTCCGCAATTTAACGGCTATTGACGTCATTAAAAACGTTATTCAAGAAAGTAATATGATGTGTTTTCTTCATAAAGACCGTTTTTGACACCGTAGTCAAACCCCGCTGTCATCATTTTTATGACAACCGCAGACAGTCAATGCGGCCATTATGTGACGGCTACCAATATTCTAGGAAACCGTAGCAAACGTCCAACTATCCGAAAAGTCTATTTAAATATCGAAAAGAACAAGATCGAGCATTTTGCTGCTCTGTCTGAGTTGGCCCTTTGGCAAATCTTTCGGCAACAATGGACAGGCGCACCGAATACATTATTATGTAGAACAGAATAAAAGTTTAATGTCTCCAGTATTACAGAAATTATAATACCGGAAACAAACGGTTTAAGTGTCAGCATTATGCTTAGGTCCCCGAGCTGGAGGGTTGCAAAGCGCTGGTTTTCGGCTTAAACCGTATAACAAAAACATGAAAAAAAATTGTATCAGTGACCTAGTTGTAGAACTCCATGAGAAACAGTTCGAATAAAATTAAATTGATTATTCTGTAAATAGATTATCGAAATCAATATTACACGTCATATTTAAAAAAAAGTAGATATTGTTGACATAATATCAATATTATGTCAACAACCCCCCTTCGGAGTGCCCCAAATCCCGAGCTCGCTTAGCTCGCTCTTGCATCCAAAATTCTAATTGCTTTTTTATTAAGTCGAGAAGTGTCGGGACTTGGAGCACCCCCGCTCGGACAGGTTCGCTCTTGCATCAATAAAGAAATAGATTTTTTTTAAACTTTAGGATTTTTTCTCTCGAATACTAGGCGTTTGCTAGCTGTGACATTTTGCAAAAGCGTTCTACATGAAGACGCAAAAATTTTAAGCTTTTCACGCGCAGCCCATAAAGTACAGTAGAAACGCATCGATAATCCCTTTGTGTTCGAAGTGTCCATTGTTTACATCAGGGTAACGATAAATCTGTTCTAGACAAACCAGTAACATATTAAGATAACATACAACTGTTCAGGCGAAAGTACTTTCTGATTGAACCAACTGCACACGAGTTTTACAAAGAGACAGTAATACAGAGGCATGAGTGACGGAAACCCCAACATTTTCAAAAACTTGATGAGCCATATTGCCGCGTACTGTACTTAGTAAAGGTGTCAATTATTTGACCTACTGTAGGTATTTCCTCTGAAATATGATTTTGTAGCTACAAGGCATGTTTAAATCAGCGATATTCGCTGAAGCTAGAACCGAGCACGTTTGGTAACCTCTACGCGGGATATGTGCGTATAATTACAATTCCAATTAGAGTAATATTGCAAACAATCGGCCCGCGGGTGACGTCATGAATACGAAATGTCACTAACGACCGTCCCCCGTCCCCCGCGCGCACCCCCACACCCGTCGCGCCCCCGCCGCGAGCGAAGCCTGAATTTTCAAGCGAGTCGGGTTGCCGAGTTGAATATACGCTCTGCACGTTTAATGTACGCTGAATAATAATTGTAACATTGACGAAAATGTGCGGCGGTAACGTTGTATAGGAAATTATTACTCAAACTTGGTTTAGTTTAATAGGTTTCAACAAAATTAAGTCATTTTACATTTAAATCAACAACTTAGTTCGCCGCAATGTTGGACTGATCCACATTTAGGATATTTTTAATGGCTGAATAGGAGCAGCTAAAGCGCCATCAACATCAGATCAAAACCAACAACACTCAGACTTTTGGGCTATCTATTGTATTTGCGCGGCTAGGCTGAAATAGCGATACTGAAATAGTTTGGAAAAATATTTGGTGCAGCGACACGCTCTGTTATTTCAAGCTTAACTGATTAATTAAACTGACAACATTGGTTGGTAGTAAATGCATATATTCATCGACAGTGAGCAACACGTACATAACAAAGGAAACATCTACGGACTACGCCAGCTGGTCACGTAGGCAAGCACTAACAATGGTCATAGGAACGTGCCTCATCGCTCGGCTGTGAATACGGGCGTCCAAAATTCGGCATCCGTTCAAAATAGTCACTGCAATAGTGTAGCGAAAACTTTGCTAGAAAAAACTTGCTATCCCACTTAATACAAATCTTGAATTCATTAACTCAATGACAGACAACGCTGAGCCTAAACCGCTAGATCTAGAAGTATGAAATGTTGCGCAAGAGTTCCTAATAGCGAGAGACCAATAAGTAAGGATTTTTGAAAATTTCTGTTGGGTTTCTTAAGGGATAAAAGTTTGTATGGAAGTTATTTTTGCCGATGAGAAATTTCATCGGGCACACAGCTTGTTTATAAACGATAAGATAATTAGTACTGATTAGAAAGAAGGTAATAGAACCCGGAAACCGAGGCGTCTCTTAAAAGAAAGCAATACGGAAGTTCGGGCGTAAAAAGATGATTAAAATATTAGAAAAAGTAATGGACCTGTAGGTTATATTCTGGCACTAAGTTTGTTATTAACCTATGTTAAAACAAAACTTGATGTTTTTACTATGATATTGATAACATACAGACAAGTTAGTACACACATGAAAATTACAAAAGGCAATAATATTGATGATGCCATTAATTTTATATAACAGTCAAATCTAATGTCCACGCTAATGTAATGACAAGCGAACTGCATAATGTACTATTAATAATTACGAAACACATTAATGATAACAGTGAAATGAATATACTAATAATTAAACAGAAACCTATGATTGAAACCTAATAGTCGAAACAAGTAGTAGTTTATTTATGCAGTCGAAACAATCAAAACCAGCTGTACTTCAATTCTCATAGCCGTTTATTCAAAAGCGTGACAATGTTCATCTAAACGCATATAATTATCTAAGTACCTAATTAAAACTGTTACAATTTATGAGTCAATAAAATAGACAGTTTCGTTACTAGTACTTATCTAATTTTCAGGTATAACCGGTTGCGCTTGATAATAAAATCTACTTTTGATGAGTTTTCTCGTAACGGGTTTATCATCGTTTACGTTTGCATTAGTTGTGATTCTTATAAAATAAACGCTTTCAGGCTGCAACAGCGCATTGATGTCCTCATTATTAATTTTTTTTGTAGTTTTAACTGTCAATGATTGAAGCGTTGCTCTAGAGTATTCATTGTTTTCACCGTTTTCAGTATTATCATTCTTGTTAACATTACTATTTATGCTATTATATTTATTGTTTTGATTATTTACGTTTATTTTGTTTAACTCCTTTAGTTTTTTTAGTTTTCTTAACTTCTTGAGCAGCTCAACCGCAGCAGGGAACTTCTGGGCTATGATGTTATCGTAATCAGTAGCCAGGTTTATTTTCTCCGATGTACTTACTGATAATTCTTTGTTTTCTTCGGGCGACATATTATTGCTGTCAAACGTATTGTCGATTTCATCGAGAATTGAACTATTTGGATCATCAGTATCCCACGTTGAGTTACTTACATCGTCATTAGGTAGTATTGGGTTAACAGGTGGAAATCCTGAAGAATTACTACGACCATCCGAAAGTATTTTTGAACTACTTACACGGTCATGTAAATTGGAATTATATGGACCGTCAGAAGGTAGTTCTGAATTATATGGACCGTCAGAAAGTAGTTCTGAATTATGAGGTCCGTCAGAAGGAAATTTTGAATTATATGGTCTGGTTGAAGGTAATTTTGAATTATATGGACCGTCAGAAAGTAGTTCTGAATTATGAGGTCCGTCAGAAGGAAATTTTGAATTATATGGTCCGGTTGAAGGTAATTTTGAATTATATGGACCGTCAGAAAGTAGTTCTGAATTATGAGGTCCGTCAGAAGGAAATTTTGAATTATATGGTCCGTCTGAAGGTAATTTTGAATTGCTAAGACCGTCAAAAGGTAGTTCTGAATCAAATGGACCGTCAGAAGATAGTTCTGAATCAAATGGACCGTCAGAAGGTAATTTTAAATTATATGGATCATCAAAAGGTAATCTTGAACTACTTAGACGGTCAGAAGGTAAATTCGAATTATATGGACCGTCAGAAGGTAGTTCTGAATTATCAGGTCCGTCAAAAGGAAATTTTGAATTATATGGTCCGTCTGAAGGTAATTTTGAATTGGTAAGCCCATCAAAAGGTAGTTCTAAATCAAATGGACCGTTAGAAGGTAACTTTAAATTAAATGGATCGTCAGAAGGTAATCTTGAATTACTTAGAGGGTCAGAAGGCATTTCCAAATTAAACGGACATTCAGCAGGTGGTTTCGGACATTCAGGAGGTGGTTTCAGACATTCAGGAGGTGGTTTCGGACCTTCCGGAGGTGGTTTCGTACATTCAGGAGAAGGTTTTGGACATTCAGGAGGTGGTTTCGGACATTCAGGAGGTGGTTTCGGACATTCAGGAGAAGGTTTTGGACATTCAGGAGGTGGTTTCGGACATTCAGGAGGTGGTTTCGGACATTCAGGAGGTGGTTTCGGACATTCAGGAGGTGGTTTCGGACCTTCCGGAGGTGGTTTCGTACATTCAGGAGAAGGTTTCGGACATTCAGGAGGTGGTTTCAGACATTCAGGAGGTGGTTTCGGACCTTCCGGAGGTGGTTTCGTACATTCAGGAGAAGGTTTTGGACATTCAGGAGGTGGTTTCGGACATTCAGGAGGTGGTTTCGGACATTCAGGAGGTGGTTTCGGACATTCAGGAGGTGGTTTCGGACATTCAGGAGGTGGTTTCGGACATTCAGGAGGTGGTTTCGGACCTTCCGGAGGTGGTTTCGGACATTCAGGAGGAGGTTTTGGACATTCATGAGGTGGTTTCGGACATTCAGGAGGTCGTTTCGGACATTCAGGAGGTCGTTTCGGACATTCCGGAGGTGGTTTCGAACATTCAGGAGGCGGTTTCGGACATTCAGAAGGTGGTTTTGGTTTATACTTCTCAGGTGGTTTTGGTTTATCAGGAGTAGTTTTAATTAGACAGTCAATATTTTTATTTATTATTAATGTATGTCCAACAGGTTTGTAACCCTGATCTTGATAAGAATCAAATTGCATTTGTGGATTGTCCGGATCAGCAGTTATTTTTGGATTATTTGGATCAAACTCAGTGGGTTCGACTGCGCCTAAAATTTCACTGTTGTCTCGAAATCGTGAAAACAATTTTTCAAGATCCTGTTTAGACAGAGGAAGTCTTCGGCTCGGACCGAACATATTTCTGATTGGATCTAATATTCCGGCTTCAGTTGCCGGAGCTGTATGACCTGAAAAAATACGAACATTCACCATATCATCATTTAAAAAAATATTTTCGTCAGTTTGTGCCAAGCCCATATTTAGCAACCTTTTGAGCTTCCCAGTAAATTATAACAATTTACTGCGAAGCTCAAAAGGTTGCTAAATTGTTGTTGAGATGATTTTCTTTAATGTACAGTCAGTGAAATTAATTGTTTAGCAAATTGACACATTACTACTATTGTTTTAATAATACTAATTTAATTAAATTAAATTATATATTATAGATTTATGATAGACAAAACAAAATCTGGGCAAACGGCGCCGGTGCGTGGGCAAGACCAAACGTGTTGTGTATTATCGCATCGGCCCGTCACAATCTCGGGCCGAGTTCTAGCAGTCGCGTCGCGATGGCGGTCGAGTGACGCACGAGCGGTGGACACGCGGCCATAGTAAATGTATGTATCGCTACTTCGGCGCCGTCATCTCGTTCTCGGTGAGATCCGAGTGACGGCTGCAGTGGACAAACACAATTATGGCCGGCGCACACTGGCGGACGGCAGGGGAGAGCATCGAGGAGGATTCCTTTATCCGCCAGCACACACAAGAAAAATCCTCTGCGATACTGTGACCGTCCGCCAGCTTACCGTAGCATCCGCCGGTATGCTGCGGCATTCGCCGAGTAGTCACCGCTCGCCGGGATTTGATTATTCCACTAGCGACTACGCAGTCGAAAAGTTGCTTTTGACTCCAGTGCATACCGTCGCCTCCCGCCGCGGTATCCTCCAGCGTGCTCTTCGATTCTCCAGAGAAAATTGAGCTGCGATACTCCAAGGTCGATCACCGAGCATTGAAATATATACCTTATTTCGATTGGATAAGTATTAAATTCAATTGATAAATTAAAAATCCTCTACTGTCTCGTCCGCCAGTCTGCGCAGGCCCATATGGTCCACAATTATCCACAGAGTTATATACTTACGTATCTGCGGCATTTTGAAGCGTGCAGTGCTTTTCTATTGTCGAATATAGAAAATATTCTATGTGCGCTTAATTAGCATTCAAAACTTCTGTGTTCAAATAACAATTACATCACCAGAAACCTTTTTGTAACGAAAAATATTCGAATATATAAAAAATCGAGGCAATCTGTATTCCGTAAATCGTTTTCATTACATAAATGATTATATCATTTTAGATCATCATTTCTGTTATGATTACTTCTAAATGTTGTTTTTGTAACCATCGATGATAAAATACACAAAATAAGCAGTGTGTGTGCATGAAATCTTCGATAAACATGGTATATGCGTAGGGAAACGCTATGCTTGGAGTTTCCATACGTTATCGAATCACCAATGAAAAGCTCCGTAGGAAAACCAAGGTAACCGACATAGCCGGAAGAATAGCCAAATTTAAGTGGCAGCGAGCAAGGCATATGGCTCGTAGAACAGGTGGCCGATGGGGCCGAAAGGTTCTGGAGTGGCGACCGCGTACCGGAAGACGTAGCGTTGGAAGGTTGACCGATGACCTTGTGAAGTCTGCAGGAATTCATTGGATGCGGGAAGGACAAAACCAGTCGAAGTGGCGGGTGCTTGGGGGAGACCTATGTTCAGCAGTGGTTGTCTTTCGGCTGAAATGATGATGATGACATGGTATAACTTACCGATGATCACAAATACGACGAGTAGCAGATGAACTGATTCCATAGTTGTTTGAACAATGTAATAGTCCCTTAGTTTGTTGGTCTAATTAACAAATGAATTAATATCAAAGCAATATTATTATCAACTGGCTTCTTATTGGGTCGAACGTAACCACGTGTTGTAAACAATATACAAAAACTGGAAGAAATGTTCTGCATATATAAACTCTCTTCCACCAGCTGTTATTGGTACAGAAAATATCAATAATATTTTTATAAAACAGTGGTAACTTAATCACAAATTCTAAAAACTCGTTTGTATTCATGACACAAGACATGATTCTGTCAATATGACAGTGAAGTTTTTATAATGAAGCCGTCTGTATTTTTACGAAGGTTATTTATCTATATTTTAGTAAGAAGTGTTTAATGCAAAGGCTCACCAAGTGGCAAATTGCGGCACGGCACGACAAAGCATTAATATTTGTACAACCATGCCGAAAGCCGACATGCCGAAGCCCTCCGCATCATACCGGAGCATCCCGTGGTATGCTCAAGTTCCCATGTGACAATATCAATGAAATGTGAGTGTTAAGAGTATGAAAATAAAATTCAAAATCATTTCCGCTTACGAAAATCCTTTGCCATGCCATGCCACGCCGTGGTGCCTGGTGAGCGCCGGCCCTAAGAAACCGGGTAGTCAAATAGTTCATGTTAAGTAAGTCATACTTATACACCACCCTTGTGTGAAAAGACCCGTCACATCACAAACCCGATTATTCTTTTAAATTTTATCTATTTAAAACTTAATTAAATAATCATCTGGCAGATACTTTCATACCAATTATTTTTGTATTCAACTTTCAATTCATGTGGATGTCATGGTCAGATCTTGGAATTGATCATTTCATGAAGTTTTCGATCATTTAGCGAAATGGTTGTATTTCATGAAATAGAATTTCGATCGCTGGGCCAATCATGATGTGATCTGACCAGATTATTGAATACTTCAGATGTGGCTATTTATTAGTGATCATATCGTAACATAGTTAGATTACCCACCGGTAGAGGCGTTGATGTCGTTTTGTATCTGTTGTGTATCATGGTGGCGGCATACAATAAATCAAACAAAGTAGGATAACCACGCAAAAAAGTCGATGGACTTTTATGGGATTTCCAAATATGATATTATGAAAAGCGATCAACTTAGAACTAGCGCTGCTCGCCTAACACTTAGAATAAGTTTAAATAAAATAAAAATTTACGTTGCTTGTGTCACCTCGACCAAATGGGTTAAGTTACGTTAGAACGTTGATCAGTCGCGTGCGAGCCGAGCGAGTGACGCGAGCAGTGCCGCGGCAGCGGCCGGCGAGCGCTACTTCCTAAGTTGATCGCAGTTACTTGGCAATTTTTACTACACCTTAAACCATAAATACCCTACATTTAGGATATGGCCAACCGTCGACTGAGATATTATTAACCGTTAACGTTTAAACTATATAGCCAATTTTAGGCTGCCGTTTCATGAATCACAACCATTTCATGGAATGGTCGAACACTTCACGAAATGATCAATTCTAAGATCTGGCTACGATCTCAGTGTCTGGATACTGGCTATCCAGACCCTGAGGAACAGGCCTTTAAGGCACTATTTCCCTTCATATGGCATTCGTTTTACCACCCCGCATAAGTATGCTGCTCACATCGTTACGGGTATTCAGAAGCATGTGGCTAGCTAGCGACCTCTCCTAAATTTTAATGCCCCACAAAACCCCCACTCCCAAACTTTAATGCGTTTTATCTAAGTCGTTTTTTTTCATATAATAAAGCAAAAAATATGTGTTTAATATTTTTTTATTATCTGACTGACGGAATAAATAGAATTCCTTTTTTTTACTTAGGCATCATCCCTATTGATCATATTATTCTTGCCTGAGCAACCGGCAACAAGGTCGTCATGCTCCCTTAGATGTCACTGCCTGCGGTAGCGTCGGGAATCGGGTTGCCTCCTTCCCTCAAATATGAAATGTTTTATTAACTGTTTATTTATTTTACTTCGATGGTCCTAGTTTACCAGTTGGGACTCCCGAGTTACAGCTATAATAGCTATATATAAGCGGGCACGCCCTTTATGCCTGGAGGCTATTACGTTCACGTAAAACCTGCCTGTTAACGTTTTTAGTTTTTATTTTCACTTGAGTATAGATTTCCATATTTTTTGTTGGTATATTGGCGTGTACTACAGCTATGGCAAATAATTTCATGTAATGTTTTTTTGTTGCATTATATAAAGAATCAAGTTTTTCTAACTGAACCTGAATCTGTCCTGCTGGGGAGTTTGTTGCGCCACTTCTTTTTCCCAGCTAAAGCACAAGGACCTGGAGAAAGGCGGGCGTCTTGGGGGACTGTCTTCATAATATATGTAGTTTTGACGTTCGAAAAGTGCTGATTCTCAGCCTAGTTTGAATAAATAAGTTTTGATTTAGCCTAGAAGTCTAAAAAACCAGTCTTGCCAAGGGGCATGATGTTACCCAGTAACCAGGTTGCGGAGGTCAGATAGGCAGTCGATCCATTTTAAAAACTGCGATATTCAGCTGCTTTCGGTTAGACTGGAGGCCGAGCTAAACATAGTTGTGAAAGGGCTTCCCCATAGCATCACTCCACACTATCTATTCATTATAATTTAACAAAATACCGTACAAACCGTTAATCCGTGTCGCGTGGCGGTCGTGTGCAGTTCACACCTGTCTATAAGCTTATCATTATCCCTTTTATGAGTAATGGTCGACATTTTAGGACGGAAGTGGTCAACTATTTGAGGAATACAGATGTTCTAATGTTTTGTTAAGAGAAGCGGCCATGTTTAACTCAAGTTTGGGGTTTTATTCTTTTTCTAGAAAGCAATACACTGCCAAATTATTTTCATTTGGCTGCAATAAGACTTAGGTATGGACAAAAAATATCCAAATAGATAAAAGGACCGACAAAAAAATTATTATACCACTTACTAACGTTAAGAAGTTCTGATTCTTAACATTACCCATTGTCACTTAATCTTAATTTCTCCTTCGTGATTCAGATTTTTGAGGTTAATTTGGATCCACAGTTTTAGCCAACGAAATTCAAATTTTCTTACGTTTTTTGCAATTTGTAGGTCAGTGTCAGGTTGTATCTTGATCAAAATATGATTTGCGACTATATCAGACATGTATTTACAGAATTATAATCATTAGAATCATTAATACAACATCTCTCTAAGATGAACCATATGAACCTCTTATAGAAAAGTTCTTAAATCATATTTTATCTGCAAATTGCAAAAACGTAAGAAAATTTGAATTTCGCGGGCTACAACTGTGGATCCACATTAACCTCCGTGGCTGGAATCACGAAGGGGTTTAACCTTAAGTTATTTCTTTTGCACCGGTCATTTAGCCCACCTTTTAATACGCTAACAAAAAAAACTTCAAAACACCATTCTAGCACATTGACCACGACAAAAAAAAACTAAACTGTAAATAAAAGTACCAGTAATTCCCCTAACCAGCTAACCAATATGCGCATAATAATCTAGTTGTAAGAGCCTCTCGACATAATGGAGTGTCGATTGTAAGCGCACGCGCACCCTCCGAACAAATCCGCTAAACCTATTGTGATTTACACATCGACCCCTGGAATCAGCTGGCACTCGAAAAAAAGTTATTTAACGGGTTATAAATGTGTTAGTATCCAATTGTTTTGACTGGTATTTGACGGGTTACAAAATTGAGGCGTTTTGGCCTTTATTCTGTTTTCGTTGTAGCCTTCAATTGAGCTGGCGGATAGCCGTAGGCTTTTGATAGGTGTAAGTTAAGTTACATACTTGGTTTTCATGTTATTAATATTTAGTTTTTGAATTTATTTGTATTGTTATGACAAAGACAGCTAACTAGCTACGAGTAGCTGTCTTGACGTCCTGATTCTAATTCACGTTTTTCTAAGAGACACACATCTTCAATTTCCCTTAATTGTCCATAACAAGCAGTCTGGACCGACATTGTTCCACTGATATCAATACCAATTTACCTACCTACCACTATTTACTATTCTAAGCCCTCGTTCTAAATCGACAATTAAACAGCAATCTGTAGGATTTGCGGCATTTGTGTCGATCACAAGTGCATTATTGTGCAGAACATATGAACGATCTGCGAGTACCCCGCGGTTCGCCCGAGGTGGTCGTCAATGGGGTGCCCTTCACGAAAAATATACAATTTTGAAGTAGAAATAGACTTTTTAATGAAAATTATTATTTTTCTACTAATGTTTATCGTTTAAATAGTTTGATCTTCTTTAGTCTTTTTAAACCTACAGAGAAAGAACGAATACTGTATAGAATGGTTTGTCGCTTTACCTATGTTTTTATTGGTGATTTCAATCGAATAATACCTAGCACATTCACGAAGATGCGCCCCACTCCGCTCCGCTCCGTACTAAAGTACAGCTAACAGCAACTGCGCGATAACTGTACTGTAAGCTGTACTTTAGTACGTAGCGGAGCGAAGTGGGGTATAAAACTATAATGTACAGTACTGACTGTACACTATAGTTATATACCTACCTACAGATTTTAATTTAATCATTGCTCGGCGGTAAACATGCTCAGCTTTTCCATATTTATGCGATCATTGCCCGGTTAACTTATTTCCTGAACTCTTCTACTTCATGAATAGGTAATTCCTCAATCAACCGACCTGTCAAGTTGACCACCTTGTCGACTACCTACACAGTTTTTCTGATTGTTTACTTTTACATCTTTCAAAGTAATCATGTGCATCGGTTGACCTATTCGATGAAACACGTTTATACCCGATCGCGAGCCACACGCACTATGAGGCACACATCTGGGATCCTAAACTTATGTACATGTGCCTAATTTCGTTCTAATGAGACGGTAGGTCTTACTTAGTCTACTATCCTTTTCAACACTGTAATGGGATTGCTACGAAGAATATAATTATTTATACTTTTGATTCTTACAAAACAAACCACATCTACCTATGTAAAAATAACCACATATTTTCAGTATTGTCCTTTGTTCTGTTTTCTCCCAAAACAACAAGTTTCCACTAACATAATCCCGAGACATGACGCCTCAATTTATACAAAATCTATTATTTGCGACACTTCGCGCAGTCACCCGACACTCTCGACGGCCACAGATGGCGCTTTCATGTCAATCGTCATAATTAGGGGATTACAACCCCCTAATGACATGTTACATTGAATCTCTCTTACGCCCCCGAACAAATGTTCAACAAATAAATACTGCTCGCTGACTTGTTGCGAGTCAGGCGCAATTTTTCGACTCTAATTGATACTACCCCTGGTGATTTAGCCGAGATAAAATTGTTTGTTGGAATTGGAAACAGAAATGCTTTTGAAGCTGTTTGATAAATATCGATGTGACTTTCCCTCTTGATCAATTCAATTTGCCGTACACTTGTTTCGATAGATTGATAAATAATTGACGGCTAACAGCCGCCACTAGCCGAGACGATT
Organism: Agrochola circellaris; assembly: GCA_914767755.1. Taxonomy (NCBI): domain Eukaryota; kingdom Metazoa; phylum Arthropoda; class Insecta; order Lepidoptera; family Noctuidae; genus Agrochola; species Agrochola circellaris. The sequence goes on from OU611853.1 coordinate 6,747,228, forward strand.
TAATCACGTCAGTCCATTAACACAAACCGCACAAAAACAGAACATTTTAACAGAAACGTCTAAAATATCAATTTTTAATTTCTATCTCTAATGGCTTAATCGCATCTCGGAAAAATGTCAGGTAAAAAGCGAAACCAATATATTCGCCATCAAAGGCCCTAAAAACATGGAAGCAAGTAAAAAAATACAACCTTTTAAACGTTAAAAGGCCCCGTTTACCGCGGACGCAAACACTTAACTCCATGTTAATTAGTAAGTAGCCAGGAACAGCGTCAAAGGGAATGCATGAATACTTCCAAACCGACCTCCGACGGAGCTTTTAAAATCTCCCCCACTTAATTCAGAAGCTCAGAGAAACCGAAGGTAAAGTGATTATGTCGCCAATATGCGAATTTTTCACAAAAATGAACGTTTGAGGCATTCCAGAGTAGGACGGCCGTGTGGGAATACAATTAAAACGAGCTAAGGATCGCTATTTGGAATTCGTTGTGCGGTAAACTACTTTAAAATGTGAATTTACTTTTCTCCTCTGCTCGGACTATATTTTTCCGTAAACGGTTTTTCATGGCTATGAGGTAATTTCCAGTTAATATTCACTCATGCAGATCAATTTAAATTTCTGTGCATAGTCTCCTATTATGAGAGTTCCCAGGTTTACCCTGTACCCATTGTATGACAAGCTTTGACACGATTTTGCGTCTAAAATTTACATGATTAAATTCTGCAATCAAAGAGCTTAGTAGTACTTACTAATTCTATGTCATCAATTATAAAATGACAACTAATTGACAAAAAAACCCCGAATTAAACCTTACTTACGTTTTTTTAATGATTTTATGTTCATCATAGTAAAATTTATGAGAAAAGAGGCATAACTATCATCCTAAGGCCCCGTCCGACGCATTTAGGTTCGCCGAACAAAAAGTTCGAACGATCGACATTCAAGCGACGATCGCTTATTAATAGCCCGCACCTATGAGTTTTCGGATTCATGTGCGTATTGTATAATTATCACTTGCTTAAAAAACGGTGAAGGAAAACATCGTGAGGAAACGGCATGCCTGAGAGATATTTGTGGACGACATGTGAAGCCAAGTCAGAGGCCCATGGGCGGCTAACTCTGACACCAGGCTAGTCACTAACCACGCGAAGAGAAGAAGGATAGGACGTGGGGTTCAGCCTCAGAAAGATACACGTGTCTAGAAGAGCCTTGAATGATGTTCCAAGTTTTCAAAGCAAGGAAAATCTCCACAGCGCAGTTTCAGAGCAGTAGTCCAGCTCAAACGTTTGCGGCTCGACTCTGGACGGAAACCATTAGCCTCTTAACAGCGTTAGTTAAAGCAACGCAATTACAATTACGCGGGCCGCGCGATCTTGACCTACGGCAAGGGGTCGATGCGCAACGCCGGTATGCAAATAAGCACGTTTCTTTAGTAGTGGAGTTGACTTGATTCGGGATAAAGGAAGAAGTAGAGGGCTTGGTTCTGTGACGTAATCTGTAGTGACTGTTAATCGATGATGTTTTGTTTTTGGTCAATTGGTGGATTATTGCCTCTTTAGTTATCGAAGCCGATTCAAAATTAATTAAATAGTATCCAATTCATTCGGCTTGTTAGTGTGAGGTTAGGTTAGATGATAGTATTACGTACTTGCCGATGTTAATAATGTTTATGAATTTACTTAATGTATAAATTTTCAGTTTTGATCAATTGTTACCATTTTTATTTTTATTTTTATCAGTTTTACCAATGTTATAATGTCAATTTTACCTTTACCAATTTTATAATTTGTAATCAGAATTTCAGAAATTTTAATTTCATTTAAATTTCACTTTTTACTGATGTTACCAAATTTTCAATATAAGCGCTTATTACTTACTGAGTTAGCTTATTTATCTGATTCATTGGTTTATGTATGCAGTGTTTACTTAAAAGTAACTGATGCACTATTAGTTTACTTTAAAAAAATTGTGTAAGCAAAACTGTAACTGGTGAACCTGTGGTGGTATCTACATCGCCACATGCGTACTACGCATCAAAGACCTGACGTCACACAAATCCTGCATCGCGCAATTAGAGTTTACCGCGCGAACTGCATAAATATAACTTCCCCGACATCAATCGTGGGTAATCGCGGGAGGATCCTCCCTTTTCTATAGAGGATGAGTGAACTATACAACCTGTTCCTCATGCCTCTAAAAACCTAATAAAATAAATAAATAGCTCAGTATTCACTCCGACTACTAAGATAGAGAGATGCTATTCTGCCTTATGGGCAAGAGAATTATGAGTGTGACATCATGCGTGAGTGATAGAACTTTACCGTGTTTGTTGAATGTGCTGCCAGCAATGTAGGTTCTATATTTAAAAAAATAAACATCTTCATATGGTAATCTTTAAAAAGAAGAACACATTCTCGTGAGGGGCCTTTTTCGGCTGAAACGATTATTATGAATATGGAGGTATTCATAATAATCGTTTTCTCTCACAGATTATTTAAATGTGAGTTTCCACGTGCTTATAAAACAATATTTGAAATAATATTTTCTTTTTTACTCAAACAGCGGAAGGCGCCTTCAAAAAATTAAAGCCGGAACCAGGTGGGGGTAGCGGTGGAGTGTCCGGTGGTGCCTCAGCCCTGTCTCCAGCCCTAGGTCCTCAACACGCAGGGCATACACCTACCACAGCGTCCTGTCCCACACCTGCACGTCGTCGGCATAGGACCACCTTCACACAGGTATTTGTCTCCTTTGGTAGAACATTATGTTTATCTCTTTCTCCATTCGTAGATAGATACGACAGCACACTGTCATGCGCTCGTTGGCGTCAGCTTTAAACTATAGTCTGTTCCAGAAGACTCTGATTAGAATGTAAACAAATGTATCAGAAAATGTACTTGCGGAAGCAATTTGTAGTGCCACTTACAAATTGAGTGCTTTGATTTGATTATTTGAATACATAAACCCGAAATTCTAATTTTAAATCACCTTAAAGATGTTTTTCATTTGCAATTGAGGTCAATTTTATAACCTCAATTTTCGCCGATGATTTTTCTATTACAATTTAATCATGTTGAAAAAAGTGGCGAGATATATAGGTAATTGAAACATTCTAAATACAGAGACAAAGGTCAGTTAATTTACTACCTATGTTAAAAGTCCCCAAATTTCAGATAAAACACCTACTTCTTCACACAACTTCAACGCTACATCTACAAGGTTATTTAAGCGTGTGGTCGAAATCGGAACTAACACCGCCAGCAAATGTTTACACCTGTTTACACCAACAACGCCCTCCTGTCAATGTCATTCAGGCGCCCAAAGATCCTTGTCACCTTTGGTTACTACAATCGATCAGTGGACCTACAACGGCCACATTAAGCAATTCCTCAAATTTTCTGAATTTCCAGCAATTCCTCTATGGTGACACATATTTTAACTAAATCATATTCAATTCAATTCATATCAGAATCATATTGGGTGTAAATATTGCCGCATGAAAAAAATGAAGACCGTAATTTTACCGAATAATTTTTCTTTACTACTATAACTAAATTATTGTTCTTTTATTGCGACAGGAACAATTAGCAGAGTTAGAAGCGGCTTTTGCCAAATCACATTATCCCGACATTTACTGCAGAGAAGAGCTGGCACGGACGACGAAACTCAACGAGGCGAGGATACAGGTCAGTTACCCATTCTTTATTATAATTTATTATGTACAGTACCTATAACGTAGCTAAGTATTAATAGCCGCACGGATCGGTCCATCCGGTTAAGTTACGCTTGCCGGGATTGGTCCGTGGATAGGTGACCATCTTACATACCGAGACTCCTCCGTGCCTCGGAAAGCACGTTAAGCCGTTGGTCCCGGCCGTCATTCGCGGATCTTTGTTACCCAGTAACTGGGTTGTGGAGTTCAGATAGGCAGTCGCTCTATGTAAAATACTGGTATTCAGCTGGATCCGGTTAGACTGGCAGCCAACCCCAACATAGTTGGCTAGGCAGATTGACCTTTAACCGTCAGGTTTTAATCTCCAACTCATTAGATAATTCCTATGTGCGTTTAGCATCACAAATCTAACATAACAGATATCTAAACAAGGTATTAAAAAAAACCTGACTGCAAAAACACTAATGAGTTATTTTATTTTTTTAATCAACCTTTATTGTCTGACTCGTGGCAGTTATTTTAGTTTAATCTCAGATTTGATGCCTCGACCGAATCAGAAGTTTTTTTTTTTTTGGGTGTTACAAAATTACCCTACTTGTGCAAATCACGACAAATGGTCACGCTAAGCGTGTGTTCTGCTTGCTAACCTTTTAGCAAGCAGAACACACGCTTAGCGTGACCATTTGTGGATGATTTATTTGTATGAATTGAGAGTAATCTAAACCATTTCATTTTATTTATAAGTAGCCCTCAGACCAATTAAAAAACCAAGACAGCGCTGCGAACAGTATAGTGAAGCCTGCCAAAACTACGCCTCCGCTCTGTGCATACACGCCAACACGCACACATTTACAATCAAACTACACCTCACGTAGTGCACACACGTTTACGAAACCGGCCTCACGGCACTGTTGACAGCGCTATGTCTTGGTTTTTTATTTGGTCTGAGAGGTACCCTAATTATACAACCTTCACAAAACAAAGGCCCACCTTTGTTAGAGTAGGATATAAAATGACTGATATATGCGTATTTATCTTCCAAAGAAAACTTCTACGTAGATTTATATTCAGATGCATTATGTTAAATATTCACCACATTCACGATTCAATTAACGTACACAGGAATGTCGGCAAAAATGGCCCACCCGCGGTGCGAATGAAAACGAACAAAATATTGCAGGCAGCACAATAGTATCACGCCAGTCGTTCTTGGATGGAATTGTCGAAATATCAATGATGCGCGAATACTCGGATCGCTCCAATTTGGAGCGTAGGCCGGAGGCGAATTGAATTAAAGTGGCATCTGTCGGGCTCGACCGTATGAATACGAAATGCTTACAGTAACTCGCGAGAGATCTTTATCTCAGTTTTAAAATTGCTCAATCCCCCAGGACCCTCGATATTGATTTGTCCCCGGAGCACCTAATTTGGCGCTTTAGATGTTTTATTCAGAACATGACTTTTAGCATCCTCTATTAACGTCGCGTCTGTCTGTCTACCTATGAATTCGTCGACTTGCTCTTATCTTTATGCGAACGCTATTACTTGCCTTACAAAGAAATTCTTCTTTCTAAGAGTATCTAATCTATTCATCACATATTAACTCTCATACATATGAAACATCTTTTAAGTGATATTTTATTCACCGTCGCTCCATCAAGACGACAATTACTCTTTTCTTTCAAGCGCAATGAATGTCGGAGCTTTTCTTAGAAATGAAAGGTTATGAACGAAACGACATTATTTCATACTTTTACGTCGCTAGCGACGCTAAAAGCACGTGAAATACGCGTAGGCGGGCGTGCGCCACACTTGTGAGTACCGGTGAGTAGGTACGTGTGTATGTACACACACGAGCCGATACATGATGTATGTCTAGCACTGTATGCTCGTGCACGCGCGCTCCGTAGGAGGCTATTAACGTTTAGGCGACGCTACATAAGAATGTAAACGTTAAAGACGACGTCGTCGTCGAGCTCCCTCCTTCTAGAGGAAATTTCGATATAAAAATACAACGTCGCCGGGTGTGCGAGGGTCGCGGGCGGCGGGGCGGGGCGGGTGGCCCCTGAGGCATTGCAATCCCATCAAATGGATCCGTAACGAAGTTAGCCGCTCATCCTCCCCGCGCGCCTCTCGACATTGTCTCTGCCCTCAAATGAATTCTACAATTGGAAATAAGAAAATGTTTTGTTGGATCCCCGTGCTTTTTCAGTTTAAAGGCGACCGTTTTCTTCGGATAACTCGGTCCTCTGCCACGATATTAGATAGCTATCTATACCTCGTTCTGTCCTGAACAAAGTGTCTTAGAGAAGGATCTTTACTAAGTTAACTCTATCACCAAATTGTTTCTTCTTGATTAGGAGTGTTCTGTTTGAAAATATTTGATATTGTTGTTATTATGATGTTTATCTATTAGTTTAAAGATATCGTTTTTAACAAAAAGCAATTTGTAGCTTTTAAGACAATGCAAACCTAAATCAATTTATAGTCTGGCCTGTGACAACTTACGGAATGAAATACTTGTTTCGTTTGCTAGATTTTTATCATTTTATTATTAGTTTAGGCTACATTTAGCTACGTCGTTGCTTTTACAAGATTAGGTTTAGGTGCTCTAGGTAGAGAGCACAGAAATATAGGTATATGTGTTAGGTACCTACGATAATATCTGACAACTTTGTATGTTCTCCTTGTCATTGAGAATGCTTAATCGCTAACACTATGGGAACTTAGATTTACTCAATTAATTATAAATTATTATGGTGTATTTTCTGCAGATCGATTTCGAAGGTAAACAATCTATTTATCGCGCAACGTGTTTTGATTTTCAGCAACAATTTAAAAATAATTTAATAATGCTTCAGTCTCAGTCTTTTCTAGCTGGTGGTGTGACCGGTAGACTGCCAAGTCATAGGTCTCGAGTTCGAACCCAAGGCACGCACCTCTGACTTTTCTGATTCATGTGCATATTGTATAATTATCACTTGCTTCAAAAAAGGTGAAGGAAAACATCGTGAGAAAACCGGCATGTCTGAGAGATATTTCTCGACGGCATGTGAAGCTAAGTCAGAGGCCCGGCTTTAAAACTCTGACACCATTAGTCACTAACTACATGAAAAGAAGAAGAAGTTACTTCTCGTCACAATTATAGATTCATGTTAAATCTTTTGTTTTTATTCTCACAATTTTCGGCTTTCCCAACCATCCACTCACTCGAGTGTTGACCATAATGTTTAAAACCGTTGCCTGCATTCAATCAATATTGTAAATATTCGTTCTATTTTCGATTGTTCCAAAAAGTATGTAAGAATCTATAAGTACAAAAGAGTTTGGATATTACTGCCCTAATCGAATCCATTTATACAAAGCTACGTTTATTTAAACCGTTAGGAAATCGCTTCGTTTTTCATTACAACGCGCAATGCGGGCGGAAGTCGGGTAGCTTTGCGAAAAAACTAATATCCCATTTATGTTTCCTCCCTCCACCTATACCTATAAGAAGGGAGCGGTTCCCAATCTGTGGGGACCATCCCTTTCTAAACGGAAACATAAATATGGACGGACGCGTGTTTTTGGTGGTAAAAGATTTATATATTTAGTAGTTTGGGTTCTTGGACTTTGTTATGAATTTGTAAAATCAAAATGGCGGCTTAAAAATGGCTAGGAATAATATTATAAATACCACGCATGCTTTCCCCCACACGTTTCGTCCTACCTATAGTACCTTCACCCATTTTTCGCCATAGGAATAATATTTCTTTAATGTCAACAGAACTTGGTCACCAAACGGAAAGTTGTGAGGTGGCAACGGACATTTCTTGACATTATCAAGAAGTATATAGCAATAATAAGCATGCAACACAATGCTTCTATAGTTTCAGTTAAGACTGAATGAAGACCACCTTTCAAAGATGGCTTACATATAAAGAAAAGAAAGAAATAAATTTTATCTGCAGCTGGATACGGCAGTCTTACCCCAGGCTTAAAAAGTCAAAGTCAAAGTCATTTATTTGCTATAAATGCGGTTACAAAGGTGTTAATAAATATGTATTCTTGTGCGATGACACATTTCGCCATATTTTGGCATGCAAATATTAATGGTAATGCTTATTTAAATAAGCAATTAACTATAACTAAAGTTGAAAATATTTACTAAACATGAAATTATTTAAAGTAAATCAATCTTCAATTTACACAACAGAACTAAAGTAATAAAAAAAATTATTAATACATTTGGCACAACAAACTAAACCAAATTATATCTACAATCGCAGATTTTATATACACTTAGATATGATGAATGAAAATCAGGAAAGATTTTATAGGTTTTAGGGTTTCCTATATCGCACCTTTGGTAGAACAAGGGCATAATTGTCATAAATTGCCAAAATGACTTAAATATGCAGAAATGCTTTAAAAAGGCCCTTTGAACTGGAGGGACAAAGACATTCGTTTGGCAATTTATGACAATTATGCCCTTGTTCTACCAAAGGTGCGATATGATGATTGATGATGATGATTCTGGGAAAAAGCTTGACTTGCGATGTATAATGACTTGACTTGTATTGACTTGTGATGTCGTTTTAATAAAACAAAAATTTCTCATATAAAAATAAAAACAAATCACAGAAGACAATGTTGAGAAACACCGCTACAAAATACCTACATAATGTATATTTCGGATAGGGTGGCTTCACTAACTGTTAGGTATAGGGTATATCGGTTTATTTATATGGAGAGTGCGTACGGAGGGCGCTCCGCCCTCGCGGGCTTGCGAGGTGGGAGGGAGAGGGGGGCACTCCACCCTCTCCCTCTAATCAGCTCTAATCACCATATCAAACGACGCACGCTTTCATTCCCGTTGACAACACACAGATTAGGGACTCGTGTGTTTTGGCCATTGTTTTAGCTACTTATATAAATCTATCAACTTAAATAGGTACTCGTAGGTACAACATTATAGGTATAACTTATACAGTTATACTGAAAAAATGTATACAGGTTGGCAGGGACATCGACGCGAAAAATTATACCATAGATTCAGTACATGATTCTGAAACACCTCTGAGTAAAAACTTTACGTCGGTTATTCAAAAAAAAAATCTGCTGTTTCATAGAAAATGCAATACATACCTACGCGGTCAAATTTTCGCTACATCTAAGTTTTATCGTACTGTATCTAAATATTCCATGTTTTTAATGTAAGTTTTCAGGGTTTCAACTATATAAGTAATCCTACCTATACTCAGGGTGGCAAGGACATCGACGCGAAAACTGATACCATGGATTCAGTACATGAATCTGAACGAACGTTAATAAATTCCGTCGATTATTTAAAAAAGAAAAACAGCTATGTTCCATAGAAAAGTGCAATACCTACGCGGTCAAAATGTATGGAACAGCAGATTTTTTTTTTAATAACCGGGTTTCAGATTCATGTACTGAATCCATGGTATCAGTTTTCGCGTCGATATCCCAGCCACCCTGTAGAACCAACATTGCTGGCAGCACATTCAACAATCAGGGTGAAGCTCTATCAGTTCTATCACGCACACATGATATCACAATCATAATTCTCTTGGCCTTATCTCAATTTATTTGGAGGTCGCGGAGGTCGGCACAACATGTCGTTTTCTTCCATTATTCTCTATTAGTCGGCATCTCAGTATTCACCCCCTTTCTAATTATATTTATTAATTTTATTAGATTCACCAGCAACTGATTACAATGATACAAACACATCATGTATTTTGTAAAGTAAAATAACAGTGTATCAGTTACTTATAGTAATGTAAAACCTTATGGTAAACACCACATGCATATGATAAACCAATGAATCAGAGAAATAAGCTAACTTTCTTAGTAATAAGCGCTAATATTGAAAATTTGGTAACATCGGTAAAAAGTGACATTTATATGAAATTAAAATTTATGAAATTCTGCTAATAAATTATAAAATTTGTAAAGGTAAAATTGAAAATCTATGACATTGGTAAAACTGATAAGAATTACACTAAAAAAATTTAAATGGTAACAATTGATAAAAATCGATGAATTAAAAATTGATGAGTCGATGCCAGCCTGTATATACTTTTTTCATATTAATTTTAGCGACACATTTAATATATTTGAAATTTTATTATCGCCACATCATTACGTGCCATTACTCTCAAGCTAGAATTTCCTAAGAAAGCGGTTCTGTCATATTATGACGGCCGTCATGAAAGTCTGTAATTTTCACCAGTATTTGCTATTAACATGTCAAAAAACACCCTGTATTTGGACAACCGTTATTGTGTGACCTTTGTCCGCTTTAAAAAAAAAACAAAACTTTAGATTAGGAACGTCGTACGCCTCATTCTACTTTCACCCAAAACAACATGAGGCTACTCCCATCATTTCTAACATCATCTTTTTTTAACAGGTGTGGTTTCAAAACCGTCGTGCCAAGTACCGTAAGCAGGAGAAGCAGTTACAGAAGGCGCTGGCACCAGCAGTGCTGCCTGGCTGTAATGGCATGATGAGGAACATCCAGGGCTACCGAGGATACCAGCCGTACCCACACCCGAACACCATCAACAGATACCCACAGGTGATTTAATTTAATGTTATCATTAAAATCCAAATTAAAACTCATTTATTCAAATTAGGCTGAGAATCTGCATTTTTAATCCGTCAAAATTACATAAGGCAGTCCCCCAAAACACCCACCCTTCACCACTTCCTAGTGCTTTAGCTGGGAAGCAGAAGCGGCGCAACAAACTCCCCAGCAACTTGATTCTATAATGTATTTGTAAATTACTTTGGAAACTATCGATGCAAAGTAATTATCATCACAAGACAAAGAAACACAAAACGTTAAATTTAATTATTTGGTATACCTATGTCAGCTAGCACACTCCAATATACCAAACATTGAAAGTTATAGGTACTCAAGCACAAATAAAATCGGAAACTGAACTTAATACATACAAAATAATATATAAAAACCTCCAAGCATAAAGGGCGTGCCCACTTACATACATATACATTATTTTCATATAGCTATAACTCGATGTCACAAATTATAAACTAGGACCAGTAAGTATTTGCCGCCAGCACCTTATTACCGCACTAAGGTTTTAATTCTTTAATACCAAGTAAAGTTTCGTACAGACAAGCGCGACGCGACAGCGCGGCGCGACACGGGCTATTGTTATGCCGTGAAGTTTTCTTAGAAACTGTATTGTTCGAGTCGCGTCGCGCCGTCGCGTTGCGCTGGTCTGCACGAGCCTTTAACATCCGGCGACACAAATACCATGCCAATAAATTTGCAAACAAATTCGATAAATTAAAATCAATGTGGTAGAAGGCTCTGAAATTCAGCTTGAAGTAATACAGCCAGGCAGATCTAGGTATCAGCACGCTTAGTATGACTACAATAGACACGGGTTTTGTCGACGGAAGAATAGACAAAATGACATATAAACAATCATAATCTGCCATTTTGTCTATTCTTCCGTCGACAAAACCCGTAGAAAACCTTTTTGTATGGTTGTCATGCTACGCGTGCTGGTATAGGCATTTCATAGCTTGCCAAAATAACTATCAATTTAAAAAAATCTATGAATTTTGGACTGTAGTTAAATCCGTCGACTTAATCGTTTTATAACTGGTAATATTCTTGCCATCCAATCACAATTTCTGTCACAAGATTTATCAGAGATCTGATCAGGCTTTCAGAAACCGCATTTAGGTCACATAAATAATGACGAACTTAAAACACATACATACAGGGTGTGTTCGTTTTCGCCACAATTTGGACGCCATTACTATGCGGCGCTAATCAGTCTCCGTGATTACGCCATAATGCGATTGAACGCTCGGACCGACTGACCGACGAAAATAATGCAAATACTGCCCACACGTTCCAATAATTCTGGAACTGTATAAATAAATGTATCACCATGTAGATTCTGGGGGGTTTCAGCCCATCCGGGGTTTATAGGTTGAATCGCTGATTGAGATTGTGTGAACTAGATTAGGGTTAGCCTCCCAGTTAGGTGTTTATCTGGACTGCCGAACCAACCTGTTAACTTATCGCACACAATTTGGCATATCTCGTTAACTTTATCGCTTCTAACTACACATAAAACTACGCCTATTTCCCTAAGTGTAGGCAGAGTTCTAGGTATAGTTTTTACATCCTTATTTCACCTGTTGAGTCCCACAATACATCTTCCGCGTAGTTTTTATTTACCAAAAGGAATTGAACCGTTTTGACAGTTGTCATGGGTGCATAATCGCACCACACTCAACAATTCATGTCGAGACATACACTAAACTACTTACGATTTGCGTGTTTTGATAAAAAATTACGAGGTAAGTACATTAAATTCTACTTTCTACCGTACAACGACATTGACTACTGAAAAAGTTTCCATGACTTTTCACACAACACAGCTTCAACTTTTCCTCTCTATCAGTTCAACTGACACATAAAAATAAGTATTAAAATTAGTTATAAAAGTAGACCTAACCACCACCGCCACGTCGCTGACCTAACGTAATTCCGCACCGCTATCCCATTAACACAAGTGTTAATCGGTATAAAACATAAAGCCACGGATTAATTTACGCGATTAACATAAAACAGGGCGGGAAAAATCATTATGTTCGCAGCCGCGCGAAGCTGCGTGGCAGTAATGCGATGACGAGATTGTGAATACTACACTTTATTATAATAGTAGGTAGGTTTTTGTATTGTTATATTCGCTCGGTGTTAAAATGTTTAAAGAAATAAGTTTGAGCATGTTTTGCATAATTTCGAGGTTTGAATAAAGCAGAGGTCTGGCTCTTGTGATACAGGAACACCTTGTACAAGAGCCAGGGCTACACAGATGTGTGTCTTGAAGTGTTAATAAAGAAAAGAAAAAAACATAATATGATAAATGGCAAAAATAATAAATATCCTTCATTTAACTGTGTCAGTAATAATTGGTTAGTTAAATACTGTATCAGAAGACAGGCAACGGCGGTTGTGTTTAGTTTGTTTCTAAGATAAAACAGTTTGTCCACTGATCCGCCGAAATTAAATTATATTTAATTGAGCTGATTTTTACCACGTGAGTAATAATAGAAATAAACGATGTATCTCTGTAAAATTAAATTGGTAGCATATCAAAAACCTTACATTTATACTTAAAATCATTCAATCTTTGATTCAAATCATCTAATCTGACCCTTCACGAAGTCCTTAATGTTAGGGGGTGAATATATGTAATGTAATTCTGCCAAGGTCTTAGGTAGAATTATCATCCCGTTATCTTACCACGATCTTTGTCCCACAGCACCACGGCAGTTACGAAGAGTTGCAGAAGGACATATTCTCCTTATCACAGATGGGTGGGGGCTCCTACCCCATGCCGCAGGGCTTCTCCATGGGACACGGCGCCAACATGAGCGCCGTCGGCATGAGGCAGGATACAATGGGTGAGTTGAGGACTATTTGAAGAGTAGGTAGATTGAATCAGGTGGCGAGAGAAAACGATTTGATTTTAATCGACTGTTTAGCTGGTTTTATATGAATGGCACGTGTGCAAAAAGCATATAAATTATGGTACGTGCTAGAACGATTTCTATATTATGTAATATGTTCTACATTGCTAGGTCATTTTTATAAACGCAAAAAGAAATTGTCTTATATTTTTCTGTTGTTTTTGTTTTTCTTTGCAAATAAATTTTCGTCCAAGATTTGTACCGATGAGAAACGGTTACATATAAGACCAAAAATCAATTAAAACCACCAAAATTACTAACAAAATAACTTGCTAACTACCCTAAAATTTTAAATATTTTCATACAACAAATTACACTAAGAGCGATACCAACTAAAATGTAAGTTTGTAGCCTCAAACAAAAAGCGGTAGACGGCGGGAGAGCGGCAGCTTTCATCAAGTTTCTATTAAAGCCGTCAAGGCAATTATAAAGTTGGCTGGAGCGAAGATGATGCCTCGTTTTTATACAAATATCCCTTGTAATAATGGGAAAACTTGGTCCTCGCCACACGGCCGCCAGCTCCGACAGATGATCGCGAAGAAAAAAAACTTGATTACAATTTATTAATATCACCCGTTCTCGATTTTTATTACTCTTTGCCGGGGTTTGTGATTGCGGACATTCGATTTTAACCTTTTGTCAGAGATATTGGAAGATATTAAATATCTTTATCTACTTACACGTGTATCACAATGTGAGTTTTACGATAGTCACGACTAAATAGTAAGATTGTGTAGTAAGGATAACGCGACCATAAATTTTAATCATCTAGGTACCTGTTTTTACACGTACGTACGTCGAAAACACTTAAAATAGAAGTCAAAATTTGAAAATTTGTAATCATGATAGGATAGGCTATGAGGTACCTTGAACAAGAAGCATCTCCAAAATGATATAAACTCATCATATAATCTGTTCAACGATCTACATAATTACGTTTGTATGGAAAACGTAATTATGCAAATGAAATTGCTGTTTCAAATAACACACAAATTCTAAAACAATACTTTAACTTGTCTTCACCTATACCTACTCGCGAATGCCTTTACTTACACGTCCTACATATCGATTGCAATGTAATATAGGTACTTACACAGTTATGTATGTAATGATGTAGGCGTCCAACCCATGCGTTATATAATTGATCGCGTCTTGAGCATGCGGCCGGAGATTGGTCATTTGCCATCCTCAAGTCAAGACACAGTGTGACCTAATATCGTATCATAATAAGCGATACCAATAATTGGACAAACTCGACCTGATCGGTTTAAGCAATACATTTCTCATGAAGTTTTCTAGTTCTACCCGTTATGTCGAATAGACTCGTGAATTTCAATATTACACTCTTAATAGGTTTCCGTACCCAGAATCCATTTACTACCCTGTATTTCAAAAATAGAAACGAGAAAAAAAGGCTCGAAGCGATAAACCGTGAAATACGAAGCGGCCGCGGGCGCAAAGATTCCTGCGTAAGAAAAAACGAGCAAGTAATGGAGGCGAGGCATCGTAGCGTAGATATTCTAATAAGAAAATTTCCACTACATTTACTTTGGCGGGCGTCCTCGCGGCGTCTTGGCAAATATCTTATTTCCTGCGGCGAGATTGCATCTTGAGAAAACGCGAGGGTCGATTCGGTACCTCACTATTCGCTTCCCTGCCCTCCTCTACGTACATATAATATATAGCTACGTAGCGGGGCTCGGTGCTACGCGGTACGGGCCGAACGTGCTACGAACTTGCTACGAACTCTCGTAGACTGCTAATATGTTCTTCGTACTAACAATGTCTAATGTCTTATTGAACGAAGTTAAATATTACTTGAGCTAGAGCTCTCACCTAGTGTCTTGCCTTGTATTATTGAAATGGTTTTCATTTGGCGTAATTCATGATTGAGTAAAAAGCGTGTTAGAAATTATAGTGAAAACTATCATAAACCTATTTCCTAATACTAGAATGACCAGCAATTTTTTTTTTTTTACTCATCTTTTTATAGGACGTAATTTTTAAAAACCCAGTAAAAGCTAAATGCCACCAAATCTCAAGTCAATTGATAGGATTGGTAACCCAATAATTATTATACATATAATTAGCAATGAAGTCGGTTACAAATTAGATTTTACAGCAAATTGGCTGTGACATCCTCTCTGGCCAAACTATGTTATATTATAAATAAAAGCCAATTTTCGTATCTGTCTGTGTGACCGCGTTTTTAATGCGGTTTTTACCATCTTTTAGAGAATTTATCCAGGAAGGCTTATTTGTGTAGTACTAGATAAAACTTCACAAATAAAATTAAATGAAATTGTTTATTCTGTGAATCGGATATCAGAATCACTTTAACACGTCATATTAAAAATAGGCTAGATGAGTTTGGCGTTTCCTATCTGACTACTCTGAGAAGAAACGCCGAAACAAACTCAGAGGTCGCACTTTCTTTTAAAGTCCAGACATAATCTTGGTCAGGCCATATGAGGACCATATAGATTAGTGTCTGAAATGGTCTATTAAGAAAAGAACCACACAGATTTGAGTGGACCTGTCCAGTCGGTCCAAGCATTTGTCAGTAATCGTGCGCAGCAAGAGCGGGTCGCAGGGTCGCTAGTCACAATAAATTGTATTAGGAATGTAATTAATTTGTGTTTTTTATTACTTCTAATAATATTTCCTCAACAGGCATGAGCGCCGAGGACGAATGGTACAACAAGTCGCTATCCGCACTCCGGATGAACAGCGGCCATCACGCAAACCTCGCGGCCGCGCCGATGCTGCAGTACCAAACCTAATCGCTGCTGCACGGCGCCGATTACTCGCCGGCGCCGGCGCATGACTACGCACCCCCGTAGTCAGCGCGCAATGGATTGCGAAACACTGTGACATGTGGAAACGTCGCATAACTTTTCGTGGTTACAATTTTTCAAGTGTACATTTACCTACCGTTTAACCAAAATTTACTGAGGACGTATCATAGTTCCAGTACAAAAGAGATGGTGCTATATGTCCTGTATAGCTCCATCTCTTTTATACGCCCCCTGATCTGTTTTCAGGATCGGTGTTTTTGTTTGGTATGATGGCGTATACATTTGTACTAGCGAGTATGTACGAATTGATGAATTTTCGGATTTGGTTACACGCCAAATGTTGACAATTCGCGTCATCTATTATTTAAATGTATTGAGGAGTAACGGATCCTGAAAAAGTTTTTTAAACTAATGCATCAACCCAGTGATTTCAGTATTTTTAATTATCGTAATATTTATAATAGGTTGACGTTTTTATATTTTATGATGATTAATTTCCGATTGTCATTCCCAGTAAAATAAATAATATTAATCAAGCTGCTTTCGAGAAAGCCCGAAACATTATTTATTTATAAGTGTTGTGAACTTTTAAACATATTCAAAGATTTTACTATAAAACTTAAATGTCTGATAAAGGACTATCCACATAAATTCGGATCAGGATCGTGTCATGGCCGCGTCGAGACGTAGAAAAGATTTCATACATTTTCATGCTCTTATGACGTATGTACACGGACAGTCAGCGCTGATGCTGTACCCCGACAAGCCCTGACCCGAACCTGTGTAGATCAAAGATTTAAATCGTTTTATTCGCCCGATCGCGTCACAATATGGTCACTTTTCTATATCGTTGACAATGACATTTGGATAGTATTGTCTCGCTCTCTTATACTGAAAATCATAATATTTAGACACTATTGTCTCGCTCACTGCTACTGAAAATCGTATCTATAATTCCATGCGGGATTTGAGAGCTCATTCGTCTTAGTATGGATATTTTTTCGCGTGACCTTACTACGGTGAGGGCAAATCTAGCGATTTACATCTTTGGTGCAGATAGGCCTTTATAACTTCAAAAATCATTTCAAAACCTGGTCTAAAACCACTGTGATGCGTCTGTTTCCACGAAGAAAAATAAGGTATTTTGTAATATGATTTGGAAAATGTCACAAGTTGGTGCGCAAACTAAAAGTTCTATCGAATTACTTTCACGCGTGAATACGTGTTTAGTCTAAACATAGGTACAAATAGTGTTTTAATTTATTGAGGCCCGTATTAGTAAACCACTTATATCTCAATATTTAAGGTGTGGGCTGATAAATGACTTAATTGTGATTCGTAAGAAAATTTCCCACTATATCTTCGATGCGTTTTGTTTTGAATAGTGATTCGGATGAATTTCATAAAACTCATGTTTTCCGAGTGCCTGTAGACTACTGCCCTAAATGCCTTTTGTTGTCTTGATAACCAGTATTCAAGATTTAACGATTTTTACTGTTGAAAACTCTGTTTAGTCTCACTTGAAGGTGCATTGTAGCGACAAAACGACTTTAATGAACGTTTTATTGTGGCTTTTGCGTATTCTGGGGATATTTTTCTTAGAAGATAATACAGTACCCTTATACAAGACAATGCGTGCATTTGCACGAACCTCTGAAGAAATCTAAAACAATATTCATCAAGACACTAGGTGCCAGCAGGGTTGAAGTAAATATGACGATTATGACGCTATTTAGTGATTTATTAATACGGGTCTAAAACGTTTGTTTCACGATATACGTAAATTGTGTATGCTAGTCATTATTGTACAGACATTTTAAATCGAGTAAGATAAGTAATGTATTTTCTTGATTGTTGTATTAATTGAGATAAATACACGACCTTTATATCTTTGATGGCTCTATTTTTTATTGAAAAACAGATTAATGGATTTAAAATCGAGTGAAATCTTGAGGAATAATGCTTAAAACAAATATATATAATTAATTAAAAGTGTCTAAATTGATAGGTATGACAATGCCTTATTTATGAACAGAAAAACACAGAACTAAAACTTTCCTGTAATACGTTATTTTTATTATACTATTCACATTTTGAGTGTCCCTTCAGAAAGTTTTTTTTTTACATAAATTCTGATTATCTTCTTCCTTAAAACGATGCTTAATGAGCTGATATTAATATAAGCTGATGTTAAATGAAGATGCACCAACAGTATATTATTGATTACGTTCAACTAAAAAAAAAAAGAGTGCCAGCGGCATGTATGTATTTTCCCGACCGTGGGAAAACTATAAAGTAATTATATAACATAGAGCTGTCATAGAATAAAGTGTGAATTAACACTGCAATACAGCCTGTGTACATATAAATCGGTTTGCATGATCATTTCTAAGGTGTTAACAGCTCAACGATATTGTAATGTTAACTAGATATTGTTTAGTCAAATGTATAATAAGAGGCCATTTTCATTACATTTTTAACAGAATATAAGAGCCTTTTCATACGATCACGATGTCGTGGCGGCACGCGCGGCTCTGCAATTCTCATACTTATTAATTGTGCTCTCTATCCACCGCGGTTGTGCTTCGCCGTCGCATCAAACTTATACCTATTATACTAGTGTGAAAGGGCTCTAAAGCCAAAGATTGCTAGTCAAACTTATACACATTTATCAACACCCTTTGATCTCATAGTGAAGTAATTTTAGTAATAAAATAAAATGAAAATAATTATAATTGTTTCGGCTTTTGTACAAAAACAAAATCATATCAATTAAGACTGTTTCGGCGATTTCCATTCACAGTCAGTGGCCATACTGTGCATTTTAATGTAAATATAATATGTAAGGAAACTTGTCTAATAATGAACATGTGTAAAATGAAATAAATTGTCTAAAATGTAATTGACTGGTTTAATTTAATAGAATAAACATTCATCCAAAAAGATAGGTAGGTACTCTTATGAAAATATCAAATTATTTAAAAAAAACATGTACTAACAAAGAACACTTCACAAAAGGACTATCAAAGCTATACTTTATATTATATGATTAGGTATGTGTCGACAAAAATATAATAACGTTTGAAGTACCTTTGCATCTTTTCGCCCTTCCAACTTTATTTGCATAAAGACCTCCAAATCACACAATTACAGTTACATCATGGTAATCATATTGTTGCATTCTTCCATATTGCAACTATCCGTTTTTCCATATTAAAATGATCGTATAGGTAACTTCTCTCCATATTATTACTTGTATACACATCAAAATAATCATACATGTAACTTCTTTCATAATAAAAATGATCATACTTGTAACTTCTTTTTATGTAGTACATTTTCCCCCAATCTCTAGTTGTCAGGTTTAGGTGAGGCGAAGTGAGGGTTAGTAACCGAATTCTTTTCAATATATCGAGACACGTGCGCCATAACTATGCTTTCACCGCCGCCTTTTTTCCAGAAGTTAGCCGCCTGGGTGCGTACTTGCTTGCTTTGACCACATTCCTGTAGGAAACAAAATTATATCAAACCCACAAACAAAATTATGTTTATTCTTAACAAAAACAATCCGAATGGTCATGGTTTGTTCAATGGAATCTCCAAACGGCTGGTTGACACATCAAGGGAACCAAGGGCTAGATTTTACCTTGGCGGGTATTCAGCTGCATCCGGTTAGATTGGGAGCTGACCCCAACATACTTAGGAAAAGGCTAGGCAGGTTTATGGCTTTAATTTTGATAGTTTAAATTGCTACTAATTTATTGACAAATGGTTTTATCATTTATGTATCTTTGCAAGGTATTGTACATTAAAAAAAACTAAATAATATTTTCTAATTTAAATTAAATTGCATGTATTCTTATATATTTGTACACTTATGTTGGATGCTGGATTATATTCGAACGCAATGTGAATTGTTAATCAATAAATTAATTTAATTTAATTGCCTTTAATAAAAACGCACAATTTATGTATCATGCAGTCTTCATAAGCAGTGGGTAGGTAAAATTTTAATGGAATAATAGAGGGTCATGCGCATTCCATGCGTGAGACAAGTTATGAGTTTGAAATATGGCGACAGAGGCAAGAAATTAAAGATATAATTTAATATATTGGAAAAAGTTCACATACGATCTGGTTGTCAAGTAGAAATCAGACATAAATATTTCATAAAGAACAATTATTAGTTTACACGCATAGATAAGTATTAAGAAAGATACAATGATGTGACAGGTATCGGCGTGAATGGAAAGATGAAAGACATCATTTAGAAGAAGGCCTTTAGAAAGGTAGCCATATCAGACTCCGGTGCGAGAAACAGAAAAAATGGAGGCAGGCATTTCTAAAACTGAAATTGAAGCAAGGCGAGTTGACTTCCCTGAGTTTGTTTAATTTATTTGTAAACCAGCTGAACGGCGAGCTCAGCAGAGCCAAGGTCGGCTGCTAAATAGATGAAAAAAATTACCATAATATTAGTTATGCGGACGACATGGATCTGTTGAGCCCGTCAGTCATTAGGCTCAGGAGACTTCTGGGTATTTGTGAAGCTTATGCCCTGTTACATGGACTCAAATATAATGCTAGTAAGAGTGTTCTCATGCTTTACAAAGCAGGAAACAAGGCTCTCTCTAACGTGCCGGCAATTAAGATCAGTGGGTCGGCACTCGATAAGGTGTCTAAAGTAAAATATTAGGGTCACATGCTGACGGATCGACTACACGCCGATGAAGACCTAGAGAGGGAAAGGAGAGCGTTAGCAGTCCGCTGCAATATGTTGGCCCGCAGATGCGCACGATATACCACAGATGTAAAACTGTTACTTTTCAGAGCCTTCTGTCAGTATTTTTTTCACGTGCAATGTGTGGATCTTTACGCGGCGGGGTAACAACGAGTCAAGTACAACGATGCTCTGAGGGCAGTGTTGAGAAAACCGGTACTGCAGTGCTTCCGCAATGTTTGCGGATGCATCCATCGATGATTTTTTTGCCATCCTCAGGAAAAGAACTGCATCGATGATGAGCAGGGTCCGTGGTAGCACCAACACTGTCCTCAGAACGTTAGCGAGGAAGATCGACAGTCCTTTTAATGTGTACTGCGCAGGTTTACACCTGCACAGAAATAGGAAGTAGACTTTAGTAATTATTGTGTAACTTGTTTTGCATACTAACACCTTTTATTTGTAATTTTTTGTGTACTACTAACAACCCTTACTAACGCTATATTTGTAAAAAATATGGACTGTATCTGTATACTTACGTCTGAAATAAAGATTAAATTAAATTATATTAAATACAATTAAATTGAATTATATTTAATTTAATTTAATTTCCCCAGCAGTAGTACAGCATTTGCTATTTGTTATGGCAGTCGCGTGGCTTTTCAATGCCTAAATGAAAGTACCAAATAGCAACAAAAAGCCTAGAGCATTAAAAAAAATAAAAAATCCTTACCGATGGTATATCAGAGTACGCAAGAACGGCCTTAGTCTGCAAATACAAAGTTATTATTATAAAAAACCAGTCATATACAGGGTGGCGATTTAGTCACCTGCACCCGTCAAGGGGGTGATTTTACCCGTCATTAGCAGACAGTAGCAGTTTACTTTTATAAGAATAAAATAACATCACGCTTGTATTGCCCGCTATTACACCCACATTTCGCCACTTAGGTAATAGGGGGTGAGCCATCAACCGGGAATAAATGCACACTCCTGTTACGAAGAAGATTCCTATGTAATATGAACAAGCTCTATTTTCGCTGACGCTATGAAATCTCCTATTTATTCAGTTTTCGACTTCTTTCGTTAAGCCATTAGCTATGCGAGAACAGCGCAAGTCGTGGTGACAAAATTACCCAGCAAGGAAGTTTCGTAACGGCACTGATTGCCCAGGTTGTACTGATGATAATTATGAGTCGTCCCTCTTGTTGAGTCGTCCCTCTCACAGCTAAGCTGCGTACGTGTACTTGGCTTCACTTTGTATGAAAATGTATGAGGGACCGTCCACTACGAAAAAAATGCTGGCAAACAAATGAACCGTGGCAAAAGTCTCCGTTCACATCCTACGTAACAAGCACTCAGATTGACTTTAAACCCAAAGGGGGTTTAAAGTCAATCGGTGAGTTTAATAGATTAAGAGCAAACGTATGAATACTTACAAAGGCTGTCTTTGCAACGAATTTATCGATCACAGACCGGAACGTGCCCTGCCGACGAGGATCCTAACAGTGAAATACAGACAATGTTAAAAATATTACGTTTCATTTAAAATTCAAAATAAGTCTGAAAATCAAACCTAATGTAAGCACTGAACGCAGTGTATTAGATTATCTATTTCAAAACAGAAGCGTGGAAACGACCTCGGAAATCGACATAGTTTTTTAAAACGACTTCGGATCAGCGAGGCGGTTTATGTCCAGATACGTTACAGTCGTGCTAAATGACCCATTTGTTTTCAATTTTGTGGGAATCTGAGACCACTACGATGGATGAACATTGCCATTACAAGGTTTGGTGTTAGACATAGTACAGTCGGCTGCTGATAAATCTCACCCCCTAGCAATGTATTTATACATTGCTAGGGGGTGAGATTTCTCTATCTACCCATCGATGATCTAAAGGCTGAATTACATGGAGCAATTTAATTGTCTGTTTAATACAATAAGTTGAGACAACTATAAAAGTTGCACCCGCCAAATAGTGTATGAATCTTTGGGCGATGCAAGATTTATAGCTTCAATTTTATTGTATGGAATGGGTAAGAATCTTGCATTGTGTAAATAGGCTTGGAGCCAGGTGTGTTCAGCAGTAAGGGGGTTATTGCTCATCCTACAAGTCCTCAATGATCAGTATCCGTGTAAACATGGCCTATTATTTGGCTAATAAGCGTGAAGAAAAGAATCATACGAACATGAAGGTAACTGCTTATAGATGAAATGGATCCATAGGAGCGGTCCACATCCATCAATGTTGATCTCATCTCAGACACATCAGAGTCAAACAAAGCGAACCTTGATTTCAATAAATCTTTTATCTGAAATTGAATAAAATGATAAGTACCTAGTCGAAAAAAACAGAAATGGATTCCTATGATCTCCTCGCTTGGCAAAAGAGAACTGTTGAGGACATGATGCTGCTCGTTAAGATTGTGACCATAATCTTAGCTAACATGTAAAAATTATACATAATAATGTAAATAAATTTACATAATAAAAGGGACATACACGATCATTATTACTAACTATCTATTTCTATATACGGGATACAAGAAAATAAGAAGATTAAATGAGCACAAAACTACACACTTTTTTGATAAACATAAACTCATTTAAAAATCGGATTTATGCGCACCTAGCGCCATCTACTAGCCAGAGTTACAAATAATTGACACAACTTTTCCAAAGGGTCCAAGCTCAACCTGCTTGCAAATAGCTCAGTGTGATGGTTACAAAGAGAAACTTTAGTACACAGTTCTTCGTAAGAGATGGCGTTGATGGTTATAATACTACACCTCTTGAGGTCAGTGATGCTATTGGAGGATCAGACTCGGTACAGGTAAAGCGATATAACCATCATATTATTCCAGTGCGAAAGAGGCGGGTATAGAGAACCGATAGCGGCATCTCTTTTTCGCAACGGAACAAAATGAGGCTTTAGACCATTCCAAAATGTCTCGCCACGGGTAACTCGAGATTATTATGGAAACAGAAATGGAAACAGCAAAACGGGAGGTAAATTATCGTCTATAATTGCAAGTATTAAGCCGCGCGCACTTAGGATACGAATTTGTATCGTACGTTTCTCCGTCAAAAAGGTAGTATTCCGGTGATATCGCATTGAACGCACGAAAAATCCCAATTAGTTTTGTTCGGATTGTTTTCGGACGTCCAAACTATACGTACGACTAACTCGCACTCAGTCTGCGCGCTCCCTTATTACTTGGAAGGTCGGGATCGTGGATCGTTCGTGCGTGTTCGTACGAAACCACATCCAAAGTGCGCACGGCCTAAGACCTACCGTGCCAATGTCTTGATCGTTAATGTCATTTACGAGATCTCTAAACGTCTCCTGGTACAGTGCCGACATCCAAGGTTGCGTGAAGAACTCGTACAAATCGTCTATTTGATGCTTCTGCAAATACAGAAGGCAGTCAGTTTTGTAAGCTTGGTGATACAGTATACAGACGTCCAGTTTAAAAAGAGACAGACAGGTACGATGAACAGAGACGGCACTCTACAAGCAACAGTGAAGTGGGGCTACTAGGGCATGTGGGATATCATATAAAAGAGCGCCATTTGCTCATTCTCAAACATTTTTTTTATTTATATACATCTTTTTGAGGCTCGACTACCAACCTACTTCAACATAAATAGGTACTTCATGAATAATGCAAGGTATAGGGCCTCGTATTTATCGGTTTTACCTGATATCTAGCATAAAGTTTATTGAAGAAGGCCTCATGTTTCCCATACAGCTGCTGATATATTTCTGGAGTGAAACGTTTGTGGGAGAGGCACGTGACCCCGTCGACCACGTGGAGTACGTTCAGGTGGACACGGAAGTAGTTGTCCTCCTTGTCTGTTACCAAATTATGGCCCTGAAGGAGTAAGAAGTGAATTAAGGATACATTTAGTCTTAAATTTCTCGACGCGAAAACTGTTACCGTGATTCTGAACCCGTTGAAATTTATCGTCGGTTATGTCCTTTACTTCATTTAAAACACTTATAAATTACATTTTAAAATATTAGAATATAAAAAAATATTAAAACATTTCAAAATATAAAAAATTGTAGCCCACCGGTATCGGGAGGATCCAAGCTACCGGCGGTCAGGGCTCCAGAGAGGAACCTCCTGACAATGCGAGCCGTGTCTAGGAGTACCGCTTTCTGAATCAAGCCCTTGATCCAGATGCCCGACCTCCTTAGGTGTTGGTCGAGGCTCTTGGCAATTAAGCCATTGGCTGATACGACTATCGGCACGATGATCGCCGAGTCCACATCCCACATGTCGACAACCTCGCAAGCCATGTAATTTTTTTTTTTTTTTTTTTATTAACCGACGAAAAATTTGGACCAATTGGTTCAGAATCATGTACTGAAACCATGGCGAAAGTTTTCGCGTCGATGCCCCTGCCACCCTGTATATAGCCTTACCATAATCATTTGCAGGGCCTTTGAGGTGTCTTAAAGGCCCTGCAAATGATTATGGTAAGGCTGTTTTTGTAAGTTACAGTGTTGAAGATAAAAAAAAACACAATGACACTCAAATTAATAAAAAAAAACACGTAAAAAATAATAAACAGACAATGGTATACAATACAATAAATGGGAATACCTGTTGCGGCAAGCACTGTTGGATAGCCATAGGGATCTCTTTGCCAGGCTTCCTTAGCTTCAAGTAGTACAAGGATCCCGGTAATATGGCATACTTGGCCATCGGCGATTCAAACTTCATCACAGGTTGCCATCTAGGATCAACCAATAACTACATCGTGTAGTGTATAAATACAAATACTAGACAAAAAATATCACATTCCTACACCAAGCCATCATTTTGTACAAAAATTGATTCTACTTGCTTGCGAGCTTTGAACAAGTACTGAATATAAAAATCACTTTCGCATTGTACAGCGGTACGTACATCGACGTCAATCGACCGCAGTTTAGCTGCACCCTTAGGTATTCTTTACATTTACAAAATAACTTGCTTTTGCTACAACACAATCACTAACCGTCTCATTTGTGACAACGTTCCGGCAAGCCGTGAAAAACTAGTCATGCTCGTCCGAGCAAACCTGAAAAATCTCAAGTTAAATAACATTATTTTTCAACTTAGGCAAAATACAGGCTGTAAAAAGACCCATCACAGAGCCGTCATCTTAGTATTCTGCACATCAAACTAGTTACCATTACACAAAAATTGCTGGGAAATGAACTTCTGAGGTATTTCCATTGTTATTAGGTCAGGATCTGATAATGGGATCCTGGAGAAATCGAGGGAACTCTTCAAATATTATAGGCACTCCTATAGCGATTTGGGTATTTTTTATAGTAACTCGTGCAGTTGCTCTTCGAAAGCACTATTCGGTGAACTGGAACTGACAATGAAAACCACAGATGGCCACCGAAACTACTCAAAAAAATATATTTCACGAGTTGCGATTAGATTACTTTAATATGGATGCCAAGCAATTTATGCTCGTCACAATGCATTTTGAGAAGTGGAGCTGATGGTGAAGTACCAGGAGAACTCCTCAACGATTAACGTCCCTGCATCGGGGTTTGTTTCTTTAGAAGTCGGTTGTTTTTTTTTTTGTAAAAAAGTTGGAAGTACTCGTTTCGCTCACCTGCTTTGTTCCACTACTGGGTCTTCCCCATTCTTTGAAATGTTTTCTCATGTTGTGCCTTCTAGGTACATGTATCTACATAGACCTAATTTGAACGCTTCATTCGTATTTATAGGAGATACTCATTACGATTGTCGAGTAAATATAAATAAAAATGCTTTATGGTAGTTGTATTTTCAATAAAAAAATCGTTCAAATTAAACCGTGGGCTGGTTTCCTATATAAGAACATAAAAAACCCAATTTAAATTACCCTAAGGTAGTGGAACTGTATCTGGGTAAGAGATCGTCAGGCGCTTTACTCATTTCTGGGTCACCCATCATGAATGGATCCAACTTCTGCAAGAATAGTCTTCCCAGCTAAAAATGTACAGAAATGTAGATTTTGAGATTATCAGAGCAACCGTTACCTCGTGTAATGGTATCTTAGGTGGTAGTCTTAGGTTCTACAGGGTGTATCAGAAACGTGTGGTCAAATTTAAGGGTGTGGTACAGACCATCTAACTGAACAACTTGTTCCATGGGACCAATATCGTAATCGCGAAAAAAATCATCAGCCGTCCCATACATTTGGATCGAGTCTGGCGAGTATACAAGGTGGATTTTTGAGATGGGGCAGTAAGGGCAGCTACCTCAACCGTTGTAGCTACAGGAAAACGGTCTTAGGAGACTGTCCTTTACTTTTTGATAGGCATTCACAATTTTTGAAAAAAAAAACACAGACAGCAAGAAAATGGGCAGTTTTCACAAAAACTTTTTTTGATGCCAATCCATCCTGTTTCTTACAAGGATCAAAAAACTCTATTGGACCAACTGAGGTTTGAGTACTAGAAATCGCAAAAAACTTTTCCCATATATTTCGTAGGAAACGAGATTCCAAAATACTTTTTACGATGGATAGACTGGCCGAAAATAAAGAAAGGGGGTTCCTTTTAGGGGGTGAATTTTCATAAATCCTTCCTTCGTTCGCCTTCGTTCTATAAATCTTGAGCCAAATTGTTTGCTTCTTTCTAGACCCAGCAGTTGAGTCTGTGCTTTTTCAGTTAGTAAATGAATCATTTTTTTATTAAGTAATTGATGAAAGAACGTTACCGCTTCACCAATATCTTCAGAGCAATGATACCGATGCATGCTACGGCTTCCGTACAAGCGACGTGAATACCGCACGCAGGTTCCCGCCCCAGATATGCACGGGTCGTTGGTCTCGAATGTGGGGCCAACCACCAGCCCGCCGTCGTACACTAAACCACATTCATTTATAGCTGTTCAGGAAAAAAACAAACGTATTTATTCTGTATGATAACTGACAAAATGGTATACTCGGCCTCGACATAGCTTGAAAGTTGTATGTCACTTGCACGTCACAATAAACGAAAAGCCGGTCTATTCTTTAGCTACAAAAAATTTCTTCGCTTATGTGAAGTGAGCTGTATTTCCAACTGCTGCAAGGAATTTACACTATTGACAGCTCACTTCACCTAAGTTTACAAAGTGAGATTTTTACAGAATAGATCGGCTGCTCTATTGTGTCATTATATACTTAGTTCGAGACCTATGACTTGGCAGTCTGATGGTCACACACACACATTTTGGTGAAGCGATGGATTTGGATAAGCGGCGCGTTTAAATCGCGTTGAATGGCATGCGATGGGAGAGTTTATGTAAAGTTTAGTTTTATGTTCAGCAGTGGACTGCTGTATGCCGATGATGATGTCTTCAAAAATCTAAAATCTTGAAAAATATAATGCAAATACCTTTAAACGCATGCAAGTTAATAGCGCGTAATCCATAATAGAAAAGTGCAAATGTTCTAAGCGAGATCGAAGTTAGGGGTGCCATGAAGTCAATAGATTCCACCCGGTTGTCTATTTGATGCCATGCTGCCAAATGGCTTTGTCGTAACACACGAATGCCAAGTTTTTCCACGGTGGCTTGAACTCTTGCGTCAATCTACAATTAGGATTTTTAATATAAGGGGGATGCGCTTAGGTAACCCGCAAAATTCAAATTTACTTACGTTTTTTGCAATTTACAGGTCCAAGAAGAAAGTTTCACGAGCTACCCTGGCGCTTTCGCTTTAAGCCAAGTTTTTAACTCCATAGAACCCTGCATGGGCGTACCCAGGGAGAGGACAGGGGAGGGCAGCTAACCCTCCCCTGGATTTCGTATGCCTAAGTACCTACTGTGGTCGATAAAAGTTATGTTAAGAGTCACGTTAAGACTTACTTTACAATTACAATATATAATGCATTAATTTTAGAAAAAAAATCCCCTACACACTACATACACCTACCTTATGTTACGTATAGTGTGTAAGGTAAAACATGTGCGGGGGGTAAATCAGAAATTTCTTATGCCGGGGTTTAAGAAATTTCTGATTTGTCCGCGCCGTGACGGCTCGTAATGTGAATGAACAACAAGCTGTCACCTCGTCGGCGGCGTGCTGGCAGCGAGCGGTCGCCTTGCTTACGGCGCGTTAGCGAATACATTTTACGAGGCGGTGCCGGCTGGGGCGTTACTGCGCTGGAGCGGTGCTGTTATAATGGGCGATGAGCTTTACTTGCACAGTGTAACTGGCATGCAAGCTACTGCTCCATTTTACAGGCATGTGTATTTTCGCCATTACTCTTATATCTGTGGCTAGTCTACAGCAGTTACAAATTATATTTAGTCGAGGTTTTACGATACACACCATCTCATCATTGAAGCAGTTGACTCTCAGAGGAGCAGGATCCTCGATCGAAGGGAAAGGCTCGACGAAGACAATCATATCTGGCGTCAGACCCAGTTCCAACAGTGCCGCGATACAGCAGTACGCTTCAATATGATCACCATATACAATCACTTGGTTATCTTTGCTTAAGACTAATGAGTCTCCTGCATACAAATAAGAGTCTAAGAATTGAGTCAATTTTGCCCTGCGATGCGATATAATATTTTGAAACAAAGGTACAGACGACTGCAATAGGCAGGCTTTTTTTTTGTTTTCGTGTGGATACCTTCCTCTCCCCGCCGTATAAGACCGGGGAGTGTGAGATTTTTACGTCACTAAAACCACCCCGCGGCGGTCACCATCTGTACATGGAAGGGGGAACGTTTACCTCTGAAAAGACCTATCCGAAACCCCCTCTGTGCAACGCCTGTTAGGGCACATCCCTGGGGAGACTGCAAAGGGGTTCCCACAAATCTTAACTGTGCAAGTGTGCCAGGCGGTACGTGACCACTGTGCGCCGTCTGTGAGGTCACTCGGTGGGCGGACAGAGTCCCCACTCTGAGCAATAGTAGGCTGGCCTACCGTAGTATGGAGTTTCAATAGAATGCGAGGTCAGGTTACATTGGTTTTGTTACCGATGACGGGCAGCCGTATCGTGAAACATGCCAACTTTACACACTTTTTGCGAATAATTACAATTTTAATACGATTTTTCTATGGAGACTAGTTATTAAGTATATTTCCTTAGTCAGCTACAACTGTAAGATCATGAGCATGTGTAAGTATCGCTTCTTCTTTTCATGTGGTTAGTGACTATCCTGCTGTCAGAGTTTTAAAGCCACCCACGCCTCTAACTTGGCTTCACATGCCATCGAGAAATATCTCTCAGGCATGCCGGTTTCCTCACGATGTTTTCCTTCACCGTTTTATAAGTGAGTGATAATTATACAATACGCCGACGAATCCGAAAAGTCAGAGGTGCGTACCTTGGGTTCGAACTCGAGACCTATGACTTGGCAGTCTGACGGTCACAACACTATGCTGTCGCTAAATTTACTATTATTCAATATTTGTTCAATTTTGTTGGCGGGCAATGTTATGTGGACTTTTAGCCAACTTTGCCCACATTGATTTTTTGACGCAAATATTATGCAGCTGACATAAAAACCAGTACAAGAATTTTGGTAAAGATGGCGTTTACTTTAGGAATGTAAACGACAGTATATGAAAAGTTTTTTTATTAAAATAACTGGGCAATGTTACCCTGACCTTGCACAAAAATCACCCTGCAAAAACACGCACCTCATTCAACGAGTTCCAACAAGCTACTATGCGAAGTTAGCAACAAGCACGATAGTGAGTATTGCCATACAAATAACCTAATTTCCACCTAAGCCAATCAATGTTGCCATAATATTAAGATATTTGCACATCAAAGATATGCTTATAAATGGTTGTTCGGGCAGTTTCTCTTGAGGGCAATGCTGGCATATTTCACGGTATATGTCGTGAGCTCTAACGAATCTCGCTGTATTGCCAAAACTGCTTATGATTTTAAATTGAAGAATGCAATTTTTTTGTGTTCAATAGTTATGAACGGACTAAGGACATTTCCTTGTAGCTCCTAAGGTTAAAGAAGTACAGAAACAAATTTTCTAGTTGATCATTACAGAGACACAGACGAAAAGTAAATGCTGCGCTCAAAAATTTCCCAAAACCCAAAAAGGGGAAGCACTGGTTTTTTTAACTTTTCTTGATAATCTATTTTTTTTTAAGCACTTCTACTAACTAGCTTCATTGATCATGCGCATAAGTCTCCTCAAACAAAGATTGGCTTCGTACAGAGAGCTGATCAGAAACACGTTCTCAGGCATCTCGGGAGGCATTGGGACAGTATCCGCTACATAATTGGGGTCATCCATCAGTACTCTCTCGCAGCGTTTGCCTTTTCTGAACAAAATAAAGAGAGAATTGATTGAGCTTTCTATACTTCATTTGAAATAGATGAGAAAGTTAAATAAACGTTTTTTACAGTCCGTTCAACCGACTTTGACTTCTATTGCGATGGTGGCATGACAAATGGCAGCTGCGGTAAACAGTTGGTTTTGTAACCACTTTTTTTCTTGTAATGCCATCCTTATGCCTACGGTATATAATGCAAAATCGGCTGAACAGACTGTAAAAGAGAAACTGTTTTGAAAAAACAAGATGGCGGTGTTAATTTTTGCGACGCGTCAAAAGACCCTTGTATAGTTGTACCAACCTACTATATATTTGTATCCTTAAATAATTCAATATACTTACGCAACTTCTTTAACAAGTGCTAGGGATTCCTTCAAATAATCCGGATGTTGGAACTGTTCGCCGCAGGTCAACACCAGTTCGTCATAGAACTTATAACCGCCTCCTTTTAAATGAATGCATTTTCTCTTTCTGCAATGAAATTGAGTTAATATTTTATCTGCAAAACAAATGATGGGACTACATGCCCGAGATGCAGTAGGATTCGTCGATGAAACAACAGTTTGAATATAGGTAAACTTTAATATCCAGCACAATAAATATATTTTTCTTAAACATGCTTAGAAATTCGAGCATTATTTTGACAACCTTTTTCGAGATAAATCACCCTGTGGCACTGGTCGAATAACTACATGCGAGCGCCCTGTCGGCAATGTTTGTATGAAAATCCTCAAAATCCAATCGTGTTTAGCGGCCGAATAAAGTACTATGGAAACTCATATCTGTCGTGTTATTTAAAAATGGAAAGAACTTTTGACTTCAAACATATGGCAACCAAGGAGGTAACATATCAAATATTTTATTTAAATTTCCATTCGGGTTGCAAATAGAGCTGTTTAAAGTAAAAAAAAAGAACATATTGGCGTGTGAAAAATTATCGTTGTTCGTCATTGATCCTGGAATTTATAATAAATTTACTTGCTTTGATTTTCCGCGCATTATTTGAGAAAAGAACTGTACAAGCCTTGGCCGCAACCAGGCATTGATGGACTCACGTACGTGGGCCGAGGCAAGCATCAATTCCCCATTTGCAGGCCGCGGCAGTAATGCACTCTATATTATACCTAAGCGAGCAACGTATTTTCTTTTTCGCCCTTCGATTGTTTTCTCTTTTCATTCCTTTGTTTTCACATTCCATCAATTCGGATATATTCATACAATCATCTTACATTACTACAACGATCGGATATCACACAACCGCATGCAGGTGTTTTTTAAGGAAAAAAAATTAGGTTACCAATCAACTGTTTAGTTTACCTCAATAAAAAGGTTCATCCAACAGAAAGAAAGAAAGAAAGAAAATAAATTTATTTGACCCAGATTACTTACTGCGGCAATAAAACCAAATTACGTTCTAAGATTAGAGCTGCTTTGAAAAGACCATAATATTATATCCAGCCAACCAAGGAGACAGAATATAGTTGTGAGTTACAACTGGTTAAAGAATTGAATATCCCAAAATCCGTAAAACTTTTTCGTCAAAAAGAAGGTTCATCCATAGCAGAAAGAAAGATAGAAAGAAGAAAGAAAATAAATTTATTTGACCCAGATTACTTACTGCGGCAATAAAAACCAGATTACTCTTAAGTCATGTTCGAAGATTAGAGCTGCTTTGAAAAGGCCATAATATTATATCCAGCCAACCAAGGAGACAGAATACAGCTGTGAGCTATAGCAGGTTAAAGAATTGAATTTCCCAAAATCCGTAAAACTTTTTCTTTACACAACTTCCGCATGCTTTCAATATGAAAACGTAACCTGTGTGTAAGTACAAGGATCAATTGGCGCGTGAAAATCAGAACGAATGCCGCCATCTTGTTTTTTTACCGACTTCCAAAAAGGATTGATTGATTCTATGTTCGACTTTATGTATTTTTTATAAATTTAAGTACATCGATATTTTCGTGAATTGTGGATCGATTTTGAAAATACTTGCAACTCGCACTCGCATCTCATATAAATTTAATTAACTTTGCTTGGGTAATTTTTGAGTTAGCTTCAATAATACGTATTTTTTCCACTTAATCTGTGTGGATGATGTTATAATAAGTTCCTGTCACTGTTAGTTACATAGCAGGTGGTATTCGAATTTGTGTGGAGTAGGCACCACAAATAAAAAGTCAAAAATAAAAACTAAAAAAAAACGACTTCAAAAAAAGCACTGCAAAGTGAAAAATAACTTTAATTTCGGAAGATGGTGGCAAAAAAACGAAAATTCAAAACTATTTGTTTTTGTAAAAAGGATTTCGGTACTAATTTCACAAAACAATCGCCCAAATGAAAATCAACAGCTCCACAACCTGTCAACGACATTCGAGCGCCAAAAGATCTTTGTGGGACTTTAGCTTAAGGATATAAATTACCTGTCAATTTTTACCATAACAGCTGTTATGATATCCAAATAATAGTAGAAGGGCATGCACTTGAGGTAGCGGTCGGTATACCGGCCATCTTTAGGCACACATATGTCCGCTGCCATAAGACAGTCACCCACGTCCGGGACGCCATGCTCCGATATGAGGGTCACGTTGCTGAACGTTAAGTACTGGGATGCTGGCCTGTGGAATAATTCAAAGTCAAAGTCATTTATTTCAAATAGGCATATTTGAATAAAAAAATATGATTGATTCTAGTCGCCCCTTTCAAGAGGTCGTTTCGTATGGAGAAGAATGGGCAAGAAACTTTACCGTTACTCTTTTACAA
This sequence comes from Agrochola circellaris, assembly GCA_914767755.1. Classification (NCBI taxonomy): domain Eukaryota; kingdom Metazoa; phylum Arthropoda; class Insecta; order Lepidoptera; family Noctuidae; genus Agrochola; species Agrochola circellaris. Next base: position 6,781,012 of record OU611853.1, read on the forward strand.
TATTTTGTATACATAAATAAAAACATATGTGAAGACGATGCACCTATATTCCATTTGAAATAAGATTAGACATTTAAATAAACCTTTTTTACAGTCCGTTTTCGAACATTTTCCACAGGAGTCATAAGTTATGACTTGTAGACACCCGCTAAATGACGCCTCCCCGCGCACCTTGTAATAAACAAATTCCCCATTCAAAAAAAGCGGCGATTTTTTTTTTTGCTTTTTCCTAAAAATACCACATAAACAGACTCTCAGTTCGATTCTAGTAACAACATCCTCACGGGTTTTTGTTACACGTTGTATTTACTATGATATAGGTTCACACTTACCCTAGGAGTAAAGTCTCAAGGAACGCGAGTCCCGTGCGACTGGCACCCACAACCACGATACCGACGTTAACGTTGACTTTGGGCAGACTGGTCAAGGGGCGCTCGCATACCCACAGCGCAAATGGACAGCCTCTGTGATATGAAAGTGTTGTATACACGAGAAGGGAACCATTTTATTGTCTATAATCATTGTTTCATAACATTGTATCCACCGTACAGGTACAAAACGTTAACGTTTGTAATACCCTTAAATCAAATTTAAATATTTGATTGGCCAAATTTTATTATATATGACAAGCCAGCTCACATAGAACTGTCATTTATTGGCGGTTACTTTTTTCGTGTGCTAACTGTGAGTGACTTCGTGCTCCGAAACTTCAATGAAAATAAGTGGGGTAAACGTTGTTTATCTAAGTCAAATCTTAATACCACGTTCTTAATAGTTATTATTTAATTAAAATCATGATAATTTACGTTTATTAAAAAAAAATAACCTAAGAAATCGCTGTTAGCAAATATACCAACCTAATGCAAAGTTTTAGTGAAGTCGACTTTGCTATGTATTTCTAGAGGCTAGGGCTGTCACAAAAAAGAAACTAAAATAATTTTATTAAGTTTTGTCTCCTACTTATCTACCCCTAATTTTATTGATAGGTACACAATTTATATTTAGTTTGAAAAAATCGAAACAATCGGTTGATTGCCACATTTTGGAAATTCCATTGCCAGTGTAAAATATTATACTAGTATATTTTTACTGTGACCAAGGATGCGGCAAGGATGACTGTGATTTTTTATGGTAATTCTTTTAATTTTATCCTACATTTCGGGATGGCAATCTTACCACAAGTGATAGTTGACTTTGCCGTAAAAGGTTTTTGGACTAAAATATGATTATAGAATGAGAAAACAATAGATATAAGATTGTGTTACAATAGTGCATATAATTTACTACATAACTTACCTATTGGTTGCTTTGTATATCATCGTAGAGTTTTTTTAAGTAAAACCTTTTAAAACGTTTTTACCCACCGTAAAGTGACAAAGTTGCCAGGTTTCACGGTACCTATTTGACCGTCTCTTTCTAAAGTGAAGGGCCATTATCATCCGTCATTCCCAAGCAAGAAAAAAAAAAGTGTTTCTGTTCATCTTCTGTGCATCAAAATGTCGTAAATAAAAAGAAAAAAACAAAAAGAACGACTTACAAATTTTGATTTACTCTTTCCAGCTCTTTGTTTCCACTAATATTGGGTAATGAGACCCGCGGGTGAACTGGATACATGTGACTAGCCAGCGACATCAAATTACGAGACGGACTCTATAAGTGTCAAACAGAAATTTAAAAAAAAAACTGCGTCCTTTGGGATCTGTCTTTTGGTGTTTGCACCTGAGAGCGTTTATACAGAAAATGTGAAACGTCGCAAATAGCTATCAAATATTTTGCTGTTTTTATTAATTTGGCAATATTACTGTATGGAAATCAGAAATATATAGGCTAACTACTGAACTAAAATATATTTAGTTTTAGATGGAAAAAAGTATTTGGAAACTTTCCAAATGCCTTTTTACACCTAAAACGGTTACAACATCAAATTCAGTGTTATTATAATTGCAATTCATTATTAATATTCTAGTTCAGTAGTCAGCAATATTTCTTATTTCCATACAGTCATATTGCCAAATTAATCAAAACAGCTATCTAATTACGCAACACATTTTCGTTGACAATTCCAACTAATCTGTTTCAATTTGACAGGTCAACAACATTCATTGTGTTATTTACGTTGTTGAGCAGTTTTTTTTTTCGAACGTACGGAGTAATGGATTAGCAATCTGTTTCAAAACGATTCAGATTCTGATTGATCGTGTATTACGTAATTAGGGTACAGGACATATTTGACAGCTATTTACGTTGCCAACTTTTTGGATGAACACTCTTAAGCCCAGAAAAGAGTTATGGGTTGTATGAATTGTTGAGAGAGAGAAATGTTGTATGAACGAATGACACTGAATTGATTCCTTTAAGGCAATATTGTTGCAAGTTCAATATTGCCTATTTTTCCTCAGAATAAAATCCCGGCTAATGACTGTAATAAGTACCTCTTTACTTAGCTACGTTCTGGACGTAGCTAATGTACGAAGTAAAGAGGTACTTATTACAGTCATTAGCCTGGATTTTGTAGCCATATTCCCTATTAAAATAAGGGTATTGAACGTACGGCGTCTCCTTTAGCGAACAGCTTACAAATCCAGAAGAGACTTAAATATTGTGAAAGTCTTAATAGCTCTCTCAAAAACCATCGGGCGTGAGGTTCAAATGCAGGCGAGAGTACACCGGCTAATATCTAAAATAAAAAATAAAAAATAAATATAGATATAGGAATCAATGAAATCTCTGAACAAAGAACCTAGTGTTATAAATGAGGGCTCAGCAACAATAATAATAAAAATTAAATAATCTAAAACAAGACAAAGCAGTTTAGGTTAAGGCTACGTTCAGCTGACAGGAATGAATGTTCCTTGCGTAAAGGTTCGTCCACACTGTATAACATATTTTATGTACGTCTCTTCTTTAAAGAGATTAGCAATATTAAATAATAATAATTTTAATTATTTATTGATTGACACCATAAATATTAACACTATAACAACCGTAAAAATAAATTTGTAGGCTATAATGAAAAAAATACAACATGGGAGCATCTGCAAGACGAAGTAGGTGAAAAACCTGTATTTCGGTATACAGCGCCATACGTTTCTGATAATAGACTGGTGTTTTTTTCCAACACTTACAATTTTGTTAAATCTTACAGAATATTTATTTATATACAGTATTTTTTTGTTATTAAAATAGAGATACTGATTACAATTCAATGAAGAAGGAAGGGAGTGAGTAAGTCGGTGTGTATATTGGTGTGTGAGCGTGAGTGTGTATATAATATTTGTGTGTGTGTGTGTGATAGTAATTATGTTGAGAAGGTAGTAAAAATCTGTTTAAGATACAACATTGCTTAAAGGAAACTTGGTTACTCTGTATAACATAGACGTGTTATATAACAAAAGTTTATATGTTTTATGTAACATAATTTGGACGCACCATTAAAAAAGCTCGCATAGGGTGGTCGAACATCTGACGGAAGATGCGTCGCGTATCATCGGTCGCGTAACACCAGAACAGATAAGTAGACAATAACGATAAAGATATATTTATTGCATAACTGTGTACATTCGTTCTTATTTTAAACGTTAAAATTTTTTGGCTCAACAGTCCACCCATGTCAGATATGCAAATAGGCAAATAAATTACATACGAACATAATTTTTTCTCGAAAATCCCATACAGATTACAAAATACACTATCAATAAACTTTTTTTTAAATAAAAGATTCAACCTTACACACTCAACCGATAATGCGTTAGTGCGTACTGACTGGAAGTTAACGAAGTTACGCCCAACGTATCTTCCGTCACATGTACGACCACCCTTAACGAATGTTTGTAGAACAGAAGTTTTCAAACTTAGCGTCCGCCTAATGAGCGCTTAACGTTGTGATCTGGACGTAGTCTAAATGCAGCACCTCGGCGTTAATAAGGCACATCGATTTCTAAAACTCTGTATAGCGGTAAATCAGGCAATCACATAGGCAGAATGTAGAGCACATTAGATATTTTAAGTATCAAAGGACCCTTACGGCTGCATCGGTGCCTGGCTGACGTGGCTCCGGTTCCAAGTCGTAATATGTTCGTATAGATGCCCCGTTTTCTAACGGACTGCAATTAATATAATTTATTCATTAGAAGGCGTGGTTCACACGGCTACATATCAAGCTATACATTACCAGTTTATGCTGATCTCAAATTGAATAGGATTTCTTTACAATGCGAGGTCATGTTTATACTGGAAATGTATAGGTTGATGTGTAGCCGTGTGTACCTAGGATAAGATGGGGCTTGTAAATTATTGGCGAAATGAAGGTGAGACAGATCTACTTGCCTGGTTCTTTAGGGAATACAATTGGGAAGTTCTTCATTCATTCTCACACGAGGTGACCTAAGTAAAAACATTTTTCAACGCCGACGCAACCAATCCCGTTAGCACATATATTTATATGACGGATCGCACACGACGCAACTTGTTGAAAACTAGTTGGCAACGGCGACGCAACCAGACACGTGCGACTGGCTGTGCAGGTCGCTCGGTAGTTGCCAACGCAATTTTTCATATTACATAATTTATCATGGAGTGTTATCGTGTTTCAAGTGTCAACAGAGCAAAAAAAATAATTAAATTGATTCAACTTGAGTTGCGCCATATGAGAGTACCTACCAGTTGCATCGCAGTTGCTAACCAGTTACCCCGTGTGTGAATGGCCTCTTTACCACAAAAACATAGACACCAGCCGTGCTATTCTGTAAACATCTCACCGTGATAACTTGGGTGAAGTGAGCTTGATGTGAGCTGTCATTGCACCTAATGCTAGTGATTGACACTATGGACAGCTCACTTCCTGCTCACTTCACCTCACTCTTCACGGTGAGATGTTTACAGAATGGATCGACTGTTCAACGCTCGTTCCTACGTTAAACCCCCAGCATATATATTTCGCTTTTAATAGTAGATTTATGGAAGTAAGCCCTTGATGTTGACCCACCGTCAGGTGGGCCATAAGCTTGTTTCAATCAATCAATCTAATCAGGCTATCGTAGTCCACTGCTAGACATAGGCCTCTCCCAGGCTGCACCACAACACCTGTGTTCTCCGCCTTCCGCATCCAGTCTGTCCCAGCCATCTTTTTAAGGTCGTTGGCCAACTTTTTTGCCACCTCATCATCTGCCTAGCCTTTTCTCAAATATTTTTGGGTACAGCTTCCAGTCTAACCGGATGCAGCCGAATATCAGTATTTTACATGGAGCGACTGCCAATCTGACCTCCACAAACCAGTTACTGGCTAATCACCTAAATACATTAAAAATAGGTTTCAAAGATGGTGAAGTATCGTAGCAACACTTACCCTAGAACAACGATGCCAACAGGTTGGTTCTCACTGAGCAGTGTGAAGGACTGCAGTGTATTTGTCTTCAGTGTACTCTGAAACAGGTTCAGTAGCGTTTCTATGCGCGGTGCGTTCTCCAACACATCCTTCAGAGGTGCAAAGTCACAAGCTTCACCAGGACGAACTGACATTCGGCTGTAAAAAGTCAACGTTGGGTAGACAAGTTGTTGATAGGAATGCAAAAATCAACCGGCCAAGTGCGTATCGGACCACGCTCAGTGAACGCTTCCGTAGTTGGCAAGAATGCACACACAGTATTGATTTTATTGACCGCAAAGATATGCATTTCATAGTATTTCTCGAAACATGAAGGATAAAGTTATTACCGCGGTTGTAACCGAAAATATCCCACATCTCGAACACTATTGATTCAAATAAAAATCCCTTAGAAACATCATAATCTATCACCACATATTGTTTATTTCGTGATTTCACTACAACATTGTTTACTAATATCCGGACGGACGGACGGTAGACGGACGGCTACGGAACCCGGTGCGACCCGTCTGTCTGTCTCCGACAAAACGTACAAAATTATTTATTGGACGGATTTGCCCGCCCAAATATATTACTCAAAGAAAATATTCAAACTTGATTAAAGTATGTTGTAATGTTTACCCTCGAATTGAATTCACGTGCGCCACATATAACGACTCGTTTATATACCTCTTTTTGCAACCTTTTGGAGTCACCAACTGAAATATTCAATTTGTTGTTCTCGTTTAAATTTTTCTTTACAAAAGCAGGTAGGAATATCAGGACCTACGTAAGTTGTGAATCAGGTTCAAGCTACCCAGAAAGCAAGCTCTAAATTCTAATACTAAATATTTTATTTTGCATTGATCTAAATACGATCCTCCTCATAATAGTAGGTTTTTTTTGTTTTAAGACCAACGTAACCTTTAGTTGCAACTTTAGACCTCCCGCGCACTAGGCAGCCAAGAAGCAACAGCCAGGCTGCAGCGGCCGGAATATTGAGAAAATTCTTGGCTGCCTAGTGCGCGGGCTCCAATTAGACATTATAATGTTGGATTAGCTGCATAGTGCGGGCCTGCCCTTAGTGAAGTGTCTTTTTTTTCAAACCCTTACCAAATCTACCTGTTCTTGTCATGTAAATGTTAATGAAGTGAGAGGGCAATATTACAATGTACTACAGCTCTACCAACTTTTGATACCAACCGTAAAGTGCTCTAACAACGGAAAAGCAGGCTGGTTGGTAGGAAGACACACGACACAATAATCTCTGTCGGGAAACATCTCATATGCCACTTCTAGCATATCAAACCCATACCTGAAACATCATCACAATTTAAACTGTTCAAGAACTACCCTTTGCCCGCGGCCTCGCCCGCGTGGATGTCGGAAAATAACCCACGGGAACGTGCTAACGGGATTAAAAGTATCCTATGTGTTAATCCAGGTTATAAACTATCTGTCTGCCAAATTTACAAACATTCCGGTTGCGATTCGAATCCGCCAGCCGGAGTGAACAGATGATACACAATAAGATCGCTAGAAGGACAAGGAGTTGCCATTATTTTGGCAGAGGCCATCCTATGAAAACTTTATAATTCATCAGTATACAGATTAGCTCTTACCTCTCATCATAATTGGGATGAATAGCGAACAACTTAAGAATAAAGGCATTCGGCGTTCCAGAATATCGTTCAGGCTCCGGCATTTCGAAAACTGTAGCAACGTTGGCTGCAATTTGAATATGTATATCTATGTCAGCTGGGCTCGTCATGGCGGCAAAGGCGTCATGAAGAAACATGCCTTTCTATAGTTGAGACGTGCGTTACCCCAGCCAGAAAATGTCGAATATCGTCATTTGAGTTCACATAGATAATTAGAACATCAGCTTCTGTAATTTTTTTTTTTTTTTGTGCTAATAGTTTTTTAGTTATGTGACAAAAAAAGTTCGGGCTGCGGTAACGTTACCGTGACCAGAAGTTTTGTATATTAATGGGTATATTGAAATAAATTTTAGCTAAATAATAAGCTCGTTGGAAGAGGTAAATAAGAACAAGAATAAGAAATGTTGCGACGTAATTTGTATCTTTTATGGTTGCGAAGATATTCAAGATCCTGCTGGGGAACGTTTTCGTGTTTCCTGGATATAGCTTAAGAATAAGCTAGTTTACTTATCAACAAAAAAAAATGCACCGTTTACAAGTTATTTAAGCTTCAATAGAAATATGCTTTAATCCGTCCTAGCACTTCGAATAGGAGCTTTAAAGACTTTATGTTATAGCTTGTAACTGCCTACAAGTCTTTGTGAAGTTTCATTAGTATGATGAAATTTAAATTCAGTTTCTTGTGGATGTTATATCAATAATTAGGACTTTAGTTCAATTTTATACCTATAAATTTTCAACGTAATACACTTAATAATTAACAAGATAATCGAAAAAAAGACATTATTAAGCGCGTGAGAGCGGTAACCCGTCCAAGTTTAGATGGTTACAGAAAAGCGGCCGCGTTATGCTAACCTTCTGAAATGTATAGCAACCAGCCGTCGATCAAGACGCTCCCAACGATACCTCATTCTTCAAATTATGATGAGTAGTTTGCATCTTATGAGGCAGCAGGTGAACCATATGTACATACCCACATACATACCTACAGGTAAAAATCTTAACCCTCCGCCGTAGTCGGGTAAAAACGATTAGCACAACAAATTTAAAAATCTACGCAATAATTACAGAAGCTGATATCCTAATTATCTAATACACTCAAATGACGATATTTCTGGCTGGGGTATCGCACACTTAACAGAGGGCCCAAAGTATTCGGTTACACAGACCGGCAAGCCTAGCACGAACGCTAATGTAAACGTATTCGATTCGACTCGATTTTTTTATCGAATATATACCTACAACTATCGTATTGCATTTTGATTTGAATTTATGCGACAAACACAAAATTCAAAAAATTCAAAATTCAAAAGTCATTTATTCAAACTAGGCTGAGAATGAGCACTTTTCGAACGTCAAAATTACATAAGACAGTCCCCCAAAAACGCCCACTCTTCACCACTTCCTAGTGCTTAAGCTGGGAAGAAGAAGTGGCGCAACAAACTCCCCAGCAGCACAGCTGTCTGTTCAGTTGGAAAAACTTGATTCTATATAATAATGCTTTAATGCAAAAATAATTTACAAAAGCACTAATTGCAATCAACTCATAAAATAAAAACATTTTAATGAGTAGATTATGTCAACAAATACAATTAGTATCGCCCATATACAATGTGAAATTTAATTCGTTTGCATCCTCTTAAGGGGTCATTGTACTCATCATTATGAACAACTTTCACTATGGGGCCAACTCTGAAATCGCGAAAAAAAAATCAACTGTTCCCTTCTTCATAACGAGCTATACGAACATAAATGTATGGGACAGCTGATTTTTTTTTGCGATTTATGAGGATGGAAGCGACTTAAATTTCACATTGTATATGAATAAAGTCTTCAAACTAAATAAATATGACCTATGTTTGAAACGTATATATTTCTAATTCAAAAATCGTTCGAATTAACATTACGTTTACTTCGCACATTTGTGCTAGGATTGCAGTCCTACCACAAAAGTGCGTACTAAGTTTTAATTAGAAATACAACGGTTGGTCCGTCACCGATTCAAATCCGTAACAGCTACGCGCAGAGCTACGGCGTAGCTCACCATGCTACGCGCTACGATAGTTTTTTTTTTTGGGATTGTGAATGCTATCTGTTGACGATTATTTCCTTCTTCCATAAATAGCGAAGTAGACATACGGCTTTTTTTCGGTTTCTCCGTTTTTTTTTCCGGAACTGTAGCTAATGTTTCTCCTGGTTTATGTCCGTCTATGATTTTCAGGACACTGTCGGCAGGACTGCGAAAATTTTAAAAATGTTTGCATGCAATGAAAGTTGGTTATTAGATTACGGAATCTTTTAAATAACTACTATTGTTGATTTCGCTTAAACTTTGTATGCTGTGTAAAAACAAACGGAAAAACGGAGCCAGGCTGTTTTTGTATGCGGATTATGTACTCCGTAGCTTTAAAATATTTAGACTGATATCTAGCAGAAGCATGAAGTAACATCTTACCCGGAACCAAAAGAGTCGTATATTACCATCTCGGGAACCCTCAGAAGGTTAGTATCAATATTAATTATATCAAACTCGAATTCCTCTTCTTCATCTTGGAACAGGTCCAGGATATCACTTTGATCCTGAAGTAATGATTCATCCAGTGACAGCTGAAGTGAAAAATAATCGTTATTTTCTTTTTTAATATAGGTATTTTACTTAGAATATTTTAACAGACATCATTTCACTTTTAATAGTTAGTTCGATAACATTCTGAGTATTAAAAAAATAAACTTTTGAAATATTTTTCATGACTTCATGAGATATAAAAACTGATACAAAGAAACGTTTTTTACAATAATAGAAAACATGTAGTTACTTCCATTTAATTACAAGTAACATAGCCTAATAAATTCTCTCATACCTAAGGGGGGTATTACACTATCATATCTATCATCAAAGATATAATGAAATTGTAAAATAGACAGATTATGGGTATATCCCCCTTAGGGGCATATTGCCCGATCATATTATATCATATACCTATCTACGAAGCTTTGTAAGCAGTGATAGCCTAGTGGTATGACCGTCAGACTGCCAAGTCATAGGTCTCGAGTTCGAACCCAAGGCACGCACCTCTGGGTTTTCGGATTCATGTGCGTATTGTAATTATCACTTGCTTCGAAAACGGTGAAGGAAAACATCGTGAAGAAACCGGCATGCCTGAGAGATATTTCTCGACGGCATGTGAAGCCAAGTCAGGGCGGCCTTAAAACTCTGACACCAAGTTAGTCTAGTGACTAACTTGGTGTCAGAGTACCACACGAAAAGAAGAAGATCTATGAAGCTCATAAATTACCAATAATTATGTCTATTTTACAATTTCATTTTAACTTGGATCATAGATCTATCATCATAGATAATTATGATAGTGTACTACCTATCTAAGTCACACCTGCCTACCACTTTCCAACGTCATAAAAACCACAGAAAAGTTGTTGTCTGTGGAGAGTAGCAGATTAGTATGGAATTGTGTCATAGCACTCACACGAGTCATTGCCGTTGGTTGCTACGATAGTAACAATACGGATATTGGCAAAATATTTTTTTGTTCGTCAGTCAGAAAAAAAAAAATAACATGTATTTTTTGCTTTATCATATTAATAAAAAATGGTTTAGATAAAACAAATTAAAGATGGGGAGTGGGGGCACGCTACGTCACAAGTCAGTATAAAACCTACCGGCCAGTGACGTCATGCCACAATTTTAACGCATTGCCTACTCAATGTATTGCCGTAATCTTTTGACTAACGTAAAAAAGGAAAAATACGTGTCTAATATTTTTTAATAATAAAAATGACGGACAAAAAAAAGTTTTTGTCAACATCCCTGATGTCCCACTGCAGAGCAAAGGCCTCCCTTTCCTTTACAACTGGATCTTGCGCCAACAAAGACCAATCCCGCCTATTGGCCTCAAGCTCGTCTCTTAACAGCAATGCGTGGTAGATTTTACCCTCATAGATAAAGAATCGGTATAGGCATGCAACACCAGCACGCGTAGCGTGACCGCCGTAGAAACGAGTTTTGTCGACGGAAGAATAGACAAAATGACAGATTGTGATTGTTTAACTGTCATTTTGTCTATTCTTCCGTCGACAAAACTCTTTTCTACGGTGATCATGCTACGCATGCTGTACAGTGTGGCGATTAGGTTATCACATTAATTGACACCATCGTATTCTACATTACGTATTTTAAACATACACAATTAAAATCATTAATAACAATTAACATTCTAACCATGAGACCTTTTTTTTTGTTTTAGTATGTAGCAACATTAAACTTAATTTGTGATTATTTGTTACCAAATAATCACAAATTAAGTTAGTATAGGTACCATAAGGTTTGTGTTGAATTGTTGATACCATCGCATCGCCCCTCGCGTGTGTAGTGCCTAATTATTATCAAGGGTGGTTTATTTCGTGTCAATTTTTCAATTAATCAAATACATTTATTTTACAGATCATAAAATCCGATTTGTTAGTAATTACATACACATTTTAGTGTTAGTATATATATATACTTTTGGCTAGTGTTAGTATATACATTTGGCAAATTATGGTAATAATCCTAACTAAAATTATACATGCGAAAGTGAGTTTTTTTGTTTGTTACGCTTTCACGCTAAAGCGACTGGACGGATTTGGATGAAATTTGGCACATGGGTACAACATGGCCTGGATTAGGACATAGCATACTTTTTATCCCGATATTCCCACGGGATTGAGACTTATGCGGGTGAAACCGCGGGGCGCAGCTAGTTACTAATAATGTCAAAATCATTACAATAATGTCAAAATCACCATTAATAATGTCAACAATAAAATAATCAAGTACAATACAACATCAACAATAATCAAATATGCAAAAGATACAAGAAACATTATTTCAAAGCACGATTTTCAAATCGTCGGCTGGAAGTGGTAGTGCCTGAGTATTAGACCTTCCGCCCTATCGGCCACAGTGACCAAGAGGCTATTGGCGCTGCCCCGCACCCGCCACATCAGGGAGGCGACACGCTTTCGTTTGATTAAAAGTCGGCTATACACATACTACTCTAATGGCCGTAACAATATCTAAGCAACTGGATCACCTCACCCGGAAGTGATCATCATACAGCTTCTGCCATATAACACCATAGGACACCAGATCGAAGGCTTTTGACAGGTCAAGAGAGGTTTTCCTGTCCGTGTATCCGACAGTGTGCTTGAGACAAAAAACAGCGTGCTCTGTTGAAAGACCAGCTCTGAAGCCAAATTGGAAATCGTGAAGCGACAGATGTTTATTTAACTGCTTGTCAAACACAGTCCAATCGTAGCCAACGATATGGGCCTATAGTTATTTAGATCCGACGCGTCTCCAGTTCGATTTGTTATAGTCGGCACAACTAAGGTTTTCATTGGATCTTCAGGCAATTACGTGTGTGAGGAGCAGAGGTTGAAAAACATTGCCAGCACTCTGGGCATGTCAACACCTGCATTTTGTAAATGCTCTATGCTGAAAGAATCGTGCCCAGCCGCCCAGGTGGTTTACCGCGCTTCAGTAGCGAATCCAGGGGGGGGAAAGGGGTAATCTTGGATCCACCACAGCCGCGCTACATGTTTTTCAACACTGCAGCTATTTCTTTCAGTTTTAGATTTTGTAAAATTGTATGTTTTATTATTTTAACAGGCTGATAACCACTTGTAATAACCGCTGTACTATTTAATGTAAGTACCTAGTCGCCACTCTGTATACGCTGGGAACAAGTTAATATTTTCGAACGATCACCATCTCACACCATGCAAGACGGCGATAGTTCGAGAATATTTAAGCATATTAATGCTATGCAAATAACAATAAAACCATAAATCACTTACCCATGAGAAGTTATATTTCTGTTTTTCTTTCTCTGCGGCTTTTAGGGCCTAAAATATAAATGATAAATGAAGATGATGATAAATTATATTTCATCATTTTTGTGCCCTTATCACATTGGGGTCGGCGCAACATGTCTTTTTGTTTCATACACGTGCGACAACTGCAGACCGCCCGTCCTGTGATCTTACTGTGGTGCTGTGGTCCTGAGGCCGTCGATTGGTGAGTCATCTCAACAACAGCACAACGACCTTAATATCGTTGTCGTGTCATTGGAAAGTGGTACGTTTGAAAACGTCTGGGCAAGCGTGTTACATCGTAGACCTCCTTCGCTTTCCATCGGGCGAGATTGGGGTTAGGAGCAGACCCCACCAAGATTTTTTTTTAAAGTTGACTAATTATGACCGTTCTCACATGCACGTACCCACTAATAAATCTGCCTAACCTTTTCCCCAACTATGTTTGCGTTGTCTTCCAGTCTAACCGGATGCAACTGAATACCAGTATTGTACATGGAGCGACTGCCTATTTGACCTCCACAACCCAGTTACTGGGTAACACGATACCCCTTGGTGAGACTGATTGTCAGACTTTTGGGCTTCTGACGACCCGTAACAACTGTCAAAGATCTACAAATGATAGCCGGGACGAACGGTTTAACATGTAGGTACCCGCCCACCCAGCTTCTCAACAGAAACTAAACTGAACTGAAATGACTAAGACCGAAATCATACGATGTGGTGGGGTCGTTGTTCAAGAGCTAATCATAATTTGGAAGTTAGTTTAGTTTACGAATTGCAACTCACCTCTTCTATGGTAGATTGCACTCCAATGCTTTTGAAATTGATAGCATCTTCATCTTCGAATACCCATGTAACCTGTTGTTCAACAGATATGAAGGTATAAATAAATATATGTCCCATTTACAGAGGGTTCCATTAATAGAGGTGAGAATAGCGGTTATTTCAGTTATAGACTTGCGATTATTAAATAAAATAACGCATTTTGCGGGTAGACTAAGAATTAATAAACAAAACGGAAATTTATCTGCTATAAAGTCCGAGTTAGAGAAGTAATAAATTGACGTTATCTCAGTTAGGTACAGAGGTCAATACCTATAAAATTCAAAAGAAAACAATTTGGCAATAATATTCTTTAAAAATTGTCTCAGTAAAAGAGATAAAATACACTCGCTGTCTCAATTATAAAGAAAGAAAGAAAAAGTATTTATTGAGACTCACACAGGAAATCACACATTAAACTAACAATAATAATTAATACGACGATATACACGACGATTATATTTGTAATTATGACGATAAAATCGAAAGAACTAATCCCAGACAAAGAGGTTTTGTTTTGTTCCACTAACAGAGGTAATTTGTGCTAGTGTCGGGATCTCGGTATGAGTTCCAGCTATGCAGCTTTCTCACTTATCCAGGTCCCACTTAACCAACTTTTACTGTATTTCTTTGCTCTGTGTCCGACCTAGGAGCGTCGCAGCGCAGTTTTATCTAGAGCATCGAAGAGCACGCTGGAGGATACCCCGGCGGGAGCCGGCGGTATTCGCCTGTACTTCTTTCTGCCACCCTCTTTCAATTGCAACTTTTCGACTGCGTGGTCCCTAGTGGAATAATCAAATCCCGGCGAGAGGTGGCTACTCGGCGGATGCCGCGGCATACCGGCGGGTGCTCCAGTAAGCTGACGGACGCTCGCGGTATTGCAAAGGATTTTTTTTGTCAGTGTGCGCTAGCGGATAGAGGAATCCTCCTCGTTGCTCTTCCCTGCCGTCCGCCAGTGTGCGCAGGCCGTTAAGGGGTCATCCCCTTAAGAGGTTTCAGTTACTTATGTCATTTATACCTTAATTGTATAGTTACCTATTTGTTCTTATAATAAACTTGGCACACAGTTTGTTGCTTACCCTTGATTTGGACCCTTGAGCCTTCAAGGCCATAGGTTCCCTACTTTCTTGCTTCGGCTTCAGAGGAGCCTCCCCATTATGAAAGATACTAAAAAGTAATATTAGGTAATTTAGTAAATAGTCAGTAGTATCTACTCTGTAGGTAGGTATTTAAGTAACGAAGAAGAAAGAAAGAAAATACGTTTATTTGCGGTACACATGTCGCAAAGAAAGAACAAAACACGAAAATATACAATTTGGGGGAAAATATGCGTCACATCCACGCAAAACGGCCATCGCGCGGTACGTAAGTTTGTACCTACTCCATTCGAATTTATTATCAGACTATTCTAGTTCAGTAGGTAAACTTAAAAGAAGGCTATGACTTGACTAATGACTAAAATAATTGTGGAAGAACTTAAACAAAAATATCTTCAAATAAATGTTAGGAGCGTCAAAATATTTGAAATGCGCGTCCCATTGTACTTAAAAGATTTGACTAAGACATTTACCTGGAATTTGAATCAACCGTTTCAGGCAAGTCTTTCGGGGGCTTATTTACATGCTTAAGACCCCCAAATGGTAAAAGCACGTAGGCGTCCTCCAAAGATTCGTAATTGATCGTTGTGCCAAGACACATCACTCCAACTGCTAATTCACTATGCTGGAAAAGATTCAACATCATCATCATTTTCAGCCCGGAATCACACACTGCTGGGTAAAGCCTCGTGCAGACTGGTGCGACGCGACTCTAACAAAACAATTTCTAAGAAAACTTCACGGTAGATCAATTACCGGTGTCGCGTCGCGCCGGACTGTACGAGGCTTCAAGGCCTCCCCTTTCTTCTTTATGGAAAACAAGATGCGCCCCGCGGTTTCACCAGCATAAGTCTCGATCCCGTAAGAATAAATGGATTTGGATGAAATTTACATACCTACTCATAGAATACTTTTTATCCCGATATTTTCACGGGATCGAGACTTATGCGGGTGAAACCGCGGGGTGCAGCTAGTAAATAATCAATGGTTCGAAGTAGGTGGGTAGGTACTTAAAGAGTTCGAGATGATGTTATAGGAATGCGACCAACGAACCAAATTCCCCTTCTTTGCAAAATCCCATAGTTATTATTCTGTGAACAAGTTACATAGGTTCGGTTGATGCAGCCTATTGTGTCAGACCGATGGAAAGATACAATACGTGCCACTAAAGATGAGACTTGCTTGACACACCACGTGGTTTGACTTGCGCAGTAGACGATTTATAGGTCTCTTTAGCGGTATTAGGTCTGGGCGGGAAGGCTACCGGGCGTCATCGGGGCGGCAGAAAGAGCGCGGGAGGCGCGGTACGGCGGCGCTTAGGCTTGGCTCCGTTGGCACACTTTGGACACGGAAACTTAAAAAAGAGGATCGTGTATCAAATTACCTCACAAACGAGTATCACGTTCTCTGAATCCGGGTGCCTCGCTATCAGCTCACTGATGTAGAAGTCACCGTAAAGCTCTCGCAATCTCTCGGAGTGGTGCTCCAAGATTGGCACTAAATCGTCGTTGTCTTCTTCACTGCGTGACGTGATAGCGAAGAATCGACTTAATAAAGTTCTTAAATTCACTGACAGTCAAAACACAGCCTAAATTGCTGGGTCTAGAAGCATGAACTTTTGTACAAGAGTAGGTACCTTAAATAAGGCAGGTGAGCACTTACGAAGGCTTTTTAAATTTCGTCCCCATAAGGAGATTAAGAGCATTTATCCTAAAAGTTAGCAACGTCGCAAATAGCTTTCAAATATGTACCAGTTTCGATTCATTTGGCAATATAATTGCAATTCATTATTAATATTCTAGTTAGCTAGTTAGCCACATTTCATATTTCCATACAGTAATATTGCCAAATTAATCAAAACAGGTAGGTACATATTTGACATCTATTTGCGACGTTGCCAAGTTTCAGAATAAACGCTCATAATAGGGGATGAAACTGTAACGTTCTAGTTCTTATGGAAGTTCGTAATATTTGCCGATGGCAAATCCCACCGGGGGCACACGCCTTGTACCTATTATAATTTATTACCTATCCGATTTTGAACGAGTTCAGAGTGGAAGGTTCGCTTTCATACAAACTATATAGGTAGGTATTACCAATGTCCAGGTTGGTGGGTTATGAATGTCCTACATTATAGATGAGGCGCTACACTTACACAGCTCTTCTTATCTTGAGTCGTGGGCACACCTCCGAGCGATCGGCGATGCACAGCACCGGCAGGTTGTCGCCACTGATATTGCGCTCCATCGCCGTCACACGTCTGAATGACGCCTCCGACCGAGACTGGCCTGGGACCAAGTCTACAAAGATTTTCTCCAGTATTATTACGAGCATGGACATAACATAACGAAGGATGGGCAGGGGAAAGCAGCTACCCCCCTTCCCCTTGACTTATTGCCTCTCATAAATTTTGCTAGAAAATTACGTACCTATTCCATATTTAAAAGCCAGTTTCCAATTGATTTTATTTACACTTAAACAAATGACAACTTCATTTCAGTGTCAATTAAATTGATATCAGAATGGCCAGAACTATTGAATAAGTCGTAAATATGTTTGAAGTTGTAACGTAAACTTACCTTTATGTGTGGGTTACAATGTTAAGTTTGTTCTTGAGATAAATTCAACCCAACTACGGAACCCTTCATTGTGCATGATGCGACACGCACTTGGCCGGTTTTTTTAAATTTTGTTCGTAATTCGTCGTTGGTCAAACTTCAAACGTCAATTATTTAATTTAAAAGTAACAACACTTTTTATTTTTTACAATTCGTATTTGACGCAGATGATTGCTAGTAGACTTGTTCTTGCTCGGTCTTTGAACGGATCGCTCCGATCTAGTACAATCTGTGAAATGTACTAGTTCGGCCTTCTAGTACTATTAGTACACTAACTGAATGAAGACTTTTACGAGTGCTTGGATGGTAGCACAGACTCATAGGAGTTTACACCGAAAACCAAAAAGAAAACAAAACTTTAAATGAACAATACATCATATCTACTATCAGTCACAGAGAATAATAGCAGTGTACTAAATTCAAAATGAAAACTATCTGGAAAGTAGGTAGGCACTTACTTATTATTTTAAGAAATCAGAAAATAATTAAAAAAATCGGTAACCTCGCATACCTATAAGTTTCGAAAGAAATAAAGGAAAATACTGAAACTATTTTCGTATTAGATCTAAACACCTTGGCAAATCAGAGTTATAAAGTTGTAAGATTGAGAAGTCAGAGTGCAACAGTCCAGGAGTGAAGAGTGCGTCTCGTTCCTCGCTCCCTGGCGACCGGTCTGTTTCCCGCGCGATCCATGAATCGAGAATATGCGTCATCAACGTCCTTAGTCTGCGGATCCAAGTCCGAGCGACCGATCGGACGGAACGTGATCGAAACGAAGTACTAAATGACCGAAGTACTATTAAGCTTACGGAATAGTTCATTCTAGTACAGTGTCGTGAATTAATTCTTAATAGTACTTAGTACATGTACTACACAAGCCTAATTGCTAGAAACTTACGAGTAAGTACGAGCCCATAAACTACAAACAAATTAAAAATAAATACCGAAAACCCGAATATGCACTGCGTTAAAAAAAACTAAAACGGGTGATAGAAGAACGAGCAAGTACGCATACTTATAGCTCGACGACCTTACTCGCCCGTTTGCCATACTAAGGACGCGTACTTTAAAACCGCTACCTAAGTAAGTTTGTCAGCGATCCAACAGATTTGAAATTTTGCTCGTAGCCCGCCGTGGATAGTAGTTTCGTGCGTCTGTCATCGCCGTGAGTCGCGGGCCGCCATTTTGCTTTGACATTTGTGTAACGTTTGTTTAGTTTGGTTCAGAAAATTCGACAACATCGCAATACAGTGTGAGTAAGCGTGTGTCGTGTGTGGGTAAAAACCGCGTACCTACTTTAAGTTCGCACGTCTATCATCCACTTATGAGTGATAAAGCAGTTCTAATTCTAGGAAAACATCTTTGCCCATTCTAACGGTATGCAATGTGTACAATTTCTTTTAAAAAATCTAGCATAATTCCTTAATTTTAACTGCCTGGGCCTTTTTTCACGGAACTCTACATTTGCGAAAATGGAAATTAATTACAAGCAAACATTTTTTTTACATATTAGATTCTACAAATAGCAAAAATAACAAAACTAACTACATTTTTAAAATTCCATATTTAAAAAATGTAGTGTATTGTTATTTTAAATGAAGTTATGGCCGCTTGAAATCTGAGCAACGACGAATATCGAAAAATAAAATAAAAAAGTACCAAATTTAAAATATTCCGTGTGGTCTGGGACTTTTTATTGGGGCTCCGCCATTTTCGTATGTTCAACCGTCTGTCTAACACACTGTATACAAACTGCAGATACAATGTTAAATCTGCCGCCCCGCGCTACGCGACAGAGCACGGTACATTGTGATAGTCAAAACGTAGTAGGAAATCATATTGCTAATACTTACGTGGATAAGTGAGCAAAGTTTTAATCATAGCGATGTGTAGAATGTAGGCATCGTGCATAAACATAGTCCTCAGCATGTTATCGACAACGTCACGGCCGTATCTCGGGTTCCAGCACAACAAGTGTATAAACAGGGTGTTACGGGAGTTCATTTCTGTAGCCCTGAAAAAATTGCTAAAACTCACACAAACACCATTTGAACGCCGCATCTATTGACGTCAAACGATGTGCTTTGCTAACGACTTGGCTAGATTTTGTGATCGGATCGCATACCTATACATACAATTATACAAGTCAATCAATCTGCCTCGCCTTTTCCCATCTATGTTGGGGTCGGCTTCCAGTCTAACCGGATGCAGCTGAATACCTACCAGTATTTCAAGATCATATAATAATATATAGGAACAAATAAAAGTTTAAAACAAGCTGAATTTCAAGCAGTCTGATGCAGTTCGTGGCAGTCATTTTAAATCAATGACATACATATTTGATGCCACCAACAGAAAAAACAAACGTTTGTGGGCAGGCCCCGGTCGATCGCGGGGCCCTAGGCACTTGTCCAATGCCCAATGGAAAAGAGGGGCCTGCTCACAACAAGCTATAGTGATCCATACAACAGTGACGACCGTGCCCACACACGGCGTATCACGTTTTTCACGGCAAGAAAACGTGTATGTACAACGGGCCTTAGATTAGTTAAATACACACTTCTATTTGGCCCACACATACTCTTCCCATGCACTGATGGTAGCAAGGGAGCATCCCGAGCCGACAAGAACCCATTATGTTCTGTACAGCGGGCCTTGGGTTAGTTACTAGAAGGTTAAGGTAGGTAAATGTAATACACACTTGTATCTGGCCCACACATACTCTTCCCATGCACATGGATGCACTGATGGCAGCAACGGATCATCCCGAGCCGACAAGAACCCAATAACGAATTTCTGTTCGTCCAGGTGGCATATACTCAATGTACTATTCTCACTGAAAAAAATAATTACAAGTAATTGGTATGCTTAGAAGCGCTGTCTGTTAGGCCCGTCCAACTACAATACGTCATGTATTGTTATGTAAGTATTAGTGTTTACATATCCACGTCTGTGAAGTATAAATAAAAAAAAACTTCTTTTTTTTTAATGCTTACAAGTTATGTTTCGAGTTAGGTCCAAAATTGGTTATTGCAAATAATTTTGTACTAAATGGGAAAAACGAAATGCATAAGATTTTCTTTACCAGATGTCAAAAGTGGTAATTGTGATAGTATTGAATCAAGAGAAACTAGAATTCGTCGAATAAAACTGTTTTCCTGGGGATCACGCTCGTCTCAAGGCTTCAATGGGGTTCTCATTTAACATCCCTTTCAGGACGGTTAAGTTCAGCAGTATACCTATGCTGTGAGAAAAATCCGTCAATTTACTGATGTAGCTACCGCGAGGCTAGTCTATTTTAATTACTTTCATAGTATTATGTCGTACGGTATTCTAATATCCCATATATTAGAATACCGTGCATCCGGTTTAAAACGGGCTGCAGACATCGAGTCTATTTTTATTCTGCAGAAAAGATAACTGCGTAATGCAATAAATGTAACCTTATTAAAAAAAACCTTGTTTTTTTATTGTCCCGATCCACAACTCTAAATCCCGATTTGTTTTACCTTCTGCCCGATTTAAAACAAATCGGACCTGGCAACACAACTACAGACCTACATATCGACTGTGAAGTATCAATATCTAATAACTATCATCTTGGCGGTTTTCACTTTATTGCAATATGATATTTGATATGTTGATATTTGATATTCAACTTGATCCTTCACGCGTTTCTTGACAGACAGACAGACGGCGGACGAACAACGAACTGATCCTTTAAGTGTTCCGTTTTGTCCTTTTAAGGTACGGAACACAAAAAATTAAGATCATCTTACATGAGCATAATGATATCGTTTGTGCAGGTGACCCTGAACTGCTGAGATATTGATTCGGTAAGCAACTCCAGTATTTGAGGTGCGTCTGCAACATTAGCCAATCGCACAGGGCCCAAACGCTTCTTAGTTGGCCTTCCCGCTTCGTCTGCCATTTTTCTTTCAATTCACAAGTGTTTTGTAACTAAAACCTACTAAAACTAAATAGCTGATGATTAACAAAACCCTCACGAACAAGGAACATAAACTCACGCTCACGAATTCGAAAATCTTCTGACAGTTGACAGTTCAAGAAGAGAAGCCAGTTTTGTTTTTTATTACACTCTATGTCTGTACCTAGTAAAAACAGTGAACTTTTCGTTCGTTAATCTTTATGGTAGGTAAATTTTTTCACGTTTAGGCTATGGGCCTTATAGGAAGCAGTTAACTGGAAAAAAACGAACAGTAGATGATTCAGCATGCTTAGCATGACCACTACAAAAACGGGTTTTGTCGACGGAGGAATAGACAAAATGACAGATAAACAATCACAATAATGTCATTTTTTCTATTCTTCCGTCGACAAAACCCGTAGAAAACGCGATTCTATGGCAGTAGAGTGCGTTGAAAATTTTTCGTCGGTTATTTTAAAAAAATCTGCTGTTTCATAGAAAAGTGCAATACCTACGCGGTCAAAACGTAAGGAACAGCCGGTTTTTTTTTTCGCCGGTTCAGAATCGTGTACTGAATCCATGGTAACATTCTTTGCGTCGATGTCCCTGCCACTAAGGTGAAGAGTCTGTTTGTTTGAAGATTCTTTTTGCATGTGATTGCTGAATTCTTGAGGAAGGTTATGGGTTATTAAACATCATGCTACGACCCCTAGGAGGCAAGCAAAATGAAAAAAGCTCACGAAAGAACGCCAACCGAAAAAACTTCCGACGCTTTAGATTACTAAAAATAAAACACACAAATTCATACATACTTATAGTTATTTATTATTCTTAAAATGAAAACTCCCTTAACTTCGGTAATAGCTACTAAATAATTTGTGGAGACCACTGTCAAGTGATGGGACAAAACAAAAAAGTTTGAGCATTACTTAATGAATAAAAACACAATGTCAATTGATTTAAGTTCTTAATATACAGAAAACAATAATTCTAATAAAAATAATTTAAATTCAGTAACAATCTTCCTACTAGCCCTAATTAGCATCAATAAATAAGATGACTTCATTTTGTGGATCTCTTTGGAGTGATTAAGGTTTTACGCCGTTCGTAAATATGCTAAGGATTTGAAACTAAATCTACAGTAAAAACCAGTTTTTGTCTGACCACAAATTAGTTACAAATTATATTTATATCGAGGAACTTATATTTACAGGCGTTATTAAAACCCATTTCCCAAAAAAATATATTATTTATTACAGACCAATCTGTAGGTATCCTGGTTATTAAATATGCTATAACAGCAACTAGAAATAACTAAATTTTCCAAAAATTATTGCTTACGTCAATGTTAGGCGGATGACAAATATAACAAAAAAAAATGTGGAACCAAATCTCATCTCAGTTGTATGGAACATAATTTCACTACCAAGTGCACCATCTGAAGTTTATAAGTAATACTACATAATTATGTACAGAAAACTTTAGTCACACTGAATAAGAAAACTGATATTTCGGTAACGATTCATCTTCGGTTTCGTAGCAACCGGCGCGAACAGCTCATCTCATTTTGTGATGTACATTTTATTTTAAAACTAGTAAATTTAAAATATAGTTAATTATGCTATAAACGACGCGGTAGTTCATAACATTAAATAATACCTACAAAATAAAGTAAAAAATTAAAGTTAATACCGTCATTAAAAAACATCAATTAATCACACCAAAATGTTCTAATCATTGGGAGGCCTTTTACTAGTACAAAAATATGGTCAATATCCTCTATCACTCTATTTAAATGTATGGAAAAAGTTTCGTTAATTAAATTTAATAATATAGCTATTCTACGTGTGCATAAGAAATCTTGTATTATTCGATATAATATTGCTTTTATTGAACCAAGCGTTTTCTATGGCGTTATAATGGAACTTTATACTTTCGCAACTATAAATGCCACCTTATTTTACCTATTAAATGAGTATCCATATTAGAAATCTGTGTAACCCCTTAAACGTTCTTCGATTTTACCTATAAAACTACAGCTGGACATCATAATTCAAGATTGATAGTATCCTTATCGATAAAATAATAAGTCTTACATAAAATTATCTAGCAACTATTATCTCTTAGAATCATTTACATGAAAACTATTACAATACCACAGTAGTCTGTTGTTAGATCTGAATCTATCTCCTGTGGCCAGTCATATCATAAACATGCGAGTACATCAGACAAACTTATTACATAAGGCAAGTGATTAATATGTTATTTATATAATAAACCTATCACACTCGAGAAATCTGAAGAAATATTGGACAAAGCACGACAACTCATGAACAGAGCACAGCTCTTAGGCGTCAGTCATTCAGAAACCAGAGACAGGAACACACTTATGATTATATTTTTTACACGAGCTTCCTAAACTGGAAACTAACCTATTAGCATACATTATAAAATTATTTACACAAGTCCGATGCTTCCCTAAAGCGTATACAAACATTTCTGTCCCTATTCCATCAAATTTCAAGGATTTACAATCAACCAGACATTGTGATAAGTACGTCTAATTGATAATAAGAATCCGCACCATTAAAAATAGATTACATAGTGAGTTCCGAGTTGCGCCACTAAGCCGATCGGCGATCCACGACTGTGTACTGAAAACAGCATTTTAATGTACAGCTTGTGAAAAATACCATTTTGTTTTCGCTACTTGAGAAGTTAAGATATAGTTTAAACGAGTTCTTCTGCTGCCGTCGTAACATACTAGCAATGGGATAGTAAGCGGTAGTAAGTCCGGACACGCTGTAATAATATCATATGGAATGGGGTGTGATACCCGAATGTCTGGTGGGGTCACAGGTAGCACTGTGTCGCTAGACGCGCTGCCTCGCGCATCACTTGGCGGGCTTGTGCTTGGGCGGCGTCGTGGGCGGCCCGCCCGCCTCCGCCGACGCGCCGATAGCTACTCCTTCGCTGTCTACCTCCGTCTTCAACAAAAAAAACGCAAACGTTAGTATTGGAAACTAAACTTAAATTTTTTTATTTGATTATCAATTAACACATCAGCCGTTAGTTTTATTTGTCCTGTATAAAATAGTGCAACTATACAAGGTGTTCCTTTTGATATCCCATAACTCTAAGGTATTAATGAGACCATGGCAAAAAATCAACTGGCATATGAATTATTTTCCAATTGTTTTAATTTTTTTAATTTTTCGTTTTACATAATTCTACAAAGTCACGATTATTTATGTAAAACACCCTTCCGTGAAATATAAAAAATAAAGAAACATTTAATTCAGACTACTTTTGTTCATAAAATAAAATTACAACGTCGCATTTTCTTAGATTGAAATATGAATGATTGGTTTGAATGAAAATGATTCACTTGTACTTATTAATGATACTGAGATACACAGTGCACACATCGAGACAAGCGTAATGCGATCTTAAAAAAAAAATTAAAAATCATTTATATGCCAGCTGATTCTTTGACATGATCTCATTGATACGGGTTATGGGATATCAAAAAGAGCATCTTATATAGAGGGTCTAGTGGTGCAGGTGCAGAGTAGAAGGTAATAGGCCACGCAGGAAGGTCACCAATGAGGTGGACCAAACAAATGAAATCCACAGTTGGAGGTCCTGTTAATGCATGAGCCAGACTGCCATCTAACAGAACCAGACAGAGAGAGATCGTGAGTCGACCTACGACCACGCTTGCGATTGGACACAATTCATCGTGACCACGACCACTCTGCCAAGAACAAAATGAAGAAGTAGATAATTATTAAGTAGTTGTAATAGTAGTTTGTACTCACTTTTTCATCTTTGTTTATGGACTGGGGTGAGTCTGTTCCATTGTTAACATTGTCACCTGTTTCAGCTGATTCTGTACTTGTGGTGGTACCTGTAATTTGAACTGTTCATTACTTCTAATGTTCCATGTGGTGCCGGACGTAAGGAATAGTACCATCCCATTTCTTCCCGTGGGTGTCGTAAAAGGCGACTAAGGGACTTACTAGAGAATGGGCAGCAGCATTCTCTTTGCATTTTTACACCATACTGAGATCGCCAACCCGCCTGCCAAGCGTGGCGATTATGGCTATACCCCCCATTTGGGGGAAGCCAGCAGTGAACGTCTTTTGGTTGAAATGATGATGATTACTTCTAATCTAATTTCAGGTTTCCTCATTATATTGCAGTTTTTTTTTTCAATTTTTTTATTTTTTGTATCTACGAGTCTACCTATACATATTAGAAGCTGTGAAAGCATACGCACCGGATTGTATGTGATGGGCGTTCCCGCGTTCAGCCTCATGTTCGCGCACCATAGCATCCAAGTTGTATCGCCGCCGGTAGGAAATGAAGAACGAACGTACGTGCGCCTCCGTTTTCGTGCCCAGCGTCTCGGCGATCGCTTGGAAGTCCCTGCCTGTGTATCAAGGAACAAACATCTCCTAAGTAAAATTCTTAAATTCACTAACAGACAGGCATTAGGTAACCGTTGAGTCTAGAAGCATGAAATTTTGCGCAACAATTCGCTTTTTTTTTTTGCGAAAGTAAGAACAAAGGCTTGTGCAGACCAGCGCGAAGCGACGGCGCGACGCGACACGAACAATACAATTTCTAAGAAAACTTCACGGTATAACAATAACCGGTGTCGCGTCGCTCTAGTCTGCACGAAGCTTAAGGTAGGTTCGTCATTTTTGCCGATGGGAAATCCCATCTGGCACTAGATAAACTGATACGTTTTAAAAGAAAACTTGTTTTCCTACTTCAGCTACAATTTCTTGTAATTAAGGAAAAAAATATTAAAAACATAAACGCGCATCCGTCAGAATGATAATAATACTGGGTAAAAACAAGAAATCAATTCATGAACATTTTTTATTTTCCTTAAACATTGTGACGTATTTAAGTTTGTGGGAATCCCTTACCATATTTCCTAACGGCTGTCACCGCCATGAGTAGTTCGTCGTTGGTCCAGCGCGAGTTTATCTTTGCGGGCGGCTCGCCAGGCCTCAGCTCCTCCACGCCAGAGTCACCCACCTTGCGCTTCATCGCACTCAACTGCTGTTTGTTCTGTTGCACCTGTTTCAATAATTATACTCACTATACTCAAACCATCAATTTATCGAAACTTCCACTTCAGACAAACACAAATTTAGAACTAAAAAATTCAGAACAGGATATAAAGTGCATATATCTGGATTATCCAAGAAACTACATAGTAGGACTTAGGATTTGGGCGCCAGCAACATTTGAAGCGCAGTAAGTTTGGGGGTTTAATGGTTTTAAATCAATAAAACTTTAACAAAATGTTGATCAACTAATCTATGTGTGCAGAATACATTTTCCCACAATACTACCTAATACAGTATTGTAGTATAATTAGCATGAAATACTACAAAATTATTGACTATTTGAATTAATAAAATTAGTTGAATTATCACATTCTCACATTACATCACACAAACGCTTAGTCACATCCATGCTCTTATCTGGACTTATGACTAATACCAACGAATTTAGAGGAGTATAGTGTCGACGTAATGGTGAGAATGCGTCTCGCAACGACACTACATAGCGACATCGTAGCGGGTTGCATCTTACTTGTCTCTTTAGAGATATAACTTCTCTGTCCATAGCTTTGAGCATGACTTCGCCATGATTGATAAGTCCGGGCTGCGGGGGGTCGCCTGGCTGAGGCCCGGTAGCCATGGCGACGAGATCGTCGTGATTGATGTAAATGCCACGCGGCAACCGGTGCTTGTACCGCTGCTGTTTGGAACCCGGCCCGCGTCTCCCGGACGGTCCGCACAGCGGTCTCATCGTCCCCGTGCGTCTGTTACATCACCGCCAATATTCAAACAACCATCCCTATATACATTTAATTAAACCACACTCGGGAAATTATTGAGCTGCATTGTGTAACATGCAAGTGATTGTAACGAGCGGATAATCTAATAAAACTGTAGTATGAATAGTATCGGTACCGACCTGGCGTGCACGAGGCATGCCTGACACAACTTCTGCGAATTGAGCGCCGTGATCTGGTTGCACAGAATGCCGCACACAGTGCACCACTTGCCCGCGCTCTCGCCGCCGCCCTCGCCCTAAACCCCAATTAACATTTTACATTCCTGTCACATTACGGCTACCACCAGCTACACGAAATTTATGAGCTCTCGTGTAAGGACAGACAAAGACGTACACAATGACTTCTCACACACTTCTTTTAAAACCCATTAGAATATTAAATGATATTCTGCACACATTAGATATATTAAACAAGTAGTCCTTCATTGATCGGGGCTATTAAAGGAAGCATGCGGGAATATCATAGGAAACAGGAAGGAAGGGAGGAGGCAGGCTACATGTTAGAAATTAGTACAAGGCGGAAACACAGTGGGTACACAGTTATAGCACTAATATTAATGGATTATAGTCTTTAAGGTCCATCAAGATTTACAACACAATAATTATATATTATGCGTCATACAACAACAGACAATTATTTTAACATACATTCTCCTTTTTTCAGTAATGCATATTATCGTATTCCGTACCAAAAATATATTGCAAGAACAAAGAAAAATAAACTTAATTCATTTGCATACATGTACATAAAAAGATAGATAAGTGCTACAGCTCAATAGTTAAGAAGTATGTTGATAAATAATGTGTAATAACATAATATTATTGTCTGTTCAATACTTGTGTATATACTATGTAGTATTGTGATATATCATGAATACATAGAGAATATTATAAATGAATGTTGCTTCAGAGACTGGTAGCAATCATAGTTTGTAAATAAAAATGCAGAGCGGTCAAAATTAAAATGAACAAGCATTAACAGAATACATAAAGCATTTCAAATTATGATAATGATAATTAAATAATGACAGTTGAATACAATATTTAATATTTAACAGTTATTTGAAGCAACATCTAAAAACATACTCATTGATTGACTCCAACTTTTCAAATAACTGCTGTATACATACATAGACTAGTATACAAGCTCATGTTGCCACAATCAAAACTTGCATGATAACAAAATAACGCAGTGAAGTGCAATGCTATGACATGGCATGACTAAAACAGACATTTTATGGAATTGGATTTTGAAACAGGGAACCAGCAGTTCTTAAGTAGAAGATATCAACATCAAGTAATGGATGACAAACACCGATTCAATAGACATATATGTGAGAGGATGGAAGAAGACACTGAACATCAAGTTTCCATGGTGACAGCAAAGTTATACTCATTGTGGGGAAGCAAAGCACCCACCTGGGCGCCCTGCTGGCCGGCGGCGCGTTGTGGAGCCCCGCCTGCCGCGAGGGACTTCCCTCCTCGGACAATACCACGGTGGAAAGTCCACTTCTGTCACATTGAACACAAGTCCATAACTCAGAATAATATTCACCCGTCAAGCACCCAACATGTTGCTATACTGTGTTTTACTTATTATAATAATGGTGAATCAACTTCTTTTGAACATCATTACACCCATTATGAAATTTCCACATGCAGAGCAAATAATTTACAATGACACAAATTATCCACTCTGTAAATATCATAGGATCAAGAAAGTAATTTGTCACAGTTTCAAATAAACCCATGTTTATTTATAGTTCTGTGAAAGTTAATTTCTGCCACTCTGCGATTTTATTTACTAAAAAATTTGCAACTTAGCAGTTGTACACAATTAATAATTTGGACAATCCAGATATACTAACAAATTATGGTAGTTAAAATTGTGAAGAATATGATACAGTTGAATTTTTTTCTGTAATTAGGTACATTGGTAATACAATGACATTGCACACAATAAAAAAGGAGCAAATTATATTTGATTCAACTTTACAACAAGCCATGAAACCTAACTCACAAGCAGTACATACCTTTTCATCATTATCAGAGTCTTTGTCAGAGCCTCCAGGTTCAGAGCCAGCACCTGATTCTCTCTTGCCAGTTCCTGAGCTGGTAGCATTGCGGCCTTCACTGACAACATCCATCAGTGAAGTACGAGCCCTTGTTTTCTTCCATGAATAATAATACTTAACTAATGATGCAATTGATTTGTCTGGCAACTAAAGAAAACAAAAGTTTATCATTATACAAATGTTTACAAATTAAACCACAGAATTTAATCATTTATGTTTGAAGGACATACCATTTGTCTTATTCTGTGAAAGCTTTTGCCATGAAACTGAAAAGCCTGTTCAAAGAGCACCTTGTCTTCAACAGTCCACTCATCAGGGAAAGGAGTGAAGTTGGCAAGGTCCATTGAAGCCCTGTTCAGGTCGTGTTTATGCCAGAATAACATCCCCAGTGCTTGTTCCCCATTATACCCATATTTCTCCTTTGCTGTAGTAATATATTCATCCACTAAAAATATACAAAGATGTTGAAATATTGCAAATAAAATAACATGAAGATAAAAAAAACCGGTTTTCACTTACATTTGATATCAGATATGTCACAAGTGGGCGACCAAACCAACAAAGCTCTGTCAGAAATAAGTTCAGGTTTGCGCTGGTCTACTGGTTCCAGTTCAGGACACACAGCCTGATAATCTCTGCCCACTCTTATTTTCTCAGCTGCAAACGGTATTACTGCTTGGTTTCGTGTTACAATATTGTGGATGAGATGAACGCAGCAGGAAGGCGATGATGGTAAGCATAAAAAATAAAGCACGAATGTCAGATGATGATGATTAATGTCTCCACCGCATGAACATATTGCACAAGCGATTACAAATTATGGATTAATATTCACATCAAGATTACAATCGAGTAAGTACCTAATATAGGTACGTATTGTACAAAACGTAAGTTACCAATCAACATGCTAAAAGCTCCCCAATTTCCCGTAAAAACAATATTCCCAAGCGATAATAAGCGATACGTAATTTAAAATATCTCTTACCATTCTCGTCTTCAGAACTGGAATCTGGACTTCCATGGCCATTGGGGCTTGGCCCCCTTGACCGCTTCCCGTTTCGAACATCATTACTTCTTTCGGCCAAAACCATGATTACACACTTGATCACAGATTTCACTTAATTAACACACAATATAAAAAATCATTTAAGGAATATTGTGGCTGAATGAAAGAAAATAAAAGAATTAAATAGCTTCGCACTTAAATTCAAACGTGATTCAAACCACCGCATCAATAATTTGACAAACCAGCCACAGAACGTAATGGTTCATTTAATGGCGTCTGTAGTTCGCTGAGCATTCACTTTATTTTATTCTGATGAAATAGTTAACCATGCCATTCTAAATTTGCGAACTTTTCCTATTTATTACCTATTTTTAGATTGTTAGAAAAATAATCCATTTTAAGAAAAAAGCTGAATTGTATTCCCGTAAAGATTGTTTTTTTTTTTTACACTAGTAACTTTTTTATACAGACTTTTGCGAATGAAACAACACACCTTTCGTAAATTAATTAGTTTTATGAGCAATTATCCGCGTCCGTATATTCGATATAGTTTCATTTATAAATGATCAAGTACTAGTACATCTGAACCGCCAACTTTTATCATCAAAATTATTACTCTTCAAGAAAAACGCCTCTAACCAAGTTCGGGTTAAATATGTACTGTTTAAGTTTTTTAAATAAGAGATCGCGCTATTCAGCATCATTGATCCTTAGTCGATCTCAGTGGTCGAGGACCGAATTAAGAGCTTACATAGGAGCGGCGAAAGTTCCACATTCAAAAATAAACAAACTGGATTTTTGGTGGTTTTCGTCCTGAAGGACGAGAACGGGGCCTCGCGCGGGTTAGCGGGAGGGGAGTCGAGTTTCGAGCCAGGTGTCAAGTTATTGCGCCCGGGATATACAATTGTATAACTCGTCAGCTACCCTATTGCAGTGATACATATCTATGTACCGACTTAGTCTGTGTTGCAGTGTCTGTAGATTCGGTTTAAAGAAATTTATTCTCATAAGAACTTACAGTCCGCTTATAATGAGATACAAAGTAATATGTATGACAATACAATACAATTTCCTCCAGAGTATTAGAAGTTACAATGTACATATTTCTTAAGCTTATTTTTAAAAGTATTCCCGTTATCGCACTCTTTTATATCGTCCGGCAATCCATTGAACAGCTGTGCTCCTTCAAACAATATAGTCTTTCTACCGTAATTATACTCGTTGCTGTCTCGCTCTCAATGATGAGAGAATACAATGGTAGTAGGCGTTTAGTCGAGTCTCTAGTCACATAATTTTGAAGAAATAACTAAAAAATGAACGCGTCCTATCCTAACGCGTGCTGCCATCTTCCTCTGCAAGCTATCTTCATTCGGTTTTTATGTCAAGTATCGGCGTCACATATTTCCGCATATTTTTTATTATTTTGTGTAAAAAGTGTTTAAATTCACTTAAAAATGGAAAATAGGAAGTCAGAAAGGAAATCTAAGGATCTCCCATTATTGTGAAAGATTAAAAAACTCGAAAAATGTAATTTTCAATATTGTCAACGAGTGTTATACTGTGATTTGTGTCATGAGGTTTTGCACATGGTTGCAAATTTTGCAATTAAGAATGAACATTCTGAGCCTCAAATGGCTTCAATGTGACTTGCCTGGCCTATGGGGGCGCACGAGGTTAAAACGGCTAGTTTGTAACCTAAACAACCTCTGGGGTGTTCTTAAGGGACACACGCGGTTGACTTTATTATAACTGAAACTGAAGCTCTGCCTGACCTCTGGGGCGTTCTGCGGGAACGCACGCGGTTTAAAAATGGCTATAGTGTGAGCGATTTGCCTGACCTGGGGGCGTTCTGCGGGAACGCACATGGTTTAAAAGGGCTATAATGTGAACGA
Source organism: Agrochola circellaris (assembly GCA_914767755.1). Lineage (NCBI taxonomy): Eukaryota > Metazoa > Arthropoda > Insecta > Lepidoptera > Noctuidae > Agrochola > Agrochola circellaris. The sequence goes on from OU611853.1 coordinate 6,813,230, forward strand.
TTTGCCTGACCTTGGGGCGTTCTGTGGGGACGTACGTGGTTACAATGGCTATGTTGTGCTTGTGAGCTAAGCAACCTATGGTTGACTTTTTCATTATAACCTTAAAGGGAAGTTTTGTGGGAACTTACATGGTTATTTGGTGCAATATGTGTTGCCCTTTACCTACAGCATGCATGAAGTACCTATATTTTTTTTTTTCAGATATTTTAATATCCCCCAGTAAGTAGCTCATCTGACATACCTACATGATAGTCATGAGAATGACCACCCGGAGTTGGTAGAAAATATTCAACCATATTGAAAACAGAGTCTGAAAATATTTTTTATACTTCATTTATTATACTTCAAAATGGCTTAGCAAAAGAGAAGAAAACTTGAATTACCAAATGTTCTAATCTGAATCAAACAAAAGTTAGCATTACAGATCAGGAAATGTCTAGGAAGTGAGACTAGCTAATACAAATAAAGAAGCAACAAATTGCTACAACACTATCATGCCCAGCCTCGGGTCTTCAGCTGTGTCTGAAGGACATTTAATGCCAGAAGATGTTTCTTTTTAAATATAGAAACTGAACGATTATTAACAGTTATGGTGTTTGTTACTTAATCCTGGCACAAGAGGACATTTATCTCCTACTATCTGCCTTTTATAAAGGAAAAAGAGTTGTTTCTGGTACAGTCGGAGACAGAAACTTACCCCTTCGGTGAAAATCTCTGCTAAAATAAACACTGCAAGGTCATTGCTTACATCAAACATTTTTTAAATAAAACTACACCCCCTCGCGCAGAAGCGTAAAAGAGAGGGGGGGGGAGGCATCTCCTGGATCTGTGAATGGGAACTGGAAGACAAAAGGAACAACCAACATCGCAAGTGAACCCACAGGTGGCACATTTATTTCTTATAGTTTTGTAATTTGAAACTAATCACCACAGATCTTGTATTTTTTTATCACTAAGTAGGGTATACAACCCCTTTTACATAATAAGTCATAGCAGAATTAGATTAAACTCTGCTGAATGTCAAATTCTTTAGAGTCCTTACCTACAGGTAACATCTGAAATTAATGGATGACCTTTCTTTAAATACTATAACTTAGTTATTTTTTCTAAGTATACATTTACAATGTACATTTACAACAATCATTTCTTGTTTAAAAGCCCAATGGGACATTACTTCTTACATTGAATTGGAAGATGTTAGTATTGTTAAAATAATACATAATAATATCAAGTTGGAAAAACTACCAAACAGTAGAAAACTACAGAAATTTACTTTCATATAACCTCAGATGTAAAAGATGCGGTCCTAGAGAAAATACTAGGTACCAATTTAATGCTTGCCTCTTGTTTGGCTCTGGAAACATGAAACCTATTAGAGCTTACTTAAAGAAAGAGGGTTTGTTATCAGGGATATGTATATTTAAGATGATCTTCTTCCAATCGAAAACATTCACATACCTAGTGTTTTGGAAAGCACAGTCAACACTAGATACCTATACTTGAAAAGTTAGATTTGATACCAAAACAGCATTGTAAACTTTCTAGGTCTAATTGTTTCCAACAACACAACATAACTCTGATATTGTAATGAGAGAAACAAATAACAGCTTGAAGATAATAAGCATATTTTTTGCATTATTGCAATTGGTTAAAATCTAATTATGTTTAGATTTCATACTTAGGTTATTGGAATTTTTTATCCGTTTTTTGTCTAGTTTTTTAATTATTACAAGTAAAGAGATTAATTATGACAATTATGATAACCAGGTATATTGGATCCTGTACACACATGATCTTCAAACATGATCATGGTGATGGTTGTGGTCTATAAACTTAGCCACATTGGGGAAATTAATTTACAAATATTTTTTCATGTTAGAGGATATCTACAGATCCTCACAGGGTGGGGAATATCATGTAGCGCTCAGACTGCATATCTGCAATGGACTAAGAATGAAGCTCAGTTTCACATTAATTAATTGCTTTCTTGTGATAAATATGTTCTGACAGATTTTTATGAGATTATGAAATCTTATTTAAAAAATTCAATATCTATGTATTAAGTACTGCTGTATCTATCATATAGCAAAAGTGTGAGTCAGGAAAATTTGTTATATTCTGTAACCCTTATATACCTACATAAAATATATAATTATAATATATATGACTAATAAAGAAGTATGGAATAAATGGCTTGTTGCACCAACCCCAAATAAATTGGGATATGGGGAAGATGATGATGATATAGGTATAAGTACCTAATATGGTACATTTATGGCTTTGTGAGTCTAAAAATCAGACTTAGCCATGCAGAATAAGATCTGAATGATACCTACACATTATCAAAAGATTCAATATTTCTTTCATTGGTGAAACTAAAATTTATTTATTTACTTACATCACAAACAATACATAGTGCCAATTTGAAACTCCAGGATCTGTGGCAGTGATTACTTTTTAAGTACATAATTAGGTCTGAATAATATAATCTATTTTATGTTTTTTCCCTTCTATTCTCTATGGTTCTCAAAACCATACCAGCTATACTAACTTTCAAAGATAACAGGGTAACAGTATATTAAGTATACCTACCTTTTTCACCAGAAATTGGTTTTTAGAAAGGAATCACTGATGTAGCAGTAGAAATTATGATAAAGTCAGCATCTAAAAGTACCTACAATGAATCAGTACCTACTCACCTGCATTTGTAGCATAGGCTAAATATTGTAATTTACAAAATATAATTAAGTATTACAAAACCTACCATTACCAAGATTAGACAATATTTTCACTCAGAGATTTCAAGAAGGAATTTTCTGTAGAAGTCTAAATTCCATTAAACCAAATCAATTTAATTGGCTTTAATTATACATTTAGGTATTCTACCTACAACAGCTGATAAAGTCAAAACACTATTCAGAGGTTTTTTCTATAAATAAAGACCTTCAAAACCTATATAAATTATAATACTTAATAATATTATATCTTGTTTACATTAAATGAACTGCAATATCTATTTTCACCAAAATAATTTTTTTTTAATTGCCACCCGTAAACTGTAACTTGGAAATGGAGCTAACGATCTCATAAATTAAATATTATTAAAAATACAGTGATCAAAGTACACTACATTATGATTCAATCAACATCCACATAAAAGTTTTCAATAAATACACACATAGATAACACTAAGGTTAAATTGGTTAAGTACCTACTTACTTAAAGAAAACTTTAGGGAAAAATAACAACGATATTTTTAATTTATTTTTACTAATTACTTTACTAATAATAAAAGTTAATATAATATGAGCACGCACGCAGTTACAGCAGGCTGTAGTTCTTTAGAAGTCCTAAATGCCTGTGAGACTGTGCTAAATTACTAATTGCTAAATTGCTAAAACTGAGCTAAAGTATAATTTGTGGCTGAAGAGTGTGGAATATTATTGACATTAATACATTCTCTTACAAACTCTACTCAACGTTAGTTTGATTTGATACAAGATTTTAATAGGTTTATGATTGATAATTATCAACTAATATTGTTGTCTAATAAAATTATAAAGTTATTATTGTTGTTGATCATAATCAACAATTTATACTTTCCTGAAGATTATTGCTAATTAAAATGATTTAGTGCATTTTGAATTAAGTATATATTTTTGTTCCTAATTTGATTACTACTGGTACAAGTAGGTACATACCTTGAATGCTAATCTAATACCTGTGTTAAAAATAACAAATCCTCGTTATTTTTTATTTTTATTAAGATTTATTGCTTTTACAACTAGTCTTTGAACATCTACCATTGTATTCTCTCATCATTGAGAGCGAGACAGCAACGAGTATAATTGAATAGTCAAACGAACTTACCTGTAAGTGAAGTTCGACGGTAATTATACTCGTTGCTGTCTCGCTCGAAGATGATGAGTCCCACCCGACCCAAACATTCCATGCTATATACCTAGATATATGAGCATGGGCCCTGTGTTGTAAAGCCAATAAATCGCTATGAACTTAATGAAGATAGCTTGCAGAGGAAGATGGCAGCACGCGTTAGGATAGGACGCGTTCATTTTTTAGTTATTTCTTCAAAATTATGTGACTAGAGACTCGACTAAACGCCTACTACCATTGTATTCTCTCATCATCTTCGAGCGAGACAGCAACGAGTATAATTACCGTCGAACTTCACTTACAGGTAAGTTCGTTTGACTATTCAATTAGTGCGTGCGCTGATGACTTCAAGATGGTTTTTATATCTATTTCTTAGGTTATATGACATTGTTTTTTTCTTTAGTTGTGTGTTAGTTTGTATTGAGTTTGTAGTTATGTTTTTAATAAGAATGCAAGTGTAGTAAATGTATAGCTGTCTAATATTTAATAGTTTAGTTTTTTCGTATAAGGTTTTTGTTGGAATGAGATAATGATAATGGAACAGCGTTTTAATTATTTTATTTTGAACTCTTTGAAGTGGGTTTAAATTAGTTACTGCTGCGGATCCCCATATCTCAATTAAATATTCTAAATGCGATTTGACTAACGAGTTATAAATCAAAGTGCGAACTTTACTTGGAATACAGTTTGCTACTTTCCGTAACGCTCCCAATAATGATGTTAATTTACTTTTGAGATGGTCGATGTGTAATTTCCAAGATAGTTTTTCATCTACCCTTAATCCAAGATATTTTTCGTTGGTTGATCGTTTTATTATTTCGTTATTTATTTTAAGAGGCGAGAAGTCCGGTATACGCTTATTTTTAGTGGTAAAAATCATGAATGAGGTTTTTGACGTGTTAATTGTAAGAAGGTTGAACTTTAACCACTCGTTTAATAGATCAAGGTCATATTGAGCGTCCTTTATAATGTCATGAATTGATTTGTCAAAGTAAAAGAGACAGGTGTCGTCCGCATATAGTGTTAGGTGTCCTGTTAACCCTATTTTATTAATATTGTTTATATAAATCAGAAAAAGTAACGGACTGATAATCGAACCTTGAGGGCAGCCATATGAAATATTTTGGACTGAGCTAGTGTGAATATTTCCTATTTTAACAACTTGCCGCCTGTTCTCCAAGTATGATTTGAACATTTTATGTGCTGTACCTGTAACACCTATGTTATCTAGCTTCTGTAGCAGTTTTTGATGACTCACGGTATCGAACGCTTTTTTTAAATCAATGAAAATGCCTAAGGCATAGCTTCCTTGATCTATATAGGTTTTAATTTTGGTGATCAGATCCGTTGCAGCCGAGAGAGTACTTGATTTAGGGCGAAAGCCATACTGTTCGTCTATTAGAAATTTTTTATCCGTCAAATAGTTACTTAGGCGACTATATAATACGCGTTCGAATAATTTGGACATTACAGGTAACACTGACACCGGTCTGTAGTTGCTTGGGTCAGTTCTATTTCCAGATTTGTAAATAGGACTGACCCTAGCCATCTTGAGGGTATCAGGAAAAGTACCATGTAGTAAACAGGTGTTTATACAATTAGTTAGCTGCTCAACGATGATGTTTTTTAGACATTTTATTGCCTTAGTACTAATACCATCCATACCAGTGCTAGTGTCACTGTCGAGGTTGTCAATGATTCTAATTATTTCTTCTGTGGTGCAGGGTGTTAGTTCGTTTAATATTATGTCATGTGTATAGTTATGATCTAGATTACCTACAGCCAATCATACCAATCAGGACAGGATGTAGGTACTTACAGTTAAAGTGTTTTAAGTAGTTTTTCTTTATAAGATTGTTTTTTTTGAGCTTGGGATACCCTGAATGTTTACCGTACATGGCATTAAAGGCTTTTCTTTGGTTTTAAAACAAGAATACATTGACAATAGTTACGGTAGTTAAAAACCCTTAAATTCGAGTCCACCCACTTTTCACAAAGCTCATAATATGCCAACCCGCCTTACATATTACTAGTGGACAGCTGCTAAAACATTCTTTGTCCTGCACCCTAATTGCGTAAGACACGATCAATCATAAGCTGAATAATTTTAAAGGATATTGCTGATCCATTGCTTCATATGTTCGAAAAAATTGTCTGCTCGACAATGTAAATACCGCAATGGAATGTAGTTGAACTGTCAAAATAAAACATGCAGGTGCAGATTTACTTGATTGTTGGTCATGATCTTATAAAAAAATACGTGTGGCACTCGAGGACTGCCGCGGTAAAGCTATTGCATAGCATATATTCAAAAATAAGAAGATAATATTGTTGATTTAAAATATTTTTTTAAAAAAATACCCCTATACCCCCCCCCTAAATCGCAAAATTTACACAACCGTCAATGACGTCTGCCCTCACGCGTCTGCCCGCGTTCGGGTCGCGCACTCGGCGATCGCGCGTCATTGCCTATCCCGCCCCTACACCCTCGTTCTGCGCGCCCGCCGTCGACTCATCGCAGGTCATTCTTATCGTTCTAACTTTTAAAATATTAGTCCAAATTACTTAGTGTAAAAGACAAATTTTATCTACATTAAATACCGAAAGCGATGAAGGTATTTATTTTGATACGAATTAACTAAATACTCTAAAATATGCAACTTAAAAAAAGTATTCAATTTAAATGTATTTATAGCTCACTATTTTGGCTATAATGGCTTCCACATAAAAGGTAGATATATGCTGTCGCGGACTTTTATTTAGAACTCTTTAAGACAAACAACCCCACAATACATTCTTTTCATGTAACTCCAGCGGTTTAGGCAGCGCACGCAAAGATAGATCTCAGAGGGCAGGATTTTTTCCGACTTACTGGATACTTATCGTTATATTATGGCTAAATCACATAAAATCTTTATAAATTGTAGCCTATGTGTTATTCTGATATATAAGCCACATTACTGTAAAGTTTCATTAAAATCCGTTCGGTAGTTTTTGCGTGAAAGAGTAACAAACATCCATCCATCCATCCTCACAAACTTTCGCGTCAGGTTTTTTTTTTCGTTACGGAATTTCTACATTCGGTCGCCGCGCTCAGAGTCTCCGATAAAAGCTATGCAATAGCTTAAAAATGATAACGATTGAGTTGGACATAATTAAGCAACCAGAGGTCCGTACCTTGGTAGGCAAAATATTTTTAAATTAGGCTAAGCAATTTTGGAGATAGGGGGAGGGGGAAATGGTCAATTTTCATCTTTTTTCTTTAATAACTTTAAAACTTGTTATTATAAAATTATTTTTAAAAAAAATGAAGCTCTACACAGGTAAGCTCCACAGGTAGGTGCCACAGGGCTTCCGGCATCCAAAATGCGATCCGGCACTGAACGTGTTAGTAGTGCCTTCACGTTTTAACAAATATGAAATAAACAAATTCAAAAGAACGTTCTGGTATCAGCACAGTGTCAAAGGAACCACAACAAATTTATTAGTAGGTAGGTAGGGACCTACTAATAGAATTTTTGGGGATTCCCCGGGGCTGCGCAGCAATCACAGAATACATTTTTGTACGCACATTTTTAGGTATATGCTGCAATGCTTCGTTCGTTCTATGGACGGCACTACTAATGATTTTGATTTCTTTACGATCATGCGCAGAGAGAAACTGCCTTGCGTCAGTCATATCGTCGCATAGGTCGCATTAAAGGGAAATTCCAACTACTTGTTGAATACCGTACTCTCCATTTAATTGACAGAATTGTGTGGAAAAAGGAGAGGGAGGCCTTTGCCCTGCAGTGGGAGTATGGGCAATACAGGCTAACTAGATTAGATACATAAAAATATTAATAAAGATAATGTAAAATCAAATAAAAACAAAAAAAGAAACTTAAAATCAAATCAATCAAGTCAAATCTTCTTCTATTTTTATTCTTCATTCTAAATCCCTGCAGTATACGATTCAGCTTTTGTAGTTATCAAAGCGTTTTCATCAATTTCTGAAACAATATTGTGAATAGAAAATTAATTATAATAATCAACAAAAGTGGAACAAGTGCACAGAACATAAATACAAATGAGAACAAAAGAGACAAGTGTAAGAAAAGGAGACAATAATGAAATGTCATGTCAAACATAATGATAATGACAGATTTCAGAACGAAACGCAGTTTGACAGATGCTGTTGTCGAGGTTTTTGGGAACATTTTAATTTTGCTTTACGTTTCAAGAATGTTATCAAAATAGATAACGATTATGTTGCGTTGTAATTCCTTCACGAACGGGTGGTAAAGTCGCTTCAGAGATAGTAGGAAGAAGTACACTCTAACGAGGCGTCGAGAGAAATGCCACTGTCGTGATCAGGACCGCGTTTTGTTCTTTATTTTGCCAAAAAGGGCGCACAATTATTGTGAACGTTATGTAATGTGTATTGTAGTGTTATCGTGAGTGCTTATAATATTGTGGGGAAGATGAGGACGGTGGCGTTGATCAGCGGGGGTAAGGACAGCTGCTACAACATGATGCAGTGTGTCGGCGCCGGGCACACGATCGTCGCGCTGGCCAACCTCCAACCTATACATAAAGGTTAATTTCGTTCCGATAACCGATTTAGATGCGTATATTTACTATGCCGAGCGCTTAATGATTGTTGTTGTATTTATACTACTCTGAAAATAGCCATGAAATAAAAATATAAATTCCATGAATGAAAAGTCCCATATTTTTTAACATGTCTTAAAATAAAAACATCTGAAGTTATTTTAAGCCTACCTGTGATTTGGCATCAATTGTATCTGTTATCAGTTTACCTGTGTAGGGCTATCAAATTGGTGTAGTGCAGTTTAAAATATTAAATGCTTTGAAGTTTGAATATGACACAACAAGTGTTGAATTTTTTGGCTCAATCATGAGTAACATATTTTTTTACATTATAAAATATTTTAATAAATTTAGAAATTATATTTCAGATGAGATGGACAGCTACATGTACCAAACGGTGGGGCACCAAGGTATAGACCTGTATGCTGAGGCGATGGGTCTGCCGCTATACAGGGAAGCAATTACTGGCAATGCAGTAAACCAGGGCAAGAATTATCACCCCACAGAAAATGATGAGGTTGAGGACTTGTTCAGACTCCTTTCTAAAATTAAGGTAAGTTGTGTTTGAAATCATTTTAATAAAAAAAAAGCAAAATTAATAAATCAGATAAATGCTGATGACTTCCCATACGCAAGGAGTTCAAGAAAATAATTTTATGAATCAAAATAATAAAAACATATCTGATTCAAGTTGAAATGTATATAGAAGGTCAGCTAAGTACATGATGTAAACATGTACAACATTCATAGTTACATAAACAACAGTCATGCAACAGGTTTTAAATTACCACTTTAAATGAATACTGAACCAGTCCATTCAATGATTATAATAGCCAATTGTGAATAGTGTATTAGAGGCAGAAACTTTGTTATAACTTTACGGTACAGTATTATATTTCAACTGACTTCAAAATGGAGGATTCTAATTTGACCTGTGTGTATCTTAGCATGCTCATAATATCTATTTATTAGGTTGTGCAAATCATAAAATAAACTTGTTTTGGAAGGCAAAATATGACCTAAATAACTAATACTTCCTGTTTGGTAGACCACAGGTTCGACGAAACACTGATTATTTTCCACATTGTTTTGTGGTTAATAATTGTAATCATGGAATAAAGTAGAGAAGCTACAGTTATCTGTGTTCCTAGAACATAAATATAAATATTTATCAACAACAGTTCATATAGGTTGTGTAATGAAAAGATAATGCTACTTTCATAATGTAGTATGAAACTGCTTATCAATCACTGAGTCTGTGTCAATCAGTGAAAGCCACTATCACTGACAATAAAAAGCAAAAAAAATATTGTATACGATATTTTGGACTTAACATGAAGCGTGAACCTATCCATGAAGTGTCATCTGCTATTTTGTCCCAATATTAAATTATATATGATAATACCTAATTTGTAATCACTTGTATTTCTACAAAGTAAATGAAATACATGTCTCTTCGAAGTAAGGCAACTGCCAACTTAACAACTTTTAGGATAAGTGCTCTTAATTCTTTGAGTCATCGCAATTACATACATACATACATAAACTCACGCCTTCTTCCCACGGAGATAGGCAGAAAACTACAGACGCCACCTGCTACGACCCTTACATACTCCGTTTGCTTCGGTTACGTTCATACATCTGGTCATACACGCACGGCAGTTGCGAGTACTGTACGCACTTGACCTTTCTGAAGAACATCATCAATAAGGTCACTATATGTCGTCCCGGCGCTTCCACTCACACCTGCCTTGTGACCTTTTTTTAGTCGCCTTTCATTCATCCTCCCAACATGAACGAACGATCTAAGCATAATCTTTTATATTTTTTTCACTACGTCTTCTTTTAAACCGCACCATTTCTATATCACATCATTCCTCAGCCTATCATTCATAGTCACAACACACAACCTTCGCAAGAAACTTATTTCCACAGCATTTGTTCTACCCAAGAATCATTCGTTCTACTACTACAATTCCTCTTCGCCAGATCACATACTATTGTGGCTACTTGCACCATACTATTTCTCACTATATCCCATACTTCTTCTAGGCTATTATCATTAGTACCATCAAATATTGTATCCGTCTTCACTTTTACTTCCCTCATATATTTCCCTTTTACATTCAATACTTGCAGTCTTTATACTTTTATTCTTTTTAGAGCAGTCACCAGGAATTCGAACTTTGTGACGCCTGTACAGACCAGTCACCCGACACATAACCAGATAATGATCAGTCCTTACATTAAAACCCCTAAATGCTCTAGTATCGGTAACTTTACTCTTAATAATAAATAATATTTCATCCACAATCACAAAGTCGATCATATTTCTACTGCCTTTCCCACATATATCTAAAATGAAAGGTTCACATGTATGCGTGGGATTTGTATAATAGAACATAGTATTCATAACAGACAACTTCTTTCTACACATATCTCTAGTAAATTCATCCCATTCCATTCCTAATACTTTTTCGAACCCCTTCCCCTTCCTGTTCATACCAACCCAATCATTTAAGTCTCCAAGCATAACAATCTTCTCGTTTGATCTACATTAATTCACTAAATCCCTTATACTGTCCCTCTCCGGATGTGAGCTTCCCATATCGGGTGCATAAACACACAAATTAAAGATAGGGTTTAGGCCCACTTTGGTACCTATAGAATCCTGGGACTCACGCAAACATAATCTTTCACACATTTCATCATCCGCTTGGAGAGGACAACCCCCACACCCTGACAGGCCCTATGTGTCTCTTGAACACCGGATTAGATAGCGGTCAGAGAACCGTGTTTGGATATTCAAACATAACAGTTCTAATCCTTTTATCCTTTACCATCTCACACACCTCATCCATCTTATCTTTTATACCTTCCTGCACGTTCAGCGTAGTTAAGCGACATTCCGCCGCTCGCTTTTCGCCCCGTGGAAACAACTGACGTGGTGTGTGGCGAGCGTCACCGCCCCCGCCTCCGAGTTGATTATTAATATTAGAATTACTCATTTAGTTCCCACGAAAAGCAGAGGAAAATGTGTCGACACGCAACTTTAGTTTGGGTGTGTTGTTCGTACCACACAGAGGAAAACAATAGAATCCTCAAGCTGTGCCCTTAGTCGCCTATAACGACACCCATGAGATGAGATGGGATGGGTTGGTTCTATTCTACTACCCGGAAACCACTCGGGGACTATTCTACTACCCGGAAACCACACGAGGAAATCATCGGGGAAATCATAAATCAACGTAATTCTTTCTTGGAAATATAAATCATATATCCTGTTTTCAAAGGGTTCTGTGATGATGCACAAACAATGATACACTTGCTGGGGGCATCCGGCATTATCAGCATAAACAAAAACCTGACTGAAAAGTGATTCATCAATATAATTGACAAGAAAATATCTGACTTTAAAAGAGGTTCCATTGACATTGTAAATATGTGTTAATAATATTTATGTACTGCAGAGAATGTTCACAGAATAATCTGAATGTAAATAAACTCTTTAGTGATAAGTAGTTGTCCTTGTATGTTTCATGAAAGTATTTTAATTTTAATAATAATGATTGTTTCAGAATGATTTAGAGGTAGAGGCGGTCGCCGTTGGTGCCATATTATCAGATTACCAAAGAATTAGGGTTGAAAATGTGTAAGTATTTTTATTTTTGCACCAACTAATAAACATAATTTTGAAGAAACAAAATGGATAGATCGATCATAAATTCATAATATATCATGAATGAATAAGTTATTAAAATAAATGTATTATTTTCTAAGAGGAAGCAAAATCTATAGTATAATTATAATGACGTTTCATTGACCCAGTCAATGAAATGTTTAGAATTGAAAAATGCAACAGCACACATGAATAGAGAATCTATTCTAAATTCACCATCTATCTGTTTTATGTGTATACTAAATATTATTTGGATTTTGGAATCAGATGTCTACAGCCCCCATTTAATGGGACTTAAACATAACTGGCGAAATGTGGGTGTTTTATAGGTACACCTCTGCCCAACCCTTAAACGGAAGCGGAAACTACAGCATTGTTTAATTGCTTAGACTGTAATACGGAAGAGCGTCATATTAGTTAATTAATTATAATAATGTCGTCGATATTAATTAATCTGTAGAATCTTAATCAAAAGAGCAATTTTATTCGCAACATTAACAATGGGGAGGCCCACTGTAAAACATAAATAAATATTCATATTTTCCATTATTTTTTAACCTTATACTAATCTTATTGACATTTGGTTTACGTTACTGGATTTGCTAAACAACATGTAATCAGCGTAAGGTAGTTTTGCGTTTTTAAGTAGGCTATCATAAAAGTTTCTTTCATACACAGTATCTACTTGTAAATAGCCATTTAAGCCACTTCATATTGCAATGAATTGGTTTGTTTGTATCATTCGACCTAGCTTTAAATAGTTTTATTATGTCAGCACTAAAACAAATGAGCATTTAGCGGGAACTGCGTGTGCGCATAATTTATTTTTAATAGGTTTTTAAGTGTTTTACCCTCAATAATTTATTCAGAGATTACACTTGTGGTTAAAGACTATGCCGTCAATTCTTCTTGAATGTTTCAAACTTAAAACCTACACTCATATTGAGCAAGTGCCAAGCATACTGAGCATAAGCACAAGTTCTGTGGCTATATCTACTGCTAAAATTATGTTAAAATATTAAGGGTTTATTTAAAGCGTTGGTGAATTGACTCAGGCGTGACTTTGCTGAAATCCATTATAAAATACAATAGACGACGTATATTTAGTAACCTAATCCGCTTAACTGTTCTTACAGAGTCATAAAGAACGCTGTAAGAAACCGACACGTGTTTCATCTCTCAACGAGGCATCCTCAGGATGTCGATTGACTTGTTCCGAACCCGAACACGACATGTTGCTACGTCAAGCGCCGAGCGCAGTGTCGGCGCTTGACGTAGCAACATGTCTTAATGACTCTTAGGTTACTAAATATACGTTGACTATTGTATTTTATATACGTTAAGTGACGTTCAAACTTCAAAAATGTATGGTTAAACAGTCGCTAATCAATACTTAACTTTAAGCCCCAAAATAAACCCCATAGTGTGTAAATATGAATAATGTATATAAAAAATACCAAATAGAGAAAGATTTTAGGACACATTATATCTACATGCTTGCCTACTGTTCAGGCACAGGTTAAGGCAATTGCTTTCCACTTCGCTGAGTAACCCTCAGTTGACCGACCTAACTATCTAAGGCGCCATAATTAAAAAACTTTTGCGCATATAAAGCACCTTTGAAATTGTTCAGTCGATCGTCGGCGTAAGCTTGCTGTTGAATTTTTAACTTTCGGCGCTAAGCAGAGAGTCCAATCCAACAGCGCGCTTCTATTTAGGCATTCATTATGGGTGTCAGAACGGGCATTATTATCATACATTTTAACTGATCTTAAATGTAGTAAATATATTGGTAAAACTGTTTGTCTTTTTATAGATGTCACCGGTTAGGTCTAGTCTCCCTTGCGTACTTATGGAGGCGGAACCAAAAGGAACTGTTGCAGGAGATGATAGCAAGCGGCGTCGAAGCTATTATTATTAAGGTCAGTTAATAAATATTATAAAATAACCTTAAGGTGCGTCCAGAGACAGTGCGAGCTATGCGCCGCAAATGCATTCTTTATTTGATGCCTCAGTCAGAGGCCTATGTCACATGCGTGGCTTGCCATTATTGCGAGTACAACAGTGCAAGGAACTTTTATCGGGTGGCCAAAATCGGGTTCCGTTGGATACTTTCAATATCATTCAAGCGCCAAAAGATTCTTGTAGCCCTCTACTGAACGCAATCAGCTCTTCTAAACCGCATTCAAAAGCTGTCAGTGTCAATATTCCAGAACAATTCGAACACTGACAGCTATTGAACGCGGTTTAGATGAGCTGAACGCGTTCAGTTTAATTGGTAAAATTCGCTTTGTGAGTGATTTTACTCTTATAATAAAATCTAGTACCTACACTCTCAATACAAACTATCAGACTAATCTTTACACTCCTACAATTCAAAGCCATTCATGCAAATGACATACTTACAGTGTCAATACCCTTTCTGATATCAGTATCAAAGAAGTGTGATTTGCAACCATCGCAATCATGTCCCAGATAAAAAATGTAGTAATAACTGTTTGAACATGCACTTTAAGTAAACAGAAAACAGGGTCAGTCAAACCACTTTACTTGAAAGGGTTCGATTAGAAATGGCTCCCTACTATATTATGCATCATCCATATTACTAATATTATAAACAGGAAAGTAACTCTCTCTGTCCGTCTGTCCTAGACCACTGAACCGAACATTATGAAATCTGTCACATATGAGATACGAAGCCGGGACCTGATGATGGACGTAGATGGACGTAGGATACTTTTCATCCCGGATATTTGAATGCACAAGCGGTGCATCCACACAGCCTTCTTGCTAGCCTATCTGCTAGTACCAAACAACGTAATTGCGATGTCAACTACGATCATCTACGTGCGTACAGTACAACTATTTGCTTAATTTCCCTCGGCAAACTTCGTGTTTCGTCAGTCGTCGGATTTCTATCAGTTACCCTTTGCACTTGGTACCTAATTATGGTTGACGGCAACGCGGGCGCAGCGGTAGGAGTCAATACGTACAAGCACCAAGTGCAAAGGGCAACTGATAGAAATCCGACGACTGACTTAACACGAAGTTTGCCGAGGGACATTAAGAAAATAGTTGTACTGTAGTATTGTACTCTGGGAAGTGTACTGATATTTGAACTATTTGTATCGTCATTAGGCGACATAAACACTCTGTTCTATATTTAGTCTTACGTATACTTATATTAGTATCCGCAGTAGTGTTTACAACAATGATTGGTCAAAAATAACTTCCTTACACATGAGGCCGTACGTCATTCGTCAATGATAGTTTTATTCAATTTATTTGACGTTGATCAATAAGACTGGCATTTATTTCAACACGTTGAGGATACGATTCGGACTCATCATCAAGCACCCACTTGTTTGTCTAATTTGAATCTAAATTAAATGCCAAATAGATCTTGATTGCGTTTCTTAGATCAACTTGTTATTTATTATGGTTTGTTACTATTATTGACCATTTATTTATAGCTCTATTTTCGTGGACACCGTTGGCATACTTTGAGCCTTCACGAGAGGCAATAATATTTCGTGGTGTTGTGGCAGTCGGCCCAGTGACCAAACTTGTAAACTGACCACTGGTATCTCAACTGTATTCTGACATTCTCTTATGCTTTGGTCTCCTATTTTAAACTATATGCAACGTCTGACTTCAGCGTCAACGTTCCGATCGACGTCTGAACGTTAATACGTTCGCAGAGCGGGCACTTTCGCTGTACAGTATAAATAAAAACCATAATGAACGAAGTACCTAATACGTTAGACCTTTATACGTGTGCGACTGTGTCCGTGCGTACATTTCTAATGTGACCACAATTTTCACCCATAATCAGTATAACTAATTTAATAAATAAACAATGTTTTATACATAATAAAATAATCATATAATTCAGTGTGATTATAACATAATATTCAAATTGGGGTGTTTGGAGGTGTGTGTTAATTCCGGGACATGTTGTATACACCTCTGCTAACTACTTCGGGGAGTACAAGCGTGAGGTTTTAATGATATAATTTTACGACAGGTGGCAGCACTAGGTCTGGACCCGCGGGTGCACCTAGGCCTGTCCCTCCGCGAGATCCAGCCGCACCTTCTAGTCATGCAGGACAAGTACGGGCTCAACATCTGCGGCGAGGGCGGCGAGTACGAGACGTTCACGCTCGACTGCCCCTTGTTTAAGAAGAAATTAGTTATGTAAGTACTATATTGAAGTTTAGAGTTTTTCCAACTCTTTTGAAAGAATTAGAATTGCAATCAATGACTAGAGGAAATTTAAATACGTTTTGAGGTTTGTACTTTGTAAATTGTGTTGAAGATAATTGAGCACTGGACATTATAATCAATAGAGTATGCAATCGGAAACGCCACAGAAGTCTCAACTCTTATGAGAATAATTCCCACAATTTTATCCAACCTGAAACAGTTTTTATACGGTAAATTATCTAAGTGACTATGTCACTTCATAATCATCCATACAACTAACTTACTATACTGCTTACCTACTGTTATAAAAAATCTTGCTAGAAGGGGTGGATTTTTGCCCCACCAAACTGCCCCATCTCAAAAATCCACCCTGTGTAGCAATTTTTGGCGAATACGACTTTTCGGCTCCAATCCTGTCCAAAACTAGTCAGGTATGTCCGAAATATAAACGTAAGCAAAGCAGTGTATGTCTAAAGTATAAAAATAGTTAGCAAGTAATTTACACAGCTAAAATAAATAAGTGTCTTATCGTCATAAAACTCGTTTATCTCTCTCATAAAATACAGATTTGTCATAATAAACGCTATCTGTGTACCAAATTTGATTAGCTTAGGCCGACTATAATCAATATTAATAGACTGCAGGCTTTTATCGATCATGTCACATGCGTGTGACGAATGCTCTATCTTATACAAATTTGGTAATTGTCACTAGGAGGCTATTATCGTGGTCATTGACTTGAGATAACAATAATTTGTCAAAATAAGGATTAAGGGCAATAGCGCACTAGCGGCCAGGTCGCAGCGGCCAGCTAAATACATACAGTGCAACTATTTTCTTAATCTCCCTCGGCAAACTTCGTGTTTCGTCAGTCGTCGGATTTCTATCAGTTGCCCTTTGCACTTGGTGCAAACCGGACATTAAGAAAAAAGTTGTACTGTACGTTAGTATGAAATCTCCATGGAGCACGGGCATCCTGTTGCACGCGGACAACGAAATCGACCTGACCATGAGCACTATAGAAACGGGTTTTGTCGACGGAAGAATAGACAATATTACAGATTGTGATTGTGAATCTGTCATTTTGTCTATTCATGCTGCGCGTGCTGGCCGCTAGTGCAGTATTGCCCTAATAAGTATGATTTTAATGTTGATTTATGAGAACAAAATATATCTGCAGTATAACAAACTCAATTCATATTACCTAATGTATTGTCCCACTTCTGGGCAAAAACCGTCCCCAATTTTCCAAATTACGAACTTTGTTTTTTTTTAATATAAATAGAATTACAGATTGAAAACATAAACTTATTTTTTTTCTTAACATTGTTCCAATGTATTTGTTTAACTACGACCTTGCATATCATTTGTTAACAAACAACATATATTTATTAATCAATTATTGAACCAGCTATACAAACAAATGTTTTTTTATCTACAGAGATGATAAAGAACTGGTGTTACATTCAGATGACCCCGTAGCTCCGGTCGGCTATCTAAACTTAAAACTACATCTAGCGCCAAAGGATAACTTCGACGAAGTGATCAAACTACCTCCCACTGTAAAAAACCCGTTAGATTTTGTAAGCGATTTAAGCGATTCGGTATTTAGCGATATAAGCGATATTGAACTGAGCGAGACGGAGCTCGAGTCTATAGAGAAGTTAGAAAAAGAGGAGAAGAAAAAACAGAATGAACTGAATCCTTTGCTCACGTATTCTGGTGATAAGGTAACTAGTGTAGAGGTCGAATATCAGAACGATGAAGATAGTATAGAAATCCCAGCTGGTTATACTTACGAGCAGGCTCACAGTAAGCATGAGAGCCAGCCGATCTTGGACCACAGGAGTATATACGGGAACAAACATGGATGGTACTTCATCGGTGGCATCGTCGGCGAGGGCGTCGATACGAGGCTAGCTACGGAGAACGCTATGAAAAAACTCATTAGTAGGTAAACTTGTGCACGAGCTTTATTTTATGTAGTTTGTATTTTTGTTGTACAACTTTTGGTACTCAGACATATGAACTTACCACCACAGTCTAGTATAAACTCTGCATGCCTCAAAATAGAATTGTATACTTCTTATGAATTTTATTTTGTAACAGTATGGCTGACCAGACTATAAGATTATTTAAATCCAATATCGGGAAAAAGAAGGAGCTCGGCTAAGTAATAACAGCCCCACGGGTCGATCCATCAGGTTAAGCTACGCTTGCTGGGGTTGGTCCGTGGATGTGTGACCATCTTTACATTACGACAGTCGTTACGGGTCGTCAGAAGCCTGAAAGTCTGACAACCAGCCTTACCAAGGGGTATCGTGGTACCCAGTAACTGGGTTGTGGAGGTCAGATAGGCAGTCGCTCCATGTAAAATACTGGTATTCAGCTACATCTGGAAGCTGACCCCAACATAGTTGGGAAAAGGCTAGGCAGATTGATTGATCGGGAAGAAGAAGGAATTTCCTTGATATACTAAATATTATCACTTTTTTCCTATTAAAAAAATCTATGTTCCTTACTGATTACATAAAAAGAATCCTTATAATTTATGCCCTTCCGACATTTCAGGTTTGCTGGATTCCGAGTCAGTACGTCTAACTGACGTATGCTCAGTCAACATCTATATGAGGGACATGCAAGAATATGCCGCATTAAACGAAGTTTACGCCAATACGTTTAACTTCCCTAATCCGCCAACGCGTGTGTGCGTACAATGCCCGCTGCCTGGTGATATTGGACTTATATTTGATGCTGTAAGTAAAAATAAACCTTATGTTGTAAAACATAACGTGTACAATTATAGGCTGAACTACTGATGATGCCAGCCTAGTAATGATTTTGTTGCCGTCTACTTCTTATGTAGACTCAGCCCAGATATGGGTTGTGTTCGGCGCCATCACTAGCGTCCAACAGTTCCTGTAACGTGCAGCTGACAGGACATGCAGGACACGACATTAAGTGTCCCATCGTTTGTGGAACAGCACTACATTTACACTCCAAAGCGGAGTCGTCTATGAATCTCCACCTGAACTCGTTTTCCTTGCTCCGGCTAACCTAGGTCCGGAGTCTGTTTAAAGACTTCCAGGTTACCCAAGGCAACTCATGTCCAGGTGCGCAAACGAGAACGGCATAGAAATCATCAACGTCGATGTTGATACCTGCGCAATCACTTCCGTTTATTTTGTTGCTGTAAGTGAAATTCAACCTTAGGGCCCTCGCCCACGGCGACTTTTTGTAGCGATGCTGTCGCGCGTTTCGTAAACGCGCAACAGCATCGCTACTAACGCGTGTTAGTCGCATTTGCAACGCGCTACAGCATCGCGACTGTATCGATGCAAACGCGCGACCGTGTCGGACGACATCGGGGAGAGAACGGAGGGAGGGTGGCGCGTGAGTGGAGAACCGAGCATCAGTGCAACACAGACAGGTCGAGAGTGCTGTTGTCCGTCACATGCAAAATGGAGTCGTTCGACAGAAGCGCGACGGTATCGCGTTTGCATCGCGACTGAATCTGGGCCCGTGGGCGAGGACACACAGCTAGCGACCGCTTCGCGACTGTATCGATGCGGACGCGCGACAGCATCGCTACTGCATCGCTACAAAAAGTCGCCGTGGGCGAGGGCCCTTATCGTGTGCAACATAGTTAGTATATTTCAATGGCGAAAACTGACCCACGTGTGCGTTCAATGTCCATTGCCTGATAAAATATTACTTATAAATGTCTCTGTAAGTGAAGTTCGACCCAATTGGGTGCTGCATAAAAGGTAAAATTCAATGCCGAATAACCGACGCATGATTGCGTGCAATGACCGTTGCCTGATGATATTGGACTGAGATTTAGCAAAAATCCAACCTTATGGTGTAATAAATAGCGGATATAATGCAATGCAAAACACTACTCGTGCTGTTCTTGATTGGTTCGTTACTACATTGCAGTATTTCTTGACGATAGCAAGTTTTTCATTTGATCAGTACAAAATACACATGTCATAATGTAGGATCAAATAAATTGTAACAAAAAACTCTGTAATGAAAATTGGAATTAAGATAAAATCAGCTTTTCCTAGATTACCTTTTCATTCATTTTTTACTAATATTATAAATGCGAAACTGAGTTTGTTTGTTTTGCGCTTTTACGCTAAAACGCTAAATTAAAATATAAGACACTTTTATCCCGATATTCCACGAGATCGAGACTTAAGCGGGTGAAAACGCGGGGCTAGTAACGTAATCAATTACTTTATGCCTCTAGCCACGGTCACCCCCAGGTTTTAACCGTATTTACGTATTCAATCTGAACTCCATTCAGACAGAGTGGAGATAGTGATGCGATAATGATGGCCTGGGATTTCTTAGGGTTGATTTGCAAACCAAAGGATCGCGATCACTCGCTATTCAAGTCCAGGTTCCTGGCAAACACGCTTCCGCATCTTACGTTAAGAAGTGATTGTAAAGCTGCAGATAGAGATGGAAATGGGAAGAGATGACTCTGATGAGAAAGTTAATGAAAATAGAAAGAGGAGAGAGAACGCCACCCTGAGGCACTCCCACGGTATGAGAGCACCAGTCAGAAGAAGACTCTTCGAGGCGAACCCGCTGCGAGCGGCCTTTAAGATGGTAGTTGAACCAACCAATAATAGAGGAACAGAAATTGAATGATTTAAGGATCCTTAGAAGGATGTTGAATTCGACAGAGTTAAAGGCACTGCTAAGGTCCAGAAGTACAAGTAAGTTGAATGATTTGTGGTCCATAGCCCAGCGGATGTTATCAGTAATCTTCAAAAGAGTGGTTACGGTGCTATGACCAGTTCGACTTTAGAGAGGGATATGAAGGAGGGAAAACGTAACGACAGATTTTAGAAACTGCCAGACTTCTAAAGAGTTTCGGTTGTCGAGTGAATTATGGAAGTAGCGTCTCTTTGCATCTCTAAACATCAACTGCAGCGATTACGCAGCACCTTAAACACGTTTTAACCT
Organism: Agrochola circellaris; assembly: GCA_914767755.1. Lineage (NCBI taxonomy): Eukaryota > Metazoa > Arthropoda > Insecta > Lepidoptera > Noctuidae > Agrochola > Agrochola circellaris. The sequence continues at coordinate 6,834,582 of OU611853.1, forward strand.
GCTTTTGGCTCTGTCCCTACTTGCTACCGCATCCTAGATGGCAGGAGTAAGCACATACAACACATACGGGAACATACTGGACTTTGACTCGACGGATAGGGGCATGACGATCGTATAAACTGAGTATTGTGTTGTTGAAAATCTGTGATATAGTCTCCAAGACGTCCGTCCAGTCGATGCTACCAGCATCACGCAGCAATGCCTCCAGGTAGCCTGCCTTTGTAGTTCCTAAGGAAAATATATTGAGGCTTACGCGCGGAAGTGAGAGAATACAGTCAAATTGTATGCTAATTGTGTGTACTACAACACACAATCCTATAAAATTGCACACATTGTAAAAATAATCTTGAACTTTGATAAAAATGCCGCATTATGTAATAGATGAATACTGATATAATGCAATGACATAGCATAGAATTAACAAGATAACAAAGATTGTGATTTGGTATTTACCTGATATGAAGGGTTTGTTGGGGTTCAAGGTCCAGTGAATTTGCATTCGGCAGCTTTCCTTTTTTTGTAATAAAGTGCGAATATTTGTCTTTTATATGCTTGAAATAAGCTCATGACACTGACCATTTTTTCAATTCGTGGTTTCGAAGTCATATGAGTCTAACACTACAACTCACCCTGTTTAAAAATATGTCTTAAAAAGAAGAAAAAAAAATAGTTCTTAAGCGTCTTGTATAATGTAAAAATATTACCCTCCTCCTGGTCGGTCGGTCGGGTAAAAATCAAATAATTTTGCTTCACTGCCTAATTATTTATAAAGTGATGAATATGATGATAATCATGACGACGTGTTTTTGCCCTATCCTGCCTATAAGACAAATAGTTCTGAAATCTTTCTTTTGCTTATGTCACTTCTTAGAAGTCAATTATTATGATACTAGATAACGCATAATTATGGATTTTAGTAACATCTTGTCCCATATTGTAGTTTAGCCTTTAATTTAGTGACATAGGACTTGTTTTAGTTGTACTAAAGCTGAGATCTATAGAGTGGACTTAGAATTTACTCAAGTAATACAGTTGCGTTTCATACGAAAATGAACCTTGATGTTAATCTTCATTTGCGCTTCGAAACGCTTGATCGCAGTCGCTTATAGGAATATGCATATTACTTTCATAGAAATAAGGTTCATATTCGAAACGCTTCTGTACTTAGCTTGAGTAAAGTCTAATTTAGCTCGTTCGCTAGATCTCCGTCAAAGAACGAACGAGCTATAACTTGTAACAATTACAGACTACAATGTTAATATCTATCCGTCTGTCCCCAGGTGGCTCACAAGTCTACGTTTAACAACACTCACGACTGCGAGGGCGTTATCACGAAGGAGCGGGTCACTATGCACGTGCAAGGCATTTCGCACTGGGCTCCTGCTAATATTGGACCCTATAGTCAGGCTGTGAAGGTATGTTATACTGTTATTCAGTCTATTTCATTAAAGAAGTATTTTTGTATCAAATTGTGATCTGATGTCAACGAATCCTGCAATAAAACCAATATTACAGGCATCAGTATCACTAAAAAGTATGTTATTTATTTATTATTTAAACTTCTCGCACACAATAAGGTACAAATGGCTTAATGACTTAATGCCTTATGTTCAGCAACCCCTCCGGAAAGCTAATGATGGCATACAGTGATCACCATTTAACCAATCTGCTTGTAAACCTCACTGATTATGTCATTATTTCCACGACGGAAACTGCAGTATGTCACTCACTATTCTGATATTTATAAGCTGGACGACGACGTGCCATGGTTTTCGAGATACAGCAATCGATAATAATGAGAATTTATTTTTGAAGTGAAAACTTCTTTAGGCGTCGAGCGATACAAACTAGTTGGTACAAGCGAGGTAAACTAATTGATTCGCGTAGTGTTGGGCTATAGAATATAGATGGCGCTAATACCAGTTTTAAGTTTTTTAATAGTATTGTTTCTTTTTGACGGGGCAACAGAGTGATGATGATAAAGAATATTGTTTATATCTAATATACCAGTTTCAAGTATTCACTTTTGTTAGCAGTCCCAATGATAGCAATTTTTTTATGTCTTACATAATTATATCCAAGTAAGTTAAATATTAATGTTTTATAAACATAAATCTCTCGCAATAAATTCTCTAGATAATGGTGACAACTGTATTATAATCCGTTACATAGTTTAGAAGATCTAAGTGGCTACACACGAGATCTGAAAGTGACTTTTATATAGTACTAGCTGCCCGCCCCGGCTTCGCTCGAGTAGCAATAAGTACTTATCTACGGCGCACCTACCTGCCTACCCTACTAAAAAGTCCTAAAATATCCTATGTCCGTCTCCTGGTTCTAAGCTACCTCCCCATCTATTTTCAGCCAAATTGGTTCAGCCGTTCTTGAGTTATAAATGGTGTACGACTTCTTTTATATATATAAGTAAAAGTTACAAAGAATTATGAAATGTAGAAAAATACTAAAATTCGTGTTTGCATGCAGGTGGGCGAAGTAATGGGCACATGTGGTCAGATCGCGCTAGTGCCGGGCACGCTCCGCCTAGCGAGCGGCGGGCCGCGAACACAGAGCGCTCTGTCGCTCCGGCATCTCACGCGAGTGCTGCGGGCACTACACCCGCGGGCGCATATACGCAGCGTCGTGCAGGTATGTCTTTCGTTCATGAAATCGGATGCTATTACACTGGGTGGGTCCACATTGGCTGAGCTGCCTCGCAGTGCAGAAGCTTGGTTGGTGTGCAGCTTCAATCGGTATATTTATTTACTTATTTGTCTACACCGCGTCAATGTTGTGTCCGCAGAGCGTGTGCTACGTGACGACGGGCGGCGCGGTGGGCGCGGCGCGGCGCCAGCTGGAGCGGCGCACGGCGGGCGCCATCGTGCAGTACGCCGTGGTGCAGGCGCTGCCGCGCGCCGCGCAGGTGGAGTGGCACGCCTGGGCGCACACCGACAACAACCGCTTCGAGTGTGAGTCTTGTGGCTACTGCTATTATGGTCCTGCACCCTCACTTCGAACACACGATCAATCACAATCTGTTTCATTTTGACAGTTCAACAACATTCATTGCGTTATTTACGTTGCAGAGCAGACAAATTTATCGAACGTATGTAGCAATGGATTAGCAATATCCTTCAAAATGATTCAAATTATGATTGATCGAGTGTTACGTAATAAGGGTGCTGTTCACCGCATCCAGCGACAGCGAGCCAGACTAATTTTCTTTCCTATCGTGGGATCTCTAATGACCAGCAAACTGATAACCTGGTCACACCATGTACAAAAGCTACAGTGACCTTGGCTACAGTTTAACACCTACTGCAAGTGTGATGATTCTGATCAGACCATGTTGTCCCCACATAGTTTTTACAGAATAAATCGGATGAAATGTCATCCTGAACTCAAGAATGCCGCAATCAACGTGAACCTGGCCACCTACTGGACTCGATCAATTTAAAAGCAAAGCATCAACAGTTGACACGAAAATAAAGAGAAGACTATACCCACAAAAATCATAAACTACTACATAATATATGTTCGCATATCTCGACAAAATATAGCAAACTGCAGATTTCATTTTCGAGATTTCTGTGTTCTTCTCTTTGTGAATGTTGTGTATAATAATTATGAGACTAATGACCCTTTTTCAAGTCCAAAACTATTACAATTATACTTTGTATTTGAAATCAGAATCTGGGATTATTATCAAGTTTTGAGAACACAAATTCAATGTCATACACGACAAAGTTCAAATTCCACTGCAACCAAAAAATCCTATAAAATATCTTTACAGGATTTTTTCATTACAAATCGACACACAAAAATGAACGTAGAATACATAAAGTAGATAGTTATATGAATTTGCGGGAAGCGCAGAACAGATGGAAGTGGTGGTTTTTGGGGGAGCCCTATGTCCAGCAGTGGACGTATTTCGGCTGAAATGATGATGAGGATTATGATGAAGCGCTTGTTACACAGATTCCATTTCTTATCAATAACAGCCTCTATCTCGTCGAATTCCGAGTACCATCTAGACTCTAGAATTATGTCTAGATGGTACTCGGAATTCGACGAGATAGAGGCTGTTATTGATAAGAAATGGAATCTGGCGTACTTGTAACTTCACGCATAATCCAAACTGAACTTGCGTCGGTTTTCCCATCGGTACAATACGGTCGATATAACTTGGCAGGTCTGAATATAGGCTATGCTAATTTTCGCGCACGTTCTCTCACTCACACTCGCCTCAAGTCACCATTTGGTTCCTAAAAAAAATTATTGCACAGCTTCTGCGCGAAGTTCGGAGCTACCAAGTTATATCGGCCGTAGTGGTTTAGACTTGGATTCTAAATTAAAATATTTTCACTAAAATATAAAACCGTTATAAATTGTGTCATTTATTATTGTACGGTGAAACCATACACTACCGACGACTAAGCATTTTTACGTAACTTAATTAATTAATATCAACTGAGCAATCAGTACTCGATTAGGGGTCATCGCGTGTGCTACCTCGCTCCTTTATATTTATAACCTTTGGTCCGTTAAATACATTTATTTTTACCTTAAAACGCAGCCGTATCATTGACTATCTTCCAACCCTCTACAATTATGTTTTCCAGACGAGGAGACAGGATGCAACGTGGGTGACTACAAAGTGGCGATCACGAGGAGGTGGAACTACGAAAATACTGTTGCCGCCTTTGTTTGCTATGTTGCTACAGGTACCACTTCTCATTTACTAATATCATTAACTTATTTTAAGCATACTTTGTCCACAGTCCTGGTTTGCTGACGAATAATTTTGTATGAAATATAAGGGCTTGACGCAGAACGTTCTTCTGAACAAACAAAGATATACCTACCCACAGAGATCTCTATATTTCTTACTAGTTATTGCCTACGATTACGTCTGCGATCCAAGATGAAAAGTAGCCTGTCTTACTCCATGTCCTAGGCTACCTATCTGTCAAATTCGGTTCAGTAGTGTAGGCGTGAAAAGGTAACAGACAAACACGTACGTCTTTTTTTACATAATTCTAACATATATTTATAAATTCAACATTAATGATGTAACTAGTAATTTTGTAACAATTTATTTTAAAAGTGACCATGGAGTTTCTTGCCCGTTCTTTTCCATAGGAGTACCTATGGAAAAGAACGGGTAAGAAACTCCATCGACAAAAATGTTCTCCATTTGAATGTGGATTTGACCCTAAATTTTCAGCACGTAGTCCATTTTCTTTCCTACTACGCTCAGCTTAATATTTTTCTGACTGACAGACTCCTTGATAGTTCAAAACTGCCTGTTAATGGGTTTATTGAAATAAATGTTTAGTTTGAGTTTTAGTTTCGCGTTTATAATATTACTAGCTTTTGCCCAAGGCTTCGCCCGAGTGAATGTCGGAAAATATCCCACGGGAACGTACCTACTACCGGGACACACCGCAGTGGCATAAAATCCGTTCGGTAGTTTTTGAGTTTATCGCGTTCAGACAGACAGACGCGGCAGGGGACTTTTTTTATAATATGTAAGGATGTCCAATCCTGTAGAACATAAATTTGATTTATTTCTGACGATTTACGCCCATAAAGGTCCCAGTCTGTATTCTTTCCGACATCTTCAACAATAATAGTCATATTTAGAAAGAAGAAAGAAAGAAAATACGTTTATTTGCGGTACACATGACGCAAAGAAAGAACAAATCAGCCAATTTACACAAAACCTTAGCGAATTGTACACCAAAACCCTCCTCATGAATCACTCCGTCCATTGGTGAAAACCGTTTCAAAATCCGTTCGGTCATTTTTGAGTTTATTGCGTTCAGACAGACAGAAAGACGCGGCGGGGGACTTGTTTTATGATATTTACACATCGGAGTGTAATGGAAGTACAGGTTGTTTGTTCCATTCAAACATGTAGCTTACAGACTTCACGAGGATGCGTCATTTGACTTTACAAGTCAACTGACGCATCTTCATGAAGTCTTTGGCTTAAGGTTTAAATTGCAATAATTGAAGCGGTAACTATCCATTTTGTCTCGCCAGGTTCATCGCCCTCAACTTGCCAGCTGTCGTTCCCCAGCGAGGAGGTGTGCACGACGCACCGCGTGCGCGCGAGCGCCATGACGCAGCGGCAGATCGAGGACGTGCTGGAGTATGCGCTGCGCAAGCTCACGCAGGAGCGGGACATGGATGCGAGGCATGCCGTCAAGATGAGGATACTGTATCAGGTATAGACCTTATGCAGACTTGGGTTACCATCCGTCATTTGTCCAGCTTTTTGGCCCCCTGTGCAAACTTCGTGCAGCTTTGTCATTTTGTACTTGTCGATATAAGGGTACCTTTTTAGAATACGAAAAAAAGTTAAATGAGAACTGAAAAAGAAAGATTGAACAGTAAAATGCTTTTTCAAATTTCGAAATCGTTTTTCAGGCACGTTCAAAATCGCGCTATTACCCTAGTTTCGGGCATATGTTTTGCCTCGTTTCACTTCTATTCAGTCTTATTTTTTTTTCCTACACTACGGGGCGTCTAGACAGCGAGTTTTGTAAAAAAATAAATTGCTGTTTTACAACTTGGCCATTTTTTTACGGCATTTTAAAGTGTTTGCTAGACGAAGACAGCATTGCAGCGATCTGACATCACAACACAGTAACGCCATAGTAACATCACACCATTCAGTACAATATTCTTTTGCGTGACAAGGATAGAAGAATAATTATAAAAGCGCGTAACTTCAAAAGACCTGACGTCATGCATATCTTGCATCGCGCAAACAAAGTTTACCCCGCGACTAGCGTATATTATACAACATCCCGACACCAACCGTCGGGCAGTAGCCCACCAGATACCAACACCTGTCTGGTCGGAGGTTCCTTGCTATTCTATGGAGGATAAGAAACTTTGCAACAGGGTGCAGTTTCCCTCCTCCTCTTTAAATTAATGTATATTTTTGATAGTACTCAAATACCCTATTATGTTTAACACGGTCTTAAATAATCTTCCAGGTATGGAGTGCCCCATCGATGGCAATAATAACGGAGGCGGTGTCCGCAGTGCGACAACGTACCGGCGTGAGTGCCGCCATGACGGCGGTGCCCGTCCTAGCGCTCCACAACGCATTCACCTTCCTTTCCATCAGCGGTCTCAGGCTCGACGAGTGACGTGTATACGCACAGGTCAATGTTGCTATCACTAAATTATAGATGCTGTTATTCAAGATTTTGTGTACTCGTGATGTTTCTCCAATTGGGCTATGCATGAGTTTTTTTTTAACTTTATCAATAATAGACAGTAATATAAACCCATGATAAGTATTAAAAGCCAAATTTAACTACTGCTTGTTGTTGATTTTTTTAATTTAATTCTCTTATTTTCTACTACAGTTCAGCCATCCGTTACGGTTGGAACCAATATGTGACGTCATGCACAATAAATACATCACTTTTTGTGCCCCACATCATAGTAATTTAATTATTTGAGTGCTTTATTCAAGCACAAATCGCACTTCTTACCTTAGTGAGATTTTAAGCAGTTTACTAAGATCTATCCACATGGCTATTTACGTCACTTCCAGCATTGTCGATGTGAACACGTTTAGAGTATGCGTTTAGTTTCACCAAAAAAACGCAACATAAAATAATGAATTATAAAATAAGTAATGCATTAAAAAACTTATAAAAAAATAGCTATTTGTTTCTCGACTCATATAGTGTATATTAACAAAACCGGAATACTTGTAAATGCCCGCCCTATTATGTACAAAGCCACTGTTGGCAAACAAAAGTTGCGCAACATTGTTTCGAGTTGCTGGAAACATGTTCTACAAACATTCTGTATGCAATTTTGCTACCAAATGTTTCCAGCACACGTAGCAACCCCACCGTAGAAACGAGTTTTGTCAACGGAAGAATAGACTAAATGGATTGAGAATCTGTCATTTTGTCTATTCTTCCGTCGCCAAAATCTGTTTCTATGGTGGTCATGCTACGCGTGCAGCTACACAAATAACAAGTTTCACAAGAGGCTTCACAAGTATACATTAGGCTCACGATGCAAATGAACTATTGCTATAACACCCTGCGAGTAATTGCGTAACACACATAAAACGACAATTGATCGCAATGAGTTTCATTTTGACAGTTCGCCCACGTTCATTGTAGATGGTGCCATCCCCGAAGACGCGCCCCACTTCCGCTCCGTTCTAGTACAGCTTACAGTAGTCGTCGCGGAGTGGGGCGCGTCTTCTCGTATGGCACTATCTGTAATGTTGTTGAGCAGACGAATTTTTCAAACCTATGAAGCAATGGATTAGCAATATCATTCAAAACTCTCCGATTATGATTGAGTGTGTTACGCAATTGAGGGTGTTTTTCTATATTAAATCCTACTTAAAGTTAGCATGATTGTTTTAATTATCTTAAAATTAATGTGTTATGTTTCTGCTTGTCCACAGGTTTCATCGAAATATAAGGATACAGATGCTTTATTGCCAGTTTATAAAATATATTTGCTGAATATTTTCAGTGTTTATAAAATTTTGTTAATTATGCTACCGAGTTTACCATACTGTAAGTCAAATTATATATACATTATTTTTTATTGCACATTTGTCTTTTATTTTCCATTTATTCTTCGTGCATTGCAATAAAAAAAACAAAAGTTCAAATTAAAATTTATTTTATCTTTTTTTACAAAATTGACCGAACAGTGCGAGATTTCTAGAACGTTTACACTTGCATTAAGTAGACATAAAGTTATCATTATTCTCTTACAAGTAAGTCTTACAAATTCACCTGTGTCGATAAAGCAATGCGAATTACGGTGTGAACCACACCGGGATCAGTTGTGTATATTGTATAAAAGGTTTATATCATGATTTCGAGGACATAAATTTTACCTTAAAAGTCATCACTAATAAGTAAATTATGATTAATATTAACCAAAGCATAATTATAAACTAAAACATTGATACATTAGTGTCAGTATTCAATGAAGTTACTAAGGTGATCACCTGCACTTACACAATATAATTCTAATACAAGATATAATACACAACATTATGGGGATAATTGCACACAGCAGTGGTTAAAAGACGATAGCGCGCAGAGATTATATCGTAAGTACAGCAAATGCATACACTTGTTGAATCGAATGTTACGTATACCGAAAACGAATTCCTGTGGCTGCGAACAGACCTATGTCCGTTCTACTAAACATTTCCGGGTTCGTCCTGGAAATGAATACCACCCAACTCAGCTATATTTAATACTATCTTTGTAACACCATAGTCATAAATAAATAATTTTCTCATAATGAAAAATAAACATACTATACTCTGAGTTAAATAATTTATTTGATCTTTCTATAAAACTATATTCATTGGGTTCATATTGCGTTCCAGAACGAGTGCTAGTAAATAGTACATAAAGGTAGCTATGTGTTTTGTACTTTGAAATTAAGTAAGGAAAACAATCAGTTGTCACTTTAAAGAAGAGCTGCTGAATTTCATTCGTACATAATTAAACTACAGAAACGATAAAAATCTTATAAAATAATCTAAATAGTGTAATTAATCAACAACTTTCATAAAGTGCGTATTAGGGGGAAACATTTCTTAAATCATACCCAATCGATTCATAAATAAAATTCATATCAGGCCACAGAATCTATCATAACTATCCGATCCTGATTAATTCAATAACTCCCTACGTTCATGTAACAATCCTCCACGAATATTATCTGGGACATAAGATTGTATACAGCTGTATCCATATAAAAGTACAACTAAAATAAATACCTTATTAAGCAAAATTAACGATAATCTAAAAATTATACTATATCAAAAATAAACAAAATGCGCACTGTCTTCACTAGCGTGTGGATCGATTCATAAACAGCAGTGACAAAAAAAATAACAATTTCGAAACAAAAATAAAAAAATGCATTAAAAGGCAGATTTCTATTGTATGCATTTATTATTATTTTGTATTCCTGAAAACTAATTAATTCGTAAATGACAAAAGACATCATGTCCGTTCACAGTTCTAATATAGATTCACACACAGTAACGAACATGATCGACACAATGAAATCATCATCCTCTCGTAAAGTATAACAGCACAACTACACAATCTCACGTAATCTAATCACTTTCAACATAACCAATTGTGGACGAATACACAATACAATACATGATTTTGTCTTGCAGGATACTTTTAATCAAATCTATGATATTAAAAATAGTATGATTGCCCAGCTACCCATATAGTGAAGTTAGTATTAAATTACTGTACAGTTTACATGTTAAGAGTCCTGCGATCTACAGCTATCTATCTAACCACTTTTATGATCTTTATCTTCTGTTAAATCAAACCGTCTAACTCCCACTAGGGATATAATAATATACATAATATTTCGACAGCGCCGGCTCCTCCGGGGATCGTAATCGCAAACATTCAGCGTACAGAAAACAAAACGCAGCGATAACACAAAGAGACAATACACCTAGTATCTCCTCACTATCCGACAACTTACACCTATCGGTTAATCGTTATATTAATCAGATTTATGTAACAGTTTACCTTACAACCGTAGTACCGAAGCGAATAAGAGTTACATATGAACTAAGAACAGCTACATATATATTACAGGGTCCGTTTTTATAGTTCACTCACACCGCTTCACTCGCGCTACCGCTCACTCCAAGAGTTCAAGCGTCGGGCGCGGTGTCGAGCGGGTCGCTAGTGTCGCCGCAGTCGGCGCCGGCGTCGGACGCGTCGCTGGCGTCGTCGTGCGGCACGTGCACGCGCAGCGGCGCGGGCTGGCCGGACTCGTCGGGCTCGCCGGGCCGGCCGGGCTCGTCTGGCTCGTCGGGCTCGTCGCGCGCCTCCAGTTCGCGCTTGCGGCTGGCCAGGTACTGGCGGTGCGCGTACTTGTTGAAGCGCCGCTTGGCCATGAACAGCGTGGCGATGGTGCGCGGCGCCAGGCGCACGGCGGCGGCGCGCGACGTGATGCCGCCGCGCCGACACTCCGCGCACGTGTAGTCCAGCACGTTCAGATAGGACACCGTTTGTCTAACGCAGTCTGTGTGGGAATTAGGGCAGATCTCAGAATTACGTCGCGGTTTCGCCGTTATACCGGAGCTCCCGTCTCATCACGTATCGAACGAAAGTACACAATTTTAATTTTGGCATTGGCAAATTACAGCAGAGAATTTATGTATGTACTGTATCTCAATTTGCAGATTGTTTCAAATCAAGATAAAAGACTTGAGAATATGCTAAGTACAGTTGGTAATATAATGAACGACATCGAGACTTGGAAGAGCACGTCGGTTTATGATAGCACGGGAACTCCGGGATTGCCTGACCGCCCACGTTTTATCGTTTGTTGGTCACACCACGTACAAAAAAAGGCTACAGAAATTTTCTCATAAAAGAAACAAGAGATTTAAATGTTTATCTGATAAAATATTTTTCTTTCCCAGTGGTGGAATCAACCTTTCACATACTTACTCAATGAGAACACAATAAAATCGTGGACGCTCAGCATAACAGGGCGGTAATAAATATATTTGTTAACGTGTACTTTAGTACTTTTAATACATACCTAAGCCATAATAATTTCTCCCTTTCATCCCCATGCCGGTGGCTCGTAGTCGAGCCGTTTACCTACACCTAGTACACGATAATGCATGGCACACACAATCCGGCAAGTTTCGGTAACCTTTCGTGTTTTCCGACCCATTATATTTTCAGCTATGTTCTAATATAGGCAGATCATTGCTTACTGTGTATTATACATCATGCTTTCACCTATGAGTTGTCATCTAAACACATCTAACAAAAACAAAAGCTCCCCTATCGGTATATATGTCGTAAGTTTATGATTGGACGGCGAACCGTATTGTTACGTATATATCAGGATTATATTGTACAAGTTGTTCTGTAGGCAATCATAACAGGTAGCAAAGATATTGGACTTTTATTATAGGATATAGCGATATAGATGGAAAAATAAGCATAGATATACATACTATAAGGCTACATAATGTTTATGGAAACGAAACTATGTATCATGACAATAATGAAGGACTGAATGAAGCTTTGTGAGAATAACATCGTTTACGGAACTACTACAGACCATGCACAGCGCATTCACAAACATGCGCTAGTTTAAAATCGGTTTTCGGACAATGAACATAAAATAAATATCCTCACTTTCAGAAAACCGCGACGGGTTAGACATGACCGTACATTTTGGGGTAAACATCAAGCAAAATTTACCCAATCATAATGAAAATCACAGTATAAAATACTTCTCAATAACTGTAAGTTATTTTCGTTCTAAGAGCTTGATTTCGGCTCTCAACGAAGCTAAACTGTAGCTACAGTGAAAATGTCCATTGACTACTTCGGCCACACTGCTCTTGATAGTAAACCGTTTGGAATTCTAAATACGGGAATCTACAGTTGAACTTCGTTTGGACAGGTCAACGCACTCTTAGAACGAGAATAGGCTTATAGCGCTACAAGGTTATTTTGGCGCGTGGCCAAAATCTGAACTAATGCCGCCATCTTGTTTTTTCTATACTATTTCGCAAAAAATGTTCACAAATCCTTACCAACAACGCCCCCGTGTAAATGTCATTCAAACGCCAACAAATTCTTGTAGCAGTGTATGGGTAAGATTCTAGAACGAAAATTGTCGCAAAATGAATGTGACAAATTGTCAAACGTAAACTGCTGTGATTGATTGGTTGAATGATTTATCAACAGCAATCGCATCAGTTTACGGGCGCTTGACAATTTGTCAAATTAATTTTGCGATCATTTTCGTTCGAGAAACAGGCCCTAATGTATCATGCAAAGTATAAGATCATGTCTGACCGATGTAGCGGGGCGGGCAAGCGTATGCGTCTACACGTTCGGTGGTTATGACGTACCTTGATGCAGTTGCCTATCGCAGAGTTTACATATGACGAGCTGCATGGTCCCCTTCGGGCCGATGAAGGAGCGCTCGCAGAGCGGGCAGTAGCGACCGATGCGATACGCCCTACGCACGCACACACACATACGGACCGTACGCGCACAAGCACCGGAACACAGAAACACGCCATTAGTATTAACACCGAAACCCCGCGCCGAATGGACGGTCTCGCTTCATTCGTACGGTTGTTGCTTGTCCTCGTATGACTTGGTTTGATTTGCAGGAATTTACGCTTACGCTAAACTTTTTTTTTATAGCATCGCGATATCTCAGAACTTGCCATGTTGTTAACACTAATTGAAATAGAAGGTTTACGCAGCAAAACCATAAAAACACATTGATAGTGCGCAAATATTAGCCAAAAAAACTAATTTACTGACTAGAAAACAAAAAAATTACAGCCTTTGAAATTACTAGCTACAATTAAATAATAAAGTGTCGAATGTGTATCGAGTCCGAAGACGAGCAACAAACATAAAGTCGAGTTAGTGAACGCCGGGGAGACTGATGGTACTACGCCCATGTTAGTTAACAGTGTGGATGTGAGTTAGTCGCAGCCGTCTGCAGGATGACTGATGAGATGTCGACACCCATTGTCATTGATGATACGAGACTAATTGTCGCAGTACAACCATGAAAACAACAATATACAGAAATACAAAAAGTTATTAGCTACCTAATGTGTATTGCATCAATTATGGCACAATGATAGTATTAAAATAATCAAAAAATAGGAGGAACAGTAAAGTTGGCAGTTTCTCAATATAAGCCCAGAATTTTGTTCAACTGTCAGTTAAGTGTCTGCAAATAAAGCAACTTTGTATAAAGACAGTGCTAGAGAAAGTGATTCCCTCATACCAATTGGCGGTGCTTCGCATAAATGGTCCACTTTGCTGTTCTTACTGTGAAGACTGTTTGCTCGCAAATGATTAGACTTTAATACAATAAATATACAAAGTTAAAGAAATGATTAATAGATTATAACAATCAACAAACATTCTTCAAATATGCATAAATAATAAACTTATGTCTATGGGAATGGCATGCAACTTATATGATACTGGGATGTGCTGAGTAAGAACGCTGCGTTGGGGCAAAAGTAAACATTCTGCGGGGGCCAAAATGCTACGATACCAGAGACAAAGCGGATGTCGACAGAGTGAAGGCGAACGACGAGACGACACTATGACCAGCACGTGTTAGTCCACATCAAACACGCATGAAATGACGTGAGAACACATCAACTACCAAGACCAATTAATACGTAAACATATACACATAAACTCATTTAATGAAGTTTGTAAGAAACTTTGTACTTTTTATCTGCATCCCTCGATATATACTCTTCTTTTGAGAAAGTTCAGGTTTTGTTGGGGCCCCTCTTGGCATTACTTGAAAAATAATATGAAATTATTTTAATATTTTGTTTGCTTCATACACAAAACATAACCTAACTAAAGTTATCCATTGTCGGAGTATGTCAAAAGGCAATCGATTCTCCTCAAACCTTTACATAGTCTAAATCAACTTGTACTGTGGTCATACGTTTACTAGACTTCATTGTATTGGCAAGCCAACAACACAACTAAGGACTAAAATCGCATCGGTTTTATGGTATTTTGTGAAGTAACTACTTTATGACATTTCTACTGTAGATTAGGTATTTCGGTTGATAAATAAATAAGTTGTCAACTAATTACCAGGGTTAAAAAAGTTTGAAGACTTATCTACCCTCTATGATAGGTCGGTGTTTATGGTATTGATAAAGCATTATATAAAATTCATAGGATAGGAATTTTATGTACACATTTAAAATTATATAATAATAAATTACTGTATAAAAATATAGATATATCTCCTACAACTTCTATTTTATCACTTTTTCCGGCTTTACCCAATTCAAAAGCGGCGACAATAAAATAATAGTTGGTCGCTTGCTACCATTTTAAGGTAGGTAATCAATATTAATATTTGGAGTAAAACAGGCTTTGATCGCACTGACAAGTTGGTTTACGTGGCTTGTTTCCATAAAATCTACCCTGTTTTTTATTTATTTGATTATATTTTATGCATTTGATGTTGACAATGCTGATAAAATCAGTACCTTGATTTTAGGTTATAAAAATCTGCTTTACAATTTTTATGTAATTACAGATTAGTTTTTGTTTTTGAAATGCTGCTAGCGTTTTGTCACCTTTCACGACACCTGCGTCAATCTACATTTATTCGATTATGTGGTAAACCAATCAAGTATCAGTACGGCCGTATCCTCAGCAAAGGGCCCATCAAAGGAACTCATCCTTCTCCGACATTTATTTAGTAGTGGGTTCGGTTCGCAAGTGTTTTTTTATTTAATTAACAATTTAGGCATAGTATGTGGGTACTGACCTGGCGCAGGGCGTGCACAGCGAGTGCGAGTACACCTTGTGCCCGCCGGGCCCGCGCCGCGTCTGGTGGTGCCAGTCGCCCGCGGGCCCGCCCGGCCCGGCCGGCGCGCCCGCCCCGCCGGGCCCGCCCGGCCCGCTGGGCCCGGCCGCGCCGCCCGCACCGCCTGGTGAGCGCGCGCCGCACGACTTGCACACCGCGCACTCCACGCAGTGCCATCGACCTGGAAAGTGCAAGATAAAATCTTAGTCTTGATACAAAATACAAATCGATATCTCTCCGTGCCTCAGAGACCACGTTAAGCCGACGGTCCCGGCTGGCATTTGTAGATCTTTGACAGTAGTTACGGATCAAAGTCAGAAGCCCGAAAGTCTGACGACCAATCTTACCAAGGGGTATTGTACTACCCAGTTACTAGATCGTGAGAGTCAGATAGGCAGTCTCTCCATGTAAAATACTGGTATTCAGCTGTATCCGATTAAACTGGAAGCCAACCCCAACATAGTTGGGAAAAGGCAAGGCAGATTGATTTTCCTAAAGAATACTTCGTGAGAGGCTCTAAGGGAGGAATATAAAGCTATATTATTAACCATCCACATTTCTAATGGCTTTTGTTATTTTTCAGGTTCTAAGCTTAAACTTAACAAACTTAGTGATCCTAATCGTGCTAGGCTAGACAGATAATAAGTCTTGTTGCAATATCAACAAACTAAATCAGTGTGACGTTTAATGAAAGTCCAATCTATTTAGCAATGTTGCGTTTTATTCAGACCAATCCCACTACGCTTCGACGTTGTTAGTAAACAAACAAATTACGCTACCCAAACACGTGATACAATCACCTAGATAACTCTTATCATACCTCCGAAAATAATGATAAGTATTCCATTCATTGTTCGTAGCCAGTGCATTTGCGTATCTTAGTGCGCAATATAGCATAGTCATTCATGTCTGAGTTTTCTATCAAAAATTCATTAGTAGTCCAAAGTTAGGTGCAACATCCCAGTGCCACGAAAAGCAGTTGGTCCTGCCCCTGATCTCTATCCGGTCATACATACGGGTTGGTAACGTATGTTCATAATGACATGATGCGTTGGGATTGTTTTTGTGATATTAAAGTTTTGACTACAAAGAGTGTTTTGTTATACATAACTCATTTTCGCCCATAGTGTGGGTTGGATCCTTTCTGCTTAACTACGTCCACTTGTGCTCTATAGTGAGCTAGTCTCCACGAAAGTAATTTTGCCTAGAGGATATAATTTTCATCACATACCGCTGGGCACAGTGTCCAGTCCGACGCAGTAGATGTGGAAGCCTCGGTCGCACAGGTCACAGAACAGCATCTTGTCGTCGTCGGCTGGCTGGCGACAGGAGCAGCAAGTCTTGCACTCGGCGCACTGCCACGCGTACTCGCGGCACTTGCGTATCGTGTCCGCGCTTAGTTCCAGGCAGGATGGGTGTACTGGGAATACAAATAAATAACGGATTTTTATTCACTATTTTTATTTAGCAAGCCCAAGGACGCAAAGTTGTTCACATAAACCACCAACTTTACACCTCTTAGCGCCTGTATTTTCTGCAAATAAATAATCTTGATTCCACAACTCATAACGGACCGAATGGGAATCTAAGAGCAGAGAATCGGGACGGAGTCCAAATAAAACTATCGAGGACGAGCGCCGCAATCTTTACGTCTTCTCCTTGTTCACAGTTCCGCACTTTTCAGCGCGGAACGGACGCGTTATTTCTTTGTTTATCTATGCGTTTATTTGACTTTGCTGTTTTGGGTACACTTTCTGCGATAACATTAGTGAGTTTCACCAGGTCGGAAACACCAGAAATGTCTTGAAGAATAATACTCATGGTTGGCATCGAGGCGCATCTTCACATTACGTAGATATACTCGTCATAATACTAGGTATACTCACGCTTAGCGTTGCAGTGCGCGCACACAAGGAACCGCTCGTGTGTGTACTTCCGGTTGGCTTCGAGGCGCATCTTACACACGCGACACAGATCCACTTCTTCACTAACTCGTGGCTCTTCCTTGCTACTGCTAGCTACCTCCGTGTGACTGCTGCGCTTCGTTTTTGTTAGCTTTTTGCGCTATAATTTAGATGGTTACAAAATCAGTATTATTAAAATAAAAGATAGATAAAAAAGAATGGTGGTGCAAAGTCATCTTGGCCAATCAATAACTCAGACGTTCACGTCAGAATCCGGATCGAAGGACCAAATTCTTAAAGTATGCTTTAGTTTACAGTAGTGTGTTAAAATGCAGGTTTAGCTGTCGCAGACATTGGTAGAATACATTGTACAGAAACCTGGGCGTTAGTCTAAAACTAAGTATTGCTCCTTCTGTTTATATAAAAAGAGACAATTTCCGTGCAGTGGACATACTAGCTAATATTATAAATGCAAAACTGAGTTTGTTTGTTTGTTACGCTTTCACGCTGAAACGGATTTGGATGAAATTTGGCGAATGGCCTGGGTTAGAACATAAGATACTTTTTATCCCGATATTCCCACGGGATCGACCCTTATGCGGGTGAAACCGCGGGGCACAGCTAATTTTAAAATAAAAAACGCAGCAAAACCTTTAGTAGAACTGTACTAATACATAGTTTTAAACCCTTTATTAACACAAGTTTGTTTATAAATGTACTTTATAAATGTTTGTATGTTATCAATTGCTTCAAAAACGGTGAAGGAAAATATCGCGAGGAAATCGACATGCCTGAGAGATATTTCTCGACGGCATGTGAAGCAAAGTCAGAGGCCTTTGGGCGGTTTTAAAACTCTGACAACAGGTTAGTCTGACCTAACCACACGAAAAGAAGAAGAAGATAAATGTTAGCTTGTAAGGTATATATGGGCCATTGTAGCCTGAAATAAAGTGACTATTATTGTTAAGAGGGTTAGTTAGTATGCATACCTTAGCAGCTTGATGTGTTGGCACGTCAGAGTCTTCTGATGAAGATAGTCGCGAGCCCCAGTCGGGCTCCGACTCCGAGCTCCACTCTTCTGACGCGGGCGCAGGCGGAGCCGCTAGCACTGTGTTCAGCGGGAAGTACCTAAGCAATACATGTTTAGTTATTTAGTTATTTCTTGACAACTTATTTTTATAATGCCAATCTTGTACTGCGAATGAGATGCATGCTGGGGTCGGTTTCCAGTCTAACCAGATGCAACTGAATACCAGTATTTTACATGAAGCGACTGCCAATCTGACCTCCACAACCCAGTTACTGGGTATGTTTTTGCCGTGCTTGCATAAGATTTTATAGTTCGAGTATTTGGCTTGTTGGCTTTAATTAATTTTGTGAAAAAGAACGTGTAGTTTTGGACTGCAAGGAAGGCTGAAATAAAAAAATTACACGATGATCTTTGGCGGATGATGAACTGTTGATTTGCTAAATATTATGATTCAAATAAAACTATAAACTCGGTCAAAAAGATTGTTGGTCTAGCTTTTATTATGAGTTGAGGAGTCTTTTTTTGTCGTAAATGAGCTGAGCAAACCCGAGACAAAAAAAACAATGATGTTTATGACATCAACATTGTTTACAGCAGTCACAGCTCATAAGGGACAAAATTATGCTAGAGCCACACGCAGCAACTCGCTGGCTATTAAAAAAAATCACGGGCGTGTAGATCCGGTACGTGTGGTGATATTATCCGAGCAGGAACGCGTTCTAATATTAAGGGCCGGGTACTCTACCTCAGCTGATCGGGTGTATAGATCCGATACGAGTGCTGGTACTGTCCCGGCAACAGCGCATGCGGGTAGAAGCCTGCGGGCGGCCGCAGGTGCGCGTGCGCCGGCGCCGGCTGCGGCGCGCGCGCGCGCTGCACCGTGAGCGACTGCAGGTCGGCGCACGCGCCGCGACGTAACGCGTTCATGCGCGCGTTCCATTCGCTGGCCGACGCTATTGCTGCTGCTGCCATGTCCTGTGGTAATAAATTGTGTTACATTGATAGAAGAATCTTGACACCAAATAAAGGGACAAACAAATGGACAATTTTATGGTAAATAATAATATTTTTATTAATTGTTCAAAATCAATAGAAGTTTCTTGTAAAACCATGGTCAAATGTCACTCGCAACCGTGATTTTATGGAAAATTGGTTAGGATATTGGTGATTTGTCATTATTGCATAATTTATTCAAAAAATCCGTTCAAGCCAGAATAATTCTGCAAGAATAAGAACTCCTTTTAAAATGACGATCAATTTTGTTTTCATTCTCTTTCCCTTTCTCACAAACAGTATATAACAAAAGTTTCCAAAATTAGTTGATTTCGTGCACTGTCTCATTAGAGCTAATAGTTCAAGATTAAGTTATGAAATATTTAACAAAATGAATAAGAAATTATAACTACAATACACATGTTACAAGCTACACAAACGCGCTGCAAAGAATGCCTGATGCTGAAACATTCCTCTCAGATTTACGTAAACTGTAACTATTATTTTCGTAAACAGCTCTCAAACTCAAACCTACCTGTCTAGTCTTCTCGGGGTCGATCTTTGGCAGTTCAGGCTTATGTTCCACCGGTTTCTCCGCCTTCATCTCAACCTTCACCACCCTCTCTTCAGTTTTGATATCTTCCGACGCGTCCTCGGCAGATACGGTGAGTTGTCGCTGCCGCTGGTGCGACCGAAACTCTTCGTATTTGTGGGGATAGTCTGATAACATGATGTCTAGAACTTCACTGGCATCTACCGCGGTAATACCTGTTGGAAGAAATTTTATGAGCACAATGCTGTAAGATGATGAGCCTAGAAGTAGAATACATGGTAAGCAGTCATCATTACCGAACGCAAAAAAGATATGACTTTGGTGTTGAGTTGATAACATAGAAATAAGTTGTTGGCCTAGCCTCTAATCTGGTAATCGAGAGTTGTCGCATTATTTGGGTAAAAGGCCTATATCTAGCCGAGAGCTGTGACAGAATGAAATAGAACTTATCGTTCTACTAAAGAGGTAAAGTTGTTCATTATGTCTGTAAAAGGTAACCACTTTAAATATTGCTCTGAAAAATATTCTTTCACTGGTAGAAATACACAGCCACATAGGATTCTTCTACGGTTCCTGTGGGGATTTCCGTGCGGCCGTAGACTTCACAGTAAAGAGAAAAGATTTGTATTTTTGTTTCTAATGAATAAAAGCAAAAACTACTGGACCGATTTAAAATATTCTTTCACCAGTCTTCGTGTGGTTAGTGACGAACCTGGTGTCAGTTTTTATACCGCCCATGGGCCTCTGTCTTGGCTTTACATGCCGTCGAGAGATATCTCAGGCATGCCGGTTTCCTCACGATATTTCACCACATAGAATGCTATATTATCACCGAATAGGCTATAATTTATAAAGATGGGTATTAAATAAAACACTGCCTCAAATAAAAAAGTTAACTTACCAAGGTCGCACAATGCTTCAGTCACGAGGCCTTTACTGAGAACGTAGTCCCGTTCCTCACCGGAGATTGTTCGCCTCTTCAGCTCCGCGTAACGCCGCTTGAAGCTCTTCACTCCTAAGAACATCGCCACTTGCTCTTGTATCATCATCACCTGTAACATTAGTAGAATATAGATATGACTGGACCTGGCATTAAATGAGCTGTGGCCCTTCTATAAAATGGTCCTTGGTACTCCTAGATAGGGAGAAGAGAAGGGAAGCATTTTCCCTGGGACTGCAGTCTCGACATAGATAGCGACCGCTTTACGACCGAATTCGGTCGCAAAGTCCTAATGGCGTCCCTAGAGGCGTGCGATGTGCTTCACAAGCACGTGATTTTTTCGTGTTTGTCAGGCAATTTTGACCGTCTATTGACGCCATTAGGACTTTCCGACCGCATTCGGTCGTAAAGCGATAGCTATGTCGAGACTGCAGCCCCTGCAGTGGAAAAATACAGGCTTCGCTATAGTTTAAGACAAATTTGATTTTCGTGTCCGTCTGTGTGACCGCTTTATTCTTCTAAACTATAACACGAAGTTTGATTTCATCATCATTTAGAGAATTTATTCTGAAAGGTTTATATTATGTGTATGTTGGGGTATTATGTGTGTTTTGTGTTTGTTTTGGTTTTTTGTTTTGTGTTTTGTGTATTATGTAGCACAGAAATCTGAATGTTTTGTCTTGTTTCCACATCATGACCCGTGCGGAACATGGACGGGTCACTAATATAATTATAATAATACTACATTGCATTAACTTTATTGTCTGCTGTCGATATTTCTGTGTGAAATTACATTCTATTCCAGGTTTTTGATATTATTTTCTGGAGTACCTCAAGGGTTTATGAATATTTAGGTACCTTTTGTTCGACATCAGCCTTATCAGGAGGCGGCCACGTGTATTCCTTTACATCCGCTGCCGTCCACACCTTATTACTGTAAATAAAAAATTAGAGACACATTAAATTATTTTATCATTTACAAGATGTCATTGAAATAACTGAAAACATAACAGGGTTCCCTGTTCTTATCATTATGAACAGCTTTTACTACAGGACCAACCCTGAAATTGCGAAATACATCCGCTTTTCCCTACAATTTGTTGAGTTATGCGAACATAAAAGTATGGAACAGTTGTTTTTTTTTTCGTTGGATTCCAATGTAATAGTTATTCATAATGATGAGTACAATGACCCCTTTTCCGGTTTTTAGGTATTTTAATTACACTTAGTATACTCAATAAAATAAAATAGGTATGTTTTCGCTAAGTACCTGTCAAACAAATCGGCGAATTTCGATTTCTTGAGTTTATTACTCTCATTCGTGGAACTCTTCACTGAACTTTGAGAATCCTCGTCGAGTAAGTGTGAAGGTCTAGAAATACAAAAAAAAAGTTTTTATTAGCAACTCATGCATGCAAACAAAGTCAACACTGGCTATATTCTAGTCTTATACTTTAGAATATAGCCAGTGTTGACTTTGTTTTAGCTCATCACTCATGAATCAATTGGAAACCTTAAAAAGCCTGATAACATAACATCACGCCTGTAATCCCCGAAGAGTTAGGCAGAGATGTACCTATAGTACACCCACATTTCGCCAGTTATGTTAAGTCCTATGTATAGGACCGATGTATAGGGGACGAGCGTATTGCCATCAACCGGGCACAAGTCCAGACTCCGGGCTGCTACTGAGAAATTCCTGATGAAGAAACTCAATAACACTTTGCCCGACCCGACCATCAAGCCCAGGACCTCATGCTTAGCAGTGGCGCTTGCAACCACTAGACCAACGAGGCAGTCTAGCTGGACCAGCTATGAGGCTTTTTCAGGCCTCAGAAGAGCAAAATGCACGTTTTGTTCTTGATTTTTTTGTTGAAAGTCAACTTATTATTTTGAAAAACATTGTTGTGGTTTTTAACGACTTAAAAACGAAATTGCGTGTGCAACACCGTACACGTGACAGAAGTGAAACTAAAAAAATAAAGAATGAGTGATTTAGTGTGAGAGACAGAGAGTTATGTTTCTTCTCTCTCATGTAACGAAATGTGCCTAAACGTGACGCCTCCTTGAAATTATCGAATCGTCGCCTAAGAAGTTTCACTTCAAAAATGAGGAGCTCATGTAATCCAGTTTCTTTTTTTATCAGAGGGATATAATCGTACTCACTTGGCGGGTGTGGCGTTATCGTCCATCATGCACGTTTCTTCTTCAAAGAGCTGCACAGTCGTCGTAGCGGGCCCGCATACACGCCCGTATATGCCCATCGTTTCCTGAAACACGACATAATGCTATACAAGGCACTTTCACCGATCCTATATTTCTTGTCTTATGTGACATTGCTATTTTGAATTAAACTTTTTAATGTCCACATAAGATCTGAACAGCCGGCAAAATGCTTGAAACGACGGGAAGCTTTTTTAAACAGGGTCAATATAAATTATCTAGCGAAACTCTCCAGATATGATGGGTATAACTAAACACGATAAAATAAAACAGGTTTTCTCAACTCATACTCCAAGTAACAACAATAACCGCGGTCGCGTTTTGTCGTGTCTAAATATCGATACCGATCACGTCTACAGAGTTTCGCTAGCTAATTTAATTTGATACTGTAGTTTTTGTGTCCTTTTAGTAGTTCCTAACCTACCTTCATGTACATAGCGCCGCGCCCCCCGCCCCGGCCCCGGCCGCGGCCGCGCGGCGTGCGCCCTCGGCTCCCGCGCCCGCCGCGCCCCCCGCGTCCCCTCGCCGACCCGCTCGCTTCCGGAGTCTTCCCCAACTCTTCCAATTTCGAAATTTCAAGCTTCACTTCTGGAATTTCACCAGTCGAAAAATTCTCAGAAGAATTCCGTCGTCTACTTGTTAATGGCGTTACGCAGACGGAGGGCATTTTGTCGAGGGCCTCCGTCATCCGTGGAAGCTTGATTCTCGAGCTGGTGGGGTCGATCTCGACGGTGGCTGGCCTTTCTTCGGGCTCGTCAGCAAGTTCGATCACCACAGTGGTCTCGAGTTCTGTGGGAGGCGTGGCTTCAGCGCGCCGCCCCCCGCGCCCCCGGCCTCGTCCACGCGGCTTCTGAAGTATCGCTGGCCTATCCCTGGAAATATAATGTAAATAACGTTGTATAAATCGCTATTTTCTCTGAACATAAAGAAAAAGTAGCAGTTTGTAAAATCATATTCACCTCATTAGACGAAGCGACCGCTGCGGCCGCTCCTCAAGGGCAGGAACAGGCAATATGACGGCGGGTTTTGCACCTTCCGACACTGGCAATTTCCGTGGTCGTCCACGTTTCTTGGGTTGCGGTGTTAACTCCACTGGTTTAGGAATTTCGATTATCTCTGGAGGTGGCTCAGATGGCTTCACTTCTAGAGGATCCTGAGAAACCTCTTCAGGACCAGTGCTAAAATCACGGTAGTCGGAGTTTTCGTTGATTATCATCTCCTGTAGCTCAGGATGCGAGTTTTCTACACGAGCAATTTCAACTACATCTGAATTGCTCACTGAGGCATTTAATTCTATATCTGAAGCCACAGTTTGGGCTTTTTCTGAACAAATTGCATTATTATGCAATGTTTGCATTTGTTTTGCTTGTAAATTGGACAAAATATTGTGTAATTTAGAGTTGCCATTCTTTGAACAATTTTCGTTATTTAATAGAGAATGATTAACAGTTCTAACTCCTTGTTTTATGTCTATAGTACTTTTTGTAGGTGATGGCGGAGAAGGTTTCGAAACAGGAGTAGTAGTTAAGGATTTATTTGACAGAAGTTGCCCTAACTTTAACCGTTTAGTTTGTAACAGAGAAAGGTCAGATTCTTTATTTTGAGGAGGGCTAGTTTCCGTGGTCGAGGGTCTCTTGCCCATATTTCGCCGGGCAATAGGGGTCTTCTCTGTATTTTCCACTATCCTAGAGCTTCGTAATCGTTTCCCTGTTGATAAATTTAATGACGTATCGGCTGCCTGCTTTCTTCGGCTATTTACATATTTTTTCGGACTTTGCTTATCATTAATAATATCTTGAGTATTTTCAGTATAGTTTTGTTGTGTATCAGGCCTCTTTACATCTTCAGTTATTATCTTAGCTGATGAGCCATGGTCAGTCTTGTTTATTTTTAATATTATTCTTGGAGAATCTTGACCAGAGCTTTGATTTGTAATTTTATCAGATATGGTGATTTCTAATGGTTTAGTTATGCTCTCATTTGCTTTACCACTATGGTCTTGTATTGAACGTAAACCCGAATCCAACGATTTATTTGAATCATTGATCTTATCAGGAGTAGAACTTCTTTTCTCATTTTTCTCCAGTTTTCCAGTATTTGGTTTGTCTGAACTTGTATTTCCTTCCTCAACAAAATGATCACTATTTACAATACTTTTATCATTTTTCTCAGCTGGTAAAGCATAATTTACTATTGGCGACACTTCAAGACTCTTATCTAAACTACATTTAGTATTTTCTAAAAGTTTTTTCAACAAAGTACAATTTTGTACTGATGAAAACTTTTGTCTACCAAGTGCTTGCATCATACTTGATTCTGTAATCGCATCAGTAGTTCCATAGTTAATATTTTTGTGTTCTTGGCTAGTGGGACTTGCTTTTACATCATTAGGCTCCTTTTTTGTACTTGTCTCAGGAAATAAAGATCCTGTAACTGAAGACTCACTTTCAGGGGCTGTATCTGATTGTGAATGCTTATCTTTTTCAGTTTTAGACAAGGTCTTAGTTACAAATGTTTTGTCAACACCTTCTTTACTCTTTTCAATTGAGTCCAGAATGCAGTTTTGTTTGGGTTTCTCTTCAGAAGAATGGTCCTTTACTGAAGATGGTACATCATGTACTGGTCCAAAACTTTTTTTAAGATTCTTGCTGTCCAGGCATATTTCTGATTTCGTTTCTAATGCATTAGCTACCTTCTTCTTTGGTGACAAAGATAATCTTTCATCACTTATATTGTTACAAGCATGTTCATTATTATAATTCTCTGTCATGGTTTTCATATTGATTTTCATAACCAATGGAGGATTTTTTGTTATTGTTTTTTCCCCAGAGTCATCCTTAGGTTTAGAAAGCTCAGCTTCCTCAGGCCTCAGAACAGGTTTAATGTTCAATTTAGTCACAACTGGTATTACAGAACTGTGGCCATCAATTTTTGAATGTTCCTTTTTAGGGGATGAGGGTGAGATATTTTCTCCTGGTTTTACTAAGGGTTTAATATTTAGTTTAGTTATAACAGGAATGCTTTGTTCACTTGATGAAACTGCCTTAGATGATTCGTCTAAACTATCGGGTTTTATGATTGGTTTAATATTCAGTTTTGTAACCACAGGTATATGATCTCCATTATCATCACTTGAATTTCCAGTCTCTGATGATTGGTTTTCTGCATCTTTTAATGTTTCTTCATCTTGGGGCTTAATTATAGGCTTAATATTAATTTTAGTAACAACAGGTATACTATTTTCATCAATGTCAGCATTCAATTCATCACAGTCTTTTTCCTTTGAAGAATTCTCCTCAGGATTCTTTATTGGTTTAATATTTAATTTAGTTATTTTAGGTACATCATCTACACTAGAATCTACATCATTATCTTTAGGCTTTATTACAGGTTTTATATTTAATTTTGAAACTACAGGAACTTTATTATCAAAGTCCTCGGAGGACTCTCCACTGTCTGTAGGTTTCAAAATAGGCTTGATGTTCAATTTTGTTACTACAGGGATATGTTCAGGGCTGTCACACATTGCTGAAGACCTTGTTACAGGTTTAATTGTAATTTTAGGCACATGCTGACTTTCTTTGACATCAGCTGATGAAGAAAATGATTCAGCGGATATCTTAATCTTAGGGACTTCACCTTCTTTATTGTGTGTTTCTGGGGGTTTCAATGGTTTAATAGTCAGCTTTGGACTCAGGGGCTGGCTTTCTGATTTTGATACTGTTTTAATTGTAAGTTTTGGAATTTTCTCAGGTGGTGTGTCTGAAGATAATTCAGATTGGCTAATTACCATCTTCAATTTATGTTCTTGTTCTTCTTTTTCATCCTGTTGAAAACCTTTTATTGTAACTTTTGGAACATTTTTTTCAGTATAAAATTTACCTTCACTTTCAGTGCCCGGCTTTCCTAGTTTTATAGTAACTTTTGGAACAACATCAGAAGGTCCATGATCAGAAGCAGATGCTTGGTCTGAAGTACTAGTTTCATCATTTTCAGAATATTCAGATTCTGAAATTTCACTACTGCTGGATTTTCTGTGAATGTCATTTATTTTCTCTGGTGGTTTAGGGATTGGTTTGATATTTAATTTTGTGATACAAGGTATCTGTTCGATAACATTTGATCTAGCATTCTCATCTACTGCATGTTGTGACCTCATTGATTTTGCATTAATATTTTCTGGTGGTTTAAGAATGGGCTTAATGTTTATTTTAGTCACACTTGGTATGTGCTGATTTTTGTCAGTTTTATCCTCTGAATCTTGTTCAGCAGGTGGTCTGATAGGTTTTATTGTTACTTTTGGTACAGGTGACTTAACTTCATCTGATTGTTTTAGTTTGATAGTTAATTTTGGGACCTGTTTGGTAACCTCAGATTCTTCATGAATAACACTGTTTTTACTAATACTGCTGTGTTCTGTCACTAATTTAGATTCAGACAAATTTGACATGGATAAGTTAAGTTTAAAAGGTGGAACTTTCTTTTGATCTTCTTGGACTTCTTTACTCCTTTCTTCTGGTTCAGAATTCTCAGTAGTTGATACAATTGATGCACTTGCAGGTATGCTTTCTTGTACAGGTAAGACTTCAATTTGAGCACATTCAGGACCTTTTGTGTCTTTGTGTTCATCTTTGTCATCATTACTGACAATACCCTGTTTTAAATCATTTACTTTGATGTCAGCTTTAGGCTCAACTGAGCTTGGTGTAGGCATACTACTAATTTCCTGTATTGTACTAGAATTGGCATCAGCCTCTGGTTCAGAGGAATTTGGTAGACATAAACTGGGCTGTACCGGTAGAACATGATCACTATCATCAGGCTTTTCTATCTCCTCTGGTTTTGGTGGATGGCTATGTTCTATACTGGGTTGGGAATGTTCTTCAGAGCATACTGCTTGTTCAGGAGTTTTAACTGGCTTCTCGACAACACAGTTAGTGACAGATATTGATGTTTCATTGTTGTCTTGAGATTGTGAGATACTACCAGTATTTGAAGATTCTTTATGAGGCTCAGGCAAGGGTAATGAATGTTTATCAGATGAAGTTGACTGACACTGATCCTTATCTGATTGAATAGCTGACTGATGAATAGAAAGCTCTCTATTACTAGTACCAGTAATTACTTTTTGTCTAATAAGCTTAATTTTTTTAGGAGGACTCACAGATGTTTCTGCTTTGCAGAAATTAATTTCACTTACATTTCTAATCTCTTCTGGTTTTACATTACCATGTATTGTGGGCACAGCATCAGATGAACTTGTCACATCCTTGGTGATATTTTCACTACATTTTTGTTCAGTGGCAGGTGAATTAACAATTTGAGAATCAACGGTCGAGGACACAGTAGAGTCAGGTCGTCGGTCACTTGGTGCTGGCCGTACGAGCCGCCGTCTGAGGGGTGACCGCACCTGTGGTTCTAGAAGCACTGCTCTACCTTCACTTACACTACTATCACTAGACGTTGATTCTGCACTTTCTACAGTCACATTGTCCCTGCTATCACTGGATGACACACACTTTACTGTTCGTTCCTGTGTTTCACACTCACTAACGTCTGAAATGTTTTGCACAGTTACAGTCTTTTCTTCACTGCTGGAAGGAATATTAGGTGGAGGGCAACTAGCAGGTGCCTCAGGTTCCACATTAGACACAGCACTTTCTTTTGGTTGAGAAGACACTGCAGGTTCATCACCCTGAGGCAAATATGAACTTTCTGGTAATGAATCAACACAACTGACTGGTGCATTAGGAGCCTCAGATACCACATTTGGCACAACACTATCTTCCGGTTGAGTAGACACAGCAGGCTCGTCAGGTTCAGGCATTGATGAACTTTCTAGTAATGATGTTGCCTCAGATACCACATTTGACACAACACTATCTTTCGGTTGTGAAGACTCTGCAGGCTCATCAGGTTCAGGCATAGATGAACTTTCTGGTACTGATGTTACCTCAGATACCACATTTGACACAGCACTATCTTCTGGTTGTGTAGACACTGCAGGCTCATCACTCTTAGGCAAAGATGAACTTTCTGGCAATGATGATACACAACTAGCAGGTGTCACATTTAACACATCACTGTTTTCAGGTATTGTGGACACTGCAGGTTCTTCACTCTTAGACATAAATGAACTTTCTGGTAATGATGATACACCACTAGCAGGTGCCACATTTGACCCAACACTGTTTTCAGATTGTGTCGACACTGCAGGCTCATCACTTTCAGGCAAAGATGAACTTTCTGGTAATGATGACACACAGCTAGCAGGTGCCACATTTGAGACATCCCTGTTTTCAGGTATTGTAGACACTGCAAGTTCTTCATTCTCAGGCAAAGAGGAACTTTTTGGTATTAATGTTTCACAACTCGTGGATGCTTCAGGTGTCTTAATTGAAACAGCACTAACTTTCACATGTGTAGACACTGCAGGCTCTTCAACCTGAGGCAAAGATGAACTTTCTGGTAATACATCAACACTAACGGATGTCTCAGGAACCACACTTGACACAGTACTGTTTTCTGTTTGTGTAGACACTGCGGGCTCAACACTCTCAGGCACAAATGAACTTTCTGGTAATGAATCAACACTGCCATGTGATTTATCACTAAGAGATGATACTACGGCTTGTGTATCAATGCTAGCTTGAAGCAATAGTTCACTTTTAGCACTATCGGCAGGCGATGCTAAGACGACTACGACGGGCACGGGAGAGTTGTTGTCGCGACTCTTAGTTGATTCCTGTATGATATTCGAGTGTTCACTGGTGATTTCGAGCTCGTCAAATATCGTGTCAGCAGATTCTGATGCTAGCGGTACCCGCTTCGGTGCGCCCGGACCGTCGACGATTTCATCTATCATATCCAAAATCGCCTCGGTGCTTGTGTTGACGTCCTGCGCCGACGGCGACGGAACGCTATCGCCGTCGAAGTTATCCTCCGACATCGCGGGAGTTTCACACGACGGCCGCGCTTCGGATGGTTCCTGCTGGAAACTACTAGTTGCATTGACTTCCTCGGCCAGTCCGACGTCCTTTTCCCGCGCCGATGCACGGCGGGAAGCGTTCGTCGCTGTGCCCGCATCATCTTCTGAACTCTCCATTATCTACTGTTTTGCGACGCTGTCATATCTGAAATATAAAACGCTCGCTGGGTGATATTTACGTTACGAACGGATAACCTGGCGACGTGCGAGATTGACAAGCCACAGGCACCATTCTAATTCACCATAACGCTACAAAATTTCGTTCACGGGGTCCACAGCGTTGATTATATACCTACACATGTACTTTAATTTCATATTCACGACGTTTAGATGTTATCCGAGTACGCGCGAGGTCTTGGAAAGTATTCAACAGCGTAAACCGGCAAACAAAAAGCTTGTATACGCCATTTTTAAAACCAAAGACATGGCAGGTTGGGACGTACGGGCCAATAAAAAATATCCTATACGGACAATTCGGCCATTGTCGTGTTGGTAAACTGCAAGAAGCCCATAGATCGCTCCACTTGAGCTTTTAGCTTGTAAAAGAGTAATAAATATGTCTTTCGACATGTGTTAAAACGAGTCAGACAATAATTTTCTTTAGTTCCAGCAGAATTATTTATGGTGGCAACAATGCCATACATCTTCCTATTTTCTATTGAAAGTTGAGCAACGCGCTACGCGCGTCATGTTGTGATGAGATAATTTATTGTTGTTTTAATTTTATGTGCGTGTTTATCAGTACATAAAAAAAAACAATTAATATAAGATATATTTCTTATCTAGGCTGGTACATAGCATCTGTATATTTTATTCAACATCAAGCAGAAATAATTTAAAAATGCATAAAAAGCCTCCTTTTTATTCGATTAAAAATATTTACAAAATAAGTTATGCCATGGAAATAGTAAGTACTGTAGTGTGAGCACTCGTGCTGAAAGTGTGACAAAACTCAGATAAAATGTTACGACTTTTTCAATCAATATTGTTCAAATGAAGTATTTTAGCTTCAAAGGCCCTTAGAGATTGCCAGTTTAGGTTCGTTAGGGAATGAGACAGTATAGCTATACGAGAAATGAGGTCTAAAGATGACGCCATCAATATAATTAATTGGTCCGGCAGTCCACACTGGTCTCCAACTTGAGGGGGCTCAAAACTCGAAAAATACTTTTTAATTACTTTTTAATGATTTTTCGAGTTCGAGTAAGACCAAAGCATGTCCAGTAAAGCTACGGTTTCCTAGAAGAGCGATGACTGCTCACGTTACCGGCAAATGACGTAAAGCAAACCCCGCCCCACAAAGATTTAAATCGCTAGATTTTCCCTCACCGTACTCAGTCACAAGAAAACGTGTCCGTACATAGGAGAGTGAGCTCACAAATGATTTAAATAGCGTTTCCATGACAAACAAGTGTAGTCACTGCGTCATTTGTGTCAGAGGGTCAAATGAAACAAAAACGCGACTATCTTTTGACGCGGTAGGGCGAATCTAACGATTTTAATCTTTGCCGCACTCATCATTTTCATGATAGCAGCCACCGCTTTTCTAGGAAACCGTAGCTTAAATAAAATGCTGTATGTTGTTGGGGGACTTCTTACGCATGCTAAATATGAACGTAGGGATAGGGTGCTAATATTTTCGAGCTCGCTACGCTCGCTCTTTCAACCTATATTCTCTTTTTTCTCAGACTTCTCTGCGTAAGTCGACAATGCAAGTCCTATTTACATATGTAGGTACGGACTAGCTGGTGCCCGCGGCTTCGCCCGCGTGGATGTCGGAAAATATTCCACGGGAACATACTACCGGGATTAAAAGTACGATAAGTGTTATCTAGGTTATAAACTATCTGTGTGCCAGATTTCATGAACATCCGTTCAGCCGTTGTTGCACCAATCCGAAACATACAAACGGACGAAAATTCAAAAAAAAATATTTTCGGCATCAGACTCATTTCCACACTTCGTACCAATTACTTTTATTTCAAAAATATTCCGTTTTACATTGTTTGCATATAACTCTATTGGTTTACTATCTACTAAAAGCCGTAACTAGAATCACATAATTAGAAATAACTAGCACTTTACCCGCGACTTCGTCCGCGTGGTTTTTGCTACAAATTCAACGCCCCCTTCACGCCCTTTAAATAACCTACTTGACAAACAATTCTGTCATGCAAACTCATTCATACACACACAAACACATACACACATAGAAGTACTGTGAAACTAAACTACCAAAAATACTTTCGCGCAATAGAAGTACTGTGTTAAGTGAAATATTTAATTTGTTAAGGTGTGTTTTGTAAAACTTTTATATCCTATTAGAGCAGTGCTAGAATTAACATCTCTGAAGTTTTTCAGTCAGGAAGATCATCGTCGAGTTGGTTTTCAACTGTGATCAGGTTGTTTCTGACGTACGCCTCCACTCTTTAATAAAAATAAAACTCAAAGTCAAAAAACACAAAATAACCTTTATTTTATAAAACGTTCATAATTTATTGACTTTTCCACTAATGCTGTTTTTTACCAGTGGTGGTATACGCTTAGCCCTGTCCTTTGCTCGTCTTTTAATAGTGTTACACTCCAAGTCGCGTACATATTTATCTAGTTTTCGTATAATTTGTGATCGACACAAAAGTAAACATAAACTCAACAATGGCGGTTTGCTGACGTATAACTGTGCTGCCACCTATGATGAGCGTTCAGTTTTTAATCCCATTGTGTCAATTTTTTTATTGCCGCTCGCCAGTAAATCTCCCCCAGTCGGTATGATTTTTTCCAACATCTTCAACAATCATCGTCATATTTGAGCCAATGTACACAAAACCTTACTGAATTGTTATACAAGGTCCGTATTACAGAACCTTACTCAAGACTCAAGAACTATTCAACAAATCAAAAGGCTTAAACGAGTTTTAAGTAATGCTTGAGTTTTGAGTGAGGTTCTGTAATACGAGCCTTAGATCTTCCTCATAAATCATTCCGTCCGTTGGTGACAACCGTATGAAAGTCCGTGCCGTAGTTTTTGAGTTTATTTCGTTCAGACAGACAGACAGGCGGCGGGGAACTTTAAAAAAAAAAACATGTAGTGGTAGTCAAAAGAAAACCTTACTTGTCCGGGGTGGGGTGCTAAAATTGTCGAGCTCGCTCTTGCATCCTACCTTTTCAAAATAAGTTGACAAAGTAATTCCTATTTCTGTATAAATGTGCAAAAAAATTTTTAAAGAATCGAGGAGCAAAAATGTTCGACCTCGTTTCGGTCGCTCTACCATCTTCTATACAGGGTGTCAGGGACATCGACGCGAAGCCGGTTACCATGGTGTCAGTACATGATTCTGAACCCACCTGTGTTAACATTTTTCGCCGCTTATTAAAAAAAAAAATCTGCTGTCTCTTGTAACAGACCTACGCGGTCAAAATGTATGGAGCAGCTGTTTTCGCCTGGGCGGGCCCCATTTAGTTTGCCGTCCCGGGCCCCCGACAGGCTTAGTCCGCCACTGATCCAATGAGTATCAATTTAACAACAAAAGTCGATTCAGTTGAAATACTAAGGAATATTTTGTTGATTGTTGTTTGCAGGGAACAAAACTCTAGCTTTATTTTTTTTCTTGGAGTTGCCAATAGTTGCTAGCTTGTCATTTTTGACTTTAGTATGATTGACATGACATTATTGACATTCGATATTATTACCTGAGAAAATGTGCGTGATTTGATTGATTATCCAAGGGCTGGGAATTTATTTAATAATACTTAACGCTAGTTTATAACTTTTAACGATTTAAGTCTTATCTAAAATGACTACAATTAGACCATTTACGTGTGAAGACATGTTAAAATTTAACAATGTGTAAGTATGTTTACGATTATTTTTTTCGATTTTACTTTATCGTTTGTAATAAAATTACCAATAGCACTAGACATATTACTTAGAATTTAACACACTACTTTAGTTTAGTAACTAATTAATTAGTTTAAACTCTTTATAGGAACTTGGATCCCCTGACTGAGACTTACGGGTTATCATTTTATACACAATATTTAGCACATTGGCCTGAATATTTCCAAGTTGTGGAGGCACCAAGCGGAGAAATAATGGGATACAGTAAGTGTTATTACACATACAAAGGCTTTACTAATTAGCAAAATAATACCTAGTTTAATGTGTTTTCATGTTCCATACAACTCACAAGGGTACTATTTACTGTAAATACCGGTTACAAAATAGGTATTCATTATAATTATACTTTCAGTAATGGGAAAAGCTGAGGGACATGGTGACAACTGGCATGGTCACGTAACAGCCTTGACTGTTGGGCCTGAATACAGAAGACTAGGTCTTGCTGCAACACTTATGAATATTTTGGAAGATGTGTCTGAGAAGTAAGTTTCACTAGACATCACAAATCTGTTAATTTGGTTCCATTTTTTCTCTTGCATTCCTGCGAATCGTTCCTCTGGCTTTCCTGTAATCTGTGAGAGTGATTTAGTGAAAAGGGACTGAAGTGTGTAACATGAAACCAGGGAAGCGCGCGCTATTTGATTTGACAGATGATGATGACAACGATGATAATGATGAAAAATATTATTTGCTAACATAATAATTATTTTCTTTTTTTTTAGGAAGAAGGCTTATTTTGTAGATCTTTTTGTAAGAGTGAGCAACAAGGTTGCAATTAATATGTACAAGAATTTGGGGTACATAGTTTATAGGACTGTATTAGAATATTATTCTGGAGACCCAGATGAAGATGCATATGGTATGTTATTTTTCATAATAAGGGCTTTGCCTGAAATGTATGGGCTACTGGTTCCTTTTTTTTATCGCACACTAACGCCACCTTGTTAGATGTGTAGAGTACTCCCATAGAAACAATAGTTACTATGGCAGCTCAGCTCTAAAGTACATCGGTGTCGAGTTATACTCCCTAATCTATAACGCGTATTTAATTAGAAACACTGAAATTATGAGTTACTTTTAATGGTCCTATACTATTTATTTCATAGTACAAACTCTATTGGACTCAACTGCATCATATTGGCGTAAGTGGCATAGTGCGACATCAAGTTACACTTCACCATAACAATTTCATGAGTATTTTAATAACAAAACTGAAAATATTAGTGCTTCCTACGCGCTTATCTTGTCCATTATAAATAGGTTAAACCCTATCTGGACTCAAGTTATGTCATGTTGGCATAAGTGGCATATTGTGATGTGACATCAAGCCACACTTCACTGTTAGCAATTTTACGAGTATTTTATTTGCAAAACTGATAATGTGATTTCTTCGTAATGCCTTGTCTTCTTTATTTAAAAAATCCGATTATCTTTTGTAAGAGTTCAGAAAGCATCCACATGAAAATAATAATCCATTTTTTTTTATTGCATGGTAAGTGGTAAGCTTTGCAGCAATTAAGACAATGTATGGCACAGCGATTAGCCTTTGTTTACGTCTGTCTGTAAGCTGTTAGTCGCAGCTGCCTCCTTATCAAGTTTTTGTCCGATCGCGGTTGATGGGTAAAGTCGAGATAGTTAAAAAGATACTCACACTAGGGCCTCTGATAGTGTTTAAACTATAAAATATACAAGATAAGGGCGTTAGTAGCACTAGTATATTCATTTTTGTTAACAAAATATTCATAACATTGTTACGGTGAAGTGTAACTTGATGTCACACTATGCTACTAACGCCATTAGGATGCAACTTGAGTCCAATAGAGTTTGTACTATGAAATATATAGAGTAGGACCATTAAAAGTAAGTCGTATTTTCAGTTTTCCTAATTAAATACGCGTTATAGATTAGGGCGCATATCTCGAGACGGATGTACTTTAGAGCTGAGCTGCCATTGTAACTATTGTTTGTAAGGAAGTGCTCTACACAACTGACAAGGTGACGATCGTGCGCGTTCAAAATTGGGCATAGTTTGATTGTAATAAAAGTGAGTAAATATTCACTAATTATATATTTCTTCTTTTCAGATATGAGAAAGGCGTGTTCGAGAGATGTAAATAAAAAGTCAGTTATACCATTGACACATCCTGTGCGACCAGAAGATGTAGATTAATATCTATCAATAAATCACGGATATAAAAAGTCTTTAATTTTATTTTGAAAACTTATACTAATCATCATCTTCAGTTTCGTTAGTTCTCTGTGGAGGTGTTCCTTCTTCCTCTTGATCTTCTTCTTCATTGGTTTCAGTTTCTGAAGGTTGAGTGACTTCTTTTTGTTTGCGCCAATTTTTAGCAGCAGCAAGCAATTTAAGATTAGGTCTAACCATTTCATCTTCTGGGAATATGTAGTCAAATACTTCCTCCCAACCTTCTTCAACTCCGCTTTCACTGATGATCTTTTGCCTCTTTTTGACTCGTCTTGGCATTTTGGCCATAACCTTATCAAGCTTTTCTTCTTCACCAATTTCTGTTTCAAAATCTTTCCATGCTTCTAATAGAAGTACTCTTGCCTCCTTTTCGCCAGCACTTCGAAGGCTATCATTAGCACGCTCATACACACGCCGAGCTAATTCAACATTTATATTATCAGCATTTTCAGCATTTAGTTCAAACTTTGCATAAGACAGCCATACTTTCACATGGACTGTTCTTTCTAACAACCTTTCATAAAGTTGTCTGGCTTTCTCAGTCTCTCCCTGTTGAACTTCAAAGTCTATGTAGCTTTTCCACAACAATTCTGGCATATCTAGTCTTGGCTGTCCCACTGCTATTTCATAAATAGCTCTGGCCCTGTCAATGTCACCTAATAATGTTTCTAGCTCAGCAAACTTTATCCAGGTTATGCAGTTTTCTGGGCCATATTCCAAAAACTTTTGGTATAGTATTCTACATCTATCAAATTCTCTCAATTGGATCTCCAAATCAATGTAACCTCTGTACAATTTGTCTCGAGGACATATGCCAAGAGCCATACCCAATGTCTTTCTTGCTTGCTTTAGATCTTTACATCTGACTTCAAATTGGGCATACATCAACCATATTTTGGAGAATGTAAATATTTTGTGTGGTATTAGTTCTAAACATGTTCTGTAAACTTGCCTCGTTCTCTCAGCATCCTCAGCTTCTAACTCTTCATATAATGCATAGTTAATCCACAGATAGATATATCGTCGCCAGAACTGTTTGTCTTTAGAAGGAGGAACATTTGCTATGGCTCTTTCATATGTGTCCCTGACGTCATCAACATTCCCTTCGTTTTCAACAAGCCTGATGTAATCAAACCATGCATCATAGTTGGTAGGATTCTCAATGACTTCCTGCTCATACATGTATTTTCTCTTGTTAACAATTACATCTTCAATACCAGATCTGTCACCATACTTCTTCTCATGTATTGTATATGCTTTATATAATTCCTTGTTCCTGTCTTTTGGAATATGATCTAAAGCATATTTGTAAATAACTCTTGCTCTGTCATGTTCTTTTTGGTTTTCTTCAAACTTGGCAAAAGCAATAAACAATCGTTCATCAAGTTCTTCATCACCAAAGAACTCGACAGCTCTCTCAAACACTTTTCTTGAACCATTTATAAATCCATGATTTTCTTCAAACTTTGCATATTTTATCCAGTTCTTTACATCAGGATGAACCATGACAAATCTTTCATAAATCTGACGAGCCCTATCCAGTTCTTTGTATCTTAACTCGAAGTTAATATATGTTTGCCATGCTTGTTCATCTGGTTGCCATTCCATCCAGCGTTCAAAGACCTAGAAAAGAAATAAAATCATTATACACAATTCTACAATGTCCAATCTTTCATGATTAACATGGTAGTCTACATACTTGTCTGGCACCAGCTACATTCTCCAACATCTCCTCCATGTAGGTGTACTTGTACCAAAACTGTGACACCCTCGGCAGTATGGTAACAGCTCTATCCCACAAGTTTCGGGAATGATTTACTTGTCTGTTCCTCATCTCCATCTCAGTATACTTCAACCTAGAAAATAGACAGATAAGGAATCATATCATTACTTGTTAAAAAATGTATTATAACAGATTTATAGATGCTGTTAAGAAGTTTAGAGTCCAAGTGATAAAGTATTGAGTCAAGAACTTACCATAGGGTAACATTCCTGTGATCCACATCCAGAGCTCGCTCATAAATAGATCTTGCCCTCGAGACTTGCTTCTGTGACTCTTCCCATTGAGCATATTTGAGCCAGTTTCCAATAACCTGAAAACAGAAGGAGGTTTCTTTAGCATTGGTTCTCATTATTACACCTGTTGTGAGCCTAGGCACTCAACTGATTTACACACATTATTCAACCAAATCTTCTTCTTAGTGTTGATGGCACAACAGTGTATTAAATATTGTTGGCCAAAAACTTCGCCACTTCACCAGATTATTTTTATATAGCTGTAAATTAAAGAATGATGATACTTTCGTTCAAAACTCTTAGCACTTAGATGCATCATTACTTTATAATTTTAAAATCCTACTATTTTATATACTGTAGGTTTGAATGATTAGTAGAACCACGAAATTTTAGCTTTGTTTATAGGTTATGTATTCCAAAAACAAAATATTATATACAATTTAAAGTATTATTTACTTACAAGTCTGTTCTTACGGATATTGTCTTCAAATGCCTTTCTCTTACGGTGCTGATAGTCCCTCAGCTCTTCTGGATCAGAGATCTTCTGTTTCGGTGGTGGCGGTAAAATCTCCAAGTCTCTCTCTTTAGCTTCTCTGAGAAGCTGCTCAGCAGTAATTTGTATCTCTGCTGGTGCTTTATTTTTAACCTGAAAGTTAATATTTTAGAAATAAATAGGGTTAAACTTAACGTTAAACGTTCATAGTAACAGTTCGTGGCTTGATGGAACTTGAAATGTTTGTTTACCTTTGCCACTTTGGGCATTTTTGTAGT
Organism: Agrochola circellaris; assembly: GCA_914767755.1. NCBI lineage: Eukaryota > Metazoa > Arthropoda > Insecta > Lepidoptera > Noctuidae > Agrochola > Agrochola circellaris. The sequence continues at coordinate 6,873,521 of OU611853.1, forward strand.
TTTACCGTCCATGGTTCTTCTAGTTAGTTACAAAATTGACTTTCTCTAATGATCTAACCAAATTCAGGTAATAATTTTGTAAATACGAGACGAACGAAACAATACGAGCCGTGCGTCAAGCACATAGACAATTAGATTGACAAATAAATAAACTGACAAATCAACGACTAGAAAGAGAAGAATAGAATAGAACAGAACAAATCTATGGAATTAGTGTATACTATTCCAGATCATAATCAAAACAAAAAGCCTCATAATCATAATCAAAATCATCATTTATTGCATCTAGGGCAAGTTGCTGCTCAGACAGTGGACACTGGGCAGTTGGCCAGTTGCTAGCATTATGGCATTAAGTGTAGCAAGGTACAAAACGGCCGATATAACTTGGCAGTTTTGTATTTTTTTTTTTGTTTTAAATTTTTTTAGGAACCAAATGGTGACATGAGGCGAGTGTGAGTTAGAGAACATGCGCGAAATTCGTAGTGCCTATGTTCAGAACTGCCAAGTTATCTATATCGGCCGTATTCGTTCCAATGGGGATAAAAACTGCTACTTGCTCAGTTTAGATGTCGCTACTATTGCGTCTCTAAGAATTTGACGGCTAGTTGTCACTATCAATACATTTTTTGTAAACAAGCGACTTCTTTTACGCATAATTATTGATATGCCCGTTGCGAAAACTGTGGAGGAAGCTCTCCGAAAAAAAAATGGAAACACAATATTTCTTCGATACTTGAGACTATGTTATGGCTATGTGCTATCTTTTGAATACTTGTATGGGAGAAATTCGTTTATAGGTAATAAATAATGATACCAATCCAATACCAGTCCAATAGTACTTTTATCTTCCATGAGATGTGATGTCACCCTGACAGTTGACAGTGTCAGTGTCAAGTCAATATTAACTGTCACTAGAATGCAAGAATGAATGCCATGTCCAAAATAAATATAACCTCAATTTTGTTCGAAAAACTTAGTATAGTGGAATAAGTTTAGTTTAGTGGAATAACTTTAGAATAAAAACTTGTTGGCTTCATAAATATCCGCAATTAGCAAAATGTTTTATTCATTAACTCGTATTATTTCTCCACGTAGTTCAAGTAAGTTTCCTGTAGTGTGTCCCTTAGGACTTTGTTAGAATACTACCCAAAGGCATACATTTAAAAAGTAATTTAATGGGAAGGTAGCAATTATTATTAAAACACCACATTCTCAACTTACAGTTGCAAGAGTTGCTACACGAGTGTTTGGTCATAATGCTTCATTCGCAAGAGAAAAGCATCCCGACGAGCAAATAGACTATTTAAAGTCAATAATCGAAACCAACGCAGAAGACTGGACTGTTGTCAAGAATGATGTTCTATCCAAACAAGGCAATGTGAACCAAAAAAACATAGATGCTATCATGTTAAAGTTTATGGTAGGCTTTAAGAATTATAATGCTGCTTTATCATTTGCGGAGCATGTAAAAAGTTCTAGTGAAGAACTATCTTTAGGCACTATCAACGCCTTGCTAAATCTTTATTATGAAATCGGAAAGACAGGTAAATTATCAGAAGAGCAAACAAAGTTTATTGTAGATGCTCATAAGAGTTTACATGATAAATACAAATTTCTAGAGTATAGTACATGTGAACGACTATTACATGCACTTTGTGTTGTAAATGAATGGGAAAAAGCATTGAAAGTATTAGATGAGATACATTTGAGCACTGTTCCTTCGCATTCAGCCTACAGTACCCTAATAGCTACATTCTTCAAACTAAACAAAAAGAAAAAGGCTTTAGAACTTATTGAAGAAAGCCTCAAGTATAAGAGACCTCTCCTAGAAAATGCTTATGAAGCATGGTTGAATTATATTCTAAGAAAATATAAAGACAAAAAAGTTATAGCAAAGCATTTGGATGAAGTATTTTCATTTCTAGCCAAAAATTGTGCTATTATTCCTTTGAATACTGCCAATAAATTAAAAGAGTTGTATAGCTCTATGGATTGGGATGCACAGTTTACTAGAATAAGGAAAATGGAGTAAGTGGCAAGTAGGATCTTTTATCTTGATTTATTAACCTGAAGAAAACATTTTTAACTAGCTGTTGCCTGTGACTTCGTCTGCAATCCAGGATGAAAATTAGTCTATGTTCATCTCTAGGTCATGGTCTACCTATGTGCCAAATTTCATCTAAATTCGTTCAGATGTTTTAGAGTGAAAGCAAAACAAACAAACAAAAGCCCTTTTGCATTTATATGTCTACTAGCTGCGCCCCGCGGTTTCACCAGCATAAGTCTCAATTCCGTGGGAATATCGGGATAAAAAGTATCCTATGTGTTAATCCAGGTTATAAACTATCTGTGTGCCAAATTTCATCCAAATCCGCTCAGTAGTTTTTGCGTGAAAGGGTAACAAACATCCATCCATCCTCACAAACATTCGCCTTTATAATATTAGTAGGAAGTAGGATTAATGGTTTTTCTTTTTCAGTGGCCATTGCTCATCCTGTAAAGACACATTAGACTGTCTATCATTAACGGATGAAGAATTCACCTCACTTCAGCAAAATGTGAAGGAAAAATTAATTGTAGGTTCAGATTTGTTTTTAAAAACATCTCCTGAGGAACTAAAGAGGTTCTCAGATTTTGTAGAAAAAACTGCTCCTTATGACATTGTTTTAGATGGGCTTAACATAGCCTACACTGTTGGTCTTGGCAATAATATGGAAAAGGTGAAATTATTGAGTAGTGTCGTTGACCATTTTGTGAGACAAAGGAAAAAGGTCTTGCTCTTAGGCAGGCAACACATGCTGAGGTGGAATAAGAGAATCATGCAGCAAATCATGAATAATACAAGTTTTTTCTTTACTGATAATTTGTAAGTAGAGCTTTTTTTGTACCTAGATCTTTTAATTTTTCTGCTGCTGTTATATTTCTGGTTTTTCCCAGTAAACGAAAGACACGAAAAACAAGGTAATTCCTTGTCCATGGCCAAAATGGATTCGATCATTCATATTCGTTAACTAGGTGTATACCAGCAGCATTAAAAGTTCTTCCCATACAGTCTTCTACCTCATTTAACTCTGAAGTAGATCATTTCATACAGGTTTTCTTCCAAGTTTCAATGTATCAAACAGAGATAGTGCCTTTCTGGATACTATGAAACAATCCCTTAAGCTCTGGCCAAACTGAGGCAAATACCGCGCGGGATGCGGGACTAACTTGTAACGAGGTGTTCAAACTGGCGCGAATAGTCCCGTGACATTCTAATCACTGAAACGTTCGACGAGCGCTGTCGCGTCCCGCGTTCCGCGTCTCGTGCGGTTTCGCTTAAAGGAGATCGCTCATTATAGCAGCACGGCTCCGACACGGCAAATAACTTGTCATTCAAGTTAGAATTTTAAGTCAAATGCATTAAAGTCTATTTTACGATGACTATACAGAATAGTGGACGGCTCGCGGGCAGTAAGCAGCCCGCGAGCTGTCACACGTCGCGCCGACACCACGCTTCAAGCGAGGAGCCGCTCCCCGGCGAAGAAACGCCTGCAGGCGGTATGCATGGCCGGCGCCTCGCCGTCCGCGCGGTGACACCTCGCCGGCCTCGCGGTGACGCCTCGCTTGTGAATGAACAACTAGCTGTCACCTCACCGGTGGCGTGCGCGCAGCGAGCAGTCGCCTTGCTGACGGCGCGTTGGCGACTAGATTTTTCGAGGCGGTGCCGGGGCGTTACTGCGCTGGAGCGGTGCTGTTATAACGGCCGATGTGCTTAAGAGTGGCCAGAGCTTTATACTTTGATAAGCCAGCAAGTGGAATTATTATGTAAATACAGGGTCAAATTAAATTAGCTAGCAAAACTCCGCAGACGTGATGGGAATCGGTATCTAAACATGACAAAAAAAAAGAAAGATCCAATGATAATTAATTTTGGGGTCCACGACCGCTTGTAATGTTGTTACTTGAAGTATGAATTGAGTTTTTTTGTTTTTGTGTGTACTGAAACAAAAACAATTTTTGAACTGATATCTCAAGCAAATACACACATACGGTCGTTTTTCGCACAATAAATTATCATGAAATCAACTATTTTTGTTTTATCATGTTCAGATTATCGATTCCAATCACGTCTGCGGAGTTTCGCTAGTTAGTTTTATTTGAACCTGTATAGCTTCTATATTTCAATCACAGATCTCAAGATGATCCATACTTCATAACAGCAGCAATACTAAGTGGTCCACAAACTGACATAGTGTCCAAAGATTTGTTGAGAGGTCACAAGTTCCTCTTGAAGGACGAAAGTCTAAGGCTTGTATTCAAAAGGTGGCAGTGGCAGCATCAGTGGATGGTCTTCCCAAATAATCAAAGAGGACCTTTACAGGTAAAATAGAATAATACTTTGTTTGGTAGAGAAATTGGGAAATTCCCAAAGTGAGATTTTTCTTAAAAAAGAAAAATAGGGTTGCCATCAAATAAATTTTGCATTCTTTTAAACAATAGTAATACATAAAACTTCTACAATGTATGATATAAGTACAATCAAATATTTTGTTTTAGACATATTTTCGTAAGCAACACTAAAAACGGGTTTTTATATTTTCAGCCACCCTTAAAGTTCACCCCCTGTGCTCAAAAGAAGAATAACGCCTGGCATCTTCCGTTCGAGAGAGAGACGTTGGCATCAACATCACAAATAAATGATGGAACACCAGATCTTTTCAGCTGGATGTGTTTAAGGCATAAATCATAAATAAATTATATTTTTTAGTAATAAAATGTTTTATATTATGAAGGTATTTGATCTTAAGTATAAATAAGCAAAGCCTCAAGTTGTCTTTCAAAATTTAAACCTCTTAAGCTGCGGCCGCATCTGCGTCGTGACAGAGCAATACGTGCCGAAACTTCGTATGTTTAGCTCGCTAAAAAGTTATCGCGCTAATGCGGTGGTCACATTAGCGGCTTCGCCACGTTTATTATGTACCGCCACCTGGGCGATAAGTGCTCCCGATAATGGTTGGTCACATCTGCGTGTATCGTATCACTGTGCGAAACTTCGTCACGATAGACGCAGATGCGGCCGCAGCATTACAAAATAAGGGTACAAGGATCTTTTGGCGCGTGGCCAAAATCGGAACTAACGCTGCCATTTTTTTTCAGTACATTTTTTCGAAACAATTCACACATTCTCACCAACAGCGCTCCCAAGTCGACGCCAATCGAGCGCCAAAGGATCCTTGTAGCACTGTGTGCACTTTAGTTCTGGGTGGATTAATAAATAGGATAGAACCAAAAAGGTATTATCTAGATTTAATAAAAGTCATGGCTGGAATGGATGGAAGCTTTCTTTTCTAAAGTCAACGTCAAAATTTGTTTCCTTACGTCTTATGTCTTGATACGAAAAATGTAATGTGAATATTTGAAAAGATTTTCATTAAATTAATAGTGCTATATTTTCTTAAACCATCATGCCACCAAAGAAGGCCGACCCATCCTTGTCTGAACAGAATGTCAAGATCAACAGAAAGGATACAGGTTAACCTATCCGCATTTTTTAATACGTTGTAACCAAAGATTTAAATCGTTTGAAATTTTTGGTTGTGCAAGGAGAGCCATTTTCAAACCATTCCTCGTAGAAATCCATCTGTACCTATAGAAAAGGTCTATTTCCAGCACGCGTAGCATGACCACATTGACCACCATGGAAAAAGGTTTTGTCGTCGGAAGAATAGACAAAATGACAGATTGTGATTGTTTATCTGTCATATTGTCTATTCTTCCGTCGACAAAACCCGTTTCTACGGTGTTCATGCTACGCGTGCAGTAGTGGTTTGTACGCTTGGTTAGAAGACACAGAGCATGTAACTTTAGTTAGAAGATAACCATATTGTCTTGTAACTGAACGGGTAGCTTAAAGAACAGCTGTTTACGTAACAGTTTCAAAGTAGTGTAGTAACGCAAAAATAAAAAGTAATTCCTTTCATCAGTAGTGAATGTGCTCGAGTCGAATATCGTCCGTTCCGTAGGTCCTTATGTTTTTAGTATTCTGTACCAAAAAACAAAAATAAAATCGTTTAGGATTACTTTGTTGATCGTTTGTCAAGACCTTTTTTCTCAGGAACGGGTAGAAGTATCAAGTCATTAATATCAAATACTAAAGTCTACGGTCTCTTAGATGGGCGATAAATTCAAGTCAGTCAGCCTATAATGTTCCCACTGCTGGGACACAGTGCGGATTGGTGGATGTCACATGTCTTCGAATATTTGGTTCTAATGCATGCCGGTTTCGTCACGATGTTTTCCTTCACCGTTTTGAGAGCAGTGGTGAACTGGTGATGAAATAATTTACACAAGTAAAGTGCCTGCCTGATTTCGAATCTACGGCCACCACTGCTCCAATCAAGAGATCTTATGGTCAATTTTATTCAAATCACTCCACACTCCTCTATCAAAAGTTTTTTTTTAAACTTTAAAGTTAAGTTCTCCTTAAATCTGGAATTGGAAATGCATAAACCGTGTCTCTTCAGTGAAGTCAGCGAAGCCCTGGGCAGCCGGGCACAGCTTTGATCCGGAACCCTCAGGGCCGGAATCCTGAACGTACTTGGCCGTTTTTTTTAAACCGAGAGACATAACATAATTATATTTTTCATTTCCGAGAGCAATATTGGCTTCGTGCTTCTCTCATCCAGCGGAATGCAGCTGCGACCTTTACCAGGTCATCGGTTCAGCTTGTGAGGGGCGCACGTTGCGCCGAATAATACTGTCTGCCCAAACCTACTACCTAATTTACCCAATTTGACGCGACCTCTTAGAGCCTCGTGCAAGCAAGCTGTCGGCCCGTCTCCGTCGGAACATGGAGCGAGTGGAGATGTTAGCACGGCCCAACTCTCGCCGACTCCGCTCGCTTTGGGACGAGAAGTGCGCCATTTTACCGCGTGAACGAAGAGACAAGATCAAGAGCGCTTTGGAGGAGGATTACTTTCTTAGTCCTGAGTAAATTAAATGATTTATACCTACTCATAATGATTTCATAAAGCTTTGTTCAGATTAGCGCGACGCGACCCCGGTTATTGTTATACCGTGAAGTTTTCTTAGAAATTGTATTGTTCGAGTCGCGTCGCGCCGTCGCGTCGCGCTGGTCTGCACAAGCCTTAAGAGGGCGCCTAAAGGTCCACTAGCGCCACTCTTTAAAAAAAATATTATCTCGTGACTGAGAAGGAATTATGAATAACGGCTAGACAGGACCCTCGGTAAGTGTGTCTAGAATTTTCTAATACCTTTTATAAAGTTTCATATTGAGACACGGGGCAACAAAGTACGATCTAGAGGAATGTGGCCGCTTTTCTTTAGATCGTATTTTGTTGCTTCGTGTCTCAATATGAAACTTTATAAAAGGTATTAGAAAATTCTAGACACACTTACCGAGGGTCCTGTCTAGCCGTTATTCATAATTCCTTCTCAGTCACGAGATAATATTTTTTTTAAAGAGTGGCGCTAGTGGACCTTTAGGCGCCCTCTTAAAGCGCACATCAGTGACATCACAATTCAGTAGGTAACTATTTAATACAATCGAAATAACTACAAAGCCATTTTGAGTTAACTGTTGAAATTGTCCAAAACACGTTATAATAAAACGACGATTACGGAATAGTAGGTAATGCTCGTTGTGAATGTCCATTCATGCGAAGCTTGTGATGAAACATGTGCATTGACAAGTTTTCAAACAGCAATCATTTCGTATTTAATACTCGTAAAAAGAAAAAATCTACGATTTTTGGTAAGTCTAGAATGGTCGCCTAGTAGGTTTCAGCCTAGATTCTAAATTCTGGAGTTGTCTTTGGCAATACGCAAGATATTGAACCAATGCCGAGTCCATTGAACTCCATTCTTTTCAATCTTGGGCCTTCCGTATCCAATTCTTCCCCGCTACGTTGACCGTACCTACATCGCGTGGTTCGACCTACGGCGTTGCCTGCCCAGGCTCCTGTTGAAAGAATACCTTAATAGTAAACAGAGATTAATTCTTCCATGTTATATTACACAGGCAAACTGAGCAGTACTTCCTAGCCTTAAACGAATCTCCGGGCCATTGGTCTGGTCCGGGTGGCATGGTCAACCGCAAGGAACATGCTGACAAGAGCAAGGAGTTGCGACAGAGGCAGACGTGGCTCGTCAACTTTAGTGCACAGGTTTGATCAGATGAATTCGAAATACAACATCACACCAGTTCCTCGAAGGCAGGGCCGTCTTTATCCTACCGGCGGCCCTGGGCATTTGAGGAGAATGGTTCCCAATCGAGAAAGTAGGATACAAGAGCCAACGAACTCGAAAATTTTAGCACACAGCCTCGTAGGTTAAAATTTATTTTGATCGTAATACAGAAATAGAAGTACCTAACTTTGTCGACTTATGCGGTATAGCTAGTGAGTTACAACTACAAGAATGTAGAATTCAAGAGCGAACAAAGCGAGCTCGAACATTTTAGCACGCCGCCGTCTCTATCATCCATGAAGAAATGAGTGTAACGGGGTCAGTTAATGTTAGAAACAGTACTTTGTCGACTTAAGCAGAAAAGTTTTTGAATGAAAAAAGTGTAGTATGTGACCGAAGCGACCTCGAAAGTTATAACAGGCGGGATGCCTGGGATAAGTTAGGTAGGTAACTACGACGACGTTGGCAGCAGCTAGGGGGGCTCGTGGATCGCGGGCTCCTGGGCACTTGCCCCGAGTGGACAATGGACAAGACGGCCCTGCGCGAAGGCAGGCAGGGTTGTGAATGTATTTCGCATTTTTAACCGACTTCAAGAAAGGAGGAGGCTATGCATTCGTCAGTTTGTTTTCATGTATTTACACCGATTATTTTTTCATTTGGTAGAGGAAGGTCGCAATGTGGTTCCAAAATTTTATTAACATTGCTCGGGTAGCTTTTGAGTTAGCTTCAAAACATATGTAACCCCCGGTGTAGTTATGTCGATAATGTTATAAAATTTCCTATCACTGTTGCACACCACAACTAAAGAGTGAAAAATGAAACTTTTTCTACAAAAACGAAAAAGTTGCTTCCGACCATTTTAGACCACCGAGATAGTCACGAGTTCCAGGACGAGAGTCACGAGATGAACTCTGCTTTTTTGTAGCTATAAAAGCTTAGAACGTTACGACCGTTCTTTTCAGGTGGCGTATCATTTATGTGATTACATAGCTAAAGGGCAGAAGGAAATGTTGGTCTCCAACCGCCTGAGAAGTATCGCCGATGTTGTCCTAGAGAGAGTTGCTGAAATCCTGGGTGAGTATTCACGCGGCTCTATGTCGTAGTCAATCGCAGTCCTCGTGGAGTCTACGAGGACTACTGGATAATCAGTACCTTATATTTACGACATCTTTCTGTACCTACCGGTTATCCAGTATCCACAAGTCAAAATGTTACCATTTGTTAACCAGACTCTCAATGGTCTAGAACATTGATATTCTAATAATTTGTGTATTTCTCTTAATGCCAGGTGAACCAAAACCGACCCGGACGAACCCCGGTCGTCTCCCTCGGTTCATGGTTGCTATTTCCGACCGCATCGCGGTCTGGATTGAGAACGCGGTCTATCGAGCTGATGCCAGTGAGCCCATTGGCATGTCCAAAGGACCTGATGACCATATACGACTTGACACCGAAAAACCACTCATTTGTTGATGATCTAGGATTCAAATTGCTGCGAGCGGGTGAGTTGACTGGTTGAACATTTTAATTGTGATAAATCACAATAGTTCACTTGCCCCTATCCCAATGTACATGGGGTCAACGCAACGTGTCTTTTTCGTCCATACTTCTCTATTAGTTGTCATCTCGATTTATTATCGTGATAACTCAAAATATTAATTAAAAAATTATTGGAAGTGATAAATTGAAAAACTTTAATTAAAACTGAAGCAGTGAGCTTATTTATGGGTACTGGCAATCTCTAGATCTATTTAGCAGTCATTTAAATTCATTTTATGGACACGCTAACAACATTCTAAAGTAGAAACATGATGATATAATGGAATTTTATGACACTAGAGTAATGCATAAATCGTTCTAGAATTAGCTGATGCAATCATTTTACGTTACAATAGATGTGTTACCATATCTATTTAAGTACCTAAGGTGCAATAAGGTCAGCGATGCTCGAGTAATGCGTGGCGATGCGGGGGCAGCGTTGCCGAATGAGAATTTAATGTAAAGAAACTACATAATCTACATCTATTACATCTATTTATTGTCATTGTTAATTAACTGTGTTTAAGACCCCCATGGCTGATCACTGTCTCTTAAGATACAGGGTTACCTAGTTTAAGAGGCAGGGTTATAATACTTGAGTTTAGATTTAACTTAGAACCAGACTTCTACAATGTGTAGTACCTATTTCATAAGGAATCACCTAGGCTCCCATCTGTATTTTTGTTTTTATGGCAAATAAATTTATTATTATTTATCTATAAAACCAATTTTGTTTATTTGGACGACTTTTATTTGGTTTTTAAAGTTCCATATCTCCTAACCGGGGTCTAATCCGGAGTCCGGGGACGTAATATTCAAATTCAAATTCATTTATTAATATTGTGTACATAGGGTAAAATTATACAGATGTTATATTATAAATAATAAATAAATGTTGTTCCATACTATGTCCCGCCAGATGGCATACAAAATAACTTAGGTGTATCAAAAGAAAATAAAATTCGTATCTTTGTGTTGGTAGTAGGCCCAGCCATAACACCTTTTAGGTTTCAGCTCTAGAGTTCTGAATAGTTTTGGGAAAAACGACCGAAAGGTCCGTTTCCAATCCATACATTGAAAATGGAAATTATTATTTTTCTCAGTTCCTGTCGGGACTACCGAGTTCAAACTGATTTGTCAAAAATCTAATATCCACCAGCGTTGATGTTGGCCCCATTGTGCTTCGTAGAGGTAAGACTCGCACTACAAGTGTAAAGCTGTGTGCTCTTGACTCTTGACTGTAGGTACCTACAAATCATACTTTTCCCATTCTCCATATATCAACTTGCCCCCCCTGGACCATTGGCTGGCGACGCCCTTGCCGCGAGCATATGCCAAATGACACTTGATGAAAAAAATTTAATAAGTTGCGAGAAAAACTTCCTGTATTTAATAATAATAATAATAAATTTTATTCAAGTTTAAAGTAAAATTATGATTTAGATTAATTACAATCGAGGAAAATTAAATTCTAACTGTAATGTAGACCTGCCTGATCTAGGTTTATGAAAAACCTGTGTTTCAGGCCATCAATTTACATCAAACATTTAAAAAGAAGACAACAATAGGTTTTTTAATAAGCTAAATTAAAAAGAAGACATGATATTTTCAATGACTTAAAGAGTCAACATTAATTAGGGTATATTATTTTAAAACTAGATTACTTAAGATATATTATGTTTAAATAAATTAACAAATAATATTAAAGAAGTTAAAGTGGACACTGTTATTAATTAGGTAAAGGAAGAGACTTAATATACAGTAGATAGATAGAGCTATTATTTTAAAATTTCTAGTAGTTTTTCCGTGTCTGCGTAATTGAGTTTTGACAAATATTCCTGTACTAATAAGTTACACCTATTATAACTTAAACTATAAATCTTTAGCACTCTGTTAAACTGGTTATACAAGTAGGGCCCTAAAAATAAATAAAAACGATTAGCAAAAGCATGTTTAGTCTGAGAGTTAGCACAAACCAAATCTTTTCTTCTCTTATCTGAAGGTACTGGGTTAAAATAGAGTTCAGTGTGTTGGAATAAAACTACATTCAAAACGAATAATTGACGTACTGTTTGCACCTTACATGCCATATAAAGCTGGTGTGTAGGAAATCTAAATGGGCGAAAAGTAGCAACCTTTAAAACTGCTCTTTGGGCGCGTTCTAGGTGGAGTAAAATTGATTTAGCGGCCCCACCCCAGGAAGTTATGCAGTAGGTAATAATAGATTGACACAACGCCAAATAAACCTGCCTAATTAATTTACAGTCGGCAATGATACGTAAATTTTTAAAAATGTATATTAGTTTACGTACTCTGGTGCATAATAAATCGATGTGTTTGCGGAAATTTAGGTTTGTGTCAATCGTGACGCCTAGATATTTGATATGATCGGTTTTAGCTAAAGTGGGACAAGTGCATGCAATGTCAGCATAATGTAAATTACAATTGTTATGCGCTTGAATGTTTAGATTAGTAAGCGTTGGATTAGTGTTTCTCATTGTAAATAATAGGTACTTGGTTTTATCTGTATTTAAAGTTAAGAGATTTTTATGAAGCCAATTAGACACAGTATTAAAACCATTCTGTGCTACCTCATAGACCTCGGCCTTTGATTCAGCTGCAAACAGTAGAGCTGTGTCATCCGCATATGACATAATTACACCCTTTTGGAGTTTCAAATTGCACAGGTCATTTATATAGATTAAAAACAAAGTAGGACCCAAAATACTGCCTTGTGGGATTCCATAACAGCTATTTTTAAGTTCAGAACTCATCCATTGACCTATTTTTACACACTGAAGGCGGTCGGTAAGGTAATCAGATAATAGTTGCAATTGTATTCCCCGTATTCCCAGCATTTCCAGCTTGTTTATAAGCAAAGTACAAGAAATTGTGTCAAAAGCCTTGGCAAGGTCTAAAAATATCCCTATGGTATGCATGCCGTTATCCAAGTTTGTGCTTATAAAATTTGTCAGATGGTGAACAGCTTGACTTGTTGATCTTTTAGGCCTAAAACCAAATTGATGATCAGAGAGTAATTTACTACTTTCAAGATAGTTTACTAATCTGCTGTTTATAATTTTTTCCAAAATCTTTGAGAGGCCTGTTAAAACTGAAATTGGTCTGTAGTTATTTAAACAATTTTTGTCTCCAGCTTTAAACACAGGGGTGACTACGGCTTTTTTAAGCAATTTAGGAAATATTCCTTTTGTTAAACATAACTGAAAAATGTGAGTCAAAGGAGGGGCAATGACGTATTTAAATCTTTTGAGTATGCTATTAGGTATGTCGTCACAACCTACGGCACAAATTTCCTTTAATCCATCTATTATACTTACAACCTCATTAAGATCAGTATCTAATAAGACAAAAGAGTTTCGTGCTGCATATGTATTAGTTTTGCTTTGAATGGAAAAGCATCTATTAGATAATAGGTTTTTTTCTGCTAAGTTTTTTCCTACGTTAATGAAGAAGTTGTTAGCTTTATTTGCTGCTTCGATTGGGATTAGCTCAGAAGATAAAAGATCAAGCGCCCTTTCCGGATTTTTGGACCTAAAAGTGTTAGTTTTTATGAATTTCCATATAAGTTTACTGTTTGTACCTGCTTTCTGAAGTTGACTTCGATCATATTGGTTTTTTAGCTTTTTCAACAGATTATTACAGAAGTTCCTATATCGTTTGTAAGTAGTTGATAGTAGTTCATTATCCGGTGCGTTTTTCGATTTTTGGTGAAGTTTGTCTCTATTTCTAATACAGCGAACAAGTCCTGGCGTAATCCATGGTTTAATATTACTATATTTTCTAGGTATTACTTTAGTAAATGTATTTTTCCTTATTGTTGATTGTAACAAATCGACAAAATATTGTAGAGAAACATTTGGATCATGTGAATCGTAAACGGGGTCAAAATTAATACCGCGTAAGTCGGTTTCAAGACTCGTCATATTGAGTTTAGTATAGCTGCGCATGCAGTTATTTCTAGGTGAGGATATTTGTAATGTTAGTAAAACAGCTTGATGATCGGTTAGTGACGAATTAGTAACCAATGTTTTGGATGGACTTTTCGATTTTAAAAGGATATGGTCTAGACAAGAGCCGCTCTGGTGGGTAGGGTGATAATGACCTGGTAATAGTCCATGAAATGAGCAGATATTGAGGTAATTATGTGAATGAGTATCGATTTTTTCGGCAGCTATGTTTATGTTGATATCACCTATCAGTATGATATTTTTAAACGAAGATAATTTTCCTAAGTTACTATTAAGCGAATCCAAAAACCCATCAATACTTTGGGATGGAGGCCTATAAATAGCCATAATTACTGTATCAGGAATCATTTTAATCACTAAGCAGTTGCAGTCTAGAAAATGGGGTTCATCTACTAATGTTCTTAACCGGTAAAGCCCTGGGTGACCCTCAAGCACGTCAATTAGCACGTTAATTAGTTGTTTATCAGGGCTTTACCGGTTAAATTATTTTTAATATAAACCACTATGCCATCATTCTGGTTGAATGTTCTAACGCTTTTGTGAAGATTAAAGCCATCGAGAGATGGTATATTGGCCGTTTGTTTGGATAACCAACATTCTGTTAGAACGATAATGTCGCAGCTTATATCAAGATTTTGTAACAAAACTTGGAAACCATTAAAATTTCGGGTTATACTGCGTATATTTTGTGTAAGTAGAGTCAATGTTTTATCTCCGGTATAGACGATGTTTTTGCACTCCTCAACATTACAGATTTTAGCTTCAGACACGGAAAACTCATCTAGATCACAGATTAGCTGATTAGCCATAAAAAAGTAAAAATATATGTATAAGTTAACCTACTATCTATGTGCTGAATTGACTAGGTAGTCGGCGGCGCTCCTAGGCGCCTTCATAGTCAATGGAATTAATGTAGTTGTCTTCTGCATATTTACGTGCTGGGCAATTTACATCACCCGTTGGATGATCATCTTTCCTCTTGAAGCGTTTGCAGGTCGCACATTGAGGCGGAGAACCTTTATTATTGCAGTCCTTGAAAGAATGTCCTGTTTCGCCACAGAGGTTGCAGGTTGGGCTCGTTTCTCTACAAAATTTGGCTGCGTGTCCGAACTGCTGGCAGTTAAAACACCTGGTCACAATCGTGAAGTCTCTCACTGGACATGATGTCCAATTTATAAAAATTCGGCCTTGGTCCATAATAATTTTTCTGATATTAGCAGGAACTTCCAATATATAATTACACGTAGGACGATCTTTTTTTCCTGACTTATGGCTCAATTTTATACTTTCTAAAAAGGACTCACGAGTAATGTTCGGCAATTTATCTGTCAAGTTTTGGACGTAAATGCAATCAAATACCTCTTTTTCGGTCAGGGCTATGGGGACACCAATGATAGCAATCCTGGGACGGCGTTTAGATGGTTCTTCAACTGTAAGGCCTGAGGAAAGTAGCTTCTGTGAACTTTTTAATTTATTAATATCGTCTTTGTTATCCGTCCTAATGATGACACCTCCGTTTCTAATTTTCCTTAGACCACGAACATGGAGTTTTAATTCCTCTGGCGAGATAATTTTTTGTACCAACGACTTGGTTTCGTCACTGGTTTTGGTTTTATCGCTGGGATATATAGCGACCGAACTGAGATTTGCTGGGCGAATAAATTTATCAGAGCCTGTCTTCACCATGTTAGCATAGGAAGTACTTTCTGGTTCGGTTCGGCTCATCTTCGTTTCCACGACTTCTTTGAACTGGCAAAGGGATTCCGCAACATTCTGCTGCACTTGAAGGTGCTGGATGGTTGTGTGCGCCTGGATGGACTTCTGCTTCAGGGATTGGTACAGCACGGCCATCTGAGACGTCCCATGGTTGACTTTTCGACAGAGATTGGTGACACGGAGTTTTTGGTCGGAATTCATTTTTCCGTCCGCCACAATTGAGCAAATTTCGGTCAAAATTGTGTCGATGGACCCAAGCCATCTCTGAAGCTCCGCCGTAGAGACGACTTCTGTCGGTAATTCGTTCTCCGTGGCTGCTGGCGGCGCTGGTTCCCTTGTCTGGTTTTGATGGGCAGGCGATGACGTCGGTGGAGGACTTCGTCGTACCAATTGACTGCGGCCGAAGGGGCTATCTCCTGGGTTAGACATACTACTAACACCCAAAACGTTGATTGTTTATAAACTATTTAGTTCATCTTTCACAACAAAAAAAAAAAAAAAAGTTATTAGTCACACTCGTCACTTACACAATAAACTGACTCCGCAAATTATTGCAATAACATTATTCGTTATTACTTAAATCAATATCGTTACAATCAACACAAAAAACACGTCTGCTTAGTCTCGCGGCTAATAACTCAACCGCGAATTTAAGTAGGTATGGAGCTCGTGGCTAAGTAGTAACAGCCGCACGGGTCGATCCATCAGCTAGTCTTATCAAGGGGTATCGTATATATAGACAGGCAATCGCTAAAAAAAAAAACTGTCTAATACTGGTATTCAGCTGCGTCCGGTTGGAGTGGAAGCCGACCCCAACATAGTTAGGAAAAGGCTCGGCAGATTGATCAAAGTTGCGAGAACCAGAGTCTGTTTTCAGCAGTGATAGCGGTAACAATTTCAGCATGGATAAGGAATGAAGAATTACAGACTTTTCAACGCTAGGATTACCAGACGAAAAAGGGAAACTTTACAAAACTCTCATGCATGAGTTATAAAGTATATGGTTGCAATAATATAAATCAACAAACAACTCTTAATTGAAACGCGTCCATACCTTCATAACAAGCATTTAATGTGAGCTCAGCGAATGACTAAATTATGAGAAACGCCTACATTTCGATCCAGTTATGTATAATTATATACGCAACCTTATATACCAGTATTTACACCGACATTAATACTTTTAATTTGCACTTTTATAAGTATACTTTGCATACTGGAAAACAAAGAAGTTAAAATAATACGTTATGTTCTGTATGCAAATTTCTACACTTATGAAGTTTTGTTATGACATTATAGCGTGCTTGATTAAAAGTTACTGGGCATAACGGCACTTATGTTGACGAAGAAATAATTTATTGACTGTAGTAGATACTAGGAGTTATGAACATGATTAGTGTCATTCAGATTGATATAGGTAAATCTGAATTAATTTGGTTTTCGAGTTCGATTAAGAGGGAAGAGTGAATGAAAAGATTTGAATGAGCCTGTAGCCTCCCGTATTCTCTTTCTAGGAAGCCTATAGCCCGCCAATTTCATGAACTGACACCGTTGTAGCAGCCTACGCTCTTTGATTTAAATCTGGCAGTCTTACCAGATGCCGCAGTTTATCAGAACTATGCACGTAGCAACAGCAAACTTTGTCATCGATATCAACTAGGTGTAGCAAGTTATCAGATTCCATTCTTTGATAAATATGCAGTAGCCACTTTTATCTAGTTACAAAGCTTGGCGACAAAGCTGCTTTGCTAGGTGACCTTCAAGGGCCCTATATAATGCGTCTGCTTTCCGTAGGACGATATAGTTCGCATTGAGAAGGCTCAGCAGCAGTTCTACCCAATCAAACAAAATGAAATACTTCGTAAGTAAAATTTGAATTATTTATATCTAAAAAGAACCTACTGAAGATTCAGGTGTGCTACACACTCGTTCAGGTTCGGCACAGTCGGGCGTCAAAATATGCTTTAGATTTTGCCGCCCAGCCTTTGCCAGGTCATGCCTAAGATGTAAATATTATCGCCTTAGTCAGACAAAGAAAGGATATTTCTATTTCACATAAAAATGTTCTGAAATTAAAGTTTTGGCCTACCTTACCATAATTTGACAAAACTGTGTGATCAGCGTCCTTTCGATGAAACAACTCAAAAAACTAAAGACAGCACCTTTGTCATGTTCCATGCTCATTTGGCCCTTCAGCAGTATGCGCAGTCGGTCTATTTTGTAAAAAAACTGAGGTGAGGTGAGCTTGTGCTGTTCTTCCACCTGTTGCTTGGGATTGGGGCTCAGATTAATACAGATGGAACAACATTCCGCAAAATCTTTTAAATAAAAAGCCACTCTTGCTACGACTCGATAAAGTGCAATTCAGGTCGCACACCGCTAATCACCTACAGTTATATTCGCCTAGAAGTTGCCTCTTTTTCTATCGCGTGGCTCTTAGATCTTCTTACTACGTTACACTCACTGAATTAGCCCAGCAAGACGGGCCCGCCGCGTACTTTTGGCTTCATACAATTTGGCGTTATTGGGGACACTATTCGCATTTGATGGTTCCTAGGACACTGTTATGTAATTACCTTAACGTGAACTTCTCTATTTCCAGCTGGTTTTCCTCGTTATCTGCGTGGCTCTGGCCGCCGCCTCTCCCCAGTTCATTGCCGCCTGGCCGGGATATGCCGGTGTCCTTCCTGCCTCTAGGGTATGTATTAGATTCAACTCAAATAGTACAGAAGATGTAGTTGGTGAATAAAATGCACGACATTAATGGTTGAAACGTCGTTGTAGTGCGAATTAAGAATTGTTAACAATGAAGATGAACTTTCCTGAAAACAGCACTAGCGATTGTTTATACTTTTTCTATGTTTTACCGTATTAGATTCTACTCAAACAGTACAGAAGATGTAGTTGGTGAATAAAATGCATGACATCAATGGTTGAAACGTCGTTGTAGTGCGAATTAAGAATTGTTAACTATGACGATGAACTCTCCTGAAAACAGCACTAGCGATTGTTTATACTTTTTTTATGTTTATACCTATGTCATTCGGAACAGTGCGTTACTCAATGCCTGTTGGTGGAAACGGAAATGTTTCTGTCGTTTTAACGAGTCAATCTGCCTAGCCTTTTCCTAAATATGTTGGGGTCGGCTTCGAGTCCAACCGGATGCAGCTGAATACCGCAATTTTACATGGAGCGACTGTTTGTCCGACTTCCACAACCCCGTAACTGGGTAATATGATACCTCTTGGTAAGACTGGTTGTCAGACTTTCGGGCTTCTGGTGACCAGTAACGACTGTCAAAGATCCACGAATGACAGCCGGGACCAACGACTTAACTTGCTTTCCGAGGCACGGAGGAGTCTCGTTATGTAAAGATGGTCACCCATCGACGGGCCAACCCCGACAAGCGTAGTTTAACCTGATGGATCGACCAGTGTGGCTATTATTGCTTTGCCACGAGCTCCTCCGTCCTCCTCCTGTCGTTTTAACAAATAGATGTTCTAAATCATATTAAGTAGTCTCGTTAGGAGTTGCTTGACTCAACGGCCGATCTCTGCCGTAGCTTCGAGATCTTTTTGATTTACTGATTGATTACAACCATTCTCCTTTGTTCACAGACCGTGGTTGCAGGTCCAACCGTGGTAAACGCAGCCGCCCCCGGCTTCGTAGCCCCTGGATGGCCTGGCTGGTACTAAAACATCATGACTCCTCTCGCCCTACAAATCCCTAGCAACTTGCACTTTGTCCATTGGTTCATTCAGAGCATACTCGTATCTTGTACATATTGACTTGTTACTTCTGTACCTAACTATATAAATAAAATTAAAAGTATAGTCTTTCATTTGTTGTTTTAATAGTACGAAGGAAAACCTATCATCCTAAGAGCAGAGTTTAGAACGTTTTATAGGAACAACGTTAAGGGACACCTGCCGAAGCGCTTTGCATTACAGTTTTTACTGCAAAAAAATATGAACATTGAACACAATAAACTTAAAAATAAATACTTAAACTACTTTGCGAGCATGTCGAAGCGGACGCAGACACAGTTAAGTTTGGGTGAAATTAACGTTTCGCAGGCAAAGCCCTAAAGGGCAGTCATAGATAATACACTGGGGGCAGTTCACACCTGGATAGCAGAACCATTGCAGTATATCCTGGAATATCAACATTGCGGACATTGAAATAAAGTTGAAAATAAATAAACTACTCCAAAGCAGACAGAAACATGCAAAAATTTGCGCTAAATGACATGATGGGCGACTGACGTGTTTTGGCAAAGTCTTTGATGATGAATATTATGATGATTTTGTATGAGTTGACTATCTAAAACAAGGCCCGCCCTACTAAAATCGATGATCTACAACTTGATGATCAAAATGGGAAGAATAGAAACCATATTTGCGAAAGTTGGTGATCCCGTGTCTACCTACTAATTTTTAGTAACTAATAATTAAAAAAAAAACAAATAACTGCTTAGTTAACTGTACCGTAACAACGCATAACAACAACCCGACAATCAAACAGAGCCTAACTTGAGGTACATATTATGCTTTTCATATTTTGATAACTAGCTGTAAACTACATACATATATATGATTGATAACTAGGACTGATGCTAGACATGTAAATGAACAACGTAACTTCCAAGAAACAATGGACTATATCTATAAATCAGCACGAATGTTAGTATGCAAATTGAATGAATGACTAAATTATCAGGGAAGCCCGCATTGTTATCGAGTAACCTTATGAATAGTTATGTTGATAGTTCTAGTGGCCCGTGTACTTTCGGAAAGCGGTTAATTGCGTGGTGAAGAGATGCTAAGTGATCGTTTGGATGCTCCGTAGTTCAATAAAAACTGAAGTATTAAGCAGCAGTCCCTTGCCAAAGAAAATTAAGTGTTTTTCATCCACAATATACTTATAAAGCAGCTCGACAAGGACCTAAAAAATAGCTATGTGTCCATGACCATATGTTAAAAAAATAAAAAAATAGTCCTCCAGACCGAATTCCACCCATGACGACCAATCATAGCGAAGGCGCGGGAGATATTATTGTGCACAAGTGTGTGCGCAGACACAGGTGCACTCTCTCTTCCCTCACTCTCATAGTCCGATGGGGCGGCAATCCGACACAACCGGAGAGAGATCAGGCGCAGGGTCCACGGCTTCACGTGCAAGTTACAAAGATATGGAAATAAGTATGAATTTCTTTGGGTAAGTTGTGATTGGTAACTTCTTGATAGCAGCAGAGCGGCGCTTTCCTGGGAAGCAGCGAATACGCAATCCTAAGTAGGTAACTACTGGTGACTAGAAAGAAGCCTTAGGTTCAAAACCCAACCTTGTACCAATTATATATGCTCTATTTTAGCTTACAACCCTCATGGGTAGAGGAACACTACGGGCGAATCACCAATGAAACTGAACGCGATCAGCACATAAATCACGTTTAGGGGCTGTGTTATTTTCTGTGGGATATTGACACTGACAGCTCTTGAACGCGGTTTAGAAGTGCTGATCGCGTTCAGTTTCATTCATGCAATTCGCATTAAATTGTGGAACCCACATTATCTCCCATCATTGATGGACACCGAATACATAAAGGAACCTAACTGAAATAATTGCTCAGCTTGCAAATAAAAAACAAAATACCTAAAGCCTGTCACTAAAGTTTCCAATGGATAGTGAGAAGATCTTGATTCAGGCATACCTAGATTGCTTTGTATACCATTGATTGAGCATGGGTCTTTCAGTGAGCTGAAAGTCTGAAACCAGTGAAAGTAATTGAAAAGTTAGAGGCGATTCTTCTCTAATATGACAACTCCATGTACATTCGGGTTGCGTGAGATAGTTTTGTAAATAACCTTTCGATTTATAGAAATCTGAAAAACACGAAGAAAAACCAAGACGAATGCGGTGTAGAGAGGCAAGGCTTTTGTTTTACTTGCGAACGTGGACAGAGTAGCGACGCGCCTCCATTTTTATTTTCCTGTAGGTGTCCTCGATTTTGTGTAAAATTTTTGACAGTGCAGTATTAAACTGCAGAATCAAAGCGCCTCGTCGCGACACCTACAGGAAAATAAAATCTCAATTTGTGTTAAAAGACAGTTAGCTTTAACAGAAGGGACAAATGTTCCCTAAAAAGTTTTAAACATCAGGCTGGCCTTGTTTTTTAACACAAATTTAGTTGTGGTACCAGGAGTACCTAAAGTAGTATATAGAGTACCACTTTCCTTGTACTTATAAAATAGGCACCTAAGTTTAATTGTCTTGAAAGTAACAATTGAGGTAAAGTTAAAACCTTTTACAGTCTTAGATGACTGAACTTGTAAGTTAGCTTTTTGATTGACCATGAGAACTCACAGCATGGTATTCAGACGTCATCATTTAAGCTCAATGAATACAAAAAAATTACGAGCGAGTCTTAGAGTAGTCGCATATGATAGATAACATCTGGCATCTCACCTTGGTTAAAAGCAACATTAAAAGGGTTCGGCCTTGTTAAGGTTGTTTCTGACGGTCAACTCCAGCACCGCGCGCGCTCATTGGTCAAGTCAAATAGCGCGCGCTTCCCCAGCTTCCTGTAATACACTTCCGTCCCTTTTCACGAAATCACTCCCGCGAGAGGAAAGATGTTACACATCAAAAAAGCTTTCCCAAAAACATACAAAACTATGCCTACATTAACAGTTCACTTTTAATTATTACTGAGCTTTATAAGGGCCCGCTTTATTAAAACTTCTCACCACTAGTTCGATTACAGTCCTCACTACAAGAATTTCTATGATGATAAAACAATAACCACCTTTAACAACACACCTAGTTGACAAAGAAGGCCTAATAAATTATTATGCGCACCATATCTGGTAGTGGAGCGAATAATTAACTTCTGTACCATTTTTTCCTGACAACTGGTATTTTCATTAGATATTCAGATAGGCGGTTCTGACCTTAGCAGGGTCTAGGCTCTGTTGGGTTGCCTGCTTTGCTGACGACCTTCAAGGGCCCTATATATATGCGTCTGTCTTCCGTGAGACGGTACAGTTTGCACTGAGAAGGCTCAACAGCAGTTCTAGTGAGATCTACCAACACTAACAACAAAATGAAATACTTTGTAAGTATTTTTTTTTATAAAAACCTTTTTAATCATTGATTTCCTACTTTTCAAAAACTTTTAAGTTTTCTTTCTGATAGGTAATGCAAAAACTTTTGTGTATTATATTTTTAATGTCTATGATAAATTAAACAAAACGACTTTTCTATTTCCGTCATTTCTCCATTGAAAATATATTTTTCATTTTAAAGGGCGTCACATAATAACAACTCCTGAAATAATGGTTCAAAATGAGTTCTACTTATACCTGTAGGCATGTAGTATATTCTATATCTATTTCAGTTTATTTTTTATTAGTCTATGCTATCGCACTGCTTGGCAAAGGTCTTCCCCATACATCGCCATTCATCTTTGCCTGCTACCTTTTCCCGCCAATCAGTCAAGAAAGAGTATAAGTTTGCTTTTATTTTTAACCCCCCGTGGGATAGCTTTAACCATTAGTTTGGCAAAGATCTCCCCCATACATCTCGATCTCGCCATTAATCTATGCCTGCTGCCTTTTCCGGTCATTTAGTCAAGCAAGAATCTAAGGTCGTGTCAGCGTTTCTTAGGCCTGCCTCAGTGACGACGCCCGTCATCAGGCACCCACTGCGTAACGACCTTGGCCCATCTGTCCTGATGCATCCTGTACGGGTGGCCCGCTCTCTCGATCCTGTATTTTAGCCTCGCGGTCTTCTGTATTTTAGCATCGTGGCCAACATCGGCAATTCCTATCTTCGACCGTATATACTTCAGGGTGTGCTATATCGCTGTGCTTCTAAGCTTCGCAACGGATTATGATGCGGCTTTCACCATCATTTAGAGTTTTTTTTTTTCCGATTATTATTAATTAATTAATCTAACATATTATAATATAGAAGTCTTGATGTATTATCGAGTCGCTAGTAGGTTATAATTAAAACAAAAAAAACGTCATAACTAATACAACATTTATTCCGCCAGTCATGCATTTCAAATTATCTTTCTATTTGATTACCACATATAAACATATAATACGATAGGTGTGCATGTATTGTAATTAGGTATTTTCACAATTTCAGCTGGTTTTCCTCGTCGTCTGCGTGGCCTTGGCCACCGCTGCACCCCAGTTCTTGGCCTGGCCAGGATATACCGGATTTGCTCCCGGAGCTAGGGTACGTAAAAATAGCAATTCAGAGCAAATGTTAATAATACTCTACCTATAGTAGAATAACAATATAATCAGCCTATAATGTTCCCACTGCTGGGACACAGACCTCCTCTCGGTGAGAGGGAGTGGGCCGTAATGCACCACGCGGGCCCAGTACAGCGGGATAACAAGAATATGTTTCCTTGAAATTAGTATAAAATGAGTTTTTTTTTTATTTCTAGGACTGCTTGAGAAATACAATGACATTCATAATGGAATAAAATTATGTTTTGAATAATTATACATTTATTACTGGATCGAGAAATAATTTCTTGCCGTTCGTTCGGCTTTCTCTGAATTAGTTTTTGACTAATCATTTATTTATTGATGTAGGTAGTGTTATCTTTTAATATTCAAATACTTTATGAAAAACTCTCGAGGTCATGGTTCACATTTAATTTAGAAAAGAATTGCATACACGAGTGGCTAATGCAATTCTATGAAAAGTTTTAAATACGATTTCAAAAGTAGCGTGGCTCGGCAATAGAAAAAAAAACTAACTTTTACACTGCTTATTACTTATGTTACCTTACGTAATAAAATAGATATAGGTGTACTTAAGAGGGCGCCTAAAGGTCCACTAGCGCCACTCTTTTAAAAAAATATTATCTCGTGACTGAGAAGGAATTATGAATAACGGCTAGACAGGACCCTCGATAAGTGTGTCTAGAATTTTCTAATACCTTTTATAAAGTTTCATATTGAGACACGAAGCAACAAAATACGATCTAAAGAAAAGCGGCCACATTCCTCTAGATCGTATTTTGTTGCTCCGTGTCTCAATATGAAACTTTATAAAAGGTATTAGAAAATTCTAGACACACTTACCGAGGGTCCTGTCTAGCCGTTATTCATAATTCCTTCTCAGTCACGAGATAATATTTTTTTTAAAGAGTGGCGCTAGTGGACCTTTAGGCGCCCTCTTAACCTCCACAATCAAGTGGCTCTTGAGTTGTTGGTAAGTGCACAAATGGAAAATGAAATTGTTTATTCTGTAAATAGGATATCAGAATCACTTTTACACGTCATATTAAAAAAAAATAAGCTAGATGGGTTCGGCGTTTCCTATCTGACTAATTTGAGAAGAAGGGCCGAAACAAACTCAGATGTCGCGGTCTCTTTTAAAGTCCAGACATAATCTTGGTCAGGCCATATGAGGACGATGTAGATTAGTGTCTGAAATGATCTTTTGAGGAGAGAACCACACAGATTTTAGTGGACCTGTCCAGTCAGTGCAATCATTTGTCAGTAATCGTGGAGCTAAACTCAGAACTTTAGGAACACAACTCAACGAACAATACCAAAGAAAGTATATTAGGGTAAGACAGGCAGAGAGCCGTTGCGTTTTCTAATAACGGATAGGTCCTAGACTATATTGAACTAGTGCCTGATATACTCCATTTTCCCTACAGACCCTGGTCGCTGGCCCTACTGTGGTGAACGGACTCGGTGCCCGCTACATCGCGCCTGGATACGTCGGTCCAGCTTACTTCTAGTTTCGTCTTCCTTCCTCACAGCTGATGTTACTCGCACTTTGTCCATTGGTTCTCATTCTGTATCATCTTGTAATTTATACTGATTTATAATTAATAAATTGAATGTATTATGTAAATATTATTATGTTGTTTTCATTGTTTCGTGTTATTTTTCTCGAGGAGGGTTCAGTTCTTTGGGAGTCAGTCAATCACGCAGATGGGAATTCTCTTATGAGATAATTTTATGAATCCTATGGTGATGTGGTCGACAGTGTGGATTATAGGCACTCAGTTACGGTTTATTTTCAGTTGCCGACTGTGAGCGTCATGCGTTACCTACGCAGTTTACTGCTTTTCCATATACATACAACTTTTCGTTCACACCGAACTGACATATGCTATTACGAGCTTATAATACGCCTGCTCACAATCAGCTGCTGACTATACGTTGGTGGTGTGAACACGGCCTTAGTATAATGAAAAACTTCAATAAGCTCATTATGTTAAAAAACTAAAAAGTAAATAGTAATATCCGAATGACCCGTTTTCCTTTATTTAAACTGAGCATTGAATTAATGTCAATTGCCAAAAGAATCGTTAAACCAGTTCCAGATTTCAAGCTCTGTTCAATGCAGACGCCAAAGATTATATAATAAGTTGCGCTGGCGATTTTAATCTGAGGGGCAATTCTCGTAGTTTTTAAGGACTTTCGCATTCGCATCTCATTTCGCAGCAATCTGTCAAAAATACAATCTATTTACCAATATTTTTGACAAGTTTGACAGATTGCGAACGTGACTTGAATGTGAACGTTTACGAGTACGAGATTTGGACTTCTGGTTAAACGGATTCTTTCCCTAATAAAAAGAAAGAAAGAAAATAACGTATATATTGGGACTCGAACCGGAAGATGACGAACTAAACTTAATGATAAAAATAAAAAAAACGAAAGTCCTGTACGAGGCCAAAAGCAATAATCTGTTAACGTCGGGCCGTCGTCGAGAGAATGCGTTCTTGACACCTGTCAGTTACATACTAACGAATATGTGTTTTGCGAAGTTGATTCTTACTACCTACTAAAGTCCCCGTTACGAGAAGCTATAAATTTTGTAAACAAAGAACTTCTACTAAGTTAACTAGCAAAACAAATAATCCCAAATGCAATCAACACAAAGTAACATACGTGTAGGGTTACCATCTGACAGGCATTTGCCGCATTTGACAGGCATTTTACGGTTAAGACAGGCGTGCGGCCGGCGCTAAGCTGAGACAGGCATTTTTCAATCTTCTTACTACATACGAAAGGAATCGCCTGACAGTAGAGTCGGTAAAAGCGTTATTAGTAACTCAAGAAAACTTTAAAAACGATTCGTGAGAAGATGTTTAGATTTATTTTTATTTTTTATTTAGTTTTCGGTAAAATATCACACATCACTACAGTGTAGTAAGTTAGTTTTTTCTAAATTAGTTTATTAGTGGTCGTAAATTGTTCATACTTACTTTTCATTTTGAATAAATGTCAGTCTTTAAAACTATCAGGTGCGTATTTTAAGATGTAAAGTTTTTTTTTACAATAGATCTAGACAGGCATTTTTCTGAAAAATCTGGCATTTTGTACATCCTTGACAGGCATCCTCCCTTATATACATAGATGGTAACCCTACATACGTGTCAATTTCACTTGGTCCGGTTAGATTTTAGCGATATAAAGCGCTGTCGTCTCTAATGTTTTGTGGTACTGAACGCGTCTGAGTTCCAGTTGTTTATTATTATTTATTACTTTAAGTTGATTGAATTTGAGATTATTTGTTGTTGATTGATTTGTCGCTACGTAACTTAATAGAAGTTCTTTATTTACAAAATTTATAGCTTCTCGTGACGGAGGAAATTGTCCATCTGACAGGTGTCAGGAAATCATTCTCTAGACGGCCGGACTGGTCAGAAGTAATCAGAGCAGACAGTTTGATGCCTCAATTGAAAATTGAAACTAATATGTTTAGGTAAAACAGCCTGAAAATTTCCCGCAAAAATCCATTCTTCCCGGAAACAAAAAACATTACTTTAGTAAGATTATTTGCAATTATGTCAGCTAGCTCACGCCAATATAACAATTATTGCGAGGATAAAGTTGAATTAACTCAAAATGGCAATCAATCGATCTACCTAGCTTTTTCCCAATTATGTTGGGGTCAGCTTCCAGTCTAATCGGATGTAACTGGATATCAGTATTTTACATGGAACGACTGCCTGTCTGACGTCCACAGTCCAGTAACAAGGTAATACGATACGGTATTGCCCTTGGTAAGATGATGATGTCAGACTTTCGGACTTCTGACGACCCGTAACGACTGTCAAAAATCCGCGGATGATAGCCGGGACCAACGGCTTAACGTGCTATCCGAGGCACGGAGGAGTCTCGGTATGTAAAGATGGTCACCCATCCACAGACCAACCCCGGCAAGCGTAGCTTAACCTGATGGATCGACCCGTACGGCAGTTATTACTTAGCCACGAGCTCCTCCAACTCGTAATGACAATCAATACCATATTATTGATGGCAAAATACGTGAAAGTTATATTTTATGATAGAAATTGTCTCATGCCATGACGTCCGCGACGAATAAAATTAACATAATTTAAGATTCATGAGTATTTAAAGAATTTTAATGTTACGAATGTAGTTACGTAAATGATGTAATTTTGATATTCATTGGAATTTGCAAAACTGATATTGTTTCTAGGCAAACTAGATTATTGTTAGGGTAGGTTTCCTACGTATTCAGAAGCTCCACTAAACCAATATTCTTGTAGTGATTGTTTAAAAGCGGGAAAT
This sequence comes from Agrochola circellaris, assembly GCA_914767755.1. Classification (NCBI taxonomy): domain Eukaryota; kingdom Metazoa; phylum Arthropoda; class Insecta; order Lepidoptera; family Noctuidae; genus Agrochola; species Agrochola circellaris. The sequence goes on from OU611853.1 coordinate 6,901,545, forward strand.
ATTAAAAAGTCAAATATACCTACTTAAAAAGTCAGGGATGTGCAATTTGCAAAGGATTTAAAATCAGGTGTAACACTAACCTACCAGTAACACTTTCAAGAAATAAAGAAAAAAATATAACCGTTTGCGTTTGCAAAAAACTTAAGCCGTATCGCATGCTCTTGGTAGCATGACCCCTAAGAAATCAATTTAAATATACAAATAATGGTACAAGACCAATATAAAACCAACAAGCAAATGCCTCTAAACGAAAGGGTAAAAAACATTTTAATAAGCGTTTTTTGTCATTCACGCAATAAAGTTACTCTTTATTATACGTGTTATGTAATACAATGTAATTTGGTATAAAAATGATGTAAATCTCTCTGGTCGTAACCGTCTAAGAGAGATAGTAAAAGTGGTCAGACTTGTAAAAAACGACAAATACAAATTGGCTTGCCGCGACCGACATAACTGCCGCTCTCATTTTGAAGCACATCGAGGACCGGGGCATTCAATTAAGAGACATTATGATTTAATTCGCTAATTAATAAGATTCAAGAATTTTATTTTCGCGTTAACTATGCAGACACGTCTGCACAATTCTACTTTGGAGTTCTGTTCAATATGCAGCCTGCCAGAAACTCTAGTCACTATTCTAAAATTAAAAATATATTTTTATGAGGCTAATGTGGCTGTCGAAATAATGTGATAATACATTCATATTATCTACCAAAAGGACCATAATGTGTTACTAGCCTATAGTGTACCAAAGGACCAGTGTTCATTTCACTCAGATTTTTATATAAAGTAAGCACAGGAATAAAGATAAATAACAGCCACTGAAAGCTACCTTCAGTTTTGTGTTACGAACAATCAATCTAATTATAGAAAGATGACAATGTAACCGAAATAAAGATATTAATAGTATAATATATAGTATTCATGTCTTAATTGGGTTCCATAATGTTAACAAGATCTAACAATGGCTTAAAACTAACGTACAATTATGGACTCTTTAAGGCACAGTAAAAAGTAAAAAACATTTTTTTTTAAATAAATTGTAAACAATTAAGTAACAATTTATTATTTGATATTAATAGTAATATACATTGATTAAGTAAATTATAACATTTAATTATATTCCGATCATATACCATAATATCACGCCTTGTTTCCCCAAAGGGTTGCGCAGAGTTGCAACTTATAGTATACCCACATTTCGCCAGTTATGTTTAAGTCCCATGTAATAGGGGGCGAGCCTATTGCCATCAACCGGGAACAGATCCAGACTCCGGGCTGCTATCGTGAAATTCCATACAGAAAAATCCAATAACACTTTCAGATCAGTTACTACATAATATCTATGAATGTATCTAAACGACTAAAGATGTGTATGGTGTTAAATCAAACATTCGAATTAATATAGCAGCAATATACATTGTCTCGGGTTCAGGAAGGAACAAAGAGAATGTACTTAGTACATAAGTAATAGGTCCAATAATGCACGTTACCTACAATTCCTTAGTCCCACGTATCCAGTTACATCACAATGAGAGGATTTAGCTGGCTCAGCTTAGAAAGGCTTTCGAAAGGCGTGCTCCGATGTAACCTCTTATATAAAATTAGTCACGGTAGTGATATATCAATTTTTTTGTTGTTTAGCAGGTAAACGAGATAAACAGCTATAATTTAGATAACTTTATAGGTACTTTCTTGCATGGCAGTTAAGAACTTAATTGCATCGCCTTTGCCACTGGCAGTGGTTGTAGAAAAGTCAATGGTCTATTTTATTAACTTCTGGTGGGAGGTTGGCTGGTTGGAATAACCACCGACCACTCACAATGGTCCACCTTAGAAACAGTGCGGAAACCAAACCCTATAATATAGAACAAGTCAGTGCTCTCATTGAACAAAGTATATTTTTATTTTGTTTTCTTCTTTAAAATCTTGGACTGCAAAATAGTCTAAGGTAAATTATACATACAGTGCCAATTTCCAAAACATTCGTTTCGGAAACCAGTAAATACTGCCGGAAAAAACTCTCTCGTGATCTTTGTGAATACTAAAAGTTGAAAGTATTTTTTGTTCTATTACTGATTTATAGATCCTCAATAAACCGTAAAAAACTTGACAGATTCTCGCAATCTGCGTTCAAGTAAAAACGGTGCCCTCATTTTTTCTGCACACTCTTTTCTTTGCAGACTTTTGTGTTTAGGTGCGTCTGTACCTTTTATTAAATTCTTTTATAAAAAAATATTGAGTTAATACAATAGCTCGCAAAGTAAAATTATAATACACATTATGGTTGCCTTCGAGTTTTTATAACCAGAAAAACCGATCACTGCGGAAACTAGTTTAAACATTTATTCATTAACCCCTATGATGATGCGACAAATTTAGCAAACATTAATCTATTAATCACTGTCGAAAATAGATAGCAAATTTGAATGAAATTGCACTGCAGTCTACGTAGAAAGCGGGTCACCATAATGTATAATAGTTCAAAAACATGTTTTGCAACAAAAATCAGCATAATCACGTGTTTCCGCAAAAACTAATCAAACACCTTATGCACCACATTATTCTATGCAAATACGTAGAGAGTGTGAAGCAATTTATTCCAAGGGTTCTTGTTGTAGATTATATTGGTTACTAGCAGGCTGTTTGTATCACTTCCGCAACAAACCCTCTATAACGCAGAGGGTTTTTCCGACATCTACATTTTCCTCTCAATGTGTCTTTTCTTTATGTAATCTACAAAACTATCTCCCTTGCGGAATTGAAGCAAACTCTGTTCAACAGATGAATAACCTTCTACTCTTACAGATGTCGTTTGCAGGCAACATCCTCTATATTAATATTAAACTCTTTGCCATAGCTTTAACCTTAACGGCTGAGGTCCTAGGCTAGGACCTCAACGGTTGGGCGATTTTTTTGTAACGAGCTAGTATTCCGAGCTAGGAATCCATTTTAGTACAGTATAGTCCACGCGAAATTAAAACATATTCTGGCTGTATATTCTTTTTTCCTATGCCCATGGTGATAAAGTAATTTTGAACTAATAGCAAGCTGGCTACAGGAACCTGAACAAGAAGAAACTATTTTAAGCCCTTGGAATAAAACCAGTTCAGGTTAATTGCACTGATTGATCGACATTTTATCGCCATGAATAACATCAAACCTTGATTCAACATATTCATTAGGAGTAAACATTTAAATATGACCCAGATTCGCATCGATATCATAATTTCCAGAGATAAAAGCCAGCCCTAACAACTAGTAAGATAGGCCTAATGAACAAAGTAATAGATTCACTGCAGTTCTCGTTATGTTACTGGCACAGCTTATTAGATAACTATCCTGGGACAGGAACTTCTTATACTCTGCTTTAGGTACTTAAAGTTTTTGGAACTTAGAAAATAAGATTTTTACCAAAACCAAAGCATTGTTTCCATATCGCAGCGAAGTTGACGCTCCAAGCCGTTGGTTGGTAGCATTCGCGGGATAAATTAGGTTACGAGTCTTTCCATAGAAATAATTTGACCTTACAAATTGCACCAATTGATAAGTAGGTAAATCGATTAACTTTCGCATATATAGAAACCGGACATAACATGCTAACTAATGATGACTTAGCAAAGGGACGCACGCACGGTTATGTGAATGAGATACCTCCCACTGTGTGAGCTGTTTCGTAATTGAGTGAGATTTGAGTTAGTCATGTGGGTATCATCCACTTATTAATGAAGGCTTTCATTGGTGCTGCGTAGCTGTGAAACAGCATTTAAAAACTTCCTGCATCAGAAACAGGAGTTAGTACGACACAACTTAGATGTACCATAAATTTGAAAATTTTCATTTCAATTTTACGAATTTATTTGGTTATATGACTTTACAAATTATTGCGTTTTCGTAAAGATCATTTTCACCTTATGCAGTAATAAAGATTGGCGATTTTGAAGACGCACTCAGTTTGGATGGTGATCGGTTTTTACGAATTTTGCCGATGCTACATCTAAGCTGTGTCGTACTGTATCTGCCTGGCATCTTCCCAACTATTTTGCGGTCGGCTTCCAGTCTAACCGGATGCAGCTAAATACTAGTATTTTACATGGAAGGACTGCCTGTTTGACTCCCATCACCCAATTGTTGGATAATACGATGCCCCTTGATAAGAAACATCAGAAACAGGAGAAGCTATCATAAAGTTAAAGCCAGAAGTTGGACACCAGACGTACTGCAGAGTCCGCACTTGGTCCACCAACCACCAGTCGAACTCAGCGCTTCTCCTCCACATTTACTATGCGCACGGCCAAAGTGAGGAACTCTCTGTCAGCGTCTCTGTTCTCTTCCACGTACAACCCCTTTAGCCTTCAAAGCAAGAGGGAACAGGTATTTTCTGGGCACGCTCGTTCCATCACATCTTATCCATCGCTTTCCATCAGGCGAGATTGCTTTCAAGAGCTGGCCCATATCACAATAAAAAAATAAAAAATGCTGGTTTGATGGCGAAATTAGACGTCCAACAAAATAGTGATTTGGATGAATCTTTGTATGTACCAGAAAGTAGACAGGATCTAACAATCAAATAAAAAGTAACGGCCGTGAAATGTTCAGCGGATGCTAATCGATAGTTAAAAACTCATCACGATAAAAAATGAGGACGAAAGCTACTTGAAGTGTGAATATTTTCGCCGTCAAGCTTACTCGCTACCAATAAACCGGTCATCTACAAAATGTAGGTCGATACTTGCTAACTCGTGCAAAACTTAATGAATAATTGAATAAACAAAATGGTTTATATTAAGAATCGGTGCATGACTAACTGGTATTCCAGTAACCGCTTTCTAAGCAGACAAGGAACAGAAATAGGAGATGACGTCACACAGGCAGTCATCGGATGTTACACCATCACTGTCGCTATCAAATGACGCAGACATAATGGATCTATGGAAATTGATTCTTTTTTTGAACTCTTCTTACACAATTCTCTTTTTGAATTCCGCAAGCCGAGCCCAGTTTTTTGCGTCATCAGATGAGATTAGAATGAAAAATTGGATCAAAACTTCGGAAGTTTTGTGTCGATTTTAGACAGTTAGTTATTTCGGTTGGGATCTTGTTGCAGCAGCACTTTCCTCTGAGATCGATGCATGCATTTGTTTCGTTCCGAATATATTACCTGACTCGTTTTACGCATATTGCGACATTCCGACTTTCTTTGGGTGTGTTCACTATGAGAACTGAGGTCTGATAAAAGTGAAAAGTTTCATCTACATGCTGACTAGTTATCATAGTCATAGTTTTGGTGTTATGTAACAAATGGCAACATTTGTATTCGATGTTCTACTTCTAGTCAACTACGTTAGTGTTTCATTCAGAAAAACGTCGTGGAAAGTTTATAGCAATAAAAACAAAATTTATTGTGCCTAATTCTTTGATGTTTTGCTAAAAATAAATTCTTATGTAATTGGTGATTTGATTAGACTTATAATTAAGCGTAATATCTGACTTAACGTAGGTCGTTAGTCTTCTAATTTGATGGATGATTGAATAACTGGGTTATAAAAATAGGTAGAAATCTAATCCGGGTCATGATTATTTATTATTTTGTTAAAAACTTCTAGAAGATATTAAACAAATCAGTTGTATTTAAGATAGCTTATGTGTTCAACAGATACCCCAAAAAAGGTTTTTTTTTGCCATGGCACCTATTCCTGAAATCGTCCTTTAACGACTATATCTCCTTTGTATGTAATTTTCAATTCTTTTCTTCTTGTCTGTTTATATGTGTGTACATAAATGGTTAAATAAAATAAATATCAAATCCAACAATATCCATCTATGGTACAGACTAAGTATGACGAATAGCCTGTAAAAAACTTATTTTTTAAAGTATGTTTTGTTTAAATATATCCCTTCTTTTGTAATTAAATACAACATGTTTATAGTATTCTGAGTAGCGCGCCTCGCGCCTGTTTCACCGCTTCGCGCATAAATTCGCGCCTCGCGATTGCATTCGCGCTTCGAATAGTCAATTAAAATTCAAACTGACAGCTTAAGGGCGATAAAATCTAACTTCGCTTTACCGCACGTAACTCTCAACAACAATAGTTGCATTTTGATTATTTTGTTCCCTCTATTTTATAGGCTTTAATAGCTTCTTACCGCGGCTTCGCCCGCGTGGAGGTCGGAAGTTATACCACTGGAAGGTACTGCCGGGATAAAAGTATCTTATTTCCTCATGGTCTACCGGTGTGCCAAACATCAAATCCGTTGAGGCGTGAAAAGGTAAACACAGACAGAGTTAATTTCGCATTTATAATATTAAATATGGATTGGTAATTGAAGCTCTTAGCAACTGCGCGTATTGTATAATTGTATCACTTGCTTCATAAACGGTGAAGGAAAAAAATCGTTAGGAAACCGGCATGCCTGAGAGGTATTTCTCGACGGCATGTGAAGCCAAGCCAGAGGCCCATGGGCAGCTTTAAAACAACCACAGCTTTAGTGACCTGATGTCAGAACATCAGGTCACTAACAACTCGTTATCTAGTGAACACTGCTGGACAGGTACAACAGACCTGCTAAAGGATGCCTTCATTACTATGACTGGTAGAGAGATTGGTGATCATCACAGTTGATCTAAATCTAAACTAATATTGTAAAGAAGAAGAATAATTATAATAATCAATACAATAATTATAATAATCGTAATTGGATCGGATCTTGATCGAAACACAATACTGCGCTCCAAATAAAAAAATTGCTGACGTGGCTCAAAAGGCTGCCTAACTTAAATGGGACTGGGTAGGACATGCTTTCCGCATGCCGGACAAACTGTGGGCCCAAATAGTACAGAACTGGTGCCCTGAGACAGTGAGGCGAGGCCACGTAGGAGATGGCGGGACGAGCTGGATAGGTCCCGTCAAAACTGAAAGGAGGACGCGCGGGCTCGCGAACGTTGGAAGGTGCCCTTTACCCAGGAGAGGGACAACGTAGGATAGTAAAAAAAAAAAAAAATGGTGTTACTAAATTAAGGTGGCATCCGACTACGTCCGATATAACTAACTCATTATTAACACTCGTTCAAAATAACCACATAGGCTGCGCGTAGTATTTTCACATTACCATAAGAAAGCAATATCGTTTATATACAATGTGTGAATTACACTATGTACCGTGTGTATGTGCCGTTGTTGGTATGTCTCCGAGAATTTGACACTTGTCTTTACTGGAATATTTTGTTTCAATTAGAGCCAGAGGCGAAATACTTGAGTGTTGGAAGTAGATCTTAAAGTACTAAGTAGTGTCTGACATCAGCTTATAAGTTTTGACCTAGGTCATGAAACGAAGAATTTGTTCATATTTAATTTTGTTTAATTCAAACTTTATTGTAATTTGTTTTATTTTATTTTATTTAAATGTTAATATTTGTTCTCGATTTTTAAGCTAATTTTGTTTTGATTTAATGAGAGTGTTTTATTCTAATTTAATTTTTGCTTATTCTATTTGTAAAATTAATTTTAAGTAAAATATTTTTATCAAATTCCTGCGTAATTATACTTGCTTAATTTTAAACTAAATGGAAGAAGTCACTGGCTCCTGAAATACAGGTACTCTAACCTAGCTCTGGAATCAGGGTCTCTTTTTCTGTAGCATGTTAATGGCAATCAATCTGCCTAGCCTTTTCCCAAGTATGTTGGGGTCGGCTTTCAGTCTAACCGGATGCAGCTGAATACCGTATTTTACATGGAGTGACTGCCTATCTGACCTCCACAACCCAGTAACTGGGTAATACGATACCCCTTGGTAACACTGGTTTTCAGACTTCCTGACAGACTGACGCCCCGTAACGACTGTTAAAGATCCACGAATGACAGCCGAGACCAACAGCTTAATGTGCTTTCCGAGGCACGGCGGAATCTCGGTATGTTAAGATGGTCACCCATCCACAGACCAACCCCGGCAAGCGTAGCTTAACCTGATGGATCAAGCCGTGCGGCTATTATTACTTAGCCACGAGCTCCTCACACGCACAACTTAACGAACCTAAACGAACCTTAATGAACCTTTTTGGCGCAGCCGTGAGGCACACACTATTGTTGTTAAAAAAATTGTTTTTTTTTCTTCACTTTTTTCTTTTTGTAATTTGTGTTTCACGAACTGTGTCCAAATAAACATTATTCTTTCTTTCTTCTTTCTTTTTAACATGTTAATGACAATAAGGAATTTATTTATTTATTTAGTTTAAAAGTATATATTTATTTTAATCCTTTTTCAACCACATGTTACGTACTGCCCGTTGGTCTAGTGGTTATAAGCGCTACTGCTGAGCATGAGGTCCTGGGTTCAATTCCTAGGTCGGGCAAAGTGGTATCGAATTTCGCCATGTAGAATTTCTCAGTAGCAGCTTGCACTCTAGATTTGTGCCGAGGGCAATAGGCTCGCCCCCTATTACATGGGAATTAAAATAACGAAATATGGTTGTACCTACTATCGGTACACGTCTGCCTAACCCTTCAGGGATATGGCGTGATATTATGTGTTATATTACGTGCCTTTTAAATTGAATTTGTGTATTGTGAAGATTACAATTACGTTGGATAGGGATCTCTTAGGATTTAAACAGGATTCTCTCCATAAGGAATTGAATCCCTCACCTTTAATTAACGACGCCATAATTGCCGAATCAGAGTTTTTTTTTTTTTAAGATTATGAACTTTTTTTGTACTTAACTTTTTATAGTGGACTGCATTATTACCTACATACAAAGGCGTTTCCTTATTAAAGAATTCCAACAAATCATTGCAAAACTATTTCAATAAAATCGTGCTAACTCTAATTTATGAGTAGTCTTTGTCGTTATCCGCGACGTGTATAGGTACTTATTTTCATGTGTAAATATTCATACAACTCATACAATTCATGCAGGTTCACACAACATAATGTTTTTATTATCTCATACAGAACGAAAGAAGTAACGAAGCATGTAGTGGCTGGCGTCTGAGCCATAATATCCAGCATAAAAATAATATACCTAATGTTTGTAACCGTGTGTGATATAAAATTAGAGTAATTTTCTGTAGATTAAACTCAGGTCGTAATTTTTTTATGCCATTTTGTTGTGTCTGATATTCTGTATACAAAAAGCAAATATAGTATAACTACCCTTGCATAGCGTACCTGGAAGTCTTTAAATAGACTCCGGATCCAGGTAGGCCAAAGCAAAGAAAACCTGAAAAAGTGGAGACTTACAGATGACTCCGCCCTGGAGTGTAAATGTGGTGCTGTCCCACAAACAATGGGGCACTTAATATCGTGTCCAGCATGTCCCATTGCCTGCAAGTAATAGGAACTGATAGATGCTACTGAAGGTGCCAAAATCCGGGCTGTCTCTATAAAGATAGCCAGCGACACGCTAAGAACGCTACGTAGTCACCAAAAAAAAAATTTTATTGAAAGAAAATGTAACAGCACCCTGTGAGTGAATTCCTAACGCTGAAAATGTGTAGGAATGGCGCTACCAAGAAAACGTCACAATACTGTTACGTAGATTCATAACACACAAGTCTTACGTTCGTGCTAGGCACTGGTTTTCATACACAGTTTGGTAATAGACTACTATTGTGTCTTATTTGATTTGTGGGTGGCGTAATGACTGCATAAGGGATTAATTAACATCATGTCAAGATAACTTATCGATTTCCTTCCTTTCTTTTATAACAATGTACGTTGCAAACGCAAGAGAAAAGGTATTAAGGCGAAAGCGTCAGGGTAGCCCGCGAAATTCAAATTTTCTTACGTTTTTTGCAATTTGCAGGTCAGTGTCAGGTTATATGTTGATCTAAATATAATTCGCGACCGTATCAAATATTTATTTATAGAATTAGAATCATAAAAATATTCATTTCATATTATCCTATTAAATGACTATTTCATGAAATCATGACATTTTAGGATTATTCTAACATAAGGAGTTGTATTGCGCATTCTTATGATTATAATTCTGAACACCCATATTTGTTACGGTCGCGAGTCCTATTTTAATCAAGATACAACCACTGATCTGCAAATTGCAAAAAACGTAAGAAATTTTGAACTTCGCGGGCTACCTTAGCGCAGGCTTAAGGATCTGGAGGTTCTTTTCAAGTCCCGAGCTAAGGCTGTTGGCGACTCTGTACCTAATAGTTTTACGAATATTCTATAGCAGCACCTTATTTACTAAAGCCCATTTGCGCGTTAACTGGTAACTCGTAGTTAACAGCTAACTCAGGCTTAATCCAATAATTCTCTTTTGATTAACCCTTGAGCTGTAACTCCGAGTTAATTAGCTAACCCATGAACGCGCAAGTGGGCCTAACTCACTGACTGTGGTGACTAAAGAAACCAGACAATTTGTCTTACTTTTGAATGTCGTTAATTGAGTGATGGAGATCAGAGGCGGAAGCGAGGCTCATTTTGATAATAATTCACTTATTGAATTAATTTAAAACCCTTCAATATTTTGTAATCTTCTTATGTTTTCAAGTTAAACCACCTCACAGTTTCTTTTGCCTTCACGAAACAATACGTGGAACGTGGAATAAGCGATCAATGTCAGATCACGAGTACAATGGTTTTATGTAATAGTAATTATTTAGACTACCATGGTGGGCAGGTTGTGAGGAACGTATGAAAGTGCTCAACAATAGTGCTATTAGTGTCCGTTGTCAAAATAATACAACATAACACTGTGTAAAATAAAAATAATCATAATTATCTATGTAACAGTTACTTTCGAATTCAATCGAACTGTTTTGATAGCAGAAGACCATAATGGAATACGTATACGGTATTTTTATGATGTGTATGAAATAATAATAATATGCCAATAAATCATTATTACTTATTAAGTATCTGCCATGATGTTGCCATATGTACGTATTATAAAATTGCACGTAGAGAAAGTGCAGAATGAATCGAAGGAAATGACAAAGATTCTTCAACTATCTGACGACGAAGATCAAATGTGAAAAGCGACAAACTCACAGGTCGCGTAAACGCAGCCGTGTGGGGAATTGTAAGTTTAAATATGTAATGCGTGGAAAATTGTCGGAATTTTAATCTTTATAAGAGTAATCAGATAGAGTTGTGGTAGCCCAGTGGTAACAGCCCCGACATATAAGTTGTAGGTCGTGGGTTCGAACTCAGGCAACCACTTTACTTTTTGTGATCTGTTTTATAACCCCTCTCATAAAGTGAAGGAAAACATCGTGAGGGATGTTGAATGTACAAGAACCAAACATGGTGACATCTACCATTCCGCACTGTGCCCGCGTGGTGGATTACAACCCACTCCCACTCGAAGAAACGATCTCTGTGCCCAGCAGTGGGAACATTATTGGATTAATATTATGCTTATGTTATGCCCCGATAGAGATTATGTTGTGATGCGGTAAGTAATTAATGCAATACCATTAAGACGCAGATATATGCCAGTGACCTTGAGTGGTTAGCTTGCGTGTTTTGTACTGAGCTCACGCAACGCGTCGTACGTCCAGCCAGTAATAGGACTCGCCCATCAAGGAGCGCTGTCCCAAATTAGACGCATTATTAATTTATTATACATTAAACAAAATGTATTTTAATAAAACACGTATACTAAAAGATCGATACTTAAATTATTTTTTAAATGGTGAAGGTTTCAGAAAAATACGCTTGATAGATTTTGCGTGGTTCTCAGTTTTTATCCGCGTTAGACACAATTTTACAAATTAATTTCACTATGTAATATAAACATAATCTAAAATATTCACTTACTAAGTTATTAAGAAAATGTTCTAATTTAACATATATTTTTTTCAAATCTATCTTCAATATAAAATCATTTAGAATCGGTTATTATCGCCTTAATATCACGTGGAAGTCTGTGGAAGATCCTGCGTGCCTCGGGCAACACAATAAATCGTTGGTCTTAATAATTAGGACCAACGATTTATTGTATCAAACTAATGTCAACCTAACAGGGATATTGATTATCTCTATCAGCTGGCAACCGTTTCGTGCATCTGATATGGTTGGAAACTGTTTCCAAGACATAGTATCTACATCACAAGTATATGACGACAGGATCTTTATCTACCAGGAGTGTTGGCTATGCGGGTACTCAAAACTGTGGTTTAATACAGCATAACCTTCCGTCTTCTCTAGATGAAAAGAGGGAAGGGGGGACAATATGATTATGATATACTTGAAAAGGAGAAGCTTCTTACATCCTATTTGGCAGTCTTTAGAAAATCACAAACTTCAACACCGACAAAACAGCGTCTAATACCTTACGCTTGTCTAGAACTGCGGTAATGTGAAAAGATACAGTCACTTTACTTACTTGCCGTTCATCTCGCGTACAAATGACATCAATGAATGAAAGTGCATTTGTTCTCGCTAACTCGGTAGTCTGTAACTGTAGTGTCACTGCTATAAACTTGAACGTAAACTTGATGGGTTTATGAAGAGTGATTGAACATCTAAGTCGTGAGAGATTGTAAACAAGGTTTTAAATACCATGTAACACCAAGCATCTGAAATAATTTAATAATTTGATGGCGAGATAGATCCAGGAAATATTATTATGTCGGAGAATTTGGGATGATCTTCATGTATTCCTACGTGAGCAACTCTAGTTTGAAATAAATAAATGTAATGTAAATGTAATCTTGTTATAAGTTATAATTTCAGAGAGCATAATAAATATAATAATGTTAACGCGTAACATCTTGAAATGAAAGTGAAATTATGTATAAGATTTTACTTGCTATTTCTGGCATGCAGAGAAATGGGTCATTGTGATTATACAAGATAGCCAAGAGATTTAAACATATCATATGCAAAATATCAGTTAAAACGAACCTTCGAACTCAATTAGTAATATGTTAATGGAGTAAGTGCTAACAATAACTTACAATAGCTATAAACTTGTTTACTTCCAGTAAATAAAAGGTGAAGATTACCAACACGACCACTAAATCAGATTAGATACGTCCACACAATTATCGGTAGTTTCCTTCCGGAGCGCCAAACGATGTAGAAGTTAGCTCAACGAATGTTTAAATTGATAGCCAAATTACAAAAAAAAGCATCAATTGTAGCAGAAACCAGGTCGCAGGTTCGTATGACATCTGTGTCGATAAGTGCATCAAACCGTGATCGGGTGTGACGCAACGCTTCCGGCTTCTATTACCTCATTGTTGGGTTCGGAAGCTCACTGGCTCGCTCCCATTCTTTCAGCCAGTGCAGTGAAAGGGTCCTCCGATACACTTTTACCCTTCCGTCAGGCGGGTGCGCGCCACCGATCGCTCTCTTATAAATTCGGTGAAAACATAGCGACATCACATTACGAATTCGGCGGCTGTACCGGCAGGCCGACCGATACTTACATACACGGAGATATTTGTTTGTGTTGTGCACCAAACATTGTGAAGTGATTTAGTTTCATCTACGCGACGAGTATATTAAATAAGCATCTAAAATGAAATTCATGGTGAGTTCGTGTTTTGTGATGGAAAAGTGCAATTAGAATTAAGTGTTTGTGATGTTGAGGAAACGAGAGCAGCTCGATTTGGATTTTGAGGACCCTAGTGCAAATATAAAATTTTGAAGAGTTTATCAACGAATGTTTTGTCTTAAAATCAAAATAGTAAAAGATATACATAATATTAATAAAATATTTTTTATTTGTAAACATTCACGCTGTAAGGATTTTAAGTAATTTAAAATTATCGTTCAAATTATAACTACATTGAATGATATTACTGTGGTTACAACTATTATATCAATAACTGATCATTGAAACATGTAATTTCTTTTAAGTGATTGATGAGCCTCGATTGCAATATTTATTACAAGAAAACATACATTTATTATATTTAAAGTAAAAGTGGAAAAGTGAAATTTTTATAATGTGGGCGTAAATATTAACATTGCTATGCGGGTCGTCGTTAAACTTGCACTTGCACGGCCGCAGTATTTGGAAACCCGTTTCTGAATTACTTTTGTATAATATTTTATGTTTATTGTTACCGTTCGACTTGATTCTCTCCACCGATAACTATCTGGAAGAAAGTATGTAATTATGTTTTATCTGTTGCAGATCGTTTTCACCACACTCTTGTGTATATCGACGTCATGGGCTGTGCTGGCAAAGAAGGTGGAAGATAAAGATAAGCGCGAGGCGCCGGTGGGCTACGGCCCGCCTGGTTTCTCTGCGCATAGCTATCAGTCACCATCATCGCTCAGCCAGGGTGATGCCAGCGCCATCAGCGTCGGCGCCGGCTACAGCATCGGCGGCGCCAAGCCCAGCTACAGCTTCGGCGGACAAGGATCTAGCGGAGCCCTACAATACTCCGCTGAAGGCTTATCTCAGTTATCTCCTAACAGTCACGGCAACATCCAGCTGGCTCCTATCACCTTACAACCCGGTCACGGTGGTGCCTTCTCCACTGGCGATCTCAATCAGCTAATGAGCCAGCTCTCCCACAGCCTGAGCGCCGGAGGGATCTCGCTGCAGCCTTCGACTACCGTTGCGGAATTCCACCAGGGCCAGGGAGGTGAGGGTGCTCAACTAGCTCAAGGCGGTCAAGAGTACTCGTTCCCTCAGTTCTCATACGGATCCCCTAAGCAGCAGCAGCAATTCGTCTTATCCGAACAGTTGCAACAGCAGTTATCTAGCGGACCTGCATACTCCTCTGGCACCAAGGGCTTGGGTTCTTACTCCACTGGTCCAGTCCTGTTTTCTCCTTCCGAGAGCCAATCTCACGGACCCGCGCAGTCGTATGGATCTCCTAGCGCTGGACAGCAGTCGTTTGATGCTGGATCACTGTCTTTCGGCGGAGGCGGTCACTCATTAGCTGGACTTGGTCTGGGATCTGGACTTAATCTTGGTGGAGCTGGACATTCTTTCGGTGGAGCGGGAAATTCCTTCGGAGGCGCTTACAAACAATTAAATAGCTATGCTGGCCCCGGTAAAACTTCTTTCAAACCATCTGCTTACCTAGGCTCATCTGTTCAAGGAGAATCTGGTCACGGTCTGTCTAGCCAGGGGTTTTCTGGCCAGGGTCTTTCTAGCCACGGGTTGTCTAGCCAAGGTCTTTCCGGCCAGGGTCTTTCCGGCCAAGGTCTTTCCAGCCACGGTCTGTCCGGTTTATCTGGGTCTTACGGTGCTCCATCTTTCGGTGGTTACCGCAGTGCTAGTCACGGTGCTCTGTCCCTTAACACTGGTGGTCACGGCGCCAGTTTCGGATCATCTCAAGGAGGTTTCGGTGGCGGCTCATCTAAATTCATTGCCCCTGTTTACCAATCTGCCAAGGGTGATGGGTTAGAAGGTGCCAGCGCTTTCTCTTCAGGACATGTTGCTCCTCCTGGAACCACCTACGGCTTTCCTTCAAGTTCTTACTCATCTAACAATGCTCACGCAGCTTCTTCCAACAAGCCCTATTATGTAAGCACAAAGCATCTTCACCACTCTTCCCCAATTAGTTTCGGAGAAGGTAGCTCATCGTACAGGGCACCCGCTTCAAGTCACAGTTCTCTAAGCTCTTATTCCTCTGGCCCTAAACACAGCTTTGGAAGTTCAAGTTCCCATTACTCACCAAAAGACGCGTACGGCTCTGCCAGCGAGACTTCGTACAACACTATCAAGTACAGCGAAGAATTGAAGCCACGAGCTCATTAAAATAAGGTTTCGCGAATAGTTTTGTGTAAATAGTAGTTGAGAGTATTGTATGAGGGGTGTGTACTGTGTAGGTGTGGTACAAATGATCGCATGGTTTATGTGAGCGAAAGTATTGCTCTTGGTGTTATTTATTTGCGTACGTTCCGCTAATTAGCTGTGCGGGCGACCACTTTGATACTCGCCGTGAGCGTCAGCGCGTACGTGTCGTGTTTTGGTTATCTCGTCGGTGTGCTTTCTTTTCGGTAACATGTGTATAATTTGTATAATCATGTAGCTTGATATCTTTCATCGCAGACAGGTTAGAAACTTGTTTTGTTAGCAATAACAATACTGAATCATGCGCAGCTAATCTGAACAACCACCGCTTGAAATTGTTGTGTGTAACGACGTGAATTTCTGTAAATATAGTAAATAGTTAAGGTTGTCTATTTATTATTTTATAAATGTAGTTTTTATGGTTGTTATTGTTATAATAAAATGCCAATAAAATGTTTGACTTTCATTTTCCCGGGTTCCACATTTGTGTTAATAGCTAGACACTATTGAATGGAAAAATCATTCAGAGAGCGTAACTTCCACAGGAAACATGATACTGCTTGGGTAATCGGCACTTGGCGCGCATCGCCAGTTTCACTCATATGAAAGTACTATAGGAAATTGAAATAAGCCTAATACCGCCTTACGCCGCCCGTTGTCGCCCCTTGCTTCCGCGTAATGGACTCGACCGGACAAGTAACACCATGTTGAGAGCAAGTCGGCTTGTCAGCCAACTGATTGAGCAATAGATTTCATCTCAATAAACATGAGACCGGATCTTAATTCGAGTGTCCGTCGGATCTGACGTGAAAGTAGAACATTAGTATCTAATTAAATGGTAGCAGTAGGAACAAGTAGGTGAATAACCTGAACACTGGTGAGACAGATTTGGTTCCGTTCGTAACACAAAATATCAGTTATATAACGTATACGAAACAATGGGTTGGTCCTTATAAAAGTAGAGCAACTCACACACTAATGATTGTTCGTACTTTTAAACATAACAGAAGTTTTGTAAGTAACCTGGCGACCGGTGGATGATGTTCGATAAACAAATCAGAATCAGATCAGCAGCTCTTACGTGTCGCTTGACACTTAACGCATAAGATGATAGTTATTATTGTACGCTTTGTGTAAACAGTTACTTAATACTTCACGGTCGAGGGAACATGTACAGTCAGAACTCAGAATGGAAGCCAACTGCATTCACTTCCGAATTCTTAAACGTTCCTTACGCAACAGCTCACGTTTACCCGCCACCCAGGTATTATGCATTCAGGGTACCGTTGTTGCAATCTGGATTTCTATTGTGCACCTGAGATTGATGTTGTTTGTCACAATATTAGCATTCTCACGAGCGTTCGTTTTAAATTGAAGATGTGTTACAAATGTTTGGCGTTTTCGTGTGTAGGCTTTTGCACTGTGTATTTTCAGTTCTGTTACACTGTCTTGTATATCATTAAGTAATAGTTTGTTATGATTTTCTGTCAGTATCTACTTAAGTAGGTACTCGTGTACCGAATTCGAATTGTTACACAGTCTTTGTAACTATCATACGACCCACATGCAAATAATATTGTACTTTAAACAATGTTGGTAAAGAAATGTTTGTGTTTGCGTTAATGTTTATTGTTTATACTACAATTATTTAAGCATTTTTTTGTTTCGTATTTCTTTGTAGTATGTAGATTAATATCAAAGTAATTTACGTATGATAGGTTACAGTCGATGTTCCGACAAGTTGACGTTTCCTATTTTACATTTTCACGTAACTGGGGAATACGAGTAAAATGTTAACCTAGTGGATACAAATACCTAGACTTAACATTTTCATAAGACTAATTAGTTTTCTTGTAGAAGGTAGATTCAGCGGCTCTCAGAAGTTTGCCCTTTATTTTTAAGAAACTTCTTTTTTTTTTTAAATAAAATATCAAATAAAACGCTGTCTTTGCAGTCAAGTAATCTCGTAAAAAAAAACCGTTAGCGTAAAGATGAACCAACTCCGAAAAGTATGGTAACAAGTGTTGCGTCCGATCAACCATGGTTCATTAATAGGGTTGAAATTGGGACTGTGGTTAGCCCATAATCAGATTGACCAGTAGTTCTGCTTGATCTGCTTTATAAATAAACAATAAACAATACCGGCTTTATTGACCGTGTGACTTAATTTTGTCGCGGTTGAATCGGTCCGAGTGAACGCGAGTCATTGTTTTGTCTAGCTAGTCCATAGTCACGTTACTGAAAGCCTATACCCGAAGCGGGAAATGACTTCCTTAATTTCGGCTATTTAGATGGTCGGAGTCCCACGCTATAGCATGTTCCAAAAGTATCAGATGAAAGTCTAAACAAACCCTGTTCAGTTTAAATTTTTAAGCAATCACTCACTAGTGAATTACATAGTAACACTAACACATTTATCTGTTTCAATAGTGGTCCAGACACTATCAGTAATAATGACAATACGCTCAAATATTATCATTACTACTGACAGTGGTTGAAATGATGATGTTTTGATAGTTTTACGTCAATATTGGAAGGAATGACTGTAATATTAATGTCATTATTACTGATAGTGTCTGAGGCCTATTATGAAGGTTTCAACTTTATATCTCACCACTTTTCTAACAGTAATTGTATGTTTGCTACTTTGTAAATGTTCAGAATTAACCATTTTTCTTTTTTATTATTTTTATTAATGTACTTTACTGATTCAGGCGTGAACTTGCGGAAATCCATTTAAAAATACAATAGACGTAAACATATTTAGTAACGCATTAGTTATATAGCGAAATAGGTTACTAAATATATCTACGTCTATTGTAATTTATTAATGTAATTGAAAAACATCGACGAAAATTGGCGATATAAAATTATTTAAGCTCAATTATCAAAGGAAAAACATTTTTAAGGTGATTTAAATTAGAATTTCGGGTTTAGGTATTCAAATAATAAAATCAAAGTACATTTTTATTAAGTAGCACTACAAATTGGCATCCAAAGGTACGTTTTCTAATCCATTTGATTATATTTTCACCACATACTTTTGGGACAGACCATACTTGCTGCTTGCACTGACTGGACAGGTCTACTCAAATCTTTGTAGTTCTTTTCTCAAAAGACCATTTCAGACACTAATCTACATGGTCCTCATATGGCCTGACCAAGATTATGTCTGGACTTTAAAAGAGACTGTGACCTCTCTGTTTGTTTCGGCCTTTCTTCTCAGAGTAGTCAGATAGGAAACGCCTAGCAAATTTTAATATGACGTGTAAAAGTGATTCCAATATCCTATTTACAGAATAAACAATTTCATTTCATTGCATTGTTGTTAGTGATTTGTAGTGTTCACACAAGGCAATATTACTCTGTAACTAGTATGAATAACATTTAATCACTACTGTAGCCTATACAAACAAATTATAAGCTATTAATGCAATCATCCGACCCAACCAGCTGATGAATATAATGTGCGAAAACGCATAGTTACACATTAACATAGCGTTTACTCCATCCGTTAATAAATCACGTTCAATTTTACAGTTTGGTCGCACGGAACGGCTAAATGGTATGAGAAAAAAATGTATAGAAACGTTAATGCGTGCAAAAGCAACTCAACCTAGTCATGGTTGGAATCACCGATGTGTGTTGAAGTTCAATGTAACTTGCTTATGTATCTTCTTCAAAGGAAGATCTGTACAGTAGCTGATGCCGTGGTGAACGGATTTGCCAGTCAGCAGGGTACGTAGCAGGATGAAGTAACAAAGGTGAGGCCGGAATCTGCTGTAGCTGCCAGGAGAATCAGAAAACCAGCCAGTGCGAGTCGGGGTCGCGCACGAATCGTTCCGTACCACCGTACAATATTTAGCAAAAGACTCAAAAAAATAAATGTTTCTTGTATTATAATTTTTTGTTATACCAGCAATAGAAATAAACAATCTGTGAACATTTAAACTGTGTACCTATACATATATACGGTTCATGAGATACAGCCCGCTGATAGACAGACGGACAGCGGAGGCTTAGCAATAGGGTTTCGTTTGTTAGGGAACCCTAAAAATGGTGTTGGGTTATTCTCTACCTCAAGAAATTCTCAGTAGGAAGCAGCCTATACTTTTGAGCTGTACCTTAACTGCATAATACAACAACAATCAGAATCTAACAATACAATGCATCAATCAGAATCTGAATAGTTTTGAAACAGATTGCTAATCAATTGCTTCACAAGTTCGAAAAAAAAATCTGCTCAACAACTTAAATAACGCAATGAATGTTGTTGAACTGTCAAAATGAAACAGATTAGTCGTAATCGCTTACGAAAATATGTTACGTAGTTAGATAGTTCCCGATTACTAGTAGCCTAGTAGGTACTAGGTAAATTTATCTACTCCTGCGGGGTCGCGGGGTAAAAGACACTAAGTAGAAAATTTACAAATTTCAAATAACAGCTAATAAAATAATTGAAGTTTGCGTTCTTTTCGTGACGCGATTTATTATTGTACGAGTATTCGCCATACGTAATTAATATTACGATGTGTTTTTTTTATCGTTACTTAACAATCAGTGGTAATTATGAGTAAAAATACGATTAAATAGAACGTAGTACTCGTATGAACATACCATTTCTTTTATTAGGAGTTTTCCCACGTTTTTATGGAAGACAGTATTTCCTCGTTTGACCGTCGCACTGTGGATCGAAAAAAGGCTCTCAAAGACATTAAGTTGAATTTCAAAGTGTCGATTTTTTGCTTGAAATGGCTTCTAATAGCCAATATCATGCATAAATATATCATAGGATACAATCTGGTGGGCAAATTGGCAACTTATATTTGTTTTGCAAAAAAAAAATATGGAGCTACTGCTCATATCTCCGGAGCCGAGAGAATAATCATTATATCCTTGTACACACGGCTACACATCAAGCTATACATTTCCAGTTTATATCTAGCATTGTATAGGATTTCCGCACAATGCGAGGTCAGCTTATACTGGAAACGTATAGCTCGACGTGTAGCCGTGTGTACTCGGTTATGATACTATTTATTTATGGTTTTTTGACATGTGTCTTATGTCTTCGAGACCCTTTTTTCGACCCACTGTGCGTCGCAGTTTTAAGTTATCCATGAAAACTATCGTAAATTTTCATTCTGAATGTTACGAGAATTATCTGACGAAAATCTGTTAACCAATTACTATTGACGTAAAACCAGGGTTACGTTTGAAATCTTTGTAGTTTTTTTTTGCATTGACGATTTTCTTTGCCCGTTAAGAGTTAGTACGATGTTAATGCAAATATGGTTCTATGAGAAGGTAATTTTACAAGAGTAGGCACTACTATATCTTCAGATAACATCAAGATCTTGTTCGTTTGAATTCTAAACACGTGTAATAATTTACATAGAAAGATGAAAGTAAAAATCTGCCGCTTTTGGAGTTAAAATAACGGAAATGTAAGCTAAAAGAAAAAAAAACTGAAATAACTTCAGATGAAGCTAATGGACTTCTGTTTCCTTCGTATTACATAACATAACATCACACTTAGAGGGGGGAGGCGGGGACGGGTTAGGCAGAGGGGATATTACAACCCACATTTCGTCAGTTATGTTTAACATCTATGTAATAGGGGGCGAGCCTATTGCAATCAACCGGGCACTTAGACTCCGGGCTACTACTGAGAAATTCCTATTGGGAAATTCCAATAACACATGCAAGCTTGCATGCATGCGTGCTTGGTATGCTGGAAGAGATTTCTATAGAAATAAGCATCACCTTTGTACGTATTTTTCTGTTCCTTTCTTCTTGTCTGTTTATATGTGTGTACATAAACCGTTAAATAAATAAATAAATAAAACACATTGCCGGACCAGGGAATCGAACCCAGGACCTCATGCTCAGCAGTAGCGCTTGCGACCACTGGACCAACGAGGCAGTCTACCAAACTGATGTTTCCTTATTCGATGTAATCCTGTACGTTCTGAATAATGAGCAACAGCTTTATGAGCGGTTATAACTAATTCAATCAAACGTCAGTGATAATTGCTTGGATCCATAAATTACCTATGTAGGTATCATTCGCCCATTACCGAGGTACTGTTAACAAGCCAAGCTAAGCCAAGCCTACAATTAAAAAAAGAATGGGAGAGTCCATCTCATAACATAACGTTCGGCCCATAAATTTAATTTTATTGAAGTATCTTTAAGTGTTCTATTTTCTTAATTTTTTAATGTTGTTTATAAATTTATTTTACGTTCCTACCATTTTTCATGTTTTAACTTTGTTAGCTTAGTTTTTAACTTTATTGTGCATGCTGTGGTTTCCTATAAGTGAAGGAGTACACCTACTTAATACCTGATGCTGCCCTTTAATTACCTATGTGTCATGTATTGTGTACATCTTTTGTTGGAGGTCCTAAATAAATAAACGTTGATCATCATTCGATCACCACAGTTCATCCAAGTTTTCCGTGTGTTGGTGATTTCGACTTTTAGTACACCAGGGTAGGATTATTATTGAGTAACACTAACAATAACAGTGACTTTCATTTTGAGTGTTTAACAACATTCATTGCGTTATAAACGTTGTCAAGCAGGCTTGAACAGAATGTTTTAAACATTAATGAATCAATGGATTTTAGAAGCATGAGGAAAATATAAAGTTCACTCATTCTCTATAGAAAAGGGAAGATCCTCCGACCAGATGGGTGTGTCTGGCGTGCAACTGCCCAACGATTGATGTCTGATAGTTTTATATACGTCGTTTGCGTGGTAAACTCTAATTGCGCGATGCAGGATTTGTTCACACAAATCCTGGGGTGCTGGTGTTCCTTTATGTTTTCCTTCATTGTCAGTCAACAAAGACCAAGATAAGCTTGAAAAAATTTCAAATGCAAATGATTCATTCACATTGGTTCTTATAGCTATGGGTACTGCCCTGGTATCGAACAGGACCTCTAACTAAGCTAAAGTAAATACCTTCACAGCCCTTCATTAAATCGTATCAAAGATGCCTATTACCAGAACTTACGATGGCCTATTTACGGCAGATTTATCGTAATCTGGCTTGTGATCTCGTAATTGACACTAAATGCTAGATCTAAGGAAATACATGACAGCATGTTCAATATAAGGTAGATTGTCTTGTCAGTAAAACATGGGATTAAGTTCCTGTTTATGTGCACTTGGAGCTTATTTAATTGCTATACAAAGGTATAAATCATTTAATGTTTTAAGTAAATGATCACTTTATAGGACATCGGAATCTACGTAAATAATGTCTGATGGACGAAATTGTTGGATGGATGGATGGTCTGGAGGTACGTATTTTACAATGCTTTAGTAGGTAGTGAGTCTAAAGCCAGATTGTATTCGTCCTAGCTGCATACTTTATAAAGAATAGTTATCTCTACAGTTCGTTCAGTCATCATCATTTTTGGTATCGACGACATGAACTGATCATTTAAAAAAGCTTCGCCATTCGGGTATCGTGGTGACAGTTTATGTTTCATCATCATTACATCGGAAAGACGTCCAGTGCTGGACATAGCCCCCCCCCCAAGCACCGCCACTTCGACCGGTTCTGTGCTTCTGGCATCCAGCGGATTCCTGATTTATAACAATGCACTTTTTTACACAAAAGTTATAAAAAAAAAAAAACTAAGTATTCATGAACAGCACCATCTTTACAACATCGAAAGTATTCTTTATAAGAACTCTAGTATACATTTTCCATCGAAACTAAAGTTTTATAGAGTTGCAGGTGAAAGGATCGATACGCGATACAACATTTCGTGAGATCACTACAGATGGCGCTAATGTAAAGTGTTGTTTATAGAATATGAATCTTTATGTACTTCAAAGGATAAGCAGTGGTTTTAGAGGTAGTCAATTAAAGATTTGGCGTGATAAAAGTTACTAGGACTTTTAATTAATTAAACTGATGAATAACTTAACTGTCTTGACTCTTGAGCTCGTGGCTACGTAATAACAGCCGCACCGGTCACTCCATGAGGTTAAGTCATGCTGGCCGGGGTTGGTCAGTGGATGGGTGACCATCTTTACAGTCGAGACTCCTCCGTGCCTCGGAAAAAAAGTAATGCCGTTGGTCTGGGCTGTCATTCGTGGATCTTTGACAGGCGTTACGAGTCGTCAGAAGCCGGAAAGTCTGACAACCACTCTTACCCAGGGGTATCGTATTACCCAGTTACTGGGTTGTGGAGGTCAGTCCCTCCATGTAAAATACTGGTATTCAGCTGCATCTGGTTAGACTGGAAGCCGACCCTAAGATACATAGTTGGGAAAAGGCTAGGCAAATTGATTTTGACTTGATAATAAAACATTAAATTATTATTTTTGGAAATTTTCTGCCGTCAATTGTTTTGTGATCGTGTGATGCGTTGTCATATTTACCTCATTTAGCCCCACAGCATTAAAAAGAGCTTCCAAGTTTAAAGTGATGATATTTAAAAAAAACTTTGGCACTCTTTTGTGATGTTACGAATTTTTCATTTTTAACAAAATACGAGCTATTCTCATTTGCAGTGAATCATATTTTTTGCACAACAATCGTACCGTAATTCGTGATAATGCTTCGCTATTAAAGTTATTAGGGGAAAAGAGAATGGTACTGGGTATATGGTGCGCTCTGGTACAATCATTGCATTAGTCTGAAAGGGCATGCGCGCCAAATATGCACGTGTGGTGTGTATTTATTGTAAACTAGCTGCTCGCCCCGGCTTCGCTCGAGTAGCACTAAGTACGTATCTACGGCGCACCTACCTGCCTACCCTACCTACCCTACCTACCCTACCGACCCTACCAACCCTACCTACCCTACCTACCCTACCTACCCTACCTACCCTACCTACCCTACCTACCCTACCGACCCTACCGACCCTACCTACCCTACCTACCCTACCTACCCTACCTACCCTACCTACCCTACCTACCCTACCTACCCTACCTACCCTACCTACCCTACCTACCCTACCTACCCTACCTACCCTACCTACCCTACCTACCCTACCTACCCTACCTACCCTACCTACCCTACCTACCCTACCTACCCTACCTACCCTACCTACCCTACCTACCCTACCTACCCTACCTACCCTACCTACCCTACCTACCCTACCTACCCTACCTACCCTACCTACCCTACCTACCCTACCTACCCTACCTACCCTACCTACCCTACCTACCCTACCTACCCTACCTACCCTACCTACCCTACCTACCCTACCTACCCTACCTACCCTACCTACCCTACCTACCCTACCTACCCTACCTACCCTACCTACCCTACCTACCCTACCTACCCTACCTACCCTACCTACCCTACCTACCCTACCTACCCTACCTACCCTACCTACCCTACCTACCCTACCTACCCTACCTACCCTACCTACCCTACCTACCCTACCTACCCTACCTACCCTACCTACCCTACCTACCCTACCTACCCTACCTACCCTACCTACCCTACCTACCCTACCTACCCTACCTACCCTACCTACCCTACCTACCCTACCTACCCTACCTACCCTACCTACCCTACCTACCCTACCTACCCTACCTACCCTACCTACCCTACCTACCCTACCTACCCTACCTACCCTACCTACCCTACCTACCCTACCTACCCTACCTACCCTACCTACCCTACCTACCCTACCTACCCTACCTACCCTACCTACCCTACCTACCCTACCTACCCTACCTACCCTACCTACCCTACCTACCCTACCTACCCTACCTACCCTACCTACCCTACCTACCCTACCTACCCTACCTACCCTACCTACCCTACCTACCCTACCTACCCTACCTACCCTACCTACCCTACCTACCCTACCTACCCTACCTACCCTACCTACCCTACCTACCCTACCTACCCTACCTACCCTACCTACCCTACCTACCCTACCTACCCTACCTACCCTACCTACCCTACCTACCCTACCTACCCTACCTACCCTACCTACCCTACCTACCCTACCTACCCTACCTACCCTACCTACCCTACCTACCCTACCTACCCTACCTACCCTACCTACCCTACCTACCCTACCTACCCTACCTACCCTACCTACCCTACCTACCCTACCTACCCTACCTACCCTACCTACCCTACCTACCCTACCTACCCTACCTACCCTACCTACCCTACCTACCCTACCTACCCTACCTACCCTACCTACCCTACCTACCCTACCTACCCTACCTACCCTACCTACCCTACCTACCCTACCTACCCTACCTACCCTACCTACCCTACCTACCCTACCTACCCTACCTACCCTACCTACCCTACCTACCCTACCTACCCTACCTACCCTACCTACCCTACCTACCCTACCTACCCTACCTACCCTACCTACCCTACCTACCCTACCTACCCTACCTACCCTACCTACCCTACCTACCCTACCTACCCTACCTACCCTACCTACCCTACCTACCCTACCTACCCTACCTACCCTACCTACCCTACCTACCCTACCTACCCTACCTACCCTACCTACCCTACCTACCCTACCTACCCTACCTACCCTACCTACCCTACCTACCCTACCTACCCTACCTAACCTACCTACCCTACTAAAAAGTATCCTATGTCCGTCTCCTGGTTCTAAGCTACCTCCCCACCAATTTTCAGCCAAATCGGTTCAGCCGTTCTTGAGTTATAAGTGGTGTAACTAACACGACTTTCGACTTTCTTTTATATATATAGATTTCTAGGTTTTGCATCCGGTAAGCTCGTGCTTTTCTAGTATTGTTGGGATGGGAAGAATTAGCTACGGTGTTTTTGAGGAAACATAATCAACTGGAGATCATAAATTAAAAAAAAAAATATACCTATATAATAAGAAATTATTTGATTTGTATTGATCATATAGGTATATAGTCTGGGAGTCCAGACACTTATTTCGGGAAATGTACCTAAACTCTATTATTGTACAAGGTGTTTTTTTTGATATCCCATAACTCTAGGGTATGAATGAGACCATATCAAAGAATCAAACGGCACATAAAAAAAAAAAAACATTCAAAATAATTCGACAAAGTCACGATTATTTACGTAAAAAAACCCTTAGGTGAAATATAAAATTAAAAAAAAATTGAATTCAGACTATTTTGTTTCATAAAAAGAAAATATAACAACGTCGCATTGTTTTAGCTTTAAATGTGAATGATTGGTTTGAATGAAAATGATTTACTCGTACTTATCAATGAAACTTAGAAACACAAATCGAGAGTCTAGTGGTAAGTTATCTTATAAAATAGTTTTTTTTTAAATCAAAATCAAAAATGTTTTATTTCATTATTACACGTTGTACATTATACAGTTGGTGGCGTCTCCTTTTAAGCATTTAGGTGCCTGTGAGAGGAGGCGCCGCTCCTTCATATCTTACCATTAGGAGCGGCGCCATTTATAAGCTAGTTGATTCTTTGACATGGTCTCATTAATATCCTAGGTTATGGGACATTAAAATACACCTAGTATATAACATAACACATAACATCACGCCTTGTTCCTTGTGTCCCTGAAGGGTTAGCAGACGTGTACCTACAGTATACCCACACTTTGCCAGGTTTGTTTAAGTTCCATGTAATAGGGGGCGAGCCTATTGCCAACAGCGAGCACAAATTCCAGCCTCCGGGCTGCTACTGAGAAATTTCAGACTGGAAAGCCCAATAAGACATTGCCCGACTTGGGAATCGCATCCAAGATCTCATGCTCAGCAGTAGTGATTGCGACGACCAGATCAACGAAAAAAAAAAAAAAATATATATTAATTATTATATACCTATACCTTTGCCCAGCAGTGGGACAGAATAGGTTAACAAATAAAAATAATAATTAATACGTATACAGAGTGGACGGCTATGAAAAAAAAAAAAACCTGCTTTTCCATACATTTTGACCGCGTAGGTGCTGCAGTTTTTTATGACACAGCAGATTTTTTTTTAACAACTGTAGATTTTTTTTAACGCAGGGGCGTTTAGAATCATGTACTGAATCCATGGTAAGTTTTCGCGTCGATGTCCCTGCCACCCTGTATACATAATAGTATGTTTGTCTTAAAAAATAATGATTGTGATCTTACAGTTTAGTACATTCTAGAGTTATTTAAGCACAGGTATTATGAAACTCCTTCATCTCAAGTTGTTTATTGTACCAGTCGCCACAATAATGGTTGCTAGAGAAGATACCTTGAGGCTAGAATATTGATTTGCATATTATGCAAGATTGGATAGACTGACATAAATAATAATAATTCCTCTCGAATGAAGGAAATCAAAAATAATACAGCAAAAATGAATCAATTAATCATTTATATCAATTTTGACATCACTTCTTGATTGATGATCGTGGAAATAACCACTTAGTTACGTGGGAGCTTCCGGTACATACCTATAGACATTTTATATCAATTGCGATGTTCAGGGCTTACTTATTTTATGATTATGTTAGAATCTTGTCAGAAGTTGCGTAAGATCAATCATATTGATACTTGTAGCACAGCCATAACTTGATTGATTGGGGACATCTTTAATAAATTATAATTGAGGCCGACCATCACTCTACCAAGCCTTCTGTCGATTACGTGACAAGCAAAACTGGTGCAGTTAAGTGAAGAGTGGTTTTCATAGCACTTTTCCGACAAACTGTACCCTTGCAGTTGATAGGCATATAAAAAAAGGGGGGGGGCGGGCGATTTCGAACTAGGGATGAGTATGAACGAAGCTGGATCAACGGAGAGATGGCTGTTATACCTAACTGTAGATAAAGATCAAGTAGGTAGGTATGTAAAATGCAAAATTATAAAAAAAAAAAACAAAAGTCATTTATTAAAACTAGGCTGACAATCAGCACTTTTCGAGCGTCAAAATTACATAAGACAGTCCCCAAAAACGCCCACCCTTCACCACTTCCTAGTGCTATAGCTAGGAAGAAGAAGTGGCGGAACAAACTCCCCAGCAGCACAGCTGTCTGTTCAGTTAGGAAACCGTGGGTCGTAAACTTTGATCTGCAGTGCAAGTCTTTGAATATGTAGAGTCTGGTAACTTAGCGTTTCAGCCTGTATTCTATTTGTAGGTAGTATAAAGAAAACTTTTCCATGACTGAATCCGACATAAAATGCATATTCACTAAAGAACAAATCAACATATGGAAAATATTCATTAGGTGTGGCAGAGCAGTAAGAAGTCAAAAGTAGGGCCAAAACGGGGATTGCTGTTTAGACATAAACGAAGTCGCAGTCAATAGCTAGTTCCAAGATAAAGACAACCACATACATACAAGGACACAGGAAACAGCTTCTTGCGTACATTCCCACAGAACTATAAACACGTGTTACATAACCTTCAATTGCGTTGAAAGGAGCCGTGTTCTGCAATTTTCATTAGTAGGCACCTGCTAGCCACAATTAGAGTTAATTCGCGCAGGCACAGTAGAAAGCTCGTGAGATACTTCGAGAACCCTTTTACTTGCGTGGTTTGTGATGACGAACTTCCTTAGAACTTGTTCGATTTCTGATTATAAATGACAAATGAAAAATATAAATAAAAACACTTACAAGGCAAACATTTATTATGTTTTAAACTAGATTAGTTCGGTGTTTCCTATCTGACTACTCTGAGAACAAAGACTGAAACAAACAAACTCAGAGGTCTCATTTAAAGTCTTAATACATAATCTTGGCCAGGCCATATGAGGACCATGCAGATTAGTGCCTGAGATGGTCTTTTAAGGACAGAACAACACAGATTTGAGTAGAGCTGTCAGTCAGTGCACGCATTTGTCGGTAATCGTGTACCTCAACTCAGAAATTAAGAACCTCAACGACTCGACGAAAGGACCAATGACCTACGGGACCATGTCCAAACAGAGGACATGGACCGGTAGGTACTTGATTTTTTATCGAGATGATCTTATTGGTAGTTACCGCATCGTTGCTGATTGTAAACAGTTTTTTAAGATAAAGTTACGTAATGCGCTTGAAGCTTTGTAGATTTTAATCTGCTATAAATTCCTTTAGCTT
This sequence comes from Agrochola circellaris, assembly GCA_914767755.1. Classification (NCBI taxonomy): domain Eukaryota; kingdom Metazoa; phylum Arthropoda; class Insecta; order Lepidoptera; family Noctuidae; genus Agrochola; species Agrochola circellaris. Next base: position 6,931,314 of record OU611853.1, read on the forward strand.
TTTGTCTTTTTTCCGTTGATTTGTAGTTCGAGTGAAACGTGAAAGGGAATCAAGTTCTTGTGGCTGAGTTAATCCTAAACAATTCTATAGATTGAAGAGATTATGACGATAGTAAATCACGTTCTAATAATTGGCAAAGCAATGCGCTCGATATTCGCTTTAATTTATACGCCAGAACCAAACATGAAGAAATATGAAGGTATGAACGCAACGCATTTCCGCTTGCCGGTTGCCGCGGTAGGAAATTCACACTATCAGAGTAAACTGGATACGTTCCAATACAGGACAAAGACCTATCGAGCGGTCACTTCCCTCGCTGTGATCTGGAGCTAAGGAAAGTTGTCCACGGCCGCTCATATAAATGCATGAACTTGATACCGTCTTGCACTTTTCCGCGCGCCCCGGTGAATAGAACACTTTTCCTTTCGCAATACGCGTTTTCCACTCAAGTATATAATGTAATTATATTCATAGAGACACGCGTTGCTGCATACGTTATACAAAATGGCGAAATGGGAGCTTTTGGTGAGTTTACTGCCTTATGTAATGATTTAATGATACTAACGAGTACTAGCAAGTGTTCAATTGTAAGCAGATAAATGTGTTCGGGCGTTTCTTCTGAAGTCATTTATTACAACTCGTTGAAGCAAAAGTAAACGCTCTCAGTTTATTGTATGATGCGAAATAAATATGTATTGCGATAACGAGGTAGCTGATTGATTGGCTGCTTCGCGTTTGTAGAAAGACTATGATTGATTGTGCTGTTATTTGTTTCAGATTTTCGTCGCTTTCGCTACACTGGTATGCTGTACCGAGGTGGAGGATGTCGAGCAGAAGAAACGGAACGCTGGAAAGGGGACGAGTATAAATGCCATACCAACAGGGGCTCAGAAGCAAGACTATACATACAGTATTTACACCCAGAATCCTAGTTCCCAGAGTGGTTCGACCAGCCCATCGTCTTACCAATCTCAAGTGCCAAATTCGTTCTACCCGAGTCAAGGGAGCAACCAGTATTACTCGTCATCAAGTACACAGAGCGAACCATCATCATCCTCCTACGGCTCCCAGCAACAACAACCCCAGATTAACCTGTTACCCCCACCGACCACTTCCCAGTTCATACCTCTGAACTTTGTGCCAAATCCTGGTTACCAGTCCAAATACCAAATAGTGCCTTCGAAGGCAAGTGGGAATATTCAGTTGGCTTTTCTGCAGCAACCGACAAGTTATCCTACTCAACCTATTGTACCTTATGCTCCTCAATTGTTCTCCCCCAATCCTACAAGTCAGATAAATCCTCATCAGAACTCTTTGATTAATCAATTGCCTCAGGGGCACTACAACATGCCTAGTTACCAGCCTTTGTCGCTTGGCGGATCTTATTTGGGTCAGCCATCGACTATGCTGCTGTTTGCTCAGCCAAATCCTTCTCCATACAATAATCTTCTGTACCAGAACCCAGTACAAAGCTTCTATAACTACTATCCTTCGAACTCCCAAAGTAAATACAACGTTCAGTACGTCCAGCAAGGTTCGACAACTGAGTATGAAAAGTTGCAAGGTCCTATTTCGCTAACTGCCCCCAAGGAGGATAATGATATCGTTCACAATAGTGAATATACTGGTCCGCCGTCTGATTCCAGCTCGAGTTACAAAAACACCTATTCGGCTAGTCGTAATACTTATGCTAAACTATAGCCATATGTAGCCGTAAGCGCCTAAATAGAACTGATATAGTTATTTGTTGGACATATAGTTGCCATTACGTTAACCACAGATATTTATTGCAATGGGAGATTGTATAGTTTTTAGTTATTAGTTATGTACGGATAATGTTAAAATTAATTTTGTTGTCATTGTTATTGTTATTGTTATCGATTCTTGTTTGGAAATAAATGTTGCATGTTTTTTTATCACGTTTTTGATTTCTCCATCTATATGTTAATTTGCTTACCTACATGCTGGTCACATTATCTTTATTGTCCTGGCCAATTCCCAAGGTGCGTAAACTCAATAAAATAGGTACTTACCTTAGACCTGGGGACGTAATGGTGAATACTAGTGAATAGTGATTAAGAACTTTTCAATAATGCATTGATGAAGCTTTTAGGATATCTACTGCAATCTGCATGGATTTTCTTGAAGCTCGTAAATCCCAGTTAAATAGATACAATGATTGCCTCAGTCCACTTTACCAACACTCATGGTCTGGTATGTAGATCAAATACCAACAAAAACAAACCAATTTCACAAAGATGATATAACCATGTTTGTACGTAACGCTTGCACTCTATAATTTACTCCGAACTTCGAGAACTGTGGGCTTGACTGCCCTAAATTGTTTGCACTATTCAAACCGTCCGACCGTGGAATAGTAGGCAGACTACACAGAGGTAATATTAATACTCCTTTCAGTATTACTGGTATTTGCTGGGAACACAATGCAGGCCAGGTATTACTTTCTATCTACAGCTTTGTTTGCAGCTATAATGTAATAGTAGTTTGCAAAATACGGGTGGTTTTGTTCTTTCAAATTGATTTCTTCCACGCCCTCTATCTGTATTGCTCACTTGTTACTACTATGATGCAAGGTTTTGATATGTTTGTAATGTAAGTGAAAACGAGGCTGATGGTCTGATGAAGAAGAATGTTTTTTTGGAAAATGTTGTAGTAATCGATGATGGTTAAAACTATTAAGTGCGTTAGTAAATGATGTTCGACTGGCAATAAAATATTACAATTATTAATCGTATCTACTAAAGCGCTTTATTTAAGATAATCTACGGAGTGTATCTTTGCTATGATCATTGATTTATTGTTATTTATAGAAAGAGAAACTTGACGATATAATTATGATCCTGAAATTAGATAAAACGAGTACCTACTTACCTTCCTAACTAAATAGAAAACATTCTCGTGTAGCTTCACTATTATTGACTTATAATTTCATTAAGTTTAGTATTTTTGCATCATTCTAGTCTCCATATCAACAAGAAATTATTCAAAATAACTATGCAAATTATATCGAAATGCGGTCTTTTTAGTCACATGGAAAAGTTGACCTAACTCTATCATGTGACGAAGAAGAGATTTTAAAAGAATGTTAGCACATCCAAACTTATGAAATTAAAATCTTGGAGTCATAAAAGTCTAAAGATAATTTACGACACGACTATTCAAAACACGTTCTTATAAAAACCATCTTAACAAACGATGCGCTGGCGCGGTTAATAAATTGAGCTAAATTATCCGTATGATGGACGTGAGAATTAACGACGTAGTGGTGTAAGAGTTATCAGTAGAGCTTGACACAAGGTCATGGTTCAGGCCGAAAGTTTTGGTTTAGCCGAAAAAAGTCACGTTACTATTTGGTAGTACTTCTCTGAGAAACTACCAAAGGAATGGCGATCTACTGCAACAGATTTTTTGTTCCAATACGTTACTTTTTACAACTTGATTTATTTATTTGAAGATCTCTAACAAAAGTATAGGTATTACCTGACATAGGGTTAGGATCTACACGAGCCATAAACCTCTGTACGCAGGAAAATATAGGGCTTTCGGTGTTTCAGGTATCATTACTGTCATTTACTCTCGTATAAGGTACTGCTGAAGCTAAAAATGTGCCTCATATTTTATTTTTTGACTGTTCCGCGCTTTTTACCAGCAAGCTAAGGCCGAACAGCCGAAAGTGAACAACCACGGAACTTTAGCCCACCTCTAGTTATCACTACAGTTCGGACACCTCATATCAGCAGTGAAAGGAAGTTGCGTGCTTAATTGCCCCGCGTTTTATTTGTATCATTTCTAAGACGCGCAATCAGACGCACCTGTCTTATAGAGAGTGTTCACTAATGTTTGTTGTGTAATACAATTATTATTACGAGTATATTATGGGATGGGTTTTTTTTGAAGAAGAGCATCTGTTCGCAATTGTGGTGGAGATGAAAAGCGGCCTAGTTATTAATTAAGTATTTTTTCATTGTGTCGTTTGTAAATTAATTAATTTATTAACATGCGCCAGCAGCTAGCTCTTCAGAATATTATTGAATTAAATTACTTTTATGTAAGTGTCGAAGATAAAAATGAACATTATTTTTCATTGATTGACAGTAAAAAGATTCTCTAAAGACCATAAAAATCCTTTGCTAGATATTGCTAAACGTCTGTATAGGAGATCGATGTTACGAAGAGTACTCTAAATAGGAATGCAAAAATCATCATATTATCAAATGTCTATTAAAGATTGTGACTATTAAATAAACATTATAATAAAATATGTAAAGGAATGCTAAGCAGATACCTACCAATGTTCACATTGATCTCAAAATTACCATTTTATTTCAATATTTGTGTTGCTAACCTTTCTCGTTTCATTCGAATGCATTAAATATAAAATTAAATACTATAAACACCAAAATTATTCTACATGTTTATGAAATTTTGAGTGAATTTTGAAAACATTTTAGAATCGTCATTTCGACTAAATTAATAATAATATAATTTGAACTTTTACGTCTAATTTCTGTAAGTCCTAACTAATATTATAAATGCAACAGCGAGTTTGTTTTTTAATTGTTTGTTTGTTACGATTTCACGCTAAAACGGCTGAATAGATTTGGATCAAATTTGGCACATGGGTAGACCATGACTTGGATTAGGACATAGGATACTTTTTATCCCGATATTCTCACGAGATTGAGACTTATGCCGTCGAAACTGCGGGGCGCAGCTACTTGTATATCTTTTTGATTGCAAAAGAAATTATGGAAAAAGTCAAAGTAGAAATCACGCTTAGCATATGGAAAGTGTTTACAGTTTTTTGCAATTGGGAGATGACATTTATAAAGGATAACATAATTGAAGGCAACAGCCTGCTGTGGCTTTTTGGGTTTGGAAATGGAAAAATAAAAAAATACCTGGACAAAAAAAATATTGCAAAATCCTATAAAAACGAGTCTTACAGTAGTCGCATATGATGACATCTGACATCTTGGCTGACAATACCAACCTCTCGGAAAATAGGTTGGTACCATCTGACGGCCAGCTGTAGCACCGCGCGCGGTCATTGGTCAAATCTAATACCGCGCGCTTCCCCGGCTTCTTGTTACACATTTCCGTCCCTTTTCACGAAATCAATCCCACAGATTGTAGGAAATAGAGAAGGAAGATGTTATACACAATAAATAACACCGTAACTAAATCCCATCATTAATAATTGTCACATCCTATATTCCCAGTACAAGTTGTTTAATTTGTATTGAGACCGGTCTGCACATCTGTAACGCATCTCTAATACACGTAATAGCCATTAATTATAAAATGGCCTCATACGAGTCCTATTCCATATTATTTGTGGTTGGAACAACTTTCGCGAACAACTTCAGCTTCACTTAGATATTAATTACGATTTCTATGTCATTTGATTTGAGAAATAAATGGTCGACGGTTCTTCATTTGGTAGGATGTCAAGAAAAGTCTCTTCAGTAACAAGCTTACTGTCAATTAGTTTGATTTTTTTTTTGTATAAAAAACTATCTCTTTATTTCATTTGTAAAGAAATTTACCAAAGCATTAAAGAGGCAAAAGTTTGTTTTTTTATTTATTCCCTTTATTTAACCGAAGTGATGCTGTCAATGCAATACTCGTATATCAAGAAATGTTACAGGTTCTTAAATCCCTATCTGAAAACAACAGTAAAAATCTTCGTCTCGATGATGTCTGTCTCATTGGTATAGTGGTTGCTACTGCTGAGCATTAGGTCCTGGCTTTGATTCCCAGGTGAGGCAAAGTGTCATTGGGTTTTGGAATTTCTCAGTAACAGCTCGGAGTCCGAATATGTGCCCGGTTGATGGCAATAGGCTCGCCCCCTGGCTGTTACAGGACTGAAACATAACTGGCTAAATGTGGGTGGTCCACCTCTGCTTAGCCCTTTAGGGTTTACAGGCGTGATGTTATGTTACATAATATGTTAAAGCAATCTCTATCATGTTTTGTATGTCTTTTACATAATACTTTGCTACAATTAGCTAGACTCTTCGTATCAATAAATCTAGATTAAATCGAGTACGTAACGCTATAAAAATTAAGCGTTGCCAATTAGGACATTTATTGCTAAAAATTTGCATGATCTTCTAATTTTTTATTACCCAAAATGGAGCATAGCTATTTCTTAATAAAAATAAATAAATGTGTAATATGTAACTTAAGTTAGGCGTCATTTATATCATCGTTCGAAGTAAGACCAATTTGCATAAAAATCACATAGTTTTCGGCATTACTTTTTAATCGTCGAAGTAACAAATTACGTGTGAAACTTTATAGTGGAATTTGTTACTAGTAAACTTGATTAAGGTCGGAAAACTTGATGTAGGTATGTATGTGATGAGACTTGCATCTCATTAAAATATTGTGTACTTCTGTGATAATTAACCGAGCTTATAAAGTAAGTAAATTATATCGATTACTTTTTAGGGTTTCTTGGTCAACAAGGAACCCTTATAGTTTCGCCATGTCCGTCTGTCTGTCTGTCTGTTTGGCCGTCTGTCTGTCTGTCTGTCCGCGGCTTAGATCAGAGACTGTTTGTACTAGAAAGCATGTAATTTGGCATGGGTATACATATTAATCACACCGACAAAGTGGTAAAATAAAAATATTTTAGAGTACCTACCTCCCCTACACGTAAATTAGAGGTGGTTTTTTTTTCTCGTCTATCCCATGGTGTGTTGGTGTGTCGTTGAAAAGGTCGTTCAATAATATTGTGAGTGCGTGAAAACCATTTTTGGATTCAGGGATCCGTTTCCGATATAGTAAGCTTTAAAGTGCTAATTTTTGTTAGAGTCAAGTGTCCCTACAAGTAAAAGTGAAAAAAATCACAGCAGTAGTATATAATAACGAAATTAAAAGGAAAACTATCACAGCTAAGGAGGTTCTACAAGTTAACGAGTAATAATCGACCAACTTACATTTGCAGTTGCAAAAACATGTTCTCCCATACATTCCGCACGGGAGAACATGTTTTTCAACTACAATGTTAAGTTTGTTCTTGGGATAAATTCATCCCAACTACGGAAGCCTTCATTGTGCGCGGTCCGACACGCAATTGGCCGGCACAGTAGCTGCGGTCGATGACCCCACAAAAAAAACCATCAATTTGATTTATTGTTTTATTATGTTTAGATATCGATATCCACCGTGTCTGCGGAGTTTAGCTATCTAATTTAATTTGAACCTGTATAATCAACCTTCAGATAATACAAACTTCAAATAGTTTTTTCTTTTCATAAATTAAACAAACATAATTTCAGTAAAATTAACACACACTGAGTTCAAATAATTTCCGCACGTGACACGCCAGTACCTAGGACCTACCTACTCAAGTTACCGAACGTACTTAGACCTATCATTATCGGTAGTTGGACACTGATCCCTTTATGTGAAAGTGTTCTAGACAACACAGGTTCTACCGCAGCCCACGCTTCCGTCCGCCTTTGTGAGGGAAAAGGGAAGTATCTCGTAACATAATAATTGTTGTGTAAAACAAGACGTACCTACGCATTTTATTAGAATTAACATTAACGTAAAGCCAATTGTAGGGGTATAAGTAGGTACTTCCCAAAGAGAAGATCGAAAGATAAACCATTTATTTAGTGCATACAAAAGAAATAGCACAATTTAATGGTAACAACTTACATGAATGTGAATTAAAAACTGGGAGACATTTTATTTAAAAAAAAACATTACCTACCCTACTTATATACCTAAATTACTTACACCCACAATTCACCTGTTGTGTAATTTATGTCCGATTAGCTTCCGCTAGTGGCTTCGCCCGCGTTATGTCTTTATAAATTATTAGCTCTTGCCCGCGACTTCGTCTGTGATCTAGGATGAAAAGTAGCCTCTGCCTTTCTCCAGGTTATGGTCTATCCATGTGCCAAATTTCATTCAAATCTGTTCAGCAGTTTTGGCGTGAAAGCATAAGAAACATACAAACAATCTCACTTTCGTATCGCATGGTGTGTTCCCAGTTGCCACAGACACAGTGAAGTATAAATCAGCTGTAAACTATTTTATGTAAAGAAAAAAAAAAAAATATAGACAAAGTTGAAATTTGGCACACAGGTACACCATGACTGACCTGGGTTACGACATAGGCTACTTTTCATCCTGCACGCGTAGCGTGACAACCATAGAAACGGGCTTTCTACGGGTTTCGTCGACCGAAGAGTAGACAAAATGACAGATTATGATTGGTTATCTGTCATTTTGTCTATTTTTCCGTCGACAAAAGCCGTTTCTATTGTGGTCATGCTAAGCGTGCTGGATCACAGACGAAGTCGCGAGCAACAGTCACTACAAAATAAAGTGAAGTTAATAACATAGTTCAGACAATTTAAATTGGCTTAATGTCGGCAATATCTTTGGTACTGCAGGTGTCCATAGGCAGGAACGGCCAATTTCAATAAGGTGGGCTGTTGGCGTCTTTGCCAAGATAACAAATGACATAACATAATGTACATCGTTGAGTTAATTACATGAGGTAAACATTAGTTCCCATTCATCCTTTGGGTTAACAACCCCATTATCAGATTGTTATTTGAAAACAAAGAATAGAAAATTAGTAAGCCTTAAAGATACCTAATGCATTCCCTGACTTACCATAAAGAAAATTAAAAATGCGTACGCCAGATTTTCGGTAAAAATTCTTCATTTATTTACTACCCAAAGATTTATAATTCAAATAAAGAAAAAGTTTGAAAGAATGCGGATACTTACCTATCTCTCACGAAGGTGTCTTAAGGGTACACTAGTCCGTCATTCTTCCATACAAACGTAGTATGGTGATTACACGTCTGTTTGACGGTGTACGTTCAAAAATAAAATTTATATAAATTTGTCTTGTCATTATCTAGCCCTGTATAGAAGCAGAATTGGAAAAAAAAAATTGGTTTGGAAGTTATGAGCGTCGAAACTTCCATATTTCAACACAAATTTTAACTCTTCTTCGGGCGTAAATAAATAACTTATGTAGTATGAAAATGTCAAAATAGCTGTACAGGGATAGATAATTCATAATAATAGAGTCCAAATAATTAAACTTTGAGTAAATACATCCAGCAGTTTTTTTATGATATCTATACGACCAAAGGTCTGTTCATGAAATTTTACGCGCTCGTTTTCGTTATAAATCATCGTATATTTCACTAAATAAATATATAAATAAAAAAATGCCAAATAAACAAATCTAAATAAATCAATAATTAGACTAATTTGCATGGATATTAGTCACGCCCACCAACGAGTTCGAGCCGTCGACTAGTGTACCCTTAATTAGGTCCATAATAATCCTAAGTAAGTAAAGAACTAAGTAGGACAAAAACTAACATTTCACAAATCTTTACTTTCATACTTGATCGCCTCAGACTCTTTCTCAATCGTCTAGACGAGTGGTTACTCAAAATCAAAATCTAGCCTTCAAATCTTTTCAAAATTCAATTTACCTATTATTATTATAGGCACTTCAAAGACCGCAGTCCTCGCAGATTGCAAGTTGGATAAAATGTCGAAGTGTCTATTGTACAAAGAAAAAAAAAAAGCAGGTAGGGTTTGCAATAATTAAACATACATGTTTGAAGTTATGTAATAATGCTTAAAGTCAAAAATTCCTCTCTGTCAACCTTGAGCTGCCATATTAGTAGACACTGTAGACAGCTACATATTTTTGTGCATGTTTACATTGATCACTATTTCACGCTCATTTTCCCACGTACAGATAGCCAAGTGTCAGACGTCAGTATGTTTACTTGACATGTGATGTGTAGCAAGCACGTGGCCCTTATTCAAACTCTGTACCATCAAATTGGATAACAAAATAAGAAAGCATGTAGATAACCGTGAGTCGTTCGACGTGTTACGGCGACGATAACCGACTTTTAATGATTTTAGTCTGAAGATCACGTCTAAACGAGTAGTGTTAATGATTTGGAAAAAGTATATGTTATATATATATTTTTTTTTTTAATAACTTAATATACGAATATTTTAGATTATGTTTATTACATAGTGAAATCATTTGTAAAGTTATGTCTAACGAGGATAAAAAACTGAGATTCACGCAAAATTTATCAAGCGGATTTTCTGAAACCCTCACCATTTTAAAGATAATTTAATTATTGATCTTTCAGTATACGTGTTTTATTTAAATAACTTTTGTTTTGTGTATAATTAATTAATAATTCGGCAAATTCGGGACAGCGCTCCTTGATGGGCGAGTCCTATTACTGGCTGGACGTACGATGCGTTGCGTGAGCTCAGTACAGAACACGCAAGCTAATCTCTCAAGGTCACTGGCATATACTCGTATATGCGTCTCAACGATAATTATAGATAAAGATAATTTTATTTTGCAAATATGGGTAACAGCAAACGATGAAAAAAAAATGTAAGAGTTCAGCCATATATATAACCACGTAGCATGCAAAGGATTTAAAACATTTAACTTATAACTAAATAATTCAATACAATTCTAAAATATTACACAATGAACGATGAAATGAATGATGTACTTGTGTACCTATTTTATTTATAATTAATTGTTGTCTTTTTAATATTTTTTATTATTATTATCTCCTCTAAATCAGAGCACCTGCCGTCTTATCTCTTCACCACCCTTGGTTGACTGGTAGAGAATGCCTAAGGCATTAAGTCCGCCTTTGTACCTTATTGTGTCCGAGAAATTTAAATAAATAATGAACTAAGTAAAAAAATACATATATATACACTAGCTTAAACATTATTTCTCAATTAAGAAAATAAAACACGAACATCTGAGGTCTCGTTTACGGCGTTGATTCCGTTCTCGGTATGTTTACCGAACGCGTTGAAGCGACAAAAACCCACTTGTCAAAAAAAGAAAACGCTCACAGAACTCTTGAAGCGTGACAACCCTACCCGATCCGCGCCACCTGGTGCGCTGATGCCTTGCCAAAAGTCAGCATGCGTGAACCCTGAACCACGATACAATAGTTACGTAAGCAATGCGGATGCCACTGCTTTACATAGCTTTGTTTTCAAGAGAAAGAGGTGTATTGTGACTTGGTTTGCACGTGATTCAGCTGCGTTTATCAGATGATGCTTCGATCTGGGGTTTCAAGAAAACCAGTTATTCTTATGCGATTGAATATATTAAGCTTTACTGACTGGAGGTTATGGGTTCAATTCTCAGGTCGGGTAAAGTGATAGAATTCCAATGAGAATTTCTCAGTAGCAGGCCGGAGTCTGCCTCGTTTGATGGCAATAGGCTCGTCACCTATTACATGGGACTTGAACATAACGTGCGAAATGTGGGTGTACTATATAAGTACAAAGTAAGTATGTACACCTCTACCAAGCCGGCGTGGTGTTATGTTATGTTTAACTTAGGTAATGTTGGTAAGGAAACTAATAAATTATTCTACAATTTTGTATCGGCCGGTGTGGCGCAACCAGGGAGAGGTCTACGTGCCTAGACTGTGATCAGCTGACTGAATTGATGAAGAGACCAGCAAACATTTCGACACCAATAAATTGATCTTTAAACTCGTATACCTAATATAAATTTCTTATACGATAACATTCCTCACTTAGTCGAATATTTTATTTGGGCGTGTGCTAATATATTCGCTCATGTCCTAGATTAGTTGTGATTTGCTCGTTTTTGCTTCCAGTGCGAACTGAATAATTGCCTGAATATCCTTTTTAGTTAGTATATCGAGTGGTTTATGAACTTCTTGCTCGTATCCTATAAGCAGGTCCCACGGTTTTTTTGGTTTGAAGGTAACGAGGCCATCACGCTTTTGGTGTCTTTGAATTATAAGTAGTTAATATGTGTCTCTTGAAATAGTAATTAAATTTATACCTGTTCCACACCATAAAGCAAGTACTATCCTGGCCAAACATGACAAAATTCAGAATACAAAAGTCATTTATTCAAACTAGCCTGAGAATCAGCACTTTTCGAACGGAAAAAATACATAAGACAGTCCCCAAAAACGCCCACCCTTCACCACTTCCTAGTGCTTAAGATGGGAAGAAGAAGTGGCGCAACAAACTCACGACATAATATTGTATTCATAATATTATTTTCTCTCTCCTTTTGTAATACAGTCCTATCGATAGGAACGAAAGACGCCAGTCAGCTTAAAGACGTTTCCATCCTAATTCTACTTACGGTTTCTGAATACCTAAATACAATTCTTCTTCTTTTCGAGTCGATGGCAAAGGTAAAATATTATATTACTAGCTTTTGCCAGCGACTTCACCGCGTGCTTGTCGGAAATTATCCCAAGGGACCGTACTACCGGGATAAAAAGTATGTCCTTGGTCCAGGTCATGGTCTACTCGTGTGCCAAATTTTATCTAAATCCGTTCAGCTTCACTCTCACATTTATAATATTAGTTATGCTATATTAGTTTTGTTAGATGAGCTGTGTCCAATAGACCACGTCATTGGCGGCAGTGGCGGTTTTTTGGTCCTCAGAAGTGCAGGTGTTTGGTGTATAACAAACAAACTAACAGGTGCAATACATGCAGTTTAAGATTAAAGTACATTAACAGCCATCTATTTTACTTTTTAATGGTTCTTTTAACCCATACAGGAGTTCTTGCATGTTATCGAATGCGATCTTATTTCGACACCAATACTGTTCCGTAATGCTGTTGTTTTGTTAAAGCATGTTACGTAGTTTTAATTCGTAATATATGTAGCAAATCTTTTATAAGGAAGGAGATAATATGCAAGTCATTTGAATAAGATCTTGATGGTTTTTCACCACAGCCGTGACTACAGAATTGTATCAGAATCGTATTCAAACCTAGACTTGTTTTGAAAGTGTACGTGATGAAAGGTTCAGAGCGTTTTGCATTTAGTCTGCGGTTTTTTATGGTAAAAATCTTGTATAGCTTCACACAGATTATGTCCACTGATTCAGATCATTGGGACATCGCTTTAAAAATGACGCATTGCAAAATTGTTGCAAAGTTTCCTATATCCTTCCCGATTCCGAATTTGCTATTAAAATAGTCTTGTCTTTTAGGAGAAATCGATGTTGTAATAAACTATGAGTATGTAGTCACTAGCTACTATCTTGTTGATGATTTTCTAAACATACTCTGCTAGCATATTCTGCTGAATTCCTAATTCTTGTTTTCAATACCTTTATTGTTTTATCTGTGTTCTAAACTATACATATATAATTAGTACCCCATCATCATCATCATTCTCCCTTATCCTTATTTATTTGTGGTCGGCACAACATGTCCTTTTCTTCCATACTTCTCTGTTAGTCGTCATCTCGGTAGTCACCCCCCCCCTTCCAGCCATATCATCTTTCACACAGTCCATCCATCGTTTCTTTGGTCTTCCCCTTCTCTTATAGTCATCTACATTCATACTCAAAATTTTCCTCACATCATTTTTCTCATTCCTCCACATCACATCACATACTTATTAATTAGGTACCTCATATTTCTAATTAATCAGAGCTATTAACGTAGCAATGAAAGCATATATTCTTTACTAGAAATGATTAAATTGATCTCGTTATTTTTGATGAATGTATGTACTCACAAAGTAATTAGATTAAGTAATACATTTTAGGGCTGATTACACACCGTAGCACTCTACAACGCGAGGCGTGAATGATTCGTTTTTTTTATTATTGACCAGCTTGAAATGCAAAACTAATGGTTATTAGAAGATAGCTTAATTACCAGACTAGTCGTAAAATCATAATAACTTAAGAATGCGTAATGAGGATTACTTTACTGACAGGGGTATAAAACATTTTAGAGCGTATTTTCTTCTATTGCAAACATTAGGTAACTAGGAACTGAGAGTTTTGACATATTCTTATTGGCGTGTCGATGGTAATCTAAATAGAGTTGGCCCAGAATTCGACTACGAGTTTGGTGCCTTCAGTAGCGTTCGCCAGTTCCTGTAACATGCAGTCAATAGGTCACGCAGGACAGGATGCTAAGGGTTCCATCGTGTGTGGACCAGCACCACATTTACACTCCAGGGTACAGTCATCTCTAGTAAATCTCCATTTGAGCAGGTTTTTCGTACTTCGGTCAGCCTTGGTCCGGAGTCTGTTTAACGACTTGTTTCTTTATGTTATTTATAATGTATTTTATGTATTTTATTTTTATAGGGAAAACAAACAGTAGTATACTAAAAATATACAAAGTATCTTAGACATATGACTTAACAAATATACTACCTACTACATTTTCCACAGATTACTACTTAAACTAAAACAAACTGATTAGCAAACGTTAATTGTTATGGGATGACAAACAAGCGGGGTCACCGACGCCTTGTCGTAATAATTCCAGAGACAAAACCGGAATATCTCTTGTGCTTGTATAACACCAGCAACTCAGTTTGGCTGCAAAAGACATGTATTTTTAAACAAAGCATGAAAGATTCTATAAGTATATCAAATATCGAGAAAATTTTAGATCACAATATGTATATTTTGAGTAAATTGAGATTTCAAAGAAAACTCGTTTTGCTCTTCTCACGAAGTGTTATTACTGAATTTCACGTTCGGATCTGATAAATCCTTAATCGTAATTGAAATCCCTAATATCAACCTATTGAAAAGAAATAAACAAACCCTAGACTTCGAATATACATTGTTAAATTATAATTTAAAATTACAATTTTCTCAACCCACTAGGTTAAGCAGTGGGACCTGTTTGGACAATATAGCACATAATGTAAAAGGATGTAAAGGAGAAATTATAGAATTAGGTCTGTCAGATCATACCGCGCAACTTTTGAAATGTCCTGTTAAGAAGACATGTGTCTTAAAGCGTTGGAAAATAAAAAGAAGGAATTATTGTCAAGATAATGTAGAGAAATTTAGAAATTGCATTAAAAGTCTCACTTTTTCAGACATATATACAACTAGTGACGTCAATGAGGCCTAAGACCATTTTCTTGACCTATTCAGATGTTTTTACGATCTTTGCTTTCCCTATGAAATAATAACAAAATCGATTACTAAGAAAGCAAAATGGATCACGAACGGGATAAGGAAATGTAGCAAAAAGAAACGGCACTTGCTATGGCATTATAGAACAAATCCTTCCCTAAAGAATAAACAATCGTTTAAGACATATTCTGCAAGGTTTAAACGAGTTATAACGTTAACACAAGCATCACGAAATAACTACTTCATTAAGACGTCCATAAATAAATCTAAAGCGGCATGGACCATAATTAATAATTGTAAGACCTGCTTCCCTAAAGAACCAATAACACAAATTCAAACAGGGACACAGAAAATCACGAACCCATTAAATATAGCTCAGGTTTTTAACAAGTTTTATATTAATCAAGTTACCGAACCAAAAAATAAAACTATACCAGAAATGAACGTACTCTTAAATACTCCAAACTCTTTATTTATGGAGCCTACCATACCTCAAGACATAAATAATAATATTTCCTCACTTCGAAATACAAATAGTGTTGGTTATGACGGAGTATGCACTAAAGTTATCAAAGAAGTGTCTCATTACATAGCTCCACATCTCAGTCACATAATTAATATGAGTATTTCTAGCGGAATCTTCCCTGAGAAATTAAAAACGTCAATAATTGTACCACTGCACAAAAAAAATGATAGACAAACTATGTCAAATTATAGGCCTATTGCGTTAATACCCGTCTTTTCAAAGATATTTGAAAAAGTTATTTATAAGTCCCTGTACAACTACCTTGAGAAATCAAACATATTAGTAAATGAACAAAAGGGATTTCGTAAGCAGAAGACAATCAATATGGCTATACATGACCTGCTTCTCCCTATTTTGTCAAATATAGATAACAGAAATCCTGTATGTGCTATCTATATGGATCTAACTAAGGCTTTTGATTATGTGGATTATCCTATACTAATACATAAACTTGACAAATATGGTATCAGAGGAAATATACTTGACCTCATTCGATCTTACTTAACGGACAGAAAGCAATTTGTAGAAATCACACAAATATCCGCAAATACTAGTTACGAGAAAAAATATCGTTCCGAAAGCGAGATAATTAAATACGGCATTCCTCAGGGTAGCGTGCTAGGACCCCCCCTTTTTTTGCTCTACATAAATGACCTTCCGAGACAAATAAAGCACCCTATGGTACTATTCGCCGATGATAGCACCGTAATTATTAAGTGTGATGATCCCAATACTTATGAAAATGAAATAAAAATGACATTAAATAGAATTATAACATGGTTTGACAACAATAATCTAATTATAAACTTAGAAAAGACCAAAATTATGCATTTTTATCAAAGAATACCAAATACAATCTTTGACATTAGCTATTTAGGGACAAAAATAGAATCAACTACTGCTACTAAATTTCTTGGTATTAATATCGACAACAATTTGACTTGGAGACCCCATACAGAGGAAGTATGTAAAAAACTGAATAAATTTACCTATGCTCTTTATAAACTATCAAAAATAGTGAGCCTAGAATCCGTACTTACAGCCTATCACGGCTATGTTGCATCAACACTCAGATATGGCGTAATACACTGGGGCAATTCAGTTGATAGAGAACTCGTATTTAGAGCCCAAAAAAGATGTGTCAGAGCTATGTGTGGCCTTAAAAGCACAGACAGTTGTCAACCGTTCTTTAGACGTCTAAAAATTCTTACCTTGCCATCGCTGTACATATATGAAACAAATATGTTCGTCAAATCTAACATTTCATCATACAAAATAGCTACTAAAAGTTACTACAGAAAATTACGCGATAAAAATAAGTCAGAACTCGAAGTGACTCATGGCAAAACTGCACTAATGAATAAAAGTACTTTCTGTATGGCCCAAAAAATATATAACAAACTACCTGAAAATCTAAAAACGCTAAACCTGGACCATTTCAAAACAGAACTATTAAAAATATTGATAAATAAATGCTATTATTCACTACAGGAATATTTGGACGATAATTCTATGATCACTGCTTCAGAAAATTGTACATAACCTCACCTATTTTGACGATTTGAAATTTTATTTGACATTAGGATTATTGTGGCATGAACTTTTAACTATTTGACATTTATTTAAGTTGATTTTATTTTTTTAAATGTTTTATTGATATGCATGTACCTGCTTATATTGACTTTATATAAATTCGACAATGTTAATTAAATATTATTTGTACGCCTCTGGGCAAAACATAGAGGATCTACCTATTTGTAACTTTTATTTTCTTAATTTTTTATTGATATGCATGTACCTACCTATATTGATTTTATATAAATTCGACAATTTTAATTAAATATATTTGTACGCCTCTGGGCAAAACATAGAGGATCTACCTATCTGTAACATCGCAAACTATTGTATTATGACCTATGTTTACAAATAAAGCATTCTGATTCTGATTCTGATTCTGATTCTGATTCTGATTCTGATTCTGAATCAAATATAAAATATATGTATGAGCAATATTGAAAGGCTGGTTCGATGAAAGTTCCTAATCTATCTATCAGCAAGGACAACTTTCTTCAAGTCTAGTTTTCATGTAAATGATGTACTATATCAATACTATACTTTTAAAGTATAAAGGCTCGTACACACCAGCGCGACGCGACGCCGCGCCGCGACACGAACAATACAATTTCTAAGAAAACTTGACAGTATAACAATAACCGGTGTCGCGTCGCGCTGGTCTGCACGAAGCTTAAGGGAGGAGTAATAAAGATATGTCTTGTTTGATGTCGGAATTTTGACGATGTCTTGTTGCTGAATGGCAGTGGGTGATTAAATTCCAAGTGAAGGCTCCTGCAGACAGGCGCGAGGCGATTCTAGTAGAACAATTTCTATGAAAATTTCATGGAATTTGTTCTATCAGAATCGCGTTGTATCCGTCGAGTCGCGCTTGTCTGCGAGGGCCTCGACAAGTTTATATACAAGTTTATTTACCTAACTTTGTTTTCTGTTTATGAAATAAACATTTAAAATGCAATTAAGAATTTTTCGTTTATAGCTTTTGCCCGCGGCTTCGACCGTGTGGAAGTCGAAAATTATCCCACGGAAACTTACAGCCAGGAGTAGTATCCTATGTCCCAGGTCATGGTCCATCCATGTGCCAAATTTTATTCAAATCCGTTTAGCCGCTAAGCCTAGAAAACCACATACCTATTTTCGTATTTATAATATTAAATATGGATGATTCAGTTGTGAAAAAAAAGATGAGTTAATAAGCATCGTTCTAATCGTTAGTTTTCTAACACTGACCTAAAAACGTACACAATATCTCACGGCATAAAATTATACAAAAGGAGAGCTTACATAAAGCACATACTATCTAAACATAATATATACCTGTTAGAAATTCTAGAGGCATTGTGTTATAATTATAGTAATAAAGACAGACTCAATTCTTCCTCCTGGCAAAATCGATTTAAAGTCAGTACTAAATGAGACGAACGCGAGATTATATTGTAGACTACTAGCTGGGCGCCTGACTTCATCCGCGCTGAAGTTGGAAAACAGCATTGTTTAGACAGAAGAGAAATAAAAAGAGAGAACTACTATTTAATGAGCAATATTTGTATTTAAATCTTTTTGTAATCACGTTCTCGAAAACGGCTCTAACGATTTGGTTAAAGTTGCAAAAAAAAGGTTTACGGGGGCGAAAAATCGATCTAGCTAGGTCTCATTTCTGGGAAAGTTTATTTTCTCAATTTTTACCCGAGCAGAGCTCGGTCGTTTGTTCTGACCATGTGACTTAGCTTAGTGATGATGTCATTCCTATACATTTGATTAGTTTTCTACTAGCGTTGTCGATTGTAGATTGTCAACTTGGCTAAGCCTACGGGTACTTTGATATAACTAACAATGCGACATTTCTAGTTTTGTATAAAAAATACAAAATTGTAACATTTTCACGACAGATGCTGTTAAATAAAGTAGAAAATGAATGAAAGAAACTTGTAAAATGGTTGGATTGTCGGGTTGTCACCTGTCACTGTCAATTTTATTGTATACCATTCAATACCATGTGTATCATCAGCATTATCCATCTAAAGAGGAGGGACAAATAAATCCCTGCAATTGAATGCCATTGAACTTGATCCTTGGCCACTTTCATCCATTACATTTTTATTAGTAACCATCACGACAGTTGAACAACTCGTATAATATTTGAAAAAGAAGACGCATGTACACTTGTACGGACACAAAGTCCCCATTGATTTTTTCTTAGTATAATATTTTTGACAGACACGTTACATAGATAAAAGTAGCTCCATCAAGTCATCACTAGAACATCTAACGGGGTCGAATTAAATTATTAGTCTGCGCGCAAGATAAGTCTACGCGCAACTGAAATCGGAACTAATCGTATGCCGCCGTGTTGTCGTTTATGTAAGGCCATATTATGTTTAGGATTATTTAATTAATTAATATGTGATATTAATAATATTAAGATTAAATTATTAATAAAGATTTAATAATTTAATAAGCACGCCGGGCCACCAGTCGCGCGCACACTTATCTTGCGCGCACTTTAAATCGTTTACATGTCAAATTATTTGCGAATATGTATCTCTGATGATTGATGTGTTCATTCAAGTGTGAAATTATGATTGACGTTATATGTAAAATAGTTAGAATTTAAAATGTTAAGAGTAATTTGCATGTTTAAAAAAAATGAAGAATACAATAGTATTACAAATACTATTGTAAGGCGTAGGTATGGTTTTGCCTACCTTTGAGGAGGTGATGTAAGCAGTTATCTTAAAAGATGGCAGTCACTGCTTTCCTCATTGAAGGCGCAGCAGATTCACCAAGCACTAGCAAGTGTGGTGATGGCCGTGAGTTTTGGGGGTGTCTTATGTAATTTCGACGTTCGAAAAGTCTCAGCAAAATTTGAATAAATGACTTTTGATTTGATTTCATCAGGTGCCAGGACTTCAAAAGAACTCACTTCGAAAGGCTCACTAAAGTAGCTGTTTCTCGTACTTTCCTGAAAAGGTTAGTTCGGATGCCACACTACACTTTTTATCACAAAATATTTTTGGTATTTTAAACGTTAAAAGAGACCCCTGGAGGATGTCAACTCCATCTATACCCCATTTGAAATAAGATTAGTAATTGAAAAAACCTTTTTTACAGTCCGTTCAACCGATTTTGACTTCTTTTGCTTTGGCGGCGCATAACAAATGGCAGCTGCAGTAAATAGTTGGTATTGTAACCAGTTTTTTGCTTTTAATGCCATCCTTATGCCTACAGTATAGAAGTCAAAATCGGTTGAACGGACTGTAAAAAAGGTTTATTTCAATGTCTAATCTTATTTCAAATGGAGTACAGTTTTTTTTTTAAATGTGTAGTGTCAACGTGATTCCGGTATCCTATTTACCGAATAAACAATTTTAATTTTATTTTATTTCAGCCACCCGTAATTACATAATACATGATCAATCAGAATGTGAAACGTTTTGAAACAGATTGCTAATCCATTACTTGTTCGAAAAAAAATTCTGCTAAACAACGTAAATAACGCAATGAATGTTATTGAACTGTCAAAATGAAACCGATTAGTCGTAATCGTTTACGAAAATGTGTTGCGTAATTAGATAGCCGGTTATGCGGCAAATGACTACGTACTACCTACATTTTATAAAAATAAGTGTTGCTAGTTCAATGTTGTTATTTCAAGAACTTTTTAACACTAACCCTGTTGCTCGTAAAATCATTATTTACATTACAACTTACATTAATAATTAACTGGCGAAATGTGGATGTACTATAGGTACGCCTCTGCCCAATCCTTCGGGATATACAGGCGTGATGTTACGTTATTTTAATAATTCAATCTCTATGTAAGTGAAAACGAACGTGAAAAAGATACATTACACTTAAGGTATGAATTACAAAAGGGAGTGCGTAAAGAGACATCGGGTGCGCCTGAGTTGCTCCACTTGCTTAGAAAGTACCGAGTGAAACCGATCCAGTGGACGTCATCCAAACACTTTTATATGCGGTTAATAGCTGTATCGTAAGGTAAGGTTAGTGTAGAATCTGCTGATAACTTGATCAGGCTATATATGACTTAGTGAATGCATTAGAGGAGCTTCAACGATAAATTAAGCTTAACTTTAAGTACGTGTGGTATGGCCCATCCTTCGAAAGTGATCAATTTTGTTACCGTTGCTCGATCGATCAATTTCTTCTGTAACTGTTGATCGGAATCAACTAGGATGATAATCAATATGTTTTTGTATGTAGGCAGAGTATGCAACCTCATTGGATCATTAATTCTGGCTGGCAGGATGAAAAATGCTAGCTTTCAAGTCTTCAGAATAGAAAAAGGGGTCATTTGTATGAGCAACTGAGCACCAAGTCAGGATCAAGAATGGTCACATTCTCTGTTACAGCTCTCTCTTTCTCTCATTCCATACATACATACATAAACTTACGCTTTGTTCCGATGGACCCCATGGGAACAAGGCGTGAGTTGTAAGGCAGATTAGAATTAAACAGAAACTATACAGAACCAATGTTCATTTCATTGTCACAGATTTGCCCCATACCTATTTAAATGCAGGAACCAATCAGTATTGGTTCTACCAGCACGCCTAGCATGACCACAATAGATACGGGTTTTGTCGACGGGAGAATAGACAAAATGCCCGATAAACAATCACAATCTGTCATTTTGTCTATTCTTGCGTCGACAAAACCCGTTGAAAACCCGTGCCTATGGTTGTTACGCGTGCTGGTTTCGTATCTATAAAAAACAACTCATTTCTATTGCAGAACTTACTTGAAAACTTGCAGTAGGAAGGTAGTAAAGAATGCATAAAAGTACTGTTAGGCGAAAGTAGAAAATGAAGCCGATTCAGCGGGGGACTAACATAATTGGCTCTAAATACTGTTTTCGTTAATTAAACATTTTCACTTGGATAGCTTACAACGACTGCACATTAGTCGGTAGAAGCGGTCAACATCAAAAACTTAAGTAATTAATGGGAAGTGTTATTTTTTATCGTAACGTCTAACGTTTGAAATGAAATTGTTAATTCTATAAATCGGATATCGGAATTACTTTTACATGTCATATTAAAATAAGCTAGATGAGTTCGGCGTTTCCTATCAGACTACTCTGAGAAGAAAGGCCGAAACAAACGGGTCGCAGCCACCAGGTGGAGGAGCCAGTCCAGACATAATCTTGGTCAGGCCATATGAGGATCATGTAGATTAGCGTCTGAAAGGTCTTTTGAGGAAAGAACCACATATATTTTTGAGGTGTTTGAAGATCATCAGTCTCTTGGGATACAGGTTTATTTATTAAGAAGCTGCTTAGATTATATTTGGTCACCAGTGGACTTCTTATGTATTTTATAGTACGATCAAGCCAGGATGATGTTCACACATTTGGTGATCTACCACCACAATGGACCAACTGGATCACCAAATGTGTCAAGTTAAGCAAATAATATTTAAACTAGTAGCTAACTACGTCATACACGATCAATCAGAATTTGAATCGTTTTGAAACAGATTGCTAATCCATTACTTCACAAGTTCGAAAAAAGATCTGCTAAACAACGTAAATAACGCAATTAATGTTGTTGAGCTGTCAAAATGAAACAGATTAGTCGTAATCGTTTACGAAAATGTGTTGCGTAATTAGATAGCTGTTCGACGGAGTAGTCTGATAATTGAAAACTATCTCAAGTAGTCACGAAGCAGAAGACTGACAGACAAATTGAAGAAGGCCTCCTTTTACCGCTTGTGCTAGTGGACATAAGGCCTATTTAGCCTGACACGGTGATTATGTTGATGATACAAGTATATCACGATGCGTTTAAGTGGCTGTCGACAGTCTCGACCACAAGACATGCTGAAATATTAAACAAGCATGATTATGATTAAATTACGTAAGTGATGTACCTTTTCGTGAATATGCGTAACAAAAATGTTAATGTGAGTCTCTTAACACTTTCGACTCCACCCACTTTGGTAGTTGTCACAATTCAAATTTTTGGTTCTAGGACATGCCGGTTTCCTCACGATATTTTCCTTTACGGTTTTGAGAGCAGTGGTGAGGAAATCATTTACGCAAAGTAAAGTACCTGTGAGGGTTCGAATCTATGACTTACAACAAGTCGCGGCCGTCACCATTGGGCCTCCACTGCTCTTAAAAACGAAGTTATTAGGTATGTACAATCAAAGAAGTTCATATCTAACCAGTTTCAAAACAAAATCCTGTGAACACGATGACCACATCTGTTACCAGCCCGGTACTATATCCGCCGAGCGCTGCAAGCAAGAATAGTCTTTACGGTGGTTAGATATGAACTTCTTCGATGGTACATATTGCAGGTGGTATTCTGTAGTGTCTGCCTATTCCCATGTGAAGGAGGCGTGAGTGTATGTATGTATGTGTAGGTACCTATTCGATTTTTGCGAAACATTTAAAGCTCTATCACCCGAATACTGAAACGCCACTCAAAACTTAAGCGTTACTTATGACTCGTTTAAAGCCTTTTGATTGGTTGAAACTAGTTTTAAGTAACGCTTAAGTTTTGAGTGGCGTTTCAGTATTCGGGTGTTAAACAGCTCTATTTAAGTGGATAGTTAAGTTTTGATTAATTGATTAGATCTGCGGTGAAGATAATCAGTTGAAGAAGGAAGTAGTGTCGACGAAATATCCGACGGCACAGAGATATAACTGCAAGACACTTAAGTATTTCGCTATGAAATCCATTACGGATATCCTTAGCCCAATTATGTACTAACCCAATTGTATTAGGTACTAAAAAGGTACACTTACCTGGATATTTGAAAGAAAGAAAGAAAACTATTTTATTTGGGACACGCACAGGAAATACCCTAGGTAATACTAAAAAAAAAAAACAAAAAACAGAATAATAACGACCTGTACGAGGCCAAAAAGGCTCCTATCTCAGCATAATGCGGCGATATTTAAAAAATAAATACCGCAGCGCTGGTATTCTGATAGGGCCCTGACAGAAGAGCGTTTGACTATAATTCTGGGGCCGCATCTGCGTGTATCGTGACGAAGCTTCGCACAGTGATACGATACACGCAGGTGTAACCAACCATTATCGGTTATTGTCGCGATAGTTCGGGCTGCGTAGCACTTATCGCCCGGGTGGCGGTACATAATAAGCGTCGTGCGTGGTCGGACTAGCGTTGGTCATTCCGACTGTTGTTTCCGGACTGCGTAAACGCTCTGTCGAAATAATGGAGAGCCATCTTGAATTATTGCACGATAATTAGTTAAAATTATGAAGCTGCTAATGTGACCGCTGCATTAGCGCGATAACTTTTTAGCGTGCAAAACAGAGCCGCAAAATGGTATGAAAATAAAGTTGAGAAAAAATATACTTACTGGAATGCAGTTTGAAATTGAGACACGTTAAGTACTCTTAGTAATCGTAATTTTTTTTTATTGTATTGAGTTTAAAAAAACAATTAAATCTCAGAAAATCACAGAAACATACTCCTTTAGTGAAATGAAATTTAGCAGCCTAAAGCTTCGTGCAGACCAGCGCGACGCGACACCGCGACGCGACACCGGTTATTGTTATACCGTCAAGGTTTCATAGAAATTGTATTGTTCGAGTCGTTAATACGTACTATATTTTCGGGAAAATGATGGCGAACTGAAAGCATATTATGTTGCGTAATAAAACTGACATGACGAGTGTAATACTCAAAAGTAATGTAAGTAGAAGACATTACTTTTATCTCAAATAATAATAATTATTTATATTATCAGCCGTTTGTGTCCCAATGCAGGGCAAGGCCTCAATTTCCTCCTTCCTATCTTTAGCTTCTTGTGGCCAATCCTTATAAAAACGGTCGAATTCGTCCCGCCATCAAATAACTTAAATATTCTGGGATATCCCTAGAACGTTGATTATAATTATTATCACAAAAATGAAGATGTTTGATCATGATTCAAATAATCATGCTCAAATTGCAATCAGAATTTAGAACTAAACATGACAGGTGCGAGCGAAAGCCCAGTGTTACTTTATTCAGTAAAACAAGCTATAATTTGGAAATAAAACAAAAGAGCATTCCACTTTTACTGGGCTGGCCACAATTGAATAAATACTTTATGACAATGGAAAAGGGTTTAAAATCATCTGTTGCTATTTATCAAAGTGAATTTATATTAAGAGGGCGCCTAAAGGTCCACTAGCGCCACTCTTTAAAAAAATATTATCTCGTGACTGAGAAGGAATTATGAATAACGGCTAGACAGGACCCTCGGTAAGTGTGTCTAGAATTTTCTAATACCTTTTATAAAGTTTCATATTGAGACACGAAGCAACAAAATACGATCTAAAGAAAAGCGGCCACATTCCTCTAGATCGTATTTTGTTGTACATACACTAGCACTACTATTACACTATGACAAACATAATCTTAAATATTCACAGAAACACTTATAAAAAAATGCTCTAATTTAACGTATATTTTTTCCAAATCATTAACACTACTCGTTTAGACGTGATCTTCAGTATAAAATCATTAAAAGTCGGTTAGTTTCGCCTTAAGTTGTGGATATAAATCATTTTTGAAGAAAAAGAGATTATTTGACAACTGTTTTGACAGCAGTCAGTTCGTTTTGACATCTTTGTTCGTCGGCCATATTATTTTTGAGTGCGCTTTTAAGTAGAGAAGTTTAAAGAATAAGGACAGTATTTTTCAGTTTTATATAATCCGTTAATTTGTTTCTCATCTTTGTCTTAAGCAATTTAATCTACATCTTGCAAGTTTTATGCAACTGCACTTGACTCGTCAGATTGCACTTCCGTCGATGTTGATGACATACATAACTAAATTAATTTTGGAAATTCTTGAATGTATTAGTCACTAAGTATAAGATTTCTGAATATAAATTAGTTTTTGCTCGCGGCAGTAATACAAGGTCTTATCATTTCCAAAAACTTAATTACTAAAACCACACCTGATATTGCGATATTTAAGTTCCATGTAGGTTTTGAAAGTCTTGATTAAATCAGTGAATGTCTTGGATAGAGTTAGCCAGTCTAATACACGAAAAAAGAAGTTCTATTATAATGTATCATCAACACGATTTAGTGTCACGAAAACGCATAATAATGCGGATCGTACCAATATGCAACAAAAACCTTGCAAAAAAAACCTGCCTTTGTAGCTCTTTTAGTCACAGTCCATTTTACATTCTCAAGTTTTATTCATCGAAAACAGCTAATGGACTTGAACGTGAACTTCACTACTTTTAACATCACGATATCTTTTATAATACAAAATTTACCTTCAAAAATTCCTCTTTCGATAATGTGAAAGAAAACCAACTCGTTATTACATAACGTAAACGTTGAAGTACATAATCATCTCGTCATTAATGGCGGATGTGACCAATAATAGTAAAAATAATAGTAAACACCACTTTTATTTGTTTAGCGGTCACAAAAGTGGGATTGTATGAATGTATGCGTATTGTGTAAGTTTGATGCTATTTCGTGAGGTAGCCTTGAAAAGCTTTTTCTTCGTATTCGTAAGAATGAGTCCTGTTTTAGTTTAGCAACACATTGTTGACGATGATTTTTACATACGTTAATCTTTTATAGATCTTTATTTATAACATTAATTTTTAACACATCACGGAATGTTGTCAGTCCGGTCACCGTGAAATGAACTACAATTCTTCAAGATGGACTTTGTTCGAGTGTTATAATAGTCATAGTTTTAAGAAAAACCTATCGGTAGGTATAATTGGAGCTCAATACATATCGCCATATCGCAGTCTTGCATCATCAACTTTTCAACCCTTTAAATTAAATCTGCTCTTGCATCATCAACTATTCAACTCTTTAAATTCGCTGTTTCCAAACGATTGACAAAGTAATTACGAAAGTCTTTAAAAACTTAATTCATATAGTGCCTCAGTCTTTCATTCATCGATTCACTTTCGATTGAATGAACAATGGTTCAAAAAGTCTACTTCCGTTAGGTACAAAATATAACAATATTGTGAGCACGTAGTTTATTAAAATCTTACCTTTGAAACAAAAGAATTAACATGTCGACGGCTAAAAGAGACATTAGGTAATAGCCTTAACACTACGTTATTAAGGAGATATCGATTCACTTCGATACCGCTCCATAATAATTCCACAATCTGTTCATGTCTAGTAACTTTATAGCAGCAGTAACCACTGGAATTGTCGTCTAATTATATGCTTTTAGGCTTCAGGCTACGGCCTGATACTTATGGTAGCCTAGTACTCAAGGCAGCGACATAACACAACGTGATGTTATAATTCTATTGTTCACGAAGAAATTCTGCGTTGTGGCCAGTAGGAAGAATTTACGCGGATTCCTACATCCGCGATTGTTTGCAGTTATTTATTTTATTGTAAAAGCAGTGTATATTTGTTGAATGTTGCAGTATTGCAGAAATTCAGGAATGTTTTATTGTATAACCTTTTGTATTAGATCTTTATTCATCTTTATTCTATCATCATCATCATCATCTCAGCCGAAAGACGTCCACTGCTGGACATAGGCCTCTCCCAAATGGGGGGGTTTGCCATAATCGCCACGCTTGGCAGGCGGGTTGGCGATCGCGGTATGGTGTTAAAATGCATAGAGAACGCTGCTGCCCATTCTCTAGTAAGTCCCTTAGTCGCCTTTTACGACACCCACGGGAAGAAATGGGATGGTACTATTCTTTACGTCCGGCACCACACGGATAGATACCACACTTTATTCTATGCATGTTCGCATTAAAGGGATTTATTTATAAACGTTGCTTAAAGTTAAGTGAAGTTCAAACGTCAAAAATGTATGGTTAAACATTTTTTTTATAAATCGCGCCAAAGTCTATATTTAACTAATCAATTACTGCAGGACCATGTTCCAAGGGGCAGCTAGCTGTATCAGCCTTATCTTCCTTTGAATGATTAATAGCCTAGTTATTGCTGGCTAGGAATATCAGACAGAAATAATGATAACAAATGATCTGTAATAAATTGGACATCAATTCAATTCAATTACCTGTCGCTCCCTGTGCTCGTTTTTTTTTTTTGTATATTGTATAGCTATATAAATGTTGCCGGGCGAAATAGATTGTTAATTTATGAAAAAATTAATCGGCTTTCAAAAACACACTAGGTACACTGAAAAATAAGTTTAGTTTCGGAAGTCGGTGGCAAAAACCGAAAATACAAGATGAAAGACACCGACTTAAAAAAAAAAAAAAAAAAAAAACACTTTTTTGTTGTGTTACCTACCCTATACAAAATCGTATACCACTTACTATGCAATGACAGGAAGTTATTATAACATCATTAACATACACTAAGTGGAAAAAAAACGTATTATTGAAGCTTACTCAAAACTACTCAAGCATAGATAATACAATTTATATGGGACTACCGCGCAAGTTTTCCAAAATCAGCCCACAATTGACGAAAATATCGATGAACATGCATACAACATATAATTACAGACGAATTGAGAACCTCCTTTTATAAGAAACCGGTAAAAAAAAGTTTAAGCTGTCATTGTGGTCTTAAGAATAAGTTAGTAAGATCACAATGACAGATTAAACTTCTGAGTTAGAATGCTATTCTATTTATTTTGTAAAAAAACGAACTATCCTTTAGAACTAATCGGTGTAGAAATTGGTCCTGTTCGTCTTAGGTTTTATTGTAGTTTAGATAGATAGAAGGTAAGGCATAATTAAGACTTAATTTAAGGTCTAAGTCCAGGCATAGACCTGAAGAACTATAATAGCTTTGGTAGTACGGAACCCTTTCTTTTTTTTTTTTTTGAGTATGGGAAATTATCAAATAACTTCTCCCGCTCTGGGCGGAGCGGGAGGGCGTGTCAGACTTTTACTGACTAAAACCCACCCGTGTTCCTTCCGTTGCCTGTGTGCCCCTTAGAGCTGAATCACGACTCGCACTTGGCCGGTTTTTCATTTATTCACAACATCGCGCATCGCTACCTATAAATAAAATCAATGAAATATGAACGTAAAATTAAACAAAAATTAGGTACATTTCTTTAAACAATAAAAATAACACTACGTTTTTTTTTCAACATTCATTATTTCTATTGCAATTCAAAGTAGGCATACTTTGAATTGCAATAGAAATAATGAACAATGCGAATATGTCATCCAGGTTTATTATAAATACGCGGTACTGACCCACCAATGGCCAATGACGGGATGATCTCCTTTGCATCAAATTGAGCTCATCATATGATTGCCTTTCTGTACGCCAATATGTAGAGTAGTGCGGTATTTAACAACAAACGGCCGATACGCGCGACCACTTTCCGAGCGGGCAGCCGTCCGAACGCATTTGCCATCCATGACTTTTTAATAAAAACAAGTGCGTATTTCTGATTCAATAATTTATTATTCATAACATAAAACCTTTAATTACCAGTGTTATTTTTACCCTTGCATAAAATTACATATTTAAAAATAAAAAAAACTCGTTTCGATATTCGGATTTCGAATTTCCCGCGCAAATTGTGACATGCTAATGACATGACATGGGCACACGGTGGTTCAATTATCGAGTGCAATCAATTGTGGAGCAAAGTTTTCTTTTTTAACTGATGGTTTGTTCAAATTATAGGATTTCATACGCTGCGCTTGCGTGGACAGTGGACTGCAACGACGGATATGAGGACAGACAGTTGAAGTTGTCATCGAAGCAAGAAGGCAAGATGCGTTGAACTGTTGAAGGTGTTGTGACTTTGAACTCAGTGATCGTGAATATTGGTGGTTTGTGACTTGACCAACTGAACTTTCGGGACTCTGTGCTGTGCTATATAGTTCAACATGTTTTTCATGAAGGTGAGCATAACTTTTAGTTTTGTGGATAGTATGGATTTTGGATACACTTATAGTACTGTATTACACTTGTAGTTTTTTTTTTAGTAACGATATTCTTACCTATTTTAAAAGTAGTTCAAATACTTTGGTTACATTATTTCTCGATACATTAAAGTAGTCGATCAAACTGAACCGCAGACTTATAAGTACGCTAATTGAACCTTTAAAAAAACCTTTGAAAAACCACTAAACCGTTGATCTCCATGACTTAGTATACCTACGTAGGTACATAGTCGCTGCATAGTTTCCAAACTTCTTCTAGCAAAAAAAGCTTCTTATCCTCAACGAAAAACTCCTTAAGAAGTCTTCTAGTTTTTGTTTTATATCAAAGTTTTTAGCAACTCGAACTCTGAGCCGATAAATCTCGACAAAAACAATGGAATACTTGTTACCTACTAACAACTATCCAGACCGAATTTTAGAAAAAGAACAGTTGCCTACATTTTTCATGTCTTGCGCAAGCGCGGTGATCAATGCTCGTGCCTTCTCTGTATGAGAAGAGGCTTTTGCCCTGCAGTGCCCTGGGAGTATGGGACAATGTAATCATAATAAAAACTGCCTATTATTTTTATATTAATCCTAGTAATAGAGGATACGCAGAGGAACGACCTTCACCCATCCGTTTAATGGATGAACAGTAATTTGAATCAAATTTAGTATGTTAGACAATATATTGCGAGGGGGTAAGGGGGGGTTACCTAAAAAATTCCTCCCCAGACTGCGATTAATAAAAAAATCAAAAATTACTTTTTTTAAACATAAATCATAGTCTGTCCAGGAATGTTTTAACCAATCCACTCGCGATATATTTTTTAGCAATTTGCAGGTCAGTGTCAGGTTCTATATTAAAATATGATTCTCGACTATAACATCTCTCTTAGTTAGATTTGTTTCATAAGAACGATATAAAATACTTTTCATTCATTAGATAAATAGGTGAAAGTCTTTCCTCAGCGGATCATAGGATTAGCCTTTTTATATTATGTCCTAATGATGATTCATCATGTCGTGTGTCAGTTCAAAGCTACACAGTAGGTAATATTTTGTAAACAAAACCAGTTAGACAATTTCTATGCTCCTGACATGTTTGTTATTATTATTGTTTTCTATCAAAACATACGCGTGTCAACTGTTTTGGCAACTGTCACAATAGACTAATATAATTCAGTGTGTTAATTGTATAACATAGTCGCAATAGGTAACAACAAGTGGGAACATAAATAAAACACCTATTCTGTAGGTATAGGTGTACATAGTCCTTATGCTATTTGTAATAAGGTCGGAATAGCGGAGAGATCTATGCCTTTTCATCATATCCTACACTCGTACAGGATGACAGAAAACTGTTCAGGAAAGTTACCGATTTTACTCTCACTGTAAGAGCTGAATGTAGGTCATAAAAAGTACAATATATTTTTATGATTGTGGGTACGATCATATTGATCATCGTTCGTCTTCGCATTACGTATGACGGAAGTTATATTAAGTTAATATAACTGACTACTTAGCTTCTACCCGCAATTGACGTTCAAAAGTGTCTTGCCCCTTTCAAGGCACTTTTGAACGTCAGATGCGGTATTATTTATCTTATTTAGCCTATTTGAAATAAATGATTTGACTTTGACTATGAAATTACTTGTTTTGACATAAAATATATCCTATGACACTCGGCGATACTGTAGCTTCCCATTAGTGAAAGAATTTCGGTATCGGATTAATAGTGCCGAAATTCAATAATCAATAATCTTGATTAATAATCTTTACTAATATTATAAAATATATAATTATATATTATAATATTAGTAAAGATTATTAAAATCAATAAAATAAAGATATGTTAGTGACTTACTTATACAGGGTTATCCGTTAAGGGGATGTAGGAGAGGTCATTTGCAACCAAATGACCCCTGATGACCCTTAAGCCAACGTCAACAATTTCGAGTAATTTGACATTTTATATTTTTATTTCATACGTTTTAAAATATAAAATGTCAAATTACTCGAAATTGTTGACATTTACATAGGAGTCAAAAGGGGTCATTTGGTTGTAATTTACAACCAAATGACCCCTTTTGACTCCTATGATTGATGCTAGGAAGTAAAGAATGAGAAAGCTGTAGTGTTACTTGGAAATCATTCACTACCGATAAGCACACGTGGACATGGACATTACTGGGTGGTCTAAACATTTTCTTTATATATGTAGGTATAGCATGGTGAGTGTACCATAGAATATTCAATGCACAATGCATAAGTGAATGTAAAGAGCCATGTAGGTTAAAAAAACAGTTTCAATGACATTCTTTTCTAAATCTAAATGACAATTCCATTGAAATCTAAATCACAATTGTTGTTGTTTTCCTTGGATTAATGTGGTCTAGATTTCTTTCAGATATTTCTGGATTTTTGTCCAATTTTTAACAACCTCAATGGTCAACTCTTGTAATTATTCGAAACAACGCGGTTTTTTCTTTTTGTTGTGTACAAAACTAGATCAGCCATGCTATTCTGTAAACATCTCACCGTGAAAACTTGGGTGAAGTGAGCTGTCAATAGTGTCAATCCCTGTGGAATGACAGCTCACTCCACGCTCACTTCACCTAAGTTTTCACGGTGAGATGGTTACAGAATAGCATGATTCATTTAAAGTTGAGTACCTAATATAAAAGTAGGTTTAAAATACAATACAATACAATACAATTGTAAAATCTCTTGATTCTATTCTTATTCTGAACCATGATTATGATTGCACTGACTGAAGCACTTAGGTATACGGTTCCCCAAAATAGAACAAAGAAAATGATGTGAACAAAAAAACCTTCAAAGTAAATATTCAATCGACACTATTGTGCTCTGCTTTTATTTTGAATGTAGGCTTTTCAAACATCACGCCTGTAATCGACGAAGGTTTAAGCAGAGGTGTACCTATAGCACCTACACCCATATTTTGCCAGTTATGTTTAAGTCCCATGTGAAGCTTCGTGCAGACCAGCGCGACGCGACAGCGCGACGCGACACCGGTTATTGTTATACCGTCAAGTTTTCTTAGAAATTGTATTGTTCGTGTCGCGGCGCGGCGTCGCGTCGCGCTGGTCTGTACGAGCTTTAATAGGGGGCGAGCCTATTGCCATCAACCGGGCAAAAATCCAAACACCAGGCTGCTACTGAGAAATAACTAAATTGAAAAACCTAATAATACTTTAACCGACCTGGAACCGATCGATTATCAAAAATATTAACTAATAAGAATTTTAAGAGTTTTGGGTGAAGAAAGGGGAGGTCTTTACCGAGCAGTGGACACAAAATGGGCTCAAAAAAAAAAAATTGAAGAAGTTCCTACGTCAATTGGGATGTTGACTGGATAAAAAAAAAATTTAGTCCGTCAGTCATAATAAAAAAATATTAGACATGTATATTTTGCTGTATCATATTATTTAAAAAATATTTAGATAAAACGCATTAAAGTTGTGTGGGGGCTCGCTACGTCATAATTCAGTATAAAATATATCGGTCCGTGACGTCATGCCAAATTTTAATTCAATGTATTGCCGTAATCTTCTATACGTAAAAAAGAAAAAATACGTATCCAATATTTTTTAATAACCTATCTGAAGGACAAAAAAATCTGCTGTTTCATAGAAAAGTGCAATACCTACGCGGTCAAAATGTATGGAACAGCAGATTTTTTTTAAAATAACCGTTTAAAAATTTCAATGCACGGGTTCAGAATCATGTACTGAATCTATGGTATCAGTTTTCGCGTCGATGTCCCTGCCACCCTGTATACCTATTTATGATTTCAGGAATCGCCTACACTATCTATGTATTTGCACAGTCGTGTAGTTTTGACCATACAAGAACTTTACAACTATGAAAAATATGTGGGCCGCGTCATTGCTTGAATTCGTGAATTAACTCGGCTATGTAACCCACACCTTGACCATGTGTGGTACGGTTTAATTTCATGTTAATTATCTACCATTAATTACTGTTGTACCGGAAAGGTGAGAATTTAAACCCATTTTAGTAAATTAATTGTTACCATCTTATTACGAAATTAAACTTTTACTTAATTGTTGAAGCATACTGGCTGTAAATGTGTTTAACTGGGCCTTGAGTAACTGCAATTATGTACACCCACAAACCATAATCCAGTCATGAGTTCAAATATAAGATGGATTAATGTGAAAGGGCTTATGTAAACTTTCAAGTTTGATGCTGATACAATCTCTAATTACCGGCCCTTCATTGCGTACAACACTTTCAATCACAATCTGAATGATTTTTGAAGGATATTGCTAATCTATTGCTTCATAATTCATTATGTTCATTAGTCTGCTCAACAACGTAAATAACGCAATTAATGTTGTTGAACTGTCAAAATGAAAACCATTGCTACTGTAACTGTGTTACGCAATTACTAAACTACTAATAGATAAATAATTACTCATATTATTATTATTTTTGACGTCTTTGACATTTCTCGAGACCATAGGGTCCCGACCTTTAGAAGGCGTACGAGGGCCCGAAACCAACTCGCAGAAGTCGTATACGTTTTTAATGAAATGAGGCACAAACCGACGATTATCCCTGTAGACACTATGCTAGTGCATCCAAGGACAACCCCCGGTTTGGTACAGGACTATTGCAAGATATGTACCTAAACAAAGATATTGGATTATGGGTTTGGGTGGCTAAGTGAACTGGTTATCTAGAACTATGAAAAGACTATGGCACCTGCCTGACAAAGATTTTATATAAAATACACAGGTAAAATGGCAGAGGGTGACTTTCACATTCAATAATGGGCCCCCGAAAACGGTAGCTAGCACAAAGTGTCGTAGCGACAAGGGGGCAATACGTCCTGAGGTGCTTATGAGTAGTGCAGCGGTATTCCACGGCAATCGGGACAATCCCGGAAGTACGGTCAAGATTCCTACCAGCATCTCCGAGCACGTTTATAACTATTATAAACATGGCCTTTACTATGACGTCAATTTTGATTCAAGATCATGAATGCCTAAGCAAAACTAATGGCAAACGGTTCTAAAATCGAGGTTCTTAATCTAGGAATACATTCAGCGGGGTAATTGCGCAACACACATAAAATGACAATTGATCGCATTTTCTTTCATGTTGACAGTTCACCCACGTTAATTGCGTTATTTACATAGTTGAGCAGACGAATTTATTAAACCTACGAAGCAATGGATTAGAAATATCCTTCGAAACTCTCGGATTGTGATTGAAACTGTGTTACGCAATTAGGTTGCTGATTCAGATTATTTAACTTATTAAGCAAATTTCGCTCTGCTTAATTGTAAGTAGAGCGAAATTTGCCTAATAGTTTCAAAAATCTGAACCAGCAAAATAAAATAAAAATGTGTTTAGAAGTTATCGTGGACGTCCATGTTCACGTTCTTAAAATGTATGGAAGCACGTGCTCGGTATAAAGTAATTGTGGATGGAAAAGAAGCGTTTTCATATACTATTGTCCATACATTTTACTTCTCTGTGTTATCGTGATTCCGTGACGTGGACTTATACGTCAGGAGTTGTCGATTTACCCTCAAATAAATTAACTTCGTGCGAATCGCCCACAGACAAAATAATATAATTTACAAATGGCGGTTCGCCCGTTACGGGCGAGTAAATTCGTGCGAATCGACTAATAAGCCTCACAAACTGAGGTTTCTTGTTATTTTGTGAATGCAAAGATATCATATTTGGGACCAAAATATTACGGTCTCCACACATTATGCAGACTTTTCCCCCTCATTATCTTGATGAGTATTTACGTAATTTTGTGAAAAGTACCTACAAGAAACATTGTGATGACAAGTTCTTTTAAATATCACTTGTATTTAAATGGATGGTATGCCTGGTTAAAATTGTGGCCTGACCGTCGTAATTTGGCTTGGAGTTCTTCACCCATCTTTGATAAATACATCATGAATAAAACTTTCTCTTCATTAAGGGGACTACAGGACCTAAACGTGCCTAAACGCAAGTTTTATAATGCATAAAAGAATATGATCCACTGCAGTAAAGAAAAACAGAAAAATATATGATATTCTTCAGGATATATGCTAGTATGATAGTGTGTTGAAAACATAATACAACTAATTTGATACGATAGAAAAAAATCATGAAGATACCTCTAAAAATTTCTTTTAACGATTAAAAATCATATTAATTTACATGCAATCATTCTGATTTTTGTCAGATTATTCTACAAGCTACATATTAGCATAATAGAGTTTTAATTTTCCAGTCCAATCAATAGATTTTCTGTAACTGCTTCATATTTTGCAATAAATTACCTGCGTCGTGTCATCGCGCTTCTCTTTCATTTCTATGCAGTCCGACAGTGACCGCGCTTTAGCTGTTGTAAGCCTCTTAAGCGTGTTGTTATTTTTCTATTCCCAAAATATTTCGGCAGTTCGGTACCTACTTAGATTCTGCATTATTATATTGGAAGAATAAAAGAAAGGAATTGGAGATTTGAATGCGTGACGTACGTCCGTTTCTAATGTAATTTGGCAATTCCTATTCAAGGTTCGTGTTAACAGAACTGTCAGTTCACACCACAGAAAATAGATACCTATACTCGTAAAGTAACGTTACTACATAATATACATAAATATACTTTGCTATTGCTTTTTTTTTGCGTAGTTTTTGGTGCGTACTAGAAATATATATTATAGCTACGTCTGTGGTGGGCTTTGTGCTGTTTTAAAATGATTTATTGTAGGGTACGTAAACTATAAGATGTAGGTATTCTATTTATTATCGTCTGATGACTAGAACGAATAAATATTTTTTCAAAAATTAATTATTTTAATAATCATTTAAAAATTTTGATTCCTGCAAATGGTCGAGTCAAAAATATTTTCGAAACTGTCGATTTTCAACTATAAAAATTCCGTAATCAATACCTATTTTTAATTGAAAACCGCTATAATATCGACATTTTAATAATAAGCAAGAGTGAAATGAAGAAAGTGTATCATTTACATACAAATGCATGCGGGTAATACAGTTCAGCGGCCATGTTCAAGGTTCATATATTATGTACACGCTAATTACATGTTCATTGGATACAGTTAACAACCAAAAGTAATTGCATTTAGTGGATAAACATCAGAATGATTTAATGTTCAATAGTTTTAATTAAAATTTCTCCATTTAATTTCAAGCGGAATGGTTCCTCAATCTACTTTACTTAATAAAAATCTAAGGTATACAAACAATAAGTTTTGCATAAGAGTGCTTTTTATAAAGAAGGTGTGCCGTAAGAAATAATTTCTATAAATTCATCCCCTATAGGGGTTAAATAGGGAACGAAGTTTGTATGGAAGTTCGTCATTTTTGCCGGGCACGGCTTGTATAATATAAATTATCACTTTAATAATATATAACTAGCATCTACCCGCGACTTCGACCGCGACTTCGACCGCGTCACATTTTTTCCGCGTCACATTTCCACCCCCCTGCACTATTACTTCGTTTTCGCTTAGCGTTCTTTGTCTTTTTTTATTTTTGCTTGGCTCAAAAGGGTTGTAGCATGATGTTACATAGCCTGTAACCTTCCTCAAGAATTGGATTATACAATGC
Organism: Agrochola circellaris; assembly: GCA_914767755.1. Classification (NCBI taxonomy): domain Eukaryota; kingdom Metazoa; phylum Arthropoda; class Insecta; order Lepidoptera; family Noctuidae; genus Agrochola; species Agrochola circellaris. Next base: position 6,968,893 of record OU611853.1, read on the forward strand.
AAAAAAAAATCTTTTCCGATTGGTAGTTCCGGAGATTATCCCCCTACATACAAACAAACAAACAAATTTTATTGTTTATAATATTTGTATTGATATAGATAATATAATATAAATTGTCACTATATACAGAATGTTTGGCAGAACGTTGAACATACGAAAATGGTGGATAGGTGGGGTCATCTGCTACTTACTCAGCCCTAATTTATTTGGCTCTGGCCCCCTGGATATGTAATTGAATATGTACAGTGTAATTTTTTATTAAAAATGGGTAAAACAAGCATTTTACCCATTTTTAATAAAAAATTACACTGTAAAGTTAAGGAAGTGGTGAAACTAGAAGAAAACAAAAAATTTTTTTTTACATATCCAGGGGCCAGAGCCAAATAAATGAGGGCTGAGTAAGTAGCAGATGACCCCACCTATCCACCATTTTCGTATGTTCAACGTTCTGCCAAACACCCTGTATATATATATATTATAGACTTTAAGAAATCCTCCACAGCCCGCCTGTGGGTTAATATAAAGCTTTCCATAAGTTTTTCTTCATTTTCGTGACCGATAATACGAGTTATCCACATTCTACAATCAGATCTTTCGCGTCTATAATAGGGAATTCTCACATCTATTCCGTGACATTAGTAATCCTAATGTTAGGTACACACAGACATTCACCTATAATATTCTCATGCAACTTTCATTTTGCATCATAATCATCATTTATCTACATCTAAGAATTAGACACAACATAATTATATAATAATCACATTATCACCCACGAACATCTTTATAACAGTTTTAACGTATTATAATTTGTCTAAATCTAGGATGAACTATGTTTCAAAATCGGTGTCAAAATCTGACGTCAAAATTCCATCGAGATTACGAGCTTACCTACTTATGGAATAATTTAGATATAAAACAAGAAAGGATGATGATCACATATTTAAAAAAACATGATATTAACAACTAAGCGTTTATATAAAAGATTTTAACACAAAAGTTTTTGAATAAATTACGCAAAATACACGTGATTGGTATCCGAAATAAAGTTAGAATGTTGTAAAACTACAAACTAAGACCGATGTAAGTGATAAAACGACCATTAATGATGATTTTACTAAGAGCCATCTCAATTTTAATCACACGTGCTTCGCCGCGATGCCGACTCATCGGACCATTTTCGGAGCGAGTAAATTGGTAATTTACCAGACAGCTCGTCAACACATGCTTGGGTATAATCCGACAGAGAAATTAACATTAATTACCGCAGCAAAGCCTTAGTAGCAAATCGTCTATTCATTCACTCGGATTCAGCACAACCGGCACATTACATCCGTATGTGAGGAATAAAAGGTTTAGCCCACGATTCCATTTTCAATACCATTGCGTGTGATGTGAAATTCGAAAACAAAAGAATTAATTTCGCAAGACTTGGTTTTTTATTTGAATAATACATTTCACACATCAATCTACGTTATTATTATTTGAACTGTATTTAGATGCGCTCGTTACGTATGATGTAACACTATTTATTCTGCCTGTTAAAAAGTATTTTTAGCACATAGGTATCGATGCGTTAGTTACTAATGATTATAATGTAGATGATAACATAATATTATGGTTGTAAACAGAGTAAATGTAAGATGTAACATGGTAGGTATACACGAGCTATCTTTTAACCACATAAATTACAAGTAAAAGTTTGCATTCCCGTGTCTCAGTACGTTGGCAAAGTTAACCGGTTTCAGAATAAGTTCTATTTTTTGCCATTCACCTGTTTGGCGTAATGTTGGGTGCGGGCGGCGGACACGCCTCTTCACGCCATCTCTAACGATCTAGTGCCGCGGCGGCAAGCGGCCACGACCGCCTCGGACGTCCACCTCACTAGCAACTCACTTTTCCGCTTTTACTTTCAGGTTGCTACCTTTTTTCTCGTGGTCCTCGCCGTGGGAGCCGAGAAGAAAATCGAGTTGCAAGACATCGAAGAAGATAACTTGAGAAGTGAGCTGAAGAGCGAACTAGAAAACGACCACGAGAAAACTGATGGTCAAAGTAATTCAGTCCCTGAAGCAGGGCTAGGATTCAATTCTTTAGACTTCATGAAAACTGGACTCCTGAATTTTTTCGAAAATGCCCATACTCAGCCACTTCATCAACAACAACAACAACAACAGCGGTACGTGCACCAGTACGCAGTGACCGAGCAGCCAGAGAGATTTGCGCCAGTAGGAAACAAAGCACAATACGTACCACCCCCGACTCAGCAAGCCATGGTGGGATACTTGTCAAACATGCCGATGCAAATATATCTAGTCCCACAATACACCCAATCACCTCCACAACAATCGTACGCCCCGCTTGCAGAGTTCAAAAATTCAAATGGGCGACATGCTGCCGTTACAGCCAATAATTACGTAGAGGTGGGTGCACCGGTGCCTGCTCCTCAGTCAGTGACGTACCTTTACCAGGCTCAGCCGACCGTCACTCCAGCTCTAGCAACGGTACAACCTTTGCTTGGGTTCCAGTTACCTGTTTTACACAACCATATTCCAAGAATACTAGCATCATCAAATGCAGCCCAGTCTTATTTCGCGAATCCAGAATATAGAGATACGAACACAATCGATGAAATGACTTCTCAAACTGAAATACCGCACAACTTGCCGACTGAGCCGGAGTTCCCGCGTCACTATAATTCTCGTGCGCCAATAAGAGGACAATACAATAGTCATGGGAGACCAGTACCTGACCTACCTCATCCTAATGCTTTACTGTTGAAAGGTCCTCCCGCGCATCTTGCGCACATACCGAGGGCGTTGCCGATGCATCGCCCTTATACGAAGCAAGTATACCAAGAAGGTGACATTTCTTCTAGTTCGTTCGCTCCACGACCGTATGGGCCTCATGGTCCGTTCAAGAGACGTCCTACCTCCTTGCTTGACTCTTACATACCTTCTAGCGTTCAGATAGAATATCTGAAGAGAGGTTTGGCGAAGGATCCTTCGTCGTTGTACGACGCGTTGTCAAGTGGGCGGTTGCCCTATACGATCCCGCGACATCTCGAACGAGGTTTCCTCCCGAACCAGATGTACCCCACAGCTGCCGGTGGCGTTACATACGGGCACTACAAAAGAAATCCAAAAGTTGAAAAATTTCCATATAAATGACCCCATGACTTAAAACTAACAGTATCTATATATTAATACTTCAAATATGAGTAGGTACGAGTAATTATGCATGGCGTTAAAAAAATATAAGGGATTTTGTTGTTTTAATTTAACATTGCGTGAATCTAGTAACGAAAGGTAATCATGTAATGAAAAATAAGGCAATGAAAAAAAATAATGTAAAGTATGGCAGCTATGTTCAACGAATGCGTGTATAATAATAGGAATTAAGTATTTTTAAGTAATATGGACAAAGTGGAAAAAGCTTATAAGGTTATTTTGTTCATAAAGAACTAATTTGAAAGGTCAGTATTTTATAATTTCGAATATATTGTTATTTATATTAAAACTGTTGTTAATGATGGTTTGTTTCATTGCCATTTATCCCTATCACTAAACAAGTTAAAATTATATGAATTGACACAGCAATTGAAGCTTTAAGACTTGTTTGCTTTTGACGTATCCGGACAAATTATTTCAGAAATCAAGACAAAAGTTGAACGTAGCATTCAACATCAAGGTGAACTGGGAATATGGCGAATCAGGAAGTAGCCAGAAAACTGATGGGTAATAACTGTGTTGGCAGTGCATCTCAAGTAGGAAATATAAACAATAAACACACTTAAATAGTATCACTGAAGTTGTTCTGCAAGTCTTGTAATAGCAAAATAGAGCAGTCAGATCGTATCTAGGGAGAAACAAAAGAATCTAAAAGTTAAATCAATAAAGATTTAGTTATGGCATCTCATATAATCATATGTAATTTGAATAGTATATTACACTTCCACAAATTACTGTCTATAATAATTATGAACATCAATGTTCAGTGCAGTCAAAATCGTTGAACACCTTTAGTCATGCTTGTCCAGAGATGCGTCAAGTTCGTTACATAATGACTTAGAGAATAGTTAAATAACGGTATCAACTCCTATTGAATGTTAAGGCTCCGCAGACCAACGCAACACTGGTAGAAAAGTTTCCGTGAAGATTTTCATAGAAATTGTTGCACCAGTCACGTCGCACTGTGGATCGAAAAAAAGCCCACGAAGAATATTTTTTTTTTGCAAAAAAAATTTATGGAGCTAATGCTTATATCTCGGAGAGAATCGCCGTAATATGCTTGCACACGGTAATGTACATAACTATTTATTTATGTTTTTTTGTCATTTTTATTTAACGAGATTTAGTGCGCTTTTTTTTAAACTGTCAATTATATGTCAAAAAATATATGTTGCCAATTTGCCTACCGGATGATCCTCTTTGGTCCTATGATATATTTATGCATAATATTTTATGGCTATTAGAAGCCATTTCAAGCAAAAAATCGACACTTTACACACACTTTTTTTTGCTCCAATGTCGCTTTGTCAAGCCATTTTTCGATCCACAGAGCGTCGCGCCTGTCTGCGGGAGTGCCTGTTTATGAGAGCACTTTTGATACGAATATACCTAAGCTTGTATTGTGGCCTACATAATCACTAGGCACATGGTTAGCTGTTATTTGACTTTTTTTTTATCAAGGAGAAGTAAGGTCCAGAATCTGGCATGAGCCAATGGGTCTTAAGGCATCATTTGCCAATCCAATCGAGTCAATGCGATTTATTCGGATTTCATTACCTGAATTCGCCAAAATTTGTTAGATCCATATTTGAATGAGAAGAAAAGGCCTCTGTCCTGGTGTCATAAAATCCATTGAATTATTTTTGTTAGTTAATTTGTGTTCCCTGTGCAATCCATTAAAAAAACGAGGAACAAAAAAAGTTAATTAAAAAAATCAATAAACCCGACTGCGTAAAACGTGAACTTTAAAAAAGACAAACACATCCTTTGCGTTGGTCAGTTGGGTAAAAATCCACATCACGCGAGTTAATTATATCGCATCTATCAATTAACATTACGGTTTGAATGATTAAGACCTCCTTGAGATTCCTTTTGAAAATGATGAATTAAAAGCATGAAGACAAAGTGTCAAGCACAGGTTCGCAGGTCAACTAGCCATTCTAGGCAGACCGAGATTAATAGTAGGTACAATATTCCTGTTGCAATCTCTTTTGTAACATCGTTAAGCATAGAAACATCATTTCTGAATGACTAATGTTAGTGGAAGCGTGAAAGGGAATTTGACACCAGCAGTGCTATTCTGTAATCATCTCACCGTGAAAACTTAGGTGAAGTGAGCGTGGAGTGAGCTGTCATTCCACAGGGATTGACACTATTGACAGCTCACTTCACCCAAGTTTTCACGGTGAGATGTTTACAGAATAGCATGGCTCACTACGGATGAATACAGATACTTCACTCCGGATTTTAGGTATGAAGCTACAAGTACGCAGCGGGCTCGACTTGTTGGTCCAATTCAGTGAGTGTAACGTATGCAGAAGATCTAAGAGTTACGCGATAGAAAGAGAGGCAACTTGGCAAGAAGTTGCCTCTCTTTCTATCGCGTCACACAGCGGACACACACACCACACGCGTCACAGCGGTCGCACAGTGCTAATGCACTGTGCGACCTGAATTGCACTTTATTCTGTCGTAGCAAGAGTCGCTTTTTATTTAAACGATTTTGCAGAGTGAACCATCTGTATTAATCTGAGACCTGACAGCCAATTATTTGGTGTCTAAGTATGTACTTATGTAATTTGAAAGGGAGGGTGAATCTGTAATGACTTAGTTTTTTTTTACGTTTTGTCAAATGAATTGGGGCTTGCAGAGTGTTATTTTGTGCTCACAATGTATTTCGTATTTTCTGCTGAAAACTCACAGATTTTATTAATCCCGAGAGTTCTTTCCGAAGTTTCTGATTTCAACAGACACCGACTCATCGTGCAGGTGTTTACCTAGCTCCACGTGTACGGCCTAAACTATGTCAAAATTTGAACATTGTGAACCAGGGTTCAATAAACCATCATAATTTAACAATTATCCACCTTCATAATAGGTAAAACATTTACCAACATAAATAACGAGTCAATGTTCACACTTGCACAAATTAAATGTAGATTTAACACAGAGCTACTCAACCTATCCAGATTGTATGCAAATCTGCAAGGCAGTTAATGAATCTGTTAATGAATGTAACGACGTCTGGATGTAGGTTAGCACTTCATGTGCACTTTATTAAGTACGGAGGAGTTAGATATTTATTGAATTGTAGCAATTGCATTTAATGCAGATTCACCACTTTTACACGTAATAATTTGTTGTTATTGAAAAGGCATTACATCTATAAAAAGTTCCTGGTCGACCGAGGTCTGCTGGGGTGAAAATAGGTAAACATATCGTCCAGGTATACCAAAGTTGTTTCACATTCCCGAGGCTGTGAAAATAGAGAAAACGTATTTTCCCAGATATTCGACCTAGCTACATCGATTTTTCACCCCATTAAACCCCTATATTGCAACTTTCATCGAAATCGATAGAGCCGTTTTCGATGAAAGTTGATGAGCAATATATTATATTGCTCATTTAATAGTATAATACTAAAGTAAATATATGATTAGAATAGTCATGGGATGGGCAATTTGACCTAAATGAAAAGAGATTACGACGAAACTTAAGGAACATCAAATGGTGAATTTTACTTAGAAAGAAAGAAAGAAAGAAAAAGTGTTTATTCTGCACAAACAAAACGCACAGTACAAAAAAAAAAAAACAAAACAATACCACTTTACAGATGAGCCAAAAGCCTCGTATCCAGTTACGTATTTGATTTCGGAGCCAGAGGAATCTATTGCAACCGATTTTTTAGGTTGCGACCACTAATTAAGTAAACAACACGTGAATATTATCTAATAAAGATGAACCTAAGTTATCCCGGTATAAACAAACCTAGTTTAAAAACAACTTATGCTAAAACTGTACGGGTACCGATAACTATAATAATCGAGTGTGATGTTTTAAAATAAGCCGATCATGACACACTGCATCCTGTGTCTCGACCGCACCGTAGGTGACACGACGCTCAGCAAACTGGACCCTCAGACGAAGCCCACCTGGACAGCATCACAGGCAACGCTCCGAAACGTAATCATCGGTGCCGAACTCCAAGTTATGCGGCTGGTAAAATAAACCGCCTGGTGAGTATTCCAATACCCCTAAAGGAAAGACCGAAAACGGCCTTTTCAACTGATCTTATACCTACGACAAATAAGAAAGATTTTACACCAGATAAAAAAACTAAACCTTCCGTTGAGATAAAGGTGAGGAACAATACGTACCATTAGATGAAAAATCTTACACCATTTGCAACCATGGGCCCCAGCGTTTGCAGAACTAAACAGTAACTTTGACTTGGTTGACTGCAGATAACAAGGCATACTGGTATGGCTTGTAAAAGTAATAATTATAACCCTCAGACCAAATATAAATTATTAAGTACCTGGGCGACCGAGCTCTGCTCGAGTCAAAATAGAGATAACGGATTTTCCTAGATAAGAGACCTAGCTAGATCGATTCCCCCCCCCCCCCCCCGTATACCCCTATATTGCAACTTTCCTCGAAATCGTTAGAGCCGTTTCCGACAAATATTGCTCATTTAATAATATAGTATGAGAAACAAACAGACCTACCTACAACGTCAAGAAATCTTTATTTACAAAAAATATAAGCCTGAACAAGCATAGAGGCTGATGATCAATGCTGGTGCCTTCTGTGCATGAAAAGCTGCCCTGCAGTGGCACAATAACAGGCTGATATTAAAGACAAAGACCAACTATCTGTAAGCTTTGCTATAACTATGTTCCTTACAAACTAGCCTGAAGGACATCGCTCATAATAGACTTTCATACGTTTCATTTAAAATTCAAACTTTAATGACAAGTTATTTGCCGTGTCGGAGCGGTGCTGTTATAATGAGCGATGTCCGTAAGCCTCGATGACAAACAGTTCGAGTTATCGGTCTAGAAAGTTCCTTTAACATATAATGCAAATAATGTAATTTATAATCTTCTCCCTGTCCTGTTAAAATGACTAATATTATCTAGATGAAAGTGTACATAACAAAATAACCACCCACGCTAACTATAAGCACAATGGAATGACGTCACAAAAGTTATGTAAATGAAACAATTTAAAACAATAGGTATTCAGGTGATAAGTTTATAGGACCTGTTTTGAAAGTTGAATGCATATATTTCTTTTATTTTATGTAACCGGTAATAACAGAGGCATCTCAGTTGCATTGTCATTGTCGAGGAATCTAAAGCTAAAATGTCTCACGTGTCTTTAATCCTCGTTACTCTAATGGTCGTGAGCGTTGCTGCTGAGCATAAGGTCCTGGGATTCGATTTCCTTGTCGGGCAAAGTGTTATTGGGTTTGTCCATCTGGAATATAATTTTCACAGTAGCAGCCCGGATTCTGGATTTGTGCCCGGTTGATGGCCATAGGCTCGCCCCCTATTACATAGGACTTAAACATAACTGGCGAAATGTGGGTTTTCTTATAGGTAGGAGGTGTACTATAGGTACACCTTTGCCTAATTCTTCGGGGAAGTAGAAGCGTCGAGCGGTGAGCTACCCATTGCTCACCGTCTGCAAACCCGCGCCTACGGTGGCCGGGAATCGGCCTGCGATTCCCGACGCCCAGGGCGTCTCCTGCGGCGGCTAGGGGCGTGAGGGCGCGACACTAGCCTCTCCCTTACGCGTTCCGCCTCTTCCTTTGCGAGCATTACTGCTTCGCAGAAGGAGGTAACGGCTTCCGACGCCCTCTCGCTCCGTACCATGGCCTGAACCAGGGCCGGACGCGAGAGATCACTGCCGCCGATCGCCTCCACAAGGACACGGCGGTGCCCTGCCCAAGCCGGGCAAACCTCCACTGTATGCTCCACCCTGTGCTCCGGGTGATCCACACAGTGGTGACACCCGGGCGTTTCCTCCCACCTTATGCGGAACAGGAACGTCCAGAAACAACCGTATCCGGCGAGAAACTGCGTCAGGCGGAAGGTGAGGACGCCGTGGTGCCTCTCCAGCCACTCCTCAAAGAGGGGACTTATCGCCGCAATTGTGGCGTGCCAAAATAAATGCCCTAGGCTTTGAATTAATACCTTCCCGGATGAGCTTGATTACAAAGACCTTTACACTACTACTGAACTTAATATCAAAATGGCAATAATATCTAACTGCAGCCATTGTAATTTTAATAACTTAATTTTGTATAGAAAATTTACTTAAATTATATTCAACCATGCAAATTACAATATTTTTGGCGATTCACAGGTGATTTATGGACTTTATATGCGTCATTATGGTTTCTACACTTTTGTTACTTTGTTCTGAAATTATAGTTCTTACATTTTCGATTTGTACATTTCTATTAAACCTCGTCCTATGTAATTATGATCGTACGTGCTATGACGTTAAAGGTGTTCGAAGTTCACTTTATTTCGATGATATTCAAGCAGCTAGGTTAAAAGCCAGGTCGAAAGACTAGGAGCAAAATAATGACTATAGAGCGACTTTATTTCATTGGCACTTAAAAATCAGATGAGTTAAAAAAAGGTATCGCCGATAGGGGTAAACATCATACCTCATCATACCTTCAATTATTATCCTATCGAAACCAGAATTATATCATTTTGAAGCCCTTTAAATTGTGCTGAACCATTTTTTTTATCGATATCTCTTTTTGTTTTTGAGAAGTTTAAGATTCTTTGAAAAAAGTCCCACAAGACGCGGTCAAAAACCGGAATTAAAAAAAAAAAATTACAAAGAAAATATTGCAGTATTGCGGCCCTTTCAGTAACGCATCTTTTGATATCATTTTAATTTCTCTATCTTAATAATTTTGGAAGTTAGACCCCGGTAGCACTTTTCTATATCCTCTGAAGCGATCGAAAGAGCATTTTCAATGCTAAAACGCCATCTATCCCAGATTAATAAAACTACTAACATTCATTCATACAAGAGTAGCGGTGGTCGGCGGCGTAGTCGCAAGAGCGACTAACTGAATGCATCGCCAACACTACCTTTCACTTAGTTGAAAACGTGGTTAAATTCCGAAACCACTTCGATAAACAGTGTTACCAGTGTACAGTAGATGGCATTGACGTCCTGACCATCGAGAAGAGTTCTGTGGAACTCTGTGGTATTAGAAAGTTTGAGTAGCTAACTGACTAGTGTTCAAGATGTGAAAAAGTTCTGAGCCGAGCGGGTTGAGGGCGTTGTATAGAATCCGCATCAATAAGGTCTTTGTTGTTTTATATATATAGATAAAATAACATCTTGCATTTATTCTTCGAAAAGAAAGAAATAAAAAGTATTTATTGGGACTCCCACTCGAAGGGGCAGAAGTGTTTAGTACACCCCACATTTTGGCATTTTTTCTTTTACACAATTGTTAAGTATTAATGTTAATGGTTATCAGTAGGGCTTTCCTGTTTCTTTTTCGTGTGGTTAGTGGTTAAGGCCTAGCCTCTCATGCACGAGGTTGTGGGTTCAAATCCGGGCAGTACCAATGTGACTTTTTCAATTCATATGTACTTTCTGAGTTTATCTTGGACATTACTGACATCGGTGAAGGAAAACATCGTGAGGAAACCTGAACTTTATAGTTAATGTAAGTCTGAAATCACCAACCTGTCTTGAGCAAGCGTGGTGATCATGCTCGTGCCTTCTTTGTATGAGAAGAGGCCTTTGCCCTGCAGTAGGACAGTAACAGGCTGGAATTATTATATTATTAGTGACTAAGCTGGTGTTATGTTTTTATGCCGCCCATGAGCCTCTGATTTGGCTTACATGCCGTCGACAAATATATCTAAGGCATGCCGGGTTTTTGAAGCAAGTAATTATTGCAATAAGCACATGAATCAGAAAAGTCAGAGGTGAGCTTGAGTTCGAATTCGCGACCTACGATTTGGCAGTCCGACAGTCACACCAATAGGCTATCACTGCTGTTGTATCAGTAACTGTAGGGCTAACATCATTATTCTGCACACTAATTGCGTAGCACACTATCAATCACAATCTGTTTCATATTGACAGTTCAACAAAATTCATTGCGTTATTTACGTTGTTGCGCTGACAAATTTTTCGAACATATGAGACAATGGATTAGAAATATCCTTCAAAATTATTCAGATTATGATCGTGTGTTACGCAATTAGGATGAAGGTTTCTAAAAATATCGTTTTACCTTCTAAAGCCCCTTTACATAATTATACCTAAAGGTACCCACTGCGGCGCACTAACCTAGAGGCTTCCTTTCTTTGCTTGAAATTATAGTCTTTAGAACACAGGCTTTTCGAAGTACGAATTATATATCTTCAAACTTTGACGATTAACGGGAAGAAAAAATCTGCTTACTCATACACTTACCAAAGAAAATTATGTGCATAGGTAAGTAAGCAATACAGTTAACACGATTTACACATTATTCACATTAGTTGAACAAAGTGTTTGATCAGATTACAAGGCAAAATACTAAAGTTTGTCATCTTGTCAGATTTTGTACTTGCAGCCATTATTACCCAAATATGTCAACGAGTTACTCAATTTTCTTACTTGCGAAAACTACAAAACATCTTGTGCCCGGAAGTCGTAAAGTGAGTCCATTAGAAAAGCGTTAACGGAGGCGGGAGCTTGAGCGGACCGAGCCGAGATACGGGAGAACATGCAAATTCACATTCAAAATTCAACTTTGCGAACGTCAAAATTACATAAGACAGTCCCCAAAAAGGGTGCTTTCCGCCCTTCACCACTTCCTAGGATTGCTTTCTTTTCCTTTGATATCTTCATTAGGATTATAAGATTGAAAACTTGACTTATAAGACTGTTTTGAAAAACCCTGGCCTATATTATCAGGTACAATAATGTTGTATACGCTTACTTCTAGACTCTCCAGAAATAATCTGAATACTATAATGTTTAATTGAAGAAAGAGAATTCGACATAGGGTCGAATTTATAGGTGAAACTGTCGACGGAATCCGACATAGCTGTACCAAGATCTATCTTTATAATTTTCACCAATTTTTTAGATTTCCAACGCTTCTTGTAAGCATAAACTTAATAAACACATCCAGTTTATGAGTAATTTAATACATTAACAAGGCCTAGAATATTTTGGGGTCAGATGATATTAATAATATTATTATACAACACACATGTAATGTGTTACTCGGTCAAACTAACATTTAGATCTTCATAAATTAATACTAGATGATAGTCATTAATCATTTTCGCACTTGAATACTGGTCTTGAATAATTATTTGCAATTAGATTGAATAAGTACGTAGAGTTTTTTTTATATGAGGTTAACTAACTCTGTCAAATAATAATTACAAAGAACATAATGTTCTCTGTAATATGTTTTTCTGTTATAGAGTGACTGTTTATGTTTCTGTTATTTAGAAATTTACATTTATCTTACCTACAATTATTTAGACTTTCAGCTTTTCTCAACAGACTAAATAGGCAAGAAAAATAACAATTGGCTAGCTTTGACTGGGCGTTGTTTAATTACTTCACTTTGGTTTATGTTAATAATATTTGATTATACATTAACTATGTATTACACATAACTTTTATATATATATATTATGTACTAGGCTAGGCTTACCTAACTTCCAAGGCATAATGGTCTCAAGTTCAGAGTTCAAGTTGAACTCAGAACTTGAGTAAATAGAAGATCAAGAAGTCAAGCATTTATAACTCTTGGTTTTAGAGGCCACACATTTATAGCTCCGTGATTACTGCGTGTGAAAGATTCAATTCACTTAAATTACTCTGAGACACTCACTGGATACGAAAGTTTAAAATAAAGCAGTTACTGACATCTACTTCCTACATTAAGGGTATTTAAGACGTAGAACTGCCAGTAAAGATTTCATAACTTAGAGTCTTAGTTCATTTCTCTAGGCTTAGCTGTAGTTCTATTGAGTCATTAAAATTTAATGTTTGTGTTACGGGAGCTTGAAACTGTATATTCATTATAAATATACTGCGATTAACATTCCTTTGACACAGACCGACTGTTGCGATTTTTCTCAGGTCGTTCGTTAAGCCAGCATATAGGTAGATTCAGTAGGCATCTTCTCTCTATGAGATGAAAAAAATCCCTATAATATGCAATCTATTACTGGGTGTAGGTACCCGTGCGTGACTTTATGTTCCATGGAACGGAGACATTTATAATTCCTGCAATATGCCTTCAATCTCGAATCAACATCAATACGTTCTGATTAGTAAGACAATCCGAATTACCACTGTAAATTAAAATATTACAAGGTAAATGGTGTAGCATTATTCGTCTCAACAAATCAATTTCAAATAGGTAGGTTTAATTTGACCGAATTAAATAAATTCCACCATACTGTTACAATTCTCTCTACATCTGCCAACGCTCCAAATACATCCATCAAATTGATGACACTCACTCGCGAATCGCCATCCGTAATTCGTAGACACGCGCATTTCCCATTATAAATCATGGCCCCTATGAATAAATACGCACTTATCACTTGTAAAATAGAACAACATTATATAAGATACTTTGTGTGACACTAAAGTGAGATCGCAGTCAACAAACATCTCATAAATATTTCATAGCCGACGGGCTGACGGTTATTACGCCCGAATTCATGCATGCTAAGCCGAATGAGATGCCTCATCCGAGAAAAAGTGAAAAGCTGGGACGATGAACGTTTGTATGTTACTTGATTACATCAGTATGAATCGCGTTGTAGTGTTTTTGGAACAATCTGATGCTAGAGGACCATTAATCGGTTATGTCAAGGCCGATGATGTTGTCTAATAGAAATTTTTACTTAACTCCGGCCGCTGAGAGAATGCGTTTCTGGCTGTTAGTCTAGTGGTCGGAAGAACATGAAGTCCTGTGTTCAATAAGGTCGGGTAGTGTAACTGCTATTGGGTTAATCCATCTGGAATTTCTCAGTAGCAGCCCGGAGTGTAGATTTGTGCCCAATTAATGGCAATAGGCGCGAGCCCATTAATTGGGCACAAATTTTAACAGGGGGTTAATTGGGACAGTTATGTTTGTGTCCCATGTAATAGGGGGCGACCCCTATTACATGGGACACAAACATAACTGTCCAAATGTGGGTGTAAAATAGGTACACCTCTGCCTAGCCCTTGGGGGAATACAGGTCTGATCTTATTTATGTTTATGTTATACCGCTGTTTTCATTGCAAAGGAATAAGTTTCTACAAAAGAGGCATGTCGCAGTCCACTGTTCACGTTAGGTCTATCCCAGAATGTGATTGACCTTTTAGGATGCTGTTACCATGCGATTACTGCGGAAATTAGCCCCAAATTGTGTTGCAGTGGCTTTAGGAAACGCATATTTCTAATTGAATGAAGTTGACATATATGACAACATGACGTTTAGCATAGTTGCAACTGTATTTCCTTATATTTACAGAACACTAGCGACCCGTCCCTGCCTCGCACGTACAGTTTTGACGACTTGACGAAACATCGAAATTTCAAGATTAATATGAACATTCATAGTCTTCAATGTATAAAGAAATCTAATACTCATGTATTAACAAAGATATTTCTGTGCTATATTTAAGTTAAAGTATCTGGGCGACCGAGCTCTGCTCTGGTGAAAATAGAGAATGCTCATTTAATAGTACAGGATAGTACCTACATACTAATTACATGCTGCCATTATAGTAGGTACTTACTATGTTCCATGCTGCCATGTCATGCTATTCTAACTCTGCGTTCGCACTGCCGAAACATCGCAACAAAACATGTTGAAATCTCTAGGTCTTGTCAAAATTGTATGGAAAATTGACAGTAAATAGAAATTCCAACATGTTTTGTTGTGAATGTTTCGCCAGTGCAAACGCATAGTAAGGTAGCCATCTTGTTCTAAACTTTGGGCGACCGAGTTCTGCAGCTCGGGTGAAAATACGGAGAAAACAAATTTTCCCTCATATGAGACCTAGCTAGATCGATTTCTAGACGGTTATAAAAAAAAAAAACAGCTGTTTCATAGAAAAGTGCAATACCTACGCGGTCAAAATGTATAGAACAGCTGTTTTAAAAAAAAAATACCGAAGACATATTTTATTTTCGTCGGGGGGTTTAGAATCATGTACCATCGAAGTTCTTTGATGGTAAATACTGAATCCATAGTAACAGCTTCGCGTCGATGTCCCTGTATAGATATATATACCGCATGACTTTTTTTACCGTCTCGAAAAAAACAGGGTATAATAGGTGAACGGAGTAGAAGCCTATGGCATAGAAATTTTAATGTTTTAATTTTTTTCAATAACCTAGAATGAAATTGATTTATCGATAAATACCAAGCATATAAAGTGAACTTTTCATTCCAGAACATTAAAAATAGAAAATAAAAAAGAACCCTACCCTCATACGCACCCTACTAGATGCGCGGAATTTATCATGATATATGATGGATAGTTTTCATGTTTTTTTAAGGATATTTGGAACTTTTGTATCTCAATGGTACTAAGCAAATATTCCCGGGTATGGCTTCTGTTCCATTTACTCAACACACCATATTAAGGCTTTTACAAACAGGCGCGACACACGACGCGACACAAAGACACCGCACGTCGCGCGCCGAGCGGTGTCTTTGAGTCGCGTCGCGTGTCGCGCCTGTTTGTAGGAGCCTTTATTCTCGAGACGGTAAAAAATTTCATGCGGTATATACAAATATTGCTGGTTTAATAGTATAGGATACACATAAACCTTCCGGAATCAACAGTCTAAATGATGGTTAAAACCTCGTGAAGGTCCGTTTGCATAGTTAAGGCGACGATAACCGACTTTTAATGATTTTATACGGAAGATCACGTCTTAACGAGTAGTGTTAATTCTTTGGTTTTTTTTAAATTGTATTAGAGCATTTACAGTAGGTACTAAAGAAGAATAGGGGTAAAAATAAACTTTTACTTCCAAGCCTCTATACATAGTAATTTGATAGGCTTTTTACGCGTCTAAGCAGAAATTATGCGCATTACATTAACGCTCATTGCTGGGTATATAATTATAAAGTGACATAAAAAATAACAGGAACTTAATGGACATTATATAAAGGTATCATGAACCTATAGTTATAAGGTACATTCAAATATTTATGGTTATTTTGATGTCAAACCAGTGGAAACTTTGTGAAGTGATGTAAGTTGAATAGGCGTAACACAGTTAAATTAACTGTGAAGTCATTTTATATCAATATATTTATCATCAATGGAATCTTAATTAAGAAATTTAAGTTACTAATGATTATCATTAAGTTTGTTATGGGTGAAAGCATAGTTTTTGTTTATAATTAATTAATATTATGGAAAATACTCTTCCGGAAATAATTTTCATATTAATTATGTTAATTCAATTAACCATTCGTTTATAATTTCAAGGTAATGTTTGAGAGTATTGAGTATCAGCATTGTCAACATCGAATAAGCCAAACGGAGCACAAGGTTTGACATAGAATTGGGATATAAGATTCTAGAGAATTGGGTTGGAGCTGTTATTTCTTGAAACCTTGATGGATTTAGTGCATATCTAGATTATAACTACAGGTTCTTATTCGCTCAAAGGAACAAAGCCACGGTGAATAAAACGATTTTTTTCGTGCGCAGAGGCAGTTACATGCGTAATTTAATATCGATTGAAATATCAGGTTTTACCATTCACTTGACAATGACAATGAACAACGGATCGAATGGCCTATCACAACCGCTGTTTTACAATTCAGATATTTTATTATAATTATGAGACGTTGAAATAATATATGTGTATTAATAATTATGAACTGTATTTAAGTGATCATAAAAATGATTATTATCATAATTAGCATTAGGCGCGGGACATACACAAATGGCGAGTGGCGCGGGCGTTGCGCCGCCGCCCGTTTCATAAGGAACGACGTGGCGCCGAACATAGACACAAGGCCCGCGTCGCGCCATCGCCACGCCCGCGCCACGCCTCTTGTGTGTGTGTGTGTTGATGTTCCGCACCACGTCGCGTCGTTCCTATACATTTTGTATGAAATATGAAACGGGCGGCGCAACCTTGCGCCACACCGTCGCCACGCCCGCGTCCCTCGCCACTTGTGTATGTCCCGCGCCTAACTTATCATATTCAGCATAATTGGCCCGCTAACGATTTAATTTGATGCCTCTAGTTTGTGATTCTTTGCAAAATCCTTAGGAAAATTGAAGTAACACAATAACATTGCGACTGTTTTCCCCGAGAGGTTAGACAGACGTGTACATACCTATAGTACACCTGCATTTCTCTAGATATATTGTGTAGTACATGTAGAGAATTTTCTTTTCGTGACTAACCTGGTGTCAGAGTTTTAAAGCCGCCCATAGGCCTCTGACTTGGCTCCACATATCTCTCGGGCATGCCGGGTTCCTCACGATGTTTTCCTTCACCGTTTTTTAACCAAGTGATAATGATACAATACGGACATGAATCCGAAAAGTCAGAGGTGCGTGCCTTGAGTTCGAACTCGAGACCTATGACTTGGTAGTCCGACGGTCACACCACAAGGCTATCACTGCTATCATTATGCAGAGAATTAGAGATATTTATAACTCCTCTTAAAAAAATTACCTGAAATGAAATACTAATTTACAACTATATATGCACGTTCTGCATATTTTATATATGCACGTTCCATTGCACCTATCAAGTCACCAATTGCGTTTTTTGTTGGTCAGCAGAGCAAGCGACCATTGTCCTGTAACAACGAAAGTAAGAAAGTGGTTCAGATCAGTCCACTTGTGTGGAACGTAGACATGTTTTTATATCTAAAAGTGTTTCTGTTTTGTTCTATTTATTTTTGGTAAATCAATGTTAAGGTGAAGTAACTTGAACTTGTGTTTTGTATCTCTCAACGTATAATTATGAACTTCGTTAGCTTATAATCTATCGGTATTATTTCTGTTAGATTATAAAATGTCTATAAATTGTGAACTGTAACAAACCATTTACAAGCTAACGCATTATTTTGCGATAGTTTATAATCTATTTGTGGGAAAACGATAAGTTGTGAAATCAAACCTGCTTGCGACGTAACGCACCTTGCGCTAATACTAAAGGGGTTGACGCAGAATGTACACTTCGCAAAATGTGCACTTGACGTTTTGCGATATTACAATGAATGGCTGGAGTACTTATATTATGTGTATAACTGACGTGTACTGAAAATAAATAATCAAACATTTCCTGTACGTGATTACTTTTTACAAAGAAACTACTGTTATCGTACTAAAAATAGTCCAAATAAATTTTAAAAAAAAATTGTAAGCAAACGGTTTTTATTTTGACCCCTTGTGATAAAATTCACACTCATTTTGAGATGTGCTCATTTTGAGAAGTCCTCATTTTAAGAAGTGCTATTTTGAGAAGTGCACATTTTGCGAAGTGCACATTTTGCGTCAAACACATACTAAATAGCCTGCCATAGCTGCAAGCAACTTGGAAGTGGCGTTCGCCCGATGCTCGCGCTCGCGGTTGGTCATAGTTCTAACCTAACATTACCCATTTCATCCAGTTCAGAATTTTGGAAAGTTTATAATGTAACGCAAATAATACCGATAGATTATAAACTAACGGTTCTCTCAATCTTACGGTGACTTAAAATAAATTAAGCAAAACATAACTATTGCACTTCGTTGTCTTCGTCCTTTGACGCATAGGCCTCCCCCAGGCGCCTCCATTTGTCACCGTCTCCTGTGACTCTTGCCCACAGGGCACCAGCTGTCTCCACTATGTCGTCATCCCAGCGTTTACGTTGTCTTCCTCTACTTCTTTCCAATCCATCTCTAATTTGCCATTCCGTCAAAGCTTTAGACCACTTTTTGTTCCTATCGCGGAGCAGGTGACCAGCCTATCTCCATTTCAGCCTTTTTGTATGGAAGGTATTTTCCTCAGATCTTTAGCTCTCTTTTTGTCTTTTATGTTGAAGTTCAGCAGGCTGCGTTCCATGTTTCTTTGGCAAGAAGTAATTTCCATCAGGGTTTTTTGAGTGCCCATGTTTGACAGCCGTATGTTAGGCATGGCATTACATTATAATAAAAATTACTTCTTTGAGTGACCAGTAACCTATGCCATGTGCTGGTTATGCGTCCTACCTATAGTTTGTTATAACTCGATTTAGTTTTATTACTAAGTTAATGACGCAGAGTAGCGGGAGACATCAGGATGAGGGGCGCTTGGAACCGGGAAGCATGGCAGAAGAAAGGGGAGGCCTATACCCGGTAGGGCGTGATTCCGAATTGAAATGGTGATGATGATAATGACTATAGAACACAAAATAATTAGCTTTATAATAATACTAGCTCCGCCCCGGTTTCACCCGCATAAGTCTCTCGATCCCGTGGGAATATCGCGATAAAAAGTGTCCTAATCCAGGTCTACCCGTGTGCCAAATTTCATACAAATCTGTTCAGCCGTTTTAGCGTGAAAGTATAACAAACAAACAAACTCACATTTGCATTTATAATATTAGTTAGGATTATTTTAGGATTGTTGCTGATTGTCATTTTTTTTTGGTACAAATACGAACAGATCAACAAGGGCTTTCAAAGGACATAATTAAATGGGACTATTACTTGCAATTTTACCTACTATCATAGGTTATACCACTTTCATTAACACCAATTCTGTTTCATTGTTTAAATAATAAAAGATCGGAATCAAATTAATTAAGTGAAAATCATAATGGAATTTGACAATTCATTCTATAATAATTAAATATGGTTCACTGTAGGTACTTAGTTTCTCTTAAAGATAAATTATGTAATTTTTAATTTATTTAATTAAATATTTACTTAAATTATCTCTGTGACGTGATGGCTTGAAGTTAAATGTTCTTATTTAAATAATTTAATAATGGGCAATACATCGCGGCATCCGAGATGAACTGAAAGTTTTAGTTTATTCTAGATGTTGCGGTGTGTTGCCATAATCTGTGTCTTGGAATGCAAACATCCGATTCCCTTTTTTTTAGAAGTCAATTAATAATAATATGTCTCCAACACCCTAGAAGTAACTAATATTAATGGTACCTACTAGTTATAATCACTGATATAATGTCTCCAACACCCTAGAGGTAACTAACTAATGTAATTAGATCACTAAGTATCTCATTGTAAGCGAACTGTTAAGTTCTTATGAGAAATAAAGTTCTTTAAACCTAATAATTAAAATATTTATGAGAAGATACTTACAATAAAGTGCGTACTTATTTAGTACTAGCTTCTAACCGCGACTTCGTTCGCGTGAAAGTCGTCGATACGCAATATACTAAAATAACAGCCACATTTTTTTTAACTCCCTTGGCTTGGGTTTTCCTCCGGTTCGCATCGCATCGCCCGCGTTATTACTTCGTTTTCGCTTAACGTTCTTTCTGACTTTTTTTTCTGGGTTCCTTATCGTGATGATAATGATAAACCTTCCTCAAGAATTGGGCTAACGCACGGCTGATAAGTTGAATATAGTGAGACTAAAGCTTCGTGCAGACCAGAGCGACGCGACGGCGCGACGCGACTGGAACAATACAATTTCTAAGAAAACTTCACGGTATAACAATCACCGGTGTCGCGTCGCGCTGGTCTGCACGAAGCTTAAAATTATTTTACCATGTTATTATATAAGTACCTATATTCTGGCAAATAAATAAATTTCATTTCATTTCATTTCTTAACAAAAGGAAAAAAAAACAAAATCCGACTGGTAGTTCTAGAGATTAGCGCGTTCAAACAAACTAACAAACAACTCTTCAGCTTTGTTATTAGTATAAATACTCATAATACAGCTCGTGGCTAAGTAATAGCTGCCACACGGGTCGACCTATCAGGTTAAGCTACGCTTGCCGGTGTTGGTCAGTGGATGGGTGACCATCTTTACATACCGAGACTCTTCCGTGCCTCGGATAGCACGTTAAGCCGTCGGTCCCGGCTGTTTTTCGTGGATCTTTGACAGTCGTTACGAGTCGTCAGAAGCCCGAAAGTCTGACAATGGGTATCGTATTACTCAGTTACTGGGTTGTGGAAGCTAGATAGGCAGTCAGTCCATGTAAAATAATGGTATTCAGCTGCATCCGGTTAGACTGGAAGCCGACCCCAACATAGTTGGGAAAAGGCTAGGCAGATTGATTGAATCATAATACATAATAAGTATACTTAATTTTTACTATTATATTGTATAAACCGTTGTTTATTTTAAGACGTAGCGTTGACAAGATGAACCGACGACCTTGTGAAGGCCGCAGGAACCCGCTAGATGAGGGAAGCACAGAATCGGTCAAAGTGGCGGTGCTTGGGGGAGGCCTATGTCCAGCAGTGGACGTCTTTCGGCTGACATGATGATGATAAAACGATTCTGAACAAAGGAATTTTATGATGTGCATTAATTCAGATACACATTGTATAGTATAGATTTACTATGATTTATAATTACTTAAGAAAGGTGTTGTTTCATAAGCCTATGACTGGTTGATATGACTTAGCTTATGAAAGCGATCATTAGGAAGTCACTTATGAGGCTAAAGACACCTGTCATCATCATTATATCAGATAGGAAAAGATTACTTCCAAATCCTCTTAATCTATCTACGAGACTACGATAGTCGGAATGCCTCACTTCATCGTTCCGTCTTTGATCTTGGATAGGAGCAGCGCGTGGAGTTCATTTTCAGAGTAAGAAAGATATGGAACTATGATATTGAGTTTACAGGAGAACAATTCAAAATTCATAAGTCATTTATTCAAACTATGCTGAGAATCAGCAGTTCTCGAACGTCAAAATTACATAGGACAGTCCCCCAAAGCGCCCACCCTTCACCACTTCCTAGTGCGTTAGCTGGGAAGAAGAAGTGGCGCAACAAACTCCCCAGCAGCACAGCTGTCTGTTATATAATAAAGTGAAGTGTACCTAAAGTGGGTGGTCCTATAGTACACCCACATTTTGCCAGTTATGTTTAAGTCCCATGTAACAGGGGGCGAGTCAATTGTCATCAACCGGGCACAAATCCAGACTTCAGACTGCTACTGAGAAATTCCTGATGGAAAACCCAATAACACTTTGCCCGACCCGGCAATCGAACCTAAGATCGGACCTCATGCTCAGCAGTAGTGCTTGCGACCACTAGACCAACGAGACAGTCAAACTTACTTAAATATATTACATTTATTTACAAGCAATACAAATCTGTGGTTTGCCAGTAAAAAATAACGTTATGTAATGTTCACCTTCGCTAGTGACAAGAATGAATGGGCAACAGACAGATTCAGTCTCGAAGTCATTCATCGTCATCTTATAACCAAAAGTATGCACGACCACACATACGCTTACTTATATATAAAAGAAAGTGCCATGCAATTCTGAGTTTTGTTTATTTTAGAATCAGAGATTATATTAGCAAATCACATTTTTTTTGCAAGCGGTTTGTCTGACCCAAGGAAAGTGTTCATAAAATATCAACAATTCAAATATATATATTATTTATCCATCGCAATATTTTAATGGATTAGTACGATAAAGTGTATTCTTGCACTCTCTCTTTTATTGCTTTAAGAATGAAACTGATTGTAGTGTATAGAATTATGTCGTTGATTTCGATAAAATACCCGTCGAGATGTCCAACTTATTGTTGAAATATTTTCTGATTTTGAGAGCCTAATACTGAATATTGACCCTGTTCCGATTGATGATTTAGCGAAACCGTACAATATAGATTCAAAATTCAAAAGTCATTTATTCAAACTAGGCTGATAATCAGCACTTTTCGAACGTCAAAATTACATAAGACAGTCCCCCAAAACGCCCACCCTTCACCTCAGATCACCTAGATCATTATCATCTCCCTGCCCATTCCTATGTTACTTCAGCTATCTAATTACGCAACACATTTTCGTTGACAATTCCGACTAATCTGTTTCAATTTGACAGGTCAACAACATTCATTGTGTTATTTACGTTGTTGAGCAGATTTTTTTCGAACGTACGAAGCAATGGATTAGCAATCTGTTTCAAAACGATTCAGATTCTGATTGATCATGTATTACGTAATTAGGGTACAGGTCGGCGCAACACGTTTTCTTTTACCACTATGCCCTGTCAACTGTCACGCTATCATTCACTCCCTTCTCTTTCATATCACTCCTCACACAATCCATCCATCTTTTCTTTGGCCTTCCTCTCCCACTTCATCCAATCAATCTGCCTAGCCTTTTCCCAACTATGTTGGAGTCGGCTTCCAGTGTAAGCGGATGCAGCTGAATACCAGTATTATACATGGAGCGACTGCCAATCTGACCTTCACAACCCAGTAACTGGATACTACGATACCCCTTGGTAAGACTGGTGTCAGGCTTTCGGGCTTCTGACGACTCTTAACGACTATCAAAGATCCACGATTGACAGCCGGGACCAACGGCTTAAAGTCCCGTGCAGATCAGCGCGACTTGTCGCGCGACGCGACGCCCCGGTCTGCATGACGCTTAACGTGCTCTCCGACGCACGGAGGAGTCTCGGTATGTAAAGATGGTCACCCAGCCACGAACCAACCCCGGCAATCGTAGCTTAACCTGATGAATCGACCCTTGCAGCTGTTATTACTTGGCCACGAGCTCCTCCCACTTCATCCATCAACATTTATATTCATCTCTTTTAGTCACATGCGTTTCCACCCGTTATGTGTATTTTAAATCTCAGCTAGATGGACCGACCCCTCTTTGAGGAGTGGCTAGAGAGGCGCCACGGCGTCCTCACCTTCCGCCTGACGCAGGTCCTCACCGGACATGGTTGTTTCGGGAGGTTCCTGTTCAGGATAAAGCGGGAGGAAACGCCCGGGTGTCACCACTGTGTGGATCGCCCGGAGGACACGGTGGAGCATACGGTGGAGGTCTGCCCAGCTTGGGCGGAGCACCGCCGTGTCCTCACGGAGGCGATCGGCGGCGGCGATCTCTCGCGTCCGGCCCTGGTTCAGGCCATGGTCCGGAGCGAGAGTGCATGGGAGGCCGTCACCTCCTTCTGCGAAGCAGTAATGCTCGCGAAGGAGGAGGCGGAGCGCGCGAGGGAGAGGCAAAATGCGCCCCCTCGCGCCCCTAGTCGCCGCAGGAGACGCCCCGGGCGTCGGGAGTCGCGAGCCGACTTCCGGCCACCGTAGGCGCGGGCTTGCGGACGGTGAGCAATGGGTAGCTCGCCGTCCGATAGGGACCAGGCCCGGGTCGACGGCGCGTTGTGTTCCACGCGCGCCTCAAAGAGATGTCAGCACCAACTGACGGGGTCCGGAAGGGCCAATGCCTGCCGGGGTTGCGGGTTTGTCTGAAAGGGATATCGCGACCTCGGCACACAGGCAACGGAAGGAACACGGGTGGGTTTTAGTCAGTAAAAGTCTGACACGCCCTCCCGCTCCACCCAGAGCGGGAGAAGTTATTTGATAATTTCCCATCCTCAAAAAAAAAAAAAAAGCTAGATGGACCGATGACCTTAAAAAAGGTGGCTGGGACAGACTGGATGCGGGAGGCGATCAGGATGTTGTGGCTCAACTTCTGAGAGGCCTATGTCCAGCAGTGAACTCCAATATATTAATTAAAGATCTTCCATTCTACCTAACCATATACGTATTGCAAGA
This sequence comes from Agrochola circellaris, assembly GCA_914767755.1. Lineage (NCBI taxonomy): Eukaryota > Metazoa > Arthropoda > Insecta > Lepidoptera > Noctuidae > Agrochola > Agrochola circellaris. Next base: position 6,993,650 of record OU611853.1, read on the forward strand.
TCATGAGAAGGTTAATAAAGCAGATATATAGAATGATACTTAAACACATGACTTTACTCTTAAACAACTTTTACTATGGGAACAAAGATGAAATCGCGAAACAAAAATCTGCTGTTTCATACATTTCATCATTTTCATCATAAATGTAGGGAACAGCAAATATTTTTTTCGCGATTTCAGATTTGGTGCCGGGCACCTATTACCAGTCTAGTCACCCTATATATAGAATGCACACATAGAGTTCATCTAGCTTCTGGCGTTTCATAAGTGCCCAAATAGGTTTATGTGAAATATAATATTTTGATATTGATTTTGAATACGTATAGATATTTCCAGGATATTCCGTAATTTTTGTCGATTAAAAAGTGCAGATTTCAAATCAATTTGATTTGTGTCATTTCGCTTTCCAATCTGGTAATAAACAACAAAAAAAACTGCTTTACATAAGGTGCATGTTGCATCTCGAAGAGCATATTTAATTTCATCAGAAGCAGCCGGTAGTATTCATCATTAGCTAATAAGATGAATATGGAAATTAATACCTATCTATAAAAATAAACTAACGAACATGTAATGTTTTTGCAAGCAGAAGATCTGCCTCAAGGAAAGTGTTGATAAAAGAAGACATAGAACGACGTGAATTCGTAGCGTTGGAACTGTTGGAAGGCCTCCCACAAGGTGGACCGATGACCTTGTGAAGGCTGCAAGAATCCGCTGGATGCGAGGAGCATAGAACCGGTCGAAGTGGCGGTGCTTAGATGTCTTCCGGTTGAAAGATAATAATGATGATATTAAGTTGGAAGTTTTCTTTTATTAGATTCTTTCTTTTTTTGCGATCCCGTCTATGTAATCCACTTAAGAAGCCGGATATGCATTTGCAATTGCAACTAAGTGCTGTAAATTATTTGTTGATAACAACATTGATTAGTCAGTGAGTTCTAAAGAAAATAGAAAATATAAATGCGTCTTGTTTTCTTTGTTATGTACAAGATAACTTATACGCTTTGGGCTGACGGCAGGAAAGTCTCGGGAAATAGTAGCCTGGATGACGGACGACGCACGGAATCAGGCAAGTATGTAAGTATGGCAGAAGAAAGGGGAGGCCTATACCCAGCAGTGGGTGATTCCGAGCATCATCTGAAATGATGATGAAGCCGGATTATACCGAGATACAATACATTTTTATTATTTTTGACTCAGATCACACACACTTCTGTGTGTGTGATCTCTCGAAGAAAAATATATATTTTATTCATAGATTTATTATTAAAACTAGCATTATATCTATGATTTTATTGGTACAGAATTATAATCATTGGAATCATTAATACATCTCTCTACGTTAGATTTGTTACATATATATGAACTTTTCCATAAGTTTGTTCTTATGTAACAAATCTAACTTAGAGAGAGGTATTAATGATTCCAATGATTATAATTCTGTAAATACATACCTGATATAGTCGAGAATCATATTTAGATCAACATAGAACATGATGCTGACCTGCAAAATGCAAAAAACGTAAGAAAATTTGAATTTTGCGGACTACAACTGCGGATTGACCTTAAGGGGGATGCGCTAAGGTAACAAATATGGCTTTACATAATTATAATCATTACAATCAGCAATAACAAGTCCATAAATTAGCATAATTGTCAAATGTCATGATTTCATGAAATAGTCATTTAATGGGATTACAGGAACTTAGAGAGTTGTATGATCATTTTTATGATTATAATTCTATAATTAAACATTTGATACGGCCGCGAATCATATTTAGATCAACATAGAACATGATACTGATCTGCAAATTGCAAAAAAGGTAAGAACATTTGAATTTCGCGGGCTACCTTGACGCTTTCGCCTTAATGTTGCTTATTACCAAGGTGAGATGTCAGATGTTACTCCTCATATTGCGTCGGGACTATTTTAATGCTTGCTCATTTTTTAGATTCTTCTTCTTTTCGTGTCGATGGTACTCTTCTTCGTTGTTTTTTAAAATTGTTTTGTATTGTATGAGCCTTATGTGGTCACGTTGATTGCGGCATCAGTGGAATTCTTTAGGTCGTCTGAGGTGCAAGAGATCGGGCACTTAGGACACTCCGGCAAGTGGGGCATGGTCTGATCAGAAGCACCGCACTGGGTCAGTAACCCCCGACTTCGACAAATTGTGTCAAATATTAAAATTAATTAAATATTTAATCAAATTACTGCGTAAAAGGTTAATGACTGTCACGCTCTGCGCCGGTAGCAGTTTTTGCTTATATTAAATCAATTAATAAGCTTCGAAGTAGGACTAAATAAATAATGCTAATTTTTGTATAGCCACTAGGTACCTAATGCGAATAAAATGTTAATGTCTTGTTTATGCTTATTTTGTACACCATATATTGGCAAAACATAGTGCACATATTTTTGACAATATACTATCTATAATCATACCTACGTTTAACAAAATAAATGATTGATTGATAAAATTATGAGTTCATAGATAAATTTGTCAATAGTTGTGCGTGTGTGTAACTAAATAATCACTATTTAATTCAAACATTCCTCAGTAGGCATGAAAGTGATAAATTAAATAATAGTTTTATACAAAATATATTACGAACTGCGATGTATGCATTAATTTTGTGATATAACAGTATAATGGAGCCAGTTCAGAGGTCAAGCTACAGCAGAAAAAATACGCTTGGGGGGTCAAAGAAAATATATTATGAAATTATTGTTGTGTTTTGTAATCTATCATGGGGGCACGGCCTCGATAAGATCAATTTCTCATATATATCATTAGAGCTGACTAAGTTATTTCTCAGACCTTTTATCATTGAAATATGCGTTTACGACTTTTTAACTTTACGCAACAGTTGTTGGCTTCACTGCTTTCTGTTCTGACACTTTATAACTAAATAAAATCACGTCTGATATCCCCGAAGGTTGAGGCAGCTCCAAGTCCCTATACCACAAAACTTTACAAGTCTACAATTCTACAAAATTGTTAAATTTATAAATAATTATGTACTTGCAGCGCCCCGCGGTTTCACCCGCATAAGTCTCGATATCTTGGGACTATCGGGATTAAAAGCGATCCTATGTGTTAATCCAGGTTATAAACTATTTGTGTGCCAAATTTCATCTAAATCCGTTCAGTAGTTTTTGCGTGAAAGAGTAAAAAACATCCATCCATCGATCCTCACAAAATTTCACGTTTATAATATTATATGTAGTAAGAACTAAGGATGAGCTACAACTTTACTTACAATCTACAATTCTTTCGCATTTATAAAAATGTAACACAAAGCACGAGGGCTACGAATAAATTGGAGACTTTTACACTACAATTTACATATTTGTAAGGTTTTTCCGTTACAGTTTACATATTTGTGAATTGTAACTAGTAATTGTAAAGTTTTGTGGTACAGGGCCCAAGCTGGCCCTGGCTAGTTAAATACGGAGTAATAAAATATTAAGTAACTTGAACTAGTGGGTTGCTGATTTTGGAGTACACAACCATATTTCGCAACATATCTGGAACAAATGTAGCTAATACTTTCAAGGATTCTCTAATTCACACAGTAGTTATGAAACATCATATAGGATTTGGATAAGATCTGTTCTAAATCATTTCTACTAATATGAATGATGAAGTATATTATTTTATAATGGTCGCTATTGATGCTGCCAAACTCGTAGCTAAATTCTGGTCCGACTCCTAGACTCCTAGATTGCCATCGACAGACCGAAAAAACATAATATAGTCGAGAAATGAAAGGGTTGAGGTTTGGGTCAGTTTTTATGGCACCGTTTTGCAATTGCATGAGAGTTTTTAATTTTCATAATTAACATTTTGAATCCAAATAACAGTTCTAAACGAGAGTAGTAGCCTTACAGTAGTCGCTTATGAAGTGTTACAGTGTGCTTTTTGGTCAAATCAAATAGCGCGCGCTTCCCCGGCGTCCTGTTACACACTTCCGTCCCTTTTCATGAAATCACTCCCACAGATTGCAGGTAAGCGGATTTGCCGGATAATATTGTGTTTGAAAATTGCTTAAACTTACCTTCACCTACCTACCTACCTACACTTGATGTCAAGCTAAAACAAAACGTGTTTCACATCATTCTTTGTGCCAAATTATATCATGTGTTATGTCGAAACGGCAATTATGATTTCGCCAAATAATCCACAAGTCACGTGTCGAGCAATAAGATTTAATTCTCTACCGTAACCAACTGTTCGTTACGCGTAGATCTCCTTTTATAAGTAAGCCAGTGAATTTGGAACTGTGAGCAATTGTGATAAGATTTGAAATTGAATAATCTTTTCAATTCTCTTACTATAACCAACCATTCGTTGTGCGTAGATCTATCTCCTTTTATGAGCCAGTGAATTTAGAACTATGTGCTATTGTTATAAGATTTAAAATTGAATAATCCTCTGCAGATTAGTAATTAGTTTTCTACGATCTATCATGAGATACTCTTTGTTATTTTATTATAATAAATGTATGTGTAAGGTCGTTGTAATTACTGCAAGTTTCGATAGTAAACGATTGCGTATCAGTTGATCAGAGAATCGAACGTAGATTGTTTTGATGATATAAAATGGGGCACGCATTTGTAATAGTTTTTAATTTATTGAGTTTTGTAACAAGTTCATATGACGAAAGGGCTTTTAATTAGTGATTAGTTATGGTATAACTCTTCTGATTCATTAAACTGGCCAATTTATTGCGTCACAGTGGTATTCATCGATCAAAATGTGTAACACTTGTTTAAGGTGTAACATACGATCACTTTGAAGAATCGTTTTCTTTAACTTATCTTCTTGCTTGAGTCAGGGGCGATATTTGTGTCATAGAATAGAATAAAAATAATTTATTTGCTTATAATCGATCAATCTGCCTAGCGATTTCCCAACTATGTTGGGGTCGGCTTCCAATCTAACCAGATGCAGCTGAATATAAGTATTTTACATGGCGCGACTGCCTATCTGACCTCCATAACCCGTAACTGGGTAATACGATACCCCTTGGTAAGACTGGTTGTCAGACTTTCCGGCTTCTGGCGACCCGTAAAGACTGTCAAAGATTCACGAATGACAGCCGGGACCAACGGCTTAACGTGCTTTTCCGAGGCACGGAGGAGTCTCGGTATGTAAAGATGGTCACCCATCCACGGACCAGCCGCAGCAAGCGTAGCTTGCTGCCTGGTGGATCGACCCGTGCGGCTGTTATTACTTAGCCACAAGGTTATAATATATAAATTAAATAAAAATCCATCTTATTTGTTTAACGACGGACGAAAAAACTTTAAATGAGTTTGCGGAAAATGGAAAATACTGTTTGTAGCTTACAAACAGTATTTTCCATTTTCCGCGAACTGATTTAAAGTTTTTTCGTCCGTAGGAAGTAGCATATTTGAGGCCTTATCACATTTTAATGATGCATCGTAACTTCAATTAAGTAATCAAAAATGATAATTATGTCAATAAGATGCGGTATTTCCGCTATAACTAGGTAATATCGATAATCTATGAACGTTCATGTTTAGATTTGAGTTTTATATATTTATATCTTGCTATTTTTAGATTAATTTGCACTTCTAGGCATGTAGAACAAGATAGTAAACTTTAGCTTACTCGAATGACATAACACGATGGCCAATTATTATTTGTGGGTCAGAATCATCTTTTAGAAATTTTTGCATAGGAATTCATGTACCTATCCAAATATAGTTTGTTTACGGTTGATGTTTCTAGGCCAAATATCCTTCGTTATGGAATGTTATGTAAAAAAAAATCGCAAAAACGCAAAGCATTGAGATTGTAACGGAGACAGTGATACGAGTATCTTAGATTTTACCTCTCACTTACATACAAACTACGGGACACAATAATTTATTTATTTATTTGGTCTCATGTACAATCACATTTACAATATTTATTACTGTCGGTTTTTGCACTTACATGGACCCCGTCAGGGCACTGCAAAGCACAATGTCGGTTTGCTGTTGAGTTTATAAACATATTGAGTCAAAACTTGATAAGTTTTGACTAACGCAATACAATACATTTCAGGAATTTAAAAAAATACATATCTGGAAGTCGTTATGATGTCCAATTAATAGTAATAAACAATACACAACAACACACGTATAGACATATTTAGTCAGATTGCATAAGTAAGTAGGTAGTAAAAAAGTAGAATAAAATAATACTATAAAATACTAAAATAATACTAAAATAAACTAAAATAATACTATAAAATAATACTAATAATAGGTAAATAATTACAATCATGTCATGTCAAATTATTGATTAAATTGATTTACGGTATGTCATTTTACAATACAAAATAAAATAGATTTGTTAATGTCACTGGAATAAACAAAACTTATCTCTTTGATCAGGCCGGATTTAACCAAAAATAAAAGTTAAGTTATGAATATTATATGAAAGTACATTAATTCTAAGCGCGAGGCAAATTAAGGTGCGTTTAGATGCAGTAGCAATAAATTGACAACATGCAATGAGCTTGAGCTGCAATGCGGTTCGGTTAAATAAAAGCTATTTTCACGGTAAAGTATTTAAAAAAACACGGACATTAATTAGAACTGTTGGCTTTTTAAAATTAATTAATGAATGCGTAGTAAATAAACACATAAATAAATTAGGGTTACATTAGAATAGATATCGTAGCCACGTAAGATTGTTGAGAATGAATTCAGTCTTTTTGAGAAATCTCTATTCAGTTGCATCCAAAACCATAGATCATGAAGCCTCTTATTGAGTAACACACTTTCAATCAAATACAAGGGTTTTGAGGGAAATTCTTAATCCATTGCTTCATAGGTTTGAAAAATTCCTCTGCTCAACAACGTAAATAACGCAATGAACGTGGTTGAACCGTCTAAATGAAAGACAGTACGATCAATTGTCGTTTTATGTGAATAACGCAAATACCTTAAATAATTGGCAGAAAAAACTGAAATAAAACAAATTTTGTTGTGAACACGCCTTAAAACTACAAATCTTCCAAATCGTGCATTACATTGTCTAAAGTAACAGTTTACTCACAATTTTATATAATTACAAACTCACTAACGAGCTAATTGTTATTATTACGTAACTATTTAATTTCTCGCGAACTGTATATTTTCTCCGACTCATTATACACACGAGTACATTCTCGCCATTGTTCCAAATTTAAATTAAAGCTGTTACGACGGAACTGTTGCGTGGTATAGACAAATGCGTTCGACTACAACTTTTTTTATACGTATTTTGATGCACACTGTTACTTTTACGTTACGTTTAGTTATTAGAAATGGAAATGAGGATTGATGCAAAAAGTGATTATTTCTTAATGTTCTGTTTGTTTGTGGAAATGCCTTGGGTAACTATACCTACTTCCCATGCCAAACCTCAATATTATCTTTAAGAATTTCTTAGTATGTAGATATGAGAAAAACTTAACTTACGACAGATACGTATTTACATGATGGTGTTTAGAAAGAGCTGCAAACAAATATTCTGCTATACTCGTATTTACTATTGTGTTACAATCTTTTTTTTATTACAACATGTATGTCATGTGATTTCTGAAATCCTGTTTATTTATTCTTCGATTACAGGTGAATGCTGCAGCACATCTTACATTTATACCACGACCTTCAATTGAACTCAACGCATATGACATCATGACTCAATACATTCGCGGTTACAAAAAATGTTGCACTGGTTTTTTATGCATGTTCAGATATGTTAACTGTAGTGCAAAAAATGGAATTTGTTACACTTCATATCTGTGTTAGGAAACTTGGAACGTATAATAGCGTGGAGAGGATACATTATTACAACACTGTGTACTGATACTGACCATGGAGAATTAATGCGTCAGAGACTAATAAGCTTCATACAATCACTAAGCTCTGAGCAGATGATGGACAATTTATCTGCGACGATAGACAGTATGGAAATCTATCCAATAACATACACGAAGGACAAATACACTACCGGACATCTGCCATTTCATTGCGGTCATTTTTGTCCGGCGGACGAAATAGTTTGCTCAGCTCAAATGTTTAATATGCGAGATGTTGACGAGATTGTCCAGTTGGTTCGACGAGGTTCATGCACAGGAGATGGGACGCGAAAAATGGAAAAGGACATGCATTTTCACTTGCTCATCTATTTCACGTCATACTTTTACTAATAGATGCTAAGGGATGCTACGGAGCGAGGCGTGAATGCAGGTTGGAGTAAAGAAGACTTCCACGTACACTTCAAGTCATATTAAGCTCTGGATGAACCGCGAGCTGAGTTGGTGTGTCCATTCGCGAAAAACGTTGATGAGACGACAATAACACATAGTGACTGTGTGGTTTTACGAAGTTTGGTCTCTGTTGGGTGTCTACTCTGTGGTTCTTATACGTTCCTCCTGTTACGTTATATTGCAGTGTATTGCAGACACAAAGCACTATAACCATCTTATAAGCTTATGTACAGAGAATTGCATTGCAAAATACGTGTTATGTATTAACGCATAAAACACAAATTACCCATTATGAATAATTGCAGTAATCAACTGATAAAAGGTTACAAAACCGAATTCAAACAATTAAATCGACTATTATGTTTACGGAAATTATGTGAGGAATGTTTTTTGCCCGTTACAAGAACTGAATACATTAATTTTGTAGTAAATTTAGAGACAGGTGCATTAGCAAGAAGAGAAATGGCCAGATAACTTTATATTTTTGGGTCGATAATATATATAAAAATTGTGGTGAAACTTTTATTTTTCAATAATTTTATTGTTCCATACCTCAAAAGGAAAAAACGGAACCCTTATAGGATCACTCGTATGTCTGTCTGTCTGGCTGTCCGTCTGTCACAGCCAATTGCTCCAACTCTAATGGACTTACTGGTACACATATGTATTTTTGTAACCCAAACACGGACGTGTAAACGACTTTTGGGGGGCAAATAAGAAAAAAAATGAAAAGTTTTGCTAACTGTCCCGTGTGACTTATCAAATGAATGGGCTTGTTGCGAAGATCTCAAATATTTCGTTTTATAATTTTAAAATAAATACTTTTAAAGATATTTACGAAAAAAAAAATGAATTTGACCATTCCCCCCTTATCTCCGAAACTACTGAGCCTAACATTCTGAAACAGTAAATGGTTCTTTACTCATAGATTACAGGAAAACCTATAAGAAGTCTATGGTCTTGAAATAACATGGTAAATCTCTCAATAATGTGCGTACAAACTTACATTTGCAGTCGGAATGTATGGGATCATGTTTTGCAATTAGAATGTTAAGTTTGTTCTTGGGATAAATTCATCCCAACTACGGAACCATTTATTGTGGGTGGTCCGACACGCACTTGGCCAGTTTCTTCATGACGAGTTTATTGTCTCTGGCAGTTTTCCCAGTGATACAGTGTTGCAACTCTATTAATTTACTCTAATATGTAGGTCTGTATGTCCAGCAATGAACTGCGATAGATTGAGTTGATCGATTGATTGATTACATTCTCACACCTTACGATAACTTTTTGCTCCTCTCGCAAAGCTTAGCGTAATCATTATGGTATATACTTACATTAATCAATCGTATAACAACCTACATTTTAGAAGTTATTAAAGGCGTTCTGATGAGCCGAAATAACCAACATTTAACGGTTATGTTTGCATAAGATGTAATAAAGTGTACGTTAATTTCTTGAACCAGTTATAGTTAAGATTTATCGAGATGTTAAACCAAGCCCAATCGACACCACGGTGTTAAGTTTCATCATGTAATTTACTTGGTAATAAACAAGAGATTACTAAATAAGCCGCCGAAATTATGAACTACAAAATAATGGTGAAGTAATTTTAACTATGCGAAAGTTAAGCAGTAGCCTGGCTTTAGTTGCTTTGGCATTAATTAAGTATATTCTCAACAACAAAAGTCCACAAAATACATGTTTTCGAATATAGAGAATGTCTATTTTTTTACATTTTTCGTTTTTGTGTGTTTTCCAAAATTATAACTACTTAATTTGAAAGTCTCATTCACAGTCTAATCAAGATCATTTCAACGTCCATACTGTTCAAAGTTTCAACACAGATTTCAGAAAACTGATATGTATTAAGTTTTATTTTTTTTAGGTGAAGAAAAATAACATTCCTCTAAAGTCCGGCTGTCGAGAGAATGCGTACCTGACACCTGTCAGTTGGGCAATTTCTAGTAGTAATAAGGATCAAATTCGCGAAACACACATTCGTTAGTATGAAACTGACAGAACGCATTCGACCAGACTGTAGATATACTTTTTGACATTATTTACTGCAACTTATAATTAACCGGTAAAGCCCTGGGTGACCCTCAAGCACGTCAATTAGCACGTTAATTAGTTGTTTATCAGGCCTTTAACGGTTAAGAAGATAAAGAAAATATGTATTCTGTAATAATTTCTGTTTATCGGTAACATATTTTAGTAGACTCTTCATCTTTTCGTATGGTTGACTAACCTGGTGTTAGAGTTTTAAAGCCGCCCATGGGCCTCTGACTTGGCTTCACATGCCATCGAGAAATATCTCTCAGGCACGCCGGTTTCCTCACGATGTTTTCCTTCAGCGTTTTCCGTGTTGTTTGTCGTAGACTAAATAATTGTTTCATATACGTCATCATGGCAGACAAACTAAAGTTTGGTAATATTACGATGGCCGTTCAGCCTATCTGACTGCCGTATGCAAATAAATCGAAAGCGCTACCTGCACTACATTCATCCAACATGGGTGCGTCGTTTGATTTCTTTGAATTTTGTTGTTTGTTTATTTATTGCATCTCCAAAAGAGGCTACACAATTTCATGCAAGTTTGCAATCTAAGAACAGGGACAAATAGAATGTGCGCTTCTAATTATAGAAGACCACATCATTCTCTTATAATCTAGGTACAACATTAAGTTTGACAAAGCAAAATTAAGTTTGTATTATGTTAGAAAAGATTAAGGTTTTAGGTTATAGTTATGTCATTCTGCTAACATAAATGATAGTAGTTAGCACTAACGAAGGGACCCCACCGCTTCCTTAGCGTATAAAAACGAAGGAGGATTTGAAGTTCCCATCGTACTTTGGGCAACGTTAGACCATATTTACCTAGGTTATTATTTTTGCCTTTTTACAGTCTCAGCAATGAAATGGAGTCGATAGTTAGCCATTGTATTTTCTTTTTATCATATTTCCTGATCGATCCCGTTAGTCAGCTCAGTCCATCTACTGGCTGATTTGATTGAGTCATTGCTTACCTAGTTAATTTTATAAACACCTATTATGTCGATCTAGTGGGATGATCTATTTTAAAACAAGGTTTATTACTCTTCTGACCCTTGTTTTTTTTATTCTGATTGATGTTGAAATAACAAAAGCTTAAGTGACTAGTAACTTTTGCAAGAGTTAACCGCAGGCCACACTGAAAAGGATGCGAAACGAAGCTAAGTTCGTTTAGTTTCGCTCATGTAGCTACCGCGTCTTTTCATACTTCGGTTCATATTTCGCAGTGTGAAATAAAGTATGAAAAGATGCGGTAGCTTCGTTTCGCTTCGTTCTCAATGTGGCCTGAACTTAACGCAGGCCAGCTGTCAAAACCTTTGACCCCGTGGGTATTTATATTGATGCGTTGATGAAATAACTATTGTTTGATGAACTACCGATTTTTATTTATTTTGGTAAAGATAGCAAGATGTTTATGATTAAAACTGAGCTTATTCTCACTAGGAATAAAATTAAATAATTTGGTATGTATATCGTGACTCTGTTTAAAAATAAAGTTTAGAGAATATAGTTTTTCAGTTTCTGAAGTCAAAATAAGAAAGAAATGAAAATACAATTTCTGAAGTTTTTAGCGTAGATAATAGCTTTTTTCTATTACCAATCAAGTAACCTAAGCACAGGTGCACCGTGAAAGTATTGCAAAAAAGTCAATGCAAAAGAAGTTTATCTTGACGCACCCAGTGAAAGCACGCAATCTAGTTGGTCGCGCGGACTGCACACACGGCGCTGTACCGGAGTGAGCGCTTTCGGTCAAGCGGAGACTCTTGCGCATCTCGTGGGAATGTTTCCGAGGTATAAAAGAACGTAACGTTGTGTTTCGCTGAACCATTGCTTTGCATGTACCCGTTCGCTCCATATACCCACTCCGGACAACACACAGGTATAAACAGTGTTTGTGATAACGTGATAACAGTGTTGTGATGTGCTTTAGTGTGGTGCTCTGATAAATCTGTTTTCTTTTGACAGAAAGTGCGGCGCAGTGACGTCAACATGCGGTTATATTTACTGGTATGTACTTTTAAGTTATATAAGAGTAATGAGTGTATTCCGCAATTGTCGTAAGGTTCAAGTTTGTGTCTCAATAGTGTTGGTAATCTTCAAAAGTGTTGCGATCAGTAATTGTGTAGGTACTTGTCTCCGTTTGAAAACGTTGACAGTTGAACTTGTAACGGCTAAGCTAATCAAGTTGCCTGTAACATAGCGTTTGTGCTAAATTCAAAACAATTGTTCTTGTACTTAGATCTTTTTTTTAGAAACTTAAAACATATTGTGAAAGGTGAAGACTGAAGATAGACGAAATCAATGTCAAATATCAATCGAAAATTAATGTTTCTAACTGATTACATAATCATCAGTTTTTAATTACAAATTGCTTGTAGAAATATGCATTCATCACAACATCACACTTTTCATATCATTATTGTAATCAGAACTTTCGATTTTTTTAGATAGATGTAACATAAGTGGGTAGGTATGTAAATATACCATGTTTACGTCTCAATATCAACTAAAACTGTAATAATATTTGTCTTATTTAAATGCACTTTCGTTACCAGTGAAAACTAGTTTGTATTCAAAACTTTTAACGGAAGACTAAATCCGTATCTGATTAATACACAAATATTATTGCTTGAAGAGTCTCGAAATATCCGAGTCGACTGCTCCACAAAAAATAAGGTAAGGTATCAATTGGAAGCCTAGAAGTCTAGGTAGTCTAAATGTCTAATCAATTAGGTAAATGACTAATGACAGTCGGTAATGGAAAAATAGGTAATAGAATCGCAGTGTAGAATGATCCTGACAGGGTTGCGAGTTTGACCGAAAGGGATATCGTGGTCCCGGCACACAGGCAACGGAAGGAACACGGGTGGGTTTTAGTCAGTAAAAGTCTGACACGCCCTCCTGCTCCGCCCAGAGCGGGAGAAGTTATTTGATAATTTCCCAAGCAAAAAAAATAAAAATAAGAATGATATCGCCCATCTTATTGAGTATCCTATAGTCTCTTTTGTCATGGGCGTTACAAAGGAAGTTCTATCATTTCCAGTCGACTTTCAGCTAAGTTTCTCATTACCTAATCACTTATTACGTTCAAAATCCCATTTCTGAAGGCCATTTCTGAAGGCCAATTCCCGATACTAAAAACGTTAAAAATCTAGCCGCCATCTTATCTAAGCGACAATCAATGTCAAAAATCTTGGTGAATTAGGCGTATTTTTGACAGATAGGGATTGAGATTAGAATACGAACGTTCTTATAAATACGGGAATTCACTGATCTCAATTCAGAATTGAGATCAGTGAATTCAAAAGCTTAATGAAAGAAGCAAGAATCAAGAAGCAAAGCTTTTCTAGATACTTCACATTGCATTGCACTGCATCAGACTCGATTGCATTCAATGTGCATTTCCTGAGTGTACTGTAAATACATGTCACTGTGCTGCCAAATGATAGTAAATATACCTCTTGTTAGGCCTTAGATATCGCGCGGGCGAATAGTAATAATATTGTAGCCTTGTAGGTCATGACCTAAAAATTGGACAGTGACCAAAAGTCACCTTTTGACCGTTTATTTTAACATGCCAAGGCTGTTATTGCTTACTTCACTAGGAAATTGATCTCTATGTAATCATGAAATTGCTTCATTATTCGTTTGTTGGGTACTCTCATTTGGTAGGTGTGGGTGTGTTCCTGAATAATTGTGGAAAATTAAAAGTCTGTGGTTTGGGCTGCACGTTAAAAATACCTAAATATATATTCGTTTACTTTTTAGGGTTCCGTACCCGAAGGATGCCAAACGGAACCCTATTACTAAGCCTCCACTGTCCGTCTATCTGTCAGCGGCCTGAATCTCATGAACCGTCATAGGTAGACAGTTGAAATTTTCACAGATTGTGTATTTCTATTGACGCTATAACAGAAAAAAGTCATAAATAAAACGGGGTCCCCATACACGAATTTTGTTTTTTTTCTGTGTTTTTTGCTAAATATTGTACGGTGGTACTGAACCTTTCGTGTGTGAGTCCAACTCGCACTTGACCGGTTTTGTAACGTGGGTTAAAAATAAACTTGATATCAATTTGGACGCGTCATTTACTCATTATTTTTACATTTTATCGCTATAAATATCGTAATTTCTACCGGTCACTTGTGCTTTGCAATCATATTATGATTGACCCCGTTTTCAAGACAAATTCAATTCTACAATGATGTTCTGTGCCATCACTATCGGTATGAGTGTCAAAAGATATAATCCGCATGTGATCTACTTACATGTTTGATAGGAATGACTAGTTGATTCGAGAAACACCGGTATGAATTTATGATCCAGTATCGTCACTTACCACGACGAAAATACCCGCGAAAAATTAAATACATAAATGTTACACATACATTTTTATAGGTTTGAAGATCAATAAAAAAATGCAGAATAACACACTTCCATTCGTAACTCTTTAATTATCTTCAAACATCTTTATTATCTTCATAAAGAAAACCGCTAACGTTGAAGTAAACACAACACACAACACATTTGAAAGTCAAAAAATAGAGTCTCTTCGGTGTCTTAAGAGCATTCATTCTAAAAGTTGGCAACGTCGCAAATAGCTGATGAATATTCATCTGTTTTGATTAATTTGGCAATATTACTGAAAAACTAGTGAACATTAAAAATATGGCTAACTAGTGAACTAGAATATTAATAATGAATTGCAATAATAACACTGAATTTGATGTTGTAACTGTCGTGTTAGGTGTAAAAAAGGCATTTGGAAAGTTTCCAAATACTTTTTTTTACATCTAAAACTAAATATTCAGTGTTACGGTATTAATTATTGCATTTCATAATCAATATTCTAGTTCACTAGTTAGCCATATTCTTATTTCCATACAGTAATATTGCTAAATTAATCAAAACAGCGAAATATTTGACAGCTATTTGCGACGTTGCCGACTTTCGGTATAAACGCTCTTAATTGAAAATGAATTAAATACACTGACATTCACTGAATGCATTTTATGTGCAAGATGATATTAAATTACAATGTACTCGTAAATGTCAATAAAGCATGATTACAAAATGTTCATGTTACGTACAGCATCCTGAAGCTTTGGCTTTTAACAACCAACTACTATTTACTTTCATAGAATGGAAGACGCTTTAACTAATTACTCACCTTGTGGTTATAGGACTGATGTACAAAATAAAATGAAAGTTTTTCATTTAATTTCATTGAAAAGCTTTAGAGAAATTACACCCTTAGAGTAAACTATATACTGCCATTACTTCATCTGAGTAATATAATAGATTTGCTAACGATATTTCAATGATCATTTCTATGATTAACATAATGTGGAGTGGGTACTTTACAATACAGTATCAATATGTTCAATACAGAAAACGATTTTTCTCATAAAAGATACCTCAATAAATTCCAGTCCTATCGCAGTCCACTTTTGGACATAGACCAGGAAAGGCATAGGCTAGAATGAAATGTATGTACTATTGCCAGAACCTTATTAAGAGATGAAGAAAATGATATATTCTGTTATACCAATGAAGCAAATAAAACTATACACTACATAACGTCGCCATCGTAATTAAAAGCTAAGATTGCTTAACAATGATGACATAACGTATATAGGGAGGATCGTTCTTAGTTATTAAGTGGGTAATTACAGTCATTTAGAAGATCAATATTATGATAGACGTGATTGGTCTTTGAACCTACTTAGTGGTGGTGCTTTCTATTGCTTAGTTGATTGGTTAGTAAGTCTATTAGGTACTGAATAGAGCTATTTATTGATAGTTAGTGATCTATTCTGTTTTCATTTTATGATGTTTTGCAAGACACAACTCAATGATATTGAGTACATATAATGTACTTATTTATTTGTATAGTAGTAGTGATGTAAATTATTGTAAAATATTTTAAAAGAGTAAACCTTTTGGAAGGCGACTAGAATCAACAGTATTTTAAACCCCCACGGAAAAAGAGGAGAAAGAGGAGTGTTATAAGTTTAACATGTTTATCTGTGTGTCTGTCTGCGCTATCGTAGCTCCCAAACGGCTGAACCGATTGTGTTTTTGCAGCACAGGTATTGTGTTTGGGTTCGTTGGAATGATCTCAATGAATAGGTTATAGATAGATGATGAACAGATCTGGTGATGGAGTAGGGAAGAGAAATGAGGAATTGTTTATGTCGGGGGATTTTTTCTTTTTATAAATATGTGCTTTCTGTTGTAAATGTTGACGTTCAAAAGTGCCTTTTATGGACCTATTTGAAATAAATGATTTGACTTTGATTTTGTCATTTTATGCGCAAAATGTAATAACAAAGGTAAGATCATAATTATAAATTGAAGTATGGTTAGTCGATTTCATCGACTATGTTCCAGAAAATTTGCAAGCACATCAAAATTATCGTAACGGTTTGCTTTTGACTATGTTATGCAGATTATTATAAAAGTATATCGTTTGTAGATAAACCTGCATATTCTTCTGGCATCAATAACACCTTCACACTATTGGACATATGCTCTTCCCGGAAATGAGGTCATTGACTATACCTACAAATAGATGCCTATTACCTCCCAAGCATGAATTATACGCTAAAACATAACATGCGGTAGACGCAAACGGACATAACGTTTTGATTTCCGTTTTTAATGGAATGGATGAGATTATGCGCATATATTCCGCATTAAATTATCTTATTAGTCGGTTGTGTAATTCGATGATATATTCAGTCGACAAAGTAGTTACATTATTATGTAATGTTAGCATGAGCCAGTAAGGCACTAGAAATTATATCTTAATTTTGATTACGTATAATTAATTGCTCATTTACAAAGTATTTATTGTAGACATAATTGTGAGATAGATGGATTATTATAGGTAGTAGAAATTTGTTGTAGGTATGCGTTAGTGCGGTCAGCGGTCATGTTAGCCATGGATTCTATATATCTGAAATGGACCATCTTCTCAGAGCAATATGATGTTCAGCAGAAAAAAGAAGTTGTTTGTTTGCGCCTTCAAGTAAAATAAATATAGGCCTTAAGGTGAGTAAAAGTACATGTTAGAGTAAAAACCTATACTACATTTCTCACCTGGTTAATATATCTAATACCTAGGTACCAAACCTCAGCCGCATTTCAAACCAGTCAAGGAAAGGGGCATATTCGAGCGGTTTTTCTAATTTTCATTTTTACCACAAATATGATTACCATTTAGGCTGTTTAGAACAACATAACGTTACGATAAGTGACCACAAAACAGCGGTTGGATGTTGAGTTGTATTATGTATACTCCTTTCCGCGATAAGTTAACGCGTAAAACAGTTTTAGCGCAGAAATTAGTTTTAAAGTTAAGATAGCGCATAGCGACGGGGGTTCCTTAGACCTAATGATAGTACAACAACAGGAGTACCGAATAGGGAAAAGATAACAAAAGCCTTATATCTAGCTAGCACAACAGACGGTCTTATTGCTAAACACAATCAAGCAAGCTTGAAACTGCACAACTATCAAACCGAATATATATTTAAAAATAATATTTGGTTATTATCGAAATTGAGATTGGCGATAATCATGCCACCCAGTCAACCGGTTATCTGACATAATTGCAAAAAACAAACAAAGCTTTTTCATTAAAAAACCGGTTTCATTCATTCTTTTCATTAAGTCTATCTGTGCAGTAACTTTTACCATCCATTTATAGTTTATATGTCAATTTAAATTTGATTAAAGCTGGCGAATGCAGGTATTACGTAAGGAAAGCACTGCCGGGTCCGTCTGAACAAACTAACTGTAAATCACAAGTAAATGCAGATGCAGACTGTGTGCGACCTGAACGTATTCATTGAATAGTAATGTAAATGTCTTCGTGATTGCGCACGCGTTCAGCATTGATACAATCTTGAAACGGTGTGTAGTGTGGACTGCACTTTGCTTGTGCTGAATTCGTATTTAATTTCCTGCTGGGCCTTGTTTTGTGAAAATAGGCTATGCGGTAGTGAAAAGATTAGCAGTGTCATCAAAGATTACTTCTTTCCTTTCAAGTCTCGGGAACCGTTTTTAGAATTATGCCTATGCCCGATGTTATCAGAAACACATAGCTGACAATATAAAAAATATGATTGTTGTATGTTGTATTTTTGCAAATTTATCTACGAAGACCTGTTACGTAGGTCAATAGTTATATTTCGGTCAAAAGTTCTTAATCGTTTACAACAGACGGACGTCATATCAACTTTTTCGTTTGAAATTGATTTCATGTCTCACTTTTACCGTTATCTTCACTATCTATTTAATTTATTTTCCTTGTGAATCTCGGAAACACTGCCAAGACAAAGGAATCACGAGTTTAAAATACGCTTTAAATTACAGTTATCTAAAGTTGGCAGGAGTCCGTAACTAGGAAATGTATTGTTATTTGATGTTGCAATCCTGAACGCTGGACGTTGGTCTGCAGACTTTCTCCGAACATTTATATCAGCTCCCGACGATTACTTTCATCTCGTATTGCATCGCTAACTGCACGAACACATCAAGATCATTGCTATTTAGCACCGCTCGGTGATATATGTAATTAATTTTGCATTTAGATAAAACATAAAATGCATTGGCTATGCGTACATTGCAGCTATAAACATTAATGGCGATGCATCTTCAGTAGCAACTTATTTTACGTCTTAGAGACTCTCCGGCTAATAAGTCGACAATATTACGATCAAATGCGGACGCGTATAAATTTCGCAGTAAGTCACCGGTGAGCGTACAACTGTTGCGTAAGCTTATAGTTACAACTTCCACATAATGCGAACATGTCGTTAATTAATCAGCGAGTTAACCATCGAGAACCTGAGGTCGTGGAAAGTCGCAGGCGCGACGGGTCGCGCGCTCCGCGAGAAAATCACTGTTGCGCAAGAGACAGATCACAAGGAATGATAGAGCGCATCCACACACTACTACAAATTCGTTTACGAACAGCTTAACGATCGAGATAAAACAAAATGTCAAAATTATAATATCGTTGATTATTTCCAAAATAATCATTTTATGAATGGAAAGTTTAGCGTCTTAAACGGAGAAATTCCAATAAATCTAAGCTGAGATATGTGCATCAATTTATATGCGGATGTGTGCATTATATGTAGTGATCATCTGGCGTCATCGCCTCGTAACATGTTAAATTTCACAAGATTGACTCAATGTTGGAATACTAAGAAATAAAGATAATGTTATGTTATCTAATTGCAGTGCTCGCTTAGAGAGTGAACGATGAGACATACACGCAAGCAGTTAATGGGACGTTGTACAGACGAACACTGCTTGTAAACATGCTATTGAGAATAATTTCATTGTTTTATGAGTTAAGAACATAGCCTAATATGTGAATAAGTAAGGTAGGCAGGTGTGTACACATAACGTTTCGGTAATGCCGTTATCAGTTTTTAATTTGAAAGTGAATTAGGACTGCGACCCACCTATTTTCTAAATATACCTAAAGAACATGACAGTAAACTTGGGGAATATTTATTAGACAGTCACATTTGAGGAGGAGGTATAAAAAGGGCATTAAACATGAGGTCTATATTCGAAATTAGGTCGGTAGATTAATTACTATATTTATTATTGATGATGATGATGATTACTCTATCGATATTCAAGAATCGATTTATGATCACACTCGCTAAAATGCTTTTTTATCGGTCGACCTTGATTTGCTACAACACTTAACTGAATGAAATCGACTCTCTTACTTCTCGACGCTCTTAGCGTTTCTGTAATTCTTTTGGGGGACCTATTTTTCAATAATCATATTCGATATATTTTTATTAATCCTGTCCCTTGTATCAATTTCAGATGCTGTTTTGTGTGGCACTGACGACAACATGGGCCGATCCAGATCCAAAGAAATACAAAACAGAAGTAAAAGATAAGGAAAAACAATTAAATACAACCCTAACAGCAGACGAAAAGAAATTCCTAAGAGATGTTGAAGCAAAGTATGGAATAAAAAACGAAGATACAAAAGAAGACAAGAACAATGTTAATGAAACAAAACCTAAAGCGTCACAAGCAGCAAATTCACATTTTCCAGCTGTTATAGCTATTGAGATTGTCAACGACACTGACACAAAATCCAAAGGAAAGCGTACCATTGACGCTAACCTCGGATATGGATACAAAACGAACCATGGATACACATACTCTTATTTCGGAAAACCTGCACAAGAAAAAGGAAAATTCATGATATATCCTTACTCGCAGGAAGATATTCCCCCAGCGAATAGTCATTCTATCCATCATTACGACCATTCTGGGAAGCATGTAAAAACAAGCGTCGAAATTCAACCATCACAAGCCTTCGAATTGGTACCAGTGAAACAAGAGAAACCTGCTTATCACTACGGGAAGCCAGCGATTGAGTTTACGACACCAGCACCGCAGCCTGCATCTTACTCATCCGCCCAACATAGCAGTAACTCTTACTCTTCACATCCATCAACTCTGTACACCACATACAACGGTGAACAATTTTCAGGCTTGAGTGGACAGTTCCCGACAGTTATGCCTGATTATTTAGTCGATCCTTCCCAGCTAATCAAAAACCCTGAGTACCAAAACGTTGGATTAACTCAGGACCATTTGCGCACACCCGGTTCTCACTTAGAACAGAAGGTTGTCCCAGTTTTAGTATTGAGAATACCAAGCTCGTCCCTGACCAATCCCACTGCAGAACTGTATGCTAATTTACCGCAGAACTATCCATTGTCGAATTACTTGAATCATTTGAACTTACAACAGTTAGTGAACCAGTATTTTCAGAAAGCCGGGTTTAGGTTTGCTCCTCAGGTAATGGCATATCCTAGTTCGAGCCAAGAAAGCCATGGGCATGTGAGTTATAGTCAAGAGAGCCATGGTCATGGTGGTTCCTCTATGTCTCAATATGAGCCTCAGCATTACGCTCATCCGTACGTGCAGCCATCGTACACGCAAGCTCACCTTTCAGATGGAGTACAATACTCGGCAGTTCAGCCTGTGATGGCCAGGTACCCAGCAAGTTATGTTCGTCACCATTACATGACAATGCCTAAAGGTTATTCTCTTTACAAACAATCTGCACTGCCGCAGAAGTATGAGTACCAGTATCAATACGTACCACAGTCGGCCGTGTCATCGCAGAAGTTTTACATGCCATCAACACATTACCAACAAGAAACGGAACATGTGTCGTCACAGGAAATACAACATGATCATCAATCATCTCTGACGCAAGGAGGTGGTGTTCATGATACCAATTCTCAGTATCAGTACGAAGTTCCAGCGCAGGTTAGTGCTGGCTATGAATCTGCAGTCACTCCTGGGAGTGAATACGGTACACCTAGCTCTGAATACGGTACTCCAGGCGTTGAATACGGTACTCCCCAGCCTGAGTATGGTACTCCTGCACCACACGCAGACGCAGAATACGAACACACAAATACAGTAGCTCCTGAATACGGAGCTCCCCAGGAACAACATTCGCAATCGGTATCAGCGGGATACGAATCTGCGGGAACACCTGCACCTGATTATGGACCAGCAAAGGACGCTGCGCAATCTCACGTTACTCATGAATCTTATTACACTCAAACTCAGCACGATCAACCAGATCATTCTGGCTATTCGTCTCAAAGCGCACAGTCAAGTCACGCATCACAATCAGATTCGGGTGAACAGCAAAACTATGTGTACCAGCAGCAGCAGCAGCAGCCGCTACAGGCAGACGCTCATGGGTTACTCCTTTCAGAGAATTACCCAAGCAAGGACCATACAATTGCTACTGTTTTACCCACACATTACAAGACAGGCAAGCAGAACTCTGGAATGATCCAATCCGTAAGCTACGTCACTCCTATGCCTCATCCAAAGTATCAGATGCCATATAGAGTTATGGTGCCACAAACCTTCCTTCACAATCCGTCTACAGAAAAAGTGACATATGTGAACTCCCATCCGATGTCAGCATCTTACAGCCAGACGGTAGTTCATCAAGACTATAACCCGGAGGCCGAGTACACAGTAGGATACCGTTATGTACCACCAATTAGCAAACAGAAGCCGCCATCTTACCCCAGAAATTACCACTCACATCCCAAACGTATGGTCAAACCCGAAAATAAACCAGATTCCAGTCAATCAATGTTCTTGAAGAACAAACATGAAAGACACGAAAAGAAACGGCTATCATAAGTAAATAACAATAGATCACAATGTATGTGAATGGTTAAGAATGATTTAGGTGCTGTAAATATAGGAGCCTATAAACATTTGAAAATAAGTACATCGAGGGTAGTACAAAATCAAGACTCAATTTGACTGTTGATTTTGATATTATGGTAGTAGGTAGGTAGTAGAAGAAAATAATGGTGACACTTGAAATAAGAAGACTTTTTTATCATTTCAATGATTTTCCGAAAATAACCTGGAGAAAAAGAAAACACGCCATCTAGGTGTAAATTTAATGATGTCTACGGCAATTTCATGTCTGTAGACAAAATGTGTTTTCATAAAGCACAATTTAAATATTCTAAATGTAAATTGTTTATTTACATTTAGAATATTTATAATAATGTACAAGTAGAGGCTATAGTTAAGGATGTTAACAGTATATTTTTAAGTGTGAATGAAATATTGTAAAACAATGCTTTGAATTATTTATTACTTACAAAATTTGTTGTTGTGTATTCTTCCTAATTTGATGTGCAATAATTTGGGATAGGTATATACTTAGTATAATAAATTAAATAGTTTTAATAAACTTTGCTATTGCTTGTGTTTGAATTTAAAACCCCAAAATTTTACTAACGTCATAAAAATCGGTAGGACTTCAGTAGTAATAAATAGTCGATAGTTTATTTTTCAGCATCAATTTCAATTCATACCAAACTGCTTTTGATACTGCTGTTCTTAAAATCTGAAAACCAGCCATTATGAATGTGCAATGAGAGACTTCTAACGTAAGCAAAATTAGGTTGAAAAAATAAGAAGTAAAAATACATTTTAAGAGAAGAGGTGGAGCAAAGACATAATCTAACGAGAAGTGTGATATTGACGGAAATATATCACTGGTCGGTACGCCAGCGGTGCGGGATCAGCTCGGTATACTCGGTATCGAAAGCTTACCGAGCGCCTATATTTCAATGAATTGAGCGGTACTGCACACATTATACCGAAAACAATGACAGCAGTACGGTATCGTTTCGGTATATAGAGCATACTATACCGCACTGCTGCTTACCGACCAATGAGGAAAAATTAAAGCAGTGCGGTATCGTTTCGGTATATCGAGCATACTATACCGAAACGATACCGCACCGAACAATGAGCAAACGGCCTAAACGTTACCTAAAGTTAAGAAACGTTAAACGTAAAAAAAAAATTGACTTTGCAGACGTTAAACATTACTTGTACTCGTAGCGGTTACACCGCCACGAACTACGCATCAAAGACATGACGTCACACAAATCCTGCATCGTGCAATTAGAGTTTACCGCGCGAACGTCATATATAAGACTATCCGACATCAACTTTCAGGCAGTTGCCCGCCAGACACGACACCCGTCTGGTTGGAGGATCCTCCGTTTTCTATGGTGGATGAGTGAACTATACACGCTGTTCCTGATACCACTAAATTACTACTAAAACTTTAAGCAACGTTTATAAAAACTCCGTGAAGTAGATGGCAGCTAATAAAGATATTAGGATAAATGCAGGAGGATATAACATAAAGTAGTCAGAGAACATACTTACTAGGAAGAAATTGACTCATTTGGTCAATGGTAGGAAAGGTAAGTTGACGAACACGCATAGAAAATTATAGACATCTGTGAGACAAATAACCCTATTTAAAATGATGTAACTGCAATGCGCATACCTACGCAATGTTATTAATATAATGTTCGAAAGTAAAAGTACAACTATGAAGACACGAACCTTAACTATCTGAAGTTAAATGAACCAGAAGCAAAGGCATCTGTAGAATGGTAACTGGCCAGTTATTAAAATGATTGATCATTATTTATGTCCATATTTCACGACCTATTGAGCGCTCGTGATAGATCGCTTGTGGCCTAAGCCAGTAATGATACAATTATTAAATATCGCTTTATAACATACGCACAGTAATTTTCTTCGTCACGAACATAAAGTCTTGTTTAAGATTAATTTATCTGTTACTTACCAAAAAAACTGCACTGCAATTTTCAGACGTCGTCTGAGAATGATTTGTAAGTTTTTTCTCTTGTACCTAGCTAGATCAGTTCTCAGAAGCCATTCTTAAAAGGCCATTGCCAGGACTTGCGCTTTTCATATAAATGTGTTAGAATTGAAACTGTTATTACTTCACGCCATAATACACTTTCGCGTTAGATAGAAGCTATGGACCAACATATTGTCAAATAAATTACTATGGTTTGAAAACCATTGCAAAAAGAATAACCAAGAATAACGGACAACGGTAATTTGTTTTATTTTACTGTTGGGATTACATGTCCAGCAAGTAATCTCAAACATTAAAACTGTGTAAGTGTGCACTAAAACAGTAGAATACGATTTCTATATCTTTTGTAGATAGTAAGTTTATAATTTCTGACCGTTAAAACATGTAAGATTTCAATCGCCAATAGCTAAATAATTTCATAAATAGACTCATATCACCAGTAAATCTAATCAAAAATTTAAAAAATCCCAATCGAAGTACCTTACATCATAAGGAATGCAATGAGCCTAAAAAATAGGGGTTTCAATATGAAATTCCCGTTTTATCGAACTGGCCACTTTAAATTAAAATTAAACCTGCACGGTGTAAGATTCCAGAGTGAAACTTTTCCCAAGATAGGTCTAACATTCTAAATTTGAAAAATGTACGACATGCGGGCTATGTTTAAGATCAAAAATACCGACAGCTGTCAACCACTGTTTATAAAATACCATATACTGACACTTCCGTCACTATACATCTTGGAAATAGCTTTATTTGTTAGAAGCAATCTAGTATATATAGTAGTCTATAGAAGCAATCCTCACTGGTTTCCTCTTTTGTCAGACAATGTCACTAGAAATAGACGAACTAAATATAAGAACTTCTTACAGCCTCACTCTGCGAAAACAGCACTCCTTCATAAAAGCGTGTTTTGTATGGCACCATTAATATACAATAAGATTCCAGAGGTTATTAAAAATATAAACCAGCCAAACTTATTCAAAAGAGAACTTAAGAAGTTACTTACTGAAAAATGTTACTATTATGTTAAAGATTTTTTAAATGACAGTTTCTAATCTATTTGTGTTATATTTTAATTTTGTTATTACAATTTTTTTATTTTTTTTTCTCTTTCTAAATAGTGTTATAGTTTAAGTGGCTATAATTAATTTTGTACGCCAATGGTACAAAACATGTTGAACTCGAATCTTTCACTTTGACATCCACATTTGCATTTATATGTATAATGTTACACATGTTTACAAATAAATATCTCTTTATCTCTTATCTTTATCTCATTCGATTGTTTGACTTTCAATTGTTTATTAATTCAGTTCCTAAAAGTAAAGATGGACATTGAAAATTTGAGTAATTTTTGAATACAAGTTCTGACGTGGAACTGACGCAGCAGAAGCAGCTCGCAATATCAATGTTTTGATTGGAGAGGTTACGGCTAATGAACGCACCTTGCGATTAAGACCAGCCACTTAGGTAAATGACGATGAAAGTAATGCGACGGTGGAACCCGATCCGTATCAAACTACCAAGGAATTAGCGGCATGGTTTGATTGTGTTTTCAGGGGGTCTTGTCGCCATACTCGCCTCTCTCTCTCCCTCTCTCGCTCGTTTCATTGTTTTCTTTCTTTCGCTCATGTTCCATTGTTTTCTTTAACTCTTTCAATCTCTCTCTCAATTTCTCGCTCTTTCTCTCTCTTACTGTATCTCTTTCTCTCTCTCGCTCTCCATCTCTTTCTCTCTCTTACTCTATCTCTTTCTCTCTCGCTCTCCATCTCTTTCTCTCTCTCTCTTTCTCACTCCCTCCTTCTCTCTCTTTCTCTCTCGCTCTCCATCTCTTTCTCTCTCTCTCTTTCTCACTCCCTCCTTCTCTCTCTTTTTCACTATTTTGCTCTATTTCTTTTCACTCTCTCTTTTTCTCTCTCTTTCTCTCTTTCTCTCCCTCTTTCTCTCTCTCTCTCGTTCTCTCTTACTCTCTCTATCTCTCTCTTACTCTCTCTTTCTCTCTCTCTCTATCTAAGAAAAGCCACATCTCTTAATTTTGTTTTTTTGAAATTATTTAATTAATTAAGTTCAATGTTTTGAGTTGTATCTTTGTGATATTGTTATGAGTACATAAGTGGCTCTCAAAAGTATAAAACAGATCTCATAATTCAGATTTTGGATTGTTACATTACAGGCGAATGCTCCGATGAGGGAGCGCCTTAGTTTTAGTTTGAGAGCTGGAGAGTCTGGGTCAGTATTTTTAGATTTCAACCTGAAATACCTCTTCTTGTATTTTTGGCTAAGCTTGACTCCGTTCCTTACTTTATTTTCCAAACTTTTAATCTTCGCATACAGAATAGCTCGGCGCTTGCGCATCCTACGTTCTTTCTCTCTCTTTTTCTCTTACCCTCGCCCTTTCTCTCGCTCTCTCTTACTATCCCTCTTTCTCTCTCTCTCTTTCTCTCCATCTTTCTCTCTCTTTCTTCCTTTCTGATCAATGTCTCCACGTTTTTTTTTTCTGTTTGCTGTTGCATTTTTACGATTTAATTAAATTAATTAACAGTTTCGTGACATAATCTAAATAGAAGAAATAATGTGCAAAATTGAGAATTGGTTCCAAAATTCTCAATTGCTAATGGACATTCATTAAGCAAAGGTCCAGAAGATTAGTTTTTTATACCTTTCGAAAAACAACCGACTTCCAAAAAAAAACACTACAAAGTAAAAAAAAACTTTAATTTCAGAGGTCGCTGGCAAAGGACGAAAATACGAAACCAAAGACACCGACTGCCGAAATTAAAGTTATTTTTCACTTTCTGTATTGTTTTTGGAAGTAAGTTGTTTTTTTTTTGGAAAAAGTTTTTAGTTAACTGCCGAAGCAAAGTTAATAAAATTCATATGGGACCACCAAGCAAGTTTCCTTTACCAAATGAAAAAAGAATTTTCAAAATCGGTCCACAATCGACGATAATATCGAAAAAATTACATAAAAAAAAATATACAGCCGAACATAGAACCTCCTCCTTGCTTGAAGTCGGTAAAAATGGGTGCTATTAGGATATAGGTTAGTAAGTATTTAAAACTTCTGAAAACAAACGTCGTAAACAGGCTTAATATCCAGGTATTCTATGGCGGGGCTACGTGATCATCCTCCTGTTTCTACTGTGAGTCCGTCTGGCAAGTATTGCCAACGGGACACATTGTTGTCACATGGAGCTGTGATGCGTCACGAAGGATACTCTGCCTTCCCAACGACTGGTGCTTTCCGAAGAATTCATAGTTAGAAAACCATTCAAAACTAAGAAAAATCCAACTTCCTATCATTAAATATATAAAAACTTTAATAATTCCTAGCTCACATCGACTAGGATATAAAGCATCAACCGGATACTTTCTTGTTCATAAACTTGCATTCTATAATTGGATAAAGAAGCGAAACCAGGAAAACCTACTAATTGCCACTTGCAACTGGCAGGTTGGTAGAAAAACTGGTCACACTTGTAATATTCTTATCTCAGAGGGTTGGGTGACTAGGTGTGCGCATTTCACTCTCGATTCCCTTCCCACTTCCGCGTTTTCCAGTGCTAAGTACCAATACCTGCTATGAGGAATCAGGAAAAAGCAAGGACGGTAAACTATCATTACCTTGAGTTTACGCCGTTGTAAAAGCTAGCGGACGGAACCTTGAGTACAGTAAACCTTTTATTAGCTGTATTTCATTCTGGTGATTAATTTTCTAATCTACAAAAGTCCATAAAGTTTTATTATCCTTTCAAAATGTAGTATTTATGTTTTCGTTCCTGGTGTTGACTTGAACATTAACCCTCTTATTCATAAACCTTGATTAAAGTTAAGAGACATTTAAACATCAACAATGTATGATTAAACAGGCGCTAATCATTACTTAACTTTAAGCAGCGTTTATGAATAAGGGTATAAATTGATATCGATGTCTATCATTATTGTGTTTGGTAAAAAATAATGAGTACATCACTCATGTCGTAGGTATATTCATTTAAGTGTATCTTGTCACGAAATATTACGGAGTCAACTGTCCATCTGTAACGATGATCACAAATTACGTCATAAATCTTAGTAGAATTTTCAGTGGATATGTAATCATGCTGCACCGTTAATTGGTGTAAGATGAAATAAGAAAAGTAAATAATAGTTGCATTGTGTAGCTAAACAGTATTTTTATCTATGTTTTGATTCTAAATAGCACGTTTGATTTCTTTCTTAATGACTTTCCCTACCAAAACTATCCTTATGAAAATCTTTATCACTGTTGTACAAAGCCAAAGATGGTCTTTTTAATTACTTTGCATTTAACTGAAACGTTATGTTTGATTCTACTAATACTCATTATTTGCGAGATCAGTTTGGGCCGATAATAGCATTTAGACATCCGAAAACGCAGTAGCTGAGGACAAGTAGCCCAGAAGTCAGTGAAGTGGTTACAACTGCAGTACCAGGCGCGTAACCATCCCAGAAACTAAACTGAAATGGCGCATGCGCCTGTAATTACACCAGCACTCTCATACCCTTCAAACCGGAACACAGCAACGCTGCTTGGCGGCATAAACAGCTATGTGTTTGCGCAGGCGCTCCGAACCAAACCAAACGTTGGCTTTATTGTAGGAAATGCCGCGGAAACTAGCAATTTTCAATCACTTGAGGTACTACCCCGTGGTGTAGTTAGTGTTAATAAATGTGGTTGTTAGTACAAGTGATAATTGAGCCTCAGGATAATTTGCAATAACTCTTAACGGCCGGTAATAAGTAAGTACGGTAAATGTTGAGCCAGTGTGTGTGTAAAGCTAATGGGCAGCGAGATGCAAGCGTTTGCGCATAGAGGTGTGTTTGAAAAGATTTTGGATAGGCGCTTCATCTTTTTGCTTTGGAATGAAGTCAACAATATAACATAGCACATGTATTTCCAGAAGAGGTTGGCAGAGGTATTAAGTATCCTCATTTTGCCAGTTATTCCGTGCCTCGGAAATCACGTTGAGTTGTTGGTTCGGGCTGTCATTTGTAGATCTTTGACAGTCGTTACGGGTAGCTGGAAGCCTGAAAGTCTGATATCAGTCTTGCCATGGGTTATCGTATTACCCACTAATGATTGTGGAGGTCAGAGAGGCAGTCGCTCTATGTAAAATACTGGTATTCAGCTGCATCCGGTTAGAATGGAAGCCGACCCCAACATAGTTGGGAAAAGGCTAGGCAGATGATGATATAAGTGCCGTGAAATAAGAAGCGAGTCTATAATTGCCATAAACTGGCTACAAATTCAGACTCTGGGCTGTTACTGAGATATTCCATGTTAATACGCAAAAACACGTTACCCGAATGTGTCGACGGAAGAATAGACAAAATGACAGATTGTGATTATGAATCTGTCATTTTGTCTATACTTCCGTCGACAAAACCTGTTTCTATTGTGGTCATGCTACGCGTGCTGGGGATCACAGCCAGGACCTCACGCTCAGCATTCGCGCTTACAACCTAGACCAACGAGGCGTTCACGCTAAACAAATAACAATTACCTAGACACGGCACAAAGTTACCAACAAACGTGACGAAAGAAAGGAAATAAGTCTAAAATACTTTTAACACTACAATGACATACTATGTGTAAATTATATCGGCGAATCGGACTAATAAACAATAGTTTCCCTTTCTAGATGCGCCGATAGCTTTGTTAACTTATACACTGGGAAGTTATGGTGTTCGATAGGAAACTTGACGGGTGTCTTTAAACTGCACGACTTTTGAGGGGAGGTGAAGACTTTTAGAGCATTAGCCGTTTCCTCATTGGTCGGTGCGGTATCGTTTCGGTGTGCTCGGTATACCAAAACGATATCGCACTGCATTCATTTACGAACCTGACTTTAGGTTTTCGGTAATTTATGCGGTACCGCTTAATTCATTGAAATATATAAGCGGTCGGTAAGCTTTCGGTACTGAGTATACCGAGCATGCTGTAAAACAAGCGACGTGAGCGGGTACCGCACTGGATTTTTCTATCGAGACGCGGTAATCCGCAACGATTCCGCCCCGCTTCTGCGTATATCGAACATATCAGTAAACGCTCATTGAAATTTAGGCGCTCGGGAAGGGCCTTAGACTAGTAAAAAAAACGCGTACAGGTAATTGCGTAACACTCATAAAATGACAATTGATCGCAATGGGTTTCATGTTGACAGTTTACTCACGTTCATTGCGTTATTTACGTTGCTTCAACCCTTTGAAGCAATGGATTAGCAATAACCTTCAAAACTCTCGGATTGTGATAGAATGCGTGTTCCGCAATTAAGGTGCTGATCTACACTAATAATATAAAAAGGTAAAGTTTGGCTGATAATTTCCGAAAATTCTTTCTCAGATAGAATTAATTTTTGAAATCCGATTCACTGATACAATATTGTCTAGTGCCATAAGATATATTTTATGATATAGTTGGATTCTACGTGGGCGAAGACGCGGGCAGAAGCTAGTTAAACTACTAAATAAAGTTGTTGCAATGTCGAATTGGATGTGCGGTTGACTGTTAGCCAGTGCCTTTAGATATATATGCTCTACGTATACATAATAAATTATTGCGGTTATTAGGTTTGGTTGTGTTTGAGGGTATCCTAGGCGCTTCATAGGTGTTGATGTCGCGTTGACGCCGTGTAAGAGCTTTGTAGATGCTGCCTATAACTTCGTAGTCCCTTCGTAGGGGGAGGTACTACTTAAACTCTGTACAGGTGCAGCGTAGATGTTGCGTACATGTTATGTAGTATCTGTGTAGGCGTTGCGTAGAACTCTTTACATTTTGGTTCTCACAAAGATGTGCTGCGGCGTCTAACTGTTTATAGAACAAGTTGACAAGATGAAATCCTATTAAAACTATTTTTGTACGGGAAAAAAGGCTTTATAAATCAACGAGTCGTGTCTTTCATTTGTTAAGTTTAGGTTTTAAAAAGCGATTCTTCTTATACTTTTTTGAGAAGACCGAATGGCTGAAGTTTTATACTACATACACCTTAGTGATTTACTCTGCATCGGGTGATGTAAAAGTCCTTATTACGTAACGTATAAGTAAACGTTAAAGGTACCCTTTAAGACGATTAGTTGCGCCCTAGGCGTGGAAATGTTAACGCTCTGTGAAGCACAGTGGTACTCAAAGTTTTGTTCAAATTTATTTAATTAGTAAGTACACAAGCATAATACATCATATTTATTTATTTATTATACAGAAAGCTTACAGTCTAATATGTAAATAGGTAAATAATGTATAATTACCAAATATATATTCTAATATCAGCCTGGTGCAGTTGGACTAACGTAACAATCAAATAGTTTTTCCTGGCCATTTACGTGTAAAATCTGTCTTTAGAGCAATATTTTGACATAATCTTGTCTCCTGCCAGAAAGGCTCTAACGTGGAAATAAATCTATTCAATATTTTTCTAATAACAAGATTCCCGATAAAAGGATGCCTGGAAGAATTTGTTTGGCCTTTTTCCGGCAGTGGGAAAGTGCAGACAAAAAATAATAATGAGCGAGCCTTACAGTAGTCGCTTATGATCTGACTTCTTGGCTGACAGTATCAACCTCTCTAAAACGGGTTGGAACCATCTGACGACCAACTATAGCACCGCGCACGTTCATTGGTCAAATCAAATAGCGCGCGCTTCCTCGGCTTCCTGTTACACGCTCTGTCGATCCATTCTGTAAACATCTCACCGTGAAGAGTGAGGTGAAGTGAGGTGTCCATAGTATCAATCCCTAGCTTTAGGTGCAATGACAGCTCACACCAAGCTCACTTCACCCAAGTTATCACGGTGAGATCTTTGCAGAATAGCACGTCTGGTCTCTTTTCAAGAAGTCACTCCCACAGATTGCAGGAAAACGAGAGGAAAATGTTACACATAAAAATAAAATGAGCGAGACTTACTGTACCTAGTCACTTATGATGTGTAACATCTGACATCTTGGGTGACGTAAATATGATATAAACAATATTCATCATCATCATCACTATGATGTTTACAACCTCTCGGAAAATGGGTTGGTACCATCTGACGGCCAAATCTAGCACCGTGCGCGCTCATTGGTTAAATCAAATAGCGGGCGCTTCCCCGGCTTCTTGTTACACACTTCCGTCCCTTTTCACGAAATCACTCGCACAGATTGCAGGAAAGCGAGAGCAAAGATGTTACACATAAAAAACTAGATCCTTTATTTTCCGGATACAACACAATCGTATCAACACTATAATGTATAACGTCGGTAATGAATAGCATTATTATTTACATTGAATTAAATAAATGGGTTTTATGAGCGAAGAAGAGCTTGTGGCTAAGTAATAACAGCCGCACGGGTCGATCCATCAGGTTAAGCTACGTTTGCGGGAGCTACTCCTCCGTGCCTCGGAAAGCACGTTAAGCCGTTACCGTTGGTCCCGGCTGTCATTCGTGGATCTTTGACAGTCGTTACGGGTTGTCAGAAAACCGAAAGTCTGACAACCAGTCTTACTAAGGTGTATCGTATTACCCAGTTACTGGGTTGTGGAGGTCAGATAAGCAGTCGCTCCATGTAAAATACTGGTAGCTGCATCCAGTTAGACTGGAAGCCGACCTCAACATAGTTGGGAAATGGCTAGGTAGATTGGTTTTATGAGCGAAGAAAATCATAATAGTAAATTAGGTTAACTGTTAATTATGTAGATACAACAGTTTACATCAATATGTTTACTTAATCTAATATCGTAAGTTTCTGATTAAACCTTCAACAGCCATGACAAGTTCCACATGGTTATTAATACAATAATATTTCGCCATTAACTCATTAATAAATTATTGTGATATCGCAACTAATTATTTAAATAGGTTGACTGATGTATCATCTGTAACAAATGGATATATAGCTTGTTTTCTTTAGGTGTTTCATCATGGTTCATACTTATGTGATGCCTAAGACTCTTGAAGTTTTATTATAGATGATAAGCTGACTAAAATTACCTCCTCGTTGGTCTAGTGGTCGCAACACACACTGACTTATTAATTGTAAAATTTTAAGAATATCGTCTACTTTTACAATGTTTGTAAATATGTGAGAACCATGTATCTATCACATAAGTATTTAATTTATCTTTCGTTGCTTCATTTTGATTAATTCTTCTTTTTACCTATTGTGGTAACGTTGTTTTTTAGGTGCATCGTCTTCACGTATGATTATGTAACTAATGTACCTACATATACAAAATATTGTAACACTTTTTAAAAGAGTAACGGTGGAGTTTCTTGCCCTTTCTTCTCCATACGAAAACTATTTTTTGGAAGGGGCGACTAGAATCAATTCAACTTTGACGTTCGAAAGTGCCTTACAAGGGTCTATTTGAAATAAATGATTTGACTTTGACTTTGCAAGCGCTACTGCTGACCATGAGGTCCTGGGTTCAATTCCTGGGTCGGGCAAACTTTTATTGGGATTTCTCAGTAGCAGCCCGGAGTCTGGATTTGTGCCCGGTTAATGGAATAGGCTCGCCCCCTATTACATGGGACTTAAACATCACTGGCAAAATGTGGGTGAATATAAGTACAGCTCTGCCTTATCCTTCCGGGAATACAGGCGTCATGTTATGTATGGCTAAAATAATTAAAATGTCAATGACATGCAATGAAGGCGTATTTTTTTTTGTTGCACTAACTTTACATGCGTAGGTATGTTTTAGTAACGTAAAAAATAGTGCAAAATTTGTTATTGTGAAAAAGATCAACGTGAAACTTAGGTGAAGTGAGCTGTCACTGTCACAAATCGACCGGCAGGATGCTAGGGATTAATACTATTGACAGCTCACTTCGCTTAAGTTTCACGGTGATATTTTTACAGAATCGATCGGCAGGAGTATGATGAAGGTGAGGTAACATTAATAATGGTTGTTTATTATTTAGTAACAATTTTAATTGTTTAGAAGATTAGTTATCAATTACGGAAAATAGTTACATATCTAAGTACTTCTAAAAAGTCCCATAGCCATACAAATATGGAAACATGCTAGTTAACAATAAACTTTCAGAAACAACTTTATTCCAGAATCGCTTTTTACCGCGGCTTCGCCCGCGTGGATGTCGGAAAATAACCCACGGGAATGTACTACCGGGATTAAAAGTATGTGTTAATGCAGATTATAAATACGTGTGCCAAATTTCATCCAAACCCGTTCCGTTCTTGCGCCAATCCAGAACATACATCCAGACAAACAGCCTAACAGAAAAACGTACACATTTCCTAAAAATTAATATATTTTCGGTATCTACGAGATTGCTAATCCATACTTCATAATTTCGAAAAATGTTTTTGCTCAACAACGTAAATAACGCAATGAATCTTATTAAACTGTCAAAATAAAACAGATTAGTCTTAATCATTTACCGAAAATGTTGAAGCAATCAGATAGCTGGTTGCAATTACTTTCTTTCAATAATATTCTATTCAGTTTGACTTTGTTTCTATTTTATTTTATGTAGGAATAGATATAGATTGTTCACGACCAAATTACCATAAAATCATCACATAAATCAAAGGGCGTACTTTGAGCACCACGGTCTTACCCCTGTGTGCGTCTAGCGCAAGTCCCGTCTATGCACCCACTGCACCAATGCAGACTCACACAGACGCAAATCCACGCTCCGCTACCCCCGTATATAAACCTAACTCAGCCTAGCCTTGAACTTCACTTCACCACGGCTACAACCGACACACGGCCGTACTTATCCCCCGTTACAATTACCAACCCTTAACCGTTAGTTAGGTAAATATAGGAATTGGACTACGGTGTCAGTGAATAAACTATGTTGTGTTGAACAGAACTGTGTTGATTGGTGTCTTCTGATACACGTGAAAATGTTGTCCGTACTGCAAACCGTAAGTTACTATTTATTGTTGTTGATAAAATCTTAAATTGCAGAAATGCCAGAAGAGAGAAAACCTATGCTGCCTGAAACGTCAAAGTCATTTATTAGTCGATGAAAGTCAGTATTTATATGATTTAAATTATACTTATAAGGCAGTTTGGTGCCAATTTTCTTTTAATAAAGTTAACTGAAAAAAAAAGTATTAGTCACTTAGCAAAAAAATATTTTGCAAGTCAGCTACGTTGTTTATCTTTATTATTAAAATTAGTAGTCCATTAAATGTTTCCATGGCCCAAAAGTTGGCTAATTCAGTATAATTTATTCATATTAATTTTTGAGCAAAACGAAACATCTGGACAACGACAACAGAAATAAAACAAAAGACATTAAAGCTTTTCATGGTATAAAAAGACGCATTTTTTCTTTTTTTTTCTTTTTATGTGGTATGCTGTTAACAATGGCTTATAAACTGTAGACTAGATAAAACCCATAACCTATATCAACGAATTCATTTTATTACCTGACTACGTGAAACCTAAAATGGAGGGTTATTTTATTATTTGATAATTAACGCCAATAAAAATTTGGCCAAGTTTATTTTAAGACATAGAGCTACGAGAATTCATAAAATGAAAGATATCATAATAACAATGTTGGTGTCGGTATCAAATTAAGTATGCAAGCTGAATCCTAACTAATATTATAAATGCGAAAGTGAGTTTATTTGTTACGCTTTCACGGTAAAACAGCTGAACGGATTTGGATGAAATTTGGCACATGTGTAGACAATGACCTGGGCTAGATATAAGATTTTATTCTGATATTCCCACGGGATCGCGACTTAGGGGTCTATATCCTTTGCCGTGCCGTGCCGG
The DNA here is from genome assembly GCA_914767755.1 of Agrochola circellaris. Taxonomy (NCBI): domain Eukaryota; kingdom Metazoa; phylum Arthropoda; class Insecta; order Lepidoptera; family Noctuidae; genus Agrochola; species Agrochola circellaris. The sequence goes on from OU611853.1 coordinate 7,030,003, forward strand.
CTCACTGCTGGCACGGCACGGCAAAGGATATTTATGCGACGAATAGATATATAACTTAAGTGTATAACAATAAAATGTAATCCAATGATGATACCTAAAGACGTCGCAGCATGCCGCGGCATGCCTAAGGATACTGCGGCATCGCTGATTTCAAATTTATTGTCATACACATAAGTTATATTTCTATTCGTCGTCGCATAAATATACTTAGCCGTGACATGCCGCCAGTGAGCCGGCCGGCCCTTAGGGTGCGTTTCCACTGAAGCGGAGACGAGCGAAGCTGAGCGGAGACGTGCAATCACAATGGTTGAAATCTTCATCGCGTCTCTCGTCTCGTCTGTGATTGGACGATTCCTGCACGTCTGCGCTCAGCTCCGTACGTCTCCGCTTCAGTGGAAACGCACCCTTATGCAGGTGAAACCGCGGGATGTAGCTAGTATTTCAATAAATAAGTAGCTATTTACTATTCCCAGTAAAATAAATTTCCCACGAATAACATGTATTTTCCTTCCTAAATAAATATTCCAATAGAACAATAGTGCGATGAAAGTGAATATAGGCAAAGAAATGGCGACAGTTAATGTCGTTAGTGACACATTGCTCTGCGCAAGAGTGTCGAGCTTCTCATTATAATGACATGACAATATAATGGCTCAATAGGAAGATAATATTTACACACAATGCCATTAATTTAATAAAGAAATATTGAATAAGGAAAGTAAATCTTACTTTCTTAGGTTCATTCGATATTTCTAATTGACTTTGACAGCTTTTGAAATTAATTGAAAATGTAGCTAATAGCGTGAATACCTATATAATTTATTTGATACTATTTTTGGGCCTATCGATTGATGATAAAAACTGAAATAATTACGGATTACTTTAGAGGAGATCTATTGGGATATTCTATTTTTTAAGTAAAACATAATAAACTATTCTTCTACTTCTTTCTTGCCAAAAATCCCATAAAAAACAGCCTATTATTGTCCCACTGCTGGGCAAAAGTCTCTTCTCATACAGAGAAAGCATGAGCATTGATCAATACGCTTGCTCAAGACGTGTTGGCGATTTCAGACTTATATTAGCTATAAAGTCTAGGTTTCCTCACGATGTTTTTCCTTCACCGACGACAGTAATTTCCAAGATAAACTCAGAAAGTACATATTAATTGAAAAAGTCACATTGGTACTTGCCCGGATTTGAACCCACAACTGAACAAAAACCTTAAATTATGTAATTAATTAAAAGAACCTACGTCTTTATTCATCAAAAAACACACCACGTTTGGTCACGAAGTAGTTTGACTTAAAAGCAAGTTAAGTTTATTCTAAGCTTCACATCATTATGACATAACATCTTAATTTTGGAAAAACCCATAGCAAGACGCATTACTAAGACACATTGGAGAGGTTAACGTAACGATTTACTTCATAACTCATGGATTTCTAAATCGGTTCCAAGAAAATTTATCTTCTAAAAGAATTACACAATAGTATACTTCTAAAGGAACACAGACGCCAAAAAGTCTACTTCTACTTTAGTTTTGCATGTTTTTTTTAGGAAATTGGAATGAATCTGGGTATAATAGAATACGCTTAATTAAGAAAACTTACCGTAGGTTACAATATTATTACTTACAAGTAAAGATTTTACTATAGAACCATCATTTGTATTAGAGAATTTGTTATGAGAACAAGTAATCTTTTTGGATTTTTCATACTCGTTCATATCAAAAAAGTTATTACTTAGGTATGCAAGATGGATAAAAACAGTTTTTTTTTAATGCAAGATGGATATTAAAAAAAAAAATGTTGTTTGCTACGTGTCCCTCACTGCTAGAAAAAAGCCTCCCCTTTTCCCATTTCCTTACTAAGTCTTGTGTGATCTCTCTGAAGATTTTCTTTATGAAAATTTTTTTTTGTTAAAGTCATATCACGCATTGTAGGTTGTTATTTATGCACGAAACATAATTAATAGATTGGCAGCTTCATTAATTTAATGATGTAGTGCGATTAATAATAATTAGAAGAGAGACACTTTATTGCTTGAGCAGTAAATTATTTACCGGTATTAAGTAAGTACTTATTTCTCAATTTTTTTTTAAATATGCGTGCGTAACTGGTACCACGTGGAATAAAAAAAAAAGTAATATTCTGAATATGTCAGAGTGGAGTTTATAAACGTTACGTACATTTATATATAAACTTATAACACTTCAATATACAAACAAAACTGAAAAACCTTACGTAAACGGTACCATTTGAAATTGAATATCAAAAAATTCTGAAAAGAAAACAACAAGGATAACTAACTTCGAATATCTGGAAACCAACATACACTGCTGAAAACTCCATTATATAACCCACAAATAAACGACAATATCACACAAATTGACTTTTGTATGATATTGTCGTTGCTCACACAAACTTTCAATTACAATAGTTCATCGCCCATCGGCCACATTATCGCAGAATTATAGCCCAGAGCATCATAACCGATGACGGATCGGTATGGTCATTGAGCCTGCTCTGTTACGGCCACTGATCATATTCCTGTAATCATACCTTCATTGGCAACTGATCGATGCTAAATACTAGTGAAACTGGACACTTGATCAGTGTTCAGATCAGTGTTCAATTATTAGATATTTATTTGCAATTATGATGATGAGAAGTGTGAACGAGATTGATGTTAACGTATTAGAATTAGTATTGAAATTGTGGTTTAATTATAGGCTGTAAATCAGTATTGGTCTTATAACTCAAGTGTTCGTTTACATATCTATTTTTCATCCATCTTCAGCAGCTGGCACATCAGTTTTTATTTATTTTTCTAAAATACTTAGCTATACTCAAGTATGAACTTACCACTAACCTAGTCCATTCCATTCTAGGTTCACGTTTTATATTTTAGCTATACACAACATCTACCTACATCGTTACTGTACATTTTGCTCTGCAGTTCTGCACCATTCTGCTTTCAGAGCATTATATAATGTCATAATTATCATATTCCTATTATCATAATGTGGAAATTAACTTATTTTCTGTTATTATGGATGCAATGGCATTCATTGATATTCATAGAAAAGCCTACGTTTAGTTGCAACATTGGAATTAAAAGGGACTTTATAAAAGTTTTAAGAACATAAATTCATCAAACAGAACTCGCAACGAACAATAAAAAGCGAAACTATCAAGAACGTTTAAATACAATATAAAACGTATCACAATAGCTATGATTATGTTCCAAGGCGTAGGTAATTATGAAAGATTCCATCTGTATCAAGAATTAAACAATCACGATGACGTTACAAACTGTGTTTTTTAAATAGAACAATAGAATCTACATTAGCGTATCTATTTCAGAACTCAAAACCAAGAACTGTGACCTAGCTACATAGATTAGGCCCAATAATTATAATGACGAAATCTTTATGTAAGAGCAACAAATAAAAATTAATCAAAAGAGAGATTTACCTACGCAGTTATTTGCATAATCAACAGATAGATCTTTAAAGAGTGTTCGTACAATAGCGGGCCTACCGCTTGAACGACAAATCACTGCCAAAACATAATTCTAAAACATCTCTGTCATCTTCAAATAATTGACAGAAACAAAACGATCTTTTAAAATCGTTTAGCACTAAACGCATATAAACGGAGATATGCTGTGCAAGGGGCCTTAATCTTAATCATCCTTAAAAAAAAGTTAAAAAGTAATGTAATTTTGAGAACAAATATTTTCACTCCGGAAATAGACTGTGAAAACTATTAGACTTTCAATGAAGTCCCACCAACATTACACGAATTCAAAACCTAACTAAAACGCTATAGTTGCATTACAACAATGATTCCACCGCCTCAAGGTGTAATTATGAAAGTCTCCATCAGTTTTACGTTTAGACAATAAATTCTTGGCTCTTGCTCACTTTCTCTGATAATATCAGAGTTATATAACGTTGGTCCCGTTTAGAGCGATGTCGTCCTACTTTAGAGCCATAAACCATAGAAAATGATGTTACGTCTTTAATGACTTTCGAAGACCCTTTACCTTTAAAAGTGTTAGTGGTATGGTAATTTGGTTGTTTTTTGTTCTATAAACACAGTTAATTTTACACACTCTCGCCTTCTTCTTCACTACAGAACGCCACCTGTTACGATCCTTACATACCTTTTGCTTCATTTAAGTTTATACATATGTTTATACAAGCACGCCGATTGCGAGTACTTTTTTTTTTTGAGCGTGGGATATTATCAAATAACTTCTCCCGCTCTGGGCGGAGCGGGAGGGCGTGTCAGACTTTTACTGACTAAAACCCACCCGTGTTCCTTCCGTTGCCTGTGTGCCGGGGTCGCGATATCCCTTTCGGACAAACTCGTAACCCCGTCAGGCATTGGCCCTTCCGGACCCCGTCAGTTGGTGCTGACATCTCTTTGAGGCGCGCATGGAACACAACGCGCCGTCGACCCGGGCCTGGTCCCTATCGGACGGCGAACTACCCATTGCTCACCGTCCGCAAGCCCGCGCCTACGGTGGCCGGAAGTCGGCTCTCGACTCCTCGACTCCCGACGCCCGGGGCGTCTCCAGCACGCCGATTGCGAGTACTACGCATCTGACCTTTCTGAAGAACTTCACCAATAAGGTCACTATAATGTCCTCCTAGGGCGCCACCCCCGGCGTTTTCACTCGCATCTGCCTTGTAAATATTTTGTGTTAGTCGCCTCTCATTCATCCTCTCAACATGACCAAACCATCTACGCATACTCTTTTCAATTTATGTCACTACATCGTGATTTAAACCGCACCTTTGCCTTATCACATCATTCCTCAGTCTATCATTCATAGTCTCACCTCACCATTCTTCGCAAGGAACGGATTTTATGGGTTTGGGTTTTACTATAGCTTATGGGTCACCATTTATTTAACTTGCGAAAAGTAATAGACAGGTATGAGAAGTACAGGGCATGTTGCAGAAACGTGGAGACTTTGGAACACTAAAAATTTAATAAATAGGTATTACAATAAATCATTTTATGCTTTTATAGTTCGATGAACTTATCTTAATTTTAAAACATTTTAGTCGTTCGTCAGAGCTCATCGCTGATGGACTAAACGAACTTGAAGACCGCACTAAAAAAAATATTAGCATTCATGTTTTGTTTTCTAAAACCATTGGAAGAATCTCATTTATGTATGTTTCTAATCGATCAGTTTTAAAGTAAAAAGAAAGTTTTTTTCGCATTTGCAAAAAAGCCTTTCACATTTGATGTTTTGTTCAATTTACCGCTAAATCAATAAATAAAATGGCAAAATCGTGAAATGTCTACGAAGAATAAAATTACTATAAAGCGTATAAACATGTAGTAACCTAACTAACCCTACCCAATATGGTGCGTAGCGATGTATGCTGTAGCGAATACCGTAGCCGTGTCGCACTGAAGTTTATAATTATGTCCGCAAGAAACGTAGGTGAACTTTCAATGTGAGGTATGTGGCTTCAGGACAAGACGTGTACATAAATAAAACATTAATTTTCTTAACACAAAAAGATACACATGTAAACTGGTTTTGTACAAGTTTGTTAGTATTTTTTCTACGCTTATTTTAAGATTTGACGAACTGATGATTGATTTTTAAAATGGCAGTAAGTTTTGTGACTAGTATTCCATTTAATTTGGGGACTGATACAAACAGTGTAACAAACAAAGATTAGGTCATGAAAAGCAGTAATTAATTCGTGAAATTGCTGCTGCAACGATTTAATCATGATATTTAAGCCTAACTAAACTCAAACACAACCAACGACTATCCAATTCCCCATCCTCCATAACATCTCAACAATTCCACGCCACTCAAAACGATTACCATCTAAAACGCAACCGTATCAAATCATAGGCTATCCAAACTTGCGCTTTCATTGCACTAACATTTCACGCCAATCAATTTCCCTGTCGCTGTTCCCACACTACGTCAAAGACCTCGCAGCCTGTTTGAACAGGTAGTTAGTGCTAAAAGCGACATGGCATGTTCAGAAGCGCACTTTCCCTGGCCACACCGGGTGAAACTCGTGACCGGTAAGGGCAGAGAAACGGTGAACATCGAACATCCCAGTCCATGTCTTGGCGACCTTTGACGTTTGTTTATCTGGCGAGGACCTTAGTTATGGGGCTTTGAACGTTGTTTATGCTGGGTCTTGGTTACTAATTGCTGGTTTAGTATTTTATTTTGCTGATTGCGTATTTAGAACTAGAATGAAGAAGTTTATGAAATAGTTTATTATTTAAAAAAATGAAAGAAAAAAAGAATGGAAATAAAGAAAATAAATTTATCTGACCCAGGTTAACCCAAGCGCCTACCCTGTCTAGGTTACAGGAACTGAATTCAGAAAAAAGGCCAATACAGGTATTTTGATATAAATATTTATTCAAATACTACTTTCTAAAACTCTGAGGTCATAATAAACCTCTTATAAAGTAAGTACGTTTGTTAACTCTAAGAATTTTTTGTAAATCTGAAGTAAAATACTTTTAACTACATGCGATAACTATAAACATTACCGAAGATCAATGTTTATTACGCTATAAATTCTTCCATACGACAACTTTAAATACGCAAAGCCGAACATAAAACTAAATGAGTCTGTTAACAACATCCTAGATATATAAACATGACTGCAAACCCCACCGTATCACGAATGAAAGGCAATTCGCATCACTTAGCTTCGACCTTAAGGTCACAACTTAAGAGGAGCTATCAATTGCATTGAGTTTAACATAAGGAATTACAGGGAATTAAATTAGTTTAATGGTGTTTGAACATGAGACAGTTTATCTTTATGTAGATTTACTCGATTAAACTATCTACAGATACTGAATATAGATTTATGGAGTGATCTCTCGAAATTTCAAATATAGTTATTCTAGGCTCATACCTTTATATAAGGCAATTGAGAAACTAACGACCCTGAATATTTTATTACACGTGGTGTAAGGAACATGCAAGGAAGCATTTGTCAATCGCCAAGTTAAAGAAGTGAACAACACCATATTTTCATAGAATTAACAAAAGTATGGCTAAGTAAGCCGCACGGGTCGATCGATCAGGTTAAGCTACGCTTGCCGCGGTAGGTCCGTAGATGGGTTACTATATTTACATACCAAGACCATCAACATTGAAGGCTGTCATTCGTGGATCTTTGTCAGTCGCTACGGGTCGTCAGAAGCCTGAAAGTCTGACAGTTTCACACCAAAGATTCTTCACTAATGTCAGCATTATTATTTCAGCGGTCTTTGGTTTGAGCTTTATTTAGTCAGTCAAGCCGATCGATTCTGTAAAAATATCACCGTGAAACTTAGGTGAAGTGAGCGTGAAGTGAGCTATCAATAGTGTTAATCCCTAGCATCCTGCCGGTCGATTTGTGACAGTGACCGCTCACTTCACCTAAGTTTCACGTTGATGTTTTTACAGAATCGACCGACAGGACACATAATTATTGTAGAAGCTATAAATAATGTTGAAAACTCTTTCTCTTTACTGGTGTTACTACTAACAAGAAGGCCTTTTGCATGTGTACATAAGTTCGATAACATGTTTATTTCTCTATAAAATGTTAGTACACGCTATTAACTATTGGAATTATCCATGCCCACGTCCCATACACAAGAAGTGTGGGTAGCTGTTAACTTATACCATTGCCCTTTCACCCCGGACGGGTATTATCCTGTCTTGCATGCATAATGGTCACGAATCGAAAGCCTCCTAGACTTTCTATTGTGTGAATCTGTTCACGACTCCTTTAATCGTAAATCAATGGCTTCGCGATTCTAATGCTGTGCCTCCAAGTTTATGTTCTCTATGGCATAGAACAAAGTCGCTTTTTGTGTCTGTCTGCCTGCTCAGTTCTTCTCAACTACACAATAGATTTCGTTGCGGTTTTCAACATCATTTAGAGAATTTTCTGCTATATTTGGATATTTGGAAAATCCAAAAGTGCACGCTTCAGAACTTTTACCTATCAATTTGCGTAAAATTTTTCACCCCGCAATCTTTACTTACTGTCAGAGACTATTTAGGTATGCTTTGTTGGTTGCTAGGCAACGGAAGAGGGTCGAAGTTGGAAATATATATTTTAGATATTATATTAGTTAGATTTTTATTAATTATAATGAAACTACTTCGAATAAAAGAGCCATTTTCAATAGGGTTCCTGCTATGGCTAATACAAATCTATAAAAAAAAATAACATTTAATTTATTTTTTCGCAAGCTACAATGTTTTCAGGTTTCATACTTGATTGACGGGAATTTTTTATAAAACTATTTCGTTGTCGTTTCTGCCTTTAATCTATTTTTGAAAAGTACAGAATTCATCTTCATTAAATTATCTATACAATGGTATATAAATTAAGTAGGTTCTTCAGGAGTGTAACAATAAAAACAGTTGCAGAAAGGAAGCAAAACAAATTTTTCGATCGCAAAACACTCTCTAATGCTACGAATTATGAGTCGTGCAATAAAGCACAGAAATCTCGATATTTTGACATGTCTCCAACTCCGTAGATCGCACCCGTCCGAAGCAGAGGCAGGCCTTAGTCTTGTATAAATTAATTATTTATTATACAGTGATGTATGCATATAAAATAGTGGTTTCGTATAATTTGTGGGTTTCCAAATTCCGCGTTTCACTGGTTTGGTTTCCTTTAGGCCTAGTTTTGTAATATTGAGAGGTATAAATCAATGATGATGCTTAAATGGAGGACGGTATTTATAAATTTAATGTAGAACAGCAACTGAAGTGGATTAAAATAAATTATAAACATAATTTCACACCAGTAGTTCCCGAAGGGTAAGGCAGAGACACCCACATTGCGCCATAAACATCCACAGAAACCATATATTGATGACGAAATGCATTAATTAATGTATGATGTAAAAAAAAGTATTTGGAAACTTTCAAACATGCCTTTGTTACACCTAAAATGGTTACAACATCAAATTCAGTGTTATAATTGCAATTCATTATTAATAATCTAGTTCGCTAGTTAGCCACATTTCATATTTCCATACTATTCCCAAATTAATCAAAACAGCGACATATTTGAAATCTATTTGCGACGTTGCCAACTTTCAGAATAAACGCTCTTAAGCCCCATGTAATAGGAGGCGAGCCAATTGCAATCAACCGGGCACAAATTCAGACTCATGGCTGCAACTGAGAAATGTTTGATGGAAAAACCCAACAACACTCCGCCCGACCTGGTAATCGAACTCAGGGCCTCATGCTCAGCAGCAGTGCTTGCGATCAATAGACCAACGAGGCAACGAGGAAAAAAAAAAGTTACTAATCCTCATTGAGTCGTCGTGTTAATTATTTTATTAGAACTATCTTTACTTGTTGGAATTCTTAGCTCTTTAGTCCCTTTACATTCTTCTATTAGTTATAACAGCAGAGTTACGTTTTAAACACAATTGAAATGTCAAGAAATCTCATTTTTCTAACGTGTTAGAATGCTCAAGCTTTGTTTACAGGTTCACTTTCAGTATTTTTAACAAAGAAACTATGAACGTAAACGAAGCAAAATGATCGTAGCTGGTGGCGTTCTGTAGTTTCTGCCTACGCCTATAGGTAGAAGGCGTGATTTTCTTTATGTATATATGTAAACTACATGCGATATTCTATATTTTGATTTAATTACCTACGCAGGATATTATCTAATGATTCGGATGATACATTTTTTTGTAGCTCTGCGCTAATCGTCAAAATGATTCATGCTAAAATATTGAAATAACTTTTACATAACATTATAAACATTCTTACGTAATATTTATTTTTAAAACTGGTTTCCTGTATCTTTAACAGTATGCAGTCAAAGTCATCGGTATTATGACACTCTGAAGTAGAATTAATTGCAACTTAAGTGTTTTAATTTAGAAAAAAATGCACGAAAAACGTGGTATGATTTATAGTGAACTTTCACTGTAATATATCGAGATCAAAGTGCTAATAACAAAATCAAATTTTGCAAACATTAATTACATATTTTCTTAAATTTTCTTGAAAAATCTTATTGATTGATGTTTAATTTACCAGAACGAAGCATTTACCGAAATTACAAATAATGTAGGGATTTATTGTTACTGCAGGCTTATTTAATTCTCGAAGCTAATGATGAACGAAGATATATGGCCGTAGTAATATAATTAGGAATCCAACGAATCAGCACGGACAGTAGGAAAGCGATTCACGGCTGAAGACACGCAGACTCACATCTCACTATCGCCCGTGCATACCGCACGGTCGACGCCCGTGCAGACGTTTACTTGTGCACGCATCACGCTAGCTCAGATCCACTCTATGTCATTCTTCACGTGTCAATTATATACTCCACTAAGTAAACTAAACTCCGAATATGTAAGTGGGATATAAATATAAAAAGTGATCTTATTGTTTCATAATGCAAGAATCTTGGTGTGATATCAATCTTTGCTCGGTTTATCATTAATTTCATGCAAATAAGGTTGAACGTTTATGTTGTAAGGAAATGCTTGCATAATAAGAAAAAAGTAAAATATTTCTTGAACATTTTTCAATCAACTACCTATAAAGGCGTTCTTTCGTTATAGTTATAAACTTCTGAGAGTTTCTTGAAGCAAATGAAGAAAATTACTCCGTGGTACTGTGTTTTTTGATAGAGTTAGTGACATACTCACATCAACATGTTGACGTACCTATAGTTGATTATAATTATGTTCATCCAGCGACTGAGCACGCAAATTAACGCTGAGAGAGACATCCCATGTAAAAACTCCATGATTTAAAATATGCTGTGCATGTCGTGCTAAACCTACAAGTACCTAGTTGTTAGGTTCTACTGTTTTTGAAACCGAATGAAAGATTTCATTTTCTGTAGTTGTAAATATTTATTGATGTAAATGTTGTTGGAAGTTTCTCTTCTAAGGCGTGTCATAATTACGCTTTAAGACAACTGCACGAGATACATATTTTACACTCCTTAACGATTAAACTCAGTATTAGCAACTTTGTGAAATTTACAGTTCTATGACACGACATTAACAGGTTTCTGTTAAGACGTTAATTTCAAATTCAAAATACTAGTTTTGTGAAAGTACTAGTCAATGTTTTCTCAAATTATAATCGTTTATGGAATAGGTGGGTATGACCAGAACTGACCGTAGGCGGGCTGACCCCTGATAAGTGGTAGTTGAAAGGGAAAATCTTGTACTGATAGTACAAGTTAAAGGTAAAAATAACAACATGGACAAGTTAGGAACGAGCAAAGATCGAGAGTGGATAGGTCAGATACAAAGCATATCAAGATGTGCAAGTCCTTTAACGAAAGCTACTACCTTTCTAAAAATGTTGAACTATTAGAAGTAGCTGACAGTTTTCTAAATCTATAGTTAACTCATCAACATGGTAATTTCTAAACAGGTGCTTCGCGTGCCTTAAAACTTGTTGGTGTTAGTTTTGCCTTAACATCGTTTTAGTTCAATGGTTAATTAATTGATTTACATGTTATGTGTAGACATAAATGAATTACCTACGTGATATATGCAGAAACAAGTTTGTGGACTTGATGCACTTACAAAATGAAAAAGCATAACCAGTTTAGATCCATTGATAAATACAGCTTGATAGCGGAAATCACACAGTTTATTAGAAATATTGCATAACACAGTCACGTTTTCACTACAGTGTTTGTTTATTAAAGAGATAATAATATTGTTCTTTTTTTTTCCAGATACGGCTACTAGTCATAATACAACTGATCAAATCCACCCGCTGTCAAAATGGATTCGCCGAGCAAGACATTCTCCGGTTCCAACAGATGGCTTCCAACGATGGTCAAGTTGAGGCCATCACAGGCTTCAACAACATCCTACAGAGAGACCAGCACAGCCAGTCTTTAAGTACACCCAGCATCATACAGTATAACATCAATGATGACACTAATAAGAACAATAACTACGGTCGAACATTTTACTCACGGAGCCGAAAGATATACAGAATCAAGAACCCGTTCCAACAACAGATTGAAGAAACTGAGAAGCAACCAGAGAATACGGAATCACAGGACAGCGGCGCAGGGGCTAGTAACCAGTATGCATCCGTGCAGTACTCCTTACCACCGGAGGAATTCCTTCAACAATTGAGAGCAGAAAATCAGTACTACCAACAAACACAGATGTCTACCCCAGCGCCAAGCTTAGGGTATACAGCCACACCGCAGCCACAGTACCAGTACTCGACAATCTCTCCATCTAATTACGATAACAACAACCAACAGAATAATCAAATACCGTTAGAGCCTAAAGCGTCACATGGTCAAACGTACTTGTCTAGTCCCAGTCCTTACCAGTACAATACACCGAATTCATTTTTGGATAACGTACAAAGTACAGCATCTCCATTACCGTCTTATTTATCTACACCTTTAAACAATGGTCAATATAGTGGAACACAGTCAAGCTCATATCTTTCCAGCTCTTCACCAGTATACCTTTCTAGTCCAACGAATTTACAGTCATATGTATCGTCTCCATTATCAGTCATACAAACTGGGTCCCCTGAATACAACAATAGAGTTACGACAACGATCGGTAATAATGTTTTGAGTTACGATAGTAATGACCAGAATAAGAAAATGCAAATAGACCATTATGATTACGCTGGCAACGGAGTGAGGTACCCGAACAATATCCAACAACAATATCAAAGCGACTATTCATCTTCAACGACAACCACGACTTCACCATATCAGGATCAGTCATGGCAAAACGCTCTGAACTCCAACATAAACGCAGCATCAAAGTCGCTTCAAGAGAGTCAATATAACCAGTATCAAAATTATCAGTACCAAAATTCCCAACACGATTCAAGGTTAGACTCAAACTCTGATAACATCAATAGTGATACACATCGCATCGGTAGCATGGCTTCTGCTAATAACCTCTTTGTTAATTACGTACAGCCTGATAACCAAATGTTGAATAATCTGAAAATTCGCACGAGAGACCTAGAACATGAAACAGGTCAGGCAGATTTGTACTCCAACGGCGATTTCGGATGGAAACTAACAGGTAAAAAACCTTTGATTGAATATAGTTCTGGGTATCCCCCAAGATTCTCCCAGTTAAGTATGCAATCTGATGGTCCGGCTGTTAGCCAGATGAATTTCCATATGGAAACTGGCAAGCCTTATAGTTACGATCAAGTCTCTAAGTCAGGCACAGAAGCTATCGAAGCGCAAGAATTTGCGAAAGCAGCTGCCAAAGCACACGAGAGGTTCAAACAGCAGCAGCAACAACAGCAGCAGCAACAACAACAACAGCAACAGCAACAGTTATATGGAAACAACTATAACTACGGATCTTCTAATGTTGGAAACTCAGATATAAACAATGCTGGATATTATGGCAATACCGATAAACAGAAAAATAAATACATTGATAATTCAAATAATCCTTACATGTACAGTACACAAAATGATCTTATAACAGCGTCCCCTTATTTCCTTTCAACACCGAGAGAAAATCTAGATGGCAAGCCAAAACAACCGTTTGATCATGATAAAGCATTGAAAAATATCGTTCCAATAGATGTATCAAATGTAGTAGCTAATTCAGATCCCTCAAAGTCAGGAACTAATCTGGATAATAGCGGCCGGTTTACATCAAACAATTATGGGAAAGATCAACTAGATCAAAATATAAGGCAGTACATAAGACCTGTAACAGATTCATTTTATAAAGACAAAAATGCTATCTACGGATTCAATATGAAAACCAAATCTGAAGACTACTCACCATCTGATAATCTAAAACAAATGGAGTCGACTTTTTATGGCAAACAGCCACAATCCCCGGAATCTAGTTTTAATCAAGGAAGCTACTCTGGATCACAAGGACTTGGCAGTTACTTAACTCAACAGTCCAATAACTACCAAGATAATTTACAATCACAGAGTGGTCAACAGTCGGTGTATAATCGCAACCAAAATCAGTTACCATCAGATATAGCCAGCATTCTGAAATTCAATGATATCCCATACAAATTGACTCAAAGCATGTCTAATGATGCCCTAAAGTTGCATAATATCAATTTTGACCAAGGGAGTATACCTACACCACTACCATTGAGAATCAATCAAAACGTTGGTAGTCATCAGATCGACGTCACGACCAGCTTACTCAACAAGTTATTATTAAATAAGCAATCGGCTATGAATATGAATAGGCCGGAAATAGATAGCAGTTTACTATCAACAATCAATGGTTTTAAAGTAGCGAATCCATTTAATGTAGACCTCAAATTGGTGGCAGACATGTTGAAAGGAAAGCCTACTGTAGACGATTCGCAAATGATGTCACTGAGAGACCAATATACAAAACCGGCACCAATGAAATTCGATCTTTCACAGCTACAATTCTTATTAAAAAATGAAAACACTGGAAACTTAGCGCCAATAAATGATGGGCTCAGTGCGCTTGGTGGCTCTTACATGGATATTTACAACAATGGGAGATTTCCTTATCAGGGAGTGAAATATTCTCGTAGTCAAGAAGAAGAAGAAAGTATTGTACCCATTGCTGATGCATCAAGCACCCACCCTATAGGCGCTGTTATAGAACAAGACGATTCAGCAAGTGAAAGGGAAGTTAGTTCTGCATCAGACCTAACAGGACACGGTGAAGATGTTATTTCAAGTAGTTTCGAGGATAGTAGAACTAAAAGCCGTTTTATGTCAGGATCTAGAGCATTGAATGAAAGGCATAGGCACCCAAATTTATTGTTATCGGGACGTCATTCGTATCAAAGGAAGTATCCTAAGTCTGATGTCGATGAACCTTACCCACTTTTGAAACCACCTCCGCCGCATTCGCCTATGGGCAGGGGTAGTCATATGAAATTGGAAAAACATTCTCGCAGGCGGCGCGTTAACAAACCAAAACTTCTTAGGATTATGAAGACAGAGCCATTGTTTGAAGCTGGTGCTGAAACCGAAAGTTTAGAATCTTCTGTACCAATATTATTGCGACCGCCACCACCCGTTGCGGAGTCAAAGTCTGATACCATTGGTGCAGACGCTGCCACGTAGTGTATTATATTATAACTTTAGTGTATTTTCTGAACTGATGTACAATGTTCTATATTGTATTTAATTATTTAAAGTTATTATTATTTAATTTACCTACTGTAATTTTATAGACTAAAGAAACGATTTCATTGGACTGCTTAAAACTATGTATTATAAAAATTTGGCATTTATTTTATATGTGTAAGTTTTAAAATATTGTTAAGACTTGTTACGGTTTTGTACATACATCTATGTATGTAAACGCGTCTATAGAATATAGACAAAAAAGTATTGTAAATATGGTTCTTAAAATAATCAATTTGTTCTAATTTTATTGTTGTGATAAGGTAAATTTATAGCTGTTGAGATTGTTGTTAAATTTTTGTAATTATTCTCGATGTTTTACAAAAATAAAATATAGAAATAAACTGCGTATTATTTGATTGATGTTCAGTGGCTCTTGCTATATTTTCTGAAGTTTATCACGCATGTATCACTAGTTCAAGTGATGCATGTTCACGAACAGTTAAAAAAAATTGCTACTGTGTCACGTAATAAATCTACCTCTGCATAATTTTCTTCTGATTTCTCTCGAGCAATGTTAACGATATGTTACGATGGCTAATGTCACCGAGACCAGAAAATTATGTAATTAAGTGCTAATTAGTGCAAGATGAGAATTCAAAATGAAATCGATTCAGTTTTCACGAACGTAATCCACGTAAACAGCATCACAATTCATAATAATGATCGTAATAGATGTAATAATTTATTAATTGGAAGCTTGCTGTAACCATTAATGAAATGAAGTCATTATCTAAGAATAGGCACCTTTTAACATGAAAATTCATATCTAGACACCAACTTAGACGATCAAACTGATTAATTGACCAATATCGCTATTATTGTTGGAATTTGTTACAATATACTTACTACACTCTCGAATGAATCGCCCAGCCGGCAAACGTATTTCGGCCCTTTTTTCAACCATCAACCTAACTGCTTGTTTTGCTTATCTGAATAAGAAGCTATATTAATAAGTCTTGTCTTGACTAATATTTCATTTTTTAAATGCATTGTATTCACTGTTATGCGTTAAATGTAATGAAATATTGTGGATCTCGCGTGCGTCGCGCTTTCTGCCCGCGTCGGCCGATGGGACTCGGCTCACGTTTCGTTTGTGATCAATTCAAATAATAATTATGAAACGCATCAGCCATTATAATTGACTAATCGTTTCGAACATCTGGCGCGATATGCGTAGTTTGGATGTGATATTAAGATTATTTGGCCCGGTCTTTCCAGTGTAAATTGAAATATCTGAAAGTGAAAAGTTAAAGCTGAAAATATGTTTAAAATTATTTCAATTGTTGGCCGTAGGAGGCGTATAAAGAAACTTTATTGATTCTTTGATATATTTGTTTTGAATGCGCATTCCTTTACTTTGTAATATTAAAAAGAATAAGTCAATCGTCATCCTGAGGATGCGTCGTTGAGAGGTGAAACACGTGTTGATTTATGACAGGGTTCTTTATGACTCTTTAAGACCAGTTAAGCTGATTAGGTTACTAAATATACGTCGTCGATTGTATTTTATAATGGATTTCCGCAGTCACGCCTGAGTCAATTAAGTATTGTAATATTAAATCATAGCTGAGAAATATATCGTGTTTATTGCCACAAATATAATAAATCTGAATTATAAAAAGTCACTGTCATTTATCATAATAATTTTCTGATCGTGTCGTTATAACTTTCTAGAAATATTGAACGTTGTAACCCTTGTGAATTGTGTCGTAAACATTTTATTATAATTATAAATTAAAAACATCATTCGTTGCACTCAAGCCTCCTACTTAACCCGCACCATTAAATGATGACTTGATGAGTCATTTAGAAAATTATGTTAGCTAAGTTTTACAGGAATATAGAAGGAAAGCAGTTTTAAGCATCGTTTGGCGAACGGATTAGCAATCGCAATACAATATGATTCCATGCAGATTTGCAGATAGGGACGTTAGACATTAGAAAGACTTTAGGATCAGATTTTTCAAAAACAGATCGCCGAAAGACGTCCACTGCTGGACATAGGCCTCTCCCAAGCCCCGCCACTTCGACCGGTTCCATGCTTCCCGCGTACAGCGGCTTCCTGCAGCCTTCACAGGTCATCAGTCCACCTTATGGGAGGCCTTCCAACGCTACGTCTTCCGGTACGCGGTCGCAACTCCAGAACCTTTCGGCCCCATCGGCCATCTGTTCATTTCTTGTTGCATTGCATGACAATGTATTTGTGTTACATTTCATGTTACGTTTCACCGATCTGTACCCGGCATAAAAGTTTCACTAGCTTGAAGCAAGTAAAATTAGAAATCTGGAATCCTAATGACAACTAGATTGACAGGTTGCTACTATGTTATCTCAATGCTCGCAATTGTCATAATAATTATTACATAATGCAACATAGACGTTTTCTAACTAGTCATATACAGAACTTTATTATTTGAGGGAGGCAAGTAGAAGCTAAGTAGTCCGCAATTGCGTAGCACACTAACAGTAGCAATGGCTTTCATTTTGACAGTTCAAAAACTTTCATTGCGTTATTTACGTTGTTCAGCAGTAAAATTTTTCGAACATAAGAGGCAATGGATTAGCAATATCATTCAAAATCATTCAGATTGTGATTGCTAGAGTGTTACGCAATTAGGTTGCTGTTGTTTTTCTGTTCCTTTCTTCTTGTCTGTTTATAAGCGAGTTCCTACATAAACGGTGGAATAAATAAATACCTGGCAAAGGATCCAGTAACTAGAATAGCCCACTCGTTGGTTATAGAGGATTTGCAGCATTCCTGGGCAAACAATACCTCATCTGCTCCAACGTCTCTAGTGGCCCAAACAGCTTCAACGCACTTGACTTCAACCACGGAACCAAGTAGCAAAAAAGAGCCATACAATCGTCACTAAAGCCAAAATATATGCTCTTATAAAGGCCATATTATCGCTAATAAGGGTGGGTTTGGGCACAATTTATAAGGGCATGTGCCTCATAGTTACCGTATTGTTACCTAAGCTGTGATTCTGTGGAATGCCATGTCATAATGCTTAGCAATAAGAGTAATTACTCTTGTAATTGCAAGGCTACATGATGTGTGAAAATTACAATTGGTGCAGACTCTTTTATCATGGCCTTGAATCTCTTCTCTACTTTTCTTCTAAAACCAATTTGCTTTATTCCTTTCCAATCTTCCGGATCCATTTTTAAATATCTTTGATTAAAAACCCTTTGTTTACATTATTTGATTGCTCAACATGGCTTATCAGCTTTTAGAGCATAGTATTAAGAGCACTTGAAGAATAATGTACTTATAGTTACAATATAAGTAATATCCTAAATTCTTATAAAAGCCATATTAATTGCAAACATGTATATGCTATGTAGATGCTTTATTAAATACTTGTATAAAGTTAAAATCTTCAAAAAAACCTTTTCAAAACCTTTTACAGGGTTAAAATTCTTGACTAAAACTTCAACACATCCTTTATTTTTATATAGCAATTAAGTCGTAAAACGTCCCTTTATAAACCGCACTTTCAAGTTTGCCTTATAATTGTCATATTATTAAGGTTTATAAAGGTGTATATGACGGAATTAGAATAATAAAAGCAATATTAGCAAATACTGCTTATAAAATGACATAGCAAGAAGGAAGAATCATGGCTATTATACAACGATCACAAGAGTTCTTGCGATATAACCCCTATGTTACAAAGGTATTTTGCTATTTGGGGTGGCACTGATAAAGTAGACGGACAACCAAAATCAACAACATAACAGATATGAACTTAAAATGTAGCCATTTATTATTGAGATAATGCGTTGATAGATTTACCAGATTTGAATTGAAAGCTTACCGTCTTTACACACAAAGTTAAGGTTTGAAAAAGTAGATTGAACTCAGCTGGCGTAGCCAACCACTGGCCTAAATTAATTTAACAAAGTCCAGTAGGCCGCACGTCAGTGGCAACAATAGTTATTTGTTATACAAGAGTGCAAAGTTGCTTTTTAACCGCGTGTTCAATTTTGATGACCGAGCAAGCGAAGGATTCTAAAATTGAATCACGAGCGCAGCGAGTGATTCAAAATTAGAATCCTGAGCGTTAGCGAGGGAATCAAAAGAGCACGAGGTGAAAAATCTTTGCACTCGAGTGCAACACGTAACTTTTCATTCCACCTCAGCGAGGAAATGACTAAATGCAAAAAAAAACGTTTACAATCACAAGATAGGTACACTTTTATTTCAGTTTAGGTATTAATTACTACATTATGACAGGTAAGTATTACAGAATAATCTTTAAATTATAACAAAATAATAGGTACTAAGGTATAATTAAGAAAATTTTAAAGTAAGTTGCTACAGTTATTTAAATTGAGTGTAATATTTTTGTTTGGTACTGTAATATTGGTGTTAGTCACTTGTGTACTGTTTTTCGGTAAACTATCTGTCATACTTAATAGTTGTACCGATTCATCGGATTCCCTTGGCGTGAATGTTGGAGAGAGAGGGAGATGGTTAGGTGTTTCATAACGGCTTATTTTTTATGTAGAAGGGCCAGTCCAAGGATCCGATTGAGGCTCTTTCAGTGTAATGGCTCCTACGATGCCTTCACATATTTTAGACTTATTTTGGATGGAATCCTCTATGTATCCCTCTACAACTGCATTGGACTTCCAGCCTCCGTGGCGCTTAAGGGACAGGAGATCAGCTCCGGAATCAGCCAAAAGTGTGGCTGAAGTTCGTCGGAAACAATGACCCGTGTACAACAGGGGTTCTGGAAGTTCAAGAAATGTTGCTATTTCTCGTGGGATACTGCCAATTTTATTAGTACCCATAGGCTGTCTAACACACTTTCCATTGCGAT
The DNA here is from genome assembly GCA_914767755.1 of Agrochola circellaris. NCBI lineage: Eukaryota > Metazoa > Arthropoda > Insecta > Lepidoptera > Noctuidae > Agrochola > Agrochola circellaris. Next base: position 7,050,019 of record OU611853.1, read on the forward strand.
ACTGTAGAAAAAATCGATTGATTGGAGTGTTAGGCGGGCGTAAGGCTTGATATTTCTCAACAATCGTTACGTATTCCTTGCGAATGACTAAGTTGCGGTCTCTTTTTGTCTTTGTATTAGGTAAATTAATTAATAGTAAGTCATCTGAATGTTTCTCAATGTTTTTGACATTAAGTTGTGTTAGTTCATTAGTTCGACATGCTCCGTTTATTCCAATAATAAGAACAACCTGTAACGTAAAGAGTATTGTAGTAGATAAATGAATAAAATTGATATGAACGCATAATTATGCCTATCAACATCTACTAAGTATACTATTTAATTGAGATTAATATACTTAAGTAGATACTGAATGTGCAACTGACTTACTTTTGCCGCCAAATATACGGAATCGGGTGCTTCGTTAAGAAACTTTTCAATATCAGATACTGTGAAAACCTTCGTTTTTTTGGTTGATGACCAGATGAGGCTCTTTTTAAAAATGCCACTAATTTAGGATAGGTATCGATATGTTTGTCTTTTTTCATCTTTATTGTTGCTTTTAGCATCGAATACGTACTCCATAGAGTGCTTGCTTTCTTGTTCTCGGATAATTCTATAAAATATGCCAGCAAAACGTTTTCTGAGAAAGTTTTGGCTCCTTTTGCTAGTCGCCACGTGTTGAACATATCGTACTGTATTAAATACTTCTCGCGTGATTGTTGAGGGAGAAAGCTCATTTGCGCATTATTAACAGTTTCAGTCAATTCTGTTGGCGTCAAGTAAACTTCCTCGTCGCTAGAATCACTAATTTTAGTTTTTTCACTTGTTTTCAAGTTTCTTGTTTTTAATATAAGGTTTAACAATGACGTGAAAAAATGCCGCGTAAAGAACCGCGTACAAAGCAAATTGAAAAAAGAACACCAAGAAGGTTCCGAGTCTGAGCTTTTAACAAATTAAAAAAAAGTTGTATGATATATTCGGCACCATAGAGGTAGCAGTAAATAGGTTTAATGTTTTTTTTAATTCACAAACTTAGTGCACACGATGTTCTAAATTCAATTTACTTTATCCTCTAGAGAATAAAAACGGCTTTTCCACTCAGATATTGAAGATTAAAAATACTCTTTCCGAGATGGTGGGATGAAAAATATATTATAAGCTAGTATAAGCTGGTCTCTTATTAAGGGTCCCCGAAACGATAAATTGCAATTGCAATTAATTGCTATTGTAGTAATATTATATTGATAATATTACTACAATAGCAATTAATTGCAATTGCAATCGTAAATGACGATCGTCTAGCAAATGCAATTGAAGCGATTGCGCTTCAATTGCATTTGCTAGACGATCGTCATTTACGTAAAAAGTTACAATTACAATTGATAGTTTCGGGGACCCTTTAGGTACATAGTAAGTACGTACAAGTACAGTGGGCTCCAGAGAAACCTCATCATGTGTATTTCATGTGACTTTAACATAACTGGCGAAATGCGGGTGTACTATAATAGGCACACCTCTGCCTAATCTTTCGGGGAATAGCAGGCGTGATGTTATACAGTATGTTTAGCATTGTAATTCATACCTTAATAAAAGCAATCATCAGTCGATATGAGTAATACGGTAGTAGTAACAATAGCATCAAGGATCCAGCAGAATATCAGCGTCAGGGATATTTGCCTGGAGCCGCCCGGCCACCGTAGGCGCGGGCTTGTGGGATGGCCGCAAGCCCGCGCCTAGCGCGTCCGATAAGGACATGTAACCATCTCACCGTGAAAACTTAGGTGAAGTGAGCGTGGAGTGAGCTGTCATTCCACAGGGATTGACACTATTGACAGCTCACTTCACCCAAGTTTTCACGGTGAGATGTTTATAGAATAGCATGGCTGGCCCGGGTCGACGGCGCGTTGTGTTCCACGCGCGCCTCAAAGAGATGTCAGCACCAACTCACGGGGTCCGTTAGGGCCAATGCCTGCCAGGGTGCGAGTTTTTCCGAAAGGGATATCGTGGCCCCGTCACACAGGCAACGGAAGGAACACGGGTTGGTTATAGTCAGTAAAAGTCTGACACGTCCTCCCGCTCCGCCCAGAGCGGGAGAAGTTATTTGGTAACTTCCCACCCAAAAAAAATGGTATAGGTATTTGCCTGACATGTGCTGAGTTGGACTCCCATTTGGTGCAACCTTGAGACGCACACCGCACTTTGTATGTTTCATTATTTTAAAGTGTCTTAGCCAATAGTTTCATCTCACTGTCAAGTTTTCTTCTTTTTTTTGTATAATGGCGCCTTGTAGCTATATTCATGTATTTAGTTAGTATTTAATCGTGTTTTTGTATTTTGTGCTATGACTTTTGTGTGCATCAAATAAACGATATATCTGTCTATCTAGTAATGAAGCAACCAAATATGAGTAAATATTAGACATGATTTAATTAAGATAAGTGCAGATAATGAACAAGTTCAATGAGAACGAAATTATATGTCAGATCTAGAAACTGAATTATATTATTATTTAATTTTTATTATTATTCTGATATTTCTCGACGGCATGTCGAGAAATATCAAGCCAAGTCAGAGGCCCTTGGGTGGCTTTAAAACTCTGGCACCAGGTCACTAAACTAAAAATAAAAATGTTATACTTAAGTATATAATACAAAAAGGTTTCGAAGATAACCTAATACTAGACTCTCGATGTGATTATCTAAGAGTCAAACCATTTATATTTAAAGCTAAGAAAATGCGACGTAGTAATTTTTTTTTATGGACAAAAATAGTGAGAACTTAATGTTTTTTTAAAATATTTTTTTATATTTCTCGTAAGGGTGTCTTACATAAATAATCGTGACTTTGTCGAATTATTTTGAAAGAAACCAGAAAACAAAAAATATATATGAAAAATAACTCTTATGCTAGTTGATTCTTTGACATGGTCTCATTAATACCCTAAAGTTATGGGATATCAAAAGGGACACGTTCTATAGGCACATCGGCTTTCTAGGCCCTCTGTACAATAGTTTGACCTAATATATAGGTACAAACTAGGACCCTAAATACTTTAAATTATTATAATGAGGACATTTCTTAAACTAATGTGTCATCATTTATTTCCATAACAGACGAAGCCACCGTTTTGAAATTTCACATTAACGGCCTTAATTAAGTATTAAAATAGAATATTAAACACTATTTCGATATTCAGACCTTCTCAATGTCAATTCAGTTAGAAATCGCCATAACATTCATATCAATACAACATATTAAGCTCCTTCATCAGTGAAGTAGGCATTGAGTAACCGATGAGCATAATGTATTCAATAACTCGAGTATACGCTGTTTCCGTTAGAAAAGGAAAGACTATTCAGAAACCTGTTCGGTTACTCTCGTTCTCAACGCGAGTGACCCACACGCGACACCGATATAAATAAGATGGAAGTATACGACATCATCACAAACAAGCGTCGCTTGTTACAGTCGACACAAGTTCACCGTGTGGCCAGCGATTAGCTAATCATCATGGCTACCTTTGTAAGTATTTACATCCAAATAAAACAAAATGACAGGTACGGATGAATGATAAAATAAAAATAAAACTAAATCATTCTTATCTTTCCAGATGAAACTAACATGCTTAGCCATCCTATTGAGCAGCAGCTACGCCGGAATACTTCACGGACATCATCATGATGCCCATTCAATCAGTTTGCCGTCCAGTGGATATGCTTCGCACCATTCGTCCAGCTTTTCGCCCAGCAGCTTCCCTGTTGGATCATTACCGTCGGCTACTTACTCCGGATCGGGATTGAACAACGGTGGCTACTCACACAGCAATGGCATCCTGGACTCCTCATTGTCTGGATCTCATGGATACGGACATGGAGGTTCTGGATTTGGCGGCTCTGGATTCGGCGGTGGACTTGGCATCGGTGGCGGAAGTGGCATCGGAGGTGGATCCGGATTCGGTGGACCCGGTTTCGGTAGTGGCTCTTTAATCGGCGGACCTTCCATCGGAGGTGGCTCTGGATTCGGCGGTCCCAGCTTCAATGGTGGCTCTGGATTTGGCGGATCTGGCTTAAATGGTGGCTCTGGATTTGGCGGACCTGGCTTGACTGTCGCTGGTGGTGAAGCCCCACCCCCAGGCCAGAAAGCGCCCGTCATCAATGAGATCCACGGTCTTGCTAACGGCAACGGCGCTCCCACACAATACCGCGTCCGTGAAGAGCCCTACCAGGTCCTGAGGGAGGTGACACACAGAGTGCCCCAGCCTGTGCCCTACCCAGTGCCCCAGAGAGTCGAGATCCCCGTACCCCAGCCCTACCCCGTCCAAGTGCCAAACATCAGGAACGTTCCCGTACCCGTCGTCAAGATCCAGCAAGTCAAGGTTGACAAACCAGTCCCGTACCCCGTCGAGAGGATCGTCAAAGTCCCGTACGAGAGGGTCGTAGAGGTGCAAGTTGACAACCCTGTCCCAGTACACAAGATCGTCGAGGTGCCAGTTGTGAAACTGATCAAGGTGCCCGTCCCCTATGAGAAGACATACGCTGTACCGCATGTGAAGACTGTTCACCACAAAGTTCACGAGAGCCACGGACACGGTCACCACGGCCACAGCAGCCACGGTAGCCACGGTTGGTCCAGCTGGTAATTCTGGATGACCAAAGAAATACTTGTACATAGTAAAATCGTCACATACCTAGTCCGGTCTATTGTAAATATATAATCGCTTCATAGCTCATCGTGAGGCTGCAATCTAGGGTGATAACTAAGTCATTAATTTAAGTGAATATACCTACTAACAGTATATTCTAATATAATGTTTGCTGTAAATAGTAACGGTATGCTTTCTAACTTTAATAAACAAATAATGTCCAAAGAATTTTTGATTTTATTTTTCCTTGAACTACTTAAGTATAATTTAACGTTCGACTAAATAATGTACCTATTCAAACAGAATAATCACCTACATAACGAATATATGTAATATCATCGTCAGACACATCACTTAGTTCAATCTGCGGCTTGAATCCTCTGCCTGTGACTATGTGCCTAATAATCATCCATAGACACAACTTATACAAAATCATGCTATTGTGTCATGTCGTCACAATGCATACAACAGTTCACTCCTACAAGGATATTTTGGGAAGGATACAAGTGCTTTGGTTTGTGTAACGAATTTTCTCGATTTTAGGTAATTTTACAAGTGTGAACTTCAATCGAGATAAGATAAGATAAGATAAGATAAGATATTCTTTATTTGTCTAAACATGGTATACATACAAGAGCATGCAAGATTAAAATCAATTGTTTAAGTCCAGTCATGTTTAGCCGTAAGTATCGGCGTACAAATATTTCTATAATATTGAAAACTATTATTCTTTTTATTGACAACTAAAAAATTATAAAATTTCACAAAAAGAAAGAAAGTTATGAGTTAGGTATATTATTATAAAATTTCACAAAAAGAAAGAAAGGTACCCAGAATTGCAAATACAAAATTTTTAACTTAGAGACCTGTTAATTCGAAATTATTATTATATCATCATGTCAACATTCAGATTGAAAAAATAAATCACAAATACAAGAACAATGTCAAAGTTTAAAAATGTATGTCAAATTTGAAAGATAAATGTCAAAATTACAACCCAAGTCCAAATTAACAGATTTATGTCGATTTTACAATGTTGATTGCTAAATTACAATGTGAACGTCTAGTTCATGTCAAATTACAAGACGAATGTCAAAATTACAGGAAAAAAAAAAAAAACTAAAAAACTTTTTCGGCTAGAAATTCGGAGACACTGTAATATGCTTTATGCAAAAGTATTCTTTGTGTTTGTAGTTTAGCCTAAGCTACACTAACAACTACCTCGAAGTCACGAAGTACAAAGTTCGACGGCTTATCTTGCTGTGCTGCCGTCTCTACATGATACTGGCAGAATAGTCGACATCGACTCAGTTGCCAAAAGGAAAAAAAAAGGATATTTTGGCGCTCAGATGACGTTGACGGGGGGGCGCTGTTTGTCAACATTTCTGCGTTAGTTCCGATTTAGGCCACACGCCAAATGATCCTTGTACAACTGTATGTCAATAACACATGATATTGTTTAATGTGTTGCCAGTTACCAAGCAACATGGGTTGAGTGTTTTGGGTGCCCTGAATGAACTAAATCCCAGCTATGCATTCGCTACTCTTCATACTGTGAAAACGAGCTTAGAGCCAAAACATAACCTGAGCCTGAACTAACTGCACTAAGTATAAACATACTGACCGCCATCTTCTCATATGCTATGAGTAAGGCTGCCTGTTCATTGATGCGGAGCGAGGCAGCGGAGCGGAGCGAGGGAGTAATTCTGAGCGGAGTTACGGACTTTGTCTGTCCATTGATGCGGAGCGAGGTAGTGCGGAGCGGAGTTGAGGACTGTGAGGATCATGGACGAGTTCACGTGACGAGTAATTTGAGCGGGCTGCAATACCCCTCGGTTGGGTTTTTCCGCTTCCTCGCTTCGCTTCCCGGTTTTGTATGAATTTTTAAACTAGTTCGCAAATCCCTGTCCACTGAAGCGCTCAATTCCATTGGTTAATATTGGCACAGCTTCGCTCCGCTCCTCTCGTCTCCGCTCCAGTGGACAGTTAGCCTTAGACACCATTCCATTTTTGCTTTCACTGAATGTTAAAATTAGGGTTTTACAGTTCAAAATACGGTACAGACTCTTTGTATCTGTTAAAAAATCAAAATCATGAGTATACTTATTTTAAAATATAATATGTTAAAAGATTTGCCTGATAGTAATCAGGCAAATCTTTTAACATTTTCTAGCGACAAGTAAAATTTTTTCAGCTCATCTGCAACGCTTATTTTTTTTCGTTAAAATAAATATAAAAAAATTAAAATATCAAGTGGCTAAGAAGTAACTTGGTAAACAAACGATTAAAAAGAAAACACAGTAGGTAGGTATTTCTCTCTGTTTCACTGAGTCTGATTAATCCAGAGATTACTTAAAGTGATATTTCCTCATTCTTGATTACCTACTCTTGGAAAAAAAAAAGATTAATATTTCTGTAACTTAACACCAAGATAAATCTATAAATAAATTTCACTAACATTTGAAATTGGAATGAGGTTGAAATATGTATGTGGGCGGGCTTTTCACTTGTTTTCGACGTGCGTGTGACCTCAGAAATGATAAATTGTCATTTAGTTTACGTAATACAGTGATTCATTGAGAGAAACGTGCACTTCACGCTACGAGTATTTGCTGCCAAGTTTAGATCATATCTGAATAACAGTTTAATAGACCTTTTCCGGGGACGAACAAACTTGATTCTTGCGGTACAACACAATCGCACAAATAAAAAGAAACACACACATACATAGACAATCAAACGCCATGAAAACATAACACTTCTTTTTGGGCAGTCGTGGGAAAATAAGTTTTTTTTTAAATATCTACGGGGGCTGCTTTGGAATACGATCACAATAAATTGCAAAACAATCTTTTTCCTTAAGAAATCTAGGGATTATCCTCTAATTTCTGAAAGCCATTAGAGCTGTTATGTTGTAAAAATGTCAACTTATGTGATTTGATTTTGCCATTTTAGACAAAAGCATTATGTTAGGTTTGGCCAGCGGATTTATTTACTTAACAAAGATAAATCTTGCGTTCAGAAACGAGAGCCTAGTAGTTAGGTTCTCCTGCTCCCGTAGCATGACAACCATAGAAACGGGTTTTCTACGGGTTTTGTCGACAGAAGAATAGACAAAATGACAGATTGTGATTTTTCATCTGTCATTTTGTTTATTTTTTCCTCGACAAAACGTGTTTCTATTGTGGTCATGCTAAGCGTGCTGTAGTTATAACGATCGCATGAAATTTTATATCCGTTTTGGTATAAGTCCCGGAACTTCTATGTGGTTCATGTGTCTTTTGTACTGAATGTTACAAACATTTTGCAAGTAGATTATAAAAGCTTATTTCAAGTTTGATAAATGGTCGTTAGTTTAATACCAAATTTTCTTTGCGTATTTATCAGCATTACAGGCTACTAATAGTAATAGGCATACGCAGTGTTCTATCATGAGTATTACTAATTGAAACAACAAAGTAGGTCAATAAGTTTTATATATTTACAATTATGTAAAAGATCCGACAAAGCGGAAGTAGTCGGCTTGAAGTTGAAGAGCGATCGGGTTTTTATTAACATACAAATTCCCACGAACAGGTGAAATCAGAAACTTTATATTGTCCATATTATAATAACATATTCCTATTACCATTATAGGGAACCATTTTACGTAATCTTCACTTAAATAACATGATAAAAATGTCTTTTAAATTAGGCCATTTCATTTGTGGCAACTGATTTATTGACCATACGCCATACATTATAATAAATTATTATCTATGAATAAATCTTGCCTAACTTAATTCGCAAGGGCAGAAATGTAGTAAACTAAAGATTCGTATTCAAACGAGATGTGGAGAAATATTAGTACCTGCTTATCATTTCTAGGGCGATCCAAAGTGTGCCGGTAGTAAAATTTCGCCCATCCTTTTCAATTTCTTTTTTATCTAAGAATTTTGCCTGCCTACTGTCGTGGTGATCAGCAGTAGTATCCAGTTACTCAAACATAACATAGTAGAGAAATGTTCTGTCATGGCTTACGAATAACGAATTATAGTATTATTATTTATGTAAACAAAAATAAACATACAAGATGAAAGGAACAGAAAAATACCAACATAGGTAATGCTTATTTTTAAAGAAATCTCTTGCAGCATACCTGCGATAGGACGGAGGATAAAAACAGATGTAGACACGTGTGTAAGAGTAGAAGAGAAAACAAAATACTTAATTATAAAAAATCTATTCCTTTATCTCCCTTTTTTTTTTTTATCCTTCATGTTATTATCATGAAAATCTTTAGCAATATATTTATTAAAGGTACTATCCTACTTACCTAGGTATAATCATCATTTCAACCAGACGTCCACTGCTGGACATAGACAAGTGTCGCTACATCAATACCAACAGCTATCAGAAAAATATAATGAATCTGAATAAGAATGCCTGAATTTTTAGGAAATTACTATGCAGTATTAACATACTGGATAGTAATGCAATGTATTCCTCACGTAGGCATACTATTGATTTTGCTGTTATTTGTCATTCCATATCTATTTTGCTAAGTACCTGGTATTTGTTGATAGGCCTACACTGTCCTCTCATACTAACACTGTAATTTGAAAAACATTGTAAGTAACCGTGGAGTTTCTTGCCGGCTCTTTTCCATAAGAAAATACCAATTCGAACTGTACACCTAGCTTCTGATGTTTCATAAGGGCATGGGCCCTTATGAAACGTCAGAAGCTACATTATAATAAATTATTATCTATGTATAAATCTTGCCTAACTTAATTCGCAAGGGCAGAAATGTAGTAAACTAAAGATTCGTATTCAAACGAGATGTGGAGAAATATTAGTACCTGCTTATCATTTCTAGGGCGATCCAAAGTGTGCCGGTAGTATAATTTCACCCATCCTTTTCAATTTCTTTTTTACCTCATAATTTTGCCTGCCTACTGTCATCTCATAAGGGCCCATGTACGTTTATGTATTTTTTTTTATACTTGATTTACTTAGTTATTGGAAAGCAGTAAAAGATCTTAAGAATAAGAGACGGTTTAGTTTTAGGGCGAAACGTTTGTCCACTTTTTAAATCAGCGTAGCATAAAAACATAGTATCATCATTGAATTACCATATAATATTAATAGTAGTTTATAGTACCCTGTATCACGTTATTACAAGCTGTGTATGATTAGGTACAACCGGGCAATTGCTCTTGTTTTCTTTAATGTTCATAATAGAATAGAGGCAACATAATAATAAACATATCAGGCCATCCATCACCTACATTCTTATGGTACAACATATTTAGACAGGTTTTTGGTGTAATAATAGTAGCTTTCTAGTTATAAAAAAGCGTTAGGCTCATACTTGTACTGTTAAGTAACTTCTGTGAATGGAGCATGTGGACTACTTTTCCGTAATCTTTTACTTGTAGGTATGTGTTTTGGAGTAGCCAAGAATGAAGACATTTACTATCCTGAAAAAATAAGTTTCTTATGGAATCGATCCGCCTATCCAGTCATCTTTGTAGGCTTAGTACGAACGTTCGAAGTAAATTTAACATAGATTCAAACGATTTTTAGCTAGGTACTCGTTTCTCTCTTTGAAGACTTTATTGAAATTCTCTTAGATTTGAGCTAATTGTGCTTTTCGTATAAAATGCTATAGGATAGTTCTAATTTCGATTAAAATATCGAATTTACGTTAACTTCACGCGTTCGTGCTAGGTCGTGTAAGGTCTTTAAAGATGTGTCTGCACCAGTCTAAAACGGAAAAGCAAAAGGAAATGTAAAAGCGATGATAGAGAGATGGTTAAAATGCCGTTTCAGGAAAGTAGATTATTTTATTCTGATATAGGTGTCAGATTTAATTTCATCACAGGTGAGACTTCCCATCTCGGATAAAACCCTACTCTCTAAGTCCGTCAAGGAAGGCACGGAGTCGTCCGAAAGTAGTTCGAAACTTCGGAGTGACCCCACATACTAATACACCCCATTAATTAACTTTTACAGACGAGTAAAAACACATTGGGAGTAAAGACAAGTCTCAAATCGTGGTGTCATACATTCTTAGGGGGCCTCAGACTAATCTTATTTCCGTAGATGATACGGATCGGGTATCGCCCGTTACTTACGCCCGAAACTACGGATTCCGTCCTAAGGGAGTAGACCTCTTGAATGGGGCTGGCACGGAAGCGTGGGAATTGGCACAAGCAAAGAGAGGCTTATCCCCAGCAGTGAGTGAAGGGTCTGGATGATGATGTTGAGGCTTTGAAAAGTGATGATAAATCTATCATAGATTTCGGAATTGTTTGTTTGTCAACTAAGTTCGCTTAGACGTTTACTTTAGTCTGAAAACTTGACTGACAAGTTGTTCGATCTAACAGGTTTTTTTTAGATCTAACAGGAAAAAGCGTAAATAAATTACTGTAACGCAAATATTCAGACAAGTTAAAACTGTTTATTATTATATGAAAAATTGTCATTGCGTGAAGTTTTTGATGACACATTATTTACTGATACATTGTTTTACTATTACATATTTCCAAATAATGAAATAAAAACTAGAAAATGTGTGATGGTAAATCAATATCATTAATAAATTGACGACTTATTGAGACATTATAACTCCAAATATACATCCACTATTAGGTAAACAAATCTACTATGTATAACTTTAAACGTTTGCAACTCCTATACACGATTGCCTTGGATTAAATTTTCATATTAATATTTATATGAAGCAACAAACCTGCGGTAGATGGTTTTCTAGACCTTTGAATCCCTTGCATAATCATAGAAAACGATGTTAACGAGATCAGTACAGAAATTAACATAATATATTTTAGCATCGGTGACGTATAGGATACAGCGATATTCGTTCGAGTTTGTATCTAATGAATTCATAGGCGTTGTTGGAAAGAGCGACTTGTATAAATATGTGGGGCCGTCCGATGTCACAGCACAAGCTACCGACACTCGGAAGGGACAACAACTAGCTCGTTTTTTTTTGGCTGGCTTCAAAGCGATTAGCTAAAAGCCATGGCATTTGTTGTAAGTTCATGAATAAAGTACCTAGAATAACACAAAAATTACAACTTCAACCGACTCGTTCACATACTAAATATACAAACATTTGTTACAGGTCAAACTGCTCTTCCTGTCAGCGCTAGTGTACAACACTAATGGCGGATATTTGAATGGACAGCACCATAGCCCGGACTCATTCCTGTCTTCAGCATTAAGTTCTCCGTCAGCTTCGTTTGGGACACCCTCGACGTCGTATGGACCACCACAACATGGCGGTGGACACGGACACCAAACTGTGACCGTTGAGGAAGGTGTTGTGGATGGTCATCCAGTGCTCAATGGAGCATCTCTTCCCGGTATCGGTTCTATCGCCGCTGCCGCATCTTTCGGCGGTGACTCTCTCGCCGGTGGCCACGGACACTACTCGGGTGATCACGGACAGGGCAATGGGGGACACTACTCTGGTGGTCACGGATACGGCAACGGTGGTCATGGAGATAACGGTGGACACGGAGGATACGGTCATGGACCCGCCCACCAAGGATCCCTTATAAGTGGACCTGCATCTGGACCTGGTCTCTCTGGACCTGGCTACAGTTCTCTATCATCTTCTGACCTGTCCGCTCCCGCCCCATCAGGCAACGGATACTCCGAGGGCAGCCTACTCCTCGACTCGAACCTCCCTGGACCCGGAAACGGTGGTAACGGTATTGGCTCAGCTACACTTGGAGCCCCACGTGTAATTGGTACTACTGTGAATGTTGGCCGCCCTGATGTTTCTGCTACAAGATACGAGCTTCAATCTGTCGTACAGAACGTTATTCGTCGCATCCCTGTTGAGGTGACCCGTCACATCCAGGTCGCTGTGCCGCAACCCGTCCCAGTGCCCGTCCGTCAAGAGGTCCAGGTACCAGTGCCCCAGCCCTACCCCGTCCAGGTTGATGTCGTGAAGCACGTCCCCTACCCTGTGTACAAGACCGAGCACGTGCATGTCGAGAGGCCAGTCCCCTATGAGGTTATCAAAGAGGTCCCATTCGAAGTAATCAAGAAGGTGCACATCCCTGTTGACAGGCCTTACGAAGTGATCAAAAAGGTCCATGTACCCATTGAGAAGCACGTTGAGGTCCCAGTCGCCGTGTGGAAGCCCTACCCACTCCACATCATCAAGCACGTCACCCACTACAAGAAGAAGAGCTGCTGCTGGTAAGGCGGTGCCTTGCTCTTCATCCAGCTGGTGAGCCAACCAGCAACAGTCGTGAACATACCAAATAAACAATAGAATTGTAAATACTTTGATAGTCATTAGTTTGTACATGTAAATAGATGGAGATAAAACGTATCGTTTTACAATTTATTTTGTTGTTTGTTTTTGTCCTTGTTTGATTTGCACTCACTGAAACTAATATCCGAATATTTATCTCAACATCGTAATATAAAGTCAATTCACTTAGTCTTCACATGCATAAAATTTTCACTTACACAGATTCACTACTTACTTCATATTGAATCTTTCATCATTATGAAATAGAACAGAATTGGTAGCATTGCGTTATGGCCGTACCCTCTTTTGAATCTGAATCAACATTCAAAATTACCATTTATCATTGAATGGAACTAAACTTCGGGAAACCGCATAAACATACAGACTCATTGTGTTGGTTTTAAAATCACAATGGTCACTAGTTATTCCATCTTTTATGGTTGGTAATAGATTTCAGTCAGCTGTTTGGTTCTGTTGTTTGGTTGTCAGCTGTTTACTTAATCCTAGATACCTGTTAACTTGATTAATAATCATGACACTAATTTCAATAAGAAAGTTTTAGAATCGTAAGAATTTCGAAACTAATTTACATTTATTTATATCCGCCACAGTTCGCCACTATTTAGTAAACCAGCACCCTTAATTGCGTAACAGACGATCAATCACAATATCATGAATCATTTTGAAGGTTTGCTAGTCCATTGCTTCATAGGTCCGAAAAATTTGTCTGCTCAACGTAAATAACGCGAATGAATGTTTTGGTTGGGTGGTTGGAGGTTGTTGAACTGTCAAAATGAAACAGATTGCGATTGATCTTGTGTTACGCAATTAGAGTGCTGGACATTTTAGCTCTACCTCTGGATGGTTATTGTAGATAAGAACTTCTATGGGCTGCACACTGTTCAGTGTTCTACCAGGTATTTGAAGTTATTCTTAGGGCAAGTTACGCATACCGACTTTGACTTTATATTGCTAAGTAGGTGAAGTAAGCGTGTCAAAAGTTAGGTCACAGTGCAAGTTAGTAGCAGTAATCCAAGAAAAAGAACTTCCAATTTGCTTAATTAGTCTGCATATAGGCTAAAGCTCACAACAACCATTTATTGAAGGTTCTGAGAAGCACAGTTGTGAGAATCTACCCACCTGATACGAGTATAATCATAATTGTCACAGGGTAAATAAAAAATAAAACCCAGCTTCAAAAACAGTCTCCATACTTACCTAGTTTATTCAATTTAAACAGTCGAAATTATGTAATTCTGTGAAAAAGCCAATAAACATAAGCGAGAGTGAAATTAAATGAGATAACATTATTAAAATCTACTTTATTATGCTAATCCAGATGTGGAAAGAATCAAACGAGTTTTGATGTAATCAAAGCCCACATACTAATGGAGTATTTTAATAAAATGAGTTATAGCTGCATTGGGAACTGTTTACGGCCCATCGAAATTGTTTATCGTAGGTATTGTGATAAAGCTTAGTAAGACATGTTATTAAATAAATGTAGTAACCTACTCCATTTAATACTATACTTAAATCTCATGTAAAAGGGGGCGAGCCTATTGCTAGTAGCCGGGCAGCAAACCAAACTTCGGGCTGCTACTGAGATAATCCTTCCTCGAACAGGAAATCGAAACAAGGACCTCATGCTCAGCAGTAACACTTGCAACTACCAGCCCAACGAGGCAGTCAGATGTTTTTATTCGGTATCGTACGTGGAAATAGTATATACGTAAATGTAGGTACTATTTTAAGGCTCATTGGTCTCATTTAATGTTCAGCTTTCGGAGGTGTGCTTAGAAATTCTACGTAATAGCTCAGTTTTTAATCCGGCTCCTAGCCTAGCATCTGGTGTGAATTGGTATAGATCTACTAGACCCCTTAGAAATCTTCTATAGTTGACTAGGTCTCAACAAAGGTAGGGTAAAGCAGTGTGATCAAAAGGAAATCAGCGGGAGAGTAACGGGATGCATTGGGAGAAATATAGTTAATTAGTGTTAGAACCCTATGTTCATTGTTGAGCAAAAGATACACTGAGAAAGCAAGTGATTGATGAATTGATAATTTAATAGAACTACTAATTGTAAGGTAAGGTCAGAGGTTGGACTTCAAAAGGGATTTATGGAAGACATAAATTTTGTCTGATTAAAATAAATAGGCACTTTAGTGATAAAAACCATTAGGATAGGAATACCTAATGATTGAAGATATACCATCACATTTATTTACATGTAGAAAGTGAACCTCGAGGTCCTAAGTTCAAGCCATTTTTAGTATCAGATAAATTCTCTGTCATACAACCTAGCTCAGGGTTACAAGTGTGTCCAGTGAATGTATGATCGTTGTCTGCCCATCACATAATATTTAATCAACATAACTCATCTGCCACAAGTGGACCTATGAGGGTTCACCTTGGTCTTAGGCTAGGACACTTCATACTGAATTGGTAACTTTAGCCTATCATCAAAGAAAATAACGACTCGCCTGAGTTGACCTTTTCTTTTCTCCTATTATGATCTATAGAGATAATAAAGTTGACTGCTAGACTTATTATACATGCTGAAACTTAGTTCATTGGCATTATTTTAACCATGTGCGTATTCTAACCATGATACTTCTTTCGTCTTAAATTTAAATATCTTTTTTTTATAATAATAAAATAAAATAAAATAATAATAAAAACATTTATAAAAAATGATTTAAAAAATTATATTTAAAATTTAAGTGAAATTATCTTTCTTTTTCGATATGGTTGGCTTTATTGAGGAAGTCTCATGGTTACAATAAGTACGTGGTTAGAATATTGCCAATGAATTAAATTTCAGCCTCTACATTGGAGGTGGCTCTTTTTATGCGACCTAGTGGGGTCATCTTTATAATTAAGGACACATAAAATAGTACCATAAAACCGGATCATAAAACACGTACACACGAATACAAATCGGAATCTATGTAAAGGTTATAAAGGGGTGTGGCAATGGAAACCGCTTCACACTCGACTAGTTGTAACTCTCTGAGTCATCGGACTCAGAACCTGTCTTTATGCAACGGTTTGTTGAAGATGATTTGGGTGCAGGAATTTACTTATGTCCGGTAATCGTTTCCGACCACAAGATCACATACCTACACCCACCCAGACACTCCCAAGTAATGCATTTTTGGATGGCAATGTTATCGCAAATAGGAACTTATTTAAGAAAATAGTTTATTGGCACCTACAAGTGAAATATTACCTACTTCATAACATAAACCCACTTACCTTTCTTTATGGATGACTTTACAAATAGATTCTATAGAGAGATTTATATGTATGGAGTAGGCAAATAAGCACATGCCTTTAACAAGTCAACATATTGCCTGAGAAAATAATACAGCTGACCAAAAGCACTTTACTATTCATATTCGACAAGGCGCTTAGAAGGTGGATGGTTAGACTAGCTACCTCGTGCCTACATAAATTATAAATACAAGAGGCCTACACCTTCGAGATTTTGCTGATTCGGGGAGCACATTTTGTGTAGGTACTTTACTATCCTTTCGATATAAGCGATAAGTGCTTGTCAACTGATTAACAAAATTCACAAAGAATTTCCGGTTCATTGCCTCTCGTAAAGCAACCTAGTATTCTAATGATTGTTAAAAGTTCAATTTTTCAACCTGCAGATTTACAATTTCAATTGAATTATAGGTTAAATAATAAACATTTGCTTCTTTTCTAATTCAATGGTCGTGCTTATAATCTAATACAACACCTACGAACATTGTAATGCTTTTAATACTTTATCATCATTTTGTTAAAAGCATGTAAAAAAACGAATGAATAGCTTGCCTTTGTTGCAATATTTAAGTTGAAACGCGATAGTTCTGAATTGACGGAAATTGGATAAGAGGATGTAGAAACCAGTTTTAACAGTATTACTTAACAGATTAATGACATTTGAATAAATCGCGAACATATTAGATATTCTCCTAATTAAAAATGGATAGCAAGACACGGACGGTCGCCTCTCGTGGGGTCGCGAACGAAGTTTATATAAAAGCGAGGAAATAAAAATGATAATGAACCATTAGATTAGATAAGCTGCAGTTGAGTGCACCCCTGTTAAGAATAAAATAGATTTTGAAATAAAAGATATGATGACAATATAAACTAGTGCAGAACTTGATTGTGGTCTATTGTTTGGATATGTAGCTAACATGTTGTAAAGATAAAACATAGAGTACAGAGGTGTTACAAATTTTAATAAACTAACTGTTTAATTAGAGGAGTGTGGAATGTGCTTACGAGGTTAAATTAGGTATGTATACCTAATAATTAAGATTTCTAACGAGATGGTAAATGGCTGTCATGCTATTTGTAATTGATCTCTTTCTACCTAGGCTTATTTTGAGGATATAATTTTTTGTTTTTTTATATATTTAAGAAAATAGACGAAAATTTACCATCCCCCTTATCTCCAAAACTAATGAGCCAAAAATTTAGAAACAAAATCAGATTTTAGTTCTTTACTTATAGATTATAGGAAAACCTATAAAAAGTCTATGGACTTAAACTAACATGGTAAAATCTCCCGATATTTTGCGTACAAAGTAACATTTGCAGTTGGAATGATGGGAGAACATGTTTTTCAACTACAATGTTAAGTTAGTCTTTAGGATGAATTCATCCCAACTACGTATCCCTTTATTGCGCGTGGTCCGACACGCTCTTGGCCGGTTTTTTTTATTTATCGTCGGTTCTTTTCGTCATTCATCGGGTTGTCGCGTCGAGACATTTACTTTTGCTTTTGGCACTAGCTGTGCTGTTGTTGATCGTTGTTGGTGACTGACATCCAAGTCAAGGACTTTTTTCTCCTTACTCCCGGGAGAGGTCGTCTTCGCTTCGGTGAATTGGTGTTTATGTTCAAGACCTCTCTGGTATGGTCCAGCTGTAGACCTGTTAAAGAAATCCTCATTTTCTTTTATCACAAAATAAAGCTTGATACAGGTACCCAATAACTCATTTAAAGGAATCATGAATTTTGGCTAAATTGGAATTATTTCTCTCGCCTAAACATCAACAACTTTCACCAAAATATTAATAAGATTGCGAAAATGTTGAATATTGATATACCACAGTTTGATTTCATAAACGTAATCATTACGGAAGTGTCCGATCGTCATAGTTACGAGTCTATTGAATTTATGTATATGTAAGATACTTATATAAATATGTTGTTCATCTTTATTTCAGACCAAACGACCAACCGCATCTCAACAGGTCACAGGCTGGTCACCATACATTTACAACATGGGGATCCCCGTAAGTGAAACAATATTTCAAATATTATAACGAATTTACGTGCCCAAAACGGGCAACTCGACGTTTTTAAATAATATTTTATTTTTCTTGAGGCGATTCGCACGAAGTTAATTTATTTGTGGGCGAATTGACAACTCTAGAAATACGTATAAGACAATTGGTTTAATTTTATGCAATAATGTTAAGAAAAAGTACACTAACTGTATTGCATAGAAATTCGTGTGAATCAACCAATAAATCAAACTAGCATTGTAAACTAATCAAATTATACTTATTTTCAGATATGGTGCTTGATAGCACCAATCTTTCTGGTCTCAGTGAAGGCAGGTCTACACGATGTCGTCGCACAATCGTTTTATGAGGAACCACAGTCTTCATCACCAGTGCCAACACCCACGCAATCCCCACGACCAGAACTGATAGGAATGAAAGAAATCGTACTATTTCTAACACCAGAACAAGTGGAGACTTTACAATCAGCTGGCGCAGTAGTACAGCCATTCCCAGAATATGAAAATAATTTCGCTGAACAACAGCAACAATTGAGACAAAGCATTGAACAACAAAACGTACAACAGTATCAAACCTGGCTGAATCCAGTCGAAGATCAAAAAGATAATAGTGAAGTACAAAATTACTATAAGCTCTTAAACATACAAGAAATCAATGATGACTTGACACAGGAAACGCAGGCTACTGAAGGTACCACAGAAAAGACAACAACAACCCCGCGTTACAAATATACTAAAGCACGACAACAATATAAAGAGAAAGAATATTCCACTCCTTATGTTCCTAAAAAAGCAAGTCGAACAAAGATCTCTAACCAAAGCAATAATGCGGAGTACGTTCGTTTTCTACCGAATTATGAACAGGAGATTATACAAATGATCCCCTATCAGGCTTTACCGCTATCACCATACCGGTTTGAAGAGATTCAAGCGAACGCATACATTCAAGCAAATGAAGAGGCCCAACGAAATGCATATTCTCAAGCAAATAAAGCGGCTCAACAAGCTGTATTTAATGTGGCAAATGAAATGGCTCAGCAAGCTGCATTTAATGTAGCAAATATCGAAGCTCAACAAAATGTATATTTTAACGCAAATACACCAGCTCAACAAACTGCATTTAATGTGGCTAATAAAGAGACTCAACAAACTGCATTTACTGTAGCAAACCCAGAGGCTCAACGAAATGAATTTACTCAAGTAAATACCGAGGCATATCGGAATGCATTTTCTCAACCAAATACAGTGGCTCTACAAAATACATTTGATCAAGAAACTGCAAAAGCTCAACAAACTGCTCAAGCAACTACAGAGGGTCAAAAAAATGCATATTCACAAGAAAATATAGAGACTTACCGAAATGCATATTCTCAAGGAAATATAGTGGCTCAACAAAATGATTTTACTGAAGTTAATACCAAAGCACAGCTAAATGCAAATTCTCATGCAAATACAGATGGTCAACAGAATACTTATTCTCAAGGTCATGCAACGGCTCAACAAAATGGTTTTACGCTAGAAAATGCCGAGGTACAGCAAAATGTATATTTTCAAAAAACTACAGAGGAACAAAGGAGAGCATTTTCTCAAGCAAATATAGAGGCTCAACAAAATGCATATTCTAGTACAAATGTAGTAAAACAACAAAATGCTTCTACTGATGTTAATAATGCGACACACCAAAATTTATATTCTGAAAAAACTACAGAGAGACAAAAGAATGCTCATGCAAAAACTGAGGCTCAACAAACTGCATTTACTCAAGTTAATACCGAGGCGCAGCGAAATGCACATTCTCAAGGAAATACACAATCTAAACATAATATACATCGTCATAAAAATATAGTGGCTCAACAAAAAGCAAAATCTCAAGCAGATACAGTGGCTCAACAAAAAGCAAAATCTCAAGCAGATACAGTGGCTCAACAAAATGCTTTTACTGTAGGAAATGCCGAAGCACAGCGAAATGTATATTCTCAAAAAACTACAGAGGGACAAAGGAGTGCATTTTCCCAAGCAAGCTCAGAAACTCAGCAAAATGCATATTCTCATACTAATGCAGTAACACAAAAATCTGCATATAGAGTATCAAAAACACAAGCTTCACAAAATGCATTTTCTCAAGCTAATACAGTGACTCAACGAAATTCATTCTCTCAAACAAACACAGAGCGTCAAAAAACTGCAAATTCTGGAGTAAATACAGAAGCTCAACACATTACATTTGGTCAAGTAAATACCGAAGCACAGAGTAATGCATATTCTCAAGAAAATAAACAGGTATACCAGAATACAAATTCTCAAGCAAATCCACTGGTGCAAGAAACTGCAAAGACTGTAGCAAATACAGAAGCTCAACGAAATGTATATGCTCAAGCAAATGCAGTGTCTCAACAAACTGAAAATACTGTAACAAATACAGAGACTCAACAAAATGCATATACTGAAGTGAGTACAAAAGCTCAACAAAATACATATTCTCAAATAAACAAGGAAAACCAAAGAAATTTGTTTAAGCCAACAAGACCATCCCGAGTTCAACTACCAAAAGGATCCAAAAAACCACAAGGTCTTGAAAAAGATCCAACGGCTGTGGTTACTCCAAAACCTATAGGTAAAACATATGTTATATCTCAGGGTACAAAAGAATTTAAAGAAACTCTCAGTTCGATTGAAGGCCTACCACCACTACCTCCACTACATCCAATAACACCACTGGAGGAACAACAAGAAAAGCCGGAAACACCAGCTAAACCCGCACCTACCGTGCAAACACCTATTTTACACCAAGATAGACTTTCCCTCCTCTTGGCTCCTCTGTATCAACACCAGACAATCACCGATACGATAGCTCAACAGAAAGAAGAACTGTTGAAAGATGAGTTTAATATTCGAACTAAATTACAAAAGATGAAAGAGTTGCCTCAATATTACGACCAGAGAGAATACACCGTTGAACTGGAAAAATTAACTAGAAACTTTGGACAGCAGAACGCTTTAGCAAGAATTGAAACTTCGACTGTTGCGAATACGCCAACAGTTTTTGTAAATCAAGGAACAATAACTACGGACAGTTATCCTGTAGAATTGGTGAAAAGCACTGTGGTTCCGATGCTAGTACGTATTCAGAAACCTCATGACGTTAAAATACCTGCACCATACCCAGTGCCTCTAGAATTTTTGCAACCGTTTCGAGTACCAAAACCAGTTGTAGGAGGAAGACGTCCCGTTGAAGGTGTAAGGAACGTTTATGTGCAAGTGGATAAGCCCTACGCAATACCAAAGTTTGGTCCATTTATAGAAAAACAAAAGATTCCTGTTATGATTCCTATTAATCCGGAGCAACTATCAATAATTCGTCACATTTGGGAACATTAATATTGTAGTTACAATTATATCGATGTTGGTTGAACTGAGATAAAGACTTGTTGTTATATTTTTATTAAAACTAAAATTATTGTTAAAATTAAAAGTATTGTTTAATTCGAGTGCAATATAGGTGCCATTGATTGAGTGATATTATTTGTATTTATTAAAATACGTTATTATGTTTTTTTTTTATAATATGTAGTTTGTACTTATTTAATTAAAGAAATTGAACATAAAAGCTGTTTCATTTACAGCGAGAAATGTTGAAAATGTTCATAATTTTGTTACTGCTGTATTGTAACGCCTGTGAAGATATTATTTATTTCATTGTCTGGTAAATTCGTTCAATGCTTGCAAGACTTAACTTATAGGCGTTATCAAAAGATAGGCTTTAGATATATAACGTTTGTGGTTGTTGGTCGTTTAGAAGAGGCGATGATATATTTTTGGCGGTGGCTCTACCATGATGTCTGAATATTAAAAGTTTGAGATAAACGGTCCTATTCGCATTCATAACAAAATAAATAAACATCTACATTACTTAACATTTGTATTAATAAAGTCGTATGTAAAACCGTAAACCATTTTGGATTAAAATCAAAAACACTTCCTAATACTCAAATAACTTGACGTAAACTATCCTCAAAAATAAATATTAATCAACCGGACATCAAAGCATAAATTACCACACACCAGTAAAAAAAAACAACTTTTACAACTAGGAAATTAAATGGCATACATTTTTTTCACATTTCGATCGCGATCTTCCGTAGTAGAATTGCAAAATACATTCGGAATATCTGATTCTGTATATCATGGCGTAGAAAGCGGTGCCACCTACAGTATGAATACGAAATCGCCGACTCGACCAGGAAGCTGCGATGTCGCGTTTTAAAATCACAAGATTTGTATTCGCTGCTATTGCATAAGTCGGCCGAGTTGTATCATCGCCCCACATAAGTGTTCTATGGTTCGGTTTTAGGTAATTTACTCATACAAATTTGAATGTTTTTACGGTAACAAGAATAATATCTAACACCAAAAACAACTTTTAAAGAAATTGTTTTCTAAATTTAGTTTGAAATGTTTTCTTTCATTCTCTTAAAATAACTGTCTTGTAAGCTTTGTGGTTTCTTCCACGATGCATGTCTATAACCTGAATTCAACTTTTACATAATCTACGGTAGGTAACAAACATGTTTACATAGTATTAAGAAAACAGGAAGTTCCATAGACAATTCACCAAGTACTTTACTGCACAGTAGCCAGTCTTGACCTATTGCAAAATATCACAATGATACGTAAACATAATTATTGAAACAACCACACACATTATCGAGAGGAAGTTGTATAATTCACTTCTTTCTATAAGTACATAATGAAGAGTGTAAACTCGGCCACACTTGGTCACAGTAGTGTGACAGAAGTGTGCTGTAGTATGAACACCATTAGCTTTTATTACGTCATCATAATTATGTCGTTGACACTCGGAACTGGAGCGAACATAATTGGTATATACTTAGAATATAATTATGAATAGACGAGGTATGGTCAACAAGAAGATGGGGAAAGATGTTATGATCGTTTTTCTTCATATTTTGGGCATTCATTCGCCTTGGACCAATCTGAAAGCTCCCGAAAATATCATTCAACTTTTTATTTGATTCTGTTTAGTTTTTATGTCTTTAGATTTGAGGTAATTTTAAATTCAATAGAGCTTTATTTAGGTTCTAGCTGTTGCCCGCGACTTTGTCTGCGATCTAGAAGAAAAGTAACCTATGTTCTTCTCCTATACCTTCCTCCTTCTCATCAAAATCCATTTAGCCGTTTTAGCGTGAAAGCGTAACAAACAAACTCACTTTCGCATTTATAATATTAGTTAGGATAATCCCTGGATTATAAAAAAGCCTTTTAAGTCGTAACGAAATCAAATTTTAGTTGGCTATTCATCTAGAGAATTATTGTTGCCTATATTCTCGTGAAAGAGCTAAGTTGCTGTTACTTAGGATAGGGACGTATAAAACAGTTTTATATTTAAGGTCTGTTGAACGTGTTAACGATAAATCATATGACAAAATAGTAGGAACTTACTGCATAAAATATGTCTCAAGATTTAAGGCCTATAAAATCGTGACTCAAACAATTTTCTCACGCGAATTACGTCAAGTATCTAGGTAGGTAAGTAATAGTTATCGTTTAGTATTACTTCCTTATATAAGGAATAAACATATAGTCGATATCGTGACTCACAAGTAACTACGGGACGGTAATTTCAATGAAATAAGAGTGCACTGCCGACAGCGCCTTTCACAATTTCATTGGCTATACGTTAGTAAAGCTATATATTTTGATTGCTATATCGTGATTAGATTCTGTGTTACTATTGCTATTTATTTAGGCTGTGTTGTCATGTGCATTATGTAAGGCAATTTACTGCAAAATATAATTACAGCAGTATTTTCAGTTTTTTTTTTCAGTTCGGCCTTCCAATTATTGCCATCAAATATTGTTGTTTACGCCTTGTGTAACTAGTTCGAAATTAAGAATACAAGCATGTTAACCAGGTGCCCAATAACGATACACGTGTTGTAACTCTGTTAAATCATAGTTATGTGATCGCTATGATCGATCCTGTTTGCGAACTATGGAGCGATAATCAGCCAGTAACAATTACATGAGCCGTCAAAGTACGTAATTACCAATTAACACATTACTGTCGATATCGAGGTATGGTCTATTGGAGCAGAAGAATACCGTTTGTAACAGAAGGTTATATGGATAAGCAAAATTTTATGTTTTAAATACAAAGACCAATTTTTATGTAAAAACAAACATTTTATTAATATCACATTTTCTCTGGGACTCAATCAACGATCGCCTAGTCACAATAATTACTAATACGAAAATCAAGCGAGAGAACAATTACAAAGAAAACAATCACACGAACAAGCAGTCGATCAACTCTAAATAGCACCACGCGGTACTTTCTAACACCTAACGGAACTGTTTCTAACATTTCATAATTTAATTTGCCGCGTAGTGCCGTGAATCTAGAACGATAAAAATTCAAGACCTACATACAAATTTCCTAAATACGATTTTAGAATTAATCCTAGATCAGGTACATTTTGAATCTACAAGAAACATTTCAACTGCATAACGTAAGCTGAATACATATTAGTCTCGAGTTACGATCTAACCTTATGTGTACTAATATCAATAGGCAAGAGATAGACCTATAGTTACTGTAGACGATGGAGCGGACTCCACGCTAGTATGCCCGTGGTAAAGTCTATGTTAAATGCAGTTAATAGCTCTCGTATTTGTAGCCCTCGCCGGAGTCGGCGAGCGAGTGCGCAGCCTCCGCGTAGTAATGTCCCTCGGCTTCGGGTTGGGCGAGCTCTGCGTAAGCTTTAAGGCCTTCACCGCCGCCGTAACCTTCGAATCCACCATGGCCGCCATCGAAGCCTTCGTGACCACCTTCGTAGCCGCCGTTCTCGTAGCCTCCTTGCTCGAAGCCGCCGTGCTCGTAGCCTCCGTGCTCGAGAGCGGCGGCGTGGTCGGTGTTATGTCTGTCGTCTTCAAGCACGAGACCGCCGCCATGCTTGTGCTCGGTTTCGGGGTGGATCAGCTTCAGGTTCTGCTCGGACTTGCCCTTCTCGAGTGGGTGCTTGAGCAGATGGCTGTGCTCTTTCTTCACGTACACTGGTACTGGGTGAAAGTGCTCGAATTTGATCGACTGGTGTGATTTTGCATGTTCATGCTCTACTTGATGATGGTGTCCCGTTTCGCCGATGAGGGCGTGTTCGTATTTGGCTTCGAGTTGTGGAGCCTCCTCGTGGATGAGTCCAGGGTAGGCGGCCACCACGGCCAGGAATCCCAGAAAATACTGTGCAAGGAACAAAAAGAAAACTTTAGTGACAAGTTGTTTGAGCATTATTATGGAAATTAGAGTTAGATAAATTAAATAATTGGAGGTTGTAAATTATCTAAGCTCGCATAACAACAACGTGTAGGCTCGACTATTATCTTGCAGCAATAGCGGATGTCTGTCTTCCAATAACTGAAGAATTTACGGTAAAATGTCGAGCTGACTATCTGTTATTAACCAGTTTCGCTGCGGGCACTAACTCGAGGAACAGAGCCAATCTGATTTATGTAACGCGAAAGACTTCCTATAATCGACGTGTTAGCAGGAAGAATTGCTCTTATAGATGCTTCACTGAATTCGTTCATCAGTGCGTTCAATCAATGAGGTAAATGTTCCTTGTTTTAGTACTAATTTGGTGTAATAGGCTAATTAACATTTTCAGCACAGTCCAATTAGCACGATCACGAGTTAGTTAACGATTGGCGCACTGGGTGGACGATTTCAGCAATAGCACTTGGATATCACAAATTTTAATACACAGTTACGCACATGGTAGTACATTTCGGCGGTGGATTACTGTGGAACACCTTACTCCACGAGAGGGTGGTGGGTAATGCCAGCATTTGTAATTTGCATCGTATTTATACTCGTTTTCACTTAGCGGTCGGCGTGTGCGAGTGCTCTTGCTGCAGTTACGTGTGCGCAGTGCGCGCATTGTCAGTCTATCGGCGTCTCAATTAGAACAATAGATAGAAATTTGATGGGAGATTTATAGAAAAAGCACTCGATAGCGACAACATTACCATATTTTGCCATAATTATCACGTAACATCTTCTACGCACTCGTAATTGTTCGGTTATATCGACAGACGCGCAAAATGTTGATCGAATTTGCAATTTTATGTAAGTAATTTTTTAGATTTATTATGAATCAATGAATTAGTTGAGTGACTTTTACTATACTGCTGTTCAATTGTTTTAATTAATGAACTGAATGTTGCTATGGTTCTGATACTCAGTTACAATACGTACAGGTTCTTGCAAATTTTACACGTATCATTATTTATTTATTTCAGTTATTTTAGCTTATGCTCTAGCTCTCCCACTGCAGGCTACAAAGACCTTTTTTCCGGTGGGAAATTATCGAATAACTTCTCCCGCTCTGGGCGGAGCGGGAGGGCGTGTCAGACTCTTACTGACTAAAACCCACCCGTGTTCCTTCACTTGCCAGTACGTTGCCAGGGGCCACGGTATCCCTTTTGGACTTTCCCGCAACAGGCTACAATGGCCTACCTTTTTCCTTTCCACTCCTCTCTGTCTTGAGCTAGAAAATATAAAAACCCCTTTGATTCCGTGATATTTATTTAGTTTATTTTATTCACTAGGCAGGTAATAATCACAGTATATCACATTATAGGTCTCGAACTGATTATCATCCAAAGCGTAATCTCTCAACATGACTAGCAACGTAACAATAATAATAAAGATGAAAACTATAGGAAAAAGAAAAATAAAAAATACATCTACAAGGTCTGTGTCTGCCCTCCGACACTCTTCTACTTAGGCAGGGAATAGGTAGGAGACCAAACACGCCAGGTAAAGTACATAAAAGTTACAATTTAAAAATAAAGAGTTCAAACATGTCTTTTGAAAGCAGCGGCACGAGAATCGAAGATGTTAATACTGTCAATATTCTCACATCAAGCCCAGATTCAAAATAAACCACTTTAAATGCAACCAAATATTTCTTCTCCTTTATTTATTCACAAAAAGTAATTAGTAAAAGATACATCTTAATTATGTAAATTGATAAGCTTTTGAATAATTATTAATATCAGACTTCATGATTGATTATAATATTAGATGCGGTAATTGTTGTGCATATGATGACGTAACTTAATTCCGTTTTAAATTATTTTAGTGTATTATTCAACAAAATTATTTTAAAAGGAGCTTATGGGAGCTTTTTATTAAAATTCTTGTCGCTATGCGGGGGTTATCTGTGCGCTATGCACATTTTCAATACCAATATTGCTAAATATGTTCACGAATTGTTAAAAATTCCAAAACGATCCACTCATGTGTTAGTGCCTTCCCGACCTTCACTTTCTGAAATAATTTGAAATAAAAACCAAAAGCAGATAAGCAGGTACGAAGCATAATTACGTTTGTACATTACAGAAATATGCACAAACCTCATATCCGGGGCAAGGACGATCAATATTATTATTTTTTTGTATGCTTTGCATAATAATGTTAAAAGCTAAGAATTATATTACTATAATATGAAAGCTGGTTTCGCAATCGTATAATAAAATTAAACGATTAACTTTACATTGTATAATTGAAGTCCGCATTGACATAGATATATGTATGTTTCTTAAAGCTTATATCGAATGTAGGTAATAACCCGAACGTAATGAGTGATAAATGTTAAAATAATTGACATAATGTTTGACGGAAATGATTTAATAGCACTCACTCTGCCAGTCTTTATTTTTCTGTAAACTTCGTAATGTTTAGAATTATATCAGTGCTGTTAAGTAGCCTTTTATAAATTTATGAATTGACAAAAAATGGTTAGTTTATTTAGACTGCAGCAGTTTTTACTACAAAAGAAAAGAAAGTGTCTTTTCATTCATAGTTATTTAGAAAAATTGCTAAATCTCTGTCTTCTTATAGAAAAACACATTAATACTTGGCCTTGAGATCGAACCTAGAACTCCGGGTTAATAAGTCGTGCTTGCGACGACTTTATAGCAATCACGTTGGTGTAGGTAATGATCGCAAGAGCTAACAGTAGTTCAGATTCAGATTCAGATTCAGATTCAGATTTATTTATTTGCCATCAATGTAGGTACAAGTTTAAGATGATGATGTTTTAGTTTTTAGTTCTAATTTGACATGTTAACGTATCAACCGAGTTTTCTCCAAATAAAACTGAAGTGGAATCAACGATTTACTAACATTTCGACTACAGCAAAAACCCAGTAAAACAGGACTGTCTGTTTAAAATGCAAGTAACAATTAGTTGATTGCCGTACGTAAGAGTCTGATCAAACCACCGCTTAATCGTCTCGGTGTTTCGCAAACACTGCGTTTGATACAGATTTAGTTTCAAAATGGAATCTTTCGCAACGTTACGCATTGAAAACAATGCATCCTTTGTTTTTTTTTTGTGAGTGTGTGTCGATGATTTTAAATTGGTAATGTTGTAGTGATGGGTTGTATGGTCATTAAGTTTGGTTACTGAAATTGTGCGCGGAAATTGACCAGTAGGTACACGATATTTTGTTAAGAAATAAGTAGTGTGTATCTTTTTTTTTTTACTTGTAGGAGGTATTGTACAGATTTTCTTTTGATGTTAAGTATATCCAACTATATCCTACTGTCCTAGTAATATTATAAATGTGAAAGTTTGTATGTTTGGGTGTTTGTTACTCAATCACGTAATAACGGCCGAACGGATTTAGATGAAATTTGGCACCCAGATAGTTTATAACCTGGATTAACATATAGGATACTTTTTATGCCAGGCGCGGGCGAAAGCTAGTAAAAGATAAAATAACAAAATACATATTTTTTCACCATTTTATTTCATCCAGTCATTACTGGACATTGAAGTCGTCACGTACAACATATGTACTTTTATTTAACCCAAATAAGAAAGAAAATGAATTATTGAGTAAACAAACGAAGTCTGCTTCCAATTAAAACACTGTCTTCAATATCGCGATTGAACTGAATTACAGGCTATTTACCTACAGATATAATTAATATCTGTCAGAGTTAATTTAAAATAAACACATGAAATATTGTGATTACATTATTATAGAGATCGTTTTAAGGACGAAGTGAAGGGGCACTCTCCAAACGTTGGAATTTACCATCAGTATGCCGCTACTCTACAGTCAGTATCTAGCAAAATAATAAGCAGGTATGGACCTTTTCGAAGGCATATAAGTGAGAGGTCAATAATTATTAAAACAGCTCTCTGTACAGAGAAAAGACTCCGTGCAAGGGCTACTAACTAACAAACAGATACTAACAAAATATTTTATTTTATTTATATGATAATAATGTAATGAATTGTGATTAAATAGACAGTAGAAGCCCAATTCCCGTAATTTTATTACGTTCAAAATCTAGTTGCAATTTCATCTCATCTCAGTGATAATCAATGTCTTAAATGTAGATAAATTCGACGAATTTTTGATAGTTTCAGACTGAGATTAGTATGTGAACGTTCTTAAAAATACGGGAGTTGCCTTCCATAAAAGCTTATTAAAAAAAAAAAAAATATAAATTATAAATATAATAATATAAATTACAGCCCACTCTCTCTCACAGAGGTGAGAGAACAAGAGAACGTTCTTAAAAATACGGGAATTGCCTTCCGTAAAAGCTTATAAAAAAATTAATATAAATTATAAAGTGGGCTGTAATTTATCACGCGGAGAGAGGAGGCCTGTGTCCCAGCAGTGGGAATATTGTAGGCTGATTATGTAGTACCTATAATAGAGATGGATATTCCCTAAGTTGTAATTATTTTTGCGCTTAACAGTACCTTCACATAAACCTTATTACTAGAAAGTACGTAATAAGGCTTCTACCATAACCTAACAGACTTCCGATATATTTCCATTTTTAATCAACTTTCGACTGTGGAGTGGAGCAAGAGAGTCACTGAATGGTACCCAAGGGGACGGCAAAAGAAGACGAAGAAGACAACACACAAGGTGGAAGACGAAATAAAACTGGAGAAGAGTTGTTCAAGATGAGCAACATGGGAATCGTTTGAGAAGGCGGAGGACGGAATTAAGAGACGTTTTATAGTTTTTATTTTTTGAGAGTTAAGTGAAAATGTTAGTATTTCAGAATAAATGAAAGGGCTTTGTCATTAATTATTATATTATTATTATTATAAACTTTCGATTAGGGCGTTTATAATTTATATTGGTCTGGTGGTCGCAAGCGCTACTGCTGGAGATGAGGACATGGGTTCGAATCCTAAGTCGAGCAACGTATTATTGGGTTTTCCATTAGAAATTTTTCAGTAGACGCTCGGTGTCTGGATTTGTGCCCTGTTGATGGCAATAGACTCGCCCCCTATTACATGGGACTTGTGTTTTTGGAACAATCAGATGCTAGAGGACCATTCAAAATCAAAATCAAAATCAAATTATTTTTATTTCACATAAACCTACAAGGGCACTTATGAAACGTCAGAAGCTAGGTGCACGGTTCCAATTGGTCGTTTCCTATGGAGAAGAGCCGGCAAGAAACTCCACGGTTACTCTTTTAAAAGTAAATGGTTTTTACAATGTTTCCAAGTTACAGTGTTAAAAGGTATGAGAGGACAGTGTAGGCCCATCAGCAAGTACCAGGTACTTAGCAAAATATTAAATGGTCCACCGATCTACAGTCTGTTATGTCTACAACGTTCTCTCATTCACAAAATTTAAAAGAAAATAAGCTATATAAAAGACAAATGAAATTCCTAATAAAAATAAAAACCTGTTTAAAAGGTTAATTATCGTCATTAATCGGTTATGTCAAGGCCGATGATGTTGACTAATAGAATTTTTTTCTAAACTCCGGCCGCTGAGAGAATGCGTTTCTGGCTGTTGGTCTAGTGGTCGGAAGAACATGAGGTCCTGGGTTCAATTCCCAGGTCGGGTAAAGTGTTATTGGGTTTCTCCATCTGGAATTTTTCAGTAGCAAGCCGCAATGTGGATTTGTGCCCAATTAATGGCAATAGGCTCGCCCCCTATTACATGGGACTTAAACATAACTGCTGAAATGTGGGTGTGCTAAAGGTACACCTCTGCCCACCCCTTCGAGGATTACAGGCGTGATGTTATGTTATTTTATATTATTGCGTAGAGAAGTGATTGCGTCCTAAAGTAGCTCGTGACAGTAAGTCGTGTCGGTTTCCGTGTGTCCCAAAATGGAGGCAAACGTACGTAAACGTTTATTACACAACTTTCTTTTTTATTCTTATTGTAGTAATTACCTACATTTGAGCACATTTATATTAAAATTAAATGTTTTTATGTTTTGTCGGTAAACTTTTTGCTCTTAATTTCTAAAATGGATTTTAATGACGGAAGTTTTTATTAAAATAATTAATGTAATGACGATGAGCTATAAAGATAAAAAATATCGTTGTTTTATTTGTCTGACACTCATTAATTATATATTATTTATACATTGTAACAGCGAATTTTCACGCCCCCCCCTTTAAGAGCTAGGTCAAATATTTTTTGATAATCGAATAGCTCATGACCTAAAGATGGCCTCTTTATAAATATTTTCATAAAGAATATGGAATTAGAAATATTAAAAAAAAGCACGGTTGAAAGCTAGTTTCTAACAACTAGTTAAGTTCTAACATAAGTTAGCTAAATTAAAGAAGGCTTTATCATGACTTCTATTATTAATAATCGGTAATTAAAAAAATAAAATAAAATCAACCTAGGCATTATACGCTCAAAGCACAGTTAATCATTAAAAACTAACAAATCATAATTTAAATTAATAGCTCTTTATCATGACACTTCCTATTACAGCTATCTACAAGATAAATTGCAACCGAGATGATGAATGGTCGCTGATCTTGAACTGAGCGATGCAATGCACCTTGAATCTTGCATCCATGATTTATTCTTGCATCACTTAAGAACATTGTAGGAGGTTTGTAGGGTACTAGTCATTAATTCAAATAATTTGTATGCAATTTGTGTGTAATTACACCAAATGCTAGATAGGCGAAGTGTTGCGCGCGTTGATGTCTTTTGTTCTGCGTTTGTGCTAAAAATGTTTGTCGGATTTGGGTCGTTCTCAACATTAAATAACATAACATCCTGACTGTCAACTGGAGCGGAGAGGAGACGAGCGGAGCGGAGCTGTGCCAATATTAACCAATGGAATTGCATAAAATCTCCGCTTCGCTTCAGTGGACAAGGATTTGCAAACTAGTTTAAAGAATCATACAAAACTGGGAAGCGGATCGGGGATGTGGAGCGGGGAAGCGGAAAAACCCGGCCGCGGGGAATTGCAGCCCGCTTAAATTACTCGTCGCGTGAACTCCGCACAGTCCGCAACTCCACTCCGCTGCCTCGCTCCGCATCAATGGACGGCCAGCCTTAGGCAGAGATGTACTTATAGTACACCCACATTGCGCCAGTTATGTTTAAGTCCTCTGTAATAGGGGGCGAGCCTATTGCCATTAATCGTGCACAAATTTAGACTTCAGGCTGCTACTGAGAAATCCTTGAAGGAAAAAAAGGTGTGTTACACACACACCTTTTTTTCCTTCAGCTCCGACGCAAGACTGGAGTTTACTCCTTAATACGATTGTCTTTGAATATGCAATAGGTAAACAGGGTAAATAAAAGGTAAGAAAAAACCCTACCACTTTACCCCAGCTGGGAATCGCATCCAGGACCCCATGCTCAATAGCGGCACATCAAACCCTACACCAACGTGTCGGGGTTGTTCTTGTTGTCTTGAAATCTATATTATGTTGTATGTTGACTTGAAAGAGCATGGCAGTTGAGAGTATGTCATGCTCAATCAAATGTCTCGCTGATGGGGCGAGTCTGTTGGATCATTCGGTTCCCTAAAAAATTATTGATCTGGATGGTACTGATCCACGCGTCATGTTCGTGAACGGGCGCCGTCAGTTGAGACTGGTCATCTCCTATTTGCCAGGGCTTATTTTAAATCGTATATTCTAAATTATTTTTGTTTTTTTTTACATTGTTCTTACATATAGAAGCAACAAGAATAATGTATTTTGTAATATCTATATTTAAAAGCGTGTCCTTGGAGTTTCTTGCCCGTTCTTCTCCATAGAGATCTACGTTTAGGAAAGGGCAACTAGTTTCAACTTTTTGACAAACTGATCGACTCTTTGACAAATCAAAAGTGTCTGTAAATGATTTAATTGAAATAAATGCTTTGTGTTTGAGTTTGATTTATATACATATAATAACATAGTAGCAAAGTCAAAACTGTACAATTAATATTTTTTTTTTAAAAGTTATTGCTGCGAGTTCTGTGAACGATTCTAATGCTGAATATATAGATTTTTGAATTTTTGTCTGTTTTCCAGCATCACGCAAATACTACCGGATAGGTACTGCTCATAGACAATTGGTACAAGTCTGTTCAGTCTGTAGGCTGTAAATTATCACGCTATTTGCATTGGGGGAAGAGCAATATTGCATTTTTGTTCATATTCTTCTATAGCAAATTGTAAAACGACGAGCCAAATGGTAAGATTATTGCAGATAGTTACTGATTCAACCTTATAAATGATTATCATCACGCTATACCTTTATGGAACTAAGCAGTCAATCATGACATATATAGGAACTGCTATTTTACTCAACTTCCAACAAAGCAGATAACTTAGCGGTTCAACGACTGTTTTGCAAACCTGTGGTTGTAAGTTCGAATCCCAACTATTAATAAATTCCTGATTCTGTTTTTACATTTTGTAATGCTGTTATAATTATGATAGTTCGTAGAACGAACTCAGAAAAACAAGAAGTTTAGGCCTCTTCTGTCATCTAGGTTATAATAAAAATAAATATCTCTTTTAAGTCTTCCACGCGAACGAAGTCGCGGGAAGAAGCTAGTGGAAAATAAAGTTGTTTTGTATCAGAACTACTATGTGTGACTGTTAAAGATTCTCTGGTATCTAAGTGATCTAAAATTCGTTTGAAATATCAAGGTCGTTGTGCTCTAGTAATAGAGCAATGGACGGATGCTGATCATCTAATTTTCTGTTACGTAATGACGTAATGTAATATGTTATGTAGCTTTATTTACTTCTTTTCTATTTCGTGTGGTAAGTGACTAACCTGGTGTCTGAGTTTTTATGCCGCGTTTGACTTGGCTTCACATGCCGTCGAGAAATATCTCTCAGGTATGCTGGTTTCCTCACGATTTTTTCCTGCACCGTTTTTGAAGGAAGTGATAATATTTTATACAATAAGCACATGAATCCGAAAACTCAGAGGTGCGTGCCTCGGATTCGAACTGGAGACCTATGACTTGGCAGCCCGACGATCACACCACTGAGCTATCACTGCAGCTTTATATATCGTTTGGGGAGTTTGTTGCGCCACTTCTTCTTCCCAGCTACAGCACTAGGAAGTGGTGAAGGGCGGGGTTCGGAGGACTGTCTTATGTAATTTTGACGTTCGAAATGTGCTGATTCTCAGCCTAGTTTGAATAAATGACATTCGAATTTGAA
Source organism: Agrochola circellaris (assembly GCA_914767755.1). NCBI lineage: Eukaryota > Metazoa > Arthropoda > Insecta > Lepidoptera > Noctuidae > Agrochola > Agrochola circellaris. The sequence continues at coordinate 7,084,739 of OU611853.1, forward strand.
AATTGTTTATTTAAGATTTCGTTTCTGATAATGCTGTTAGCTAAATAACAATATAAAATAAACGCCTAGTAAATAAAGTAGCTAATTATTTCAATTACAACCTAAGCATCCCCAGCGTAAGTCATTTCTCAACTATTAGACTTCCAATTTAATCTAGCTTGTAGTTTTGATTCCTCAATCATTACCCTGAAAATAACACAAAATGTTTCAAACTCAAACCATTTATTTCAATTAAACCATTTACCTCTTAACTGTCAAGGACCCCGGTGAGTTAAAAAGAGGTGAGGTAAAATTTTATAACGCCTAATGGCAAAAGATCTACCTAACGTGGAAGGTCGCCCGCCATAAGCAACAACTGCACAAATTTTAAATGCGTTTTTGTCAAAAATACTACTGGTTTAAGTGTTTTATTTCTTCTTCATGGAGTTGATGGTACGACAGTGTATTAAATCTAGTTGGACCTAAATTATTTTATCAACCGGTTTTTCTCAAGACCAATCCTAAACGGCTCTTTTAAGAGCCAATCCCCAAAACTTCACTTCACCAGCCCTTTGTGTTGTTTCAATGTTTTATTTAAGTAGTACAAATGTTTTATTTCAGTCATCCAGTCATGTTTCCGTAGTTCATTTCTCAGATTTCAGTTCTAGCAATAATTCTTACAGCTAGTTTCAGCTCATTGGTTTGATATAGTAATTAATGATCATCACGTAAATATCGGAAAACAGTGTGTGTATCGATCTGAAAAGTCGGAAGCACACGATTAATTGAAGTGTTCGTAAAATAAGTGATAAATAATTGAGTTACTGTTTAACAGTTTGGATATGTTTGGTTGAATCTAAATTCACTAAGAGCCTTATCACACTGACGATTTGCCAGCGTTTTCCAGCGAAGGGATTTGTAAAAGTGCTCTTCGCTGTGCTAAGCGAAGAAGCCGACGTGTTCTCCGCGTATTTACAATATTTTACACTCGCTTGTCTCGCTCTCTCTTGAACACTCACGTCAATTGCTCTCGTTATTAAACCGTGGCGAACTCCTTGCGTGCACTTTGCATACTCGCTACGCCCACGCAGCGACCTTGAAAATCGTCAGTGTTGCCCTTAGTCTGAAATTTGCCTTGTATGGTCAACACTAAATTTGCCGAGAGCACGGTCATTCGTTAACCCAGACCTACCATAATAACCAATATCATAAACCTACCTGTAAAGCAGATACCCGAGAAGTAAAAGTATCAATAAGGTAAAATTTAAAAGTATAAACTTAATAAAGAATGCTCCTAGCATTCCTCAGACCAAATAAAATTTATTTGATCTGAGGAGGATTCGTTCTGAGCACATAACTCAACTCATCCACATCAATTTATTGCTGAAAAGCCCTGAAGTTCATCTTAGTAACAGAATTTATCAGCTGCTTTTATATTTACTAATTTAAATTCAGTACAGCGAATAGTTATTAACATCAAATAAGGAGAACCGAGACTTCTCTAACCACTTACATTCTAACAATATCGTCGCCCATTCATCTAAAGCTTTGATAATAGAATCTAAAGTTGGTTTTTTAATCCCAGGGACTAATTTGACGTTTGTTTTTTTACATTTACACCTGTCAAATTAGTCTCTGGGATTAAAAAACCAACTGTAAAACAAGTATCTCTTCCTTAGCTGCCTTGTAAGCCAAACTATCTGGCCGCATGGTTATTGAGCAATCTAATTCACATTATGCGAACGTAGCTCGTGATTCGTGACGTATCATCAATAGACCGAGACATAATTTATAGTTAGTATCTCAGGCATATTTTATCGCAGGCTTTAACTGAGAAGTTGTTGAAACAGCAATAAGTAGATTTTTTGAAAAAACGAAAGTATGTTGAAAATAATATGTAGGTACTCACAAAATTTTATGTATTTCTGGGTAGTCTTAGGTCCGTATTACAGAACGTTCCTCAAGTTCAGTTTGATCTTCAATCAGTCGATCACGATGTCGACGTTCTGTAATACGGGCCTTAGATTGGCCAGGCTACCGCAGAAGGCAGCTAGGCTCTACCCCGTAGCGTCGCAGATTTCTGTTACTTTATCTTCCTCAGGGCGGAACATAATCAATGAAGATTTTATCACTGAAAAAAATCTCTGACTGTGTTATCATTTTCCTAACATAGGTACTGGAAATTATTTGCGAATTCAGGAGGGTCTGTGAGAACTTTCAGGAAAAAGAACACGTATTTTCCCAATTGACTTTTTATTGCTTGTTGAATGTTGATATAAGTAAATTATTAGAAACACTAGGGCCATGGGGTCCGAGTGCCCACTTAGTTTTTCAAGACATCGCAAAGCGGTTGGTCGACTCTTTATGTGACCAGAAGGCTGGCCTATTCTTCGGCCAGAGAATCAGCATTGCCATACAACGTGGCAATGCTGCCAGCCTTTTGGCCACTTTTCCTGTTGACAGCGATGCGGACGAATTTTTTGATGGGGCTATGGTTGTTCCCCCCACCCCTTTCTTATATACTTGTACATATTCACAATTTAAATGTAATTGTTTAATTTACTTTGATTAATAAATTTTTAATTTAGTTTAATTGTATGATCCAAAGTTGATTGAAATAATATAAGTAAATAATTATAAAGACATTATGTCTGTCACACATCAATCCACACAACCTTTTATAATACAGATACGTTACGTTCGAACAAAAATCTCGTTGACTTACAGGTAGCGATTGAGCAACCCAATTCACATTGTACGTACAATACGTAACCCAGGTTACAGGCTATAATCTAAGCCCGGTTGCTGTAATGCGTTAGCAACCGCTAATTGATAAGTAGTAGTAAAGTGGTTAGCTGAGTAGATACTTATGAGTTTGTGGGTTGTGGGGCCTGTGGGTCATTAGTGGGGTGGCTTGTGTGTTGAGTATTTGAGTAAATGTGGTTGTACAAAGTAATGCGGTATGTCAATCTGCCTAGCCTTTTCCCAACTATGTTGGGGTCGGCTTCCAGTCTAACCGGATGCAGCTGAATACCAGTATTTTACATGAGCGACTGCCTATCTGACCTCCACAACCCAGTAACTGGGTAATACGATACCCCTTGGTAAGACAGACTTTCGGGCTTCTGACGACTCTTAACGACTGTCAAAGATCCATAAATGACAGCCGGGACCAACGGCTTAACGTGCTTTCCGAGGCACGGACAAGTCTCGGTATATAAAGATGGTCATCCATCCACAGACAAACCCCGGCAAGCGTAGCTTAACCTGATGGATCCACCCATGCAGCTGTTATTACTTAGCCACGAGCTCCTCCATCCAAAGTAATGCGGTATGCTGGAATGAAAAAAAATCGGTAGAATGTAATGACATAATTATAATATAAGACAGCTATACTCTTAAGAAAAAAATAGCTTTATGTTTAGTATATCATATCACTCATTTTCTTAATTTCAGAATGAAAAATATACTATGGGAGCTAAACAGCGAAAGCATTTTTTTTTATATTGTGTTCCACTTTTGAGTAATGGCCTCTCGTTTCATCTTGTCTGCCAATTAGTCTACCTAGAAGCCGATGTGTCCTCCCAGAGGTCCAGTGAGTGAAAATATTTGCCCACCTGGCTGTCCAAGTGTATTCGAGCGACGTTGCGTGGCCAATAACGACTTGTTATTAACTTTGTAAGAAATACTCATCAATATTAATTAACTATATAATTGCTAATCACAATCAAACTCAAACAAACTCCTATCTAATTTCAAATACTTTTCACACATCATTTATAAGGCTCTGTCATCACAATCGTACAACAAGACTAAAAACCAACCTCGATCAACCTTTCAACAACAAACAATAGCTTTCAAACGTAGGTAAAATCTACATAATTATGTAAACTCAATGGTTTTCTTACTACGTCCCATAAAAAGGCCACTTTCATTGTTCATCCATATCCGACACATGTTTCTTATGTGTTACGTTTTATTATGAAGCGAGGAGAATAACTAATGCTGAACTAAGTATGCAAACAAAGCGATAGCATTCAGTGTTAGGCAAAAACGAAGAAGTTATGTTTGTGTTAACTGAAGGGAGGAGGCAGAAGTTTATGTTGGGATTGTCATCAAGTACCTCAAATGTATTCTGAAATATCTAAGGACTATATCAATACTTATTTACTACATGGAGAATGAAAAGTACCAATTGTTATCATTCCAACAGAAATCCAGGAACTCTCGTGGGGTTTACTTAGAAGTCTGGCATAGTCCTTTGCATGAGAAGGGGGCTATGCACTTATTTACATATAGTTAAACAGTATCACACTACCCTGTGTTCATCTAAAATGAACTCACATTATATTTTACGAAGAATAAAAATAGTCCTCCAGACCGAATTGCGGCCATGGCGACCAACTTCAGCGGACACCAGCCTTCGGCGCGGGAGATATTATAGTGCACAAGTGTGTGCACAGACACAGTTGCACTCTCTCTTCCCTCACTCTCATAGTCGGATGGGTCGGCAATCCGACACGACCGAAGAGAGATCAGGCGCAGGGCCAACGATTTAACGTGATTTCCGAGGCACGGAGGTATCAGACCGCCAACTTCCAAACTCCGGGATGTTACTAAGAAATTCCTAATGAAAAACTCAATAACATTTTCTCCGAACCGGGGAATAGAGCTCAGAATCCCACTCTCAGCAGTCTCGCATGCGATCACGAGACTAACGGGGCAGTCAATTTACGAAGGCAGTAGCAACGGCGTCATTAAGTCTCAACGAAGCCCATAGCCACAGCACAGTCACGTAGCGGAGTTGGTCTACGCCTATTAAACTGCGTATGAAGTCTTGCAACGCGGATCGGTAAGTTGGTAGGTAGGTATTACATTCTGCATACGCATTGCTCGCAAATTGAAATAGACAGTGCCGGTCGGGTAATAAAATATGAAGAGCATTCTCATAACATCCAATAGACAATAATATTGGGTCCCCACCTATGAAATTGACGTTTTTTTCTCACAATTGGAGAACCTTGTCACTCCTATGAATTAAAATATTCATCAATTGCTTGGTATTATATCGAATAATGACCATCATAGACAACTATAAATAGTAAAAAAAACCTTATTACTTATAGTTTATAAACATAAAAAATACCTTAAAAATGACTCCTCATTTTGTTAGCAGAAATTACCACTATTTGTTTTAACTTAGCCAAAACTTATTTTTGTCGCTTAATCTAGTGGCATATTACGTTATCTTAGTTTTTAAAGATTAGTGCATAAAAGTTTTAAAACATTAGTGTTCATGGTTATTATATAAATTAAGAAAATGTTAGTATGAAAAAAGCAACTGCTTTAAATTTCTCCATACAAAACGCTGATTTCATAGGTGGGGACCTAATATATATTTATCTAGATTCAAATCACTTTCTTCCATTTTCGTTTTTACCTACAGACTCAATCGAATATTTCATTTCTCCCTGAAAACGCTGTTTTCACGTAAACGTGTTATCTACGAATGTGAGCAGTTACTAGATTGTTGTTTTGTTAATTATTTTTGTTATTAAGCAGTAAGTAAGTATGTGTACCTTGCAAGTTTCGATGTCCCATCTTGAACGCAGCCTCAAACAGTGATCGGGCAAGTTATTTTTTCAAAACCGTACCCTAGATTTTATTTTAATGCGCAGACTGGCCTCTGACCTCGATGACCTAGACATTGGAATTTTTGGCTCTAGAAATGGTACCTAGAGAATAGTGGGATTTGAAAGGTACTCTTTATAAACGGAGAGTAAAGTAGGTACCCCGTATTTTGTATAGCAATTTGAAATCCAAAGATTTTCGTTCCAGCTGGATATTATAATTTGGTTTCAGTGAATGACTAAACGGTAAACATTGTTATTATCTGAATCACACACATCTAGTAATTACACACTTTATAACGTGTAATCTTCACTCAAAGCCCTCGGTGCGTAGAGATATTTCCTCTTACAACAGCAAACGGCGCAGGCGCCGCGGCGCCGCAGGGTCTTTCCGAGATGTCATCAAAGGAAGTAACGGATTTAGCAACATCCACGCCGTTTAATACACGCGTGATAATTTGTACCAATGTTAAAGTGTTTGTTAACTCTGTAAGTACGTACGTGACGTAAAAAAGTCGGTTTTACGGGCGAAGATTTTACGTGACAACGTCTTTTTCTCGGCGGTGACTCATCGTAACAGACGTGAGCGGGCGTTACACTTTTTCATGAGTGACTCCGAGCCGCAACCTAATTTAAGACGTTGTCACGTCAAAATAAAAATGTATCAAGCACTAGGCCAGCTCTTTTTTATGTACTAACCATAAAAGGTCAAATTAAATAAGCTGGCTAACTTGACAGACGTGGATGGGCTATCTAATGACAAGAAAACAAATAAAAAAAGATTCACTGAACTCATAACTTCAAGTAACTTGTTTTAAAATACCAGTGGCCCCGTAATCGGCTGTAGTTCTTGTTTCATCTCAAAAAACTCAAACTCAAAGCATTTATTTCAATCAAACCATTACAGGCACTTTTGAATTGTCAAGGAATCGGTCAGTCAAAAATATGAAGCTATGTAGTTGCCCATTCCAAAGCGTAGTAGGTACCTGTGGAGAAGAACGGGCAAGAAACTCCACGGACACTCTTTTAAATAAAATAAAATCTTTATTACTAGCTTCTGTACGCGACTTCGTTCGCGAAAATTTCGCTCCCCGCCCGACCCACCGCGTCGCATCCCATCTCCCGCCCGCGCTATTACTTCGTTTTCATTTAGTGTTCTTTTTTACTTTTGCACGACTCATAATGCGAAGCATTAGAGTGCGAAAGTTTACGATCGAAAATTTTGTTTTGCCTCCTTTCTGCAACTGTTTTTATTGTTTCACTCCTGCTAGTACACAAAACCTACTTCATTTATATACCAATGTATAGATACTTTAATGGAGATTAATTATGTACAATGTATTTCAATAATTTTTTAATGCAGCAGAAATGAAAAATCATCAAAATAGTTTTAAATATTTTCCCATCAATCCATTGTGAAACCTGAAAACATTGTAGCTTGCGAAAAAACCTATAATATTAATTGAGTCATTTTTTTTTTAATATGTTCGTTTCTGCCATAGGAGGCATCCTATTGAAAATGGCTCTTTTATTCAAAGTTGTTTAATTATAATAAAAAAAACTAGTAATATAATATCTATAAACTCTTCCGTTGTCTAGCAACCACTAAAGCAAACCTAAATAGTCTTTGACAGTACCTACTTAAAGATTGTAAGGTAAGAAATTTTACCGATATTGATGGGTAAAAAAGCAGTCAAAACATACTTCATGAAAAGTCGTTTAAATACATTGTTTATTTTGGTTAAAAAAGTATACTTTGAAAATAAATACATTTACTATTATATATTTTTTTTGTAAATTCCGAAAAAAACACTTTTACACGTCAAATATAAATTATGTTTTAAATCTCGTTATATGAAGTATGTCAAAAAATCATTAATAAATAGTTACATCACCTTGTGCAAGGATATAACGGTTATTCTCTCCGTTCTGGAGATATAAGCATTAGCTCCATACATTTTTTATTGCATCCTACCAGATTGCATCCTATGACATATGTATACATAATATTGGCTATTAGAAGCCATTTCAACCAAAAAACGCTTTTCTTTTGCTCCGGGTCAGAAAATAACGGGTAGGAATAACGATTTTTAAGTTTAATGAGCTATTTCTATGATAGTTTAGTATCATTGCAAAAAAAAACAACCTCACTTACGGATGAAAGGAAATGTCTTAATTTTTGCGCTCTGTGCGATTCACACATCCGAATACACAGCAACGCCCCATAATATTACTTATTGTGTTTGTATGTGAATGACCTTTCTTTTGATACCAAACATGTCATGATTATCTCAATTTATTTATTTTAAAAGTTAGAAATTTACGTGTAAAGGCCACCATTTTAAGGGAGAACTTATAAAGGGTGGCAGGGACATCAACGCGAAAACTTTTACCATAGATTCAGTACATGATTCTGAAAGCCCCTGCGTTGAAACATTTAGTCGGTTATTAAAAAAAAAAAATGCTGTTTCATAGAAAAGTGCAATACCTAGGTGGTCAAAACGTATGGAACAGCAGATTTTTTTTGATAGCAGTTTTCGTGTCGATGTCCCTGCCACCCTGTATAGCCTATGTCACCCGGACCATTGTTACGAATCTATTGATACCTCATTCATCAAAATCGGTTCAGTAGTTTAGGCGCTACGGTGGAACACCCGTAAATACAAATATACATACATACATAGACTGCTAAAATCATAACCCTTCCTTTCGGCTTTGCCGTAGTCGGATAAAAAACAATTTCCCAAACTTTTATTTTGACTTCCAATGATAACAGTGACCTACTCTTTCAGTTTCACAATCTGCATTCCTACCTGTATTCTCTATTTCAATCTCCATCACTCGGCACAAATAAAAAAGGGTACATTACCACTGTCCAGCTGTCCCACATCCGCCATTTTTCAATCATGGCGCACTTTGTTCAGTAGCTTTTTTTCCCTACCGTGATTAGTGGTCAAGGCAAGCATCCATTCTGCCTTTGTGTGCCCACTGTGGCTCTGTAACATAGATTTTGCAATCTTTTTTTTGTTAGATTCGGCTTTTTTTAGGTCGTTTGTGTGAATAATCTTTTGAGATTGAACTGAAAGGTTATTGGAAATATAGAGGCACGTCGTATAAAATCGTGTTTCAATTAAATTGTTCTTCTTATTTTATTAACATTTTGAAAGGACAGGAGATTCGTATAGAGAAAGTTTTTAATTAAAATCGTTTAGTCATGAAATTAGAATACTTTTGCCTAAAACCCTTTAAACATACATAACATCACGCCTGTAATCCCGAAGGGTAGGCAGAGGTGGACCTATAATACGTCCACATTTCGCCAGTTAGGTATACTTTTTAAAACTACATCTGAAAACAAGTAAATAACGAAACAAAAGAGGTGGGCGACAATATGTTGACTGGGAAAAAAAAACTATTTAGTACGTCATTCTGATAATAAAAAATATTAGACACGTATTATTTGCTATATGAAATTACTTAATAAAAAATGGTTTAGGTAAAACGCATTAAAGTTAGGGAGTGGGGGCTCGCTACGTCACAAGTCAGTATTAAATCTACCGGCCAGTGAAGTCATGCCATATTTTAACGCATTGCCTACTCAATGTATTGCCCTAATCTTTTGATTCCGAAAAAGAAGAAAAATATATGTCCAATATTTTTTGGCAATCTACCTCAAAGGCAATTTTTTTTTTGTCAACATCCCTTTTCCTACGATTGCCATTCCAACGTGCGATATTCGCTGAAACAACTTACTTCGCCGCCTAGTTTATTTCACAACTAGCTGCTGCCCGCGGCTTCGCCCGCGTGGACCCTAATTCTTTTTCTAAAATAAAAGTAGCCTAATTTCTAACTGAAAGTCCCAAAATCGGTCCAGCCGTTTCGGAGATTACCCGGAACCAATAGACAGACAGAAAGACACATAATGCACGTGTCGTCAGAAGTTGACAAATCACTGAGCTCTCGCATCACGGACACTCCTCCCGCACCGCGCAGTTACCTCAGGCGCGGACTCAGGTCTTCAATAATAACGTCGTTGTCTCATTTTTTATGAATAAAAACTATACTATTACCAGTATAAACTCGCCTCTTATTCTATTGAATCTTCGTACTACGCTGGGCCAGTTCAAGGTCAAAGTGTTACCACCGACCGACGTGCGGTCGACTGACCGAATGCTCCAGGTCTCGTGAAGAGGTCTTGGGCGAGTGGTTTGCAAATTGCAAGTGCCCGAGTGCAGTCAAGTCGCTCTCGCCGATACCTAATCCAGTCCAGTTGCAGTTGTGAACTCCGAGCAGATGAAAAGAGTTGTATCGATGAGTTTAATGATTTTAATTCTACAAATACACATTTGTTACGGTCGCGAACATTATTTTTATCAACATAAAATCTGACACCAACTTGCAAATTGCAATTGGCGGCATCTAGATCGCCACATGTGAACTACGCATCAAAGACCTAACGTCACACAAACCCTGACGTCACACAACGTCTGACGTCTGACGTCGCTATTAGAGTTTGCTGCGCGAACGACATAATATATAAGACTATCCGACATCAATCTTTGGGTAGTTGCCCGCCAGCCAAACACAACACCCGTCTGGTCGGAGGATCCTCCCTTTTCTATAGAGGATAAGTGAACTTTACACCCTGTTCCTCCTCATACCTCTAAACAATAAACGCGACAATTTGAATTTCGCGAGCAGTATCAGCCTATAATATTCCTACTGCTGGGACACACGTCTCGTCTCTGGACTGTGGGAGGGAGTGGGCCGTAATCCACCATGCGGGCCCAGTGCGGGTTGGTAGATGTGTAAATTATTTACTTTCGTGGAAAACAAGACAACAATCTATAGATACGTACCTGCCGATACGGTACGCTATTGCCAATCGACCAATATCTATCTTATTCAACATTTTTACGTAATACAGCCGGTCTTTTAATTAACTTGATCAGTATCAGAGGAAGTCTGATAACTTTGTAATTAATTAAATTTATTAACAATGGCGCGCATACGTAATAGAGCAATACACCGCCCGCGCCGGGGCCAAGTGCCGATGGCAAGTGGGCTACCGCAACGTAACTACCTAGGTACGTTGCGGTAGTCCACTTGCCAAGCAAAATTCTACTACCAACTGCAATTTAGTTGTGTACCGTCTTTATTTATTTAAGACTAGGTGTGCTCGCGGCTTCGCTCTCGTGACAACACATAACACCACGCCTGTAATCACCGAAGGCTTAGACAGATGTGTACTTACCTATAGGTAGGTCCTGTACTCAAAAACGAAAAAACAAAGAAAACGAAACGAAACGACAGCCAGCTATCATAGGGGGCGGCCCTATTGCCATCAACCGGACACAAATCCAGACTCCGGGCTGCTACTGAGAAATTTCTAATAGAAAAACCCAATAACACTTTTACCCGACCCTTTTTTTTTTAGGGTGGGTAATTATCAAATAACTTCTCCCGCTCTGGGCGGGGCGGGAGGGCGTGTCAGACTCTTACTGACTAAAACCCACCAGTGTTCCTTCGAATCGAACCCAGGACCTCACGTAGACCAACGGGGCAGGTCACGTGTAACTAAAATGCCTGTTATTAATCATCTACATGTCAAGATTGACTGCTTAGCTCCTTATAGATTATAGCGTGATGATATCTGCAATTTATTTTTTTAACTTGTAGGTACTTATAATTAAATCTCGCGGTAAACTATTGAGGAATACGAACATATTGCAATATTGCTAATGCCCCAACCCCATATTAAATAGCGTGAATTAATATACAGGTTGTTCGGCAGACGGTCAACATACGGAAATGGCGAATCCGTGTGCCCATCTGCACCGTGTTTAGGCCCAATAACAAGACCCAGGCTATACGGATTTTCTTAAATGACTTTTTTAAATTTTATTCGAATTTCGTCGTTGCTCAAACAAACGTCAATAATTTCATTTAAAAATAACAAAAATGGCAACATTTTTTTATTATTTTCATCTTGAATAATTAATGACTAAATTTTTTTTATGTCCTTCAGGTAGATTATTAAAAAAGATTGGACACGTATTTTTTCTTTTTTTACTTAATCATAAGATTACGGCAATACATTGAGTAGGCGATAATTACGTGAAAATGTGGCATGACGTCACTAACCGATAAATTGTATACCGACTTGTGATGTAGCGAACCCCCACTCCCCAACTTTAATGCGTTTTATCTAAACCATTTTTTATTAATATGATAAAGCAAATAATACGTTTCTATATTTTTTTTATTATCTGAGTGACGGACTAAATAATATTTTTTTATTTTCTCCAGTTTACATCCCTATAAAAGGAATCATTATGCAACATTTTAACAGAATCTAGTACTTTTTGCGCCAATCCGGAACATACATCCAGACAAACGGACAAAAATGCAAAAAAAAAACTATATATTTTCGGCATCAAAATGATTCGCCACACCTTTTTTACCCGACTGCCCCAGAAAGAGGGTAATGTCTTTTGAGAGTGTGTATTGCATGTATGTTTGCATAGTGTATGTAGGTGTCTATTTCTTTGGCACGCTTTGTAGCCTAAACGGCTTGATGGATTTTTAGATAACTTAACAAAAAAACATCTAAAGTTCTCAATAGAGGTATCCATTCAAATCATTTTAATTTTCTCGTCCAGTCTCGGCGTCACCACCGTCATCACATTAAAAGCTGTGGGTATAGTGGCGCCGCCCCAGGCCCACGCATGGAACTATCACACATCGTTATGTCGATATTTTTCTACTAAACAATAATTAAAAATACTGTTATATACGGGCGGGGGTACGGATGTTATGTGTTATTGCGTAAACAAAAGTAGTTATGTTGAGAAGATTGATTCTTCCGACTAAAAAAGCAGTTTTTAGATCCATAAAATTATTTGCACCGTTTCTGAACGAAAAGTTAACCGACCAATCACAGCGCAGTAGAAGACACTTTCATTTGTAACGTATTGAATTTTGAAAACAAACGTTCAAGACTCGTTGGATTTCGGATTCATGTTGGTGGTATTTTAGAATTATTGAGTTTTATTTGTGAATTAAAATACATCCACTATTTAGACATTTTATTGTGAACTTATGTGAGTTTTGTTGGAAGGAAAACAGTGAATTAATATATAAAATGATTACGTTATCTGAAGATGTCAATAAGCTATTGTAAGTATTCATGATTTTTATACCACGAATGTATTCCAATAATCCTGTGATGGTATTTCCAGGCAAATATTATTCAGAACCTCGTGACGATAAATTAAAACTGTGGTAATATTTTAACTTTTGCCGGTTATGTAGTCCCACTCAACGCCTAGGCGTCTCATAATTCCTACCGTTACAGATTTGTTAATTTGTTTCAAATCTCCGTGTTTCAAACAAACTTCCGATCTATAAATAAAACCTATTAACAATACTACGACTTTAGCCTAAATTAACTTGCGGTGCGATAATTTTACTTGTCCTATTATTGCTATTACTTTCTAAGCACAAACACTCTTCATAGATTGTTTCCAAAACGGCTTGCTAACTGAATCGTAAAATATTTGAAAATTGCTTCTACTTAGCACCATTTAAAACCAGTTTTCACTTATTAGAAGAGTATGATGTCTATGCAATGGTTGTCATTAAATAATGGTAATAAAACCACGAAATTTAGACACTTTCTGTTACTCATAGTGTAGGGCTAAGATCTCATCAGGAATTAAGCAGTGCCCAGTGGTCACCAAGTATACCTAATGTGTTAATGGCAGCAATATGAAGTAAAAATGTTTTAAATATATTTGACTTTGTGATTCCTTTATAACCTTAGCTTTAAAGCCGACACAATAAACATCTTGTTAAAATTGCATAGTTCAACTGACTTATTGATTTATAGCTTTGACTGTGCTTATAGTTTAAAAAAATATATGGCTGTCTTCTTAATTGATACATGTTTTTCTATATTTAATATACAATACATACCATATCTTGACTTAAAGTTGTTAGTCCATGAAATAAATTATTCATCGGAACAACAAATCAAAATGTCCGATGCCTTCAAAAACAAACAATCGCATAACGTTATCATATACCATTCTCCTTAACAAAATAACCTTTTTTACAGCAATGAGGTCCTCATGGAGATATCCCAGAATGTCCGCTCAATGATGGAAGAACTATGGCTGAACTGGTCACACCTCGGTGTAGATGACAGCACTAAAGTGAACAACATCACTAAACTGGTGCAGATTGAGAAGGAACTGCACAGAGATGTCATCTATGAGACCAGACAGAAGCTCAAGACAATGCAAGGGCAGGTTGATAGTGAGTTTAAGAACTTGTTATGTTAATGAAGCTGGTTTTTGGAGCAATATTTTATTGGAGATCTAATTTTTGATATCGTTTTTTCCCAAGACATGTTTATGCTACTTGTAATATTGTGTGCAGATTACACATAATATACAAAAATAATGAGAGTACAATACCTAGTAATAATGGAAATAGTGTTTGTATGTTCTTACATAGGAATATCCACAATTAATTTTTCTAGTTTTCCTAAACTGGTTGAATGATTTGTGGACTTGTAACCAACAGTACAATCAAGATGGATGGACTTGTACTAAAATCTTTAGATTCATAATACATCATTAAGGCACAGACTCGTTTTAGTTCCTCTTGAATATGAGTGGCTAACTGTAACAAATTTCACAGAATTGAAGGAGGAAACTGAAGAATTGAGCCGGTGCCTGTCTGTTGATATCACTATTCTGGACTTCAAGGAGGAAATGATGCTGGTTGAGTACAAGAGGGAACTGGAAGAACAGATTGCTGGGTAAGCAAGCATAAATAACATATTTTTTAATTGTAGTAATGGTTGCACCTATATCATTGTTCTAACACGGCAGATGTGAAAATACGCTTTACTTTCCCGGAGAGAGAAAAAACATTTCATTTCTTTACAACACTGATACACACGGTATTTACAATGAGTACACATTTTGGAATGTACAAATTGTAAAATGTATACTCACTTAAGTCTAAGGGCTTTAGGGCCTTGGGCTGGGGGGCTTTAAGAAGTAATGGTACTTAAAGGTTGTATTGGACAGAAAAGGCAACATATCATAGGGAGGTCTGGAAAGTTTGATAGTTGTAGAGACCTTAGCTCAGCAATGGGACAGTTGGAAATAATAAAATAACTAAAAAGCTTTGGTCTCTTTAAAATACTTGCAACATTTATAACATTAACAACACAAAACCTAAACACTGAATAGCTATAAAAATGTGTAAAACATATTGATTGATAAACTTAGGTTGAAGTTATACTCAAGTTTTGACAGTGTTTATATCTTTACTTTTCTCAGCTAATTATGTTACTCATCAGTTAGACATACAAATTACATTTTTCTCACACTTTTCAAAGCATATAATTAGACAATAATTGCTTAAGTTAGGTGGTAAGTCAATTTTGTAAGAGCCTGATGACATGAGAATGATTCTTAGGTCATCTGTCATTGTGCATCTCTCTTTGTAAATTACCTAATGTTAACAGTTAAATTTTCTCATGAGAACTCTAATTGCAAGTATGATGTATTATAATATTACGCTATAGTGCATAAGAAAGTGGCGTCATTATTCCAAAGACTGCGCAGTAGCACCAACAGTATTTTGCAAATGATTGCTTCCCTGATATGACTGTCCCATACAGGCATATTGGGTGGGAATAGTTAGGTAATAGGTAATACGGGCTGGTATCCGCAACTCCACGTCAAAGCGCGTATTTTGCGTACGGGTACGGGAAAATCGGTTATTCGATCCACCCCAGCTCCTCAAAGAAGGCCAGCAACGCCTTGGTGTCACTGACAATCTCACGTAGGGTACCTGGGTTACCGAAGTACTTTGCCCTGTATGTGGCGACCACCGGGCAGTATAATGGGTGGGAATAGTTACGGGGAAATAGTAATTGTAAAAAAAATACTTTCTTACATCCTACTAACATAGATCTTAAGAAAATTGTTACTAATACTTATATGGATCCGTCTGAAATAAATGGCAATAATAATAATTATTACATTCTTCCATCTTATGCCTGCTTGAATTGTGTTATAATTTAAAATAATTTAGTAAACTGCTTTCTGCTCCTTCCAAGTAAGATTACTACAATACACTACAGTAATTAATTATAGTCCAGGGTCAGTACAGCCTCACAGTGTAGGGGTGGATTTAATATTAACGAAACTGGCTAAACAGTGAGCAGTGGTGGCCCAGTGGTAGTAGCCGCGACTTACGAGTTGTAGGTCGTAGGTTCGAACCCTCACAGGCACTTTACTTTGTGTAAATTATTGCATCACCACTGCTCTCAATACGGTGAAGGAAAAAATTGAGAGGAAACCGGTACCCATCACTTATTACTTGAGTAAGTAATGATTTTTTAGTTATGCTACAAAAATGCCTCCTATGCAAACAGATATAGAGAACAAGTGGAACAGCGTCGCATGAAGATGGAAAGACTATTGGAGTGGCAGCGAGACCTTGCTGATAAGCTTGGAGTCACCATCCATGAATTGCAGGATGTTCCTCTACCCGCAGAGGAAGAACTGGACAAATTGAAGGAACACTTGGAAATGTTGCAAGCGGAAAGAGATAAGAGAGCTGAGATCTTCCTGAACATTCAAGTTGAAATTAAGGATATTATGGGTGAGTATTATAAGAACTTTGCGTCTTCATAATTTCATAGAATCAATGGGTGGTGGATGTGAAACATGCTTGGTAAGATCTGCATTATAATAAAAAAACAGGATTACTTTTTTTTTATGTTCATTTTAGCACTATCTACTTTGACCTTTGGCATTTCTTATTTGAATCAACTTTTATCTCATCATTAGTAGGTCATTGTCATCTCAAATGATGAGACATTGTACTGCTTATAATATTTTGCACCTTAACAATCAATCAGTTATTCACTTCAATGTTTTAGTTGTTAGTTGAACGCTAACAAGTTATTTCCATTTTATTTGAAATATATTACAAAGAAGAGAGAGATCACTATCTCATTATAATGTGATATTTTCAGACAAACTCCGCATCAAGCCACAGAACAAATTTGAACATATTGTGACGTCATCTCTGTCTGTGGACTTCAAAGTGACTGATCTCAACATGGACCGCCTCTCCAAGCTTCAACAAGACCTGCAAGAGAAGTTTGAACAGACTAACAACAGGGTATGTACTCTTTTAGAAGATTGTTTAGTATCTTGTAAGCTTGCACCTATAGGCACAGTATGTAAGGTAGTTTTATCAAACTCTTAGGCGCAAATAAGATCACCTGATCGTATTTTATGGTTACCAAATAAATGACAATGCACTCTCTTGATACTTTTCACATCTGGAAGTAGACAGAATACCAATTGTGTAGTCAAAATGGATGAATTTGACAAATCACTACAATTCATTGAAGTTCAGTGCTCAATAGTATTGAAGATAATAATTATTATTCACCATTATCTGGTGTCTATAAAAAAATCTTCTAAAACCAATAAATAATATTGCTCTCCCAGGTATTGGAACTTCGTGAACGCCTAACGAAGTTGTGGGACTGTTTGGACGAAGACCAGATTTACCGCGAAAACTTCTTGCACGCACATCCTGGGTGTCATCCGCAGACTGAGGTTGCCATCAAAGAGGAGATCAAGCGCTGCGATCACATCAAACGGCAGAAGATTCAGGTATGACATTCAAGGAAATACACAATACTTATGTACATTTTTTTTTGACGAAAACAATATATTTTTACGTAACCATCAAAAGGTACATGCCTACATGGATACACATACACAGGCAAAATGTGTACTTACAAAATTAATATATTCATTTTGAAAGAAGGATTTTACGATTGCCATCTTTCTATATGAGGTATCATTTAAAGTACCTACCTAAATAGAGTGATCCATTCACTGCCTAGACCACGCGGTATAACTGGCCGAATGAATGCATTTCAGAGAAAATGTACTCAATTGCTCAACTATTTTATCATTCAAGCACTTTTCACTGATACGAAGATAGTAAGGATTTTATGATTGGGATATTAAATATTGATACAGCAGTTACATACAGAAAGTGGTCCAGAAAGACAGGATCAGTTTCAACACCATCAGGGCTTGTTTCTTTCAACATGAAATGATTACTGTTATAATTGAAATGGAATTATGAATCAATTTAGTAGGGTTTGCAATTCTGCATGGGGTTCCGCAAAATATGGGCAGGTTTCCGAAGGATGCGGGGCTTGCAGTTCCGCGAAGACAACAATATGGCTATACGAATTAAATTTGTGTACCATCATCTAGTTTATTTTATATGCATTAGTCTAATGTTAATTTGTCGGGAAGAATAACAACACTTTTTATTGAATTAAAAATCGCAATGCAATGCAATGGTAGGTAAATTTTTCTTGGGTAAAGGGTTCAATATTAAGAGCGTTTATTCTGAAAGTTGGCAACGTCGTAAATAGCTGTCAAATATTTACCTGTTTTGATTAATTTGGAAATAATACTGTATGGAAATAAGAAATGTGGCTAACTAAGTTACTAGAATATTGATTATGATATGCAATAATTAATATTGTAACACCGAATATTTAGTTTTAGGCGTAAAAAAAGCATTTGAAAAGTTTCCAAATGCTTTTTTTACGCCTAAAACGGCTACAACATCAAATTCAATGTTACAATTGCATAACATAATCAATATTCTAGTAACTTAGTTAGCCACATTTCTTATTTCCATACAGTATTATTTCCAAATTAATCAAAACAGGTAAATATTTGACAGCTATTTACGACGTTGCCAACTTTCAGAATAAATGCTCTTAAGTGAGTCTCATTCTGACTCGCTTTGAGAATTGGAATGCAGAAACTGTTGCAATAAAATTGTAATTGGGGAAGTGTTAAGTTAGGTACTTATCTAGGGCGGGTGTGCAATCCCTATAACATTTAAAACCCAGTTTTAAATCTATCTGCAATTAACATTGATATAATATTATGCAAAATCGTAATCTAACCAGTCGTTTTGCACGGCTAAATTATACATTGGTTTACTTTCTCGAAACTAGTATTGATAGCAATCAGTGGCGCTATCTAGATGTCATGTATTTTAATTGTTACATTATGATTTATAACCAATAACGAGTATTTTGCCTTCATGTCTAGAAAAGGCTTATAAGTACTAGATATTAGTTATTTGCTTGCTTAGCGTCCATGCCGTTTTACTTTCATTTTATTCTAAGACGTAATGGTAGATTTTGTTGTTATTATGTGACCTCATGTCCCACTGCTGGAAAACGCCTTCCAGCATTATTTCCACTTTTCACGGCTGTTTGCTGTTGTAGCCCATTCTTTCATGAAGCATTGTAGTTCATCTCGCCATCTTCACCTGGGCAGTGGTAGTTTTGTCAATATTGAAGTACATACTCATAATAACAGCAACTTAAAATTTTCAGGAATTTAATGTCACCTGTAATACGCCTATTGCTGACTATTATCAGGTGACCATAATCATAATTTTGAGTATGTGTCGAATACATTAGGCAGCAGCATTTATTTTTTGTCGTACTAATGTCATACTTCAAAACGTATCGTGCATATTGCGATTATTTTAGTAGCATTACTCTAGTCCCCAGTAGATTTCAATAGCAGTACATGACCTAAAAATTTGCCCTTAACCAAAAGGCAAGCATATTACAGTCGCTTCGGACCGCAGCGCATCGTACATTCAATACAAAAAGCATAAATATATGAAAGTGATTTTGGAAGACTTATGAGCGTTTATTCTGAAAGTGGGCAACGTCGCAAATAGATGTCAAATATTTCGGTTTTGATTAATTTGGCAATAGTACTGTATGGAAATATTAAATGTGGCTAACTAGCGAACTGGAATATTAATAATGAATTGCAATTAAGTATAACACTGAATTTGATGTTGTAACCGTTTTAGGTGTAAAAAAGCATTTGGAAAGTTTCCAAATACTTTTTTTACATCTAAAACTAAATATTCGGTGGTACGATATTAATTATTGCATTTTATAATCAAGATTTTAGTTCGCTTGTTAGCCACATTTCATATTACCAAATTAATCAAAACAGGTAAATATTTGACAGCTATTTGCGGCGTTGCCAACTTTTAGGAAAAACGCTCTTAAGCAATGCGGCGCAGCCCGCCCAAATGTGCAACCTTAGTTGGAAAGTAGAATCATATTATTATAGCTACTACACTAGCGACCCGCCCTTGCTTCGCACGTTTTTACAACTTGACAAAACATCAAGATTTCTTTATTATATCCATGTTTATATTAATATATAAATTTCTCGATATGATGGTGAAAACCACATTAAAATCCGTTGCGTAGTTTAGAAGAACCAAGCGGTCACACAGACAGACACGACGAGCGACTTTATTTTACAATATGTATTGATTGATGTGGTGGTCACGGATTTCCCCGTGTCCGTTACCCAGGCCAGATGTTGTCGAAAATGGTCATTTGAATCTTATAGATAATTAGTTGTGCGGCTTCTGTAAATGTTGCGCACATTTTTAAATTTGTTGCGCTTATAGTTTTTTAATTATTTCACAAAAACATTTCCTGCTGGCGTAACGTTACCGCAGCCAGACCTTTTTCTTTCTAATGGGAATATTTAAATAAATACTAGCTATAGAATTAGTTGTCTAGATGAAGTAAATGTTGTGCCTTATTTTGTATTTGTTCTTTCATCGGTTGCGAAGTTATTCGAGATTTTGCTGGGGTAACGTTTTTGGTTTTGCTAGATCTTTGAAACGGTTAAGCAGATTCTTATCATATTTTGTACAAGACTTCTTAGGGATTAGTTTAAATTTGTTCTGCAATAAAAATACCAAAAAAATGCATAGCTTAAAGGTTATTTCATTAAATAGAAAAACACTTCAATCGGTCCCAGCACTCTCAATAAGAGGTCTAAAGACTTACTTTAAACGTTATTTTAAAGCTTGTAACTGCCTTCAAATGTATGTGAAGTTTCATTAGTATCCTGTAAGTATTTAAAAAGATATGATGATATTCAGTTCTTCACGAGCACGGTCTTGATGCGCGCGGTGTTATTTGGCCACTGGATTGGATATATGAACTGAATGTTATGTTAATTATTAGTTGTTTAGTTGAGTTGTATATCAGTAAAATTTCAGCGTAGTACATTGGATAATTAATGAGATAATACTATTAAAGTCATTAGGAAGTGAATGACCGAGGTAACCCGACCAAGTTTAGGTGGTTACGAAAAAGCGAAAACTCAGAACATTATGGTACCTTCTAAAATATGTAGGATAGTGTTACAAATTTAGTACAGACATGTACACAAGTTTAAAAAAAAACTACATGTTTATTAAATAATTTTTATTAACAGGTAAAATAATCATTTCAATTGAACTTTTAAAGTATTAATAAACTTATACTTAAAAATAATCACAGATTAAAATTACAGATAGTAATTTTGCTATTTTGAAATTTTCTATTACCTTTTATTATAGATGTTTAGTGCGTTATGCAAACAATGGATTTATTCCCTTTACGTCGAGTCCCGTTATATCGAGCCTGGAAGTCTATTGTTCTCCAAAGTATTGATATTTTACGCTTTCTATTACCTTTATGTCGAGTTTGGTGAACAGGTACAGTCAGAGATGTAAATTAAAAGAATTTGAACGTGGGGTCTTTTCGGCTTTGGATTTCGATTAATAACTATACTTTATAACGATTATATTATTTGAAATTTATTAGGTAGGTACTACTTACCTATATATTTTGAACCATAAATTGAAAACATGTGCATTGTATCATTACGTATTTATGTATTTTTATACTGTGTTTTATGTATTTTGATTGTTTATATTTTGATATGTAGGTAGGTACTAACGTAATAGTTACATTTGCATTATTAAGTTCATTTATAATAAATGAACTTAATATTTTAAAAGATAGGTACTTTTTCATCATGCACATAATTTCGAATATTAAAAAAAATACACTGAAATTATGACATACTTTGATGGTTAATTAAAAATATAATCGTACATAGTACTGTAAGGTTAAAGTCATTAGTTATTTTTAAATTCTTTTTTGTGTAAAAATTGATTCTAAATTATGTGCGTGTATACATTTCATTGGACGTGACTGTACTTCTAAAATATGATATTATTAAACTCGACATAAAGGTAATAAAAGCGTGGTAAATAAACTCGACATAAAGGGAATAGAAACGGGACAGAAAACTACTCGACATAGGGGTAATAGAAGCGAGACAAGGTTTTCGGCTCGACTTAACGGGACTCGACATAAAGGGAATAAATCAAACAATGAATTACCCCTTCACCCCACCCCTCCCGCGTCCCACCGAACGACATGTTATATCGGTGATTTTTGATAAGTATGTGCAACTGGAAGATAATAATAATGTTTTCATAGTTCAGATATTATTATATTATTATGTATTTAACAGTGTACGCGTCTGTACCGAAATTGTAAGGTGTATTATACTGAACATTTCAAAAGATAGCATAATGTTCTGAGTTTTCGCTTTTTCGTAACCACCTAAACTTGGTCGGGTTACCTCGATCATTCACTTCCTAATGACTTTAATCGTATTATCTCATTAATAATCCAATGTACTACGCTGAAATTTTACTGATATACAACTGAACTAAACAACTAATAATTGACATAACATTCAGTTCATATATCCAATCCAGTGGCCAAATAACACCGCGCGCATCAAGACCGTGCTCGTGAAGAACTGAATATCATCATATCTTCTTAAATACTTACAGGATACTAATGAAACTTCACATACATTTGAAGGCAGTTACAAGCTTTAAAATAACGTTTAAAGTAAGTCTTTAGACCTCTTATTGAGAGTGCTGGGACCGATTGAAGTGTTTTTCTATTTAATGAAATAACCTTTAAGCTATGCATTTTTTTGGTATTTTTATTGCAGAACAAATTTAAACTAATCCCTAAGAAGTCTTGTACAAAATATGATAAGAATCTGCTTAACCGTTTCAAAGATCTAGCAAAACCAAAAACGTTACCCCAGCAAAATCTCGAATAACTTCGCAACCGATGAAAGAACAAATACAGAATAAGGCACAACATTTACTTCATCTAGACAACTAATTCTATAGCTAGTATTTATTTAAATATTCCCATTAGAAAGAAAAAGGTCTGGCTGCGGTAACGTTACGCCAGCAGGAAATGTTTTTGTGAAATAATTAAAAAACTATAAGCGCAACAAATTTAAAAATGTGCGCAACATTTACAGAAGCTGCACAACTAATTATCTATAAGATTCAAATGACCATTTTCGACAACATCTGGCCTGGGTAACGGACACGATTTCCCCTACTTTAAAAGAAGCGCATAGATTGCATTAGGTAATAGTAAGTACACTATATTCTAATTACCATTTTCTTTTACCCAGGTGTTCGTAGCGAACATGCGCACTAAGATAAAGTTAATGTGGGACAGCATCATGTATTCGCTTAGCGAACGTGAGGAGTTCGTGCATTACTTCCAAGACATCTTCACTGAGGACACACTGACCTTGCATGAGCTGTATCTGGAGAAGATCACCAAGTATTATAATGACCACAAGTAAGTGTTACTACAGTATTTTTATCTCACGAAGCGACGCGCGCTTGTAGTAACCAAGTGTAAAAACATGCTGTGAATGTGTGCGTGAAGACGAGTAGCGAGAGCACATAACACACACACTTCCGACTTCGCCATTGTTTCGGACGGTACCGAGAGCTCCTGCACACACTTTCTTTCTAACTGAACAGACAGCTGTGCTGCTGGGGAGTTTGTTGCGCCACTTCTTCTTCCCAGCTAACGCACTAGGAAGTGGTGAAGGGTGGGTGTTTTGGGGGACTGTCTTATGTGATTTTGACGTTCGAAAAGTGCTGATTCTCAGCCTAATTTGAATAAATGAGTTTTGAATTTTGACACATTCACAGCGTGTTTGTACACCTGGTAACCACAAGTAAAGTGCGCGTCGCTTCGTGAGATAAAATACTATAAGTACATATTATGCCTTTCATTTCATATCAGATAAAACGTTTGCAAACGCAAACGTTTTAGTATTGTTACAGTATTGGCTAGTTACTGGTTCCCTTTTACCAAATAACTAAAACGGATTCCAGATTTCTTCGAAATAAGGGCTGGGGCTTTTTTTGTAAAACGTATGCTGGTAGGTAGAAAAAGGAAAGAAAAAAAGGAAAGTTTGTGTTTAAAATGTATGAAAATAGTCGCGATTCTTTAATTATGTTTTAGGAAAGCTAAAGCTTAATTTATCAATCTCAAAATTTTCTTTAAAATTACATAAACATCGTCCACCTTTTCTCAGGCACATTTTCGACCTTGTGGCGACACGCAAGAATCTTTGGCTGAAGATGACGGAGCTCGAGGCCCGAGCTACGGAGCCGGGTCGTTATCACAACCGAGGCGGGCAGCTGTTGCGCGAAGAGAAGGAGAGGAAGGCTATCGCTAGTAACGTAAGTTGTATTACATTGTATACTTGTCGTAGGATGATTTGATCATTCGAATTTTTGCGAAAACCCTAGGGATTTTGCGAAAGTACGGATAATAAAGAAAATGGTGACAACATTTCTGCGAGCAACTGGGAGAAATAGGTTAGGTTAGAACTGTGACCAACCGCGTGAGAACTGAGAAAGTGAAGCGAGCGGTGCCGCGGCAGCGGTCGGCAAGCGCTACTTCCAAGTTGCTTGCAAAAATGTTTTCACCATTTTCTAATCATCCGTATTTTCGCAAAATCCCTCCCTAGGGTTTCCGCGAAAATTGGAATTATCAAATCATCCTTAGACATACACATACATAAACTCACGCCTTTTCCTATGGGGATAGGCAAAAACTACAGAACGCCAACTACTACGATTACACACTTACATACTCTTTTTGCCTCCTTTGCGTTCATACATCTGGTCGTAAACGCACGCCGGTTGCAGCGGTTGTCGGTTGTGTATTACATACAGTACATAAGAAATTAAATATTGACGACTGTGGTTTGCGATCGCCGTCAGCCAATCTTTGGGACAAGCGTAGCTGTGATGTAGATAATATAAATAAGGGTTTAAACACTTTTATGGTGTATTTGAGTGGCTTAGGGCTGGATTCACAGACCGCACTTTACTTTGCTAAGTAAAGCGTTTCTTACGAAAATAAAATTAATGTTCTTATTCGTATAAAATGCTTAGCAAAGTAAAGACTAAGTTTAGTGGGATTTGTGAATCTCACTCATATCATCGTCACAGTCATCTTTGTTTCGAGCAAAATCTAAAAGACGCTAAAATTACCTCCAAGTTTGGTCTAGAGATATGGATGAAATAGATTCGGATGATGATAAATATGAATCTTATAATAATTATTGTTTTACAGCTACCGAAGATTGAGGCACAAATCCGTGATCTAGTGTCACAACATGAAGCCAAGACTGGAAACACGTTCACTATTGATGGCAAGCCTCTACTTCAACTTATGGAAGACGAATGGGAGACCAGGAAGGCTGTAAGTATAATTAAGGAACTAAAAAAAAAAAAAAAAAATTACTAAAAAAAATAACAGGTGTTTCCGAAGTGGGTGATAGACATTCGAGAAAGATAAGAAAGATTTCTATTTAAAATGGACGAGTTTTTCCCCCATGTGGCGCCTTAAAAATTCGCGTGTTAAGGGGCTGACACGGAAAAAAAAGATCAATGAGCCATAAGTACGCGTAATGCTTGAACTTCAATCATTTAGGTGCAACTGTTCTGATGGATTCAGTGTAAAGCGCAGGAAGCGTGAAGCTAAGTTCGTTTAGCTTCGCTTATATAGTCGCTAGTCGCTTATCGCGTCTTTGCTGCGTGGTTGTATATTTCGGTTCACACCGCGAACTATGAACCGAAATATGCAAACACGCATAAATGAGCGAATTTAAACAAACTTAAATTCGTTCCCAGTATGGCCTGCGCTCATTGTATGGCCGAATTACGTACCAATACTTAGTTGACCTCCTAATTGCTTTACCACCCTTAAGACGCTCTCCCACCGGCAGCAGTCGCCTGTTATGTAACGGTGATGAGTGGGAGCACCCGTAATACAATTTGTAACATGAATTATAATGTTATCGAATCTTGGATTGTTACATTACAGGCGAATGCTCGTTAGTCAGTGAGTCAGTATTGTAGTTTCAAGCTCAATTTTTACTTTAAGACCAATGTGACATATATATTTTCAATCTTAGTGAAGTTTCAATTTACTGGGAGTTTTTGCCAAAAGTGGGAAGCAATTACGAGGTCGACTATACGTTGATCCAACATAGATTATGTTTTGAAGCGATCATTATTGACTGGTCGATATCGATCGAGCGCCATCAACGTCAACTTTAAATTACTCAACAATTGAAATTGGAATTCTATTTCAGTGGATTGAAGTAAACTCACACTTGATAAGAAAAAATAGAACTATGACATTGTAAAGTTTTGCGAGGCGAGGCGACACGAGGGAGTAGCGATAACGTTTTGCCAATTGGTATGTCTCACCTCGTCTCCTTTTGACTCGTTTAACATAAGGTCGAGGTGAGGCGAGAAGTAGCGGGGACATGATTTCGCGTATTTATGAAGGTCTTAAAGGTTTCTTTGATCAAAGTTTACTGTCAGCCGGTTAACGTCCCTTAAAATCAAAAACCGTAACCACATTTGCAATATTTAATGGACATTGGTTATGTAGTGTAGCACGGATGGTCAGTGAGCGCGAGTCCATATTATCGTGAGAATATTATAACATTACGTCGTTGTGGTGTGAAAATCTCATAAAACACAAATCCATTCTTTTTATTTATTTGTTGGGTAGAAAACCTCGCGTAACGCAAACTTGCACAGCTCTACGATGCTTTTAATGCGAACCTCGGGAAACGCCAATGACGGCCATTTTTCAGACAGTTTTTATCTTCCCCTGTAAAATAACTTTTATTGCAATCACGAGGTTTTCATTGCACGCAGCAATGATTGCCTAAAAAAAGGACCAATAAACTGTTTCCGGGTTTTATATTTGTATCGTTCTTGTCACCTCGCCTTGCCTCGGCGAGCCTGTAGTTCATTGCTCGTTTCCTAACAACACATTTCACACAGGAGCGTCACAACAAGCTATCGGCGCGCAAGCAGGCGTTGACGCCGACGACGCAGCTGTTCCGATCGCTTGCGACGTCACCGCTCGGCAAGCGTAATAGGACTGCTGCGGGCTTGGCTGCTACTGCTGAGAGGAATAGGTAACGTTGAATGTTTGTTTGGGTGATGGTGTTTTATTTCTTACATAGATATAAATGTTCAGTTATCGTTTGAAAAAGAATGACATGTATATTGATGTGAAATCTATGATAAGCTATAAATTAAGCTGCACTGTTACCTAATTTATAACTAATCATAGATAAAAATCTATGATTAGTTATAAATTAGGTAATAGCTAAAGCAGCGTTCGGCAACCTTTTAGTAGGCAAGAGCCACGTAGAGGCAAAATGAGGTAGAGGCGGGCCGCACTTGTTCATAGTTTTAGTATAGTTGATCGGGACCACAATTCCGCGCCTTAAGAATGCGCGGCGAGGCGGGAGGGGGGCAGCATTGGCTAATTAGCGCCGTGAGGGTTGACGAATGAGTGGCCTGCTCTACCCCTTGTCTTGCCGCGCACACACCTAATGCGTGAAACAGCGGTTCCAATCAACAGAGGGGCAATTCACGTATTAGTCTCAGTCTTACATTGACTGTCGCTGAGATGAGATTTCGACTAGATTATATATATAATCTAGCCGCTAGTTAAACTTGGATTAGTGACAGCAGCTTGGAAATTATATAAGAAGACTAGCAGCGCCAGCGGTTTCACTCGCGTAAGTCTCGATCCCGAAGGAATATCGAGATTAAATACTTTTAATTTTTTTAATAGTTTATAACCCGGATTACCACATAAGATACTTCTTATATGATAATCCGGGTTATAAACTATCTGTGTGCCAAATTTCACCTAAATCCGTTCATTAGTTTTTGCGTAAAAGAGTAACAAACATCGACCCATCCATCCATCCTCACCAACTTTCGGGTTTATAATATTGAGTAGGATAGTATAGGATATGGTGCTGCACAACATAATTATGGTACTCGCCCAACATCATTCCTTTGGAAACAACAAAGAAAGACCACCAACATACCCAAGGAAATTGGACATATACTTGTCGTCAGTAAACCTGCTATGATAAAGCAGCGTAAGAGTAATGAAGAAAAAAACCTGTGTCGTCCCTATTCCTTGTGTTAGATGTAAGCATAGTCGCATTGACTGTAAGCAGGTTTTTCAACTCTTAGGCCACCGTCGAAACGCCAGCTGATAACGGGCAGTGCGACCAAGGCGGTGACTACCTTCACTAACAATCTGTCTGCGCTCAAGAGATCTGCTATCACTACTGTTAAGAGGTAAGCAAGTACTTTTATTAATAGATTATACAGTTAGCAAGGTAGTAGATGATATTTTGTGCTAAGTTTCATTGATTTGAGAGAGAAAACTAATCTAAACTTAATGATTGCAAATGATGATAGAGAATATCTTTTGCCATTATTCGAAAGTTTCTATGATAATTAATTTTGAAATACTGATGTTCGTCTACGTACGCTGCTGACTATTTCTCAATAATGTGTTTGTGGTTGTGTTTGTTCGTTAATAATGGTGTGTAATGATTGAATAAGTCGGATGTATTCATTTGTGTTACCTACTTTTGTTAAGCCGGCCCCAGACACAGTAACAATATTTGATCACTCATACAAATACCCAAATTCCCGTGTCTCACAAGTGTTGAACACTTGTGAGACACGGGTATTTGGGTATTTGTTAAAAATTTGGCATATTTTACACTTTGCCATTCGGTGTCGGTGTTTCGAGCGCACTTCAAACCGTTCAAAGTTCAAATGTGTGCGTAGCCTGCTACACTTGCACAAACTTCAGTTGCTCGTAAATCACTGATTGGAACGGTCGCTTTGTTCAGTCGACAAAAAAAAAAAAAAAAAATTGCACATGTAATAAATAATTACATCATTATACACTTAAATATTAAAGGTATACTGTGTCCACTAAATCGTTGTCCGTCCTGTTTGTTGTCTATTTGAGAACTGTGAAGCGAACATGCTGCAAAGCATGTCTGGCAGGTAAAGCAAATATGTGATCAAATGTGTGAGCAGTCTATCAAATCTTTGTTCAAATATGTTTCTGGGTCTGGCGCCCGCGTTAGAAAAACTTAAAAGTCGTTATGTAGGAAAATTACTGCATCAGATTCATAGACTGAATTAATTTATGTGATATTTATTTTTTATTGGATAATACGAGATAACAATCAGTTTTCTGAAATTAGCATAAACAATTTCCATTCTAAAAGTTTTGATTTTAATCTTTATTTCGTAAACATGTTCTGTATTTTATACGCATTGCGAATAATTACCGGTGTAGAAAAAAATGTTATTGGCATCACTCGCTTTTTATTCAGCATAAAAACAGTCATTAGTTACCTCACGCACATTCGCACATACTTGTTATTTAGATAATATTTTTCATTCCTTTACTATTTCAGTGCTCGCTTGTGAATTTATTGATGTGAAAACACCATTACGTCATAGTTATTGAGGCAAGTTTCGTTTGATTGATGAGAAGTAGCGATCTAACCAAAATATTCTACTTTGATGTATTGCGTAAGTAGAGGGAATGAGAAATATTGCACTAGCGTTACATAATGTATTCATTATATATGTAGAGCAAATTGTATGTAGTCATTACGCTTCATTGTTCAGAAAAGCATGAAGTAATTAGAATATTGGGTAGAAGTAATTACTTATTAGATTGTAGGAGTAGTCAGTACACTGATACTTGCGTCAGATATTGATGCTATTTAGTTTTCCATTAAATTAAATAATCAGTTCTTATGTAAAAATACGTGCCAATCGAGGGAATTGCGAGATTTTTGCAGTTTATTTTTCCAGCATTAATTTGTATCAATGTCTTGTGCGTACGTAGTAACATCCAAACTAACCTTTCTTTTTTGTGATAGGCGCATCAGCGGGCGTTTGGCTGCTCGGGTAGTTGCGGAGGGGAAGGATGCTAAGAGGAAGCTTGACTATGGTGGTGAACTGAGGAAGACACCTAAAGTCAATGGCAGTATTCTCAAACATAAGCGTACGGTAAGTTGACGTCAATGTAACGATCTTCCGTTGTTGGTAGAAGACGTAAACTATCGGTTACTTTTTCTTGCCAAAGCCGATCTCGATACATAACATCACGTCTTATTTCCCCGAAGCTTTGGGCAGAAGTGGACCTGTACACATCACGACAGGTACACTCACATTTCGCCAATTATGTTTAAGTCCCATGTAATAGGGGGCAGTCTATGAAAAGTTTCGTCATTGCCCATTGAAAGAAATCTCTTTCCCGCGTGGAAGATGATGTGGTCCAGTACTTATTATGGTTTGATCATCCAGTTTCGTATTTTTTACACTAAATGGAAATCTTCAAATTTTAATTTCCCTATCCAACAGTCTCACGGCAAGCGCCGCAGTAGCAGTCGTCGCTCCACCAACGCCACGCGCTCCACCGGCTCGCAGGAGGAAGACCAGAAGGTACACAGGGATCCGCTCATGGAGACCACGCTTCTTACCACCTATACTGACTTTAAGGTAAGTTTTAACCTCTTAGGCCAGCTTGCATCATAAATCACTTAATATATTGCTCTAAACGATTTAAAAATATCCTTCTATTTCTGAAAATGGTTGGAAGATGACAAAGGCGAAGAAATGTTTTAGTTTAGTGCTAAACTCCTTAGTGATTCGTGGTGCAAGCGGGCTTTAGTCTGCTGTAAATATCATGTTATCTGTCGTTGTTGACTGAAATAAAATCATGTAAGTGACGAATAAGTTCATATAAGTACTATCGCGGACATGCATATCTGAACATTGTAAGGACTATTCCTGTTCGCAGCGCTCGGCCGCTATAGTAACGTTTACCTACAAAAAAAATAAGGAACGGTGAACAGATGTGGTCATCGTCTGCACGGTATTTTGTTTTCAAAGTAGTTAGATATGCGTGACCGCGGTGGTTCATCGACGGGTGGATCAAAAGTGGCCTCCACGGTAGCGATACTGAAACGTACGCCCAGTGCACCATGAGTAATCAGGCCTGGTACCATTGCAGACACGGGCGCCTGACCACTTTTCAACCTTATTGCTTATTGACATTATTGCTTAGGCAATAAGCTTGAAAAGTGGTCAGGCGACAGTGTCTGCGATGGTACCTCCTTGCTGGCTGGCTAATATTTTTTATTATGGCCTGAACTTTCCTCCTTTAGTTTTATTTATTTATTTACGCAAATCTTACCTACAACTACCATTACAGATCTGTGATCCAATGCGATTTTGATTTAGTGTTAGTCATTGGGTTCAAATACTCGTTTTTTTTCGGGAGGCGCTTTGCAGCTATTGATTAAAACTATATCTTTACAGGATGGCATCAACGAAAAGCAGATCAGTCGCAGCTCCATGGCGAACCAGAGACCGAACGAAGTAGTCCTCCCCACCATCGTCTACCATACAATAGAAGAGAGGAACGGCACCCCAAAAAAAACTCCGAGGGTCAAAACACCTCTGACGCCTAAAGTCGGCAAAGAGAACATCCAACATATCAACCAGCAAATGACGCCGAAGAGTAATCTCATGTACACACCGACCAGGC
This sequence comes from Agrochola circellaris, assembly GCA_914767755.1. Lineage (NCBI taxonomy): Eukaryota > Metazoa > Arthropoda > Insecta > Lepidoptera > Noctuidae > Agrochola > Agrochola circellaris. The sequence goes on from OU611853.1 coordinate 7,116,152, forward strand.
TCACACGATCCGCCCTCAAGCTTAACAACGACGGCTTCGCAACTCCCCGAGCTCCCCTCAGCGCAAACAAAGTCAACCTACAAAGACAAAACACAGTCACCGGTTTATCAGTCAAAACTACCCCCAATAACGTTAGCAGGTCTAAATCCCACTCGCATTTAGTGCGAAAAAACCTCCCGCCTCTTATCTAAGAACTTAGACTGAGCTCAGTTCCTACGTCTTGATATAAACGCTTGGTTTTTGTTTTTTTATTGAGAATAGGTTTGCACGGAAATATCAAGATGTATGCACTGCGCCTTACAATATTATTAGCCATGATTTTCATACGAGAATCAATTTGTAATTATAAAATATTATTTAGATTTTTTTTAATACAATTTATTTTTGTTTTTATCTATGGTTTGACTCAGGTTTTGTGACGTATTAAATTGTGGTTTTGTAACGTTTTCTCGTTTAAAATAACGTTTTGCTTTTTATCCTTGTATATTTGAATCTCTATAATTATGTGCTGAGTAATTGCAAACAATTTTAGGCATTGGTTGATTTTTGTTTATAGGATGTGATCGATAGTATTTTAATTGATAGATAGTTTTATAAGTTACTTTCAGTTCTTACAAGAATAATTATTTTAGTTTGTCTTCAATTGGAATAATGTTGTTTTAGAGTAGTTTTTACGTCTTTTACTAACATATTGACATTCAGCTTTTAGCTTAGGACAAGATTGTTTCTTTCCCACCAAACTATTTTTCTTGTAACATCTTATGAAAAGGATTTATCCAGCATTGATAATAATTGATATAATTAAGTAATTTCACGAGCATTGTAAGTACTATGCGCGTGGAAAATGTTAACATGACAGGCAGCTTACCATAGACTAAAAAGGCCATCTGAAAAAGGTTCTAACATTCGAAGAGACAGTGTACTTAATTTTTATCAGTATTTTAAGAACGAGAAATGATTCACAAAATGGCCATATCTCATGCTAACATTAAAATAATATAAAAATTAATTGATTTTCGTCGCTTTATTTAACTAATGTATAATTTTAATAATTTTAAAATGTAAATTATGGTTGTAATATATTTGCATAGTTTAAAAGCAGCTGATGTTTTATTTTCATGACCTACGAGACTAGTCCCTGTATTATTAATTTAGAATAGATAAAACGTGACACATTATTATACTTGTAACATAAACAAAATACCAGGCGTTCTTACAGATACTGTGCAAGTAAAATGTCGATATATTTTGATTACGAAATAGGCCCAAAGGGCCGAATTTTTAGAAGGGCTGTGGAGGGTGATAAGTGTGACATCGAGTTGATTTGGAATCGAGAGCATACAGAACTACTGTTCCATGATGTGGATATTGGCTCGTTGATGTAAGTTAAATTATATTCCTTTGTATTATTACATTTTAAACGCTGGGCAGATGATTGGCTATTTGTCTGCCGGACAGAAATGAGAACACAAAAAAATTATAACAAAGCATGATGGAATGGGAGAAATACCAGTATGTGTACTGTCTGTATTTGTCCTACGTATGCGTTATTGCATAGATTCACCTTTTATCGTCGCAGACAAACTGATCATCGTCAGCTCAGCGTTTTAGACGATTTTATGTCCATTGCAGACGTCATTGTCACCCTAACAAAAGCCACGACCCAGGGGGTCTACTCCCAAAGCGAAATCCGTAACTTCGTCCGAAGTAATGGGTGTTCCCTCTCCGTCTCACTCACGGTATGTCCGTAAGTAAGATGGAGAAGGAAGTGCCCGTAACTTCGGCTGAAAGTATGGATTTCGCTTAGGGAGTAGACCCCCTGGCCTTGGAGGTCGGAAGGGATTTTCTTAACTTCTGTGGTTAGCTCTACTGACCAGTCCACCATTCGCTTTTTAGTAAACCAACTTGGAACAAAAGGGAGAAGAACCCAGGCGTTTTTTGAAAAAGCCTGTCAAATAGCGGAGTAATTGCGTAACACACTTACAGTAGCAATGGCTTTCATTTTGACGGTTCAACAATATTAATTCCACAGCAATGCATTAGCAATATCTTTCAAAATCATTGCCATTGTGATTGATAGTGTGATACGCAATTAGGCTTCTTGTACGTGACGCCGGAGCCGCACCAGCTCCGAACCGCAAGTTTGTGTTTGTATATACGAATGAATTTCGCACATGCGCCGCACCGGAACCGCGTGTACACTGGCATTGACGCGAAGTTAAAAAGTAAAGCAGCGATAATTAAAGCATTGCCAACAAAACGTGCGGTTCAGCGCCGGTGCGGCTCCGGCGTCATGTACCTACAGGAAGCCTTTGGTAGCTGAGCAGAGACGCTGTACAAAGCCGAACTTTTTATGATACTCAATGTGCCATATTTACAGACTTACTACTTATTTACTTTTCGATTACCAGCCATTAGTCCAGGTTTCCTCTCCCATGTTTTCTTCACCGTTAGTGATGACCTGAGGAAGTAATTTTGTTATGTTGTTTCAGTGAACTCTCAGCCCTGTCAATATGTATGGTAAACGAGAACAAAGAGATTATGGGATTTATGGCTCTCTCAGATCATCCCCACGTACTTGGACTTGATCCCGCCGACTGGGAAAATTGGATAAGGAATTTATATCAGTAAGTTTCAAATCAATAGTGATTGTTTGGCGTTCTTCATGAATGGTCTCTAACTACAGGCAGTCAAAAGCACGGTAGTCTGACACTGCAAATCGGATATCTTTATTCTTGGGAGAGCATCAAATAATTGAAGTTCATTTATTTTCGACTTTATTTCAACTTTTTTTATGTTGAAATACGTTTGGCAGTTAAAATCTCGCTACGCTACGTTTTGTCAGGTCAACGCCGGCTGATAGAATACCATATCTCATAGTGAAACAAATGCCTGCCAGTTGCTCCGTGCGTCAGACCAACAGGGCCATTTACCTACATTTTCTATATAATTATACATTATAAATGAAAGTCGCTTTTCGTGACTGTCTGTGTGACCGCGTCGCTTTTCAAAACTACGCGGATTTTGCTTTTATCATTTTTTGCGGCGAAACGGGCGGGTTGCTAGTACTTACTAAACATTTTAAATTCATTCACTCACTGACACGCAACGCACACTAAAGCCTCGCTCCCACAGCGGCGTTTTTGCGGTAAGTATTGCGTTAACACAATATCGCAAATACGCCGCTGCGGGGGAGAGGATTAAACCTGTGGATAAAGAAGCATGAAATCAAATCAAACGTGAAATTTTCCTCCTTCCTGAAAGTTCTTTATATAACGAAAGTGAGCACCAAGGAAGGAGCTTTTTTTATCATCCCCTAAAGGGGTTAAATAAGGGATAAAAGTATAATATGTATGGAACTTCGTAATTTTTGCCAATGGGCAAAAAGCTTGTATTTGTAAATAAAATACGCCGTTAAATTTTATCCTGTTCTTCGTTTCAGGAGATACTACTTGTCTCGTAACACGCTGTTCATACATTTCATGTGCTGCATAGATTCGGTGACAGACTTCTTCGTTGAAGAGGCATTGGTATCTGTGTTCCTAAACGACTGCTATTTACTGTATATCGTGATGGCTGTACCTCTGTTTTGTCCAGATGGTAAGACCACTGATCTATTATACATAATTTAGTCATAACATATTTCAGGAGGATAATAAGGGACCTTTGTCAGTCTGCGTTCCAAAACCTTTAAACTCTGCGTCTGTTTGATCAAAATACCAATTCAATATTGATAAAAAATTCCACATATAGTTTGGTGATGTAGGTACCTATAAAAAAAACTTACAAACATAAATACTCACGCCTTCTTTCCGTGGGGGTAGGTAGAAACTACAAAACGCCACCAGCCTGCTACGATCCTAATTTCAAGCGAAAGCGTCAAGACAAGGCGGCCCGCGAAATTAAAATTTTCTTACGATTTTTGCAATTTGCAGGTCAGTATCATGTTCTATGTTGATCTAAATATGATTCGCGGCCGTATCAAATGTTTATTTATAGAATTATAATCATAATAATTATCAATACAACTCTCTAAGCTCATGTAATCCCATTGAATGACTATTTCATGTAATCATGACATTTGCCGATTATGCTAACTTATGGAGCTGTATTGCTGATTGTTGTGATTATAATTATGTAAAGCCATATTTGTTACGGTTGCGTATCATATTTTAATAAACATAAAACCTGACACTGACTTGGAAAATGCAAAAAACGAAAGAAAATTTGAATCTCGCGGGCTATGTTAGCGCATCCCTTATCCACGTTAAAATAAATTACTGCAGCAAGTGCAGCTATATTCCACTTAAAATTAAACATTTCAGGTACCTATTTTATTAAATACAGGTAGGCACGTAACAGAGTTCTAATTTGTTACAGAATTAATAACAAGGTTCCAAACGTTCAAGAAACGAAATATTTACAAATACCCCCCAAAATCTAGGGATGGAATGGGAAATTATTTGTATACGGCCTTGAGAGCGGACTTTTGCCCAAGATTGAAGATGCGACGAGCAGTGTACGTACTAATATGTTTGTTAAACGTCTTAGTATTATCTGAAAGATATATTGAATAATAAACATTTTTGTATGTTTCTTAAGCTTTCACGCTAAAACGGCTGAACGGATTAGGATGAAATTTGGGTTTTTTTGGCATTTTATCCCGATATTCCCACAAGATCGAGACTTATGCGGGTGAAACCACGGGGCGCAGCTAGTATTGAATAAGTTTGATTGTATTATAATATTTTATAAGAAATAGATTTTATCTTCAAAAGTAATTTCTCACATAAAGTATAATAGCTAACAATTTTACCACATACTTTCTAGTATCGTGACAGTAGCTACGGGTCGTCAGAAACCCGAAAGTCTCGACAACCGGTCTGACCGAGGAAGGAGTATCGTCTTAGCCAATAATTGGTTTGTGGAGGTCAGATAGGCAGTCGCTCCATGTAAAATACCTACTGGCATTCAGCTGCGTCCGCTTAAACTGGAAGCCGATCCCAACAATGTTCGGAAAAAGGCTAGGCAGATGCTAATGACTTTCTGGTATCTCTTTCAGTACATCATATTGATTTTATTTGTCTTTAATTGTGTATTGTTGTGTATAGGGAAGAAGATAACGATGACATAGTAGAAATATTACACAAGAAATGTCCCCGACTGAAGGAGCTGTATGGTGAATATTACATAAGTGAGATTGTCGGGCGGCATCCTGAGAGTAACAGAAAGATCATAGTTGCCGATGTAAGTATGTGTTAATTTTTTAATAATATTATTATATGTCCTAATGAAAGTTTTGGGTTTATGAGTAGGGGAAGACCAAAAAACGATGGACTGTGTGAAAGATGATATGGCTAAAAAGGGCTGGGCAGGAACTACTGAGGTGACTAATAGAGAAGTATGGAAGACGACATTTTGCGCCGCTAGCAAGATATATATTTGTCGCATGAAATACAGTGGAGCCGACTGTAGTACTCTATATAGCAGGTGCGCTATGCCTTTAGGCTCAGTCATAGCGCACCGACCGGAGACCGAAGGGCAAGGGCGCCGGAAACAACAGGAGCGCCAGTCACCCTTCAGCTCTAGGAACTGCCACAAGCTCATGAGACGCGTGCGCACAGTGTTTCATCCAAAGGTTTGTTATTTTATTTCTATTATTTCCTTTATTTCATAATATATACATATAATTTACATTTTAAAATATTTTTATAAAAACAAAAGAGAAAGCAAAAACATTTAAAAATATAAAAAATAGTAACCCACCGGTATCGGGAACAGGGTCCAAGCTACCGGTGGTCAGGGCTCCTGAGAGAGAAATCTCCTGACGATACGCGCCGTGTCTAGAAGTACCGCTTTCTGGATCAAGCCCTCGATCCAGCCGCCTAACGAGAGCCTCCTCAGGTGTTGGTCGAGGCTCTTGGCTATTATGCCATTGGCCGTTACGACTATCGGCACATTTTATTTCTATTATTATTAATGGACGATATTAATTAGTACAATAGTTGTTAATTGTGATTTGTGTAAACTAAGTGTAAGAAGCTGTTATCATCTTTTAATTGCCCGAGATTCACAAACAGCCCATAACAATGTTAGAGGATGGAAGCACGAGCCCTCTCCGATGTCGTGTGGCAACATATGTAAAATCTAGTACCGTTTGTTTGCTTGATTATTATCATCTAAGACGTTATCCATCAAATCTTTAATTTCAGGTGCACGGCCGTGCTGTTGCGGTCATGTGTTTGAACACGGATATCAACTATAAGAAACTACAGAGGCAGTATGAGTTGCGGCCCTTCCACGGACTAAAGACCGCTACAGCTCTTGAGAAAGAGCAGAATAAGCGAACAAATTCTCTATTAGCTAATTTCGGGTATGGAAATAATGGATTACTAGGTGCTGCCCGCAGTTTCGCCCACGTGAACCCAACCCTCTTATTCTAAAATAAAAGCATCATAAGTTATTCAACACCGTAATAATAAACTACCTAAACTATCGGCACCTTGGTGCCTTCTCCCCGCTGCTCAATTTTGATCTAACTAAGTCCGTGAGCAGTAGTGTGCGAGCGAGATAAAGGGTGATTTTGAGCTGAGGTAGTATGGATTCTTGGCGTGAAAAGGTAACAGAGTTATGTGTGATAATATGTTACGGGTATGTCATGTCAGTATGTTAAAGAGCTAAGTTGATAGTAAATAGCTAAGCTGTTCACACTTTGGCATTGATAAGGACATCGTTCTAGATTAACTGTTAATTTATTTTAAGGGAACCGATAATGCTTGGCCAGTGGGGTCCGTTCGATCATCTTACGGAAATTAATCACAACGTCCCGGAAACAGTAAGTTAACCTTTAGTTTTATGGAGTACCATTTACTATGTATATGAGGAGCTCGTGGCTAAGTAATAACAGCTGCACGGGTCGATCCATCAGGTTAAACTACGCTTGCCGAGGTTGTATCGTGGATGGGTGGATCTTTACATACCGAAACTCCTCCGTGCCTCGGAAAGCACGGTCACGACTGGATCTTGACAGTTGTTACGGGTCCTCAGAAGGCCGAAAGTCGGACAACCAGTCTTACCAAGGGGTATCGCATTACCCAGTTACTGGGTTGTAGAGGTCAGATAGGCAGTCGCTCCATGTAAAATACTGGTAGTCAGCTGCATCCGCTTAGACTGGAAGCCGACCCCAAGATAGTTGGGAAAAGGCTAGGCATATTTATTTATTTATTTACTTTATTTTACAGAAAGCTTACAGACTAATATAAACGTTAAATTATATGATATGCTTGAGGACAATTGCTAATAACAAGCTTCCACATATATGTTAGAAATTAGCAAATCTCAACAACATTTGATGCGAATACAATTAAAATCGAAAAAAAAAAACAAACGAGAAATTAAGAATTACATAAAACAGAACTAGATGATTGTCAAGCCATGCGATATAAAAACTATTTCTTATCGTCATCAAAATAGTCCCTGCTGAGGATGTTTCTAATTTTACGTGTGCTAGTGTTGAATAGATCAACTTCCAAATGTGACGGCAAATTATTAAAAGCTTTTACAGCGAGCATACAGAAAGCGTTCCGCCTGTAATTTGTAGAGGCACTTGGTGCTTGTAGTAGTGGTCGCTTCCTTAGGTTATTTTGATTGGTTCGAATAAGTATTTTGCTAAGTAAGTCAGGACAGTCAATTGAGCCATTAGCTATGTTTGCTAGAAAACAAATATCATTAATATTACGTCTAGCTTCCAATGGCAAAAAATGGTACCTCTTACAACGGTGATCATAATCATTTGAAAATTGTTGTGCTTTATAATCCAAATACTTCATGAATTTTCTTTGAACAGACTCAATACGAGATTTGTAGATCTCGTACTGAGGATTCTTAACACTTAATATTAAACACTTACAATGTATAAGAAATTGATGTACCAATAGAAGTAAAATATTACGGGACTCTGATATCTTTTTGTTTTTAAGGGCAGATTTTTCAATCATCAGATAACATTTATCTGTGGAATGAATATGAAGGTTTGACAGCTTTTGTATGGAAATTATGTCGAACCGCCGTATTTAATCTTCAGATAAAGTTATCACACCATTGAAAAATCTGCCCAGAGTCAACTAAAATGGTGTTTGCTCATCTAACACATACCTAATTCACATCACGATTGTATTTGCAGAAGGGTTAGCCAGAGGTGTTCCTAGGTATAGTACACCTCATTTTCGCCGGTTATGTTAAAGTCCCATGTAATAAGGGGCGAACCTATTGCTATCAACCGGGCAAAAAGAATCCCGGCTGCTACTTAGAAAAATTCTTAATCGAAAACACCAATAACACTGTCCGACCTGGGAATCAGATCTTACGCTCAACAGTAGCTCTTGTGATCACTAAACCAGTGGTTGGCAAACTCATTAGTCAGTAGAGCCAAATATCGATACTATAACGACTAAGGGCTGATTTCACGAGTTGCGTTAAATTTCGCGTTCGAGTGCGTTCAAGAGCTGTCAGTGTACAATATTCCATAAGAATTTTGACACTGACAGCTCTTGAACGCGTTTAGATGTGCTGAACTCGTTCAATTTCATTGGTTAAATCGGTACTAAGATTTCTTATGTGAGCCAATCCTTTCTGTGTGTCCAAACTGTCTCAATACACTTTTATCTTAATCTTTAAAACTCACATCCTCCTTCACTTAAAAAAAATCCTAAAATTAACTTGCTAAGAAGTGGGATGCCTTCGTTATCATCATCATATCGGCTGATAATAACATGATGAAGGTATCTTATTTATTAACAAACCTTCAGAAAGGTACAGTAAATGACAAATTTTCGATGTCATGTTAATTTTTGGTGAAAATACTTCGGCAATAAATCTTTGAAATATAGTTTGAATTTTGAATAAAACTTGATATCTTGCTTAATGAGAATGACCGAAACCCCGACCCCCGCGCGTATAATATCTACGTTCGCACTCATCGTCATTTCAACAGAGCCGCACTCTATAAGCCAAAGAGTCGCATGCGGCTCACGAGCCTCGGTTTGCCGACCACTGCACTAGACCAAGGAGGCAGCCCAAAATTCATTTCATCTATATTTTCCAATCAGACCTTCCGCAGAAAACATCCTCGAGCTACAAAGAAATCTAGCCGAGTACTCTTTTCACGGGGCGACAACAGTGAAGAGGAGATATTAGTCAAATCCCACTGTGAAGACTTAAGTGACCAGGTGTACTTACGATCTCCTTCATTGTCTACTTCTATAAACTCTGTGGTCAACTTGCTGGATGAAGATCCTTTTGATTACGATATTGTGAACATTGATACTACGCTGTTGAATGTTGCGGAGGGACGACGGTCTTATGAAATTCTGTGAGTTTCTATTTTGATGTCAGTTTGATAGCGTATTTATATTAATGAACTTTGATGCAGTGAGCGTCTCCATTTCTTTTTGTTCCTAATGAATTCTTCTATGATAAAATATTAAAAGTCAGAAGTTTATAAAAGCAAAGAAGTTAAGACTCCCGCTTGCTGCTAATGCTTCAGACAATGATTTAAATCGATTTAAATCTTTGACTTCAGACAAAATAATTAATTTAAACGGATTTAATTTTTTTGTGAAATCCGTGGAAGGTTGCCAGATATTGTAATTTAAAAATCAGTAAACATAATCCCTTAATAAAATAACCTAACGTTACTTTGTTGCAGGCCACATAGGTCTTTACACGTGAAGTCGTCGTTTATAGTGAACCCATCCTTACAAGCACAACAAAAGGGCTTGAGTACTTGTACTTCATCATATTTTAGGAAAGGTAAACTGTTTTAACACGTTAAAGGCCTCAACCACCGGTGGCTTGATGTGGCCTCTTGTTGCGGTATTGAGTACTGCTGCAGTGACACACGAGTGCCACAAGTCCATACAATATTTATGAAAAAGCATCTGGACTGCTTGTCGCTGGGCCAACCGGTGACTGTGGCCGTTGGCTCGTTTGCGCCTAGCCTTAATGTACTAACTTACTTTTCAATGGAATATGCTGACAGGAATAACGATAACCTGTGTTATGAGTAGGTAAGAGGTACATACGTAATCTTCATTCAAGATGCACATGCGTTATTTTACTTACGGCGGTAGAACAGTAGTCAAAATTCAATAGAATGATGCCCGGGTCAAAAAATAGTAATTTTTTTAGTCCAGCAGTCCGATAATAAAAAAATATTGGACACATATTTTTTTCTTTATCATATTAAGTAATGGAAAATGACTTAGATAAAACGCATTAAAGTTGAGGACTAGGGGTCGCTACGTTACAAGTAAGGATAAAATCTACATACTCGTGACGTCATGGTACGTTTTAACTCAATGTATCGCCGTAATCTGTTGATAACGTAAAAAAAGAAAAATACGTGTGCAATATTTTTTTAATACTCTACCGGACGGAAAAAAAAATATTGTCGTCTCTATTGCACAACGTCGTGGGTCTCATACTCAATTAAAAATTACAGAAAGAAATTTAGAGAAAACAATTAAAATAGACGACAAGGATTCTGAGATGTACCAAGGAGCAAAAAATGCTTTTATGATTGAGTTGTTTGCGTTCCGTGAAGATATGGATGAGAGGTGAATTTTTAATTGTATCAAAAATAACTTTCTTCCAATACTTATAGATTATTAATTTCTGACTAAATGAGGGTAATAGGAAACCAATGAATGTGCAAGAGGCGATGTACGCACGGTAAGTACCTTAAAATATCTAGTCTCATATAAAAATCTTACAAAGTATTCATTCGGATGATGATGAATACTTCATGTCTACGTAACTTTACTCATCCGAACATTTTATTCGGGTGAATGGATAGTTTATCAGACCGTGATGAGCTAATTCGATTTATTCGCTTGACACTGAACTTCGCTTCACTTTTGTAAGAATATTTTGATTTAAAAGAGTGTCCGTGGCGTGTCTTGCCCGTTCTTCTCCATAGGTACCTACTACGCTTTGGAATGGGCAACTAGCTTCATCTTTCTGACTGACCGACCCCTTGACAATTCAAAAGTGCCTGTAATTGGTTTATTTGAAATAAATGCTTTGAGTTTGACTGCTAAGGGCGGATGCCTGTTTGAACGGCATGCATCCCTCTCAGAAAAATCTAAAAGCAGCATAGTGTATGGAATCTTGTCTTCCGGAACACCATAGTATTATCGTCCGCAATGCGATAGTAATATAGTATTAGCGAAATCTTGTGACAGTATAAAAATAAAGACGTATAAAAGTAGCCTATGTTCTAAATTACAGACATGCCTACGATTTATTGGAAGCAGCGTTTGAACTAACGAAGGATTACGATTACTGCATTATTCGTGTGCCCGCAGCTGACAAGAGCTTTGCTTTGTTACAGCATTTTACTGTAAGTTAGAGTTACTGACCCTTCCATATTTGTATGATCAGTCGGTCGATTCTGTAAAAATATCAACGTGTAATTTAGGTGAAGTGAGCTGTCACTGTCACAAATCGACCGGCAGGATGCTAGGGATTAACACTATTGACAGCACACTTTACGCTCACTTCACCTAAGTTTCACGGTGATATTTTTACAGAATCGACCGGCTGATCTTCTTTCCTTGCCAAAAGCCATCTGGTAATTAAGGACTGTCATGTTTGATTAAACTTAGTTACTTCAACTTTCATAATATTTCTTCTGATCGATGTAATGATTATAAAAGTAGGTAAGAATAAATTACATAATTGTTTTTTTTACAGTTTATTCCCACGAAGCCAAAGGTTTGCTCCGAGTATTCGTTGTATATTGCACACAGAAGTTCAGTTTTGGGGTAATACAATGTTTGAAACAGTACTTTAGTTAGTAAGTAAATAAAAAGAAAGAATAAAGTTTATTTATAAAGCATAATCGCGACGGAAGGGCTGACTCGCAGATGGATCTTCAAAATCGGTAATCGTAGTATCACCATTTCAGCCCTTTTCAAATATTACCTCAGAATCATACAGGAACATTCCTCTCATATTGTTCTGTTGTCTGCAGAAAGTTGCGAGTACGCGAAGCGGAAATAATCGACATTCCTGAAATAGCGCGTCTCATGATAAACCTGAACGGAAAAGAGACCATAACCACAGTCGAGAACTCAATCAGTAAGAAAGAGAATCAAGCGTATGTGTTTACTAGCGGAATGCATGTCGTCGGCTTAGGAATACTTGAGTACGTTTAATTTATAATATTAAATTGGTTTAGTTGTCTAAAAAAAAAAAAAAACCATAAAAAAAAAAAAAAACAAAGTGAAAAATTACTTTAATTTCGGACGTCGGTGTCTATGGTTTTGAATTTTCGTTTTTTGCTACCGACTTTGTTTTTTTATGGAAGTTGATTGTTTTTTTATTGTAAAAAGTTTTACTTTTCACTTTTTAGTTCCGGTACCTACCCCACACAAATTCGAATACCACTACCTGCTATGTAAATAACAGTGACAGGAAGTTATCATCATATCAACGGAGTAATAGGTGGACATAAAAAAAAAACATACAAAGATTATGAACATAGAACCTCCTCCTTTTTGGAAGGCGGTAAAAAAAGGGGAATGGTCTATATTTTTCTAGTGTCCAACGGGTGACACGCTCAGGCTACGGGCTATCATACGCATTAAACTACTCTCTCTATGAAGTCACATAAGCTCAATAATAAGGAGTTTCCAAAGTTTCTTCTCGAACCAATTTAAATGTATCATTGTTTCCAACGCAAACGCATGGATCTGCGTTTGCGCTTCAAATAAAGTCCGTGCTGTTGATAAATCCGTGCGTCGCATAGTATGGTCGTTGCGAGCTTGAGCCCTGCGATATGGAATGCAACTTACTTTCAAAGCTATCACGACAGCCCATGTCAACAATCAAATTCTGTATTTTCCAACGTAAAACTTTTCTCTTTTCCAGAGCCCCAGAACAAATCGAATTCTTACGAGGGAGATTCAACTTAGGCTCGTATCAGATCCACAAGTACCACTTTGCAGGACATGGCCTGGATGCGGGGTTCACATCCCTCAAGATAGCTGTAGTGTATCCAGTGTTTGAACGACATTTTAGATTCTTCGCGAGAGAATTGTTGAGGCTATCTGGACATAACACTCTGTTGTGGTTTACAGCTTATAGGAATAAATGGGTAACTCCTTTTATTGATATCACAATATGAATTAATAACCGGCCAAGTGCGAGTCAGATTCGCAAACGAACGGTTCCGTACCGCCGTATAATATTTAGCAAAAAACGTCGAAAAGAACATGTTTCCTGTATAATCCACCCCCTTTAATTTTTAACGTTATTTTATATTTTTGTTATAGCAACAATAGAAATACAATACAATCAGTGAAAATTTCAACTGTCTACCTATTACGGTTCATGAGATACAGCCTGCTGCCAGACAGACGGAAAGCGGAGGCTTAGTAATAGGGTTCCGTTTGGCACCCCTTGTGTACGGAACATTAAAAAGTTGACTGTCAAATAATTATGGTTTTTACGGCCAAATAGGGATGTTGACAAAACATTTTTTTTTTGTCCGTCAGATTTATTATTAAAAAATATTGGACACGTATTTTTTATTTTTTTACGTATTTGAAAGATTACGGCAATACATTGAGTTAAAATGTGGCATGACGTCACTCTCATTTTGTGCTGACATGGGACGTAGCGAGCCCCCCACTCCCCAACTTTAATGAGTTTTATCTAAAAAAATATATTAATATGTTAGAGCAAAAAATACGTGTCTAATATTTTTTTATTAGCTGACTGACGGACTATTACTATTTTTTATCAAAAATAATTTAATGACGAACTAAAATTTAATTGTGTTTAGTATAGGGATACTCAAACACAATTAAATTTTAGTTCGCCGCTATAACAAGGCTCATGTTGTTAATTTTAGTGACAAAAACACGTTTAAGAACTAGACTAGCTAAGTGTTGTTTCGGAGTTCAGGGTAGTAATTGCCTGGAGTCGCGAGCCGACTTCCGGCCACCGTAGGCGCGGGTTTGCGGACGGTGAGCAATGGGTAGCTCGCCGACAGATAGGGACCAGGCCCGGGTCGACGGCGCGTTGTGTTCCACGCGCGCCTCAAAGAGATGTCAGCACCAACTGACGGGGTCCGTAAGGGCCAATGCCTGCCGGGGCTGCGAGTTTGTCCGATAGGGATATCGCGCCCCGGCACACAGGCAACGGAAGGAACACGGGTGGGTTTAAAAGTCTGACACGGCCTTCCGCTCCGCCCAGAGCGGGAGAAGTTATTTGATAATTGCCCACGCAAAAAAAAAGAAAAAAAAAAAAGAGTGTTAATTGCCTGAATTGGCATTCAAATTATCTATAGCATATTTAGCAATATTCATGGGCATGCATGAATTATCGTTATTAATCTAATTACTATGTCATTTGGCAGACAATACATAAAGCCAACTCTATAGTGGCTGACATGGTGCCATTGATACCGAGGAATGTTGAGATCGACAGTAGAGCTGTACCTGAACTCAAAAGGATTAGTGTTTTGACAGAAACCATGTAGGTATTCTTTTTTTTCTATATTTGTGATTGTGACTCACGGCTTTTGACTATCACTTGATAAAAAATATCCCTTCCTCCCGGTACCACAGTTCAAATAAGTAACAGTATTATAGCCGAAACGACGCGCTTCGAAATCTCAGTGTATATCAGTACGCAACAGTATCGAGTGCGCGGCAGTTACGCACGGACACGGAAGTTTTATCTACCGAGCGGTCGTAGGTAATTATTTCAAAGTCACAACCGAGATATAATACTGTTACTTTATTATACTGCGCCGGTAGCAAGCTTATAAATAAATTGGATAAGTACTGATCTTTTGTTGAAAAATACATACTTAGTTATTATCATCATAGGCCTGCCCTTATTTCAATTTATTTGGTGTCGGCACAGCATGTCAATGAATTTTTTCCTGCGTTGGTGTAATTGCTGTTTGGCGTTCCAGTGGGAGGATATAAAAAAAATAACTGTCTTCTTTTTTACTAGCCATCATCTCAGTAGTCACCTCCTTTCTAGCCATATCATCTTTCACAAAATCCAACTATCGTTTCTTTAATATTTTTCATCCTAATTTTTTAATTATAATATTATAAATGCGAAATTGAGTTTGTTTGTTTGTTACGCTTTCACGCTAAAACAGCTAAACGGAGTTGGATCAAATTTGACACATGTGTAGACCATGACTTGAAGAAGGACATCGGATACCTTTAATCTCGATGTTCTTACAGGATCGAGACTTATGCGGGTGAAACCACGGGGCGCAGGTAGTAATTTAATATTCACTAATATTATAATTTACAGCATTCCATTCAGTTCCTGGTTCATTGGTAAGAAACTGACGACTATGCCCAAAATGGACGTGAACACTCGGATTGTAATCGTAGGCGCATCTAGAACCGCTTTAGGATTCCTGGACGCCTTACTATTTGGGTATGTTCTGTAGATTTTATATACTTATCGTCGTCGCTACTGTAGATTTTATTACCGTGTAATTGGGGTCAATTCTTCCCTTGAGAAGCTTAGCGCATGGTTCTACTTGCTTGCTTATATACTGTGGATTGATTGCAAAACTATAATACATCGTTATTGGCATATCGACAGGCATGGGCGTACCCAGGGGAGGGGGGCAGGGGAGGGCAGCTGTCCCACCTGGATGTTGAATGCCTAAGTATCGACTGTTGTGTATATATTATGCATAAATTTTAGAAAAAACTACGCTGCGCAGCCGGTCATGTTGAAGTTTCTGATTTGCCCCCCCTGGGGCAAAAGCTGGGTACGCCATGTCGACAGGCAAAACTAGTTCATAGATTTTATACCACCTCTCTTTTATTGTCGTTGTGTGGATTTATGAAACGATTTTTAAACTAAATCCATTGTTATATATGGATATCTCCAATATGCGAAGGTTAGAACTACATTTATTTCTTTGATTTATGCTTAACCCATCTTCTATAAACTCTTTTCATACTGTATACCATATTATGTTCTTCCTCATTTCAGTCAAACATCTACCTACTTAACTTTCAACAATGTGACCTTAGTATCGCCGAATGGACTGCCCTATACGAGGCGTTCCAAACCAGCAGCTGAGTCCATGTTCCTCAGATATTTAAATGGTAGCGACAAGTACTTGAAAAGTGTTCCGTATACCTATTACGTGAATGTCGTCCAGGCGACTATGATGGAGATCGACCTGTGAGAATTTTTCCGTCTTATTACAAAAAACAGCATAAGTAATGGTTAACATATCCAAATCTTCCAAATCTATCAAGTCAATTATATTAATATCGATTTTTAACGATTTTTATGAACTAGGGGACTTGGCGGACTAAAATCGAACAAAAAAATTGTGAAACTATTGTAAAAATCTAAAACAAAATTTAATTTGGGTTTATCGTATTTTTAAACAAGAAAATGTCATCTTTAAAAACCCATTTTTTACGATTTGTTAACCTTTATTTAACTACCTAAACATATGGAGTATAGGTAGGTATTAACACCTATGTATGACGAGATGTTACGACCACAAATAAATTGGGATAACGGCAAGAGAATGATGATGATGAATGAAGATTTATGTCGTAGGTGCGATCAACCGCAGAACTTCCTTTGGCAACGCTTTAATTTCGTATAGTTGGACCGAAACTGCTGTACCGCGCTTTAGGTATGTGCGCAGCGAGCCTGGGCGGCAGTGCAGGTACTGCAGGCCGCTTCTTTGTCAATGCTCACGTCTGCGCGCCTCTGGGCTCGCCGCGCATTCCTGAGGCGCGGTATAGCGGTGTCGGTCAAACTATAGTAGCAAGAGTTTTCAAGTGTGTACTACTGACGGTGTGGTTAACCATAGCATGACCGCCATACTTTATAAAAGCAACAAATAACATTACCATAAAACGTTGTTCCACGCATACAGTAGTATGTTTCACATTTTAGTAAATTTTCTTTTCTTTTCGTATGTTTTTCAGGCACGAAAAGTTCATAACCTTGACTAGTGGAAACAGATATCACTACGACCTTCTCTTTCTGTTCTTTGGAAAACAATATACGCATCCGGATCACATGGTTCAACTGATCCAACGAGATAATGATATTAGGTAGGTGTATTATTAGAAAATTATCTATAATGGGTGTAAAAAATACCCTTAGCGAAGCCGAGAGTCAACTTAATTTTAAGTCGCCGTTAAATTTAAAATGTCCCTATAAGGTAACGAGTATGAAGCGACGGAACATGAAAATTTCTCAAATCTGTTGGCATAGGCAAGTCACCTACCAACCAGTGTAAGGACGTGAACCTCAATGATCTCAATAAGCATTTCTCTCTCCTTCCCTTTTCTCTTGATCCGTCTGTCAAAGCTGCGACACTAGAGAGTCTTGCTGGTTTGCCGTTACCACAATGTTCTCACTTTAAGCTTAGCGTTGTTACTGAGGATGACGTTAAGAAATCTATATCTGCGATTACTTCTTCAGCAGTCGGTAATGATAAGTTGTGTTCAAGAATGATAACTCTTATCCTACCCTCCTTACTTCCTATTCTCACTCACATCTTCAACCACTCATTTTCGTCTTGCTCATTTCCGGCAGTTTGGAAAGAGGCTCACATAATACCTTTACCTAAAACTAACAATCCTACTTTATTGACCCACTTTAGACCTATTTCTATTCTCCCATTTCTCTCCAAAGTTTTTGAGCACATAGTTCATAGACAATTATCATTTTTCT
Source organism: Agrochola circellaris (assembly GCA_914767755.1). Lineage (NCBI taxonomy): Eukaryota > Metazoa > Arthropoda > Insecta > Lepidoptera > Noctuidae > Agrochola > Agrochola circellaris. Next base: position 7,133,912 of record OU611853.1, read on the forward strand.
TGGCGTCAAACTCGTTAATTTCCCCATTTCAATCCGGTTTTCGCTCAGGCCACAGTACTGTAACCGCGCTTTTGAAAGTAACTGACGACATCCGCTGGGCAATGGAGAATAAGTCCCTTACTGTTCTCGTATTGCTTGACTTTAGTAGCGCCTTCAACTCAGTGGATTTCGACATTTTATTAGGTATCCTCAAAGCTATAAATTTTTCTTCTTCCGCTTTAGCTTGGTTCAGTTCTTATCTTCGGGGACGCTCTCAGTGTGTTCGCCTGGAGGAGTCCTTCTCTGATTGGTGTAGCCTCACTGAGGGTGTTCCTCAGGGTAGCGTTCTCTCTCCTCTTCTTTTTTCAATATTTATTAACTTTGTTACCAGAGTAATCTCCTCTAGTTTTCATCTCTACGCAGATGACTTGCAGCTCTACAGACATTTTACTGTAGCTGACGCGGGTTCTGCAATTGCTGCTATGAATCGTGACCTGGCTTGCATCAGCGTTTGGGCTAAGTCATTTGGTTTGCAAATCAATCCAACCAAATCCCAGGCCATGATCATAGGCAGCAGATTCGTTCGCAGTGCGGCTGATGTTACATCTCTAATGCCTTTGTATCTCGATGGTGTTCGCATTGACTTTACCGAAACCGCCAAAGATCTGGGTGTAATTATTGACTCCAATCTTTCGTGGCGTGCTCAGGTCAATGAGGTCAGTCGAAAGGTACATTTCTCCTTTCATTCGTTGAAAAGCCTTCAAAGTCTCCTGCCCTTGAAGACTAAAATTTCTTTGGCACAATCACTTATTCAGCCGATTATAGATTATGCCGACGCCTGCTACCTGGATGCTACTGAGGAGCTATTAAATAAGCTTGAGCGCTTACAAAACTTGTGCATTCGCTTTGTTTTCGGTCTTCGAAAGTATGACCATGTTTCTCACCTTCGCAAGGAACTCAAGTGGCTCCCAATCCGCCTTCGCAGGAACACTCGGATTTTATGTCTCGTTTTCAACATTTTACACAACCCGTCCTATCCTTTCTACCTGCGTGAGCGTTTTTCTTACGCTCGCCCTAGCGAAGCTCCATGTAGATCACACCTTAGATCCCTTCTTAAATCTCATCCCCATAAAACAAGCTACTATTCTTATTCCTTCTCTGTTCATGCAGTAAGATTATGGAACTCACTTCCGCCTAGCATTCGTGATTTAAAAACTATTTCACAATTTAAATATCGAGTAAAAGAGCATTACCTTTCCTCTCTACTGTGAGTATTTATATACCTGTAATATGTATGTTTATATATTTAAGTTTTATGTATTTATTTAAGTATATGTTAATCTATTGCTTTATACGTGTAGGTATATTTTGATATTTTTAGTATAAGACTTTGCAAATTTATATTTTTCTCTTTTTGTTCTCACACACTATTGTCTACATTTCTTTCTCATTTCTCCTTTCGCAGGTCTGCTGGAAGAAATTTCTTAAGAAATAAGCAGTACCTTTGTACTCAAATTATAATTATGTCGTAACTCTATGTATTTTACTGTGTGTACATAAATAATAAAATAAATAAATAAATAAATAACCAAGGAATAAACGAACGCCCTTTTGTCGTTTGTTTATGTTTTAGTTGAATACGTTGAAATCGGTTAAAATATTTCGTTATAATGTTGGATATACTGTCCCACTAGACCATAGATACTATAGCAAATCACAGTAGAGTAATTTAAGAACAATCGGAAATGGAGCGTATCCTTATGGCCCGACATCGAGCTATGTAATTTATTTTTGTAAACCTCATATGTTTTTTTTTCTGAAAGAAAAATGATCTTAAACGAAAGTGTTATAAGGGACTTTAGAAAGCAATAGAATATTGTTAATTTCTGCTTAACAAATAAAGTTATTTAAAATTAAAAAAGTATATCCACATTATACTCACTAGATATCTTATTTTTCACTACAGGAGTAACACATCAGCGCCCCAATACACGCGTTTGGACAAGCCCAGGTTCAGCGACACGGAGATACAGATCGCCAATGACGAAACTCCGGAGAATGTGTTCATTGTCAACAATATAACTGAAGCAAATAAGGCTTTGGACTACGTCAAACATTTCATTTATGATAATCATAGTAAGAGTATATTATAAATGAACTAGCGACTTCTGCCCGCGACAGTCTTCGGGACTTCGCCTTCGTGAAATTTCGGCCGCTGCGTGTTTTAGCGCCCGCCCGAGCTATTACCTTTCTTTCGCTTAGCGATCTTTCCGACCTTTTTTCTTTTTGCTCGGCTCTTATGGATCGTATCGTGATGTTAAATAGCGTATAGAGGCATGAGGAACGGGGTGTAAAGTTCACTCATCCACCATAGTAAAGGGAGGATCCTCCGACCAGACGGGTATCGTGTCTGCTGGGCAACTGCCAGACGATTGATGTCGGGACGTTGCATGTACTCATCGCGCGGTAAACTCTGCTTGTGCGATGCAGGATTTTGCGTAACGTCAGTGTGATGCGTAGTTTGCATGTGGCGTTGTAGATGCCGCCAAGCCTACATCTTTCGCCAAGAATTGGGCTACCCATTGTAAAAAGAATTTTTCGAATCCGACTGGTACTTTCAGAGTCAAGCGCGTTCAAACAAAGAAATACACTTTATATATTTTTATTATTAGTTGCTAAAGAATTAGTTGCTTGCTCGAAGAACATTGGCCACGCTCATCACTACTACTTTTTGCTAATCTATTGTTTTAGATTTGTAATACTGCTACCGACCTGTGCTATTAGAGTTTCAACTTGTACAGTTAACCGAACATAAATTGGGAACACTAACTTTACAAAAATCACCCTTATTGCTTCGACATAAAGACAATGTCAATGTCAAATTGGTACCACTGACGTGCGGCTGACTGCACATAATAATTTTGATTGTTAACTTTATTTTATTTTCAATACATATTAATTACATTTCTAAATAAGTTTAAAAAAACATTTAAAAATAGTAGCCCATCGGCATTACGAACAGGGTCTACGCTGCCGGTGATCGGGCTCTAGAGAAAGGAACCTCACTATGCGTGCCATGCTCCCGTGCAAAGCAGCCGGTCGATTCTGTAAAAATATCATATGTGTATGTGTGTTATATGTAGGTGAAGTGAGCTGTCATTGTCACATATCGACCGGCAGGATGCTAGGGATTAACACTATTGACAGCTCACTTCACCTAAGTTTCACGGTGATATTTTTACAGAATCGACCGACAGTACTGCTGGATACTGCTTTCTGAATCAAGTCCATTGATGATTGTGACTTTTATTATTTTGTTCAGGCTGTATTTCCTTCTTTATAGAGAAAGTCATAGTATACGGCGCAACGATACATGCCTACTTATGCATCAATGCTCTTTTGGAGATCAAATTGCGTCCTGAGAACATAATATTTATAGAACCGTTCCCATTTGAAGATCCCACCAAAACTAGAGTACCTGTGTTCGATAATGTGAATGTAAGTGAACCGTACAGCCCCCTGGATTAATTGGGTACACCCCTTCCCATACAAATACCGAAGAATAGGGTAACCAATTTACCTTACATTTAATAAAATTACGTACGTAATTTAATTTAATTTGTTAATTATGTACGTAATTTTAAAAAGTGGTGACCCATTGATTTTTACAGTTAGCCCCGTTTCCAGCCTTGCTAACTGAATAATCTTCTCATGATTGCATGAGCTGTTTGGAAGCTGCTCGTATTTCAACATTGGCTTTTTACCCAGGGTGCACCAGACATGCGTTACAAAGGCCTTAGATGCGCAGAATGCGTTTTCGTTTTTTTTTATAAACAGACCATAGAGTAATGATAAGCAATAAAAGTGTAATTTTTTTTGTTGGACTAAGTGTACATGCGCAAACATACTCCCACTACGCCAAAACCTTGCCAAACTACGTGCCGGCCGGCGACTGTATGATGCCTGACTCATGAAGATCCAATTAATTTATTAATCTACTTTAACACTTTAGGTGGACCAAACGGTAATAAACATCTTGGATACTCTAAAAATAAAGGTGTACAGATCCTTCTACTTCAAGTCTTGGTCCGTGACTGTTGACAACATTATAACACATGCGGACTTCTTGTCTTATGCCGATTATTTAAACCTTGAGTGTGCTGCTCTGTTCTACTACGGAAGAGTTGGTGTTAATATGAGAGCATTCATAGGTACGTATGTTACTGCCATATGAACCACATTAATTGTAGTTGTCTAGGGTAGTACAGATGTTGCATTTCACAAAGACCCATTAATTATTCCAATTTACACCTAATTACAATAACATAAGGGTCACATGACGTTTGGTCTTTGATAACATTATCTTTATTTCTCCACTGAAGGAATCTTCAGTGGAGAAATAAAGATAATGTAATCCGCGCATCGGCAATAGTAGCCTGGGAACCAATCCAATAGCATAGCTTGATAGATAGATAAATCGTTTATTTGGTGCACACAAAAGACAGCATAAAATACAAAAACACGATTAAATAATAACTAAATACATGAATATAGCTATAAGGTGCCAATATACAAACAAATAAAATAAAGAAGAAAATAAAGACATTATGATGACTATTGGCTAAGGCACTTTAAAATAGTGAAACATACAAAGTGCGGTGTGCGTCTCAAGGTTGCACCAAATGGGAGTCCAACTCAGCATGTGTCAGGCAAATATACCTGACGCTGATATTCTGCTGGATCCCTGATCCTGATCCAGCTTGATGGACCGACAACAATCAAAATACTGCTGGGATAAAGTGGATACGAGAACTGGGTGTTGCGGCACAACTTGGGGGGCTATTGCAGCTGTGAACTGCAGTAGGATCTGATTGCTTGAAATTATTCAGCTGCATCCGGTTGGACTGGGAGCCGACCCAACATAGTTACAAATCGGTCAACACTATAGTCTTTGTCATACTAACAATTTTTTTTTTTCTATTATATTTACCACTTGACTGAAATCCTTACTTTTTCAAGTGACTTTACTACTCTTTTAGCCTTGTGTGGGATCACACGTCTCACGTAATATTAGTAAAAAACAACTTCCTCTTTATAAGGTCCCTTTAAAATAGATGGACAAACTTTTAGAAATCATTCAGACCACCAAAATAAGGACAATAGTAATAAAAAAAATAAGAAAAACGCATTAGATACTTACAAGAAAAATAAATCAGCTTACGAAAATACACTAAAAATGTTGGTTACCCATTGTCATTTATTATTTTAGGTAAAAAAATAAAATCACTTTAATCACTGTTTTTTTTGCTTGGATATCTTTGGTTAGACGTACTGAACTCTGTGTTAAAATTTGTCCATCTATTTTAATGGGACCTTATATAAAGAAAAGTATAATAAACGTATTATTGAAATCCTTAGAACAGTCTTTCCTTTGGTGTCGCCCCTAACAGAGAAAAGAAAATGATGAGAAATGATGATGAATTAGGTACTTGAAATTATGAGTTTTTTTTTATTTATTTAACCATTTATGTAGGTACACACATATATAAAGACAAGAAGAAAAAACCGAAAAATACGTACAAAGGTGATGCTTATTTCTAAAGAATTCTCTTCCAGCATACCTGCGTTTAGGACAGAGGATAAAAAGAGATGTAGACACCGTGTGTAAGAGTAGAGAGAAAATAAAATACATAAAATCAAAACAATTCACGCATTAAAATAAAACAAATATTATGAGAATATACTTACATACATACATACATACTTCCAAAATAAATATCACTAAGATTTTATTAATAATAATGTAATAAAAAACAAAAATACCTACGCAACCATGATGCAGTGGAAAGATAGTGTTCTTTCACTCTTCTTTTAAATACTGCAACAGTTTAATCATCATTAGTACTTAGGTCGATACCCATCCAAATTTCGTCAATTAATTAAATTTCACCTTTTATATCGTCCAGCGATCAACAAGAGCGGGCTAGCGTACGACGGCGGAGTAATAATAGACCATGAGTGTCGCACACTGGACCCGTCTGTATATGCCGCGGGTCCATGCACGAGGTACCACAAACGATACTACGGAGATGCGCGGAGCCATAAGTATTATGACTGTTACGAGCTTGGGGAGAAGGTTGGTGAAATAATACTCCTTTTTAGGGTTCCGTACCTCAAAAGGAAATCGCGGAACCCTTATAGGATCACTTCGTTGTCCGTCCGTCCGTCTGTCAAGACCGTTTTTCTCAGGAACGCGTGGAGGTATCGAGTTGAAATTACACAATATCAAATACGTAGTTCCATGGTCCCTTGGAGCTCACTTTTTTTTTGCGATTTTTAAATATTGCAGTTGGAGAACTGACCGTGATGTAGGTATATCGATGTATGGGTGAACATGTTTTTCAACTACAATGTTAAGTTTGTTTTTGGTATAAATTCATTCCAACTACGGAACCCTTCATTGAGCGTCCCATACGCACTTTGGCGGTTTTTTGTTAGTAAATGGACTTATAGAAAAACTGAAAAAGATAATGGGTCGCTGAATTGTCTGGTCGTGAATGTTTGAATTGATGATTAAGTTTGAAATGTTCGTCATTAAAATAATATTCTGTCTTCAAAATAAGTTTGCGTGATTCATTCATGATTGAAATTCAGCCAAAAGACGTCCAGTGCTGGTCATAAGCCTCGTAACCATTGCCGTATCGACCGGTCCTGTGTTTCTCACATCCAATGGATTCCCGTGACTTCTACTAAGTCATCGATAAATTATTATAACAATGAATAGTATTGAAAAACGATTGATTAAATTAGGTATTTTTGTTCAAAGTTGGGTGCTCAAATAAGGAACCAACTGGACCCCCTGTTCGTTGAAGCAAAACCAGCCTTCAGACATAGATGGGCTCAGGATTGTATGAAAGTTGAGAAAAATCCTTTCAAGTCAACTACTTCGTGAGTCGATAATATTATTTATTTTAAAAAGTATGTTTAAAAACTCAATATCACTTTGGAATCAGGTTTTTCCATTAGAAATTCCAGGGCCGTGACTGGCGGGATTTGTTCCTGGTTGATGCTTGCCCATTTTACACGACACTTGACTAAAACAAAAACGTTAAAGAAGGCAAATATTTTAAGATTTGCCATTTCAGAGAAAAAGCTGAAATTTCTCATGTGCCGGAAATTACACAGGTGCCTGTACCCTTAACACCTTCTAAATGGACGTTCTTTCAATTTTTGACAAATTTGTGACAATTTGTGACTAAAAGATACACAGCGTTTGTACGAAGTAGAAATATGTGACATACTTTTGGATACACACCATGTTCCAGACACTGTGTGACAAAAAGTTACACCGGGCGCTGAAGGTGTTCAGATCGGAACTCAGTAACGCTGCTTAACGCTGTAGAAATAGCTAGTATTTCTTCCCTGGATAAAAAACCCCAAAAAGACCTAAGTATTTTTTGAATGATGATGTATTTTATATTATTTCATTATAGCCTAAGCAATATGGTTATAACGTAAACTGTAATGTTTAATTTAACGAAAGTCTGATATCCAGTCTTGCCATGGGGTATCGTATTACCCAGTAAATGGGTTGTGGAGGTCAGATAGGTAGTAGATCAATGTAAAATACTGGTACTCAGCTGCATCCGCTTAGACTGGAAGCCGACCCCAAGATAGTTGGGAAAAGGCTAGGCATATTAAACACTTACTATGTATATTAAATTGATGTACTAATAGAAGTAAGCATCCGCAGCATCCGGTTAGACTGGAAGCCGACCCCAACGTAGTTGGGAAATGACTAGACAGATGATGATGATAGTTTTAATGTTAATATTTTTGGTGCTAATAAATTATTACTATGTTATTTGATAAATGATAAATGATTTTATTTCTGTAAGTAGATTTGTATAAAAAACTTTTACATGTCAATCATATTCTTTTAAACTAGAAGAGTTCGGCCTTTCCTATATGATTCCTCTGAGAAGAAAGGCCGAAACAAACTCAGAGGTCACAGTCTCTTTTAAAGTCCAGACATAATCTTGGTCAGATTATGTGAAGGTCATGTAGATTGATGTCTGAAATGGTCTTTTGAAGAAAGAACCACACACATTAAGTGGCAGGTCCACTCAATATGTGTGGTTCTTTCCTCAAAAGCTCAGTCGGTGCATATATTTGTCAGTAATCGTGCAGCTCAAAATTTGTATATTACATTCCAGAGTAAACAAACAAGGTACCCTCCATACCAGCGATTACGCAAGACCAGAGATGGCATTAATAGCGCTATCAAAACCTAAGGTCATGTACTGCGTGCTGCCCGGAGGCCTGAAGTACTTAGAAGTTCGCTCCCCAGGACTGAAGACACCTCATAATTATGTGCAATCATTGGGATATAATGTTAGTTGTTATAATAAAGTATAATCCTAACTAATATTTTAAATGAGAAAGTCAGTTGTTTGTTACGCTTTCACGCTAAAACGTCTGAACAGGTTTGGATGCAACTTGACGCATGGATAGACCATGACATGGATTAGGACAAAGAATACTTTTTATCTCGATAATCCCCCGGGATCGAGACTTAAGGGGGGGTGGAACTCTGCCGGGGTTGCGGGTTTGTCTGAAACGGATATCGCGACCCCGGCACACAGGCAACGGAAGGAACACGGGTGGGTTTTAGTCAGTAAAAGTCTGACACGCCCTCCCGCTCCGCCCAGAGCGGGAGAAGTTATTTGATAATTTCCCATCCTCAAAAAAAAAAAAAAAAAAAAGGGGTTGGAACTGTTGTTTTGTTTACTTGAATTATTAATTGGTGCCAATCTTGACAATCTAAAATATCCAATCGATAAGGTGATTTTTTCAAAATATTTATTTATTATAACACTTTGACTCCATCATTACAAGTTGCATTAATGCGATAGCTCAAATGAAGATCACTCGTTTCAGACCTATTAAAAGTCCACTGTTAGACCCAAAACACTATAAAAATTTGCTCCGTGTATTTTTGCTAGCTCCGACTTTGATTTTTTTTTGCGGTGTAACAAAACTGGAAAAACAACTCGACTTGTTTCTTAAAATAAAAAGGGATGGCTGAGTTTACTAACGTAAGCCTTGACTGGAGGCCATAATTTATTAAGTCACCCACAGGAACTGACAACCTCCTTGGTTGACCTGCGTGAGGTCACTCCCAAAAACTACTACGTACTACAAAAAACGAACGTAATCTGTGTGATGTTTGTGGTTATGTCCGTATTATCTTTTTCGTGTCCGTTACCCAGGCCAGATGTTGTCGAAAATGGTCATTTGAATCTTATAGATAATTAGTTGTGCGGCTTCTGTAAATGTTGCGCACATTTTTAAATTTGTTGCGCTTATAGTTTTTTAATTATTTCACAAAAACATTTCCTGCTGGCGTAACGTTACCGCAGCCAGACCTTTTTCTTTCTAATGGGAATATTTAAATAAATACTAGCTATAGAATTAGTTGTCTAGATGAAGTAAATGTTGTGCCTTATTTTGTATTTGTTCTTTCATCGGTTGCGAAGTTATTCGAGATTTTGCTGGGGTAACGTTTTTGGTTTTGCTAGATCTTTGAAACGGTTAAGCAGATTCTTATCATATTTTGTACAAGACTTCTTAGGGATTAGTTTAAATTTGTTCTGCAATAAAAATACCAAAAAAATGCATAGCTTAAAGGTTATTTCATTAAATAGAAAAACACTTCAATCGGTCCCAGCACTCTCAATAAGAGGTCTAAAGACTTACTTTAAACGTTATTTTAAAGCTTGTAACTGCCTTCAAATGTATGTGAAGTTTCATTAGTATCCTGTAGGTAAGTATTTAAAAAGATATGATGATATTCAGTTCTTCACGAGCACGGTCTTGATGCGCGCGGTGTTATTTGGCCACTGGATTGGATATATGAACTGAATGTTATGTCAATTATTAGTTGTTTAGTTCAGTTGTATATCAGTAAAATTTCAGCGTAGTACATTGGATAATTAATGAGATAATACGATTAAAGTCATTAGGAAGTGAATGATCGAGGTAACCCGACCAAGTTTAGGTGGTTACGAAAAAGCGAAAACTCAGAACATTATGGTACCTTCTAAAATATGTAGGATAGTGTTACAAATTTAGTACAGTCATGTACACAAGTTTTAAAAAAAACTACATGTTTATTAAAGAATTTTTATTAACAGGTAAAATAATCATTTCAATTGAACTTTTAAAGTATTAATAAACTTATACTTAAAAATAATCACAGATTAAAATTACAGATAGTAATTTTGCTATTTTGAAATTTTCTATTACCTTTTATTATAGATGTTTAGTGCGTTATGCAAACAATGGATTTATTCCCTTTACGTCGAGTCCCGTTATATCGAGCCTGGAAGTCTATTGTTCTCCAAAGTATTGATATTTTACGCTTTCTATTACCTTTATGTCGAGTTTGGTGAACAGGTACAGTCAGAGATGTAAATTAAAAGAATTTGAACGTGGGGTCTTTTCGGCTTTGGATTTCGATTAATAACTATACTTTATAAAGATTATATTATTCGAAATTTATTAGGTAGGTACTACTTACCTATATATTTTGAACCATAAATTGAAAACATGTGCATTGTATCATTACGTATTTATGTATTTTTATACTGTGTTTTATGTATTTTGATTGTTTATATTTTGATATGTAGGTAGGTACTAACGTAATAGTTACATTTGCATTATTAAGTTCATTTATAATAAATGAACTTAATATTTTAAAAGATAGGTACTTTTTCATCATGCACATAATTTCGAATATTAAAAAAAATACACTGAAATTATGACATACTTTGATGGTTAATTAAAAATATAATCGTACATAGTACTGTAAGGTTAAAGTCATTAGTTATTTTTAAATTCTTTTTTGTGTAAAAATTGATTCTAAATTATGTGCGTGTATACATTTCATTGGACGTGACTGTACTTCTAAAATATGATATTATTAAACTCGACATAAAGGTAATAATAGCGTGGTAAATAAACTCGACATAAAGGGAATAGAAACGGGACAGAAAACTACTCGACATAGGGGTAATAGAAGCGAGACAAGGTTTTCGGCTCGACTTAACGGGACTCGACATAAAGGGAATAAATCAAACAATGAATTACCCCTTCACCCCACCCCTCCCGCGTCCCACCGAACGACATGTTATATCGGTGATTTTTGATAAGTATGTGCAACTGGAAGATAATAATAATGTTTTCATAGTACAGATATTATTATATTATTATGTATTTAACAGTGTACGCGTCTGTACCGAAATTGTAAGGTGTATTATACTGAACATTTCAAAAAATAGCATAATGTTCTGAGTTTTCGCTTTTTCGTAACCACCTAAACTTGGTCGGGTTACCTCGATCATTCACTTCCTAATGACTTTAATCGTATTATCTCATTAATAATCCAATGTACTACGCTGAAATTTTACTGATATACAACTGAACTAAACAACTAATAATTGACATAACATTCAGTTCATATATCCAATCCAGTGGCCAAATAACACCGCGCGCATCAAGACCGTGCTCGTGAAGAACTGAATATCATCATATCTTTTTAAATACTTACAGGATACTAATGAAACTTCACATACATTTGAAGGCAGTTACAAGCTTTAAAATAACGTTTAAAGTAAGTCTTTAGACCTCTTATTGAGAGTGCTGGGACCGATTGAAGTGTTTTTCTATTTAATGAAATAACCTTTAAGCTATGCATTTTTTTGGTATTTTTATTGCAGAACAAATTTAAACTAATCCCTAAGAAGTCTTGTACAAAATATGATAAGAATCTGCTTAACCGTTTCAAAGATCTAGCAAAACCAAAAACGTTACCCCAGCAAAATCTCGAATAACTTCGCAACCGATGAAAGAACAAATACAAAATAAGGCACAACATTTACTTCATCTAGACAACTAATTCTATAGCTAGTATTTATTTAAATATTCCCATTAGAAAGAAAAAGGTCTGGCTGCGGTAACGTTACGCCAGCAGGAAATGTTTTTGTGAAATAATTAAAAAACTATAAGCGCAACAAATTTAAAAATGTGCGCAACATTTACAGAAGCCGCACAACTAATTATCTATAAGATTCAAATGACCATTTTCGACAACATCTGGCCTGGGTAACGGACACATCTTTTTCCCCAGGGATTTGTGTTCGAAACATTCAAAGCAGGGTACTTCAAGATTCACCTGAATAAAGAATTTATTGTTGATGGCATCACGTGCTTAAGTCAGGGCAACTTTTCTCTGGAAAATTTTAAGCACATCTACGGCCGACCAGCGACAGAACTCAATAATATGCACTTGAGATATATGGTAGGTAAAACAATATGAAATAAACATTCTTTCACAAAAAAATAAAAGCAACAACCAAGCGTTTTTAAACATTGCAATGAAAGATTCTACAACCGCGTTATTTAATCTTAGATCCTGGATTACTTACTGCATTTCTATGTAACTAAGGAGACGATTTATTTCAAATATAAAATGTTTGTAGTTAGGTACAAAATCATTTTCAATTTCAATTCGAGACATCCATCTTTGCATTCTTAAAAAAGTAATCAAGTGTGATGAAATAAAAAATTAATAATGTTTTTAAACCTCTGATAACTTGAGATGATATTATATTCTTCATGACTTGCATTTAAATCACAATGACTTCTATTATTACTTGTATTATTATATTAATATTTTACATCAGGCAAACAAATTGGATGACTTCTTTGAATTCTTCCGATCGCCGTGGGCGTTCTTTTTGTACCACGACCATGCAGACGATCTGTTTGCTATGATCAAGCAATTGTTCCCCAAGGTAATATATTTGGACCTCTAACGAAATCAACTTTTTCACTGTAGAACTTAGGTCAGTTGTCAAATCTGATCTCTATGCAAAGTTATTTGTATTTTGAAGGCGCATACTGCGACTGGCGTTTTGCTGCACCCATTTGATAGGCAGACAAATGATAAACTAAATCTGTATAAAAAAGCATAATGGAAAGGGGAAAAAAACGATCTATTATTTTCAACACTGTGTAGGTATAGGCACATTATAAATAAGTAACAGTATAATGTCCTCATAGAAAACGGCCAAATCGACGCGCTTCGAAATCTCAGTATATTACAGTATGCAAAAGTCTCGAGTGGTATAAATTTTATTGTTTGACAATATTTCAGGGACAATGCAAGGGACTAACGCTCAAAGAAGCGTTACGTGAAGTTGGTATGAAGCTCACATTCGGGTCTCCGGTAATTATTATTTTTACATTGCATTCTAGCATTGTACCTAAAATAACTATTTACGAGAGACCATCTTCAGTGTTGATCAGCGGTAATTATTTGGTTTTCTATGCCACTGTGCCTCGTATTTGCTTTAGTTTTTGCTGCAGGAGCTAACATCGTTTAGGCAAAAAAATATATTGCCGAGGCGATTTTACCAGGCTGTTCTGTCTTTAATACGATGAAAACAAACAAAAGAAGGCCGGCCTTTTTTGCAAGTTACCATGACATCAGCTGGCCAATTCTCGTACTTAAAAAACGTTCACATTCAAGTCGCAATTGTCAAACTTGTAAAAAATGTTATTAAATTAATTGTATTTTTGACAGATTGCGAACGAGATGCGAATGCGAACGTTCTTAAAAATTACGGGAATTGCCCCTCACGGAAAGCACGTTAAGCCGTTGCTCCGGGCTGTCATTCGTGGATCATTGACAGTCGTTACGAGTCGTCAGAAGCTCGAAAGTCTGACAACCAGCCTTACCAAGGGGTATCGTATTACCCAGTTACTGGGTTGTGGAGGTCAGATACGCAGTCGCTCCATGTAAAATACTGGTATTCAGCTGCATCCGGTGAGACTGGAAGCCGACCCCAACATAGTTGGGAAAAGGCTAGGCAGATAGATTGATTGGTGTTTGATTTCCATATAATAGGGGGCGGAATTATTGCCATCAACCGGGCACAAATACAGACTCCGGGCTGCTATTGAGAAATTCTAGATGGAAAAACCCATTAACACTTTGCCCGACCCGGGAAACGGACCCAGGAGCTCATGGTCAGCAGAAGCCCTTGCGACCAATAGTCCACTGCGGGAGTATAACCTTTTTTCCGTGAGTGTAGGCTGAAACTAAGAACGCTATGTGCTACATCCTTACATTAGATAGCCGAGATAGTTATTAAAAGATACTGTTCACATTGCAGACATTCACAATAGATACAAAATTGGGCATACAAGCGAATTTCGAGAAGTCTCCACACATTGAAGCAGTGATAGACTTCGTGATTGACTGGCTTTCCCAGAACGACGTACTTCTACCTATGTACTTGCAAGCGGGTCAGACTGCCCTTTATGAATGCGATCTTGATAATAACCCTCTGATTATGAAGAAAGCAAAAAGGAAGCTGGTTCAAATGCTTGTGTAAATGTTGTTTTGTTTGGATTAGTATGAATTTAACAAAAAAATTATTTTCAAAATGTATGAGATTTCATTTAGTAAAGACATCAAAATACTATTTAATAATTGGTTTATCAACTATGCCTTGCCAAATCAGTATTTGACGGATGCCATGACTGAGATTGATTATCGTACGTTCATTATAACTTGCTATATACTTTAATAAGCAATGGTACCAAAATGACGGCAAGAGACAAGGTGATGGTGAATGGTCTGTAGCTCTTTTGTGTGATCCAAGGAGGTCTTTGTCCAGCAGTCTGTTATTGGTTTAAAATACAGCCTACAGGATACAACAGATTTTTATAGGAAATAATTATTTCATTGGTTAGGTATTCACGCTTCAAACCATCAAAAAGTTTCAATTACCTACTGTAAAAGAATCAAAGCAATGTGTAAACATTTGATTACACAATTATTTTTATTATATTTTTTATTTTTTTTAATATTGTACAATATTTAAAAAAATCTATGACAAGCTCCACTGACATTACTGTGTCCAAAGATTAATTTAATTATTTTATATTTAAATATTTCTGTTAACTATTTTATTGTAATCATTTTCTCATCATGACTCAACCCAAGAGTTGCAGCAAGCCGCTCGTATTAAACGAGCTCTTGGTCCAGAATGTTAATACTTGGGGTAACGTGCAGTACAATATACCTCTGAGGCTGTCCAGCAATGAGACTAGAACGGGCACAAGTATCGGCCTTCGGCATATACCTGCTATACCCCACGCTTTGGATTGCGTAAGTCAGATATCAAACTTTTTGTAGGCTATCAATACTAGTGTTCTTCAAATTGTCCGTCAGGTCATGAGGGATCATAATGTTTCGGGGGAGCGGTGAATGCAAACTCAAACTCAAAGCATTTATTTCAAATAAACCAGGTCAAGGGGTCGGTCAGTCAGAAATATGAAGCTAGTTGCCCATTCCAACGCGTAGTAGGTTCCTATGGAGAAGAACGGGCAAGAAACTCCACGGCCACTCTTTTAAATCAGAATACTTGTACAAAATATTAGTTACATCATTCATGTTGTAATTATACATGTGAGAACAATGTAGAAAGACGTGCACGTTAAAAGCCTCCGTAATAAAAAAATAAAACAAAAACAATTCAAAAATTTAAATAAGTTCAAATAAGCCGTGGCAGCTAAGAGATGACCAGTCCCCACTGACGGCGCACGTTCACAAACATGACGCATGGATCAGCACCATTTAGCTCAACCATTTTGAAGGGAACTTAATGATCCAACACACGCCACCACCAGCGAGACATTTGAGTGAACATGACATTCTCAGCCGTCAGGGCACATTCATGTCAATGAAAGACGCACCCAGTAAGTGGTAGCTGTAAAGTAGGTACATAGTGCACTCACATGTGCTATGCAATATATAATACTAAGAGATTGAATTTATACAATCTAAAGATAGTTTTACAATCTTCAGCAGCTCCAACAATATTTTTGAATGGTAATCAATTAGTTTATGCGCCTTTGTGGAGCTGGACCAGCGTTGAGCCAAGCATTTTTGTCATTGATATAATCCCCCAACTTATAATATGCTTGGCAGCATAGTGTGCGTTTTATACAAGATTTAAATTTCGTTTCATTCAGTTGGGAGTATGTGGGGAGGTATTTTATTGTAACATTTCAAACATGTTGTCCCATACGGTATGTATGGCAGATCATGTTTTTCAAACTGCAAATTTAAGTTGGTCGATTATTACTCGTTAACCTGTAAAGCCGACTTATCTGTGATAGTTTTCCTTTTAACTTCGTTATACAGGTTGTCCCGTAAATAATGGATCAAACGTAACGGGTGGGTAGCTTAAGCTGTTACGTTTGATCCATTATTTACGGGACAACCTGTATATACTACCGCTGTGAATTTTTTTCACAAATCTAAGTACAACCATTTAGCTGGCAGGGGACATACTTGACTCTAACAAAAATTTGCACTTTAAAAAGCTTAATATTTTGCAAACAGATTCCGGATAGAAAAATGATTTTCACACGCCCACAATATTTTTGAACGACCTTTCCAACGACACACACCACGGGATAGACGAGAAATAAGAAAAACACCCCCACTTTACGTGTGGGGGATAAATACCTACCCTAAAAAAAAAAACTTGATTTTATTTTACCACTTTGTCGGCTTTATTAATATGTATACCACCCATGCCAAATTACAGCTTTTTGGTACTCACCGTCTCTGAGCTAAGCCGCAAACAGACAGACAGACAGACATGGTGAAACTATAAGGGTCCCTGGTTTACTACGATCCTAAAAAGCAGTTTTTTTTATAAAACTAAGAAAAAAAGTTATAAGAAACAGATATTTCTATTGCTGTTTAGTAATAAATAACGCAAACTTCAAATTCATTCATTTGTGACTTTTTTAGAAAGTAGATGAGCCACTACCAAAGCGAGTCACAGGCCGCGATATGGTGGTGGAGAAAGAGTCCTACAAAACCACCACGGGCGAATATTGTGTCAAGCCAAACCCTAACAAGGCGATGGAGCGATCAGATTGTGCCATCAACTGCCGACGAGTAATCTTCATGACTGGAGTCGAAAAACGGGTGAGTTAGGTATTTTAGTATCACCTGATCGCCGAACTAATGGAAAAATTCTCTCTAGTTCGGCAGTCGAACTATATATAATCGAACTACTGGGAACAGACCAATTGAACTACTGCTAAAAGAAACGGTTCATTAGCAGTAGTTCAATTGGTCTATTTTGTTCTGTTCGGTATTAGGTAGCGATAAAAGCTCATGATGTGATAAAATATAACCATACAGCGAAGTTGACGGTTAATTTCCCAGGCTCAGTTGTATTAGGGGTTCTGTGCAAGTGTACGATTGTGGTGTTAGTTAGTAGACCATTTATAACATATCGCGTCAGAACGGAGTCTGTTCCTTTACAAAAACTTATTTGCATCTAGCCAAAAGGTCGAAGTCATCATTATTATTAAAAGCAAGCAAAATCTGTTTTTTCACAACAGACTTATCTTATATGAAACAATTTAATAGATTTAAAAAAAAAAGAGTATAACTGCGGTCTATTGACTTCCAACTCATATTTCTATGTTCTGCAGTTAAATCCATGTGTTTGCAGTTTAGTATTATCTACAAATCGTCAGTGAAGTTCTAACAGTGCGTAAGTCATTTTATGAGCGTTTTACTGACAACACTGTGAAATTCACCAAATTCCTTCAATGGAAAAGATTATTGGGATTTTCACGGGTTCAAATCATCCAGAGTTCTTTTGTATTAATAATTGAACACAATAAGGCCTTGAGCGTAAGTTACATTCATTTCACACAGTTTTTTCACTCTCCTGTAAAGTAGCAACTTTTGACTTACGTACTGTTAGAACTTCACTGACGAAATATGCTTTCAGTTACAAGGAGTCGCAGTCAACAACCCGATAATGCTATCAGAAATGAAAGATAACTACAGAGGCTTAAAGAAGTCACCTTTGGCTCCACCAGACATTGAGGTCAAAGCTCCCGACCCCGAATATATTTTTGATGTAAGTTCTACACACCATTAATAACGACATTAGCGGCCCCGCTGTTCTCGTGGTCGCAAGCGCGACTGCTGAGAGTCTGTTCTTTTCCTTCTGTTCCTGGGTTCGATTTCCAAGTCTGGCAAAGTGTTATTGGGTTTTTCCATTAGGAATTTCTCAGTAACAGCCCGGAGTTTGGAAGTTGGATACCCCTGTGCCTCGGAAAGCATGTGTCGCCGTTGGTCTTGCGCCTGATCTCTCTCCGGCCGTGTCGGATTGCCGTCTCATCTATCTCGGACTATGAGAGTGAGGAAAAAGAGAGTGCACCTGCGCCAGTGCACACACTTGAGCACAATAATACTTCCCGCGTTGATGGCTAGGCTCCGCAGAGATTGGCTGCCAGGCCTTAAATTCGTTCTGGAGGCCTACCTATTAATACCTACAACATCATCATCATTCAACCGCGAGATGTCTACTGCCTAGACATGACTGGGCCCATGCATCGCCACAATGACCGGTCCTATGCCTCCCGCTTTCAGCGAATTCCCATGTCCTTCACCAGGCAATAGGCAGGGATCGCCGAAGTACTCCATGACAGGGGGCAAAATTCTTTGGCACCCCCTTCCAAAAACGAAGTACCTACTCCATGACCGGGGGGCAAACTTCTTCGGTCACCCCAAACCTTTACCAAGTAGTAAAATAGGACAGGGCACGCCCCCCCCCCCGTTGAATTTTAGTGGCCCCCCACTTCCGCGGTCCCTTTCAATAGGCGATCATCATCTGCCTAGCCTTTTCCTAACTATGTTGGGGTCGGCTTCCAGCCTAACCGGATGCAGCTGAATACCAGTATTTTACATGGAGCTACTGCCTATCTGACTCCCACAAACGAGTTACAGGGTAATACGATACCAGGCAATAGCCGCTATGGAGTGATAAAAACGACTGAATTCCTTTTACAGATAGAGCAATCTCCAGATGTTTTTGCGATCTCTGTGATTATGGCTTTGTTCTCGACTATTGCGCTATAGAACAAAGCCATAATCCAACCCAACCATACCAAATTCTATAGTGGTAGTTTACCAGCTACCTACCACAGAGATTACTTATCTTTTAAATCAGTCTTATTACCAGACTGCTTCCGCGTAAGCACCATCCCATACAACTCTGGATGTTACCAAACGGAATGCTATAATATTTTGACGCCTGATTATAATTGAATATGTTGCTGGAACAAAAAAAAACAAGATAGCGGCGTTAGTTCCAATTTTTTCCACGCGCCAACAGATCCTTGTGCTGTTGTAAATAAAACTGATATTATCATAGGTCGTGGCAGCCGGAAGGAATGAAGCACCAGTGATATTCGACAGCGTTGCACGAGGAATTAAGAAACAGCTCGACCCTTACTTGTCTACATATAGATCGTATTACAGGCCTTTCACTCCTGATGATCAGTATGGTATTGGAGCCAAAGATCATATCACTTTCTACTCTGAATCCAAAGCACCAAGGGTAAGTTCAATTTTTATGCATACTGGGACTTTTAATCGTGTTCAGTAACTTGGCAGTTGGCGCAATACTAGTTTCTGGCAAAAAATGGTATCCAGGTGAAAAGAATCAGCGAAATTGTTGAATTATTGTTTTAATTATTGATTAATTAATTTTACATGTCAAGGATAGTCTGGTTGTCTTTCAAAATGGTTCGCAGCTAATAATCTTTTACTTAATGCGACAATACAGTAAACTCAAACTCGATAGATCAAAAGGAAGTATTCCAAAATCAGCTTGCAAGAATTATTCATCCTAAAGCTTGGGTTTCCTATGAAAGCAATACCGTCATATTATGGTCGTTATTGACTGCTATCCATTTTGACACGTAATACAAACCACCCACTGTAATTTTTATGACAGCTGTCACCTTGCGACCGTTATATGACAGCATCGCTTCGAGGCTCGTGCAGACTAGCGCGACGCGACACCGGTAATTGTTTTACCGTGAAGTTTTCTTAGAAATTGTATTGGTAGAGTCGGGTCGCACATCGCGCCAGTCTGCAATAGGCTTTTGGAAACCCAAGCTAACATAACAGCGCTTATTACGACCAAATTTTATCTCAAAGTCCAAACCTAACTAAGACTATTTTAAAATATAGCGTCGAAAAATTCCTCCACACTCATCCTCCTGGACGAAGACTTGGAATACCCAGATATAAATGATAAAATGGCACTAAAGATAAAAAAAAAACGTTAAAAGCTCATTGTTTAATTGAATAATGTTTGTTCGCAGGTCAAGGGATTTGGACCGAGGCACAAGGAAATATGGATGCCTTTGACTGGTAAAATACACAGAGGTGTTTACGACAGGATCCATGTCAAGAAAGAATATAAAGAGGTGGCTGCTTGCCATAATCCTGTCAACAATTTGAAGGGGTAAGTAGCAAACTTGTCTTTAAGGTTCCGAACCCAGGAGTGAAAATGGGATCATAATTACTAATGGTAGGGGGAGCCCAGAGGGTTTTTGAGCATGCATATGACGGGCGAAAAGTTGATAGCTGAGTAGGTGCGGCATGACGAGAAATGGGTTAGGCCGCACACGATCACTCCAAAATCAATCGTAAAATATAGCTGAAAACGAAGGATACGGGTACATTTAGTTAAATATGTTGTTTCCTGTAATTTCTGTAGTGTTTATTTTTAACATACACTTCTCGATCTTTAGATTTACCAACAATTTTATTGTTTGTTACATTTAGTTATATATTTTATGTTGATTTCTGTAGTTTAATCAAATGTTGGTAAATCTGTCTTGGCTAGCCGGCCCTAGCCTGCTGCCCTTGCCTCATTCCGTTCACCCCCATCCACTGAGTTATAATCTTTCTTGCACAGAACATTCATCACGGAAACAAAACAGAAGTATAAAATCCCGTATGCGACATCGTCTCTCTCATCCTGGAGCCACGGCGAGACGTTTGACCTGGCCCCTTTCCCCCCGAATCCTTTCCAAACCAACATAGCGCCGTTCATGTACTGCAGTGACTACTGCCACATTGGCCAAGGAACTCCCCCTTACACGGTCATAGACCAAATCCGCCACGAAATGCCAGCTCACAAGCGTTGCGTAGAAAAATACGTGGTATCTAGAGACTATGTACTGTAATTAATAATACATATATGATGAATTTGACTTTCCGTTTATTTACTTTTTACTACACCTTGCGATTGTTTTGAACTGTAGATTTTTTTATTTTTTTCGTTCTGAATCATTTTTCTTGCATTTCGGATCCAACGTCGCAGCGTAACACTGTTTCCTGGGATCAATCGTGGCGGCATAGCACTGTTTGTCGCTGAGGGTAGGAGTTGTTAGAAGCAGAAAATATTTCGGAGTGAAAAGTATTACAAAAATTCAGATCCAAATTTTTGTAATAATTGCATGCAGACTGCATCTGAGCTGCAAGATAGCTGCAAAATCGCAGTTTGGATTCGGTTTTGATGCATTTGATAAAACTGCATTGAAACTGCATACAGTTGTCAGTTTTGGTCTAGTCATAATCATTGAGCACAATCCTAAGAAATAATTGGAACTTATGTTAAATTAAGAGATCATTTATTTGCAGATATTTAAGAGAGATAATTAAGAGATAAAATACAAACTCGGCTATTACATGAAATGTTGAATTCTTGGCGAACCGAATCGCCCAATGCTGCATATCATGACGCTCGGTAATTTCTTTTACAACATTCAATTATAATGTAGCAGTTTAATTCCTTTTTTTCACGTTACCATTGTCGTCTTTTTTCTACAAATAAAAAAAAATACAGTTAGTCTTCATATGATACGCAGTTACAATTTCTTCTTTGTCGTGTGGTTAGTGACTAACCTGGTGTCAGAGTTTTTATGGGCTTTTGACTTGGCTTCACATGCCGAGAAATATCTCTCAGGTATTTCGTCGTTTCGGCGTTTCCTCACAATGTTTTCCTTCACCGTTTATGAACCAAGTGATAATTACACAATACGCTCATGAATCCGAAAAGTCAGACGTGCGTGCCTTGGGTTCGAACTCGAGACCCATGACTTTGCAGTCTGACGGTCACACCACTAGGTTATCACTGCACACACCGCTGTCACAAATTGATTGGGATATATAAAATATTCGACTGTGACCAATCAGTCGATGTCCGACTATAAGACACCACTGGCTGTTCACAATGTGTATGGCAATGCATGTTGGGTGGCAAAAGAAGAAGGTGAAGAGCGCAGAATAAATGCTGTGGAAATGTGTTCCTTGCGAAGCATGTGTGGTGTTACTATAAATGATTGGCTGAGGAATGATGTGATAAGGCAACGTTGCGGATTGAGTGTTTTTTTTTAAAATCATTATTTTTATAAAGGGGCTTTTACGCAAAGCGTATATCAGTCCCATCGTATCCTAAACAATTGTACTTTCACAAGATGTGGGCCATGAATTTGAACAAACCCTTCGCATCGTCGCCATTTTGTTGGGATAGAATTGTATGGAACATGCCTACATCAGTTCTGTTCAAATTCAGAAACCTTACTAAATTATTTCTACTGGACTTATATTGGACACATTCCATCAATAAATGTTGTAGGTCCTCGACAACTCCACATTCCTCACAATTGGGTGAAGCGATTTTTTTTATCATGAAGCCAATTTTTTTGGATGGAATATGTCCAGATCGAGTCTTAGAGCAGTAACAATCAGTTTTTGATTTTTGATATTATGATTTTTTTTTTTTTAATTAAAAGATTAAGTGACAAAAAAATGTGCTTACATGGTTTGGTAATGTTGAGAGAACGAATGAAAGGCGACTAACAAATGGGATACAAGCGGTATAGAACTACAAAGGGGTACAAGGCATATGTGAGTGGAAACACCGGGAGAGGACGCGCTAGAATAAAATATAGTAACCTTATTGGTCAGGAAAGAAAAGAGAAGAGAAAACAAAGGTCAGGTGTATATGTAAACGAAGCAAATGAAGTATGTTAGGATCGTAGCAGGTGGCTTTCTGTAGTTCCAGCCTACCCCCAAGGGATGAAGGGTTTAGTTCAGTTTATGTATGTATCTATAGTTTCTTTGATAAAGGCTACCTACTTGTTTTTTTTACTTTACCTGTGGTCTAAAAACGAAGCAGCTTGCGCACCCAGGCAGGGAACACTCGCACGAAACAGGTCGACTCTGAAATATCACAATAATAATCAATCTATGGAAAGTCTTTGTGGTCACCAACCAACGCAAATCACTGCTAGGCCGAAGAATACAGACCAAACTCTGTAATCTGAGTGCTGGACATAAGGTCCCCAAAACAAATGGCGTAAAGCTTCGTGCAGACAAGCGCGACGCGACAGCTCGACGCGACATCGGCTATTGTAATACCGTGAAGTTTTCTTAGAAATTGTTTTGTTCGAGTCGCGTCGCGCCGTCGCGTTGCGGTGGTCTGCACGAGCCTTAAGGGTTCCCCAAAAAAAATGTGGTAACCCAACTAACAAACACTTATCACATAGCTGTCCATATAACGTTTCTCAAAAAACCGGCCATGTGCGTGTCGTATAACGCACATTACGCAAAATGAAGGGTTCCGTAGTTGAGATGAATTTATCTCAAGAACAAACTTAACATTGTAGTTGAAAATCTTGTTCTCCCATAAATTCCAACTGCAAATGTAAGTTTGTACGCACAATATTGGGAGATTTACTATGTTATTTTAAGAACCATAGACTTCTTTAGATAGTTATGACTATTTACTGTATTTTTTTCAAAATTTTGGACTTAATCGTTTTGAAGATTAGTGTGTGTGGCAGCCCTAATGTCCAAAACTACTGAGACCCTTATGCTGTGGCCGCATCTACGTCTGTCGTGACAAAGCAATGAGTGCCGAAGCTTCGTATGTTTTGTTTGCTAAAAAGTTACGTAACCACCGCATTAGCGCGATAGCTTTTTAGCGGCTTCGCCAAGATTATTATGTACCGCCACCCGGGCGATAAGTGCTACGCAGCCCGAAATATTGCGACGATAGCCGATAGTGGTTAATCACATCTGCGTGTATCACTGTGCGAAGCTTGGTCACGATAAACGCAGATGCAGCCGCATCATTATAGTTTTTCATTTGATTTCTTAATTTTCTTATTTGTCTCCGAAAAGTGACCCCCATATTCAAAATTCATTTATTTACGTACTTAACATATACGCAGAAATTGATATATGTACCTCAACTTAAATCGGTCTATTAGATTCTGAGCAAATTGGCTGTGACAGACGGACAGAAAGACAGACACATGAATGATCCTATAAGGGTTCCGTTTTTTCATTTTGATATACGTAACCCTAAAAACACTTTTGCACTTTTGTATACAACTTGAACATTTTCTACCAAAAAAGTAACCGTTTTATAGCGTTCTCCCTAAACGAAACTTAAGAATCGAATAATTAGTGAATCGAGCGGTTGCGAATAGACTGATCAGAATAGCACTCACGTTCTTTTTTTTCTTCACGTTTCCTTGAATTTTTGTTTCAATTTCTACTATAGATTTTTGAGATTCATTAGTATCCTGAAAGTCATTTTTTTCATGTTAATTTAAATATTTTTCGGGTAGATATAATAATTTAAAAAAATAAAGATATTTTTACATTACTTACGCATGGACAATTGCAGCAGCTATGACTGTGTTGTGATTTCGGTAAAACCATTATGTTTTGGTTGGTGTAGCTGGGGTTTTAGCAGCGGGTGTGGTTTGTTCTCCATATCTTTTTTCAAAAGCCTTTTTCAAACGTTCATTTTTCTGAAAAATTTAAATAATATTTAAACAAATTAAAAAACACGACTGCCCTGCCAGAAACAGAACTAAAAAGTAAAAAACAAGGTTAATCTCATGGATAATAATAATAAATTAATAATAATATATTAAAAATGAATTGCAATTTTAACACTGAATTTGATGTTGTTTAGTTGTGTTTGTGTTGTTGTGCTTTGTTTTAGGTGTAAAAAAGGCATTTGGAAAGTTTCAAAATACTTTTTTAAAATCTAATACTAAATATACGATTTTATTGCATTTCATAATCAATATTTTAGTTCACTAGTTAGCCACATTTCATATTTCCATACAGTATTATTTTCAAAACAGTTAAATATATGACAGCTATTTGCGACGTTGCCAACTTTTAGGATAAGTAATAATTCTAAGCACATTTCCTTCTTATAATAGTCGAGGCGTTCTGACGAAAAGTTTTAAAATAGAACGTGTCAATAAACTTTTTTGGGCAGTCGTGTAATTGGTAACACCACTCTACTTAGCATGTCACGTAGTACGTGTAAGTCTTCTGCTGGCCAAGGCCTACCCTCTTCTTTCCGAAACTCCTAATCGTTAGCGCAATTTCTCCATGTCACCTATAATATCCTGAAATAATGCCACCTTCGCCGCAGTCAACCTCAATAGCGATATCCTTCCGCAGGCGTCCAGTGTGAATCGTTCCGTTTCCATTTCGTTGTCTGGGGAAACTCTAGGTTCAGAAATACAATTATTTATAAAGTGAGTTTTCTTCACTTACCCCAGGGCATGTCTCATTTTCGCACGTCGTCCCCTTTTTGTCGTCCGCACATATCTGAAAGGAGAGAATGATCAAATGTCAAAAAGATATCTATCGGCTTCAAAAGTTTTATAATAATAATCATTTATTTCCCAGTTATACAATCCAATTTGTTAGTATGTTAGTACAACCTCATCATTGTAAATAAGCTACCACTTAAGGGAAGAGCGAGACAGCTCCGACACGAGTACTATTGTAACTTACTGGGGCTGCCTCAATTTATGTATGGGACAATGTTTTAGTCGAAATAAATATTTTTGTATTTTGTAGGTATATATTTGGAAGATATTGGTGTTAATTAATAAGAATATTAAAGTCATCATTAATCAGTATATACAATACATTAGTACAATAAACAATATTATTTCAAGGCACGGTTTGAAGTCAGTAGGTAGTAGAGACTACTACTGCCCACGAGAGCTGGTACCAAGCGTTGCTCCGGCGCATATTGGGCAGTCAAACGTGCTACCTAGCTGACTAGTCATTCTTTTACCACTACATGGAATATTCTTGTACAACTTGTGCCGTGTGCTGGCTCGAGAGGAGAGGAATCAACTGAGTCTGATGCTAATATTATAAGGGTAGGGGTCTCTAAGATCTAGGTACTTAAATTATCGAAAACGTTGGTCACTACGTCTCATTCTTCTGACGTTTTCGAGTACTTAAGAGCTATAAGAATGATCAAAATATGGAGTTAATTTGACCGGTGTGCCGTTTACGATTCAATGTAATTATTTTATTCATTCCACTCTTGGATTTCATTGACATCTTCTAGTGAAATAGAAAGAAGAAATCAAAAGAGCCCTTTTAGAGGGCTCTTTTGATGGCTTTTCTCAAATCCAAAATCCGTTTTTTTTTCAGTTTTAATCAAATAGACGACCGCCATTCTTCAGACAGCTATTTGCTGTCGGGGGCAACGCAAATTAGTATTTGAAAATGTGTAATTTTATGCAGGTTGTGAACAGCTATGCGGGTCAGTTTAATCAGTACTAACTATGTACTGTCAGGACTTACCCGTGAGCAAATGTATTCTTTAGGTAGAGGAACTCTTGTAGGTTTCCTGGCTGCCAGACATGGCGGATTATGGAAACATCGGGTTGGTGTGGTACAAGGGGCTGATGGTCGAGCCGGCCAGAAGCATGGCATCAGGTAAGGGAAGCAAGCAGAAGGCGGGATGCAATGAGGCAGGTGGTGGCAGGACCGAGCTGCTATTGGCTGGAGGACAAAAAAAAAATCGTTAATTCTAATCGGTCGTTTTAATCCAAATAATTTTCCTGTTTCGGGTTATCACTGCGGTTTTTGTAATAAGAAATGCAGGCTTTTCCCGTAAGATAAAATTATTATCATTACGAGATGCTAGTTCTAGTATTGATATAAATATGTTGTTAAAAGAATACCAACTTTTTGCAGTACGCAACTGGCACGCGGAGTTAATTCGACCGCTGGTTCTTCGAATATTGGTTTGCGATTCAGTTTAATCTGAAAATTTTAACCTTTATTTTAATACATGTAGTTAAGAATGAAAAATTACATATTCATACTTATTGTTCAAACCTTTAAGCCATAGCAATTATTGCAATCTACTGCGCATCTATATGGTGGGCATGAACTGAACTGCGGATAAATCACAAAAAAAATTATAGATATTCGTGGAAAATCTTTGATATAATTATACCCTTTGATGTATTCACTCAGAAAACTTTGTTGCTGACCTTGCAAATACAAGTTCTTCTGCAACACGTAGAACACTGAAAAGATAAATTGGGGAGATGAAGTATAAGATAAATAATCGAATCAATCGATAAATAAAAAAAATATAGGCTTCCACATTGCCCACTGGTAGGGCAAAGTGGAAACCTAATTTTTTTTTGTGGAATCTGCCCCACTAGTTCGATTTGGAGGGGCAGATTTCACTAGTCTGAAACTTAATCCTGATTTTAACCATCATTGTTAAAAACAACTCAATGATTACTTACAACACGAGTACACGGTGGATCATCCTGAAAATAATAATAAGGGAATATAACTTTTGACGCAGAATGCAAAACATAAAACAATTAATAGAAAATAATTCGTTACAAGGCAGAAAGATGGCTCGCAGGCCGTACATGATTGACAGGTTACATCGAAACAGCAGCCACGACAACCGCCACACTAAAACAAAAAAACATTGTTGAAAGCCAATGTATTTTTTATTAGTCAAATTGTGAAAGATTTATCGACAAATATTGTTAATTATATGTACCTTTAAAGATGCTGGCAAATCAGTGTTACTCTAAAACAGATAAATAAAACATATTTTAGGTAAAAAAACTTACTTTGCAACTAATAGGTACATAATTAAATGTTTGTAAAATCGAACCAACCTGATTTCTGCAGCAATTCCTGCTATAACATAATTGTACAATAGCTGTTTGATGAAACACAGCCTTTTCATCATCCTTACGTTTTACTTTAGATGGTTTGGCTCCAATTATGGCTATATTAGACAAACCAAACAAGTTGTGTTCTTTGTCCAGCCGCAGTATAGTCGACAAGTATTTGTCTTCGAAATCGTTCTGTTCTTTGAGCTCATTTTTCGAAGCTTGACTACAGTTAGAGCTTGATGTGTTAGGTGAAATCGACGGTGAACTGGAAATAGTGTAAATGTTGGTAAATTTTTTAATACTTAAGTAGTATACTGACCAGCTTAATTCACAATGACGATTTTCCCAGTGAGATTACCTACTTTTCATCATCTCCGGACACTATTAAGATCTTCGTTTCCTATTCGTTAATTTTGCACCTGTCAATGAGTTCACATTTCTGGAACGACACCATGTCAGTGTATATTGATGACAGCAGCCGAGTCTTATAATTACTTTATCCTTATATACGTACCTAGAATCAGGACCATCGTCTGGATCCTCACTTAACCACTTCATTTTGGTTAGTTTCAAAACATTTGGATTGTCGCAGGAAAGGAAATTACTTTCATCATTATCAGAGAAGTCGCTATCTTCGCCCGAAGTAGTTGTTGGCTAGTAGGAAGTCACTTTCAATGTATAAATGTTAACAATCAAAGCAAATATTGCACAAAAACAATATAAAAACTTGCTAACATATCGGGATGAGTCCGCCTCTTCCTCTCCCACTCTTTCATCTCGTTCGGCTCTTTTATATGATTCAGCAAGTTCATGAAGTGCTTTAGATCTTTCTACTTGTATGGGATGGTCTTCGGGAATATCCTAAGATAGTAATAAACTGCTTTACATTGCCACGTATTCTTAATCGTTTCGTACAAATAAGTAGTTAATAAATACTTACCTCAGATGAAACATCTATGGTATCTATAGGTGCCTTTTCGTTGGACCCAAAGTCGGGGCTTATGTTCCCGCCTGGTTTGATGCCATTGACCAGACACACATAGGTGAAATAAACATTTTGTTCAGAGGCGCTACTTGCTAATTTCATGGTGGCCGATAGAAAAACGCTGGAGGGATGGTGATGGTAATCGTGTGTCTGTCACTTTTGTTTTGAGGTTTTATCCGAAAATTCGGTGCTGTTTAGTAATCATCTGAAAAATGGGCCACTAGTTTGATGCTTTTCAAGACTTCATAAAATTAGAATTTAACGATACGAACATTAGTTTGGTCCAAGTCCTTGTAAAATTTACGAACAATAGCTTTAGTTATGCCATTTTTTCTGGATACACTGTGACATTGATTCAAACTTGACAAATGTTCTTTTACTTATATTTTTTTTTGGAGTCCTATAACGACTTTAAAAATAGTATATCTACCTACTTAGTCATTTCTGTAAGGGTCAGTTCACACCGAGACGTGACGCGACGCGACGATGTTTGAAGAGGCCAGTGTTTTTGCGCTGCGCAGCGTGTCGCCGCGGGACGGATCGCAACGTCGCAACGCGCATCGAGAAGTCGCTGGCAGAGCCACGCTTCGCTGCGGGAATGTGTTTACGTTCGCCGCGAGCTAGCTAATAGTAGAGACAAGTCGCCACGACAGCTTCAGGCTGCGCCTCGCGGCGTCGCGCTGCATTACGCGGCTTCGCGAGGCGCAGCTCGCGCCGCTCTTGCACGCCACGCCTACCAGCGTAGCGCGACGCCGCTGGACATTTTTGAATTATCTTAATTAAATGTGTATCTTTTTGTGTAATAAATAAAGTTATATTTTGTGTCAGTATCTTCAAAAGCGCGCAGCGTCTCTTCGCGTCATGTTTCGTTGTGAACTGACCATTAGGTTTTTGTTCATTGATCGATTTTCCTATAGCATTATTATAATAGGTCTTTACCTATGAAATTGCCGTTTTGTATGAAAAAATTTAAACGATTTTTTTTCATGTATTTTTTATTTGTATTAATCGAAGTAATCACCCATGCAATCAATGCATCTTTGCCAATGCAGTGGCAGTTTATTGATGCCCTTCTTAAAGAAATCAGCTGGACGGGAGGCAACAAATTCTTCAAAGGCATTTTGTACTGCCTCTCGGGTATTGAATTTTTTTTCCACCAAGAAGTTATCCAAATTCTGGAAAAAGTAGTAGTCTGTAGGCGCAAGGTCTGGTGAGTAGGGCGGATGACGGAGAGCTTCCAACCCCAGTTCTTGCAACTTGGAGACCGTCTGCTGTGCAGTATGAGGTCGCGCGTTGTCGTGCAGTAGCAGCGGAGACGAGCGATTGACCAATGCTGGTTGGAGATGTGCCAGCTTCTCCATCATTGTGTTCAGTTCTTCACAGTACATATCTGCAGTAATGCTCACCCCGTTTGTTAAGAAGCTGTGATGAATCACACCGGTGCTAGACCACCAAACAGTGACCATCACTTTTCTAGGGGTAAGTTTTCGTTTAGGTCATTTTTTAGGTGCTGATCCAGGATCCAACCAACTTGCTGAGCGCTTGCGGTTATCAAACAGAATCCATTTTTCATCGCAGGTAACAATACGGTTCAAAATTCCTTCATTTGTGTGTCTGTTGAGCAGTGCAAGGCACGTCTCGACGCGTACTTTGCGCTGGCGATCATTGAGTTCGTGGGGCACCCATTTGTCAAGCTTTTTTACCTTGCCAATTTGACGCAAATGGACCAATATTGTTTTGACGCTAACGTCGAAAGCTGCTGCTAATTCAGCCGTAGATTGTGTATCATCAGCTTCCACAATCGCCTTTAATTCGTCATTGTCGACCAAAGTCTTCGGACGACCGCGAGGTTCATTTTTCAGGTCGAAATTTCCAGAACGGAAGCGAGCAAACTAATAACAGGTGGTGCGTTGGTTTGTAGTGTTAGCTCCGTAAACGTTGTTGATGTTGCGTGCCGCTTGTGCCGCGTTGCTGCCACGACGGTACTCATATTCCATAATTACTCGAATTTTTAACGTATCCATGATGACGAAAAATATTGAAATGCGATGAAAATGTAACACTAATCAATAAACAAATGACTACTTTTGGAAATAAAAATCCATGTTTTTAAAATAAAATTAATTTCAAATTAGAATTCTTAGCCAAACATAAATTATTTTGATTTGAAATGGCCAGTACTGCAGAACGGCAATTTCATAGGTAAAGACCTAATATTATTTGTTTAAACTCTAAACATGCTGCAATTAATGATATGGTATCATCACAAAAACATGGTAAATATACTGTAAACAGCCTCGTGTCATAAATCAAAGGCCGACCAACAATGGTGCCGTCATTTCCAAAATCCGCGCCGGTTAATTGTATGAAATTGTTCCATTATCTGATTAGGAAGTAATGTTTTACGTGCTTGAAACAATGTTGATGTCATGGTGGGAACGAGCGGACTACGACCTGCGGATGTTGGCGTATAGAACTGGGCACCTAGTTATGAGGTAGCTACCTACATACGTGTATGTCGTATGCTCTCGTTGTGGTAATGAGAAAGTATTTTCTGTAAAATTGTGAAAAAATCAGCCAAATTGGTCTAGCCGTTCGCTGTATGCGGGAATATTTTTTTATTACGGACGTGATAGTGTGGCCCTTTTGCAACAATTAAGCACCCCATAAATCTATTTTTATTTTGTTGCTTTTTTTTTCCCTCGGACTTCGTCACTAACTTTAATACATTTTTAGATGTAACAAAGTTTTCTAAACAGTTAAAAATTCAAGAAAAACTTTATTACCCATTTAACTTTATTAATCATCTATGTACCTACTTGAACTTTGGGTTATATCAATCACCGGTTATATCAACATTTTACTATGTTATTAAGCGTACAAATTACGGGAAAGACATCTTCATATCAGCTATCTAACGAGGTGCAAAACTTAAAAAAAATATATTTGGAGGTGGCGATGAAAATGTTGATAATGCTGGCAAAGGTCTAAATTGGAAATTGTTAATTACTCGTATATTCAAAAGTTGTGTGATAATCGAATTAATTAACTGGTTTGAATGCTATTCCACTATTTTCTAACCTCCCAGCAATCAATCACACGTTAGGCACCCAGGTCGTCATGACCAGGGGGTTTAAAACGGTCACTATGGCAGAATCATAATAATGATAATATTATGAATCACACAAACTGTCACAAACTGGCAATTCATAATATTATCTGCGTTCAATTCATAATATGTAATTCATCTGTTTGACAGTTTTATATTTTAATGGAATAACATTTAAATAGAAGAAATAAAAAATTAAAAACTCATCTGATTTATAAAAAATAAAAATAAAAATATCCGCTATAATTACGGTTTTAATTTTTTTCATGCGGCAAAAATATGATTCCGATATGAATTGAATTGAATATGATTCGGCTGAAATATTTGTCACCATAGAGGAATTGCTGGGAATTCTAAAAATGAATTGCTTAATGTGGCCGTTTTAGGCCCCCTGGTCACAAGTCACGGAGCCGCTTTTGACTTTTTAACATGACTCACGTTCTACTCGCTGGCCACGGTTCACTTGCTATTCTACTCTCGGTTTGTAGAAATGCTCGTGGTTGTGTAGATAACTTATTATAAATGGAACAAAAACATTGATCACTAGCCACATTAGCCACAACACAATGCAGAGTCTGCCTGCTACAAAATTGCAGACATACCTATTAATTCAGTGACGAATTGGTGTCCATTATTTAAGAATCCATCCTAACAGTATATTTACGATCTATTTAAACATTCAATGATTAAAATCTACAAAGGTACGAATTTAGAATGCGGTTTGCAAGCCGCGGTGCGAACGAAGCGTGTCCATTTAATCTTTGCAAAATCAGTTTTTATTCTCTTATTGTAATACGTTTTTGTGGGGTCTAGTGTCGTTCACATCATTGGGTTACGGACACTGGACTCTTAACAATGACTTCTTTCCCAGAAAAAGAAGACCCGATTATAACTGAATCTGTTTCCGTATTCCACTTTTTGTTTTGCAAATTTTTGTAGGTAGTGTTAAATGTTAGAAACGTTGTTTTGTTAATAATTACGCCTATTAATAGGTAAATATTAATCTACCTAATGAGAATAGATAAAAAATTGTCTAATGCAGCTACCTACCTATTAAATATTCTAAAACTATTAGAGTATCTAAATGAGCTTTATGTTTAAATATACGCAAACTAGAAAAATTATTGGGCCCGCGAAAATTATGGAGTTCCAAAGGGCAAAAAAGAAACTCGTCAAAAATTGCCAAATTATAAATCTAGTCCACTTCGAGCCATTCTTTTGATTAATAATTAATGGCCAAAAAGCTATAATATCTAGTTGCCTACCACTTTTTATTGTGCGTGATCTAATGGCCATACAATAATGAATAGGTGTAAAAGCCTGCACCAATCTGAAGCAAACGTTTGTAGCGGTGAATCATGTTACCACCAGTGATCGTCAACTGTTTTTAGGCAACTCTTGTTAAAAGTTGACCACAGCTCAATTTATCCACTCAGGGATGAAACGAGGACAATACCAATAATTCCATCTTTCAAATGCTGGCAATCTTTAACAAACGGCTTGTTGGCAATAGCGAAGTAGATATAACTCAGCTTTGGGAAGTCATTCACTTTAGGAGCGCTTCCAAACTAATTGGCCAAAATATGTGACCATTGGTTTCTGGATATACATAAGTTATTTGTCTAGAATTTACTAGAGTAATTCAGAAATCCTATCATTTATCAACGCTCTTCCAGACGTTAACTATAATCTTAGGAGCTACATCTATGTATAAATGTTTAGAAAAAAAGTGTGAATGAAAATGTTTATAACCGTAACAATAGCCACTAACAACCGAAGATTCACAACCTCTGAACCATGCCGGTCGAAATGGAGGCTCTGTACCGTATCATTTTTGTTGTGGCCCATCCAACGATGCCGACATCCCAGCACCATAAAACATTTTAATGACGTTGGTCGTTAAAAATATAGGAAAATAGTGAAAACCGCGGTTTATTTATTTATAAAGATTTAAATGATTAATTTTAAAATAATGACTATGGCTAACAAAGTGTGTGTTTACGTGCTGTTTTTCTGTGTTTTCCAATGGACTAATGCACAATTTGGAAGTAAGTATAAGTACTTATATTATTTTCATTATTAATTGTTATTAATCTGTTGTTTATAAATAATCTTTTCATTTAGAAATATCTTAGATTTCATTGACAAGTTTTAAGTGGTATTCTTTTGTCTGTTTTAAAAATAATTCCAATGTCTTGATGTACTTTTCTAAGTAGTAGGTAATAAGGTAATGTGACATCATCTTAATTTAATTACAATGTTAACGTTGTAGAGTTCATGTCCTGCAGTGCTATTCTGTAACCATCTCACCGTGAAAACTTAGGTGAAGTGAGCGTGGAGTGAGCTGTCATTCCACCAAATGCTAGAGATTGACACTATTGACAGCTCACTCCACGCTCACTTCACCTAAGTTTTCACGGTGAGATGTTTACAGAATAGCATGGCTGTATTTGAACCCTTCATTTGTATGCTAATTTTAATAATTGCAATGACCGCGCGTTCGTAACAATGAGGATCATTGTTTGTAACGTTAGATACTCTAGTTAAATGGCATATAGGTAGGTATTAATTTGTCAAAAAAACTAAAGGATATATGAATAACAAATAACCGTCATAATGTACCTACCTACTAACTAGAATCACCCCATTAGTGTCGTGGCCGCAAAGCGAATGCGAAGCGTGGGGGTCCTGGGGTCGATTTCCGGGTCGGGTAGTGTTATTGGGGTTTCCATTAGGAATTTCTTAGTAACAGAACAGAGTTTGGAAGTTGGCAGTGTGATACCCCCGTGCGTCGGAAAGCACGGTTTGCCCTGCGCCTGATGTCTCTCCGGTCGAGTCGGATTGCCGCCCCATCGGACTATGAGAGTGAGGGAAGAGAGAGTGCACCTGTGTCTGCGCACACACTTGTGCATTATAATATCTCCTGCGCCGAAGGCTGGGGCTGGTCTCCGCTGAGATTGGTCGCCATGTTCGAAATTCGTTCTCGAGGACTATTATTTCAAGAAGACTAGAACAGTAAAAATAACCACTAAAATAAATAGGCGAACATAGTTTATCTACGTTAAGATGGAGCCGCAGTTGTAGACAGTGTAATTTGCAATTTGCAGGTCTGATGCAGGTCAGGTTGGATCTTGATAAAAAAAGAAGAGAAAAACAGCTTATAATGGAACAAATCTAACATAGAGAGATGTATTCATGATTATAATTCTGTAAATACATATCTGATATAGTCGCGAATCATATCTTGATCAGGCATACAACCTGACACCGACGTGTAGATTGCAAATGATGAAAGCCACATTTAATATTTCCATTCAGTAATATTGCCAAATTAATCAAAACAGCGAAATATTTGACAGCTATTGGCGACGTTGCCAACTTATAGGATAAGCGCTATTAAGTAGTGCTTGAGTTTTCAGTGAGGTTCTGTAATACGGGCCTTAGTACTTATCAAACAAAGTCAAGTAAAGTTCAATGAAACGTTCGAAATCAGATGGATGTCTGCCCTTCTATCGATATCAGAAATGGATTACTATATAACATCACGCTTGTAATCCCCTTTTTTTTTTTTTTTGGGGGTGGAAAATTATCAGATAACTTCTCCCGCTCTGGGTGGAGCGGGAGGGCGTGTCAGACTTTTACTGACTAAAACCACCCGTGTTCCTTCCGTTGCCTGTGTGCCGAGGTCGCGATATCGCTTGTAATCCCCTAAGGGTAAGGTAGACCTGCAGTGCTATTCTGTAACCATCTCACCGTGAAAACTTAGGTGAAGTGAGCGTGGAGTAAGCTGTCATTCCACAGAAATTGACACTATTGACAGCTCACTTCACCCAAGTTTTCACGGTGAGATGTTTACAGAATAGCATGGCTGTATCTGTATTAGGTACACCCAATTTTCGCTAGTTATGTTTAAGTCTCATGTAATAGGGGGCGAGCCTAGTGCCATCAACCGGGCACAAATCTGCTACTAAGAAATATACTTATGAAAAACCCAATAACACTGCCCTACTTGGGAAGCGAACCCAGGACCTCATGAACTCGTCTAATGCCCACCTGTTACTCAATAGGTACGTTTGTTTCCACAAACCTACCAGCATGTCATGTAATTTGAACAAATAATGCATCCAATAATTGCAGGTGACTGATGACACAAAGGCTAGCCTCGATCAGGGCTCACAGTAAAATGATAACATCGTTTGTATCAAGGACGTGTTTGACGGTGAATTACCATTGCATTATGATGTTGTTCGTTTTTATGTCAATTAAATAGAAATATGAGTAGAACCATGTGGATACATAGATAAACATAGGGTGTTGCAAATAACAAAAGCGATTGTTAATAAAGTGTAGGCTTACTGTCAGAAATAAGGTCAAAAACTGGTGCATCTGGTGGTACAGATGGTATGGCGACCAAAAACCTGTCAACTTAACCATGATAGTATACATTTTGCATGCCTTACGGTAGAATCACTTGAAAAATGTACATTTGATAGTAGATCATAGCCGACATTTGATAGATAGTAGATTGTAGCCGTGTTATCTGCAAAAATAAATAATTTGATTTGATTTGAACTTGTGTCGATTTGAGAAGTTTTTCTGGATCAGACGTGCAGCCGGCCGTCAAGTGCATATTGATTTAAACAAATCCTGACAGCCAATCAGCTTTACTACTTAAAATAACAACATTTCGTTACCGCTCTTTTAGACTGCGGTAAAGCAGATATTTTTTTCCATTCATTTGGCATCTTTCTCTCGAAGCAAAACAATAACAAAATAATTTTTCGCCTTTGATTCATTTAGTGTTCTGACCAACACTAAATGAATCGAAAGTGAAAAATTAATTCATTATTGAACCGATCCAATGATGTTGGATTTCGGCACTCGACATCTTTCACTCGCCTACCGAATGATCGAAAATGAAATGAAAGGAGTGGATGAATGTTCTTCCTACTATCCTACTTATATTATAAATATGATAGTTTATATGTTTGGATGTTTGTTACACAATCACGCAAAAACGCGGAACGGATTTGGCACACAGACAATTTATAACCTGGATGAACACAGGATAATTTTTATTCCGATATTCTCACGAAATCGAAACCGATGCGGGTGAAACCGCGGGGCGCTGTTAGTTCCTATATAATTTTATCGGAGTCGTCTGAATGGTGAATGTAGCAAAAATGAACCTCCACTCGAATGAATAGCCGTCGAGTTAAGCGTTCTCATATCGGCTTTACAGCACTCACGAGAACACTTTATTTGAAAAGATTTTTCATAGAGACGTGATACATATTCGAATCATGACGAGAGCAGTGACCGCCATACTCCTCACCTCTGACTTTTCGGATTCATGTGCGTATTGTATAATTATCACTTGCTTCAAAAACGGTGCAGGAAAACATCGTGAGGAAACCAGCATGCCTGAGAGATATTTCTCGACGGCATGTGAAGTCAAGTCAGAGGCCCATGAGCGGCTTTAGAACTCTGACACCACGTTAGTCAATAACCAATGGAAAAAAGATCATGACGTAATCCACTATAAAATGTTTTCAGGTCTTGGTCTTAGCGTTGGAATGGGAGGAATCAATTCCGATGACGCACTTTTAAGTATTAGGGTAAGTTCATTATCTATCTATTTATTACTACTTTTATCTTATACCTCAGCCGGTGATAGATTTTTATAATAGACTGTCGGTCTTTTTTGTAAACATCTTACCGTGAAACGTTTGGTGCAGCGAGCTTGAAGTGAGTCGTCATCCTATCACACTATTGACAGTTCACTTCACCTAAGCTTTCACGGTATGTTTAGACGCTATGACGAGTAATGTAATACCTAACTGGACAGTTTGTCAATGTTACCAAGGACAAACTGTCCAGTTAGGTAGGTCCAACTTCGGGAAAGAGGTTAATCGTCGAATTCGACTCGGCTGGGCAGCGTTCGCGAAGCTATGCAATAGCTTCTCGTCCCACATACCGCAGTATCTCAAGACGAAAGTCTTTGACCAGTGCGTGTTGCCAGTGATGACCTATGGCACTGAGTCGTGGTCGCTCACTATGGGCTTTATTAGAAGGTTAAAGTCAAAGGGCAATGGAGAGGGCTGTGGTTGTAGTTTCCCTACGTGATCGAATCAGAAATGAAGAGATCCGCGGGAGAATCAAGGTAACCGACATAGCCCGAAGAATTGCAAAACTTAAATGGCAATGGCCTGCTTGTGCCCTGCCGCACAAGCAAGGCAGGTTCTGGAGTGGCGACCGCTTACTGGAAGACGTAGCGTTGGAAGGCCTCTCACAAGGTAGACCGATGACCTTGTGAAGACCGCAGGAATCAGCTGAATGCGGGAAGCACCAGAACCGGTCGAAGTGGTGCTTGGGGGAGGCCTATATATATCTAGCAGCGGACGTCTTTCGTCTGAAATGATGATGAAGGAAGCTTCCACGGTGAGATTTTTACAGAATATCACAGCAGTAATCGTTTCCGTACCATTTAACACACATCACCCCGATGCTGTCATTCAAACCACGAAATAGCTAGATCTAGCCTGACAATTTTCGGTTTCCTTAGATAAGTACTTACTGTAAGTAATAATTGAGAGCCGAGAATACCTATGTTCTAATTCTCATATTACGATGACTATCATTTATTAAGTACCTATTCTACTTTGGCTCATAAACTCAAAGTACCTAGACATGTGAATACCAAATTGTGTCATCTTTAGCTCTGCAGTGCTATTCTGTAACCATCTCACCGTGAAAACTTAGGTGAAGTGAGCGTGGAGTGAGCTGTCATTCCACCTAATGCTAGAGATTGACACTATTGACAGCTCACTTTACCTAAGTCTTCACGGTGAGTTTTTTATCTACAGAATCCGTCGGCTGAAAACATTCTGTATAGAATATATGTAAGAATGTGATTTTTATATTTTTATTTCAGAGTCCATGCCCACAAAATACTACATGTGTACCAGTCAGCTCGTGTCCGATCCTAGAAGATCTCATGGACTTCTCATGTTTCTCTTCAGATAAGTACGTAATCAATGTAATATTCTTTTTTTATTTTTTCTATTGTGTTATGTCTCTGTTTACTTTTGCTTTTAATATTAGTTTTATATTCCATCACGTAATATTAATTCAAACTTGTTAATTTTAGTTATTATATTAATTTTATAGTTTAGTGCTTGTGGCACAAGTTATATGTTTATGCGGTGCTAACCTGTAAGAAATTGTTACACTAACCTTAGATTATGGTATATATTACTTCAGCTATTTACAGTGTAAACAATTGTTGGTTGGCCAATAAAGTAAAATAAATAAAATGTGAATGGGCTCGTGTAGAACTTCATTAAAGTTTGGATCATCGTTATACTTTTTAATGCTTTTTGGCGACATCTATACTTGTGTTACTGCCTAGTTGGTCTAGAAGTCGCAAGCGCTACTGCTGAGCATGAGGTCCTGGGTTCGATTCCCGGGTCTGGAAGTGTTATTAGGTTTTCCATCGGGAATTTTTCAGTAGCGGCTCGGAGTGTGGCTTTGTGCCCGGTTGATGACAATAGGATTATTACATGGGACTTAAACTTAACTAGCTAAATGTATGTGTTCTATAGGTACATTAATCAGCCTATGGTGTTCCCACTGCTGGGATACAGGCCTCCTCTCGATGAGAGGGAGTGGGCCGTAATCCACCATGCGGGCCCAGTGCGGGCTGGTAGATGTCATGTCTTCGAATTTTTGGTTCTGGGACATGCCGGTTTCCTCACGATGTTTTCCTTCACCGTTTTGAGAGCAGTGGTGATTAAATTATTTACACCAAGTAAAGCGCCTGTCTGGGTTCGAACCTACGACCTATAACTCGTAAGCCGCGGCCGTACCCACTTCTGTCTAATCCTACGGGGAATACAAGCGTGATGTTATGTATGCTATACTTACGTAATGTAATTTTAAGTTTTGGAAGAGCAAAGTTAATGCAGGAACTTGATGAAGTAGAAAACTTGTAAAGGAAATAAAATATTTGTAAGTATACCGCCACTTACGAACTACGCAAGCATCTGACGTCACACAAATCCTTCATCGCGCTTAAATTTTACCCTACTTACTTTACCATACTTTGCAGATACTTCCACCGCCTCAACCAGCTGATATGCGGTAACGCGGGGGATGAGGACTACGTTTGCTGTCCTTCCTGCGACTGTGGAAAGGTCTATCAGGATGGACAAGATAAGTGTGGTCAGAGTATGGTGCGAGGAGTCGACTACAATGGACTTGGAAGCCAGCCTTGGACTGCTCGGGTTGGGTTTACGCGTGAGTTCAGAATTTATGTTATTTGGGGATCTCTAGTCCTTACCTCCCAGATAAAGATGAGTATATATATCTGCTTAGCCTTTTTCGCAATTATGTTGGGTTTGGCTTCCAGTCTATCCGGATGCAGCTGAATACCAGTATTTATTTTACATGGAGTGACTGCCTATCTGACCACCAAAATCCACTGGGTAAGACGATAACCCCTTGGTAAGACTGGTTGTCAGACTTTCAGGCTTCTGACGACCCGTAACGACTTGTATAGATGACAGCCGAGACCAACGGCTTAACATATTTTCCCAGGCACGGAGGAGTCTTGATAAGTTAAGATATAAGATAGTCACCCATCCACGGACCAACCCCGGCAAGAGTAGCTTAACCTGATGGATTGACCCGTGCGGCTGTTATTACTAAGCCACGAGCTTCTCTCGAATATTAACAAAATATTATAGTAACCGGGTGCTCAGTTTAAAAAGTGTAAAATGTAAGAAATTAACAGGGGAGTGTGCCTCACGGCTAGGCGGCTGCGCCAAAAAAGCCCAGTTCAGCAAAGAGCAGCATATTAATAATACCTACCAGCCTTATTATTGTCCTACTGCAAGGTCAAGGCCACTTGTCATGAAGAGAAGGCACAAGCATTGATCACCACGCTTGCTCAAGGCGGATTGGCGATTTCATACTTACATTAACTACTACCTTCTGCCCGCGACTTTGTCCACGAGCCGAACCTTCCTCAAGAATTGACCTATCCAATGCAAAAATATTTTTTCAAATCCGCGTGGTACTTCCGGAGATTACCCCCTACATACAAACTTACAAACAAACAAACAAATTTTACCTCTTTATATTAAGTTAGTATAGAGCCTCTCCTCGATTCCGAAGTACATATAAATTTAAAAGTCACATACAATACCCGGATTTGAACCCAAAACCTCGTGCTCGAGAGGCGATGCGTTAATCACTAGGCCATCATGACATGCGGTTACAAAATTATTAGGTCTAGGATTTGATATCTGTGGGTCCGGCAAGGTAAACAAATGGTAAACGAGTCCGTAAAGGACTATAATTATGTCCCGTATCTTATAAACTGCGGAAAAGAATCAATTATTGGCGAATAGAGAGAATAATAACAAAATAATAGCCTTGTCCAGTCCTTAGGGTATCACTGGCGTGACTGATATTCACGACTATTAGCTATATATAGCCTGCGGCTTTTGCATACTGTTTTTATTATAAAAATAAGCAATATCTTTTCCGTTTCCGTGCACCATAGCTGCACGCATCATCACTTAACATCAGCCGGTCTCTTCTGCAGAATTCTCACCTTGAAAAGTTTAGTGAAGTGAGCTGTCAATAGTGTCAAGCCTTAGCGTCAACAGGAATGACCGCCCACTTCACCTTAAGATGCTCCCTAATTGAGCATTACGTTACAATACTGCCTCCCTGACCGACGAGCATTCGCCTGTAATGTAACGTTCAGAGTCGAGTATTACATCAGTGAGGGGGGAGAACCCAGCATTACAGTGCGCAATATCTATTATATTTAATCTGAAATGTTACATAACAAGCGAATCCTCGTCGGTTTGGGAGGCAGTATTGTAACGTAATGCTCAATCAGGGAGCATCTTAAGGTGAAGTGGGCTGTCATTCCTGTTGACGCTAGGGATTAACACTATTGACAGCTCACTTCACTAAACTTTTCACGGTGAGAATTATGCAGAATAGACCGGCAACAATACTGCCTATTGTAACGTAATGCCAAAATCGAATCTGTGATGTTACATTACAGGCGCATGCTCCCGGTGTGGGAGCACCTTTATAAGTTTTCTCGGTGAGATTCTTACGGAATAGATCGGGATGTAAGTGAGGAATACGAAGCGTGTTTAGGTATACTGTAAACGGTTGAGAATTTCCTTTTGGGGATTATTATGTCAGCAATGAGCCAAAGTCCAATTAAAATTAGACAAAAATATAAATTTTGTATTATATATATTATAATATTTTTATTTTCATTTGATTTAGATAAAGAGACCGGCAATGTGCGGTTTGCGTGTAGCGGCTCTATCATAGGAAAACGTGTTATCTTGACAGCGGCTCACTGCGCTCTCGCCAAACCAGAAGGGTACAAATTGTAAGTTTATTAGAAACTTTTGATTAGTTTCTTATACCAATCGTTTTTTTTCCATTTGTGAGTGAAGACCGTGAAGGTATTTCTCCTTTCTTCCATCCTTTTTATTTCTTTGGATGACACTGCATCGTCAGTATAACTAAATACTAACTGGACAGGTAGGCTTGCCAACTCTTTGTACAAGAAATAAAGTATATTATGGTCAGAAAGGGAATATAAACAGTATTTCTGAAAAACAAAAACAGTATTTTATGTATTATCTTATGTAATGAAATGAAGGCTGACTAAAACAACGCGCCCATGCTCCGTTCGTTGCATGCACCATGTTCTACGCATTATATAGAACGATTTATTTGTAGCTCTGGTTGACAATAAAAAAAGTATATTCGTATACTTTATTTTTGTTGAACAGTAAACAGTATTTTTGAGTGAAAGTGGTTGGCAACCCTATGGACAAGTCCACTCAACTCAATGTGTGATTCTTTCTTCAAAAGACCATTTCAGATACCAATCTACATCATTTTCATCACTTCACTTCATCATCAATTGAAGTAAAGCATTTCATCACTTTTGTTCGGCACTTATTTAAATTTAGCTGCGCCCCGCGGATCAATCGCATAAGTCTCGATCCCGTGGTAATATCGGGATAAATGTATCCTATGTTCTAATCCAGATCATGGTCTACCCATGTGCCAAATTTCAGCCAAATCTGTTCAGCCGTTTAGTGTGAAAGCGTAACAAACAAACAAATTCACTTTCGCATTTTGTTTTCCTAAAAAATATTATTGAACTCTCTAATATAATGAATGTGTCTCTTTTTGTGACCCCTAATAATTTCTGTTTTGGGGTCCTAAAAATACCAAAATACTAATAATATATAACCCCAACTGCGACCGATTTGGATGTAGCGCTTCCCGGCCACTGCCGCTGCTTGAAAAAAACATTGTTGTTTGTGTTGTTTTGTCATTCATATAGAAAAATTGTTTAGCATTAGAAGCACAAAAAGATTTTAGAGGTTCATTAATTTAGAAAAGTGTGCACCTTTAGAAGGTCAATAGGGTCAATTAAATATTTCCCCTTTTCTTTTAGATCAACCGTGGTGGTTGGTGAATGGGACATCGGCCGGAGCCCGGATTGCAACGACTATTTCTGTGCGCCCCCGACCCAGGCCATCAAAGTGGAGAACGTCATCGTGCACCCAGGATACGAGCAGAAGATATTCAGACACGACATAGCGCTTGTCATGCTTAAGGAGGAAATTAAATATTCAGGTATTGATATTTTCTTGATCTAGTTACTTAGCTAATGGGACTTACCGGTATGGTTTCTCATGAACGAGTACCTACATATGAAGATGAGACTAGGGTCCAAATAAATT
The DNA here is from genome assembly GCA_914767755.1 of Agrochola circellaris. NCBI lineage: Eukaryota > Metazoa > Arthropoda > Insecta > Lepidoptera > Noctuidae > Agrochola > Agrochola circellaris. The sequence continues at coordinate 7,177,755 of OU611853.1, forward strand.
AGTAAGCGAAACTCCACAGACGTGATGGGTATCGATATCTTAATATAGTAAAACAAAAAAAACTGATTTTCTCAACTCATGCATCAAGTATGAGCCAGAGGTCGTTGACTTAAACAAAAAAAACAGCCAAATGCGTGTCGCCTACGAATAATGAAGGGTTCCGTAGTTGGGATGAATTTATCTCAAGAACAAACTTAACCTTAGTTCAAAAACATGTTCTCCATACATTCTCTTATTTGTAATAATTTTCTTATTTGTCGCCCAGAACTGACCCCCATATTCAAAATTCATTTATTTACGTTACTCGTCCGTGTTTGGGTCACAGAAATACATATAAGTGTACGAAATTTCAACTTAATCGGAGCAAGAGCAGAGAAGTTTTATTAGATTCGGAGCAAATCTGCTGTGATAGACAGAAAGACAGACACCCAGCCAGCCACACAAGTGATCCTATAGGGGTTCCGTTTTTTCCTTTGGAAGTACGAAACCCTAAAAATCAAATTATTATAGTTTTTTACCGATACCGATAACAATCACGTCTGCAGCATTTCGCTAGCTAATTTAACTTGACCCTTTACAACACGTAGGTATACAGTTGGACACGTAGTATACATTTTTACCACTTCAAGTCTGGCTTCGCAAAACGATCTCATAGGTACCTAATCATCTGATGCTTCGTTTATGGTGCGTATGGGATCTAAACCAGAATAAAACTGCAGGCCTCCGTTCTGCTTTCTTCTTCACATGTGCAGAACCACGGATAAATACAGATAGTTCACTTTGCAAAATCATTGAAATAAAAAGCAACTCTTGCTACGACACAATAACGTGCAATTCAGGTTACACAGCGCTTAATTACCTAAAATGTGCCTCTCTTTCTATCGCGTAACTGCTATATCTTCTGACTACGTTACGCTCACTGAATTGGCCCGACAAGACGAGCCCTCCGCGTTCTTTGCAGCTCCATACCTAAAATGCGGAGTGCGCCTTCTGTACTATTCTGTGGCAGAACTTTTAAACTTAGTATCAGAGGGTATTTTTGTTCCCATACCCAAATTTATTGAGTTCATTACATTCACAGAGATGTTTATCACACATTATCCTGAACTGTGCTAACATTGACCTTGTCTTTACCCTTGCACGCAGTTTGTTGACTGACAGATTGATAGCCTGAACTTCCGGCTGTCACTCATCCTCCCATATCATCACACCCTTTTGCCTTTTTCCAGTGACAGCTGCTCCGATCTGCCTGAATGATAAGCCGGAAATAGTACTGAATGAACGAGCCTCGCTTGTCGGCTGGGGCAAACTGTCCGGACAAAATAACGTGGTGAGTGAAAGATATCCATCAGTTTTTAATGATAGGATGTCATGTCAGACTAATTGTTTTGCCCTTGTCTGTATTTGTGACCGTGATTTGTATGATACCAATTTTGTGGAACCGCAATTATTTCAAACACGTGTTTTTCAATCGTGGTTGAGTCAATTTAGGAGCCAGCGTTTTTGATGTTTTGATTGGGATATTTTCAAATTGATGTAGATATTCAGGTATGCAAACGTTCAATAGGATTGGCTTATCAACACTTTCGACTCCACCCACTTTTCATAGAACTCATACGCCATGCCGCCATACATATTGGAAGTGAACCCTCCGGGAAGTCTGGGAGGGTTACCGGCATTACGTTTGCGCTAAAGTTAACCATCGCGGACGGTCAACGGCATTAGGTTTAAAACCGTGTTATAAAACACTGTAAAACGAAATAAAATAGTGTCTTCAGGGGGTCTTGTCGTTGTACGTAGTTTACAACCTTTTAAATTTTTAGCGCATATTTGTAACCATGAAAAAAAAAACCTACATCAAATTTTTGTTCATGGTTTATAACGCTGTATTCGCTAAGAAAAACCTACATTTAAAATAAGTTCCCCGCGAGATCCGGCATCTTATATGAAAGAAAGAAAGAAAGAAACAAAAATAAGTTTATTTGTCACAGAAACACGTGCATAAAAGAAAAGATAATAAACTACGCGACGCGCGTCTTATATGCGACTAGGTGAACCCTCCCGGAGGGCTCGCGGCACTGAACGCGTTAAGCCAAAGTGTGGTATAAAACAATAGCGACCGAAGTAATGACCGGACCGGACGCACAAAAAAGGATATTTATTTATTTATTAAAACTTTTCACACTCAAAAAAGTACAAAGGCGGACTTAATGCCTATATTGGTCGAAGGAGGACACTATTTCCACGGATTGTCTTCAGAATTTTAGATGTCGTTAAATATTTGATCCATTGAGATTGTATCTGCACTTTAATTGCGGAACACACTTTCAATCACAATCCAAGGGTTTTGAAGGAAATTGGTAATCCATTGGTTGGAAAAAATCGTCTGCCCAAAAACGTAAATTAACATATCTGAACTGTGAAAATGAAAGGCATTGTGATCAATTGCTATTGTATGTCATAAATTCTAAACAAAAGACGGTCTAACTTATAATATTACTAGCTTTTCCCGCGGTTTCGCCCGCGTGGAGGTCGGAAATTATCCCACGGGAACGTACTACCCGGGATAAAAAGTATTCTATATTATAACCCAGGTCAAGGTCTACCCATGTTTCACACCATCAAATTTCATCTAAAGCCGTTCAGCCGTTCTAGTGTGAAAGCGTACCGTCAACTGCCCTAACTTCGCCTGGCGTCCTATGTTTGCCTATAATGAAAAAGATGTAATCTTTTTAATTAATTATTTTTAATAATTAAAAGCTTTTATTTAACTTCAATTGTATGTATGTCCTGGAATATTGCAATCAATATTTCACCCACTTCTAATGAATCTATCGGGCTGTTTGGCATACGTGTTTGGTTCTCGTGACAATGCATGAATAAAAGCTATTTTCATTTTACTTGTATGGCAATCGAAATTTAAAGTTCCCTATGAAAACTCAGTTTCTATTGCTATACAAGTAAAATGAAAAAGATATTACAGCTTTTTCATTATGGGCCAAAATATAGGATGCCAGGCGAAGTTAGGGCATTTGACGGGTAACAAACAAACTCACTTTTGCATTTATAATATAAGTTAGGGGTTACAGGTAAGCCGACAACAGCAACTAGAAGTCCCTCTAGTACCCCTAGAGAACTGTGAACGTATCTTCGGAGAGTCGGTCCCAGTGAATGAAGGACAACTATGTGCTGGGGGCGAGGAGGGGAAGGACGCGTGCTCGGGTTTTGGAGGTGCCCCACTGCTTCTGTTTAGGGATGGACGTCATGTGCAGGTTAGATTTTATTAATTGAGTCTCATCTGCCTAGCCTTTTTCCCAACTATGTTGGGGTCGGCTTCCAGTCAGAACAGGACGCAGCTGAATATGAATATTATTTTGACTAAGTACCTACTTAAGTAACTTTTTATTTTCAATTTGAATTAAATAAACCCTATAATATTTACCAAAGAAGAGCACTGATTACTTACGTTATTTGTATCCTAGTTCTTAGTAATATTATCATCATGAGCCTAGCCTTTTCCCAACTATGTTGGGGTCGGCTTCCAGTCTAACCGGATGCAGTTGAATACCAGTGTTTTACATGGAGTGCCTGCCTATCTGACCTCCACAACCCAGTTATTGGGTAATACGATGCCCCTTGGTAAGACTGATTGTCAGACTTTCGGGCTTCTGACGACTCGTAACGACTGTCAAAGATCTACGAATGACAGCGAGACACGGAGAGGTCTTGATATGTAAAGATGGTCACCGAACCAACCGCGACAAGCGTAGCTTAACCTGATCGATCGACCAGTATGGCTGATATTACTTAGCCACATGCCAGAGGGGCTTGTGTGTTGCTTTATTAATTGAGTCTAAAACCATAAAAAGTTAGTTGGACTCTTATTTCCAACGGAATGTATGAGAAAAGATTTTTGCAATTTTTGACTATTCTAGTACTCAAACCTCAGAAACAGGCTCGATAGATGTGAAAAAAAAGTTATTGTAAAAATTACCATTTTCTTGATGACTGTAATTTATTTTAAATATTTTGAGCAAATCTTTATTTCTTAAAAAGTTAACGACAGTCTCCTAACACCGTTTTCCTGTAGCTACAACGGTTTAGGTATCTGCCCTTACTGCTCTCGTATGTATCTCAAAAATCCACCCTGTGTAGTTGATGTTTTAATATTTTTTATTTTAACCTACATAAAATGTCTATTCCAGGTGGGCATCGTATCATTCGGTTCAGAGAACTGCGGCAGCGAGGGAGTGCCCAGCGTATACACAAATATAGCGCACTACTACCGATGGATCGTGGACAACTCGCCTTCGTAACCTTGAAACATTACTGCAATCGAATAATCAAGTAACAGTCGCCTAGTCACGAAAATACGGTGTTGTGTCGGTGAAATATCTTACAAAATAGAACAATTAAGAGCCATTTTCACCGAACAAATAACGCGATCAGTACATGTAATTTGCATTCAGGAGCTGTCAGTGTCAATATTCTACAAAAATGATGACAGTGACAGCTCTATAACACGGTTCTGCAGTGCTATTCTGTAACTATCTCACCGTGAAAACTTAGGTGAAGTGAGCGTGGAGTGAACTATCATTCCACAGGGATTGACACTATTGACAGCTCACTTCACCCAAGTTTTCACGGTGAGATGTTTACAGAATAGCATGGCAGATGTCTTGTGCTGTGTTATCTATTTGTTTGAGTGTACTACTAATACCCGTCAACAAGTTTCACATTAAACTCAATTAGTAGTATTTAATTTTGGCTTCTATCTACATTTTTTTTTGTTTTTTTTTGTTTCTCTTCTTCGCACGTTTTCTCCGCAGAATTGCACCATTGCCATATAGAAAAATAGAATAGAACAGATGTGCTGTTCGCGTTCAGTTTCTTCATTGGTAAAATCCGCCCATAAGGGTAGGAAATCTAAAATTACTACCTCCTATGATCTAAAAGCGATTGGTTTGTATTCAAATCTCTCGAACTACTACTACTTACAATTTGGTTAATCGTCAACCAATCATGGGTGTTATAATTACGCCAGAATTGGGAAGATTCATGAAGTGACCTCAAGTTTGATTTATTGTTTTCTCCGTATTATTTGGCTAAAAATAGATATGTAAAATATTTGAAAATAAAGAAATCCAACTAAAACTATAATGATTCTAATTCATAGGTATTATGAACCAGTATTGATTTGATGATACACTTCCGGACACCTGAATCGACACGTGAATTCAAATTTGGAACAATGAGAACTGATGGTCAGTATATCGGCTTCAAAACTGCATAAAAACTTTTTTTGACACATGATTATTTTGATGTTTTACTGGTGGCTCGATTTAGTAGTCCGGGAGTGTATTATTGGATTTGGTAATAAATTATCAAGAAACTGTTAAAGAAATACACAATCTAGTTGAAAAATATGTAAATTTATTCTATATTCATAATAAAATGTAGCGCCATGCCATGGAATTGTAGTGTTTTTCACACGGTGGGATATTTGTGAGTATCGAACATAAAGTTCCTGTTAAATCTTCCAGTGCCAAGTCTTGTACTTCCTGGTTGAAAACCTGAGAACAAAAATAATCAAATCAAGTTCAAAATCTTAAATAAGAGATAACAACCGCTATTTAGTTTGCATCAGTTACGAAAACTACTTTTTCATAAATCGTTGCGACATCTTTATACCATCATTTATACCGTAAAAGGGAGTAAGCCTTGGGGAACTCCAAAAAAAATAAGTCCCTTTTCAGTTTTTTAGGTTAATATAATAATTAAAGACACACGTTTTCAATCACAATCCGAGCGTTTTGAAGGATATTGCTAATCCATTACTTCATAGGTTTGACAAATACGTCTGCTTAACAACGTAAATAACGCAATGAAAGTTTTTGGACACTCGTAATGAAATAGATTGTGATTGATCGTGTGTTAAGCAATTAGGATGCTGATATCTTGAGCGTGTGGAAAGAATCTTCTTTATATAGATTAAGTACATACATCGGTTCATGAAGATTGAGTCCTAGAATGCTGCCTTGAGGAACTCCAAAAAGATGTAACGGTTAACTAGCCAGAAATAAGAACCGTCGTCATTTGTTTTGTGATAAGTTTTCCTTCTCACATTTCGAAGCAATAACAAAAGCTGTTTAGGGGTTCAATAGGGGATAAAAGTTTGTATGGTTTGTAAGTTCTTTATTCGTGCCGAATAGAAATTTGATCGGGCGCACCGCTTGTAAGATCATAAATGTCTAAAAAAATACGTTAAAAATGTGGTCTTACCCCGTCAATAGTTATCGTTGGAATAAACTTGGGTCTCACAAGTTTAGTGAGATATTCTTCTTCAAGCTGCAATGCTGTGCCTCGGTTAGAGTTAACGCATTCTTCCACCTCATCTACTCGAACGCCCGCTTCCAAGGCACACTGAAAATATTAGGTATAGAACAGTGCTGTATTTATAACTAGCTCCCAGCAGTGATAGCTTAGTGGTATGACCGTCGGACTACCAAGTCAAAGGTCTCGAGACCTCTCGACTTTTCGGATTCATGTGCGTATTGTATAATTATCACTTGCTTCAAAAACGGTGAAGGAAAACATCGTGAGGAAACCGGCCTGAGAGAAATTTCTCGATCGCATGAGAAGCCAAGTCAGAGGCCCATGGGCGGCTTTAAAATTGTGACACCAGCTTACTCACTAACCACATGAAAAGAAGAAGAAGCTTGCTCCCCCCAGCGTCTTCGCCCGCGGGATTTCTTTATAAATATGCCTATGTTACTCAGTGATAATATAGCATTCAACTGGTGATTTTTTCAAATAGGTCTAGTAGTTATTGATTTTATTCATTACTAACAAAAATACAAATATTTTCTCTATATGATATTAGTGTAGACTGGCGACCCGCCTCTGCTTCGCACGGTTTTTACGACATCGAGATTTATTTATTGTATACTATGTAGGTTTATATTTATTTTATTGTTTTACTGTTTGTATTTATTGTAGAATATTAAGGTATTATACACATAAACCTTCCAGAATCAATTATCTAAATTCTAAATTTTGGTGAAAATATCGCATCATAATCTGTTGCGAAGTTTCGAAGAATAACGCGGACACACAGACATACAGGAATAGCGACTTTAAATCAAGGTATGTATAGATAGAATTGGCTGATTAACATCATAATCTGCCTAGCCTTTTCCCAATTATGTTGGGGTCAGCTTACAGTCTAACCGGATGCTGGTGAATATCGTCTACTTTTACAATGTTTGTAAATATGTGAGAAGCATGTATCTATCACATAAGTAATTAATTTATCTTTCGTTGCTTCATTTTTAATTCTTTTTACATCTTACTTCACATATAATTATATAACTCATTAGTTATATAATGTTTTACAATATTTTGTATATGTAGGTAAATTTACCTACATATACAAAATATTGTAAAACATTTTAGAAGAGTAACGATGGAGTTTCTTGCTCATTCTTCTCCATACGAAAACTACCTTTTGAAAGGGGAGAATCAATTCAATTTTTTGTAAATTTTGACGTTCAAAACGTCTAGACGCGCAAAATCGGTCGTATAGCGATCGCTATCTATGTCGAAACTGCAGGGTCTGCCGTAAGGCCCCTAGACGGTCAAAATTGCCATGTCGACACTGCAGCCCCTGGTTATCAGACTTTGGAGCTTCTGACGATACCCGTAACGACTGCCAAAGATCTACGAATGACAGCCGAGCAACTGCTTACCGTGGTTTCCGAGGCGCGGATCGGTCTCGGTAGGTAATGAATGGTCACTCATCCACGAATCGACCTCGGCAAACGTTGCTTGGCGACGTAGACCTTATTATATAAAGTGTCTAATCATAATTATACTGATTCCAAAAATATTATTCCCATATGGTAAACACAAGTTGCGAAATGTAGGTACATATAGGTACACCTCTGCCTAAACCTTCACCAAATTATGATTTTTATGAAAAAAAAAAGTCATCATTTTTCTATTTAAAAGACATTAATTTCATTTAAATAAATACATATAGTAATAACGAGTTCTTGCAAATATTAAGATGTAAATATTGTAATATTTGAGGCGGGCTGTTTTACTGATTATAATAAATTAGTAAGTCCAAGGTCCCTAACATGTAGCGTATGTATGTAATATTTATATTGATGACAAACATGTAACATTTAAGTATTTACCCTGCAAGCAATAAAGCTAAGCTTATTTATAAATTTATATTTAATAGCCTTAAGACAATTTTGTAGGTAACTTACTTAAGGAAATGATGGGGCTGACATGGCAATTTATTATGAAGTTTTAGTTCAATGGTATCACCTTTTACCGCAAAAATATAGTTATAAAATACTAACTTCCGCCAGCGGCTTCGCTCGCGTGATATCTTTGTAAATTATAGCCTATGTTATTCAATGACAATATAGCATTCTACTGGTGAAAGAATTTTTTGAGTTTATTCATTACAATCATACAAAAAATCTAATCTTTTCTCTTTATAATATTAATTTAGATAAGGTGAAGTGGTCGCAACTGAAGGTTGGGACCTGGCAATCTAAGCCAAGATCCCCTGATCTTGGCTTAGATTGCCAGGTCCCAACCTGGCTTTATTGAATTGTCTCATCTGGAATTTCTCAATGGCAGCCCGGAGTCTGATTTGTACCCGGTTGATGGCAATAAGTTCCCTACATACATTCCCTACTACATTAAATTTGATTTAAACATAACTAGCGAATTGTATGGGTGTACTAAATATCTCCGTCATCAACAGTCTTGCTTGATTATTGTTTAAAAAAAATCCTTATCTACAATTCGTACCTCTGTATCCCCTCTGGTACCAGCTTCAGTTTGCATTTCGCAGGCAACATAAGAAACCTTTTCCACGTCGTTTCGCCCCTGCATGAGATCCAACGTGCAGCTCTGCACCAGGTTACCGGCACACTCAGAGGGGCCGTGCTGACATTGAAAACCATTGTATCCTTTGTTTAAACTCTGGAAGTTATTAAAAAAATCTTCATTAGTATCATCATCTTCATTCATTTGAATCTACATAAAATAAACCTAGTTTCCTCGACGCTGCAGTAAAGTATCATAATTATGATACTGTGAAAGTAAAAGGCTCAATTAAAGTTTGGGTTTATAAAATGCTTCTAATTGAATAATCAATTTTCACCATCACTACGGTTATCCTCTGTTTACAAGTTTTTTGGTTTCTCAAATACTGTATTGGCGATGGCATTGATTGAAACTGCACAATTATAATATTCAACCATTCCTTTTTATGCATGGTTATGTAAAATTACAATGACAAAATCTTCAATACTCACTTTTGCTTTTCCAAAGGGAACTAATCTTATCATAAGATACTTATGCAGCAAGTTTATGGTCGGCTGCAGTTGTTCCACGATAAATGTTCTACTATCCGGACATTGGCTCTCGTAGTACACTGTAATGAATATCTGGAAAGATAAAAAAACAGATTTGACATGTTCTTGTCCATAGCAACGACATTGATGATGAGTACCCAGATGGAGTCGAAGAGGTCTGAGTCCGACTTGAACAAGGCAATAGCACTGAGGCATTGCGTCTCCAGCCTCCTGCGATCAGGGTATTACTATCAAAGCAACGTGTTGGAAGTCATCTATAATAATGTGAATAAATCATTACTTTCAGGCATTGGCATCTATAAAATAGAAAATCGCAAACAGATGGAAACGATGTTATAAGAAAGATAAACACAATTTTTTTCTGGTTCTTCACATCTCTTCAGTCTTTACCGACTTTGTCAAGGTTGTTTAAACGGGAATTATCTTGAGATTAGTACTAAATCTAACTAAACAAACTATAGCTATGTCGTCTCTTTATGTATTTTACTGTGTGTACATAAATAATAAAATAAATAAATCTGTCAATTTTTAATGGAAATTTATCACTGATTGTTATCACTGATCGTGTCTGAATACGACCCTGACGCGAATGGTATTACTAAGTGTGGTAATTTTATTGAAATACAGCTCCTTCATTTAAATCTTCTGAGAATAGCGTTCTCAGAAGAGAATATTTTATACGCGTACGAAAAATAATTGCATATCAAACAGTATAAACAAATATAAAATATCACACGTGTTCTAATAATAAACTTTAGAATAAAAAAACTGCGGGTGCAGGACAACTTTCACTGCTCCAGATAATATGAGCTGTTGACCTCAGCTGGTCGGTATGTGGTCGACAGTACACGCCTAAATGCCTTGGCTAAACTAGTTGGGTATGTGACGAATGATAAGTATATCATTCACTACCTACCGGATCACGATTTGATATAAAAATGGGTCATACAGGACTTTAACTGTTGGAATATCACAAGGTTGTATTCTAAGTCCATTTTTAGTACCTACCTAAGCCTACTAATTTGTGGTGATATCTGGAATTTTCATGTCTCAAGCTCTTTTTTGTATAGCGAAATTTAAGCGGATTAAGGTTAAAATGCGGTTTTGTAAGGTTCAAAATTCCGAAGAGGATGTTACAGGCGACGAGCACGATATCACCAATTTCACCAAAATTCATGACTTTCATCGTTGAACGCCTGGGCAAGTTCCAGCGACAAAAGATAAAATTCATAAAATTACTATTTCGTAGGAAAATAGTAATCAAGCCTATGTAACTATATTATGTTCCATAGTGTTGCTACGATAATTTGTCACGGAAATGATTTAATGTTGGCAAATAATGACATTTTGTACTGTCCGTAATGTTAGGTAGGTACAATATTATAGAGATGATGACTTTTTTTAAATTTTATTGTCTAAAAAATATTGTTTGCAAATAGTGCAAACAATATTAGGTTTAGAAAGAGTAAAAACTTCGTACCGCGCGACTAGGCCGGGAATAATCCCTTCCAAAAATTAAAGCGTGTAGCTTCGCCATATTTCCAACGATTTTACAGATTTTTTCGAATATAAGAAAGAAAGAAAGAAAGAAATTTTATTTGCTCGGACATGTGTATACATACAGATACAGAACAATACATACATGCAAGATCTTAAAATAAGAGTGGCTCACGACATGTCTGCCATTTTTCATAGCGTGCATAAATATTAAGTACAAATTATTACTATTGAATTGATTAATAATTTTTACACTTATACATTAAACAATAATAACAGTTAAATAAATTTATTCTATTCAATCATTTACATTATCCAATTATTTATTATTATTTTTCATTGTCTATTAATACCAATTACAATTAAGGCTCTAAAAGAATTGATGGTTAGGTACCTATTCTCAATACACTAGCTAGCGTAGGCGTGCCATAAAAATGACATGATTGTGATTTAGCACACAATAGATATTTATTTATTGAGAAAAACAACTCAATTGTTACAAAGATCGCAAAAAGTTAATTAGAGACAATATTGGTGATGAAAAATGCTACGATTGTTGTAGTTTTCGCATTGTGAGTGGTTTAGAAATCATATTTTTTTAGAACAGTTCATGCATTATTTGTAATCGAATCGTTGTCTCCATTAGTTCAGCACTTTCCATTGTGTTATGTGATACTTTGTAACGTAGAAGTGACAAGCTACGAATTATTAAGTGACAATTATTATTTATCGATTTCCGGGTCGGGGAAAGTGTTATTGGGTTTTTTCCATTTGGGTTATCTCAGCAGCAGACCGGAGTCTGGATTTGTGCCCGGTTGATGGCAATAGGCTCGCCCCTTAATCAGCCATAAGACTTAAACATAACTGTTGAAATGTGCGGGTACTATAGGTCACCTCTGCCTAAGCCTTCGGGGATTACAGGCGTGATGTTATGTTATGTGTTTATGTGTGTGTGAGTATTTGTCCACATGTTTGTTTCTAAGGGGATTTGTAGCAGACGACTTAGGTACGGTTAAATCAAGTTTGCCGAAATTAATCAAAGGAATATGCTGTGGGCCGAACTTAAGAATAACCCTAACAACGACACACTAAAGTCAGAATTTACAAATAAAAGGGACTGTGCAGCTAAATTAATAGAAAAAAACGAAGAATTCCTATTACTATGACGAGCTTGATAAATGTATTAAAAGACCTAAGAAAATGTGGGGTCTAATAAATATTCTAACAAGCAATAAAATAAAACAAATTGTGTTCCTCCAAACTAATAATTGATTCTAATTACATTACAGAGCCACGTGATATTTCTGAAATATTTAACAAACACTTTACTACGATAGGACCCCTTTTAGCGAAAGAAATACCTGAATCATTTCAGGACAATTATGATCGTGCTTTACCAAACCCTTTTTCCCAAGACGCTGAGAAGCTCTCTAGTTTTAGTCCAAGTTCTGCTAATGTAACAAATATTTTATCCAACCTTGATCCAAATTGCAGTACGGGTCTAGATGGAATAAATACGAAAGTAATAAAAAGTATAAAAAATGTGATCGCGAATGATCTGAGTAAGTATCTGAATAAACTACTAGCCGATGGGAACTTTCCTGAAACACTAACAAAAGCGAAAGTAAAGCCAATTTATAAATCAGGAAATACCACAGATCCAGGAAATTATCGACCGATTTCAGTATTGCCTGTAATGTCGAAAATACTAGAAAATATAATCCACTACCGATTAGAAAAACATTTTTTTTTTATAAATTATATCACTGACTGGCAATATGGATTCAGACTAAAAATTAATGCTACCACAGCTATTATTGATCTCATTACTAAAATTAATCAAAATATAGATGGTAAAAATGTAGTCCAGGTCCAGGGTATTTTTATCGTCCTAAACAAGATATTCGATACAGTCTGTCACAAACTGCTCCAAAAGAAACTGGAATTCATCAATATCACTGACAATGGTCTAAAAATGAACGAGTCTTACTTAAAAAATCGTTCGCAAGTGGTCAAACTTGGCAGGCACCAAAGTGGTGCATTACCTATTAGGTGTGGCGTCCCACAGGGATCTATTCTAGGTCCCTTGCTCTTTTTAATGTATATAAATAAAATTCACGAAATTAAACTACGTGGTCCCCCTACACTATTAAAGACAGTCTCTTAAGACCATTTTAATTATGTATTATCATCAGAAAAATTCTTACCAAGAGTATTCACACGAACTTATCACTCACCCAATATAAACAAGTCAGTCAACGGAGCACAAGGCGAGCTAGTTTGCTAGTTTTACCCAAAACTAGAACTAACTATGGCAAAAAAATGCTTACTTTTGAAGGAGCACAACTTTATAATAGAATAACGTCTAGCTTAAGAAATTTACACTCGTTCTATGCATTTAAAACTCAACTTGTTGGTATTGTTGATCGAAGCAACTTAGTATATAATTGCGGATCGATCACTTTTAGAGAAATAAAACCATTGGATGGGTATCTAGTTTGTAACTGATGACGACGAACTTTGTGTAACTTATGTATGTTTCAGTATTGTTCTCAAGTATGTGATATGTATAATATGTATAAGTCTTTATTGAGAATAAAGTTTCTTTAAACCAAAGTCCCAAATCCCTTCTAGCCCAATTAACTACCAGTAGAATTTTACCAAAATTCTTTCAATAGGATCGATGGCACAGAAAATTATAGGTTATTAGGACTAGCTAATAACCTATAATTTTCTGTGCCAAAAGAATTTTGGTAAAATTCTACTGGTAGTTAATTTGAAACTGCTATTAGGAGGAATTTAAAATAGTAACAGTTATCAGCTGAAACAACGATCATTATAACGCTGCATAAGGGGAAAAATTAATAAAGACATGAAAACAATAACTCAATCAGGAGAACAAAGCCAGATCTAAATCTGGCTTTTTTCCCCAGATTGATTTGTTAATATATCTACGTATCTTTATTTATTTCATAACATCAGGCATAAGAAACATCAGAAATAATGGATCACATACAAAAATTAATATTGACACAGCTGTTAGAAGGTGTAATGTACGTAACGTTTTCTTACTACTCGTATTATTACTAAGATGTGAAATCTCATTTTTCATTCACGTTTCACTTCAGTAGTACCTTCCAGTATGACGAGTCTTCATACTAAACAAAATAGGAAACACGTTTACTCTACAAGTACCTATAAAATTAATTCAATTATTTGACCTTCAAGTAAAAATCGATTAGTATATTTATTAAATAAAAGCTGGAAAAGAAAACCTTGTTGTAAGGAAAAACTAGCAACTGTCTAAATAAATGCTTGATAACCTACGTAAGAAGCAAGATCACCAACTGAAACTCATGTTACAAACAAACGAAATTAAAATGAACCTCTAAAAATATTTAATTTTGTCTGTATCGTTACTGTTGAGAGAGTGTAAACGTCATTGAACGTTGTTCGTACAAAATTTAAATAAAAACATTCGCTTCACCACATTTAGATACGGTTAAATGAATTCGAGTGTAGTGAATTTTAAAATATTTTTTACCTTTTGCGGAACATCACTGCCAACTTGATTCAGCGCAAAAACAAACACAAACACTAGTTGACCTAGCCTTAACATATTTGTACTTTGAAATAATGACGTTTTTTTTTTAAATAGATGAAGCCTTAGCTTGTCGGGTTATTTTTGAGTACTATGTAACATTTGTGTAAATATTCGCGAGTAAATGTTATAATTGCGACAATTCGCGGCCGTTTCGCACCTGGCGCGACTCACGTGTGATTCAATTTGTACTATGTTGCGCTATTAAATTCAGACAACTGATAGCAATATAGAGAGGTACTGCAGTTACCATGTCTTCTATGAGTAATTTTATTAATGACTTTTTTGCTTTTAAGATATCAAAAGGTTGATTTAACTTATATTTAATTTAGGTACGGAGAGTTGATTCATTGATTGGCAATTAGATTTACTGATGTACAGATTAGCCGATCGTGAAAGTAAATGACTGTTTTGTTTTTCATCCTTAATATATTTCAGATTGTAATCTTATACCATATTATTGTATTTTATTCTCAATGTAATTTCAGATATAATCAGCTTACTATTATTTTTATTTAAGCATTTATCAGTAATAGCCTGGATCCAGTCTGCATGGATTTGTGCCAGTTGATCTTCAATTGATTCGATGGTAAAAGGGTCGCTCATTTTACATGGGACATAAACGTAACTGGCGAAATGTGGATGGACCTTGGCTCAAATCTTCGATTAAAACAGGCGTGATGTTTTATAATCAACTCAATTTAACTTACATAGGTACTACTGATCAGAAAATTACAAATCTTTTACTTACTATTCTTGCCTTTGTGGTTGCATCTTATTGGATCTGTCTAGCAGTTTCTTGATAACTTGTATTCCTGTGGTCAGTGATAGAAAAGTAATGTAAAACAAGCTTTGTCCTAACGATTCGTGGGTATTTTTGTTCTAAATTGTTTTCTTTTTGTCTTGGTCTCAGCAACAGCTCTTGCTAAGAACAAGACAAAAAGAAAACACGCGGTCTCCACTCCAGTACTCGTCTGCTGCACCGACCATCGGTCCTTGAAGACTGCAATCAAATATTTTACTACCTACGCGACGACGTAAGCTATACAGGGTGGATTTTGAGATGGGGCAGGGAGGACAGCTAGCTACCCTTACCGTTGTAGCAACAGGAAAACGGTCTTAGGATACTGTCTTCAACTTTTCGAGACATTCGTCTTTTAGGTAGACCTGCCCTTACTGCCCCATCTCAAAAATCCACCCCGTATAGCTTGCGTCGTCGCGTAGGTAGTAAAAATATTTGTTTGCAGTCTTCAAAGACCGTTGGTCGGTGCAGCAGACGAGTCCTGGAGTGGAGACCGCGTATCGGCAAGAGTAGTGTGGGACGTCTCGCAACTAGATGGACCGACGACCTTAAAAAATTGGCTGGGACAGACAGGATGCGGAAAATGGAGGACAGGGTGTTGTAGCACAGTCTGGCAGAGGTTTTTATCCAGCAGTACACTGTGAAAGGCTAAGTTGATTGATTGAATCTTCAAGGTGGTCGGTTCAAGGAGTCGCGAGCCGACTTCCGGCCACCGTAGGCGCGGGCCTGCGGACGGTGAGCAATGGGTAGCTCGCCGTCCGATAGGGAACAGGACAGGGTCGACGGCGCGATGTGTTCCACGCGCGCCTCAAAGAGATGTCAGCACCAACTGACGGGTCAATGCCTGCCGGGGTTGCGAGTTTGTCCGAAAGGGATATCGCGACCCCGGCACACAGGCAACGGAAGGAACACGTGTGGGTTTTAGTCAGTAAAAGTCTGACACGCCCTCCCGCTCCGCCCAAAGCGGGAGAAGTTATTTGATAACTTCCCAATCTAAAAAAAAAAAAGGTGGTACCGGCCGCCACTCGAAAATTATATAGATATAAAATTATATTACACGTATTTAGCATTAGAAATACATAAAGCGATCGAACCTACTTACCAAGTTTGTACCTGGGTGTATAGTGAATAGATGATTGCTCCCGATAATATCATGATCCAGTAAGGTTGTATCAAATAAACGGCATACGATACCAAAAATACTATAATGATAAAGTATACTATTTCCATTTAATTTTACTAAGCATCGTTTATGCGTTTTGGTCTGAATCTGAACCCATTATTATTTTATTTTATTTGAATTTTGAGTTGATTTCCCGTCATGATGGTCAAGTCTAAGTGTCAAATCTATTAGCAGTATATATTATTTTTAGCCAATCTGTATTGTTAATTCAAATGCAAAAAGGTTTTCATAAAAATCCTTATCTTTGATTTGTGTCGTACTCGTATAAACTCGTGATTATATTTTGTATTAGTTAAATTGGTGAATCAGAGTGTTTTCTTACGGTTGTGATAAGTATGATGTAATTTTTTTTGTGCGATCGTGATAGGTAATTCTGAACTTCAAGTAATTATTACAATATTATTTAAGGTAGAGGTCATGGCATTACCAATCAGAATAAAATATGTTATGTTATGTTATGTTAATATGTTTTATTTTAATCAAACGGTTATTTCAATCAAACGGTATGTTTATTTTCACAGTAGAGAGGTAGATACTGAACTTATCCTATGTGTAGGTACAGTAGGCCGCACATCAGTGGTAAGATATTGAACTTGAGCTGGCATAGCGTAGTACGGAGCTTCAATAGAATAAGAGGCCAGCTTACACTGGTTTTGTTACCATTGACGAGCGGCTTAGCGTACATACACTGTGTCTAACATCTTATAAGTTTATCTTGTCCTATGCTACTGTCAAATCTCTTATTCTTTTCATATCCTCATGCACTTACCATCGAAGAAGTTCATATCTATACACCGTAAGGACTATTCATGCTTGCAGCGCTCGGCGTCTATAGAACCGGGCCGGTAACAGATGTGGACATCGTGTTCACGGGATTTTGTTTTCAAACTGGTTAGATATGAACTTCTTTGATGGTACCCTACCCTCATACTAAAATCTTTTTTCTTTTCTCATGTTATGTGCACACTCTTTCCCTCTAATCTCTTGTTCTTTTCAATAAATTGATCAAGTACAGAACAAATTGGCCTCCTAGACCCAACAACGGAGTTCTCGGTCGAATATTGTTTCTGGAACGCGTCATATTCTTCTCGAATGTTCGTCGAGAAGTTGGCTATGGACTTTTTATAGTAACTCCTGGCTTCTTCTTCATAGTTGTGGATTTGAGAGGCTGGTTGCAATGTTGGTGGTACGTAGTTGTCTCTTGCTTCTGTACGGAACGTTCTGGAAGATGATTTAAAAGAAGACTAAGTTGTGTTGATGTGTATAAGATAAGCACAGTTGATTTATATACCACAGAATTCGTTATCACGTTTCTGAAATATACCTACTGATTGTAAAGTAGATAAGTTAAATATGTCTTGATTGAGTTAAGTAGGTTCTTACCCTGGCACCCATTGCATTTTGTTATGGGTTCTTATTTCCCTGAAGCCTTCCTTAAATTTTTCTCTATCGTAAACAGATTTTGGTCTGGGTACTGGTAGTCGCCATTCTGTTACAGGCCTTGGCGTTCTTGTCTGTAAATAAAATATATTTCAGTAAATTGTGTTCGGTCGAGCTAGAGAGTTATATACAGTGCCCCAGTTGTAATGAACCTGACTCGAGCAGTGATGGCCCAGTGGTAACGGACCCGACTTACGAGTTGTAGGTCGCGGATTCGAACCCAGCCAGGTGCTTTAAATTGTGTAAATCATTTCATCACCAATGCTCTCAAAACGGTAAAGGAAAACATCGTGAGGAAAGCGGCATGTCCTAGAACCAAAAATTCGAAGACATGTGACATCTATCAACTCGCACTGGGCCCGCGTTGTAGATTACAGCTCACTCTGTTTCGAAGAGAGGAGACCTCTGTTCCAGCAGTGGGAACATTATAGGCTGATTATGAGCTAGAGAGTTTTATATACGAGTAACATCACGTGCTATCTCTGATTGATAACATTAGTCTCTGGAACATTGCAAAAAATGATGTGAGAATTAAATGAGCTTTGAAAATTATTGCGAAAAATAGTCCACACACATGCAACGCCTGCTCTGGTCAGTGATGTGTAGATGCCCTTAGATCTCCTTATAACGCAAATATTCTTTGACTCTACCACCTACTACTTTTACGAAACTTACGTAAGCTATATCCTTAAAAGTGTAATAAGTGACCACATCCTTGTTACACGACGGTCTCTGCAACTGATCGGCAGTGTACGGCCGGTGGTGTAGCCTACTAGTCGTCAAGTACGGGTCCAGGTACTTCTCGAAACCTTCATGCGTTGTGTCGATAGGTTCTAATTCTGTTCGCCAACTTGGTTCGAGAGGAAGCTGAGAAGAAATTAGCCAAAGATGAAAAATATATAAATATTGTGGCAAATCAAAAATCGCTATGTTGGTTTACCACTATATAAATTGTCATGAAAATAAATTGTCTGTCATAGAAAAAAGATGAAAGGAGGAGAACGAAGAAGAAGATAAAACTAGGTAGGTAGGGAGGTATTGATCGCATCGTATCGCATCTGTATACAAAATATGCCTTCGTCGATTAACATGTTGTCATAGATTTCCAAGTCAAATAGAATCTGTTGTCCCTTGACCAAACATGCTGACGACGATTTCCATCGTCGTCAGCATGTTTGGTCAAAGGACATCGAAAGAAAGTTTTTATTGTAAGATATATTTTAGAGTGGAGTTATACTTACTGGGTCTCGAGGTAGTCTTGTGGGAAGTTTGTACTGATCCTTATCAGTTATCAGTCGAGGAGGTGTTACTGGTGGAGTGTAGCGACTTCTCATTTCAGTCGTACCGTGCGCAGAACATTGTGGTACTCTATCTTCTATCTGAAAAGGACGTAAAAAAATCTCAGAATTTTATCGCGCACTGGATTTGCAACTCTCGGTGTTCAGCCGAGCGCTGAGAATCCAACAGAGTACATTCCAGCGCGTCGCAAAAAACACTGTTGGATTTTCAACTCTTGGCGCTAAGCAGAGCGTTGAAAATACAATGTGCGAAAAAAAATCATTTCGGGTAACAAAGTGCCAACCGTGTATTTAGAGTACTCTAAAAGATTGTGATGTAGAAAATGATTTGTCTCTGTTGAGATCGGTGTATTTAAACTGTTCGGTGTAAGTATACTGAGGATGTACAGCCCATCAAAGTCCAGGTCCCCCTGATTGGTGTATCGCCAACTATTTGCTGTTGTGGAATTTGAATTAGCACTTTTTGGGGAAGATACAATCAAAGAGGTTACAATGCATTCTGCAGATAGGCCTCCGACTCCGTGACTACACTAAAATTGCGGTGAAACAGTAGCTTCTAGACAGTAAGTAAGTAGGTTAGCAGTCACATGTAAATTAGCCTGAGAATCAGCACTTTTTGTATGGCAAAATTACATAAGACAGTCCCCCAAGACGCCCACCCTTCGCCACTTCCTAGTGGTTTAGCTGTGAAGAAGATGTGGCGCTACAAACTCCCCAGCAGCACAGCTGTCTGTTCAGTTAGAAGAACTTATAATTCATTTAAATGTCATGATTCTAAGGTAGCCATCTTATGTGTCAAACGCATGGTAGTGTGTGTAATGTTTTTTTATTAATTTAATTTATTTCTTATGTATATTATATAAAAATATTAGCTTTCTGCACTCCTTCTCCATATAAACTTTAACTGTGCCAAATTTCATACTCCTCCGTCCGCGTAATTTTCGTAAAAAGGGGTACAAAGTTTTGGCTTCACGTATTAATACCTATAATAAAAACTTTAACTGTGCCAAATTTCATACTCCTCCGTCCGCGTAATTTTCGTAAAAAGGGGTCCAAAGTTTTTGCTTCACGTATTAATATAATAATAATAATTACGAAACACAAAACCGTAAATTTAATATTTGCCATATGTCAGCTACCCCACGCCATTATACTTACCCTTCTAGGCTGCGGGTAAACATACTCGTTTTCCAAACATGACGTATGTTTGTTAAACCTCTTAGTTTCAGGTAGTTTGAACCCGTAGTCTTCGGCAGTCTGTGACCTCGTCAACTGTTTAGTGATATTGTAGTCTCGAAAGTAGTTCTTCAGCTCTTCGACTGGAGTTCTCTGTATGACATAAAACTTATTCGTTTGCAGATATACAAGTTTCATAGCTATCTTATAGGTACTTTATAATCCAACTTACTACGAAAGTACCATCAAAGAAGTTCATATCTAATCTGTTACCGGCTCGGTGCTATAGCCGCTGTGCGCTGCAAGCAAGAATAGTCCTTACGGTGGTTAGATATCAACTTCTTCGATGGTACCTAAAATATAATTAGTAGCATCTACGCTGTCATCATCAACGAGCCGGAAGAGGTCTTGGTACTACTGAACCTAAGCCTCTCCTACAAGCATCGCCACAACAAATTCGCTGGACGCGGGATGCACAGGGCTTGAGAGTGGTTCACAGCAGACTAATTTCCGATGCCAAAAGTTATCAACTCTCACTCAATATTGTTGATATTCTTTTCGATACATAATATATCTTCTTAATCATTAAAAGCAAGTCAATTTTGGCTGGTGTTGCAAATTCAAGTGACTGCACTAATTACTTTAGGAAGAGCTAAAACTAGGTCTCTTTTTGTTACTGTCGGGAATTAAATTAAAAATATTCACCGTCTCCTTCAACACCTCTGGTAGATCTCTCCATTTTCTTCCAATACTTTCACTTGATGCCCCAGTTCCTGGATGTTTCCTTATAGGGTATTCCAAATGCACTCTGTCCCAATGAGGTACAGGCAGCTTTTTAGGGTAATCCGCTTGCATAGTTCGTTTTTCGTCAAGTGGGTACAACATAGTTACTTGTAGGAAAGTGTAGAGATTTCTGTGTAAAGTGTGGTCGATGTGTATCGTAGCAATTATAAAATCAGTTGCTATGGTTGCGTTACTATTCATATTTTGGGGTTGATTTAGGTTACTTTTGGATGAGCAGTTGTTACGGGTAGTCAGAACCCCGAAGGTCTGACAACCAGTCTTACCAAGGGGTATCTTGTTACCCGGAAATTCAAGCGGTAGCTCTATGTAAAATACTGTTACTCAGCTGCATTTTGCTCCTGCAACATGTTTGGGAAAAGGCTAGGCAGAGATGGTGATTAGATTAGCTACCAGGGTTTAGGATGTAAATCCGTGAATTTTCATCTCCATATCAATTTGATTTACCTTCTTAATCTGTAGACAAAAATACCCAGGGGTGTAATAAAATGGGGTGATAAAAAAACATTTTTATTGACATCTAGTTTTTGAGATACCTATTTGTGAAAAACTAACAGATGATTCCAAGTTGCAATGAAAGTTCAGGCTTTTTAATCACACGTCCCGTAAGTTCAAATAGTTCACGGTCAAAGTCAATTAAGTCATTCACTTATCTGTAGACAAACTTCCAATCAAAGTTTTCTTTAATCACGCCTTGTATGACATGTGATTAAAGAATCTCAACTTTTACTACTTACAGTTGGCAAACATGCTACAAGTGAGGACGAAGAGGAGGCTCCCTAAATTGTATGTTAGTTTGCATTAATAATCTGAAACAGACACGCATACAATCAAAATGATAAGTTTATATGATTTATTGGATCTTTTTCTTTCCATGTACCTACAAGATAGTTACGTAATTGTAACATTTTCGCTCGATAATTATTTTATTTATTGGAAAATCATGTCGTTTTTTTTTAGATTAATTAAATTAAATCAAGATTACTTGGCTTTTATGTCAAAAATAATTATTCACAATAAGAAAATATAGTTTATTATCCAGCCATAAGAAATTTGTTCTCTAGATCAATTATTACTTTAGTTATAAACGAAATAAGAATTGAGTCTTACGCCATTTAGTTCCGTGCTCGAACACGATCAAAGAGCGCACGCGATATTAAACTTTATTACTGATGTGTTAGCGTTTAGCATAAAGTGGAGTGGCGGGGTGCTTGGGGGCGGAGCTTGCGTGGAAATTGTCTTTAGAGTGCCTGGTCTGCGTCTTAACTCGTCTCCGTAGATATTGGCAGCGAACAGGAATACCCTAACAAATTGTGCGATAAAACCATTGAAAATTTTGTATGTCTGTTGAAAAAGAATTAAAAATAAAACAACACGTGTAAATTTGGTAAAAATCCATTTACTCCTTTCACAATATGACTGAAAACTTTATCAAAACACCATACACGTGTTTTACAACTAACGTTAATAAGAATGACGTAATAAATACAAATGGCGCGCCTTATACGCGCGTACGACAGTCACATATTCAGAATCAATTGTTGCCTACTAGCTCTAATGTACTGGTTTTAATGAGTAAATTTAACGAGTCTTGGAGAAATGTTTTAATGAGTAAATGATAACGGAACAAGATTTTTCTTCTTATAGTCAAACAGGGAGAATTTATTTCGGCTCTTTATGGCAGCCCCTACAGATAGAGGCTACCGATACGAGTATACATTTGTTCTAAGTAATCTTCCTAAAGATTATCAAACCGCAATCACTGTGAATAACAATGAAAAAGAATCGTACTAATAAGAGTAATTAGTATCAGTCTTTAAATAATGAAGAGTGGGTTTAGATGGTCAATATAATCGTATTGTAACTCAGACGTTGATAATATCAAGAGTTATTAAGTCTTCCACAAAAAGAAGGCAAAAAAATCCGTAAGAGCTTCGACACAGGCAGGGGCAATAAAATAGAATGAACTCAGATGAACTACAAAGAGGTTTAAAAAGAGTAGGTATAATATAGGTATTAGTATGGAACGTGAAAGGACTTAACACAGGCATTGATGACGTCAGGATTTCTACATAGCGTCTATCGGTGCCTTGTATCGTAATTGTTATTATTAATAATGTTTTTATGGCGTTCGTAAACTGTTTACAAATTGGCAGTAAAGGGAATGTTCGGATTTCGTAGTTGGCAGTGGGATAGAGGTATTATAATTACTTGTTTAAATTCTACAGCTACTTATGTTAATTCAATCATTTCTCCAAATCGTACGTAATCGTTTTAATTGCACTGACTGTTACTATAGAATATAATGCGAATTACAAAAATATTGTCCGTGACGAAATGTAAGGCAATTTTGCATCTGAATACGCTATAAATAAAAGGTAAATTCTAGCGAGTATTTGCACATTTATCTAGTGTTTATCAAGATTAGAAAAAGGTAAGATTTTTAGATAAACAATACATTTATGGAAACTGCAATCTTACTATAATTTACCCTTTATAATTCTAACGTTTTGTTGGTTAGTTACCTTAATGTTACATATAAATAAATTATATTAAGAAACAGCTCTACGAATATACAAAAATTAATACAAAACCTTAAAGTATTACTAATTAATACGATTAACATCACAGTTCATAAACAAGTTAGTAAGAGTTAAAATATGTATAGATACTTCAAAAGTAAATTTTAGCACTAGAAATGTATAAAGAAATACTTAAATTTTATTGAACTAAAACGACAATTTGGTGAGTTTATTTAGTGTACCTACGCGACGAATTTTAGGAACATACACAAACACACATGAAGGAAATAAACACCGCCTTTATAAGACAGTCAGATAGCCCCTAACTGCGAACATCGAGTTAGGTGTAGGTACTACACAATATTATAAAAAATGGTGAACATTTTATCCATACATCACATTCAACCTTCGAATGAAAGCTCCCCACGCGATACAAAATGTACAAAATTTGGGAGTCAAGTCCCGAAACTTCAGTCAGATTATAATAATATAAAATTAGGTACTTATACATTACTGAGTAAAAAAGCTACTGTTATAATGACATTAGTATGCTCGTTGAGTAGCGACGCTTAAAAAATACTGCCTATAAGCGATGTACTTATAAGTAAGGTAAGCTTAGAAAACGTTAGCACTTACAAAATCGGTTGAATAAAATATCACTTTGATTTTATTGTTAAGGTGACAAAAATATAGTTTCTCATTCGTTCCCAATATAATTTTGATGACTTAATGATAATGAGCATGAGTTGACAACCTAGTGTTCGAGAATTCATTCATGATTTTCATGCAAGTGTGTTTCTTTACTTTCTATATCTAAGAGATTTTTGTCGCTTCTTATTGCTAGTTATTATTCTAAGAAGCTGTCTAGGGGTAAGATAGTAAAGCCTGCTGTGGCCAAGCGATCTTGGCATCTATTCTTCTGTAGGCCAGAGTGAAGTTCTGTCCACTTTTCTCTGACATAACTTCTTGAGGGCAGTCGTTCTCGTTCAGCATTGTCTCTGTAAAAAGGATAAAAACATTATGTCAGTTTACTTTGTTGATATAACCGAGTTCTTGCAATATTAGCCTTATCTTGCCAGACCTTAGGCTCACTCAGGATAATTGTTAAAACTACATGTAGGTACATAAGTACATTCGAACAACCGCATTCGAACTTGCAACTATTTTACGTGCGCTGACTGAGTAGCCAATTGCCTAAAGTAAGCTTAATACGCACTCAATAAAAATTAATATTGGCATCGTAGAGGAAATATGAATACTTTTGCCTGTATTACGAAATGGCTTGTTCGAGTGTACAAAAGAAGAAAATAAAAAGTTATTGTTTTTTTCTATCGCTTGGGTGGCTTTATGATCAGCCCCTAAAAATTTTACCTTCAAATAGAAATAGAAAATTGTTCATTACGGCTAGTATCTACTAACGCTCTGTTTACATTGGTAGTGTTAGTTCCCAGTGAGCCCCAAACCAGACAGTTAATCTGTGTCTTGGGGCTCGATTATCTTCAAATAATTCAATGTAACATACCGTGGCCATCATGTAGTGCGAACAGAGCGTAGTCCTGCGGGTTGGTGATGGCGGCGGCGTGCGCGAGCGCGCGGCACAGGTCACGCGCGCGCGCGCCGGGCCGGCACGGCACCGGCACGCGCCGTATGGAGCCGCGGCACTCGTCCGGCAGTACCACACGCACCACGGCTACGGAACATTGTTCGCGATTCGTGTCCATTGAACCGCGACGCCACTGCTGGGGACAAGAGTCTTGTTAGCCATACAGGAACTAAGGTACATTGGAAATAGGTAGATATGCTCAGCTGGATCGGGATCGGGATTTTGCACAAGAACAAAAACGAATCTTTAGAAAAATGCGGCTAAATATCAGCCGTTCCTTTCCACTTTGAGCCCTCCAACTTCTACGCGCTAAAACCTCAAATAACACAACCAAGATAGGTATAACTTAACCCAGCTTGCGAAGGTCAGAAGACCGTTGTTATACTTATCTTCCTATATGATATTCAGCTGCCTCTAATGATAGGTCATTAGAGGCAGCTGAATATCATATAGGTGCAGTCAGTGCTGATTTGAACAAAGCAACTTAAACTTCTCAACACAAACTACAACACGTTTTAAACGACACTTACAGAAGGCGTGGTACTATCCGGCTGCGGTTCCGGCGCCAGTCTCTTCAGCACGGCCACGGCAGAGAACAGCGCCGTGAGGTAGTAGCCCCCCTCCCCCGCCAGCAGCGCGGCGGGCAGCAGCCCCGCCATGAGCTCGGCCTCCAGCTCGGCGCACACCAGGCGGCTGCGCGCCACCGTCCACGCTAGCACCGGCAGGAGATCGTCTGCGCCCACGCTGCGTTCGCCGCGGATCTAGAAAAATATGCAATAATAAATAGTAAGTAAGTAATAGTAGTATGTAGTAGTAGTGTAATAGTTTGGATTCGATACAGGGATGACTAACACTAGAAGTACATATACTGTTACAACGATTCTTTAGCGCCCGAATGACGTCAACTGAGGGGCGCTGTTGGTAAACAAATGAGAAAAATGGCGGCGTTTGTTCCGATTTTGGCCACGCGCCAAAAATTGTTCCACGCGCCTATAATAAGCCTGGGCCATGCAGTGAATATAGAGCCTGTGCTATCGTGAGGCCGTAGACGTCCACGATAAGATCGTTACGTTAGAAAAAAAAGCGCACAATGGGTCAATACGAAGTACGAAAATTTCTATGGTATCATTTTTTATTTGGAAAATCAAAGGTAAATAATTTAATTTGAAAAACTGGGTTTGTTCTGTTATTAAGTGATTTAGTACCCACTCATAAGAAGTCGAAACTACCTAAAGCTAATCAATTTATATTATCAATTAGCCAGATATACTCACAGCATTAAACATAACAGATATGGCGGCCAGGAGGTTCTCCAGCTTGTCGAGTGGTGAGTCAGCCTCCTGCATCTTGAGGAAATGTTTCGAGATCACGGCCAGGACTGCCGACGATGGTACCTTAGTCGACTCCTGAAAGAATATCTTTATATCAACACTAGTAGTGTTCTCTGTCTATGCTCATGTTGGTAAAGGAAAACTACAAGCCAAAAATTTTGTAAAGAGTAACCGTGAAGTTTCATGCCAACTCTCCGCCATAGGAAACGGCCAATTGAAACCTTGCACCTACACTCCATAGGGTTAGGTAGTTTAATAAAGGTAAACGAAAAAAAACCATTTGACGAGACAGTTTTCCAGTAACCGACTAAACGTAATAACTGTCACTTCTGGTGTCATGCTACGTCACAGTTGTACTCTTCAATTTAGCAACGTTATAATTCGTTGACGTTTAGAGTTTGGGCTCTTTAAAATAGACAGATTACAAAATATTATAATATTGAATTTTTTTCAAGAACCCAATCAAGCGCAGTGTTTCACAATATTAGATACCTTTATTCCTAACTGCAACGGCGTGGCGTGTTGCGCTCGTTCGATGGCAGCGTGCAGACGCCGCACGTCAGCAGAGTGCCAGGCTGCCAATAGCGAGTAGAGGCGTGCGCGCAGCGGCCGGACGACCAGTCGGTGCATCACGCCTTCTAGGATCGCGTCCAGGTTCAGGAATTCAGTCGGTTTTAGCTGAAAATTGAAAATTGACATTATTGTGATTTACTGATTTTTGGAATTGATTGAGTATGCGAATTAGGGGCCCGTGGCTAAATAATAACAGTTGCACGGGTCAATTGAAGGTTAAGCTACGCTTGCTACGCCGCGGTCAGTTCGTGGATGGGTGACCATCCATTACATATCGAGTTACCCTCCGTGCCTCGGAAAGCACGTTAAGCAGTTGCCCGAAAGTCTGACAACCAGTCTTGCCAAGGGGTATTGTGTTACCCAGTAACTGGGTTGCGAAGGACAACAAGGCAGTCGCTCCATGTAAAATACTGGTATCCAACTGCATCTAGTTAGACTGGAAACCGACCCCAACATAGTTGGGAAAAGGCTAGGCAGATTGATTGATTTTGGTTGGCTTACCTTGAGTCGTTCTTTTTCAACTTCTTTCTCAAACTCTCTTTCACCGTGTTTGACCAGATAGTTTTTCATTCCTGACATGAACTGCCTCATGTTTCGCATCATCACCTGGAAATAAAACATTATTTATAAGTAAAGTACTCTTAGGGCTTGTTTCACAGTTTCCGATTAGACACTATCTACCAGATATGATCTATGATTGAAAATAGACCTCGACTTTTTTACCAAAGTTAAAACAAGATTTAAAAAAAAACGGTGTGTCATCGATTTCAAGTCACTGGGTAGTGCAATGAAACACAATTTAAGTGCCGAGTTTGGTAGGTAAATAAACAAGGCAACCGTTTGGAGTGAAATCCAAATATTTATAGTGTTACCTGCGGACTAGTATCTTTAGAATCAAGAGTGCATGCGATAAAGTTGTCGATGTTCTGTGCGAAGGTGGTACTCTTGTCCTGCGCAAGGTGCAGCGCGTAAGCACGCAGCGCCGCGCCCACACCACGAGTCTGACGACCGCCACGCAAGGCACGCACTCGGCCCGCTGCTGCTTGGAGAAAAGAAAACAATTAATCATTATAATGGCAACTGCCTCGTTAGTCTTGTAGTCATAAGCGCTACTGTGCGCTATATAAAAGTACTTCTGCTCTTTATTTGTGTGAAAAATTCTTTAGGCGAGTTGAGCTAATTTTGGTAGCGGGAAAACTTATGGGTTCGCGTCACCGACATGCCCGCGCCAATATGCCGTAGTAGCAGTAAGTTTGAAGGTCACGAGTACTCCTGAGAAAACTATTGAAAACTAAGTGTTTATGCGCGAAACCGTAAGTGGATGAATATTTATTTATATGTAGTTATTATATTGATGTAGATAATATTTGCAGGAAATAACATCATAAGTACTTTTTTTTTGACAAAGAAATGTTACGAAAAGAAGTTTTGTCATTTTAAGCTGTGTTCACACTAGCGCGACGCGACATAGGTTATTGTTACACTTTTCTTAGAAATTGTATTGTTCGAGTCGCGTCGCGCCGTCGCATCGCGCTGGTCTGCACAAGCCTTTACAATTATAGTGGCATATTTTTTACGACATATCGACATACCTACCTAACATTTTTGAAGAGAAAACTCCTAAGGCGTGTGAGCGATTTTTGGTAGGGATTAATCTTACGGGTTCGCGTCACCAACATGCAAATATCGGTGACGGGAATAGTATATCTGTAGCTATGAGAATGACGATATTTTTTTGTTTCGTATATAGGTATTTAGCTATAGAAATTCAGACACGATGTAAATTGTTATTGAATAAATAAATTTAATTGAATTGAATATTGTGTGTCGATGTGCTCGGAATGCCAAGAGATGTGATAACCAGACTAATGTTAGTAGGTAATTTTAATTTACAAATTATGAAATTGTAATTTACGATACCACGATTAATTGAAAAATTACATAGTGTTAAGTTTTCACTTCTGTCAGCACTCCATATGACTACTATGCTTTTTTAAATATTTGTCTAAAGGCTCGTGCAGACCAGCGCGACGCGACGGCGCGACGCGACTCGAACAAAACAATTTCTAAGAAAACTTCACGGTATAACAATAGCTGGTGTCGCGTCGCGTTGTCGCGTCGCGCTTGTCTGCACGAAGCTTTAAATGTTTCTTCATTTTCGAGATGGTTGAGGGAAGAGTTCGAGTGGGTGATACCTAGGTACTAATATTTTCTTAAGTGTCATAATATGTACTTAAAATTATTATGTAAGTTTGATCGTCAATTAAAATGTAGGAGGTAGGTATGTAGGTAGGTACAATATTAGGCCAAACACTGAATTAATTTGCCATCGAAACAGCTATGATATCCATTGAAAATATGGACTCATAAGCAGAGTTAGCCTTTGAATTGCACACAGTTCAAAATGCAACATACACGATAGATGCACGTCGGAAATAATGACCTCATAATCTACATAGATACACAGATAAAATTATATTATAATGTGTGCGAATGTTCGCATTGAGGGATCTTTCGACCTACATCTGCACACCCGGTTCACACCCTGTATCACTCGACAATGAGTCAGTATGTGATAAAAGTGCAAAGTGCTATTGTAGTTTGGCTTATTATGAATTTGATGTTTAAAATAAGGACAATAAGTATTAATTCATTTCTTATGGAGTTTACTTTGCTTACTTTTCATAGGAGCCTAAAAAGCCTAATAAGTATGAAATACCTACGTTAAAAATATTTCAATATCGATTTTGTTATTGGTCAAATATATTTTGAAAACAAATCCAAAAATGATAATGAGTATTCATACCCTTAACGATGTGGAAAACAATACAATCATTAATAATACCTAAGTTCTAATAAAGTTTGATGTTGATAGACTTTTACTTAATTGAAAGCCCTAAGTTAAGTAATTAAAACTTAATTGTTACTAAGCTTATAATATAAGACTAATTAGTACACTTAAGTGATATATTTATTGTCCCAACCTCATTCTGGTGATAATTATTGACAGATGTAATCTCATAATTGCACAAAATTAATATTTGAAATGAAACAATTATTACCTACATAAGTACATGTTAGTGGAGGCAAAAGATTCGAGAGGGTCTTCTTCGTTAGGTTTCGGGATTGTGACTACTTCCTCAGTGTTAAATATTATGCAATGTTTTATTTTACGGTACAGGAGCCGCCAAAATCTTTTGAAACTGTTTAGTACTCTTCGAAATGAACTTGAACGTAACGGTTTCTCACTTTCGCAAGAGCTCAATTCGTGGCAATGACAGTTCGGTGGTTTAGCAATCACTTCTGCTCGTCTCCTATTGACACTTCTCTCGGCCAAAGATCTGCATAGATCGGTCAATGCATCCGTTTTCTTCAGCCGTTGTTGGAACCTGGGCTCCAACAACTCCTTTCGGGAGACCAAAACCCATTCACTTTGATAGACGAATTCGTTTAGAGTGTCTGCTCTAAAGTTCTTGATCGTGGTCAACGCGTACACATCACTAGTTACTGGCACATACACATCCAAAACTTCCAAAGCTTCCTCTGCAATCGGTACATCTTCATCAGGCGGAATGAAGTGTTTCAATGAATCAATTTTCGTCAACCAGGGCTTAGCCTTACTGGGGCCTGGCTTTTTTTCTGTCAACTTCTCGCACCTTCCTTGGAACCACTTTTTGAACCA
The DNA here is from genome assembly GCA_914767755.1 of Agrochola circellaris. Lineage (NCBI taxonomy): Eukaryota > Metazoa > Arthropoda > Insecta > Lepidoptera > Noctuidae > Agrochola > Agrochola circellaris. The sequence continues at coordinate 7,208,665 of OU611853.1, forward strand.
CTTCATGGCTGATGACCCTGCGGTTCTTGCCCGCTTGAACGAAAGAGTTAAATCGGTGGTTTCTCATTCACACAGGGAGAGCGGCTCACGTCTAATGCTGTTCCAACGCGGGTTGGAAAGCGACTGTCACTGCACTGTCCCGGTCTGAGAAATTCAAGGCACGCGCAGACCTTTGCCCTTTAGCCATAATTTATTTATTTACAGAGCTAATGTAGTCATTGATAACAGATGTGCGCCGCGGTTCTATTGTGTATGCTCTACTGAGTTAATTAATTTGATAATGAAGTTTAATAATTGATTAATTACATATGGGGCTGCAATGTGCAGAGAACATCTGTGATTTTGCCTCGAGTGATACGGATGAAACACTGTACGGAGATAATGTATTGAAATGAATAAATACAGGGAAAGAACGTGACTGTTGATAGCAATGACCGAAAAATGACTTTTAGTACAACACTGAAGTACTGTTTAGAGATGATTTAAAAGTGACTATTCCGTTTTAGTGTAATCTAAATGAGTGAAGTATTATCACAGCGTGCTCCATAATAAAATGTATTTACAGAGTGTGTTATGAGTATATTGTGTAACGTGGGTAAATAATTGAACTTGACGACACGTGCACTGACGTAGTATATTCATCCTCAATGGGAAGAAATGGTTCAGTTAGTTATCAAAAGAGATAAACTAGAAGAATAGTTAGTAGACATGTAGATATTTTTTATGAGGCCATTACTCTACTGAGAGACAACACCGTCTAGGAATTTTAACATTCGTCTATGAAACATTAATAATTATTATGTTGTGCCGTAATTTCGTGGTGTAGGGCCATTCAAATGTCAACTCTATTGGATTTAAGTATGAGTAAAATATATTTAAGTTGTATTACATCTTTAACTCACCCAGTAAAGGATCCAGTCGGTCCCTGAAGCTCTTTGCCCTCGTGGCAACTGTTGGTCCTCGCCTCGGGATAGGAGATTCCCATTCACATGGTTCCTCCTAAAAATATACGCATAAAATGTTTTTGTGATTATTGACGATATTCCAGTAATTTAACTTATGTCAAAAATTTAAATATTCCGGTAATAAAGGCAAGAAGACAGGTCACCTTCTAAATAATCAAAAAGTCTTCAAATAACTAAGGATATCATAATATTTTCTGTCGTCAACAAATAAAGATAAAAACTTGTTTCAATATTTTGAAAAATAAACAATTTTTACTCAAACATGAAAAGAAAACAATAGCGGTATCATTACTTTTAGTTGATAACGCAAATCCGCATGAATATATAAGAGCCCTATTAGACTATCATAGAAATTGGATTGATGTATGAGTCATTTTTATATGAAGAACATAATAATATGACGGTATAACAACTACATATGATTCATATGGTCTATGATCATAGTTAAGGGAGGATCCTTATTTGACAGCAAGCGTACAAATATGATCATACCCGTCTAAACTCAAAAATGGCTATACTAAACACGGCTAAATCGTTATCCATCTTGATTAAGTATGACGTTTATATGATTATAAGTGTAATATGTAAAAAATGAAGAACAGCATCATATAACTAAGATCATAAAATTTGACAGATATGAAATCATATTTGTATGATAAATATAATATGATAGTGTAATTGGGGCCTAACTTTACAGTAGGTTCAGTGTTTTTCCGATGTGGAAATCTATTCGTTGAATAACACCAGCGACCATAAACAAAGTGGTATGAGGGTGTTGATGAGGTACGCTTTACTTACATTATCATAGACTTGGTGGCCATTCGTTGGAGGTATCAAACCGTCCCACTGCGAACTATCCCAAGGTTCAGAAAACACCGTACCATCGTCGCTTGCCTGTGAAAGAGATAATTCTATAAAATAAAACAATTTTTGTTCTGAAGAAAACAGCTCATGAATTTGACGAAATTACTTCAGGATTTTCAAAAAACTCATTTAAATGTTAACTTGGAATAACGATATTGCCTTCATAAATAATTACAGTTTCATAATTAATTACCTGTTCAGATAAGGGTCTTAGATCATGAACATTGTCATAACATGAAGCTCTTGGTGGCGATCTGACTTCTTCTGGCAACATCGTTGGTTCTGCATTTAGCCTCAAATCAGGGAATCTGCCAAAGACAATTTCTTTTTAATCATAAATTTCAATGTTACTTCCCACGATGCTAATGGTATTAAAAAAATCATTAGATACCTACAACTATCAGAATATGGAGTAGGTTGTAAATTATGGATGTCTGTAGACCTAGACGTCGGATAATCAGAAATGTCGTTATTCACATGGTGTTGTATTAGCCATCCTATTTAAAAAAAAACATTTCTTACCGTTGTGCAACCACTTGATGGACAGTCAAGTGTTGAGTGCCATCGTCAACAGCGCTTAGTCGACACTCCTGCTCAGCCAGCGAAGGGAACGTACCACTCTCACTGTTTGAACCTTCATCGTGCTTGTCTGCAAGCAATAGCAATACTCACTGTTAATTTACTGTAACTTTGCTAAAGATTTATTTTTTAATTTCAAAATGTTGTATGTGCAAGATAAAGAGTTAACCGACCGTAAAAAAGAAACCAAAAAATCTGTAACAAAATACATTTTTTAATGTATTTTGTCAGACAGTAAAACCCACTTGACTTTTCAGGCTGGGTTAATAAGGAGAAGCATCGTATTTGTAATGGTATATAGGTATGTTGGGAGTGCAAGAGCAAAATTTACAAGCTGCATCTACTGTTCTACAGTATCTCCATAACACTGACTTATAAACTCCCAACTGGAATCAACGGTCCAAGTCTGGTCGTTCTTGCCTGTGGGTGGCTTGTTCGCGATTCGTGGAGGTTGCACCGGTTTCATCTTCGGTTTGCTGCGCAGCGACATCAGGTTGTCCACCGATGACGACGTGTTTGGTGATGATGCTGAAATTGAAATCGAAAAAGAATTCAATGATGGTGATGATTAGAGATTGGATATTCGAATGCTTATTAACCTAAAGTTGAGGTGTTGGCTATGGATGGAAAGCACTTTTGTATCGAAAAAATCCCGGGATTCTGGGATCGACAAATTTAGAATTCTGATTATAGAATCTTCAGGTGTTGGCTAATATGGAATGCACTTTTGTGTCGATCGCAAAAATCTCGCGATTCCGTTTTGACTATAGAAGTGCTAGCTAATGTTGTAAAGTAGGTTGCCAAATTGGCATAGCACAGCGACAAACAACTCGGTGCCTTGAGTTTCGTTAAAAAATGTTTACAGTAGGTATTTAAACTTTAATGTTAACACCGCCGATCCGATTAGTTGTAAATTCCCGGATTTTATTGAATTCCGGGATTTATATTAAGGAAAAATATAAAATAAAAAATAATTTTAGGTAAATATGCATCTGAATATCCGATCTCTAGTGATGATACTACGTAGCTAGTAGCTACTGCTGCGATTAAAGAACATATTCAATATTTTAGCCATCAAATACTAACGATTGATGCTATAAGAACATTGTAAACGATACGAGCATTCATCATGATAGCACTAAAAGCTAAAATTAGGTACTTACGAGAGAGTTCCTCAATACTATGCATATCGCGCAGAGGGTAGTAAGGATGACTTTGTGTCGGTGGTTCCGAGTAACGTTGAGAAAGGTTCACCCCAACTCTCAGCAGCTTTCGTCTTTGCACTTGTGGTAAGGCAGCCTGTGAAAGGAGTAACATTTATAATATTAGTTGAGGGTATTCACACGAATTTTCAAAATATTTGTAGTATACTTACTTCCTTTAAAGCATCTACAGGATCGGCGTAGAAGGGGCTGCCAGCATTATCCTTTTCAGATTCGTCACCAACAGAATTGAGGACACAATCATCTTCTAATTTCACTGTCTCCATACTTTCAGTACTATAGTTCTCTCTATTTTTGATCACAGCTTCGATTTCTTCAGTCAATTTCTTGTTCATGTTCATAGCTATATTAAGTTTATCTGGCCTCTTTGGTATTATATCCCCCTTACTGTTTGTCGTTGCTATGATTTCACCCGAACCTTTGAAGCTCGTCTTCAGTGAACTGTCCGAAAGGTTTTTCTTATCATTTAGACTTTCCGTTGAATTCAATATAATATGAATGTTTTCTTTCTCCAATATGGATTGTGTACTTTTTGCTGCATTTAGTTTAGCTGTAATAAATTAATTGTTTCTGTTTATACCTGCTTTTTAAATTGAAAAAGAGAATATTGAGAGAGAGCTAGGAGACTTGTTGTTTTCTAGGAGATTTGTTATTTAAACCTATTTGACTTACGTAAAGTGTCTGGTAAAAGATCGGGTCTTTTACTCCTCATCAGACCATTATGAATGTTGTTTTCGTTTTCAGCTTTTAACGGCTTGAAAGTGGAGCAACTGTTACTCTCTGGTCCCCAAATATCTTCGTAGTCTGATACTTTGTCCACCAATGAACTTCGGCAGTACACACCTGGAGATTCTAAGATGTCCGATTCCTGAAATATGATACTTGAATATAGAAGATGGCAATAATGTTTAAGAGGTTTATACAAAAACAGTATTGTCTATGGCTTCAAAACATTGGGGGCAATCAAGAAAACTTGCATGTAGGTTAATGATGACACAACATTGTGTGTGCTACATGTTTTACAAACAATATCGTGCGATTAGTATTATCTAAAATGCACATGAAATGGTTTGCATTCAGAAAACATATACTCTACCTGGTAATGTCTGGACTCCTTTCGGTGGGAGTGTTTACTCCTCCTCGATCTACCAGATGGCGTGCTACTTGCTGTATTCGTATTTGGAGACAGAACTTTATCTCGATCTTTCCCTATCATAGGAGATATGATTGACTGGTTTGATGTTGGCGAGAAAACATTTTTCGCTGATATTGGGGAACTTCGAGATATCGGAGAGAAGATCTCACTTTTGTTAGTTTGACTCGAAGGAGAAAAAACACCGCTTTTAGAAGAAATTGTGTCGTTAGAAACAGGAGAGTTGATTTGGCTCGTTGGCGAGAATATCCCGCTAGTGACTGAGTTTGTGCCGTTAGGTGACACTAGTTGATTAGGAGCAAAAGTGCTACTAGATTTTGTTAAACTGTTCACAACTGGATCCACTGAATCGGATGTATTTGTCTGAGACTGTTCTACTGGTGATCCCGGTTCGACATTATTCTGCTCAGTCATCTGACGTTTGAAGCTCCCGTGCAAACTAGCCGTCATAGCATTGATGCACTCCCCCTCTGGTGACATACGGTGCATCATGTTCTACACAGGAACAGGAAGTTATAGTCAGTCCATGAGTAAATTAAGTACCATATTTGAAATAAGAAAACAACAGTTTTACAGGTTAGAAACAAACAAAATCGTCCGGCATTGGCAAGAAATAAACGTGCAAAGCATACAAGGGTGCACAAATCATGCATTAATCTAATAATCCTCACCTGGGATTCTCCATTAGAATCAGCAATGTTTTTTGTATCCATGATGCTGAATACAGAGTCTGCACTACTGTTGTTATTGACGGCATTAGACGCAAGCGTTAGTTGTAACCTGTCGCTCTGTATGCTCTCATTGATTTGATGATTGTGAATTTGTGTGTTATTGACACAGAATGTAACGGTGGTAGTGACTGTTATGTTTCCATTCTGTGCAACTTTGTTAATGGGGCTGAAAGCTTCAGATTTTGGAGATAAGGATGGCTTGGAAAATGGAGGTTTTGCCCACCGTGGAGGAGGAGGAGGTGGTGTAGTTTTGACGTTTATTTGGGTGGGAGACTGTTGCGTGTTGGTTGTTGGAAATGTATGAGGCTGTGTTATATGCGCCTGAAAACAGGTGAAGCTTCTATTAATAACGTTCTAAATAACAACACCATTAAAGCTATACCAAATTATATTAATACTTACGGTACTAGACATAAGGTTCAAAGTATTTGGTGGGGTAGGTCTAGGCGCTCTGATGAATGCACTGTTGGGTTTGGCTGGTGGTGACGGAGCAGTTTTGCCTTTGAAAGTGCTGAGGTTCTGGTTTTGACTCGGTGGGGAACCTGAAGTGTCTATTGGTGACATCTTTAGCACTACGTTTTGATCCTTATCAGGGCTTAGAATATGTTCACGGGAGTTTGTTCGGGTACCTAGAAAATCGAATATCATTAGCTCATTTTTCCAATAGAGGTCTTTAAAAATTCTGGAACTTAGTAAGATACTTACTGGCATTAAAGCTGCTAAGACTAGATCCCGTATCCGACGGCGTGACAGCCATGGGTACAACACCATTGGCCAGCTGACAAGGAGAGATGAGATTGTTCGGGTTGTTCTTCGGGTTTGCCATCGGGTAACCCCAGAACTCTTGTCCCAGAAGAGCTAAGGAACTTAGTTGATGACGACTCTTTGCTTCTCGAAGGGGACGAGCTAGTTGCAACTGCACTGGTAACTCGTCACTAAAAGGCGAAAAAAATAAAAAAAGATGAACATCAACGTAATCATTCTTCAATATTTTAAAATAAGAATTCTTCACACAGAAACCATTTTTCATCCAACTATGGCCAAACCAGAGAAGGGTTATGATTGTAACAGGCTTCAGACTCGTTGTATGTTCCCATATAATTATAATTCTGTCATGCTTACGCTGCCGAACCGCAGTCACTGGCTATCCGGTAGACGGAGCGTGGGAAATGGAGCTTAGGAGTACATTCATTTTCTTATCGTATCGATGGTATGGTACCTACTAGATAGATCGTTTATTACTAACCACTCCAATTGCATGTGAAAAACCACATAAAGAAAAACATACTCACACTCACTTTCTGAAGATTCCTACAACATGACTATTTTCTATTTATTTATTTTTTGCTTCGTTGGTCTAGTGGTCGCAAGCGCTACTGCTGACCATGAGGTCTTGGGTTCGATTCCCAGGTCGGGCAAAGTGTTATTGGGGTTTTCCATCAGGAATTTCTCAATAGAAGCCCGGAATCTTCGAATTTGTGCTCGGTTAATGGCAATAGGCTCGTCCCATATTACATGGAACTTAAACATGTGGCTGTACTACTGGAACACCTCTGCCTAAACCTTCGGGGATTTTAGGCGTGATGCTATGTTTAATGTGTGAATATTTATATCTAATCGACCCACTCACCAGCATTGAGAGTAATGTGCAATCAGCTCAGGTATGTTATCGAAGCGGTTGTGTGAGGTCTCGAGCCCGATGCGGCCGCCCGCAGCCTGGATGAGGTAATGTTCGATGTAAGGGCCTTTGTCTGCCGGCAAACGGACACTGATGGCCATGGTGTCGGGCTGACTCGACTGACGGACCACGAAGTTCTGAAAGGTAACAAAGAGGCTTGTAAAAGTTTTAGATATAAAAAGTTCATTGATAACTTTTAGCTGAATGATGACATAATTTTTGGTTGAGAGCACGATCCTTTCTTCGAATATAATAAGAAAAGCTATTTGATAATTTCAGCTAAAACTTATAAGTTACACAACAGAGACGTAGGTAGTCAGATTTAAGTATTCTTCTTCAAAGTAATAAAACTTTTAAATAGAACCTTTCTAATAAGAAAAAAACTTAGGTTTATATTACAAAAGGGTCGTATTTCTTTACAAAAAGTATGAAACCTAAAATTAGGGTAATTTATTCAAGCACTAAAAGGCCTGCAATCCTTTTAACTTTTCTAATTAAATTCAGACAAAAATCTTCTTAAACCTAAAAGGCAAAAAGCCTAACATTCAAACTACTTACTCCCTCCTCTTTCCCTTGCAGCAAATGGAAGGCCCCAGCCCTCTGGATGCCAGGCAGGAACCACACGGGGTGCGTCCTGATCAGTCTTTCTAGAAGCCCGATGTCGCATGGTGGCTGCTCCTCCGAGCCTGACCCTGAAGAATCAACCGAGGAGCAGTCGCCTCGAGCGCCCTCGCCGTCTGATGACAGACTTTCTCGACTCTGAAATGCAGAGAAAAGACGTTAATGTTGCACATAATCTGTTCCATTTAACACGACGTGTGACTCCGGATTTTTACTTTGTCTGTCTGTGATGATATATGATGACCTTTTTAGTTGGCGTTTTTATCGTAGTTGGGTTATTTTTTTTACTTTTACTTTTGTTTTTGAATAATTCTCATTAGTTTTATTAAATATTCTGGCAACTACAGTTATTATAACTCAAGATTTGCCTTAAATTTTAAAGAAATGAACCTTTTCCGAGTAAGTTTGCTCATTTCTTGACAGCTCTAACCTAAACTTTGTTGTTGTTATTGTTTACTAACAAAAATATAAAAGCAAAAGAATTAAATAATGCTTTAAAAACTTATTATAATGTACTTCACGTTTAAACACGCTCATTAATCGAATATTTAATAACAGCAATATCGTATATTGCGTTCACAGGGCCATTCATTTCCATTCATCGCGAACATTAGTCGGAGAAAATGTTTCGCTAATTGAGGTTGTGTGGCACGTGAAAATAATCATAATAGGCAAATATTAGTGAGTCCCTTTATGAGTCCTGAGCTCGGTAGTGTGTGGGGCTTAGGGGGCTCACAGGAGAGCCCGTCTGCATCACGCTTTATGGCTTCGCGCTGTGTGTACGCAGCCTATTAAATTCGCAGTGAATATTATACGTTTGTGATGCGCTATAATTTTGTTAGTTAGACGCCCGTCTCAAATTATATTCCTTTATGGTAATTTAATGGTGATATTCAATTTTGAATATGTAGAACCTTTATCACATTTCCTGTGATAAAGTTGTTAATTTAAATGGTTTTGCAGGAATTTGCGTAGGTGAATATTGAAGCTGAAATACGCATCTGTTTTAGTATTTTGTGGAGACAAACGCTCTTTTTTTTTTGTTAATACTAAAGATCATAAACACTTATATGGATGATAAATACAGGTAATGTTTGTAGTAATATTCTTAATAATAATAATATCCATCCAAACATTTTAAGAGCGTTTGTTCTAAAAGTGGGCAACGTCGTACATAAATACATATAAAATATTTCGCTGTTTTGAGTAATTTGGCAATATTACTGTATGAACATATGAAATGTGGCTAACTAGCGAACTAGAATATTTATAATGAATTCCAATTAAAACACTGAAATTTATGTTGTAACCGTTTTAGTAGTCAAAAAGGCATTTGGAAAATTTCTAAACACTTTTTTTACATCTAAAACGAAGTATTCGGTGTTACGATATTAATTATTGCATTTAATAATCAATATTTTTGTTCGCTTGTTAGCCACATTTCATATTTCCATACAATAATATTGCCAAATTAATCAAAACAGGTAAATATTTGACAGCTATTTGCGACGTTGCCAACTTTTAGGATAAACGCTCTTAATAAGAACCTTTATTACGAATAAACAGAGTTTATTCAAAATATGATTCACAAAAACGTCTGGGATGAAAGCAAAGCCAAAACAATATGGGACGCTTCATATAAATGTCACTTTGGTAAAAAGTGAGTATAATATTTAAGGGAAAATACGAAAAATACCCACGACAATCTCGCTTCAAACGGAGAGAAGGCTCTTTGTTCACTAACTTGGAAATATTATTACTCGATTTTCCCGCAAAGGATACGCGGCTTTCACAAAGGAAGGCTACCAATTTCATACAGGCTCATCCATTCTAGTTTAGTTGTTTATATGTTAAAGTTGTATTACCCTTTTCGTCCGGCTGTTGCCCCTGGATAAGATTTTATCATGATATCTTTGTCCTTTTTTTTTAGCAGATCGCAATTTTGCCCTCTGATCTTTTTATGAATTTCAAGTAGCCCGCGGTCATGGGTCTGGACCATTTTTTTTCTGATCAATAAATTAAAATATTTCAGGATTGTTTACATTTTGTATGCTTGTGTAAAACGAGAAGATACATTTGTGTTATCGTCTGTTACAAAAATAGTTATTCCCCCAAAATATTACATGTATAATCATAGCATCTCCTATAATGTTCCCATTTGTTGGGACTCAGTCATCCTAAAGGTCCGTACCTACAAGTCCGTAGTCGACTGCAGGTAGCAGCAGCAGGTGACATGTCGTCGCGACACTACCGGTTTCTAATATTTAAATGAAATACCGATCTCGCTAGCTACGGAAGGTATTTCATAGAATACATAAAAACCAGTACTGTCGTGACGAAACGTCGCCTGCTGTTGCTGACTGCAGTCGGCTATGGACTTGTACCTTTTATATTGTGAAAGGGACAAAAAGTCCCAGATAAAGTTAGTGGAACGAGCTTGCCGCCAATTAAAAGAACTGATCTGTGGCCGATAACAATTACTTCGGCTACAGAGATGATTGGCAAAAAAGAAAGAGATTGTGCCAGAGCTTCCAATAAACTCCAATCTAAGGGCTTGTTACGCTGTGTTGGGATAGGCACTATCTTACAAATGAATTACAAAAGGGAACAGAATTTGTATGAAAATATCAGCCAGGGAAATAAATCATTCAGAAGAGGTGACAAACTTTGTTACAGTTGATTAGTTATATTTGAAATAAGTAGCACATTTCGTTTAACGTTATCATCTATTTAATGTAAAATAAACTGCCAATAAATTAAAGTTATTAACAAACACCAAATAAAACACACATCGAGCCTTATGTTTTGTGCTTAAATATTCATAATTTGAGGCGAGTTTGTCCGTTAATTGAGACAAAATCCCTTTGCCACAGCGGGTTTATGCGATTTGCTCGTGTAGTTTTGAATTAAAATTGTCCACATTTAATTCGAATTGCCGCTGCGAATGTGAATATTTTACTTTTCGACTTAATGAATGCGAAATTGTGGTTTGTTTCGACTAATGGAATATACTGGTAGGATCTGAGAGTTATGTTTTAATTATTGTCGAAATAATTTAATTAACGCTTTCGACTCCGCCTATTTTCATAGAGTTCATACACCATGCCGCCTTACATGTTGCAAGTAAACTCTAGGACCGGGCATTACGTTTGCGCTAAAGTTAGGTTAGGTTAGGAGGCCCTCGAGGAGTGTCACCGGCATGAGGATTGAAATCTTGTTAAAATATAGAACTGATTTTAGATTCACCGTTTATAACGCCGAATTCGCTAAGAAAAATTTACATTTAAAATGAGCCCTCCGCGAGGGCTCCCGGCATCCCATATGCGAATTGAGTGAACCCTCAAGGAGGTTTCCCGACACTGAACGTGTTAAGGTCTGTTTTTGCTAATTTATGTCGTTATAAAATGTTGACACTGCCTATTCCCTCGGGGAACACATGCGTGATGTTATGTCTTGTGTGTGTTAGTAAAATGGTGCATAGCGCACTATTTCACCTAGTTTGTCAATCAATGTGACTTTTAGTGTGTCGTCATACTTTATAAATATCTCTGACTTATGTTCACGAAATAGGCAGAAACCTGCAATAGACTGAAATCGCCGAAACCCGGTAAGCAGACTTGATTCATCCTTTTAGACCAGTAAGAAAAAAAGAGACTGGTAATGTTTCGTGATCAATGAAGTCGTCAGTATTATCGTGATAGCAAGCCGTAAACAACATTTATGTAAAACCGTACGCAATAAACTTTAAAAAGTTTAGCACGTACCTAATTTGCAGTGTAGTATCCGTTTTAAACGGGTAATTTGCAAGGAAAAACACCTCATTATGTCTAGGAGTAATTGCTAGAAAGTCGGGCGTCACTCACATTTGTTTCATTGGATTTCTCTTCAATGCAATTTAAAATAAAGTAGCGTTAAGTAGGAGAAATAAATGTTTTTTTGCACAACAAGAGACATGTTTTTAAAGAAAATTCTATTCTTTTTGTTTGGCCCTTGAAATACTCGATATTCTATATTACCTATTATATACAAGGTGTCAGTACTTGATTCAGTACTTAATTCTGAACGCCCATGAGATGAAATTTTCTTCGGTTCTAAAAAAAATCTGCTGTTTCATAGAAAAGTGCAATATCTACGCGGTCAAAATGTATGGAACAGCAATTTTTTTCAGAATCATGTACTGAATCCATGGTAACAGTTTTCGGGTCGATGTCCCTGCCACCGTGTTGTATATTACAGCAACAGACTGTCAGTCTGTCAGTCAGTGCCATTAAAGAAGCAATGAGGCAAGTCATTGACAAAAAGATGTTGGTGGGTAGGTACATACAAGGTGTCTTTATCTCTTGCTATGGTGTATGTATCCAAACAGTACATAAGGCGTAATTTTTTTAAATTTCTTTACGTTTTCAGTTCTTTAGGTACTGTTTTAAAAAATAACCACTAACTGCTGCTGCAATAATAAATTAATGCAGCTTTATGATAATAGCAAATAAAAACAAACAAAGCTCTCGGCTAAACTTAAACATCAAAGTTTAAATTAAGCACAAAACCGCATTTCGTAGTTAGGAAAATTTTCAGTTTCTTCAGTAAATGGGTATCGCGAGGAAAATTTGCTTTTTCTTTAGAGAATACATAATAAGTTAGAGTTTCTTTCCCTTGTGCGAGTTATCGGATCGGTGTTTTTAACATTATTTTATGTTGCATAAAAATTGCCTACCTACATTTTTCGTATCATGTTCAAAGAAGAGAAAGTTAGATTTTTGAATTTATTTTGAATTTAAAATAAATCATAGTATAATGATTGTGTGAATAAATTACGGCGAAAATATACTCTTCTATAAAATCAGATCAGATTAAATATTTATTCAATTACACGATTTTTAAAACCGTCTAAGACGGATATCTATATCCGTGATTTAGAGAGTTTACGCTACAAATTCACGAGTATTAATTTAACTTCCTTCCCTTCATTTGTAATTAAATACCAAACAGTTTGTGTACCGTAAAATATTTCCGATAATTATAACGAACAAAACCCGGTACATTTCACCACAACATTAATATCCGCATAAAACAAATAACGTGATAAAATTAATTTCACACAGCAATTCGGGGCATTTAAACGGGCATATTACAGGCCGAAAATGTCGACTATACGGGAAATTAATTTCACGATCGGTAACAATAATAACTGCAATGAATCATGGGTGACAATGGACCAGGCGGCAGTTAAGGTGTTAAATTTCGTAGTACAATAGGAGCTACGGTAACAAATATCACACCACCGCGAATGCCGCTGAAGATTTATGTGCCAAGTTGGTTTGCAATTATTAGATTTCTTTGGTGTAAGAGGCGGCTGTTTGGCCATGTATGGTAGCCACTAGCCACTTATGTTGCAATTGAAATATAAGTGGAATTGGGAATCGCACTTCCATAATTACATTTCGAGAATGAGAACACTTATGGCAGAGTGGAAGTGTGTTTTTGTGTTACTTCATGGATTCAGTTTTATAAAACTGATACATGGTTAAGGGGGGAGGGAGGGTTAAGCTACGCTTGCTGCAGTCGGGTCGTGGATGGGTGACCAATGTGTCCATCCATTTCGAGATCCATCCATGGCTCGGACAGCATGTTAAGCAGTTGATCTCGGCTGTCATTTGTAGATCTTTGACAGTAGTTACGGGCAGTCAGCTCAAAACCTGATAACCAGCGTTACCAAGGGGTATCGTATTACCCAGTAACTGGGTTGTGGAGGTCAGATAGGTAGTCGCTCCATGTAAAATACTGGTATTCAAGTGCATCCGGTTAGACTGAAAGTCGACCCCAACATAGTTGGGAAAAGGCTAGGCATATTGATAGTTACTGTGGCGGCATCTACATCACCACATGGGAACTACGCATCAAAGACCTGACGTCACACAATATCCTGACGTCAGTCAAATCCTGCATCGCGCAATTAGAGTTTACCGCGCGATGGACAATATATACAAGCTCCCGACTTCAACCTCTGGGCAGTTGCCCGCCAAACACGACACCCGTCTGGTCGGAGGATCCTCCCTTTTCTATGGTGGATGAGTGAAGTTTACACCCTGTTCCTCATACTCCTAAAGTTACTAATAGTTAAAATATTTGTAAGGGAACTAAAGATTCAATAACAATTATTTTGTGAACCTTGTGAAGAAACGTACTCTTATATCTACGGTTACTGAAATAGGTATGCTTTCAACGACAAGACAAGTACTTCAGGTACCCACCAACTTCAAAGACACCCCAACTTTAAAGCGTTCTACCTCACGCTACACTTGACAACTACTCCAACACCTATTACATAAACACTTTGCAATAGCAATCTCTTAAAGGCATCTGCGTCTCATGGAAATATCGCAAAGCACTCCGCTCTTAGTGTCGCATAATAGTTCACTTTTACACGAGTTTGGTTCACAAGTGCGAAGCGGTCGCACGTGCTATCACGTTGTAAATGGTTCGAACGTTTTAGGAGCAAACGCCGCACACCTGCGACCGGGCAAAGGGAAGTTTTAATTAGGTAAAAAGTTTGCGAGAATACGTAATAGGGTATCGGTAGTCTAACGATTTTATGGCCGGTTTAGTAGCTTTTAAGAGGTAAATGATTTTACAATTTGGAACTTGAGTAAAGTATGGTAATGTCTGTCTTTTTCATTATTATTTGTGGATGGCATGTACACTCAAGGAATAATAATAACTGTGTTAAGCACCTTAATTATACTTATACAAGGGATGAAAGGGACCAATTTAGGCACGAGTGTAGCGAGGGCACCAATAGTTCGAGTGCCTAAATACATCTTTCACTCGACGTAAACACTGCTTTTCTTTTCGAATATGAGGAAATTAAATAAAAACCTAAGTAGTTAAACAAATCCATATCTGAATCTGATGAACTCATTTTATACAAATATCTGTTTAAGTAAATAATTAGCACTCGACAAAACAAGTGAAGATCGAATTGCCGCTTTCCCACCTTTTTTATATTTCCTTTTCTGTAGCATACTACCAGCCAGTATTTTTTATCATTGATGATGGTAAATATTTAGCTCAAATCTATGTAAATTGAATAATAATTTAATGAAAGGTAAATTATAAGTCTATAGTCATGTTACAAAACTGGAGTTAATATTTTTTAATGACAATTTTACACCGCGATTTAACAGAGTGGCTGTATAAAAAGTTTGGAGATGGCGTGCATAGTTTTAAACTTATGACAACAGTGAAAATCGTTTCGCCAGGACGAAAAGTACTGTTTTCATTCCTCTGATCAGGTAACTTCAAGCATGAGAAATGAAAAGTAAATTTTTACTTGCACCTTATTATTTTTCCGACTACGTCACTGCCAACATTCTGAATGAAAATGACAGTTGAATAGGTGAAATGCGCCCGCTATGTGAGAAACGATTTTATTTAATATGCAGTTTTCGTGATAAAGTTCCCACTAAAAACTTCGTAGGCCATTAAAACTCTTTTCAAAAACTTAGCATTTTTATGAAAAACTCAACAAAACTTGAAAATGTTTTTTCTCCCACAGAAAACCGTCGCCGTCGTGACAAACTTTTAACGAGCACCAATCGAATGCAGACAGTGAAAAAAATCATCCAAACACGGACGAAACGGTAGCGAAGAGAAACTGGGGTCAGAACCTGAGAATAAAACAGTTATTACTTCACAAACAAACTTACAGTGCCCTTTAGTTTTCTTCAAGTTCAATCAAAGAGAGCAAACAGTGTTTGTGGTCCAGTGAGGGCTGCTAGGAGGGGGATGCAACGGCAGATGACTCACCCGGGGTGGTTAAAATCAATAAGTCGGAGCTCTCTCGTGTGTACCCATCAGATTGGCGTAATAATCATTTTTTCTGCCGGTTTTTTCTCATTACTGGTAATTTTGTCGCTGTTAATTAAAAGTTCGTGGGAAATAGGAGCACTTACTTAATGGATGTTGTGTGTTCGCCGAATTATTAGTTTATTATTTTTGTAATTACTTTAGTCTAGACTAGTGGCCTAAATGGGGACAATTTCCATATCAAATGAGACAGCATTTTTGATATTATTTTTCTCACTACCAAAAATATAACTTGCCAACTCACAAAGCTCCAACCCAAAGAGTCCTGTATACATTTTCGATTTCACATCAACACAGACGGCGAAGTTAAATATGTATAACGTAGTAAAAGTCCACATAGCCCGAAGGTACCATTACCATAATAAGCGTCCCGGAAACTGGACAGGGGAGCCTTAGCTCATGGGGTTTGAAGCCATTGACTTGACGCCTGACTTACGAAGCGTAAGTCGTTTCCTTTATTGGAACCCTGATTGCGTATTTTCGAAAATTGCTCGTGACGGCCAATTAGGCGGTAAATAAGATTGTAGTTATTAAAGATTTTGGTTTAAAAGAAAAAAATGTGGTGTGACGTCATTTTTTTGATATTTGGTTTGGAATGTTGATACGATATAAAATAACACTGAAGTTTCGTTACAATGGATACTACTTTTAGGTTTTTATTTGACTTATACTTAGGATGGAAATGCATTTGGTCAATTTTACTGATTCATACCTACCATGTTACAGACTAAACTAATAGAAAACAACTTGTGCAACTAACGATTCAATAAATAAACTTCACGAAATAAGACCGAATAATTGCAGAAAAAATTCGCGTCCATGAACAATGCAATAAAGCGAAAACGAGCGACGCATCAATCCTCCCTATTGTTGTACTAAATCGATGGCATCCACTGCACCGCATGCAAATTAAACTAGGGATGGCTTCATTTTTTTTCAACCGACGATTAAAGTCTGCCCCGGACAAGGGCGGGCGCAGACGAAGTTCCGGGCCACCCGATAATCGTTCCGTGTTGACAATGGTAGTAATTATCGCGTATAAAACGCCTAACTTCCGAAGTTTCGAATCAAAACCCGACTTTTACCGAATTCTGCCGAGTCGATTCCATTGCGTAGTTTATTGAAACCAGTCGAGTGTAACGAACGGTTTTCTGCTAAGAAGTAGTTTGAAAGCTTTTAGGAGGGATTGCCGTCTAACATGATATTAATTGGCGGGCAAGAAGTTTACGCGCCATTAAACAAACATGGAGGTTAATATCGTGATCAAGGCTATTAGAACCAATCAAAGAAAATAACAACATTTAAACAATTTTGTAGACAATTTAACTACCTTAAGTTTTAAGACCGATCAACAAATTACTTAAAAACATAAGTGTAGGAAGGCGATTATCTATTTAAAGTACATTTTTAAGAGCATATAATTAATAGGTGTTCATTTAAATAGCGTTAAATATCACGCGAAGTCTCCAATTTGTCGCCTGTCGTTAAAATGTTGATAAATGGGGGCGAGCGGAGTTTCATTACGTTATCTATTCATTTGCACGGCAAACGAGCCTTTCAGAGAGTCGCCAGTTATACTCAGATACGTACCTATAAAATATGAACCCTTTTCATTCCTATCGAAAACACACAGGTACCTATCTCAGTAAAAATAAATGACTTGCAGAAACTGTTATATTCTTATTCTGTAACCTTTGAGCTTTTACATAGGGATGTTTTTTGATACAACACTAAATTTTCATTAAAAAGTTTATCCCTTACGCCTTTTCGCGAGTGAGTTACACTAAAAGTGAATTTAACCCTCAAAAACCGAAGCGTGCCCAGTAATTACCCGCAAAATAATTTAAAACACCATTACAGACCGTAACTGGTACGGTACGAGTTACATCCAAAATTCTAAGTCGCACATGTCATTTATGTGCCGCAAAAGGCAGTTAACTTCGGGCCCCCGTTCTAATTTGAGGGTTAATCGGCAGTCCGATGGACCAGTAAGTGTAGTGTAATGAATATTATGCTTTCGGGTTAACCCTTTACTTTTCGGTGTAGCACTTCCGAAATGACCGTTTAAAATAATAACGTAGACGCATTAGTTTTGTTGCTAAGTTGAAAGCTTCTACTTGTATTTCAATAAAATATTACGCCGCTTACGTTAAAAGGTCGCATTTCCGATATAAATGTAGAATTGTGTGCAGTATACTCCACCATTACTCCCTATATTTTAAACGAGACTCGGTGACAATGCAAGGGTTTGGTGGGGCTTCAAGCATTCACAAAGCAACGCCCGGAATTGACTGAGAAGTTTTACACCTCAAGTGGGCGCCCTGTCACTGTAGTACGGCTGAGTGCAGCGGCAGGGTTTGTAAACATTGCGGTTGTGGCGCAACAACGACTAATTGTCATTTGAGAGAGAAAACATGTAAGGATAATGTACTGTACGTGCGTTTAATGTTTCTTTAATTATGTTTGAGGCTAAAGACGCCGCATACTAAAGAGGTTTTATGTAAAGTTGTAAAGTGTGAAAAGTTTATTTATTGACCTTTTAGTCGTCATTGCAATTTCGAACGAGGAATAATTTTCTAGTAAGGATTTGTTTTGGTTAAGCTCCCTTTTAAAATCTACCTCCTCCTTTTTTCAATATTTCTGCCAAAACACCGTGAATAACAAGCATGTAAACAAAATGTGTTTAAGGGTGTCGGATTTTTGTGTACCGTAAATAATTCCAATTTGAAAGGAACATCAAACGAAAAGCTTCCCCTCCCTACAAATTCCCTTCTGTAGAACCACAAATTTAATTCTGTATCGACTATTGAAAAATATTGCTTTCATGTACCATCACTCTCTTCACATTCACATGGTAATGGCAGCAAAATAGAAAGACGAGACGCATTCCGAGAACCGACAACATACATCTCGAATACTACCTACACAAATAAATGGCTAAATATAATTTTCTTTCTGATACAATATTCCACTTCAGAAATGCTCCTCGTTCAATCTCTTTACATAATGCTATCCGATATGCAAATAAGGAATCCAACAAAACTGGAAGTACAGTTTGAGTAAAAGTCTGCGAAACTAAAAACTAAATAGCATCGGCACGGTTCATTAGGCTACATCCGAATGGACTTGCTATTCGAGATTTAAAAGTTTCCGAAGTCTGGAGAGAAATAAAAAGGATTCTGTAAATCCGTACCTGACTGAGGCTGTCTCCTAGACTGCCGTCAGCGTCGACAGGTCTGAAGAGTTGGTCTTTGATTGGTACTTCTCTTGATCTGTGCTTTCTTTCTTGAGCTTCCCTCATTGCTTGGGTCTGAAGTCTTTCGAAGAACTCTCGAGGCTTCAGCGGGGGTGGGTCGTCGTCGGGCGGTGGGGGCGGCGGAGGAGGCAGCCTCGTACGAGGTGAACTTCGAAGCAAAGACCTCTCGTCGTCTTCTGTGGAGCGTTCATCATGATCTGAGTCTGAACTCCTGCTGTTGCGTCTTCTTATGCCTTGGAGATGTGGCTCGAGGAATGTCGCATTTCTGAAACAAGGAAATTAAAAGTTGAATTAAGTTTTAGGTACCAAAGAAATCAGTAAATGGGCTCACGAGTACAGATAGAGTTAGAAGGGAATAGTAAATAAAAATACCAGTCGATCCACTTCACCTAAGTTTTCACGGTGAGATGTTTACTGAATAGCACGGCTGTTGTTCGACAAGAAATAATTGTACTGGGGACAAATTCTGCAGTAGTAAAAAATCCTCTTATCGCAAATAAATTAAGTACAATACCCACAATTCAACCGATAGGTACTCCACAACTCACAGTATTAACTCTGCTAAATAAATGCGCTATTAGCCATCTAGCCGACGCGGAATCGATTTCGGCTCATCTAGTTGCAGCTTACCAACACATGGGGCCGAACTGACCAGACTAAAGGGACATTAACTAAGATTTATTCCCGAGCACGGGGCCCAGCGCGTAGGTAGTAATTAAAAAGCTGTGCACGACGTGGTACAGTGCACCACGCGTCCATGTAACAATTTGACACTGACAGCGACTTCATGTCGTATCAGTAGAGGTGGTTTTCGTTGTTCAAATGTTAACATTGAGGTGCGGTTGACTATACCAACGAACGCAGCGAGTGCGTCGAGCATTCTTTCGAATTACTTACTCAGCAGGATTTTGTAAAGGAAAGGTTTCGCAATCTTGAACGCTGTTCGATAATTAATACAATTAGCGATGGTGCGAAATACTGTCCTGTGAGGCCCAATTCAAACTAGCTGGTTTCCTTGAAAAATATTTTTTTTCGAAACCATTGTTTGTCGAAACCGTTGTCTATACTCGTACAAGTTTTCATATTATGAATCGAGGAATGGGCAAAAAGCTTTTAAAATGTTTTACAATATTTTGGGTGCATTAATTATAATTGTGAGAATGTACCAAAAAAGTAATTTGAGTTTGTTTCACACACTCGTTTGAGTTTCGCAATTTAACCCGTCTCAGCGGGTTGGGTGTTAAAAACGTTTGTAATAACCCTTCGGCTGATGCGAAGTGACACTCAATTTGTTACAGCAAATGATGGACACGTCACATGACCAGCGATTTTGGAATGTACAGTACAAGTATTGATTGTATGGATGGAATATGGATTGTACCTTGATGATTTGTAATTAGAGAAATGGTTTTTTTTTTTTTGGGAAAAGTTCGTTCGTGTGACAGCAAAGGTTAAAAGTTACATTTTCTGTCTCACTCTGCCTCGTAAATTATGACAATGTTTATCGTCAATTCCCTCTCGAAGAGAATATTCGTTGGTTCATTCGAAAAACATAAAAAAGCTATGATCGAAACTGAAAGTATACGTACTGAAAGTTTTATGCCAACTGGTACTATTTGTGCTATCGATGCGACGCCCGTTTGCGAGGTGACACTCAATTTTAGTGCCAACACATGGCGACTAGACAGAACGACTAACAGCAATGCCGACGTGATTGTGTGATGGATTTTATTTTAGCTCCTATATCTCAAATTGATGATCGAATAGAATATTAAAAATTTTGTTTATAAGTTTATGCTTTATAGGCCTTGCGAGATCCATAAAAAAACTTTAATTGTTTTAGAGCTTTGCTCGTTTGTTTGTTTTTAAATTGTTTTTTTTTTTGTTTGTTGTTGCTTTTGTGATTGTATTTTGGGAATGAAGAATATTTTCAATTTTTTTCAGAATAACATCCTAAGGAAAAAATTGAGCACATAAACATATAGGTAGATAACTAAAGATTAAAATAATCATGTTTTCTAGGCATAAGCAATTTAAGAAGTCCAATTTTTCCTTGTTTTAGTAGAAACTAGCAAAGCACTAAAAACCGTACGAAGCAGGGGCGGGCCTTGCTTCGCACGGTTTTTAGGACTTGACAAAACATCGAGATCTGCTTATTGTATGTAACTTTAATTAATATGATTACATACACATATCTTCCGGAACAAATTCTCTGAATGATAGTAAAAAACGCCTTAATTCTTTGCGTAGTTTAGAAGAACAACGCGGTCACACAGACACTAAATGCGACTTTATGTAAAGATTAGTTTTGATAAAAACTAAGAACTGAGAAATAAAAAACTTGTAAAAATTCGAATACCAATAGGCACATAGACCAAGTGCGAAAAATAACTATTATTGAAGCTCAAAAACTACCCAAGCAAAGTTAATAAAAATATTATAGGACCACCGCGCAAGCTTTTTCTACCAAATAAAAAGGAATTTTCAAAATCGGTCCAAAATTGACGAAAATATCGATGAAAATACATTTTTTTTAAACAGAAGAACGTAGACCCTCCTCCTTTTTGGAAGTCAGTTAAAAAGTAATCAAATAAGTACGATACCCAGACCAGATAATATCTCTTCTCAGTTTTTTTTACTAGTAGGTTTTTGCACCTTGTAGTTTTGATAAAACTTTCTATTTTAGGAACGGCTTTCAGTAGACAGCAATTAAACATGTATGTCTAATCAATTGGAAACGACGGAAACTCTCCGTCGCTTAGTTTAGAGTTTCCTATTAGATTAGTCAATTAATTCGCGGAATTGTTGATGTAGACTCAAAGCGCATACGCAATAATGTGCTTAATACATTACTGCATTACATTTAACGGTTTTATTTTATTTGAAAGAAAGTATTTTTGAATCTTTGAAAGTATCTTTGAAGTAGTAAAATTTATGATTTTGGCTGTGATGTTGAAAAAACTCTACAGTTTCCTATTTTGTAAGTTACAATAATTATGTGATTAATAATTAAAATTACTATACATACAAGACGACTGTAGAAAAAAAAAAACATAGTTTAGATTATGGTATTTTTTTTCAGTATAGACTGAGGATGTTTTGAGCATGTACCTTTCACACTCCGCATCTGAAATGTTTGCATATGACAAAAAAAACTTGTATCATTTGTAAATAAATGGTTTATACGATTATATATATCTGCACAGTAATTTAAACCTCATTTTAAAACTAACTAGCTGACCCAACAGACGTTGTCTGTTCAAACAATTATGCGTATCTATTGTCTTTAGTTCATACAAAAATCCCATTGAAAAAGCAGTTTAATTTTTTTCCAAAACCTACCAATTTTCCAGACAACTTTTCCAGTTTTTATTTCCCTAAAAATCTTATTCGGACAACGACGGACATTAAAAAAAAATCGGCCTAGACGTTGCGCTTACCAACGAACAGCATTAAGTTTTTATTTATTTTGATTTAGTTTGTATTAATTATTTTTTTTCCATTTCACCACGACATCACACACGAATTGCGTTTTCACAAAACCCATGTCCCCTTCGTTACAGTAACAAATCAGCATCGCGTCACATGTCACCCCCATGGTCATTACGGGCGACTGACGCCGGCAATTCATTAAAACGTCATACCGCCACCGTCACAGGTGTACCGATGAAAACCTTAATTAATTTTAATGCCACGTATCATATGCGAAGTGTTATTAATATTAAAGTCATTAACAGAGGTTACGGTGGCCTGTGGGTAGTGAAGTGATGGATTCGATTCCTTCGTTGTTTAAGAGAGGGTTTTTCGATCGATTTTTAATTACTTAATGGTTTTTGTGTGTCTGGCAAGATATATTGGCAATAGGTGGTCTTTATCTACCAATACAGTCAGGCCTAGTCTTCTCCGGCTATTCTTCAGACATTTGAATTGTCAAGCTAAAATCAGTTGTTTTAGTTAACGAAACTCTGGTCATTAGGAACAATTTTTTATACCATAAAAATAGTTTTATCCAATGTACTTCCCATAAGGCCTTCTGCTAACGCCTACTTCATTTACGGGAAACAAATACCGAAAATCCTTAAAAGATTTTCCGCTTTATTCGTTTAACACGACCATTTTTCAGACGTGGAAAAAATTTTGCTCAATTGTGCCTACTACAGCAAAAAGTATAGATTTTTGGACACAGGTCGGAAGTGGCGGAACCACGAGATTAATGTGAATTCCGTACACGCACTACGGGAAAAATATATTATTTTCGTTCAGGGCTGGCACCTGGGTACCGGTGAATTTAATTATAGGATAGGGATGAAATTACAAGAGCAATTTTTTCTTACAGGTTGAGCAGAATATAATTGGATTATTTTTCTAGTGAAAACGTAGGAAATGTTGCATTTAAATTAAACCAAAATACGTACGTACTGTACCCTGTAAAAAATTATAAAGATATTCAAACTCAAACTCAAAGCATTTATTTCAATTAAACCATTTACAGACTTTTGAATTTAGAAGAACGGGCAAGAAACTCCAAGGACACTTTTTAAAATATAGATATTACAAAATTTTGGGTACATTATCCTTGTTGCTTCTATAAGTGAGAACAATTTACAAAAAAAAACTAAATATAAGATTAAAAATAAGCCCTGGCAGATAAGAGATGACCAGTCTCAACTGATAGCGCCCATTCACAAACACGATGCGTGGATCAGCACCATCCAGCTCTACTATTTTGTAGGGAACCGAATGGTAAACCAACACACTCACCACCATCAGCGAGTAATTTAAGTGACCATGACATACTCTCAACAGCCATGCTCTTTCAAGTCAACAAACACAAATACTATACATATAATGCAGAATAACCAAACTTGTAATTTACAGTACGACTCCAAGTAAAAATGTCAAGATTTTGCCTACTGATCTAATTATCGGAACACCTCGGCACAAACTATCGCATGTAGGTACTGATGTCATGACACTCTAGACTTTAGAGCGTCACAACAATAATCTAGATTCTAGAGTCCACAGGCTAGATTATTAAAAAAACAACACTTTCTAATCAGAATGTAGAAAATAATAGGTTTTCAGTTTTCCAATGTTGCACTCTCCGCACTTTTTTCCCATAGTGGGTAAGGTAATTTTAAATGTAACAATCCGTTCAATTTCAACTTCTGGCAGCCCTATTCATTCACGCCGCATTGTTTGTCATAGCCGGGCACAGCCCTAATGGTCGGCTTTTGTTTTTCTTCATTTAGTGACCGCCTCTAGGGTACCGCTATTTAGATACAAAAGAACCCAACGTTTGCAGGAACACTCCACTTGATTTAATGTAATAAAGCGGTTTGTATGAATTTAGTTTGTTATTTTTGTGCATTATGTTCCGTGGGTAAATAAAATGTCTAATATAAAAGGATGACGAATCAAATGGGGAATCTAAAGATGATACCCCATTGGGTTTATAGCTCACGTCACTGTAATTTCACGCTTCAGGCATTAGTCTTACAAAAAATCATAGACAGAATCTAAATAATTTTGATACCTATCTAATTTAATAGTAATAATTATTAATTTTGCTTAAAGACCAGTGAGAAAACTGCACTTTATTTTACTACTAGCTGTGCGCCGCGGTTTCACTCGCAAAGTATCCTTTTTCCTAACCCAGGTCATGGTCTACCCATATGCCAAATTTCATGCAAATCCGTTCAGCCGTTTTAGCGTGAAAGCGTAACAAACAAACATACTAACTCACTTTGGCATTTATAATATTAGTTAGAATTCAATTATCGTTTAACATAAACAACACATTTCAATTTTACAAAATGAAATTATAGACCCTACCATTTTCTAGTTCCACTTACGAACCGTTCAAGCAACTTTTCCAACTCGCACTGGAAACCCGTAACTTAATCTGGAGTGGGTAGACTCGGTAGATAAAAGTCGAGGCTAATGCAGCATTAAACCTAAGACAGGGCTAACGAGAGTTTATTAGTAACAGAACACTCTCCAACGTAATCTATCTAGTTTAGTGGGAGTGGCTTTACGGTTTTATTTCGTGCGGTCGGCGGGTCTGGTCTGTACCTAAATGGGTTTGGTTTTTCATCCTGTAAAGGTTTTAGATTTGAAGCTTTGAGGTTCTCTGGTCCTTTGATGCTTCGCAAGGAAGGAATCGTGTGTCCGATAGAGGTAAAAAAATCCATTATAAAGATATAGTCAGTGATTTTAAGCTTCAAAGGTATTTATCAAATATTTCTTTGTACCAAGGTATATTATCCCGACTAAGCAACGTTACTATTTTAATCAAAAGCTCAAGATTTAAAAGTTTTGCAAAACTTTAAATTGCACTTTAAAGAAAAACCGTTTTTCCGATCGATAAACAAGATATACATTTTCTCTAGAAGACATAACCGTTTGCGACACACTGCACTTAATAATTTTTATTCAAATTAAACATTCCTCACTCTATGATCGTATAAACCTCACGTGAAATCAGCGATCAAAGTAAGCGATACGTTTTATTGTACCGCATTTCTACGTCTATTGAAAGGGTCGGTTGCTCCGCATCTGTCACAAAAGCCTCGTCATTCACCGTCTCGTGTATTCGCCGAACTCAATGGATTCTGTTCTGAATACGCGCTACTAGTGGAACTGTGGAACACGATTCAAATGTATTTAAATTTATGCGAGAATGGAACCGTTTTACCTTTGTCGATGTAATTGTCGGTTAATTTTGGGCCCATTCGTCGCGGGAGTTGTGTAATGTGTGTGTACTAGAACTTATTGTTTCGTTAATTTTGTGAGAGTCATTCATTATTGTTTTAGCATGTTATTTATTGCCCTTTTTCGGGCCCTGTGTCCCAGCTGTGGGAACATTGTTATAGGTTGATTGTGCTTCAATGAATCTGTCTAGCCTTTTCCGAACTATGTCGGAATCGGCTTCCAGTCTAACCGGATGCAGCTGAATACCAGTATTTTACATGGAGCGACTGTCTCTCTGCACAAACCATAGTAACTGGGTAATACTGGTACCACTTGGTAAGACTGATTGTCAGACTTGGGCTTCTGACGACCGTAACGACTGTCAAAGATCCACAAATGACAGCCGGGACCAACGGCATAACGTGCTTTCCGAGGCACGGAGGAGTCTCGGTATGTAAAGATGGTCACCCATCCACGGACCAACCCCAGCAAGCGTATCTGAACCTGATGGATTGACCCGTGCGGCTGTTATTACTTAGCCACGAGCTCCACGGTTGATTATGCTAAGGTTATTTATTTATTATCAGCCGTTCGTGTCCCACTGGAGGGCAAAGGCCTCCCTTCTGTCCACTTATCACACTACCGCTGTTTGTGGCCAATCTTTAAGAAAAGAGTCGAGTTTGTCCCGTCATCTCTTCCTTTAGGCATTTTTATTTAAGAAGCAGCAGTTATTTAGCAGATTTATGAAACGAAATAAAAGGTACGTATGCCATGCTGTTGAGTGGAATGCTACAGTTTTAAGTGGTCTTATTATCAATTGCAGGAATGCTCCTCCACTTAGGTTTCAATAGTTCCGTGAATAGCACATGTTAAAAAGTTGGTCCTTTGAGGCGGAAAATCAAAAAGCAGTGGCGTATTTCTGAAATTGTAAGATGGATTCCAAAACTCATTCATGTCTCGACGAAAACAGCGGGTTCGCTAGGATTATACTATGACAAACACGAAATAATTGAAGTAAAACAAAAGAGTATTTAAAAAATCGGTACCTAAATATTTTTATTTTCAAACCAGATAATATTTACATAATATAATTATAAGCTAACAGTCTTGTGAGTAATTATAATAACAGCGACAGTGAATGACAGCGATGCGGACGAATTTTTTGATGCCCTATAATTTTTTCCCTTCCTTTTTATATGCATGTAGGTACATTTAAAAATACAGTCACCATCAAAACGCCTCCCAAGCAAACAAAAGGTCCTATGATTCGCACGACCTACCATCGAGAACCTTCAGTAAATGTATCACTAAGTAAAGTTACAGTACTCGAGTGACGTTGAAGAGGGTACTTGTATCTGAACCGATAACGGCCACTCTCTGTTCGGTCTACTCTGTGCCCGATGCCTCTACACTTGACACTCGACTATTAATCTGTGTGCGATAGCGTAATTAATTTGGCACCTCTTTGATAGATGGTTGGAAGAATATTGCGGTATCTGTTTTTGATATTTAGGCGGATTCCGTTGGGATGTAACAATGATTGGGTATTTTCAAAGGCATGTTTTTCGTCGAACCTCTAATACTTTCCATTGTGGGCTCCTAAAAATATTATTGAACACGAATTAGTGTCCGACCGAAAATGGATTTTCACTCGAAAACGACAACGAAAAAGAAGCTTCGGCTTTAGTTATATTTTCGACGGAAAAAGCAGACGAAAAAAAAAAATAGAAACAGACATTAAAAAATATTAATATTTCCGCTGTACACTCAAATCATGTCTGTTTTTTTTTACACCAAGGGAGAGAAAGAGCAAATATTTATTATTAAAAGAAATAAATCACGATAATTCTATTAGAGGATATAAAATTTCGTGTATTTCTTGTTATAATGCTTCACCTGATATCAAATTGCCGAGCTTTACAAAGTACACCGAATGACGGGCGACAATTCACGAACTTCTGTTTTTCGGCTATGCCGAAGCTTCGGCTGTTTTATGGGCGAAACCGAAAATATGGCCGAATCATAATTTCTTGGACGAAAGATGAAAGCGAAGGTTCGGTCGGTCACTAACTCTAATATAATGTTTGCGCTTCTTTTTGTGAAACTCAAATAATTCCAGTTTTGAGGGTCTAAAAACACTAAATAGTAACTTGGGTCGGGGTAGGTAGCCTAGCTTAGTTTTGCTTTTGTAAAATCCGTGAGAAAAGGCCAGAAAGTTAAAAATATGCTGTTAAGTGTGCATCAATAGAAGCGTGAAAAGTTCATTAATTTTAAAACCGTTTTTAGAGGTTCATTAATTTAAAAACCGGCCAAGTGCGTGTCGGACTTTTCTATTCTAAGTCAACGGGAAGTACCCTGTAGGTTTTGATTTATTTGCGAGTATCAAAATATGTCGCATAAATGGCCGTATTTTTTATTGTGTCGACTTAGAAGCTTCTTTTAAAGCTCCTAGGAACCGTAGACCTATGTATTTGGTATTAATTTCAACTTGATATCTCCACGCATTCCTGCGAAAAAGGGTCTTGCAAGACGGACAGACAGACAGACTGACGGACAAAGAAGTGATCCTTTTTTTCCTTTATAGAGAATCAGTGAAATATGGTTCTTATTGATGAAAGATGTTCTAACAAGAATTTCATTAGAATAACTGTTAGATTTCATACTAATCCCTTATTAAATCTAGTTTGAATTGGAGAATCGGGAATTTGCCTGAAAACGGGTATAATTTATTCATTAACATCTATCCATTTATGCTTTCAGCATAGCTAATGCAGTTGAAATAATCCATTGGTAGGTAAACTTCAAATTGCAGACGGATTTAAATAATTGATGGACGGTCAACTATACCATCTTATATATTTTTAATTACTGTACGTCTACCATGCATGTTCACTAGGTTTTTTTATGTGAAAATGTTCTCTTTGAATTTAAGCCTCGTTTTTCCGCTTCTAGCTAA
Source organism: Agrochola circellaris (assembly GCA_914767755.1). Taxonomy (NCBI): domain Eukaryota; kingdom Metazoa; phylum Arthropoda; class Insecta; order Lepidoptera; family Noctuidae; genus Agrochola; species Agrochola circellaris. Next base: position 7,237,250 of record OU611853.1, read on the forward strand.
AATGCACTAGTATAAAGTATAAGTACAGTTTTTTTAAATGACTGGAGGACCGTTGCCCATTTTTCACAATCATAGTTAAGTACACGTGATATGTTTTGTTAGTAGCTGCAGAAATCGAAATCCTACATGAAATATAAATATTTCAAAGAATAACCTAAACTACCTAATATTTTATATAAAAAGGCTCCGATTCCCAGGTCGGGCAAAGTGTTATTGGATTTTTCCATGAGACATTTCTCAGTAGCTGCGTATAGCTGCGAGTAGCTGGATTTATGCCCGGTTAACGGCAATAGGCTCGCCCCCCTATTAGATGGGACTATTATATAACTAGCAAAATTTGGGTGTACTATACTGCCCTGCTAAGCCGAAAGGCGGTATCTCTGAAATACGCCCTTTTAGTTTTTTTTTATACCATTCAATAGCTATAATAATTTCGCATCTAATAGCATAAGCCATATACCGCTATCTAACTTAAAACATTTAAAAAAACCACTCAGAAGTTCTTTATATCCTTATGTTTCCTTAAATTACAATTTACAAAAAGTCAATTTTCTCAAAACTTACTCCGATTGAGATACCGCCTTTCGACTTAGCAGGGCAGAATAGGTACACCTCTGCCTAACCCTTTGGGGAAACAAGGCGTGAAATTATGTTTTATAAAATACGGACAACTAAGAGATCCATAAATTGTTAGTCAAAGGTTTGGCGACTTAAACTACTAGGTATCCTAACAAATATAATAAATGCGAAAGTGAGTTTGTTTGTTACGCTTTCACGCAAAAACGGCTGAACGGATTTTGATGAAAGTTAGCACACAGATAGTTTATAACCTGGGCTAATACATAGGATACTTTTTATCTCGGTAGTACGTTCCCGTGGAATAATTTCCGACCTCCACGCGGTCGAAGCCGCGAGCAAAAGCTAGTTCTATATAAAACTAAATAATTGGTTAATTATATAGAGCTTACTGAAAATTGAGACGTTACGTAAATAAAATGTCAAACCATAACGTAATTTCGCAGGTGTACGTGCCATGTTTAGTCAGGTTTCTATGTGACGTCATAACGTCGGTGCTTCGCTAACACGATTATAAGTGTACCGAACTAAAGCTCTTACAGCCATAATGTTACGCTAGCGGCTTTTAGTCTACACCCTTTATATGAGCGATGTTTTAGCTCGGCGAAATTTAAGTGCTCTAAAATTGTTGGCGGCTGAAAATTCTTGGTGAAAAGTGAAATTTGATAAATTATGAGTAAAAAGAGACTGGATTACTTTGCTTGTTTTAAAGAAGTAATTTTCCTACGCGAGCTTTTTTATGAACTAGCTTCTTCCTGCGACTTTGTCTGCGTGTTTTAACATAGAAGATATCCTATGGCATTCTCCGCATTAGCGTTGCTTTCTATCAGTGGAATAACTTTTGCATTCGGATCAGTAACTACCTACTTTCAGAGATTACCCTTTAGAAACATATACACCAACAATTTTACTTCTTAGTCTGATAGTAACTTATTGTTTATTTTCAGGAATCGGTTCTCGGTTTGTTTAAAATTAAATATAAGATTTTTTTTTATAACCCGAGGGTTTTTCCGCCATTGAAAATTCGGGCATTAAATTACAGCAAGTATTTACACAAACTCAAATTCCTTAAGCAAGCATTACACAAAGTGAATAACAAATTATTCAACACAGTCATGTACTTAAACATTTACGTAGGTACTCTAAAATTCAGCACCGGTCAAATATAGCCGCTTCCAAAATTGATGTAAGCTACGTCGAGCAAACTCAGCCGCCAGTCGAAACAAAAGGCGGTGTTAACCCTGTTAACGTCTGCGGGCACCGGGCCGGAATGACCCGGACCTGCGTGATAACAGGGATCCAGATAATGGTCCTAAAGGTGAATTTAGGACCAAATGATGATATGAGAGGGTTGATGGACAGAATAAAGAGATAATACGGCGATGTGGTGACGTTGGTTTTGCGGAAACGGGTTTGTTATGTTCGGACATGGTTTGGACTTGAGTCTTATCGCGGTGGTAGGTAATGAAATTATTTTACGTGGAACTTCGACGTTGCTTTAAAAAAAAAATACCTTTTCTCCTAAGATCAAAATGGCCAAAGATAAATAAAAAAAAGGTCTTTGACTGGCGACCTTTTTGCGCTTCACCGAGACCTAAACATTATGCCAATATTCAAATTCCTACGTTGCATACATATTAAAAAAGAATATGTTATTTATAAAGCTTCCATTTATTTATTTTATTTTTTGGTGTCTTTAAAAGTGAAGTTAAAAACCTTTTCAAAAGGTTGACCACCACTGATTTAATCAAAATAAACATTGAGTTACAATAATATTTAAATGCTATGGAACTTCAACTGTAACTTGTCCAACAGTTTTACCTCGATACGTTATAGTATTTACTACTTCCTAGGGGTGAAAATTATTCCTAACTGTAGCAAGCCGGTGAAACCGTTCAGTAACAGTATATTATCATAAGTAATACTCAATTATTATCCGGTTACCAGCAACTATTAATACAAATGATAGGTTGTCCGGGAAGTTTCTACTCATCGACGCACAGGCTTCCACTTTCTTCAGGAAGCTTTAACGAGTAACAATATCGTCACTGATATACATCGCCAGCTGTATAGGGAAAGTAACTTGTAATTATAGAACAAATGACGTAACGTATAAGATCCTGCAGTTAATCTCGTCCCAGATGGTCATCAATCATGCTGTTTGCATAACTTTAATGTATGCAAGCTTTGTGTACTTTAATTACGTGTAGAACATTTGTTATATCGGGTTTTGTAATAGCGGTCATAAGTTAAATGGGAGGAGACGATGAGATATTATGCGGCAGCAAAAAAATCTATTAGCAACATTTGGTTACGAAAATATAAACAGTCCTTTTGAAATTGGAATGAAATGCTTTAGAACAGACTTCTCACATTTCTCAAACAAAAAAAGCATCACTCATTTATTTTCTCTAAAAAGTTTCGTAGCATTTTTAGGTTTGCCCTCTCTAATTTAAGTAACACGACCTCCTTTATTTGCCAAATTGATTTTTTTTAGCTGATAAAGCGAATAATTATGCTAAAGTGAGACCTCGTCAGTGCATCTTAATCCTCAGGCTTAGAGTCAAGGGGGGATGATCAAAGGAAAGCAAAATGGAACATCCCTGCTTTGGTTAATATATAATGAGAGTCTCGTTTAAATCTCCGTGTTTACATTAATTTAGTGAATATAAATGTTCGTCGGAAACCCGCTTTAGAACTTTGCCTGTGTTTATTTTACAGGCTTTCAATTTAAATATTGTTTGTTAAATTAAAAGTTAATTAAATTCACTTATTTTAATAAAAAAAATTAAACTCTACATCTATGTTTAAACCTATTTTTATGTTGCTAGTTCAAAGATTGTTAAAGTTTTTCATAATAATAAATCGTCCTTCATGATAGTTGCAACGTTAGCAGAAGAGCTATTAAATTAAATTCCAACACGTGTCCACGTTGTGATGTTAAATTATGTTCAACGTGCAAGTTTTGCAAAGCATTATGTTGAATGTTCAGAATGAGAAACATCTCATGGATACATTTTTTTAAACAGCTCGATTATGGTAGCTCAGTTATTGTCAGTTTTATATATATCAAACAATCTCAACATGTCGTTCGTACTCCACTTTAAGTCTAGCCGGTTCAGCCCTGGTTCATTTTGTTTTACCACAGTTCCAACTTAATGTATTTACGGTTAAAGATATTAATTTCTCAAAATAATTACATATTCACTTAAATAGAAAACATAAATCGCAGAGATCGCGGAAAGCGGTCGCCCATTGTATATTTTATTTATTTATTTATTAAAACTTCATGCACAAGTATAAATTCTGTACAAAGGCGAACTTAATGCCTGGGGCATATTTACAAAATATGCCCCAGGCATTAAGTTCGCCTTTGTACATAGTGCATAATTATTATTTTTTGTTATGTATTTTTGTGGTGTACAATAAAGTAAATAAATAAATATGTGTAAACAATATTATGTGCCATTAACCGTAGCTTAAAATAAAATATTGCTACACACAGTCTGTTAATACATACTAACATTATAACACTTTGATTTACTAGTTTTGTTATACCAAACAAATCAAATCAGAAGGTAGTTTTACGCAAGGAATAGCTAAGTTTCGAGCTCTCTTTGTAACCGTCCTACCCTACTTATTACTCGTCCTTGACCAGTAAACATCCACGTATATCGATACTATAATATAAAATTATAAAGAGCGAAAGTTTGTTTGTTTGTAAGTATGTATTTAGAAGGTAATCTCCGGAACTACCAGTCCGATTTGTAAAATTCTTTTTGCATTGGATAGTCTTGAGGAATGTTATAGTATCGCGGACGAAGTCGCGGGCAGAAGTTAGTCGAAAATAATCAAAGGTCCATATAGACCCCTAACAACACATCAAAAACAACACAAATCTAATTCTACACTAATATCACAACAAAACGTCTCTTGCTTTTGTTTTTCTTCTACCCGCACTGATATAATATATTTAGCAATAAGATTTAATTTTCTCATGTAAGTGACAATTTGTCTTAATGAGAATAAAGTTCTTTAAACCGAAACGTCATCCACAATGTCAAGTGTACAATTATTGCAGGTATTTGGCACCGCTTGGGTTACAAGTTGGCAGTTGGCACGTCGCGACACCTTCGTATGCCATTGCCAATGCCAGGAGTGTCAACATGTCTCAGAGCTTTAGTAAAATCAACGGCATTTCAGTAGTGCGAAAACCAACCTTACTGCTAGCAATAAAGGTGTTGTCAGTGTCAAATTGATACTATGTACGCGCGGTTAACAGTACATTACTGAAATGTTATGCAGTAGTTTGTAATCATCTTTGAATGTACTGTAATATTAGTTGATGTTACTGTCCCCTTAGGTGTTCGCGTGCCAGTGAATTGGTTGTGCACGTTGTGAACTAATTTGATGAATGCGTCTTGTGCGTAGAGTGGCAGGTGGAATTCTCTAGATTTCAATCCCGTATTTGAAAGATTTGGCGTGAGGCATTGGAAAAGATCATCTATATATTAATACGTTAAACAAAAACTTTGTACCCCTTTTTACGAAAATTACGCCGACTGAAGAGTATGAAATTTGGCACAGTTAAAGTTTATATGGAAAAGGAGTGCAGAAAGCTAATATTTTTTTAAATACGAGTATATAATGCATTGAAGTAAATTAAATTAATAAAAAAAACTTTACACACACTACCATGCGTTTCACCCTAAAATAATGTCATGGCAGCATGGAATTAGTATGAACTATCCTATCAAACTTAAAATTTAAATGAATTATGGTCGAATTTCGAACAATGGGCGATCACTAGTAATATTAATTTAACCAAGTTTAACTATTACCCTATATTAAAAACGAATAAGAAAGTTGTCTCTAGATTACATTTTCTTCAAAGTGTTTTATAACCACGTCTTAAAGCCGAAAATGTTAGGTTAGGTTAGCTTTTCCTTTGAAGTAAAGGACAAGGAAAATGCAATAATCTCATTCGTTACACTCAATTGCACCTTTTCACGGCTGGAAAAGTACATAAAAAGAACAAGGCTGTCAATAATGATGACGAACAAAGCTATATAGATATGTCAGTGAAAAGAGCAGTAAAGAACCCCAACGAATAATTTAAAATTAGCACCAATAAGAAATCATCACAGTCTACTGCTTGACAGTTTGAAAGTACAGCTAAAGCACAAAAATTCATAACAGTTTATAATAAAGCACCACACCAACGGTACTAACGGGTGTTACAATAATCTATGAAGGAAGTGTAACAGTTTTCATATGTACAGTCTTTTGTACGACCGTTACGGCTTATGTGGTGGCTGAACATAACCCGACGACTTGATTACAGCTATTTGTTTGCCACGCCTTTAGGACCGCTACGTTGAGCGCGGGCGTCATGTTTGCCGCTCCATATATCATGGGGAGATTGTTTTTTGAATTTAAAGTTTGAGGAAAATTCAGTGTGATGTAAATGGTGTTTTGGGGGCTTGTAAAGGGTTTATCGTAAGAAGTGTCGAGTAGATGTTTAAATCTGTATTTATACTTGAGGTGGTTTATTAAAACAATTTATCTTTACCACAACCTGCATCTCACCTGATGGTAAGTGATGATCAGGCCGAAGGTGGAAGCGAGCTTCAACCGGAATCTTCAACCACAGGGAAACTGGCTATCTTATCTCTAACTGCCGAAACACAATCATACTGTTAACATTGCTGTTATGGCGACAGACTTAGATAAGATGGTGCTAGCCAGGTGGACTTAGAACAAGCCCTACCACCAACCAAACTGAGCTGAAATTTTTGCCGTCACTGGGAATCGGACCTCTGGGTCTGAGATAGGTGGTCTAACCACAAGACCACAGAGGTGGTAAAAAGACCACAGAGGCGAGTAGAATTACCAAGCGAATAATATCTCTACACTCTTTTCTGATGTCCTTAGGGATATGGGTCGTGATAGGGACATTTAGCTAAGTATGATATATGTTAGCTAAGTTTGATGTCTTTTAGTCAAAGTAAACGCAACTACTTACATGCACCAGGTAAGAAAATTGATGTTGTTTTGACAATAATTCAAGAGAAAGATAAGATAAGAAAGTCGATCAGAAAGAAAAAGCAGATATATCTACGACAGAGCTGGGTAGACTAGATACAAAAGACAAATAAAGTTATTTTTGAAAACCGTTCATCACAAGGATATGTTAACATGGAGATGAGAACGTGAGAATAAAGCATATAGGTATTCCTAGAGAAACAAAACAAAGCAGGTACTCAAATAAATATTACTCCATATGATATAATACCCTCTTACGTAAAGCTTAACTATGTTGAGGAATAACGGAAATAATTGGGTGTTCTCGGAAAGACTCGGATATGCTTTAATAGACGTTTGCTTTCTATTTCATTATTGTGTCTCCGTCTCGTAATAATAATATCTCTCTGTAATTTTGTTTCGTAATTGAGACGTGGGTAGTTGTATTATGATTATTTATAAGAGCAGTTGTGTTATGATTTAATTAACTTTCTGTTCACAACATACATTATTGATTAGACATGAATACTGCTATCGATAACGCTTGAAATAGTTCCAAAAGTGGGTGTTCTATAGGTACACTTCTGCTAACTCTTCGGGGATTACAGGCGTGATGTTATGTTACAAAGTGTAACTTTGGAACCTTTGAGAAATCTAACATACGTTATAATGTATTAAAAAACATTTCTATTACATTTAAACTTAATAACAAAGACATAAACAAAAGAAACTTCAACAGAGACACTGACTACCAATTTCCTTAATAATATTGAACAGCGTATAAAAGGCGAAAGTATAGTTTAGTTACGAAGAAATCCTTCCTTGAAAACTTTGCATCCGTGCCTAGACCAAGAGCTTCCTCTGCAAATTCTACACTACAGTCACCCCAATCCATTTTAGCCCTTAGTGTTATAAAAATAGAGTTTGCAAGCGTTGCAGCAGTAAAATTGCTAAGTCCAACTGCTTGAGAATTGGTCTGGGATACGCTTGAAGCATTTACGGTGCATTTTATTGATGCAATAAGTACTTGAGGACTCGGTGCTGCATCTTTTCGGTCTACGCTTTTTACTAAATGATATTGAGGTCGTAATTTAAAGGTTTCCTTGATTTAGTTTTATTGGCAGTCTTAAGCTTTTTCTGGAAATTACTAGTTAGCTTCATTTCTATAAAAATATAAGAACATTCCATTAGTCTTAATGTTACGGGTTAAAACAAAATAAGATTATGGTAGTTATAATAATTTCATGGCTACATAACATTAAAATTATCTCCATTTGGAAAATCTTGACCAACCTCTAATGGACGCTTTGAAATCTCTAAAATCTTGTCTTATACATCTCTTTTATTATTAAAGTTTGCATTGAAAATTTCAACAAATATGTGAGGAAATATGAAAATTTTCTGAAGTAAATTCGAAAAGCTCTGAAGCCCATTCACTTTATTAAAATTTTCATCCAAACCACACTGCACTCCGGTCCACTACATTTTGCATACGCCGCTGTATGTAAGTACGTTGCGTCGCCTTCACATTATGCTCCTAAAAAGGGAAATATTTATTGGCTTTACATTAGGATGTCTAAGTTCGTGTGTTATATTTTTTATAGGAACCGTGTCTTCAGTTGAGAAACAAGTTTATTAAACAAGTTTTTTTATTAAACGTAGTATATAGTAGATCATGAATCTCCATGCCACCTTGTTATAATATTTACTCTTTATTACCTAGAGAAGAAAATACAAAATAGGCAAGACACTAACAAAATCTTTTTTTTCGGTATCAAAGGACCAAAAACTGTTTAAAGGACCAAAGCAATAAAATTTTAAAAGCGAATTCTAAGCTGCCTTAAAAGAAAACAAATGCCAACCAATAGAGAAAAGAATTTTAGGAAGATTCTTAAAAAACGCATTTCTTTCCCAAAATTCTAATTTCAAATTATTTATTATAACGGTCATTGAAATTCGGCGCGCATTGCGCTTTATCGCTCGCTATTTATAAGGTTTATGTATTAGGCAGCACGTGATGCCAGCATCGTTTAATTAAAAACAAGCCTAGCGTGGTTTCGGCTGCGGGTTCCGCATTAAACGCTGTTTAGTGTATGGTGGGATATATTTTCAAAGGTTTAAGTAGTCGAGATATTTTAGCAGAACAAAATATATGTTACAATGTTTGATTTGCATAGATTATTAATTTGAGTACCTAGCAGAGTCTGGATTTGTGCGCGGTTGAAGTCAATTGGGTCGTCCTTTATTACATGGGAATAACTGGTGAAATGTGGTTGTACATTGTAGTTAGTACACTTCTGCCTCAGTATTCGAGGAATACAGCGTAATATGACGTCATGTTATGTTTATTAAAATAAATAATATAATACGTTCATTTATTTCAGATAATTTACACCCATTTATATAAATAAAAATACTATTCGTTGGTAAGCGGATCACTTGGGAACGGCGGGACCGATTTGGCTCCGAATTAGGTTTTTACGGAAAGAAAAATTTGGAAAGCTTCCCGGATATTTTTAAATTCAGGAAAAACTGAACGTCCATTTTCTACGGGATTTTTGTATGAGTCTGATAAGTCAGTTACAATAAAAAAAAATCTTAACACAATGAACGTAGGAAAGTAGGTAGATGAGACAGCAGTTTGTAATGAGCCTACTTCAAAAAGATGGAATCATGTCTGCGGATCCAAAAATAGGGTGAGAACCTTTTTCACCATGGTACCTAATCAATTTTTAAAAACAAACGTAGCTCTAAAACAACACACTCATAAATAAAAAACTACCGTTACAAAAAAAACGTGTGTGAACTAAACAAACATTCTCATTTACGCATCCTGGGAACATATACTCGTAGGAATCTAGATTAGATAGCTAACATCTGCTTCCTACTGTGTCATAGGACTATTAGGAAGCTAAAATAGTTAGCCACATTCGTAGAACACATGTTACAACACTGGTTTCTATTGAGAATGTTCTAGAAGTTGTTGTTTAGAATATTCTTTCGGTTATAGTCATAAATTGTAGCTCATTAAGGGGTTTAGTTTGTCCTGTATCTAATGTATGAGCGCATGATAGTACAATATAGATGATGAAAATGTGATGAATTCTTTTGATAAGTTTTCGTTTTCGTTTTTATCTTTTAGCCCTGTCCTCGATCTCGCCTGATGGAAAGCGATGAGGACTATTTATTTCCGTTTGTTAGCAATTATTAGGCTAATATTTATTTGTATTAGCTGTAAATCACGTCTTCATCATTAAGACTAAGATAATTTGGTATTACTATCTGCTTTGTTTCCTTTAAGTATATTAAAGTAATATGCAAAGCCAATGACCATACTTCTTTGTAATCAAAATAAATCAAACAAAATATTTCAAATTTCAACGAATAAATCAGTTTTTTTTTTTAAACAGCATCTTTATCTAAATTAAACCGTATTGAACCGTACCTAACATACAGCCCTTACAGATTCCAAGCTCCTTTATAAAGAGAATATTTCTCCAGCGCCACAGGGAATAGCCTCCGGTATAATTTAGTGACGTCACATAAATCATATTATACCTGAATTTACCGCAGACATGGTCAAAGGCGAGATAGGAACTATACAAGTACCTTTAATAGTCGGTTAAGTGTTTTATGTAGCGAAAGGCACAGTTTACAGGAATTTTAGAGAAATGCTTAAAATTGGATTTATGGGTACTCCTATTGTTGGGCCAGTACATATAGCTAGTTAAAGAGTTCGTGTTAATGGTGTAGCCTCTGATTTATTTTCGACAGTTTCTCTTGAACCGTTGGGAGAGCGGATATATTTAGCCATTTCTAATGGATATTAAGTAGGTGTGAGATTTAATTTACTCAATGACCTCTAATGGTATCATGAATCGGAATTAAATGCTGACTAAGAACTTAATAGCTTACTTGTTGCAAGGGAAAAAGAGTTTATTTTAGAAGTACAAACTACTAGTAGTACTAGAAATATATCAGTTATATAAGTGATGATGAAATTGAAGCTAATTCAAATGATTTGTGACTACCAAAGCAAGATGAGACGTTTGTAAATAACATAAATCTTTTTCATGATGTTTCCGTTGATTTGACAGCCATACTAACATCTTCCCGGTATATTGCCAGTCTTGATGGAAACATCAAAGTCGTAACTTCCTGACATATACTTTAATATATAATACTATCTTGATAATTTATACTTTTAGCATAAATTATGCGCTGATTGCTAGAGGAGACATTGTAGGGATAAATCAAGTTTACAATAATCAAAAATATTTTAGAATAGCTAATAGTCATTATTGTAATAGTCATTATTGTAATAATATATTATATGTATTGATAAATGTTTCGTCTTTTGGTCGCTCTGTTTGAATATCTTTTGATTAATTGGTGGTTTTTAGTAGACCCAATATTTCCTTTTATACTGATTGCATGTTTGTATGCAAAGTATCTCTCTCTTATATGTTACTGACATTGTGTTACACCTCATTCTTCAGGAAACAAACAAAATTCTTATACAAATGTGGCAATTCTTTCTCCATCAATATACGAGTAAGAAGCATATTGATTGCGATAAACGAACGGGACAATCGGCCATTGTCACAACTGGGACAAATACGAGATAACGCACGGATTAACGTGGCCCAATTTGATTGATTAAACTGCCTTGCGTCATACAACGTTTATTAGCCTTAATTTCTAATTGGCTATGAATTTTTCAAAGGCCAGCTGTTTTATAATCATGGGACTATCATTGACTTTAACTTTTATGAAATGAATATCAACCGGTTACCTAACTTTTGTATGTAGCAAATCCAGATCGCAGTTTTTAATAACTAATCTCTATATTCTGCTATTTCCGTTACAATGTTTTCATATTTGAGTACGTCTTAACCGTCGTTTACTAACTCCACGACGACACGACGTCACGTAACGTTTAACGTTTAACTTAACGGTAACGACGGTACGGTACGGTAACGTTTGACTTTTCGTCGGATACTAACTACTACTAAATAAGGTTTATTTCTTGCTTAACTAGAATAACTCTACGTAGAAAATTAATAACAGTCCTTTTTCTATAAAAACAAATACACACGTTCGCTTTCCACTCCAAATCAATGTAATTTACAACCCGAAACAACATGACCTGTAACTTTTGCCTCTTGACCAACAAAACTTTAAGGTCGAAAAACCCTCTTTTCCCAACGAAGATTAATACGTTTCCAAGGCAGCTGTCTGAAGACCGAAGGGGTGTCCCCTACAGCTCAGCGTCAATGCTTCACACTACATAAAGCGTTCGGCGTCATTGCACACCCGTAATGTCTTCGCTTCTTCAATTCTTACCTTTCTTGGATGAAGAGATTTTGATGTGACAAAGGATTTAGAATGGAATTTGAATTTATTCGCTCGTATCTTTGGAGGTTGTGTTCGGATTACTGATTAGCTATGGACGTGGAGAGTTGAACTGGTTTATGGAAAACTTTATGGTTATATGAATTTTCAGTTTAGGGTTGCTCTTATGAAATGTATTATCGTTCGCGATTGATTTCAGCAAGACACTTTGCTCTTTAGTTAGTAGTAGCTTGCAGGTTTTTCTGATGTTAACATCTATGTTGTCTTGTGTCTTGTCTGCATCTTGCAGTCAAATTGTAATGAGTAAAAAGAGAGAGAGAGTGTGTGTGTGTGTGTGAGTGTGTGTTGTGTGAGTTGTATTGTGTTGTTGTTTTTGTATAAAAAAATACTAGTTACCTACTTTATTACCCGACTGCCAAAGAAAGGTTATGTTTTTGTACTTACTATGTTATTGAGCAACGCGTCATCTTCCTCCCATTTACGCGCACAAATCGTCGTTCAACTAGAACCACTCCGCCCCCACCGTTACTAGGAGAATAGAAAAACACTTTGCAGTCATTTCCTTTGCGAGATGTACTGTGAGGGGATTCATTATCAACCCCCGACAAATCCCCGGCTTTCTTGGGGGACATGGAGTACGAAACAATCGTGTGGAGGAAATGCTCTCATTATACTTTTTGTGGAAAATGTGCCTACTGAGTAGTCAAATGGGTATATTTTATTGCAATTCTGTGTTTACGCTTTCACGCTTGTTAAAAGCATTTGATGAAGCTAAGTAGAAAAAGATTAATATTAACGCCATTAGGTAGAGTAGGTGTAGGTGTAGAATATACAGTGTGTAAAAAAAATAAAAAACGTTTATTAGATTGATGCGTAGTGGGACTTTATGTATGCCCTAATTTTGACAATACCGTACTCATAACATTATAGTCAGACTAACTATTCTATAAAACTGTAGACGGCGGTATATTTATTTGCCAACAAATCAATTAACTAAACCAACCGTTTGTCCCTCCTTCAAATTAGTTCAAGTGTTTTCCTTCCCAATACGGCGTATCTAAAAGCTTCGTAGTTCATGTTTTTGCAAGACTTAGGGAAAGGGCACATGTGCGGATGTTTTAAGGTGTACTCTAATAGGCTTTAGGTTGAATAGACTGGCTGGATTGTGGATCCAAGTGGTTTTAAGGTACGTTGACTTAATGAAATGTACGTTTTTCCTTCCCTCGGCTAATGTGCAACGAGCCGAAATTGTTTGATAAAGGTTTTCGTGATTTTGTGGGGTTTTTGTGTATGTGGTTTCTATTTTGTATGATAGAATTTGTGAAGCTTTTAGCGAGTTATATTTAATTGGATGGTAAGGGATTAGCTATTTTAATGATTTGAGAAATACTCCTGTATAGTTTTGATTTTATGGTTACATTTATGTATGTTTTAAGATTTTCATGTACGTAATTGATGTGGCAATAAAGTATGCCTTATAAATTTTGTCTGGTACAAGGTAAGACCACAATCAGCAATCCCAAATGACCTGATCCTAATTATCGCGTTGGACAGCCACGTTGGTTATCGATGTTGTTATTCATACACTAGGGGATGCTGCCGATCTGATCGCTTAGCCGCCTTTTACGACACCCACGGGAGGTGATTAGATGATATAGGATTTCTTTTCGTGTTTCAATTTAGGTTCTTTTTTTCCTGCAGGTGACCACCATTTTTCTTCTATCTAGCTTGCTGGTCATTGCGTAATCCCCAATAGATTTTTTCTAACCTCCACTTATCCAAAAAATATTTTGTATAAAGTCACCATTACATGCTGGTACGGTGGCAAGAAAAGTAGATAAACACAATAAAAAAATTGCCTGAATTACTTCGCAAAATATTCATAAAATAATTAGAAAAGCAAGGCATCGAATCATTTTGTTTCAAGTTAGATGATATTTAAAAGTTACAGAGTCAATGAACTTCTGTTGCTGATTGAACCTACATCACCACAAATCGATAAAGTTAAATTAAAAGATAGATACCTGAACGTTTGGTTATAATTAATCAATACCTATTTAGAAATAGGGGAAGACCCAATAAACCAATAAATAAAAACAAGGTGAGTTCGTCGCCTCGAATACGATTTGTTCCGAAAAAGCTAAAATGATTTTTATGACGTCATAAACTAGATGACTATAAAATTAGGTTCATTGTATATCGATGTGTTAGGGTTGTCAACATTCACGTTTGTCAGAATTTCTGGTTTTCGTTTGATCAAGCCCGGAGCTGTTTGACCCGTTTAGGGTAGATAGAGTTTCGAAAAACTTTCTTAGTGTACCTCTATATCCTTGAAGGGAAAGTCCCTAACTTCCAAATGTAATTCTATATTTAGTGTGCCTGTTTGTCAGTCAATCAGACTGTTTTATAGTTACCTATATGCAAAACTAAAGAAGAGAGATGTCCGGATTTTGTGGCTTCTATTTTCATTTCAAATAGACTAGCCGGCCGCGGAAGGATTCTAGGAATTTAGAACGTTCCCTGCTCGTCCCTCAACCGCAAATGGAGGCTGCAATTTAATCCGTTCTCTCGGTCAGTCCTAAGTTAAAATAATATCAATGTTTTTAGATCAGCAGACCTAGTAGGCACTCTAACAATATAAACCATAATAATTATAGAGACCTGCATACAGTTCTGAAAATTGTATTAGTAGTTTGGCCAGCACGAGCGGTAATACCACTAATTAGCTCATTTCAGAGCATTCCATTATTAATATCAAACATTAGGTTAGGTTGTATTTACACTTTTGATAGTGTAAAGTTGTGAGCCCAAAATTACCTGTACGACTATTTTGATTAACAACGTCTGAAGTAGGTTCGTAATTAGGTAATCACATGTGTAAGTTTTTTCAAGTTCAATCCCGATAGTATTGCCAAAAATAATTTAAAAAAACTCGTTAAATGTTTAGTCCTTTTGCCTTTAAACAAAAGTAGTAAGTATAAAAGTTCACATAAAAACCTAATAATAATTATAATGTTTGGACTTTAAAGATACCTTTGATGATCCGCCATGATGAGTTAGCTAGGAAATGCCGGAAAGGCCGTCTAGTGCCACAATATTGACGTGTAAAAGTGTCTTGAGAGATCTATCTACTTACAGAATTAAACTTTTCATTTCAATTCCAATTTTAAAGGGCCCATACTTCGATCAACAATACTGATCGAAGGGCCCATAGGAACAAAGGACCATTTCTTTTAATGAAAATGTAAATTGGTAACCCTAGCATATTAAGCTATGGAGCTTTACTGTCGATGGCTCGAATCTAGTGCGGATATATTTAGACATTCCTTCCTAGTACAGCAAAATGTTGCTTCTCATAACCTATAAGGGGTCGTTAAACCTTGCATAATCCTGAGAAGTAAACATAATAAAACAGATATTTGTTTGTGTTTCCCTTTTTAAAGGAAGTTCCGATTGTTTTAAGTAGGTACCTAATTGTTAAATCCTCTAGTTTATGGAATGTCAAAAGCAGTGACCGACATCATACAACATCTATATTTTTACAGGTATTTTTAAAGGTTACCAATTGAATACAGCAAGTAATAATATCGGTTACCGATATCTTATTTACATTTATTTCTTTTTATCTTTTTTTTTCTTTTTTTCTTTTTATCTTACATGTAACGTCGGCATTAGTCAAAGGGCGCGCATCGCCTGTGTATGTGTAACCGGTATTAAAACGGTAACCTAAATCAGGTAACAATTTTCTTCATCTTGGTTACCCAGATAGCGTAAATCTTAGTCGTAAAAGTAATCCAAATCGATGCCTGTGCCGTAATTTATAATGTTTTTCGTCCCTGGTCTAAAGGAATAGACAAATATTTTAAATTGTGGATATTAAAACGTTATGCAAGATAAAAAAGATACAAATATGACTATCTCAATAAAATATTAAACAAGGCATAGAACATAATCAGTCGCTATAACAAATGACCTGCTACTGGCTCTCGAGCTAAATGGGAACCGTCTCGTGTACTAGAATATGTAGTGGGCGAAAGGACATCTATTCTTCATTCCCACTGGACACTTGCTGTCTTAGCACACGTAGTAAAATATTCATCATTTTAATATTACATTCGAGTTACATTTTGACTACTGTTTCGTGAATAAAGCTGCCTGTAGAAGTGGCGACGAGACGAACTATGAAACTACTCATGTTAAGTAAACTAGTAGTGCTTACGTCTCAGAAAGTAGATGGCAGGATCAGCGTCAAATTTAGAGGTGCTCGGTAGAAAATTCGAACTATGAATCAACGAAAATCAATTGCCTATTATCTTTGAGAGTGATTCATCGACGAGAGGGGTTTTAACACTTACCCCCTTACCAAATAGGGTAAATAGGAGTGGTTTGGAATCACGGAAGCACATCACGGTGTCCACATTATTTTATAACATACACTAGCAAGCGACCCACCCTTGCTTCGCACGGTTTTTCGACTTGAAACAACATAGAGATTTCTGTATTATATGCAAGTTTAATATAATTTTATTATGCACATTAACCTTCCAGAATAAATTCTCTAAATGTTGTTGATAACCGTATCAAAATCCGTTTCGTAGTTAAGAAGAAAATCGCGGTCACACAAACACAAGAAAAGCGACTTTAATTTATTATGTATAGATAACGTATGAACGATAATATTGCTAGTTTAATCAATCATCAGCATCGAAAGGCAAACCACAACGGATCAATAACTTCATTCACTCAAAAAGCCACTTCAAACTGCACACACTCACCAATTCGTCAGTTTTATGCCACAGTTTATTCCGCTCCGTGACTTGGTCGCACATAATGCGCCGCAATGTGGCCAATGTGCCCACTGACAACCCTCTCTACACGGTGTGAAAAATGCACGACTGAAAAATGCACAGCTCCATACATTACTCTCTTCCCGGCGTCGCTTTTCAAAGCACGTGAGCCCGAATATGCAATGCAATGCATACGTGAATACACACTGTATTTTCACGCTTTCGTATGCTGTGAAAGTTTCTGAATTGTCTCGCAAAAGTACCGAGTTTTATGTCGTATGTCATAAGCCTCGTAAGCTGTGTTGTGCTGACCTATGGTATTTGCTTATGTTGCCTGAAATAAATTTGATAGTCGAGAAGATTTGTGTTATTTACTTTTCTCTGTCTGCGCTGGTCATAAATTTTGCTTGGCTCGTTTGATGGCAGTTAAATATGCATAGCTTTTCTCTGGAGCATCTTTCGAAATCAGTTAAGTAGATACATGAAAATTCACTTGTTTTTATTTTTATTGTGTATAAAGACTCTTATTTTATGAGTAGGCATTATGACATTATAAATAGTCCTAACCAGTGTAGCAATTTCCGACCATGCATGTTTTTATAGCGGTTCACAGGAAATTGGACCTTACAGAAACGTGTTTGATGTTAATGCTAACGCAATGTTGAATAAGTTGCAAACCTGCTATTTATGAGTGACATCACGTTACGATTACATTTCTCCCTACTAGCTCACGAAGTAAATATATTGAAATATCTATGCAAAGTATTCATGATACATAATTAAACCAAACCATTGTTTACCCATGGCAAACAACGCAACAAGCAGCACAATAGCCATCACAATATTAACCCCTAACAAATTCAAATATCAACCCACAAAAGCCGAGCTTATCAAAAGTGTCCGCTTCCGGATAAAACGCGTGTACAATTTGGTCGTTCCAATAAAGTCAAATGTTTATATTTAGCCCCTATATAAATAGTGGTGGAATTTATGTCCGTGGTGGCACGCGGGCGGCGCACTGGGCCCGAATGAATTGCCCCCAAAATATTTGTCTGTCGTGATGTTGGCCGAAAGCCAGTGGGATCACTTTCGGCAAACTAGATAAAGATAAAATATAATGGCTTAGTCTGGATCGGGAAGGTATGCGTATAGGCGCCCGGTGACTCACTTGTTGGCTGTTTGGGAAAAGTCGCTTAGAGACAGACTGACAGACATAATTGTGTTGTTTATTGCCTTAATAATGTGTTGATGGATATGATGAGGCCATGTTCAATTAGAGGACGGTTGAATTATTTATTTTGTTTATTCATCTGAAAGGCCTGAAACGTTACACAATTAAAAAAAATATTTTCTTGGATGTGATGATAACTGTATCATCTGAGCATTGATATAATAATCACCATAATATTCATATACTTTAAAAGAGGATAAATGTCTAATATTATTTTAAGGATGAGGTCTTCATATTTCTATAAGGAACTAAGAACGTCAAACACAAGAAAATTGAATGAATAAGCAATAATAAAATTATCTCATAAGAAAAAAACTTCTAGTTTATCAGATTACTCACAAACATTGCGTGTGATACACCACTCATAGATTCTAAGAACAATGACTTTGATACTACAGTCGCAAATGACTCTGTCATTAAGTAATTTTATGTAAGATTACCTAGCGTTCCGTAATTATTATGTGTCAATGCTGCAACAACAAAAACATGAATTAGGTGAAACTTTTTCTAGGAAAGGCTTCGTCACCGAATTACGCAAATATTTGTAGTAGAAGTAACTAATAATTTGCTAACCTTGGAATAAAGTTTGTTACCGAATCCAGTAGAATTAAGGCTAGGCACAAAACAACTAACTCTGAATTCGGATAGGTACTCGTAAGTATTTGGCGGTAGAGACAGTTTTCCATGAAAATTTCAGGAAAGTCAAAAAGACATTTATTAGTCAGACTAAAACGAACACTACAAATCTTACACAGAATGAAAGATCACGACATAAAACGCCCCAACTCTTTAGCAACTAAATAAACAACTCTATTACGTACAAGGACAATGAATTAACTCACAGAACAACAAAAAACATCCTACTGAACTTAATAGTCTTGAATTTCATAGCTAAAATGCGTTTCCAGTACTACGAGGTACCTATCTAGTAGTTTATTTTTCTTTACAAGTCTTATTTAGTAAACAGACACTGTATCAAAATCACAAATCAGATTAAATACTTTTTTTTTTGTTAGAAACAGAAACGAAAGGATGTAAAGATAGCAGGTGGCGTTCTGTAGTTTCTGCCTACCTACCTCACCTCGCCTACCTCATGAGAAGGCGTGAGTTTATGTATGTATAAAGAAACGATATAACTTAGTACTAATTACATCAAAAACTGCTTCAAAATAACCGTTTAAAACAAATTAATTTCCACAATTCAAATCTAAATCTTAAAATCTCAACACGCCTTAAAATAGGGAAGTGGATAAAACAATATAAAATAAATTGTACACGTATTTTTTATTTTTTTACGTAATCTAAAGAATATGGCAATACATTGAGTAGGCAATACGTTAAAATGTGGCATGACGTCACTCCCCGGTAGATTTTATAAGTACTGACTTGTGACGTAGCGAGCCTCCACTCCCAAACTATAATGCGTTTTATCTAAACCATTTTTTATTAGTATGATAGATAAAGCAAACAATACGTGTCTAACATTTTTTTATTATCTGACTGACGGACTAAATAGTATTTTTTTTCCCCGCCAGCATCCCTATTATGTTTGCAAAATGAGAAAAGTACAGAAAAACTCGCTTTACGTACTTCTACGTAAAACTATTAACAGTAATTCAGTGGCGAAGCCATTCTGCAATCTCTTAGATGCGCGGATTATGCCTTGGAACGCACGCGACTTTGCAAGTGAATGAACCCGCGTTAGTGCGGTGTTGCTGTGTGGAAAATAGAATTTTCTTTTATGGTTTCTTCTCATTTCTTTTAAGGTAAAATGTATTTAGACATGCGATTAATACGCGGATAAAAAAAAGTGGGTAATGTAAAAAATGGTTACAAATTATTAAACCTACTACCAAGCTCCTTGCCTAATCGTAGATCATGATAAATAATCATACCACACGTTTGATAATAATAAACGTAAAATTATCAATTATTTCCACAAAATGTTACTTCATAGTTTTCCAGTATATCCAATAGCAGAATCAACTAAAAAAGTCGATTTGCAGTTAGTCGTCTTCTAATAAAGACACACACATGGCACACCCTGGTACAGCTCGATATTTTGAAGACTCCATAGACTTTTACTGTATTTTTTCCTACATCTATGTGTCCCTCTTCCTAGCTTATATTTCTATCTTTCCCTCTATTACTTAGAATATTTAATAGTTAGATCCAACGAAAATCGAACCTTGCAACGAACGAAACGCAACCTTTTCCTACGACCTAGACGTGTTACTTCTATTACGCTATAGTTACACAGATTGAGTGAACTCGGAAATGTAAATTAGAATTAATAAAAGTATTTTCTATATATTATAATAAGACGAGTAAATATATAATTAATTAATATATAGGGTGGTATATTAATTAAAAATAAAGTCTGCGTTGAAATTTTTCGTTGGTTATTTAATAAAAATACAAAATCTGCTGTTCCATACATTTTGACCGCGTAGGTATTGCACTTTTATTTGAAACGGCAGATTAAAAAAAAATAACCGACGATAAGTTTCAACGCCGAGGGATTCAGATTCATGTACTGAATCCATGGTAACAGTTTTCGCGTCGATGTCCCTGCCACCCTGTATATTATTGAGATTTGGACTAGACAAATCACATCCTCTATCTACAGATGTTAAATGCTAATATTTAGAAAATCTATGTCCCGTATCAGTTTGTGATTTGCCTACTACACATCGTGTGCATTTTCAACGTCATCAAAGATTTATTACAGGTATACTAAACGTCTCGAAGGACTTGAAAATGCTCAGAAAATATCTTTAAAAAAGATGCAACTGTCAAAAATACTGATTACAAAGGGGAAATTCATTCTATTATAAAAAAGCTGTAAGTCGGAATAAGAATTTACTGTTTAATTATATGATTAACGTGTCCTGCTGGTTTCAATTATCTCTCTACATAACTTAGTTGTAGTAGTTATTGTATGCCTATTAGGCAGGACATATTGGAACTAAAAATTTTTGTTAAGACCTGTAACAATTATGCCCACAATAAAGATCATTATTATGATTATGAGTAGTTGACTGCCTGCGTAGCCTACTTGCAAAGCCCTAGCCGTTACAGTGGAATCTTGAATTGTTATATTACAGGCGAATGCTCACGGTGAGGGAGCACTTTTAGTGGGTGCTGATATGAGAGAAGAAATCGACCTGGTCTCAAGTGCACAAAGAGCACTTAAGTCCAGTCACTGTAAAAATGTGTCATTCATTCATTAGGCATATCAATCATATTTTATGTTGTAAACACAACGATATAGAGTGACACAAGGACCGCGAGCCAACCTTGAGGAGTATATTTTTAACGTATGTTTATAATAGACGGTGGCAAAGATGTAAATATTTTTGTTCTGAGAAACTGAGAGGCAATTAGTGATAGGTACGTGTGATGAATATGGGGAAGAAGAATAGAAGAAGTTAGGTGACCCAGAATCGCGAAAAAAAAATCAGCTGTTCCCTTCATTATAACGGGCTATGCGAACATAAATGTATGGAACAGCAGATATTTTTTTGGCGATTTCAGGGTTGGCCCCATAGTGAAAGTTGTTCATAATGACGAGTACAATGACCCCTTAAGAGGATGCAAACGAATTAAATTTCACATTGTATATAAATCAACGAAGACATTTTAAAGGTATTTCAGACTCCGACTGAAAAACACTAAGTGAAGTAAGACAAAGCGAGCATTACTCATTACATAGGAATTCCTACATAGTTTGAAGATGAGATACGGTAAGTAGATAAACAATAAAAGATAAATGTGACCTACATTTCTTAAACGGATTTCAAATGCATTATTTTTAACCTAGTTTTTGTGCACTTGTGTTTTATAGCTCACATGATCGTGTGATAAATGGGTCTAGATAGAGATCAGATAGAGACGCTCGCATAACTCTAAGAAAATATTCCTTTGATACCATTTTATTTCACTTATTCAATATTAATGTATTATACATAATATATAAACTTTCCGGAATAAATTCTGTAAATGATGGTGCGCTAAAATCCGCTGCGTAGTTTAAAAGAATAAAGCTTCGTGCAGACCAGCGCGACGCGACACCGGTTATTGTTATACCGTCAAGTTTTCTTAGAAATTGTATTGTTCGTGTCGCGGCGCGGCGTCGCGTCGCGCTGGTCTGTACGAGCTTTAATGCAGTCACAGACAGACACGAAGAGCAACTTAGTTAGGTAGTAGTTTTAGTGAGCAGTGATAGCTTAGTGGTATGACCGTCGGACTGTCGAGTTCTAACCCAAAGCCCGCACCTCTGACTTTTCGGATTCATGTGCGTATTATATAATTATCACTTGCTTCAAAAACGGTGAAGGAAAACATCGTGAGGAATCTGCCTGAGAGATATTTCTCGACGGCATGTGAAGCAAAGTCAGAGACCCATGGGCGGCTTTAAAACTCTAACACCAGGTCAGTGTCACTAACCACACGAAAAGAAGAAGAATATTTTATTTATGTAGATCAATAGCCATCAATTAATATCAAATGGTTTGTTAAACCACGAAAACTGACACTTACATTATTAAAGCTGACAAGAAAAAAGTTGCTTTACCCATTTTAAATGAAAAACATGAACAATTATGAAAAGAAAATAATCATTTACCATTGCACACGCAACTTCCTTGTTTTGATACGTGATGTGCAAGAAAGTGTGAAAAATAAGACGACGCTGATCCGACTTCAAACGTTCTGCTGGACAAGTGTACACAATCATCTTCAAAGGACAGATAAGTGGGAACGACATGACTAGGGCTGTCCAAGTGTCCACTATACGTAATGGATTAATAAAATTGGACTGAGTACCGCGAACCCGTCTTGAGCAAGCGTAGCGATAAATGCTTAAGCTTTCTTTGAATGAGAAGAGGCCTTTTGCCCTGCAGTGGGAAAATAATAGGCTGGTATTATTATTAATAAGGAACTTTTTCAATGGGAATCAGATATGAATTCATTTAATTTTTCATTAGTTCATCTTAATGCATTTATTTTATCACCTCGTTTATTTTATTACAGATCGCTGAGATTGCTTTTGGACTTACCATCACCTAAAAAAAGAAGCATTGCTTGATGCATAAGCCCAACATGACGCTGGGCAAGCAGTTTGTGATATTTTCTCACTATTAACCCCTTTATTCATAAACATTGCTTAAAGTTAAGTAATGATTAACGACTGTATAACCATTCCTTTTTGACGTTTAAACGTCTCTTAACTTTAAGATATAAAATAATAGTGCACATAAAACTAATTCTAATAGATCTGTTAGCAAAATAAGTACCGATAAAGTGGTCGACAAAGTCATCAAAAGTTATCTCATATAGAAAGTGGTTGACAACCCTGCTTGTGACCTGTGTTACATTTACCTTGCCCATATCGCAAGGGTCATCGACTTACAAGTTCAACAAGAGATAATAAGCTTTGAAAAAAGGTACGGGACTATTTGTTGTTATGTTATTGATAGATACACTAACATATAAAATACTAGCTTTCGACCGCGGCTTAAGCGCGTAGAGGTCGGAAATTAACACACGGGAACGTACTACTGGGATAAAAAGTATCCTATGTGTTAATCCAGTCCAGGTTATAAACTGTGTGCCCAATCCGTTCAGCCATTTTTACGTGATTGAGTAACAAACCAAACATACAAACTTTCAGAATTATAATATTAGTAGCATTAGTTGGTTTTTTTTCGTTGGTTATGGGTTCGAGCAAATATTTAGCGTACCACTATTTGCAAGTATGAAATGGAAATAAAAATGTATCGGCAAGTTACAAGATACTTGGCGACAATTTTAAGAAATATAAAAAAAAACAAACAATATAGCTTGTTTGTAATTACTTTATTAGTTCGATATTGAGCCAAGCCACCAAAGCTCACAATAAAACGAAGATGAGACATCAAACGGGCAAGAATTGGCACATTTAAATCATGTCATAAAACGTTTCAGACTCCGACTTCCCGCAAATTCGAAGGAAAAACAAGACAAATAAATGTGAGAAAAGCAATTCGGATAACTGTACTACCGTTTCCTTTAACAAAGTTTACTCAAGAAATTATCAGAACAAAGATAAAAGATCTATAAAGACATCTCGTTCCCTCCATTCGTTTTTACTCAATTTCATTCACTCTTTTCGGAAGACAACGATATTATGAACATGCGAAATCTAATTTACAAATACAGAATTCATATTGTCTCTTAACTGTATTGAAAAGAAATACGGCAAAACAAAATAGAACAGCGGTTATTGTTTTCGAAATACGGTAATGCCATACTTTAAGTTCAATAAAAGGAACTTCGGGGGAAGTTGCGAGTTGCAGACAATGAGCGCTTAAAGTAAAGGTTTCAAAGGCAATTTTCTCTGAAATTATATGTATGAAAGTTGCCAGACGGCAGAAACCGTAGGAAGAATGCATTTTGTAGCATGCGCTCGCCGGAGGCTCCGCGTCGACAAAGAAAAAGTGCAAGCGATACATCAGCATCCCTATGCGGAATTATGCATATTCCTCTCTTCACGAGCTGCGAAGTGAATACGTAATGTGCATAATGAGATGAAGCCTATAATATTTATGCTCCACTACGAGAAAAGGCGAGAAACTACCTGTCACAGTTCAAACAAAAGTTAAATGGAACGTGCAACTGCGAAAAAATCTCGACAATCTCGAATCAATTTCAACAAAACAAACAACAGTTTACCATACCAAATCAATTGACTGCTACATTCCATTGAAGCTATAAAACGTGACATAACTTACGAAACTGACAAAGGTAACTACCGTATCACCATTTTCTTTACGACCTTATCGCGTAACCTTGTGTACGGAATAGGTCCCCGTGAAGCGGTGTGAAAATGTGCATTGTGCACAATAGATTCAGCAAGAATTCCTATTGTGAGCACTGATTTGTTACGTGTCACGCGAAAATATCGTACACTTGAAATTTATTGATTGGAATTCTCTGTACGCGAGTTCCTGGTATCGCGACGTTGTATTAACGGGAACTAGTGTAAATGTATCTGCTTGATTTTTATTAACAAAAGTGTTTAATTTGTACACTTGTGTGGAAAACTAAATTTAACTAGGTTTTGTTTTCGGACGATATAAAAGGCTTGATGTTGGTTTTTGTAATACCATCCTTGCTTTTCCAATGTCCGATAAGGCTAAACAATTGTACAATTTAGTTATAAGGTAGATAATTACCAACAATTTTGTATTTTTCTGCACTGGGCGATGTGGTAGCTAAGCGACAAAGCTCTTTAAATAAATAAAAAAACTAGGTTTTGTAGCACTACTTGCTTACAGGCGTTTGTTTGGCCGTGGCTGTTATATCATACAGCAGCCATAGCTAAACAAACTTCTATAAGCGTTATAGCGTTAATATATAATGATTGATCATCACATATAACTTGTATGTGATGATCAATTAATTCAAATGTCATGAAGAAGTTTTTGTCCTGGAACTTTAAAAATAAAACAGAACAACCAAATACAATGGGACAATAATAATTACTTTAAACACCATCTTCTCATCTCCCCCCGGGAAATTATCGCCATCACAGCGACAACCATTTACAACTGACAAATGAATATGCACCAGAGGATTGCAGTTCGCGGAAGTATGCGGTACTGAAAGGGTAGACTTAAAAGCCACAACATGATGACAGGGGGCAAGTGTAATAGTCCTCAGGCCTGCTATAAATAATGCCTAAGTTAAGGGGCTAAGGGGCTACCTTCATTGTTATTTCCTTAACGGGCCGTCTTATGGCCCTCTTAATTAATTTGAAACTTTCTGAGGTCTCCTGTGGCGTGCAATTTGAATAATAGCACGGATAGGGTGGTAAAGCTTAATTTTAATTGCAAATATTTATGTTAAACGAGTCTGGAGGCAGCGAATGCCTTTCTAGGATATTGCAAAGTATGATATATTGTAGGAAAATGTCTTGCGCAATACTCGAAATCGAATAATTTATTATGCTAATGTAACGCTGCGTTTGTTTTACATTACGATGGTCGCATTTAAATGTTTTTGGGTCGGTGGAAATGGTTTCAGTTAATTAAACAATTAAAATACACAGAGCTTTTCCCAGCTCGCTTTATGATTCACCAAACGGGTTTATAATTTTTATAAAAAACGCTTTCGAAATTTTGATTATAAAAATCCACTAATACAAAGTCTCATAAATCCACCCACGTGCTGAAATCTCTTTAAACATGTGTATGATAAAATAGTTATTATCCACTTTAATCAAATCTAATCATTATATTTCGGACACCTAAGGGATCCATAAATTGTTAGCCTAACTAATATTATAAATGCGAAAGTGAGTTTGTTTGTTACGCTTTCACGCTAAAACGGCTGAACAGATTTGCATGAAATTTAGCACATGGGTAGACCGTAACCTGGATTAAGACATAGGATACTTTTTATCTCGATATTCCTACGGGGTCGAGAAATTTGCAGGTAAAATTGCGGGGCCCAGTTAGTTGTTAATAAATGCTCTTTTTCTAACAACTTTACCCATGTGCTTATTTCACCAACATTATTAGATGGCAAAGACTGTATACTCAACTATACCATCATTCTATCGAATAACCATGCTAATAGATACATAGGCGCCTATTAGAAAATCTACATAAGTTATGCAGCTGCAATCAATATTCAAATCAACTAGCTTTTCTTCTGACGGGTTTTTAAAGAAAACTTACGGAAAAGGCCACGACTCGTATATTTTACATAAAGTTGAGAATTACCTGAAAAAAGAGAAAATTGATTAGTTAGTAGCATTTTAGCAGTTGATTAAATAAAGCTGTAAGTTTGTCAAGGAAACGTTTAATTATGTCGAGGATATTTTGAGTTTGACAAAAACTGAAACTAGTCCACAACATAACAGCTGTTTTGTAAAATAAATAGAATTATGACCTTGGAAATTGTTTATCTATTTGTATTAAAATGATAACAACATCTATCCAATCTTATCTTAAGAAGATTAGCAAAATTGAATGTATTAAATTTAAATTATCTTTCTCTACTGACGTTCAAACATTTAAATTGGCATTGGTGATATTGATACGGCTTCCGTATTATGCGATTAGAACCCACACCTTCGTATTAACATGGGCTGGTAATTTTCCCTAAAGCCTTATATGCGTATATATACGTTTACATTAAGTTCTCTTTTATTTTCAAAACAACCATTCTCTTATACATAACTTGAGTTACTATCGAGCGTCCAAAGACATTCTACTTAAATAGATAACGTGGTGTCTGTACATTTGTAACTTTAACGATAAGCTAAAATGATTATTCGCAATACTACATCATATGTAGCGAACTCTAGTATGATAGATAGATAGATAGAATATTCTTTATTATGTACACTATGGCGGCATCTACATCGCCACATGCGAACTACGCATCAAAGACCTGAAGTCACTCAAATCCTGCATCGCGCAATTAGAGTTTACCGCGCGGTGGACATATATACAAGCTCCCGACTTCAACCTCTGGGCAGTTGCCCGGCAGACATGACACCCGTCTGGTCGGAGGATCCTCCCTTTTCTATGGTGGATGAGTGAACTTTACACCCTGTTTCTCATACCCCTAAAACACCATAAACATTTCAGACATACATTTTGAAATCATCAATCATTGATCATTCTCAATCATTTTCATCATTCTCCTGCCCTTATTTCAATTAATTTGGGTTCGACGCAACATGTCTCTTTCTTCCATACTTCTCTATTAGTCTCTATCATACAATATTGATAAAACATTGTCGATGCAAAAAAAAGCATCAAACGCAAGTTTAACTAAAATTCATGCCTTTTAAATTCCATCAAAACGCCCCCATATCGCCGTCACAACAAACTCTATATGACAAGAGATGATCACATAAGACAAGGCTGCACAAGGCAATCTATTAGGCCCCTCAAAGCTGGCCGGTACCCGTCAGCCGGTCGATGTCACTGGCATATGACTAACGAGTCCCCGTAATGACACTTGCAATAACGCGATAAAGGATACTAATGGCCTTCATAAGGTGCAATGGTTTAGTAAATACTAGGGATGTACCGACTATAGTCGGCAACTAGTCGAATAAAAGCGCCGACTAGTCTGCTCTTTATTTTCTCCATATTTCTGTGCTTAAAATTAGGGTGATTGAAATGAAATCGTAACCTATATTGTTAATTATTTTTATTATTATAGGATTTGCCTTACAGTTTGTAATGTTGTCTAGGAATATTAAGTCATAATTGAACTTAAATCAAGAATAAAATATTACAAACAAAAAATAAATGTTGAATATCAATTTCGGTTTTGGATCCTTTAAATTCAAAAGTAATTTATTCAAACTAGGCTATGAATCAGCACTTTTCGAACGTCAAAATAACATAAGATAATTTGATAGCTGGGAAGAAGAGGCGCAACGAACTCCCCAGCAGCACAGCTGTTTGTTCAGTTGGAAAAACAAATCGAACTGGTACCCGAATTCCGCCGAAAGTAATGATCGGCTAGTCAGTCATTTTGCAACTGACTACTCAATAATTTATTTGCATTCCACAATGTGTATTTAGGTGGTAAGTTAAAATTATATGTGATCATTGTGGATATTTTCGGGCACAGCGAAATAGAAGGAGCCAGTCGTCTAGTCGGCCCATCTCTAGTTAATACGTGGCTGATAGTTTATTGC
This sequence comes from Agrochola circellaris, assembly GCA_914767755.1. Classification (NCBI taxonomy): domain Eukaryota; kingdom Metazoa; phylum Arthropoda; class Insecta; order Lepidoptera; family Noctuidae; genus Agrochola; species Agrochola circellaris. Next base: position 7,265,931 of record OU611853.1, read on the forward strand.
ATAGATAAACTACGGGGCTGAGTTATGAGTCAGTGGCGCTTAGGTTGGAGTAAATTATCGTTCGATACCTCATTATAGATTATGATTAACAGTTTTGTTTAAAAATTCACACTACCTTACTATACTGCCCTGCTAAGCCGAAAGGCGGTATCTCAATCGGAGTAAGTTTTGAGAAAATTGACTTTGTGTAAATTGTAATTTAAGGAAACATAAGGATATAACTTCTGACCGGTTTTTTTAAATGTTTTAAGTTAGATAGCGCTATGTGGCTTATACCATTAGATGCGAAATTATTATAGCTATTGAATGGTATAAAAAAAAACTAAAAGGGCGTATCTCAGAGATACCGCCTTTCAGCTTAGCAGGGCAGTATATCCAAGTCACACTTTTTTGTTTTCAGACACATCATCGATACGTCGAAAGTGACTAATATGTTTAGTCGATGCTTAAAAATGTGACTGGACTTTACTTCTTTGGTTGTAGACAAAATACTAAATAAAATGTCCCTTATAGACACTTATAACAGAACAGTTGATCGTCTGTTTAAAAGACTTTGCAGAAACAAACATGAGCCTCTGATCACGTGGATTAATACCAAGAATCAACAATCTGAGGTATTGTGTTTGTTATAAAATACTTTAACAAAGCCGCAGATACCACGTGCAAAGACGTAATAAAGTCAGTAGTAGGATATTTATCTCCTATACTAGCATTTGCATACAAGTCGTAAGTTTGAAAGTTTTCTTACAAAATCAGGAAAATCGAAAGATTTTATTAGCGCCAACAGAAGTTAAAGTCAATATAACAAAGTTAGTTGAATATTTAGTGGTTACACAATCAAAACTTTGAGTCGACATACCTGAGTGTCGTTAAGAGAGTCGCGAACCAAAATCCGATTACAAAACAAAGCACTGAAGAGAATCAAGCACGAAATTCGCACACAACTGAAGTTTTCACGGCAGGAGAGGTACAACAAGTTGAAAGCGTTACACTAGACTATGGACTGAAACAGTGAGCATTGAAGATTTCATAGGAATTTCGCACGCTACGTCGCTTCCATTCGTCACCGTCGAGTAATTAGGCGAGACTGGCAACAAACTTAACTCTGCCGTCACAATAGACTCTATAACTAAGCAATAAAGACGATTATCAACAAACCAGGAAAATTTTCAGGAATAAATAAGAGCGTGCGACTACTGAGACGCACTCACGCAATGTCTACCGATGTACTAACAGATGAATTTGAAAATAAGTAGTATGTTACGGCTTAATGCCAATGCCCGGGTGGCAATGATCGATACATATACCTAGACTATTAATAATAACGATAACTGGGTCAAATGAAACACAGTGGAACTAATTATATTATTCGTTGATGTGTGTGACACACATGTAGCTTCTAGTTTACAACACAAATGGATAAAAGTTGATGATTTCATTAAAGTGTCTACTGTACACAATAATGCTATTATGTGTCATCAAAACGTATCAAGTTAATTTAATGTACGATTAGATCATTTCTTTATGGCAGCTACTAATGATAGTATCGTTGCCGTGTTTATTGGATTAGTATTGTGTTGGGAGCTGCCATTAATTTTAAATAATGGTAGTATTAGTGACATCAACATTGGAGTCTGAAAACTACTTTTATTAAACTAATTTTATTTGACTGTAAGTAAATTTATTTTAAATTTTGTTTACATTTATTGTTGACATAATCTACTCATTAAAATGTTTTTATTTTATGAGTTGATTGCAATTTGTGCTAATGTAAATTATTTTTGCATTAAAGCATTATTATATAGAATCAAGTTTTTCCAACTGAACAGACAGCTGTGCTGCTGGGGAGTTTGTTGCGCCACTTCTTCTTCCCAGCTTAAGCACTAAGTGGTGAAGGGTGGGCGTTTTTGGGAGACTGTCTTATGAAATTTTGACGTTCGAAAAGTGCTGATTCTCAGCCTAGTTTGAATAAATGACTTTTGAATTTGAATTTACTGAATAAGGAGAAGAACATGTCGCTGGTTTGCGAGAATATCGACGTAATTCAAAATTCTGTCAAATTGAATACTGTATGCCAAACGATCATAAATCTTTGATATTTTATCGGGAACAGAGAAACTCTCATGCTTAGTTCCGTCGCTATTCTCGCAAACCAGCGATATGAAGAAAAAACCATTTCGAAGAATAATAAAATGTTGCAGATAAATTCATGTCAGCCCAAAAAGTAGTAAGCTTATCCTAAGCATTTTTGGGATAGTCATGCAGGAATGATTTTGTGACGGGGCACTAAGTGCAGGTGTCTTAACCGTTGCAGCTACAGAAAAACTTTCTTTGAAGACTGTGCTTAGTTTTTAATCGCTAACTGCATTCATAGATTTTCTCTAGAATGTCCAACCAACATTTTTTTTATGCCATTCAATCCTGTATTCAATAAGGATTAAAAAAGTCATTGACATCATCTTAGGTTCCACCCTGTACACTTATCCAGTGGTCAATTCTGACTATGATACCATAATATTGTATTGTGTTATAGAAAAACAAAAGCCCCGGAACAATATGGAAAGAAAGACAGCCTGTACTAACAGCACGTTTCCGATTAAAACGGCGATCGATCATCAACTTCCCGTGCCTATGGTAATATACCACAAGTCGTGGGCACGCACCGTTGCAGCCAGGTGGCACCCTTCGGGTGTTGTCCGGAGTAGCCGACCGTGTCGCCACCGCTATGGCTTTCAAATATTAGGAAACGTGTGTTAGATCGCGTTACTTGTGGTTAACGGTGACGGGTAACAAACAAATGATATCAAATATTTGTCTGGTACAATTAAAGGAATAGTTAAGATCTTTTGGAGGAACATACATATATCCAGGAATTAAGCGAAATTAATAAAAATCACAAGAAAAACTCTTAGATGACTGTTGATCGAGATGTCTGGAAGAAAAGGGTGTGCTGGGCAGACCTCAAATAGATTGGTATAAGGGTAGGAGAATGATGAGCTAGGAATGCATGTTCAAAAACATGCAATGGGATTGCCCAAAACATAGAACGAAAAGAAACTAAAAAAGACAATTTGGAGGGTTATTTTGGTTTTTCTTATGAAAAACCCTATTGCATTTTTCGTTAATCTACACAGGCTAACTACAAAAATAAAAATTGAAGGTGAAGATCTATATAAAGTCAGAAATTCTCTACAAGATAAATTAGATTCTCAATACGTAAGACGAACGAATTATCCGACAAATATTTCCTTCGGTAGCTAAATAACTGAACGGCTGCGAATAGATTCAAAGGAATTCCATTTCCACTGAATTATTACGGACATTCAACGTTCTAGAGAAGTTGACTTCAAATATTATTAATAGTGATAAGACATCGTGATGAAGATATTCAAGTAGTAGAATTAAGTAAACGTTTATTTCGCTTGTTTATTTATCGCTGTTTATCATTCATAAACTTGTTTTGTAAAATGAATACAACCATGAGTTGAAGATGACTAAGATACATCCTACGCTTGTAAACCTTTGATATAAGTTCAGCTAACATCAAACAACTAACATGATCAAATTCGCATGAATATCTTATATTAGTGGGGTTTCAATTTCATGATGAAAACATATATGTGTTTGTAATTGACCTATCTGAATTCGTGGTACACACATACATACGGATAGGATATAGTAATAATATTTTCTTTATTTACACTTCAAAGTCACACTAATATAAACTATCTTAAATAGACAGTGTTACCATGTGCTATTTTCTATCTGAGATTCCACAAATGCTACATAGCGTGTACCGTGTTTTACAAAACTGAATTCATAAAATGTAATATAGCCCTATTGATATAACATGACGTATTGATGATACCAAAGTTCGAATGAAATTCATTAAGATTGCAATAGCAAGCACGCATAAAGAGAGGATGTTGTAAATGCATATTTTTTACCATTGCCATCCAAAAAGGGCATTTTATTCATCGATAACAGTGAATAAAACTCTCTTTTACTCAAAAGTGGATAAAAACATTTTGAATTTGGAATAAGCACGAACTATAAAAACAATGTACAAAAAATAATTGAAACGTACTGAAAGTATCTACTGGCTGGCTAGATGGAGCTATTCTTTAGAAGCTATACAATTACTGTTTTGCTGCCATAACGAAATGAACCTTGTATCCCTCGCTCCGCACAGGATTCAAACCTACAATCCCTCGCTACGCTCGGGATTCTACTCTAGAATCCTTAGCTGCTCTCGGGCTCCAACTAAGTCCCTCAAATTAAATTCCCTATTTTTTCACTTGTTGTATAATCTATTATTAATTCTGATAACATTGACGAATAAGAAACACCAAGAACTCCAGGTTAATTTACAAAACAAATAAGAGAATGAAAATGGTGACACTATAATTAAATTATACGTATATCTGAAGTAATATAATAAGCAACAATAGAGCAGCATTTGCAAATAATAATGGATTACAGAATATGTGAAGAGGTCATTGTACTAGAACGTTTTAGTGTAGCGGAACATGTATGTGAAAAAACAAAGTGAATGAAACAATGCGGTAAGGTTTCACTTTGTTATATTAAATTACTTGTAGAGTTTGTTTCAATTTCATAAGACGTAGTTACGTGTGATTTATTTGAACTATAGTTTCATGGTGTAGTGTCATAATTGTGATTAAGATAATTTTTAGCCTTGTTAAAAGGATTGCTTGTAAGGATGTTTGTATGATGCAGTTTCTTTTATAGTTACCGTGTCTCACGTCCAAATTCTCATACGCCATCTTAGCAACTATTGCTGCATCTACACACAGTCTAACAGTCTTGAAGAGAGACTATTCACAAGATCCAATAATTAATTAAAATTAACATAACCAATTAAAGAAATATTAATATCGAACCGTGAAATATTAATAATTAACATCTGATGTTTTTGGTATAAATTATACTACAGATAAATAAATCTAGGAACTGTCTTGTTGTCTCGCTGGAAGCAGACTCGTCTCGCTTGAATGTTTTACGACAGGCTGTGCCTGTAGATAAAGTGAAAATACCCCGACGACTTCGCAGATTTATAAAACGGACGCATTTTTTATTTAACCTGGATGTATTATACGCTATGACTCTTCTTGAATTCTAGTAAAATAAACATCTGTGTCAAAAACTTTTGCAGATCATATTACTGTGAAGCTCTTTAGTGCAAGATTGTTTTTTAGGTCATTTAGGTGTTAAAAATTTTGTTTGTGCTACAAAATCTAGGTTTATACTCACTGCGATAAAATTTCTTAGAAACTACATTACCTACTTATATACAGACTTTGAAATAAGTTTCAAAAAAATCTAGTTAGGAATCCAACCCTCAAAGCTGGCGTTGGAATGTATCCCAATGATATATCTGCGAATAAAGCGTATATAGCACATATACTTTCATAGAAATAATCCTGGCAATTTTTATTGCAACTCAAAGTCAAGGGTCAATCGCCTTGCTAAAAAAAAAACCACGTAAATACGTAACCTTATATTTTTATCACAGTTAGATGCTATCAGGACACTGATGTCATTATTCCTCTAAAGAAATCTCTCCAAAACACTCATCGGTAAAGAATGTAAACTATGCTAAGTCCACATTGTTATCTCCTCTCAAACTGTCAGTACCAATTCAGACTCCCGCACGCACGTACTAAACATAATGAACGATTACATGCTGTTATCTTTATGAATGAGCGTTAATTATCGATGCAACAAGTGCGCCAGTTTCATAGCCAATCACCTTGAAGATTAGTAGAGCGACGCGACCGCAAACATCATGTTTGGCAACCGCGAGCGAGGCCGCCTGTCATATAAGCTGATACCCGATAGACTAACGCTACTATTCGACGACTATTCGATTATGAATCGATAAAAAAAATGGTTGACTTGGAATCTCGTTGTGACGACCTGTCGATACTTGATATGTTGGACTTTTGTAGTGATCAAAACAAACTGATTTTCAAGATTACGAGAGCTATCGAGGGATATTGTTGGTTGATATACAGATAACGTGTGGTAGCCAATTAATACCTAAATGTCTATGTTTCGGATTAGTAGCGTCTACGGATTAAACGAAACAAAATGCTGGGTAACCGATTAATCAAAACATTGATATTTGGCTTTGTCCTTTGTATAATAGAGGAAACTAAATTTTAAAAAAAAACGTCAATATTGTGAAGAATAAACTTTAAATGACGAATGATAAGACCGTTAATCTAATGGAGTAATAAATAGAAGACAAGAAATAAACTGGCGATTCACATTATCATTTTCACAAAGAAATGCTAACACATTTTTAAGTAAAAGAAATAAAAGCACTCCAAAGTTCTTCTTGAAGAATCTTAGCAGATTCTTCAAGTAAAAAGTTCGGTAATGTAGGCGACCTTTATCACGTCTGTTGAATAACGTTACAATATGAAATGTATTCTAAACCACACTCCAACGTGATACATTATACGCTTTTATAGTTTTATGGTTTTTATTGAAAACAATTTCCAGTCAAATTGTGATTTTAAGCGTGGCAATAGAATTTTTATGGGTGATTCTCTCCTATCTACATAGAATTCAAGAATTCGAATTTTGATTTTATTTGCCACATGTGTTGTAATCCGATGTTATTTAGTACCTTCTGCAGCTTTATCAGAAAATGCAGCATTTTTTTAATCGGTTAAGTGTTGCCGCATCTTAATGATAGAACGTCCAAGTCCTTGTCCTGCTGGAAGGAGCTTCCGGAAGGACAAACCAACGGACGTGCGTCCTGCCAGCAGTACGCAATTTTTTGTAGATTTAGTATGAAAATTAGACGTTGTCCTTCTAGCAGTACTTGATTTTCATGCATAATAAAATTAGGCAGGGGTGACAAACATTCTCTTTGTAGGTATAGGTATCCAGAAATAGACCCGGGCACTTCTTGAGATTACAGGGTAGAAAAATAAATAAGAAAAAGTAAGTAGAAATCGTATTTATTTTAAAAAAATTAAAAAAGCATTATGCTGGAATTCCATTCGTGATGTGGTAGGTGAAGCAATTTCTTCCTGTCTGCGGAGAGCATAAAACACATCGTGGTCCACATGTCTTGCAAAAATAGCTAGCTTTCTATTAGAACTCCAACGGGCACGGTTGAATTTTTTTTGTCAATTTCCCAATACACCCTCGCGTAGTTGTTTTCTATCTTTCTTACAATACCCCAACAATAACTAGTAGTTATCACCAAAATGCTTGCGACTCCAGGTGTTTTGGCCATCATTTTCGTCGAAATATGTAGCTTTGGCGCGAACGCGGACACCACGTCTTATACTCGGCGCCATTTTGGCCAGACTGATCGCAGAAACACGATTCAAAAACTCGCTGAATCAGAAAGAGACGCACTTTGCATTAGAGTTCACTGCGTCCTGCTGGCAGGCTCAGAAAGCCTCATATAACTAAAACCATTCCGTCCTACTGGTAGTACGCAAAGTCCTGCTAGCAGGACTCTGGACGTTCTATCATTAAATCTTTGACGCTCCATTAATAACGAAAGAGATTTGTCTCGAGGTTGTGGAAATTCATTGATCAAGTAAATACCTTACCTTACACGTTATAGGAATTATTTTAATTCAATTTGAATATAATCGACGCGATAAGAGGGCAGCATTTAATGGTTACGTAAATTTCACCCTATTTAAAGAATAATGTTGATCAACTTGAACTGAATTCAAGGAAAGTATTGCATTTCAATTAAAAAGGTTTTGTATCCAATTGCAGCAACATTGACATTTAGTAAAAATTACATAACTCACTATATTTACTGGCTTTAATCCTGTCCATTTAGCAGAAACATAATGGGCATACATAAATACTCGCAAATAGGTAGAATAAGTTCTTTTTCCATTATCTCTGATGAAATTTCCAAGAAATTAAATAATTGAATAAAAATAAATTATTCTGTGGCGATAGAGCCGAACCTGCATAGTCCTAACTATTATTATAAAAGCGAAAGTGAGTTTGTTTGTTTGTTACGCTTTCACGCTAAAATGGCTGAATGGTTTTGGATGAAATTTGGCACATGGGTAGACTATGACCTGAGTTTAGGACGTAGATTTATCCCGATATTCCCACAAGATTGAAACTTATGCGGGTGAAACCCCGGGCGCAGCATCATAAAGGTTGAATGAAAAAGAGACGTATAAAGCTTCGTGCAGACTAGAGCGACGCGACAGCGCGACGCGACACCGGTTATTGTTAAACCGTGAAGTTTTCTTAGAAATTGTATTGTTCGTGTCGCGTCGCGCCGTCGCGTCACGCTGGTCTGGACGGGCCTTAACACTATAATCAGAACAGAAGAAAAAAAAGGGCGACGAATTTTCTAATCCCTAGAGACAAAAGCTTATAAATATATCTAGAAAAGTGATTAAAGCGATTTATTATCATCTACGTCAAATAAGAGACTATGAAAGGATCGCTTTACACGTTTACGACGATACAAAGCCTGACAAATACCTCCGATGTCGGAAATTGTATCGTCAAAGCGAGGTAGATAGAGTAGATGGTACCTAAATATAAAACCGGTTAGCTGTCAGCAGAATTTCAGGCTGGAGGCGACATCTGCGACCACAAAGGATGTCTGCATAGCAGGTTTTATACCTAGGTAGGTAGAAGTACAGATAGGAAATAGACAGGAATGTGTTGACGATTCGAGCGAAAGGGCGTCGGTAACTGGACAGGGGGTTGTGAGTTGCAGTTGAGCTTGAAGTTGCTGCGATTAGAGTGCAATGGTATGACTGTGATATGTGTTTTCTAAGTTTTGTGTCGTGTACAATTCATGAAGGTAGCAGGTTTTCCATATCGGGTTAGTATTAAGCTTCGTGCAGACTAGCGCGACGCGACAGCGCGACGCGACACTGGTTATTGTTATACCGTGAAGTTTTCTTAGAAATTGTATTGTTGGAGTCGCGTCGCGCCGTCGCGTCGCGCTGGTTTGCACGAGCCTTTAGGCTGTCTAACCAATCTCAATCGGAGTAAATGGTGTAAAATTATTACAAAAAAGACCTATTACATGTCTACAACCGACCAACTACCCTGCGAGGATAACAGGTGTGATGTTATGTAATTTATACAAAGTATTGATTAATTGATAATTAGAACATTAAAGCTCCTACAGACCAGCGCGCCGCGACTCGAACAATACAATTTCTAAGAAAACTTGACGGTATAACAATAACCGGTGTCGCGTCGCGCTGGTCTGCACGAAGCTTTAAACTGAAGTAATTCAAGTATAAACACTTATACATAAGCATATATACTTACGAAGCTTTCATAAGAAACATTACTTAAATCTAACCACCCATTAATATTGCTTAGCAATATAACATTTAATCCTGTAAAGTTACGGTAAAGTTTTATACATACAGTGAGTGTCTGCAAAGTCGCAAACCAATGGAATAACTAACTTTTAACTCCCCACTGTAATATAACGGTACAACTTTGATACGAAATGCAAATATTCCAAACTGTGTGTGTCAAAAATTATTGCTCGGGAAATAGGAAAAGTTATTTATTTTATTTCTAGTTTTCCGCTTGTTTTTCAGGCGGTTGTTAGTGAAAAAAGTGAAAATAAAAATTGCTAGCGTAATCGACATGTGTATTAATTAAAAAATTTACACAGGGGTACACCTGAGTAAAGTTTTAATGTAGGTACATATGGAAACTGAATGATGAGAATAAAATAAAATAAAAATAGGTAGGTATAATAACATGAAAGTAACGTTGATAGGTGATCTACAGTGAAATGAAAACTACTTCCGAAGAAATGAAAAATGTTATAGGTATCTAACCTCGTAACTTCACATCGTTCTTATTTTATAATTACTTTGTTTTTTGGACTTACCTCCTTTTTAGTATATTTAATTAAATTTTGGAAGATTTATTAAAAAAATAATAATTTGGATTTGTGTTTCTTTCTACACCTAATTTACTAAGTTGTAATTTTCTTTATTGTATCATTTTGACTAAGTACCTACTTAAGTAACTTTTTATTTTCAATTTTAATTAAATAAACCCTATAATATTTAACATGGAAGAGCACTGATTATTTACGTTATTTGTATCATAGTTCTTAGTAATATTATCATCATCTGCCTAGCTTTTTCCCAACTATGTTGGGGTCGGCTTCCAGTCTAACCGGATGCAGCTGAATACCAGTATTTTACATGGAGCGATTGCCTATCTGACCTCCACAACCTAGTTACTGGGTAATACGATAGCCCAGTAAGACAGGTTGTCAGGCTTTCGGGCTTCTGACGACTCGTAACGTCTGCCAAGGATCTACGAATGACAGCCGGGACCAACGGCTTAACGTGCTTTCCGAGGCACGGAGGGTTCTTGGTATGTAAAGATGGTCACCCATCAACGAACCAACCGCGGCAAGCGTACCTTAACCTGATCGTTCGACCCGTGCGGCTGTTATTACGTAGCCGCAAGCCCCTCATTCTTAGTAATATTATAATAGGCAATATTGTATTGAGTCAAAATAAATGTTGTTATTATTACTTCAACATTTTTGAAGTTTGAAGTAGGTAACAAAGATGGCTTTCTTTCATTTAGCCTTCAACGACTAAGTATACTAATAATAAATACACATTTTACAGTTACTAAACGCTGGAATTTATTACAAAAAATATCACAACGTAAACCAAGGTTAACATGCATTTTATCTGTCAAACCTGTTTAATTTAAACTTTACACTACTGTTAACAAGATTTCAACAAAAATTATATAAATTAAACACCTGAGTAGGTCAGGTGTTTACACATTCAAGTATAGTTTAGTTACGGTGCAAAGACAAAGTATAAAATAACGTGTAAATAATGTATTACTTAACCCATTATGGGTATAAACATACCACAATCAACTTTAATGTGCACTGAACTAAGTTGAGTTCAGAATGATATAAAGCCATTGAAAATTATTTAAATATTTAAGTTTGTAAAGAAAATTAGATTTATTGTTAACAAGTTAAGGTTTTTATTCCTAAAGCGTGTTTGTTTCAAGTACGAAGTGGCTGCTGTTATTCTTGTTTGTTTGTTATGTACTTATCGCTTCGCTACATATTTTTGTTTGCTGTATGAAAATGGAGATACTTCTTCTAATGCAGAAGTCAACATTTTTCTCACAAAACAATAAGCCTAATTATATAGCTAAATAATTTGTAGCCAATTAGACAATTTTAAATAATATAGACAGAATCAAGGTTTTTTGTTTCATAAGAGTCTACTTCTTCTTTTCGTGTGGTTAGTGACTAACCTGGTGGCAGCATTATAAGGCCGCCCATTGGCCTCTGACTTGGCTCCAGTTGCCGTAGAGTTATATCTCTCAGGCATGCCGGTTTCCTGTCGATGTTTTCCTTCACCGTTTTTGAAGCAAGTGATAATTATACAATACGCACTTGAATCCGAAATGTCAGAGGTGCGTACCTTGGATTCGAACTCGAGACCTATGACTTGGCACTACTGCCAAGTCATAGGTCTCGAGAGCTTGGTCATTCATAAGAGTATGCAAAGGTTATTAACCTACATCAAAACACCACAATTTTATTACTCATTATTGATTAAAAAAACACTCGAGACGATAAAAATTATCTACACATAATACGTTATTATACCACACCCAGTAAAATACATAAAACGAGATTTAATACACGATCGCGAACCCGTTATTCTCAAACTCAAAGCATTTATTTCAATTAAACCATTTACAGGCACTTTTGAATTGTCAAATAGTCGGTCAGTTAGTCGAGAAAGTTGAAGCTAGTTGCCCAGTTCCAAAACGTAGATCTTCATGGAGAAGAACGGGCAAGAAACTCCAAGGACACTCTTTTAAATATAGAAAATTACACAATCCTGGGTACATTATTCTTGTTGCTTCTATATGTGAGAACAATGTACAATAAAAAAATTAAAACAATTCAAAATATAACATTAAAAATAAGCCCTGGCAGATAAGAGATGACCAGTCACAACTGACGGCGCCCGTTCACGAACATGACGCGTGGATCAGCACCATCCAGCTCAACCATTTTGTAGGGAACCGAATGATCCAACACACTCGCCACCATCAGCGAGACATTTAAGTGGGCATGACAAACTCTCAACTGCCGTGCTCTTTCAAGTCAACAAACATCTTAATAACATAAAATACGGCTCCATGGTACTCACATTCACAAAAATTGAAAAAATGCTTCTAAATTATACAAAACTATAGTATGCAATGTATTTGAGAGATTAATAGAATGATACTACCAAAAAGAAAGAAAATCATTATCCATTGGAACATTCAACAATTAAACTTGTTTAAATAAAAAATAAACATTAAGTTCGTAATGTCAGAAAAATAAAAAGGGGAAGCAACTCTTCCAAACATTAAATTTTTTAACTAGTGAGCCCAAGTGGCTGTGGAGCAGGACCAGCATTAAGCCAAGCATTTTTATCATCGATATAATCATCCAACTTATAATATGCTTGTCTACATAGTGTGCGTTTAATGCATGTTTTAAATTTCTTCTCATTCAGTTGAAGAATATCGAGTGGTATTTTATTATAACATTTTACACAGTACCCCATAAAAGAAGTGTGCACTTTAGACAATCTAAAACGTGGTTGATCTAATTTGTTCCTATTTCTAGTGTTAAAATTATGCCTGTCACTTATCTTACTAAAAAGATGTCGATTTTTTCGAACATACATTATGTTTTCATATATATACTGACAAGGTACCGTCATGATGTTAATTTTCTTAAACAGTTCCCTTAGAGATTCGCGTCTGCGGAGGTTATATATGGCTCTGACAGCCCTCTTTTGCAGAATAAAGATAGAATTAATATCTGCAGCCCGTCCCCACAGCAAAATACCGTAAGACATGATGCTATGAAAGTAACTAAAATAGACCAGTCTCGCGGTATCCACGTCTGTTAGTTGGCGGATTTTCCAAACAGCGTAAGCGGCTGAACTTAGCCGCCCTGCAAGTGATGTTAAGTGAGGACCCCACTGTAGTTTTGAGTCAAGCGTGATCCCCAGGAAAACCGTTTTTTCGACGAATTCTAGTGTCTCCCTATTCAGTACAACATGACATTCACTACTTCTAACATTTGGTAACGCGAATCTTATGCATTTAGTTTTCTTCTCATTTAATACCAAATTATTTACAGTAAACCAATTATGGACCTTAAGCATAGCGTTATTTACTTCGTCAAGCTCTTGTGCATGTCTGTTTACCTTAAAAATCAGTGATGTGTCATCAGCAAATAACACCATTTGTGGTCGGTTTTTCAGTAAATGCGGTAAATCATTTATATATACTAAAAAGAGGAATGGACCCAAAATCGAGCCCTGTGGTACACCCATTTTGACTTGTAAACCCAATGAATTTACACCGTTTATTTGAACTTGCTGCAGTCTATCACTCAAATATGATTTTACTAAGCTAAGCGCAAGTTTACCCAGTCCGTAATGCTCAAGTTTCAAGAGCAGTGTTTCGTGATTCACGCAATCAAATGCCTTGGATAGGTCGCAAAAGATGCCTATTGCATCTTGTGCCTCTTCCCATGCATTAAAGATGTGTTTTAATAAGGTGACACCGGCGTCGGTTGTGCAACGTCCTTTGGTGAAACCATACTGTTGATCGTGTAGGATATTATTACGATTAAAATGATGGAGCATTTGATTTAACATTACTTTTTCAAACACCTTGCTGAAAACCGGCAAAACCGATACGGGTCTATAATTATTTAGGTCTTTGCTGTCCCCGGATTTGAATAGTGGAATAACTTTACTGTACTTCATTAAATCCGGGAATACCCCTTGATCTACACACAAATTAAATACTAAAGCTAAATAGGGTGCAATTGTCTCAATAATTGATTGACAAACTTTAGTAGACATACCCCACAGATCTTCGGTGATTTTGATCTTAAGTTGCTTAAAAGTCTTTACAACGACCACAGGGTTTATATGTTTAAATTTAAATTCCACGGGAAAGGCTGAAACATTCGCTCTTAATAAATCAATAGCAAGTAAGGGGGAGGAATTTAAAGTTTCTGTAGTTTTAATTGGAATATTGGTAAAGAAAGTTGCAAATTCCTGAGCAACATCGATGTTATCGCTAATGAGACCGCGGGCAGTGTCAAGTGTGTAATCAGTATTATGTCTTTTGTTCTTGTTCGTTTCATTGTTAATAATTTTCCAAACTGTCTTTATTTTATTGTCTGCTGATTTAACCTTGTTGCTAATGAAAGAAGCTTTAGCTGCTTTGCAGATATTTTTAAAAGTTTTAGAGTAAGTAGCAACATACTTATTAAAAGTTTCCGTGTTAATATACGGCTTAAGGCCATACAGTTCAAATAATCTTTCCCTACTTATCCTGATCCCTTTAGTTGCCCAGTCACTGAATAAAAACTTAGGGCAAATAGTTTTAGTTTTTTTCTTAAAAGAATTATTGAACTCTGTTTGCACTAATGAAAAGAATTGTTCATACAAAATATTGCCATTGGGCCAATGTAGGCCCTGAGCATTTAACTTGCTAATTAAAGTGTTGTTAAACTTATTTAAACTACCCGATGTTATTGGTCTAATTTGAATCTGCACTTTTTGTATTGGTGTGCTGGACTCAAAAATAACGGTTTGACCGCTGTGATCAGAAGGGAGATAATTTACAATGGCTTTATCTAAGTAGTTGCAGCAACAAAAGACATTATCAATACATGTAGCAGTAGTCGAAGTTATCCGCGTTGGTTCTAAAAACACATTCGACAGATTGAATGATTTGAAGAGGTTTAATAATCTACTGCTATTTGAATTATTTTCTAAAATATTAATATTAAAGTCACCACAAATAATTACTGATTTATTACCAGTTGCAAGTTTAGATAAAACATCTTCCATAACTGACTCAAATATAGAGTAGTTTTGATAATTTGGAGGTCTGTAAACGCACACTATAAAATGCTTATCTAGCTCAACACAGGACAGTTCAATGCTATGTTCCACCGATAGTTCAACTATGTCATTACGGGTCTTAGATTTTATACAATTTTTAATTAAGATTAGTGAACCTCCACGTAGCATGGATTTACGGTTAAAACAACTGCCCACACTATAATTCTCAAAATTAATTAGCATTTCATAATCTTTCAACCAGTGTTCAGTTATACAAATAATATCAAACATTGTTTTTTCTAAAAACAATTCAATTTCTAATTGTTTGGAAGAAAAACCTTGAATATTTTGATGAAATAATTTCAAGGAATTCTGCTTAGCTATTTGTGCAACAACAACATTATTGCTATAATAAAGCGAATAAATCCATCTAATAAACTTTAAACGTATACAGGCTGTTTATTTTACATCCACTCTCCATTTAGCAGCGTATTAAATAACATAAACATTATAATTTGTTGGATGTAAACTTTTATGGCTCTCCAAGTGATTTATGCATTATCTAGTAGAATAAAGCATGTTTTTATAATTTCTATAATACGGAAGAGTTTTAAGAAAACAGTCGTAAGTCTGCCAGTATGACAGTTTTATTGCTTAGAAGGGTGCCAGAGTAAATAAACAGAGTAAATTGTGTGAGGCGCGTATTAAGACATTGAGGCAATGTTTTCCTTACATATTTACGTACCTAAACTTCCTTCACATTGTGTCTTGTTTTTGTTTAATCGACGACTGAAAGCATTTCTTATTTACTAAACTGCACAAAAAAAACGATGTCATGTTATAGTTGCCGCGTTTTAGCATGTCTATAGTGGTCATTGACCCCTATATTTTGTACTATTTTTTATTTCAACTAGACATACATAGTTTAATGCACGGATCACCAATTAGTTCCATTGGGGGTCCGTTTATAAAAATAATACGACTGTCGCGGTCCGTTTGGTACACGATTACTAGCAACCAAGATTAAAAATATCAATTAAGAAATAAAACGAAGAGAAACCTAAATATATTTTTATTAAGTAATAAACAGATATAATGTAATGAACAAAAATAACAAAGTAAGTAATTAATATTAATGTGAAAAATTTCATTTTTTACTTTGATCTATCTGTCTGAAGACAAAACGCAGGCTAATTTAAATCACTCAACATTTTTATTTTAATGTTTTAAGATTAAGTTTTAGTTATAAAACTTAATCTAAAAATATTTTACAGCTTACTTAAAGAAAATAGGTCGGCGGTCCGCCATTTGGTGACTCCTGGTTTATCGTTTGGGTTCCTACGGAGAGATATTACGCAAAGGGCAATGACCGCTACAGCCATGCTAAAACAAGACTATAGCAAATCTACTGTTCTGACAGCATAAAAACGAAACTTAAATGTTTACAATGCAACCGTTAGGTAATCTGACCTACTGAGCCGTTTTCTTTTAAAACAAACCAACCAAGCAATAAATTAATAACAAAAAGCGATCACCTAATTAACTTTTATGATCTAAAACAGACAATAAACAGAATTCTGTTTTTCTTCAAATGACACGACACAAAACAGTCTCTAGTTAGTTATCGTCAAAAAATTAGAACCATTATCAAAATGCCTATTTTAGATGTAAGAATGATTGCCTACTTAACCTGCGAGTCAGCTTTTTGGCGCATGCATGCGGTAACTTGAAAAATTCTATACTGGCTACTAAAAACTTAAAAGAAATATACAGAAAATGATTCTAATTCGAAAAAGGTATAAAGTACTTAAATTCCTTTTTTCCGGCACAACAAGGGAAAATTAAAGTACTACCTTGTAGTAAGTAAGTAGGAAGGTTTTTCCTACAACCTATTAAAAATACTGGACAGCATTGAAGGGTTTTTCAGTGTTTTAAATCAGCTGCAACCTTATTTTTTATTTAGGTAATTTAACCAAGTGCAATTAATTATAATTCCTTTGAAAAACAAACGCCTGCTCACGCTATGCGCAAGAGACGGCTGACATGCAGCACATACGCACTCGCATGTACCATCGACCCACATTAACGCCATACAATGGTGAACGACCGTAAGTATAAACATTGTTTCTCACTTGTCTCGTTTATGATCTCCTCAATGAGTTTCCGTCGAGTTTTTTTTGCTCAAGTCGTTCGCGAAAATAACTTGACTTGACCCACTTTGTTTGCATGTTATGCTTGAATGTAACAATAGTAAGGACTGTTGTTGGTAAAGTATGCAGGTATGTGCTTATGTGGTATTGTTATGGTTCACAGTTTTCCCATACGTTTTAAGTTTATAATTATGGAGTATTTTTGTAAAATAGTTTTGTAATTTTGTCCTTTGTTGTGGAATTATATCTGCAATATTTGCTGAATGACTGAATAGTCTAGAGGCTAAGACTATAGAAAAATATAAGACTTCTTCGACGAACAGACTAATAGCTAGATAAATTGTGGGAATTAGGCGATAAATCAGTCTGAACAGAACGTCTAGTGAATCAGTAAATTATTGACTTAATAAGTAAGTATGACCTAGGCACCCTAAAATAACACGAAAATATTCTTCTATTCTTTTGATCTACCTAAATCCAAGTGTGATCACCATCGATTACTAAGTGATCGATGGTGATTACCTAATAAAATAATTGTGGTATCTATTTCTCAACAAGAAGTTCTATAAATCAATGTCGATTTGCTCCAATTTATGCACGTATGTATAAAGGCTTCTTTATGGTATAGAATTATAGAAATCCAACGCGATACGCATATACGGATGAACCATTTATTAATTCGTCCATCGTGAGGAAACCGGCATGCCTGCATGCATGAAGGCGGCATAAAAACTCTGACACCGGGACCCTAATTGCGTAACATGCTATCAATCACAATCTGAATCATTGTCAAAAGATATTGCTAATCCATTGATTCAAAAATTGTCTTCTCAACAACGTAAATAACGCAATGAATGTTGTTGAACAGAATTAAACAAATTGTAATTGATCGTGTGTTACGCAAATTTGTCACTAAACACACGAAAAAGAAAGAAAGAAGATTAATTAATTAAATTTGAATATGAACCAGTCTTGATATTCTACATACAAATTTTCTATACATTTCCTTACTAAACTTCCTGTTACAGAAATCATTGTAAGTACACAGGATAACACACAAAAGGCTACCGGTGATGGGAAAAGTAAACAAATCGTTTCGACTCTCACATGTTGTCCGACTGTTTGTATTAAAAAGTAAACATAGACATGCGTAGGTGATTATGTTGCACGATTGGATGCAAATCGTCTTGTAGGCGTCGAATATTAAGCAAATATATTTATTAATACCGTCATTAACTACTTCATAATAGCTTAATTTGCATTTTAAATACTAGACGGTCATAAGGTTATGCAATTTGCCTGTCAATCATAATAGAGCTTTTAAAAACTTTAAAGCTTCTATGTATATCGAAAGCTTAAGCTAAGTGCTAAGCTTTTACATTGTGAAGATAACGTAAGGTTATCCGAGGGATATTTAGTTCACTAACTTTAATGTTTGGTAAATCACTTATGTAAGAAGTCACATTCCAAGGGTTATAACTTTAAAGTTGAGACTGTCTTGAAGTAGGTAGGTATCAGTCCGAATTTTGTTATTTTCAGCGATGAGATATTTTACAGTAAAGCAGGCATAATGAGTGAATTAATTAATGAAATGCACCGATCCCAGCGTGGTTTAACTAGACTCAATAAATCGAATGAACCCCAGGTTTTGCACTAGCCCCTGGGGCCTCATGTTTCATGGTGCTACAGAGGCCATTGCATATCAAGGAGTAGACCGGGTGGCGCAGTAATGGTAAGGAAGACGTGCCCTGAAGAAATGGATGGATTTGCGAGCCATACCAGATATGCATCCTTGAGTCGGCAATGGCCTAGTGGAGAGACGGGTGATATTTATCTATGGATAGGCATCCTTTAACGACAAAAAATTTTTGGACGACGCACCTGTCTGCGAAGAATAGGTATCTAAAAGCAAAATCCGTGTTTTTATTAATTAAGGAATTCAAATAAACAGTCCTCATTTGAACGAAACACACACCGTAATCCATCTAGGGGTGCCCTGAAGGGAATGAAAAACGCCGCGTCGCTTCTTACTGGGGGAGAATTATATACTCATCTTCTTACAAATAGATTGCAAAGGCACGATGTGTACAGAGGTTCTCGTCAAATGGATACAAGGGGTTACAGACCTTCGGGCTATAGGGGACGGCACAAAGAAATTTGACGGGATCGACAGCTCGAAACTAATGCAGAATCTTTTGATGTTATTGAGAATATGTGATTTTAGTTTCTTGGTAAAAATAATGTAAGTAGTTTTTCGAAAATTTGCTGGGCTTAAAATGGGATGATGTTGTTAAAGCCAATCCACAAAACATTTAAGTGAAACTGTTAATTTTTGGATTCCGACGTCATGTCCAAAATATGATAAAAAACATGACAGTAACTAAACGAGCAAACGATACTATAAATAATTAAAAGAGAAACAATAACGCTCGGCATGATGGAAATGGCATGCCAATGACAAACACAAAAGAAAAATTCAATACCAAAATTCAATTTACAAATTCGTTCACATCCAGGCACTCATGTATGACTGAAATATGTTTCGCCTGTCAGGTATTACAATGAAAAATATCCACCAAAACTGTGACATAGATATACACAGTTTTTACGGAAAAGAATGTTATCCCACTGAGTAAATATTGAATGAAGGTTGGAGTTCGTCTCTCAATATGTCAACTGTCCGGCCTACGGGATGGGATCGGCGAATAAAACTTCCTTTCGAACTCGGCCAGTGAGCCATCCTTTGGGATTTGGGACACAATGAGATTTTACATAATAATGAGAAGACTATTGACCTCTTTTTATTAAAGCTATTTCATAACAGACGGTTTACGAAGCACAAAGGTTTATTGTCGTTCCAGTTCTTCATCATGAATAAGAGATTCTGATTCAATTGATGCAAATAATCAAGATACAGATTAGGTTAATCAGGCAACTTGTGCAGGTTGTTACAGCTTTAATTGCTTTAATTGTTTATTTTTTTTCTTTCTGTTACGGACGCTTTTCACGTTTTGCATCGTTCTCACATGTATAACTTCAACATGAATGATGTAACCAATAATTTTGTAACCATATTATGATTTAAAAGAGTGTCCGTGGAGTTTCTTGCCCGTTCTTCTCCATAGGTACCTACTACGCTTTGGAATGGGCATCTAGCTTCATCTTTCTGACTGACCGACCCCCTTGACAATTCAAAAGTGCCTGTAATTGGTTTATTTGAAATAAATGCTTTGAGTTTGAGTTTGAGTTTGAGTTCAATTAAATTGTAAATCATGTCAAACTAATTGCTCAAGTAAATCAAACGAGCTTATCTTGTATGTGAATTTTTTTATATCCTTCTAACTCTGCAATACTTCAATTTTATTGGCTCAAGTGCCCCACTTTTCTAAGCACCTACATAGTTTTATAGTCGGTCAGGGAAATGGAACGATTCACTTTCTTGATTTACTGGTAACTGAGGAGGTGTGGCTTGCAGCAATTACATACATTCTTACTCGTCGTGTATTCTCTGAGGCAGTCTGAACCTTAGCAACTCCGTGTCTACCTGTGCCATACCATGAAATAAATTGGGTGCCATTTCCGCTTCCTATTTCGTAAGTCAATAAAGGTTTGAAGTTTGCCGTAAAGGTGACAAAGAAATTTTAAATACATAAGCCTCGGGAAGTACTTGGTTATATTAATAAGCTTGGAAAAACGTCTTGAATTAAATCCCAACTCTCTCTCTCTATCCAATTAAGTAAATCAATGTGAAAGTAATGAAGATCCCCACGTGAAATAACAAACTATATATCTCATTACAATCTCCAGCCAAACATATTGCGTCTGTAACGAGGCTCAATAAAACAAGAACAAATTGCTCTAGTAAAAAAAGATGCTCTCAAGTGGAACATGCTCGACTTGTTACGAGAATCAAAGAATAATTGAACTAGTTTTTGTGCAAATGACATTCTGGATTTAAGATTCTATGCCGCCTTTAGTCGCTAACTTGTTAAAAGAAACACTTCCGGAAAATCAGACTATTCAAGTATTCATACCAAGAATTAGATCATTCGATCATCAGAATCGTAACCCTGCAGTAAATGTTTATGAACAGATGAAACTGATGAGCGATATAATAAATTGATAAGTATATTGTCCGTCCTGGATATTACGACCCTATAAAACAGATGCACTTCCTACATAGAGCAGCGACATCAGAGGACTTATTTTAGCTACTTTATGTGAACAGAGCCATGTCTGTGACATTCGATAGGGCGGGTTGCGACACTTTCGACTCAGACAGCGTGACTTTACCGCGACTAATTAAATTTCAACCCTATATCTGTTCAATTAAGGTTTAAATTGTCTTAGTATATATGACTTTAGTTAAAAATAAGCATTTTCTGTATTTGTTTAAGGTCGAATTTGTCCTGTAGATAAAAATGCATTGAGTCTGGCCGTAGAGAAAATATTAGCGGCGACGCTTTTGCAAACAAGCCTGCAGTTGATAACTTTATTGTTATTGCTGTAAAAGCTGAAGCAGATGCAAATAGAAGTTTAAAATCATAATCATGTCAACTTATAATAACAACGAATTTGAAAATGAATACTATACATTTTGGAAATGTCGAATCTCCACTGATTAGAAATGAAAAAACTTTCATAAGAGTGTTTCTTATTCATTTCTCTTATATTATAACTTACTGTTGTACAACGCTCAGCGCATGATTACAAATGTCCTTAATTACCTGGAAAAAAAAAAAAAAATGTTAACAAAAGTATGTCATCACGTGTATTGAGCGCTCTACTTCTTTATCATAATGGCTGAACGATAGTGAAATGATTCATTCGTTGATAAATACGTTTTGTCAACTATAACTAGTAGTTTTAAGGGGATTTGTATCAACACTTGCTTTAAATTCTAAACATTCTTGAGTATTTATAAAGGTCTTAATTTCTTAAATGCTCATGTTTTGAAGTAGCTCTTTCCAAACTGACTCAATATTTCATCGACGTTCTTTGATCATTTGCCAGAAACAATTCATCATCATGATATTTTAGTACAAGAATGTACCTATATATCATTAAAACAGAACAAACGAAGACAATTCATCAACGTGACATTAAAAACATTAGCACAGGTAAGCTAAAATGCGCTCGTAAATAAAGCGAAGTAAACACATGATAAATAACGTCACAAGCAATAATCGAGAGAAGTCATCAAATGCTGACCCGACGGCTATAAACTCGTAAAATTTCGAATAGGTTTGTAAACGAACTAAAGCATGCAATAAAGTATTAGACGAAACTCCAACTACATAAACAGACGAAATCGTTTCGTCTCCCGTTCTTTGATGTAGCTACTTTGTGCTACTTAAGTAAGACAATTTAGTCCCGCCCTAGATCCCTTTGAAGGGTCTCTAGAGACTCTCAACAGGTAACTTTATAGCCGTTGAATTAATGCGGTCAAAGCAATTTTGTCAGTAATGCCGTCTTGTACATTAATATCTCATTCACTGAGGGAAGCTGTAATCTAATTTCTCGGTTTCCCTTTCTATAGGAATTCACATTCTGATGTAGAATTTCGTCATTTAAAATTCATGTTGTTTATATTAATGATGGAGTCGAAGCATTAATTCAGAGTTGATTTATTTATGTTACGTAACTTTTAAAACGCATTTAAGATTAAAAGCATTTTTGTTTAACATTGCAGTGGATCTATCTGCAGTGTCCTCATTAACGATGTCAAAATATTTAGGAAATTATTTTACAATGTTGAGGAAATCTATCAAAACGTTCACTTAAATTAACATTTCTTCTTTTTCAGCTTTGATTTTGGGAGTATTATTTAGTTTGATTGCCAAATTGACAGTAATAGCGAGGAATTTCTTAGAGATTTTATCCGGTACATAAATGTCGAAATAAAAGGCAATAGGGCGTAACAGAGAGCTGCTGCGCCCATGCGTAAAATAACCATTCTAAAAATTACTCTAAGAACAAGACTGGTTGAAGGGCATAATTCGATATTACCAGTACTCGATCGTGTAATCGATTCAAGTTAAATGATAAGACATGACTAATCGATTAAGTCACTTTGAGCGTTGCTAATTTGACACATGGATTGGTTGTTTATTCTCTTGGTTCAGTTGTTGATAGCGGAGTAGATAATTCTAGGAAAATAATGACTGTTAATCTTATCCATGGCTTGAATATTTGTGGTATCTATAGGCAGCAAGTATAAAAACAATTCGTCAGTTCGTTGATTTGTAGAAACCGGTTTCTGAGTGAAAAATCCCGAACACCTGACCGGCACGACTGACCAAAATAGTTATAGGCTTTACATTCAATTTTGGCAAATCCAGCAAACAATCTCAACAAGGAAGTTGTAACCGACAAAGTAGGCACAGTATCCGTTAAGTTTGATTTAATAACTGGCTGTATAACATTCGGTTTTTGCCTCATCTTCATTCCCAAGTGATCCAAGCAGTGTCCGATTAATGTCCCCGACGGCATTCACTACCGAATTTGGAGCCCGCATCGCGCGGGGTCAGTGACCTCTCGCATACCAAGTACACACTGGCACTCGATCTTAAACATCGATGGCGATTTGATACGCTCCGTGAAGCGCGGTGCAAAGGTACGGCATGTGTGAGTAGGAAAAGATGAAACATTCGTCTATTATCGCTGCATATTATAGAAAAATGTAGCGGTTTTCGTCTGGCTGTGTAGTCAATGTGATCTCGGAAACGTTTGAGTCGATTTTGCGAGAGCAGATAATTTTATGAATAACGACTATTATTAATGGCAGGTGTGTTAAAAATCACGAATATTAAAGCTATAATTACTATGATTATTTAAAACGGCAGCCTGTTTTATATTCGCGATTGTATCGAGTCTGGTCTATTGAAGTCTTATAAAGGAAAAGCTTCTATTGATGTTATTGTTTATGAATGAATGGTAGCATACAATTTACCTTTATATTTCCATAAAGCATGACAGTGACACTCCATTGTTGTTTTACCATTACTAATAACATTATTTAAATGATAGCGTCCATTTAATGTTTCCGTTACTCAGTGCACTTAGCCATTGAAGCGAAATATTATGTATTACTCAAAGAAAAAAGAAGTTTTATATTAAGTAAACTTTAAACAATATGTAATATTTTCCGCGTAATAAGAACCGAAAAGAAAAATGTGTTATTTAACAGTTGCCTACTTTCTCACAAAAAAAAGTAAGAAAAAAACAATTGACAATTCGATGTTATCAAAATGTATCATTACTTGAATTCACGAAGAATCGAACGGTAAATGTACACAATCGCTAGCTTCGGTCGATAAATCGATCGTTAACGAGCATGTATGCACTCCGCTTTACACCAGTGACATTTTAGTGAGTGTTTATGTAATAGTGTGGAATTGCCTATCTTTGGAATGAAACCAGTTTCGAATCGAATCGTTATCGAAGTTCTATTAGTTGAAAATGTCTCTTTGACTCGATTATATTTTCTCGTTAACAAACTTAAGAGGCTTAGCAGAGCACCCATGTCTTCCATTACGTCTTCAAGTCTTTGAAACCCGTAATGTTATCAAAGGACGAATGATTTAATAAACGTTCATAGGTTTAACTTTGTGAAAGCCTTTGAGAAATGTAACGTACATTTTTCTTAGCTTTCAGAAAATTCAGTAATAGTACCTGTACCTACGTGAAAAGGAAACATAAAAACGAAAGGATTTTGAAGTCCACAAAACCGATCGTACTGATACGGAATTCCAAATTGTACCAGAGAAAAAGGTGATAAAAGCAATAAATGTGCACAAATTCGGCAAGTAGAAATTAGAAATACAATTAAACGCAGCTAAATATTTACTACGCAAAAATCTACGTGAAAAGGGAAGGAAAAAAACGCTAAGCGCGAATTGAAATTCCCGAAACGTTTTGCGAGATTGAAGAGGCTTTTATGGAAATGGACTGAGCGTGCATCAGATGATAGTACGAGTAGGCACCCAGCACCCACCCTAACGTGGTATTACGCGTCCGATTTAAATATTTACGCCTGCCTACTGCAATTTGAATACACCTGATGTTCAATTTATTTTGGCTGTGTTGCAGCTCTAGTGCTGGTTTCAAAATGCAAATGTATTCCAATAATACTTATTGCTCGTTGTACGTTGCCTACGCGGATTTATATTTTATTGTATCAATTTGTACCTGCTTCTGAATAATCTCTTTTAGTTGAGATTAAGACATACAAATGATAAAATTGAGATGAATTGAATTTTATGTGGTTGATTGAAAATCAATTTCCAGATTAGATAAGCCAGAAAATGTATAAATATGAAAAAGTTGTAGCAGCAAACGGTTTAATGCAACTTGAAAAAGGCATAATTTTATGACTAGTTATGCTTAGTTGAAGAAAAGGAAGATCATGCGAATTACATTAATCAAGAATTCACATTTAATTTGAATAAGATGATTCAATCGAACGAATCTAAAATTTTACTAGGCAATCATAAAAAACAAACCACAATTTGTTTAATATTGAACGCACACGTATATCGCACTCAATATTCACATCTATTCATTGCTGTCTGCCGTATGAAATGATTTATTCATTTGACGCAAACCATTGTGCGACAAAGTTAGTAAAATGGGCGACTAAACAAATTGCCTACTCAATTGTTTTATAGACTGACCACCAACATTTTGTTTTAATGAATTTAGTAATTCATTAAAGCGTAGAGGAACAACTTTCGTTTTTATGTGTTCTGATTACAGATGCTGGTCGATGGAAAAAGCAATATCAAGTGTTACACATTTTTTGGTAAAGCACAGCTTATCTCATTAGGAATGAATATAAAAAAAAACTTGAGTCAATGGATAAGATCAGTAATGGATTAATTTGATTAATTCCTGGTGAAAGAGAAGTGGCCAGAAAGCCTTCAATTCTGCTAAGAGTAACTGAGTAACGGAACAGCAGCTTGATCCAATTCATAACTGACTGTTAACAAATTAAGCCAGTATAGTAAGAGCAAATATTAATATAGGATCAACAACCGGGAAAGAAGACGGGAAACGTAATAAGGACCGGAAATTTAACTTATACATTATGTACATGACATACATACTTATAATGCGGATGCAAACTGCACTCCCGCATATGGTCCTAAGTATACATTAAGTTGTAGCGGTCGAAAGTTACGCGGCGTCTGGACCCAATTTCTCATTGAAATCCTTGATGTAGCTTTCATTTTGGTCCTTATGTCCGAGAAATTCTTGCTCCATTCCTTTTGTATTTGCAGTAAATATAGAAAAAAATATTAACAATAATTTAATATGGAAAAAGTTTCTTCGTTGCTGTGGCGTTATTTATAAATCTGCATTTAAATTTACCAGAATATTATCTGCACTGCCTCTTTATCTTTTACCTCTTTACTGCGCTTTTTATCTGGTCCTTAACAACTTTAATTGTCTTTTAATCTCAGAAAATCTTATTGAATCGTACACATAACTTCGAGATGGTATTATAATATCAATGAATGTTTTCACTCTATCAAGAGCTCAATTCCACAGGGGAGAAACCGAGACAACCATACTTCGAGATAACAGCCACACTTAATACAGAAGACCAATAACTCAAGATCATCTGTTTCATTCCTCTACAACATCGGTTTCACTTCATAATTTTATTGTATAGTGATTACAATCAAAGGAGACAAATGCACCGTTCGGTTACAATTTATCTAATAGCTTATTAATTATCTGGCAGCACGAATCGTTTTCTAACCAGGCTGGCAGATACCGTAAACAATAAGCGTATACAAGACTCGAGTGTCGATGTAATCGAACAGATTGGCAGAAATTGTAAACATTCTGACGTACAGTATACAAAGTTACCCGTGGTAGACAGATGAAATTCCTTAGGGTAAAACCGGGATAGATGCCGCGCTGGGATAGATGCCTCGTTTCTAAAAACTCAACTACCAGAGAACGAAACAGCAAATTCGTTGTTTACATACGCGCCACATGCACCCCCCACCTCAGTGACGCGCGAGTTGTTGTGCTAGACGGACGTTTCTCGCTTGTGTGTCGAATAACATTCGCAGAGGACGCGACGAACGCTTCAAAATTTCAAACGTAAGTATTCACTATTCCATATCTTTATAAACAGTTAAATGATTACATTTTATTTGAATGGTTTTAATACATTGGTTCTTTAAGAATACATTTAAGAGTCAATCACTGATGTTTGCATTTATTTTATATAAAAAATAATGAGAGGCATCTATCCCTAGTGAAAAGGATAGTTGGCCCGAGTTTACAAGGGATAGTTGACTTTAGGGGCATCTATCCCTCTATACTGCAAGAGCCTTATCAAAGTATTTAAAAGTCATAGTCGTGAATATTTTGGTATTTCCTAATAGTAGAATATTAAAAAAACACCAAAAAAAAATGTATCCAACTTTAATTTCATAATTCGAATGTAAAGAAATGAGTGTAGATACTGTGTTTTATTTATACTTACTTTGCTTATTGTAGGTGAGCCATGCCAAGGAAATACAAAAGAAAGGAGGGCGTACGAGCTCGAGTAGTTTCTTGGACAACAGAGCAGTTACAGTCAGCTTTTCATGAATTGGATAAAAAAGAATTGGGGATCAATGAAATATCCAGACAATTTGGGATTCCATCCAGAACATTGCGAAGGCGTTACGCTATTAAAAACCAAACTAAGTTGACTTTGGGAAAACATCCTGTCCTGGGTTTTGAACACGAAAAAAGGTTGGTAGCGCACATTTTGAAGCTTAGCGACGCGGGATTTCCCCCAGATAGACGATCTATACGTACGTTAGCATACCAATTTGCCGAAAAGCTACAGATTCAACACAATTTTGATAATGAAAACCAGATAGCTGGGAATGAATGGTTCAAAAGTTTTATTGAGCGAAATCCAGAGTTGTCTATTAGGCAAGCAGAAGGTTTATCTGTCGCTAGGGCTAAAGGTCTTAGCAGAGAAGAAGTGAATAATTTTCATGAACTTCTGACAAAAGTCCTGGCCGATAATGATCTCTTGGATAAGCCTGAAAGGATTTATAATATGGACGAATCAGGAGTTCAGCTTAACAATAAGCCTGGCAAAGTTGTTGCAAAGAAAGGTGCAAAAGTAGTAAATTCAGTTACATCTGCGGAGAAAGGTGAAACAATGACTATCGTAGCCTGTTGCAATGCCATTGGTAATTTTCTCCCACCAGTAGTAATAATTAAAGGTGTAAATAAGAAACCAGAATTAGCTTAAACAGTTTTTTTGTATTTTTTGTTAAAGACATGCATAAATATAATTATGGTTAAGCATTTTATATTACCTACACATGAAGATAATAAATAAATATTACATTGTGATTACGTATTCTTGTTGATTATTTAAAAAGGCATCTATCCCGCATCACAGGCATCTATCCTCCTAAGTGATTTCATAGTGGGGCATCTATCCATATAGGTAGGCACCTATCCCCAAAAAATGTGTTTCGCAAGAATTACATTTTTGCAAAACCAGTAATGGTTAGGTAAATAAATACAGTTTCTAAAGCTTTATGAATGATTAAACTAACTATATTACAGGGTCAATCTAAGCAAATATGTTTGGTATTCAAATAATGAAACAGTTTCGAAAAGTGGGGCATCTATCCCGGTTTTACCCTATAAAATACCATAGGACGATGTAGGGATTTCTTACGCAAAATCTGATCATCATAAGTTATTCCGCTTCGATCCCTTTTATGGTATTAAGATCATAAAGCGGGATAAAACTGGAAGAAATCGGATCAGGATTTTTTCTTAGAAACTTTTTTGGCGTGGAAAATGTTTATTTACTAGAATGTAAGGTAATATTACGGAATGAAATAGACCTGCAAATACGGTATCGTTTTCTTGATCAAGTTCCTTGCCAGCCCGGTACTATAGGGGTTCGTTAGAGAGGTTACTATGGTGCTCCTAGGCGACGAGATAACAAGGGGTCATAGGTGCCTTATGCATCATTTCCGTCCATTTTATTGTACGTTCACTGCCGCTATACGATACATTCCTTGTTGTACCCTTGTTATTCTGCAAGGTACTTGTTTGTTTTTTATGCTACATTCTGATAGTGCTCGGATTGTGAGAAACTCACAACCCAAATAAAATGTTTTCATGAATGAAGAATTGATCGCAATCATGCACATGAAGTGAGGCCTATGCCTAACAATGCACTGTGGTAGACCGAATTGAGATACATAAAGCAATGTAACATACATAGCCTAATAAAGCGCTGGTTACGGCCAATACCGCCGTCATTCCTTTACCGAACATAAATCCCTTCGATTCCAAATCACCATTATGGATATTAAAATATGCGCGTCCCCCGTTCGGATTCGCGGAGTTCCAGCCATGTTTGATTTAGAATGGTGACTTCCGGCTGCATGGGGGTACGAATACTACGAATTAAGGATATTAACTGCGCCGGAAGGCATCTCATTGCCACTCTGAATATAATATCGATAAATTTTGTGATCATTGCCCGTTCGATCTCATTATAGAGAGTTGGGAGGTTTGAAAATGAGGCTATAAATAAGATCGTGTTGCAGATAGGAAATTAATAAGGATTGCTGTATTGTGGAATATCTATTACATAGCATTATTTCTATACTAAGACTACAGCTCTTAAATCATTAACGATGACGGAAGAAGCGTTAGAATAACAGAAAACTCTACATACTACACGATACGAAGAGGCAGGAAAGGTAAAAGAAAAATCTAGGTATAAGTGTAGGTAATTCATAAATTGCTTATTCACAACAACAACAACAACAAGATTTAATCATATATCTATTTAATTGTAATACCTGCCACACAATAATTTATGAATGAAACACAAACTGTTAGCACAGGAAATGCACCTAAACGCAGCACTTTAAACATCCCATTAGGTAACAATTAGACGTGATTCACGATACTCGTAGCGATGGCAGAACATACATTTAGCACAGTGCTTGTAAGCATATATTATTGACGAGACGTAATGTCATGTAACAGCGATCTTAACTCACCTCTAGCTGGCAATGAAGATCAGAAGACCCAGTGGATACTGGCTGGATAATATGAAATCAAGACGAAGAGAGAAAAAAAAAAACAAATAGAAAACGCAACAGGATTTGAAAAAGGAATCCGCCAACATGGACAATGCAATACGTTCAAATTATCAGCACGCTTTGCCCTAGTTGTTATATGGCTTAAAAGCAGCAGCTATTTATGAGCAGCATTACGAGATTTCGCATTCTGTCAACTCTGTATCATCAAAACTGTTTTAGGGAACAGTGACAACCAATCTTGCCGTTTTGGCGAAAAATACTAAATAGCTATAAAATTGTAAACCAATGATAATATTGCGGTCTTTCATGTTCTTCAAATATCACCTGTGCGGAATAATGCATTCATGAGTTTTTGTAGTTTCAGTAGATCTTCTGAATTTATCTGTATTATTCCCAAAGAGCATCCTATCAATTACTTAGCTCCGCGATTGGTACAGACACTCGCGGTCATAAAACTTGTGCGTGCCTTATTAATATGCGTACTACAACATCTATTATGAGCAGATGTACTACGTACCTAGCCATGTTTGTACTGGTTGTAAAAGAAAGTGTGTCTTTGACCATTGAGGGTGTGTGTCATACACGTGGAGGTTATGGGCCTTGGAATAACATTTTTCAAATGAGAATGTTCTTGTTTTTCCTCGAAGGCAAGTCTTGAATGAAACACGTGCAACTGTGAAACTAGGCAAGCGAAAAAAAAAAAAAAACCTCATATTCATGATTTTTCAGCTAAATCGCTTTTCACTGAAGTAACAGAATAGCTTTAAGAATCTTTGCCATGTTACTTTGGGTTATTGGAGACTCTAAAAGGTATGCCATATTTGAACATAGTAAAACAGACACCTGTGTTCAGTCACTCAAAGAAAGCCGGTTCCATATTTGCATTTTATAAAACCAACTGCCCAACCAAAACACGTCGTTACACTTAATTAATGAAAATACAGAACCAAAAAACTGATAATCAACATAATAATCGAAATCTTAACGAAATATAAAGCAACAGCTGTGAAGTGAAGGCAGCTGGTTTAAAAATGATATAAAGTACCAAAATGACCTCGACTCAACGGCCCCTAATTATGGTTTAGGTGGGTGTACGTGTAAAATGAGCAACGGGACCCGCCCACAAGATGTGTGTTCCGGGTTTAATACTCGTGCTTATAAGACAACAAGACGGAGTTTTGTATCAGTTGGATTTGTTCTAGAAAGATCAGATTTTTTAGAAATTTCAAATGTTTAAGACAAGGAATTATTTTATGAAGATAAAGAATTACCACGTATTTCCTAGTAATTTTGTAATGTAAATAAACATTGCACTGAACTTTTGCAGCAGAATATTACAAACACATTGAAATTGATAACCAGAAGCCCAAATGGTACAATCCAATTGGATTCAATTACTTAGGCAGTAGACAAAAATTAATCTAATTGCAATGATCAAAGCCAACTCGAACGACCAAAAAACAAAGATTTCGAAGAAAGCGCAGAACAAAACAAAATTGGCATCAAATAAAGGGGCTTAAAATCCAATATCAATTTTCATATGAACTCTGATTTAATAATGAAAATCACTGCAGCATTCGAAGTGCAATTTCATTATTGGGAAACAGAATATTGGATCTCAACGAAGCGTATTTCTGAATACTCGTGGGGTAGAGCGACAAACCGAATCAACTTTCCGCTATTGTCCATTGTGTTATTTGGTGGATTATTTCAACAGCACTCACATGGTTATAATCGGTGCTCTTTGTTGTCTGACTAATTAGGTAGAGTCACATTTCGATGGTTGATGGTTCAACATGTAATTATTTTGTGTTCTGTCTTCTACATAATATTCATTTTATATCGAGTCTTCCTGTTTGTTTGAATTGATGACAGCAAGAGCATCAAGGATATTGAGGAAATCTCTTAAGTCTTATAAGGTGCAAGATGCACCACCAAGATAATATCTATAATTTTTATAAAAGCAACGTCAAGATTACAAAAAATAAAAAAGAGACTTGAATTACAAAACAAAAAAAAAATCTAAATGCTCCGCAAACACGGCGCAAATTGACTATGCATGATATTGTTCCTTTTTTGGTACACAACGTTTAGCCTCCGGGTCTGGACCACGTTTTGAAACAATATGAAAGGTGGTTCTTAATCATTTTCCGTTCGATCTTGTAACAAGCGGCAGGGCAACTGTATAGGTATAAATTTAAGCTTGCCAAAATCGGAACACCTGGCGTTTTTTGCCACCTGTCTCTCACTACCTGCATATGCAAATCGCAAACTTTGTATTTGGTACGGCCAGCCACATCCTGATCATTTGTATCTCCGTTTATGTAATATAAAGTGGGTGTTTCATACTCGTATAAGCGGCAATACTCTGAACTGCCTATTAGTATTTTACGTAGCGCAGGTATGTCAGCTCAATCCGTATCGCAATTTCAATCACTATTCGATATTCAATGTGCA
The DNA here is from genome assembly GCA_914767755.1 of Agrochola circellaris. Taxonomy (NCBI): domain Eukaryota; kingdom Metazoa; phylum Arthropoda; class Insecta; order Lepidoptera; family Noctuidae; genus Agrochola; species Agrochola circellaris. The sequence continues at coordinate 7,298,577 of OU611853.1, forward strand.
TAATCCAAACAGCGTTGTTAAAGTGTGTGCATTGCAGGGCTGTGTTTATTAAATTCCCCGTAATACGAGGGTGGCCAGACAATTAGGGTTGTCGAGGGAATATAGCTGTCAATCAGTACAGTACTCGAGTGCGGTTATGTGATACTTGTGACCGGACGTGGGGAGGCAACCTTTATAGGTAGTTACTGTTAATCACCTTAGCTAAGCCCCTTTATTGATTAAGACAGCGAAATATCAAACAGACTAGAGATTCCTATTAGGATCAATGTGGGTTAACGGACGGAAGTTTTGTAACAAATGCTAACATCTGTTTTAATTAGATAGCTAACAAGATATCGGATGATTTTCGAAATTAGGTTAACTGATGTCATTCTCGGTTCCAGAATCAAAAGAAGTGAAGTTTAAATATAGAACGGGTTTTATCTGTCAATCTATGCGGGCGAATGGAGCGCGGGAAAGTTACGCGTGCGGCGTGACATTCTAGTCCCAACGGTCGACACCGGTCAAATGAACCGAATGCCGACCATGTCACAATGCTGTTTTGGGAGTATTAATTAATCGAACTTTAATTTAACATGGACTTTGATTAATGGACATCGAATTTATAACGAATATCTACGTAGAGAATGATGAGGAAGGTAAAGCTACCGCAAATACAGTAGTTGAAAAAACACCAACTACACGAGAACCTACATTCTATCTGCTATCTATCAAGTGGTCAGTGGATCAAGCTTCAAAAAAAATATTCCAGGCTAAATAATAGCAGCTGGCATTCAAATAGAACTGCGAAATGGGTTTCCGATTAAATTTCAGACAACAAAAAACATACGAAGTATAAAGCTTTACAGTAGCGGAGCCGAGGGCGTTCGGTAACCTAATACAGATTGTGAAACTAGGGAGAGCTATTCTGCAATAAACTAGACTTTAAGTTGTGGGTGTTTAGACTGAATGGACTATGGAGTAGGGGCTGATCGGCTTTGCCCCAGGCACCGCCAATGCAATGCTTTTATTGCGAATGCTCCGGTATCTGTTATTCGCCATTCTGCTATTAGTTTAATCGATTTTCATGTATTCCTGTTGTGAAGAGATTTTGAATAGTATGTGGGAGGATATTATATATATCGGCGCAACTACAATAGTTCGTCGTTCGTTCGTTATGAAATAATTAAGTTCAATCATTTGATTGTTTAAAATTAGTTTACAAACTTATTAATTGATTATTACGATGTAAAATTACGTTAAACATGTTACCTACTTCTGTTAATATCAAAATTAATTGTAATTTGCATAGTCTAATACTTAACCTAAAAATGTGCAAGTGCAATGATCCCTATAAAAACGGCCGCACTATGAGCACTCGATCACACACACACACATTCTACGCTCGGCACCGGTTGCGGACGGTCGTGCGCTGCTGCTGTGTGGTTCGTGGAAGCTGCCTCCTCCTGTCAAGATTTCGTCGCCCCTGCCGACGAGCTCCGAAGTCGCCCCGACTTCCTCCGACCTATTAGTTGGTGTCTTTTTCAAGACACAACTAATAAATATTTCAATAACAGTCTAGTGTCAAAACGTAATCGTCGCGTCTTTCTGGCCCCTTCTGGGTAAATCCACAGTTTCGTGGTCCTCGGTGGAAACCTACACGGTGCCAACGAAACCGAGTGTGGTGTTGTCCCAATCACACCAGCCGAACCCCTTCAGGGCTAGGCAGTCAATTGGACGGGTCCCAGTGTCCGGCCTTGGGGGATCTCCTAGTCGGCATTGGTGACAGTTTTCCTTTTACAGCGACACACCTAGTGTTGGTCGGGTGTCTCTACCCCGGCGCACTAGACTGGTTAGGACCCCGTTGCACAATAAGATAGGCAACGGGCCAAAGCAAGCTTAGGGCTCACCCTTAGGTACTCAACCTCCCTGTCTATACCCGACAGGGAGGGTTTTACACATCCCCGGCCAATCCGCCCGGGGAAGTAGTGCTAGGTATTTTGTTAGGAGAATTAGGGACCATTTCCCCCTTAAATTCTTAATTCCCCCCCGATCATGGACGACCTTCGACTCTCGAAGTTCGTCGATTTCTTCCAAAGCGTCTTAGAAGACGAACCCCGTCTCAAGGCCAAATGGCAAAGTAAATTCAACGCGCTAAAATGCGCTATACTAGGTCCATCCGACAATAACGTCGCTGACTTCAGCGACGCGCTGGAGAGTTCGCTCCCAGCAGTAGAGTTTTTAGATAGTCCGCTCAGTCCGCCGGAGCAAATGGACACTACCCCCGCGATGGCCGCTTCTTCAAAGCGCCCCGCTTCCCCCTATACTCAGTCCGATTTAGAGGCAATCCTCGAAGGTTCCTCCGCTTCGTCCCACTCTGACGACGATGGATTCGTCCCCGTCGCCGGAAAAGGGAAAAAGCGGAAGAACAAAAAGCAGTTCTCCACCCAGGCCAACAAGGTCGTCGCGGTGGAGGACTCGCTCTCACTCTCCCCGCTACCTCTTACCCCAGCCGCTACTTGCGCCCCAGTAGCCCCCCTCTCCCCCTCCCCCTCCCCCTCCCCGATCGCGTCGACCTCTTCGCAGGTTACTCCCGTCCCTCACGTTTATGGCCCTAAGAAGGCCGCTCCGCCACCTCCCATGTTCATTCAGGACAAGGAGAAGTGGACGGACGTATCCAAATGGTGTTGCGAACGAAAGATCGCATACACCAACGCGCGAAATACCCAGCAGGGTATCAAAGTCCAGACCCCTACCTCCCACGACTTTAGGGAACTAACAAAACTTCTGAGAGAGCGTAACGTGTCATTCCACACGTACACTCTCTCAGAAGAGCGTCAGATCCGAGTGGTGATCAAAAGGATCCCAAAGGAAATATCTCCCTCAGAGATTTTAGCCGACCTTCAGTCGCAAAACGTCCCGGTAGACGAAGTGCACCGCATGCACCGCGGCAAACAAGGAGAAGCATACGACATGGTCCTCGTCGTATGCACTCCCGTAGAGGGGCATCACCCCATCTTCCTTCTTAAGTCACTCTGCCACCTCACGGGCTTTATTATTGAAAAGCCGTGGAAAAGCAGCGCCATAGGGCAATGCCATAATTGCCAGTTATATGGGCACTCGCAGAGGAACTGCCACGCGAAACCCAGGTGCGTCAAGTGCCTGGGCGAGCATGGCACCTCTGAGTGCTCCCGACCCAAAGATCGTACCCTCTGTCCCGAACCGCCTAGTTGCGTTCTATGCGGGCAAGTAGGTCACCCGGCTAACTACCGCGGCTGCCCGAAAGCCCCCAAGTCCTCTTCTCCCAAACTGGCCAAGCGTTTCGACGCCCGCCAGCAACGGGAAGCCCCCAATACTAATTACAGAATCCCCTCATCCCAAATGCCCGAAAGGCTTAGCCCCCAGAGGCCTAGTCCGTGGAACCACCTCCACCACCAACAGGCTTTCCCAGCCTATGGCCAGTACGCAAACCCTCCACCACCCCCCCCACCCACCAAACCCCTCCCCCCCCTAATGGACCCCCGTATATATCGCGTACCCGCGCCACTAGACAGGCCCGCACCTGCTCCTCAAGCACCGCGCCCCCAACCCCAACGTCAGCCCATAAACGCGCCCCTAGTCCCCTTTGATCAGACCTTTGAGGTCATCACAACTGCTTATCAGTTGTTTTTCACCCCTCGCGCACATCAAATGGCATGCGAACTAGCAGCCGCACAGAAAGCCGGATCTCTAGCGAGAATCCTAGCCACTCATAGAGCGTATCCCGAGATCACGCAAGCCCTGTTGACCCTCTCCACCCCTCAAACCAATCATGTCTAACACCGTAATAGCTAGGTTCAAACCCCGATCCCTAAAGTTAGGTTTTTTCAATGCCAATGGCATCAATGGTCAAAAAGATGAGATCGCGACTTTCCTCCGCGACCATCAAATCGACATCCTCCTCATCCAGGAATCATTTCTAAAACCCTTCAACCGTGACCCTGGCATTGCAAACTACCGCGTGGTTCGCAATGACAGGGTTCGCTGTCACAAGGGCGGTACTCTAATTTATTATAAAAAGGATCTGTACTGCATCCCTATGGACCCTCCTCCTCTAGCATATCTAGAAGTTTCAATCTGCCGCTTAGGCATGACAGGCCATCAGCCGATCCAGATAGTTTCAGCCTACGTATCTCCCCCTACCGGTACGGAGGACTTTCAACCTTTCACTAATGACCTCTCTATCTTGTTAAATATGAGCGACTCCGTTATCATAGCGGGCGACCTCAATGCCAAACATCCCTCCTGGAATAGCACTAGGGCCTCGATGAGAGGGCGACACTTGTTCAACCTCTCAAACTCCCTCAATATTGATATCATCGCCCCGATGAATCCCACTCACTATCCCCATAACGTAAATCATACCCCCGACGTATTAGACTTGGCGATCCTTAAGAACGTCAACCTACGACTAGACTCGATAGAGACGGTAGACGAGCTTCACTCTGACCACCGTCCGGTAATCCTAAAACTGGACCCCCGCATAGGTCTCCCTGACCCCAATCGCCCCCCAGCTACCAAAAAGGTAACGGACTGGAGGAAAGTAGGCACCCAGCTGAAATCCAACACGTCCCCCCATTTGGACTCTATCCCCGACCAATTCGACTCTATCGCAGCAACAACGGCCGCGATCGACTCACTCACAGATCACGTACAATCCGTCGTGAGCGACTGCTCGAAGGAAGTTCCAGTGGGGGAAGACCCCCGCTGGAAACTACCTGACGAAGTGCGTGATCTGCTGACTGAGAAGAACGCAGCTATTCGTGCATACAGCAACTTTCCCTGCGCCGCTAACAAGGCCCATATGCGCTATTTACAGAGATCTGTAAAGACACGCATACAGGAGCTGCGGGACGCGGGCTGGGACAAGATGCTGAGCGATCTAGAGCCGACCCACCTAGCCTTCTGGGAACTCCAGAGGAAACTCAGGTCCCAGCAGGTCGCCTCCACACCTCCCCTGATCCGTCCCGATAAGACCATAGCTTTCGACGACATCGACAAGGCGGAATGCCTAGCCGACAGTCTAGAGGCACAATGCTCGCCCAGCTCTTTACCAGTAGACCAAGCTCACCTCGAAGAGGTCGACGCCGAAGTCGAACGTAGAGCCTCCCTCCCTCCCGTCGAAGACCCTGAGAGTCCTCTGCCTCCCGTCACTCCGGACGAAGTGCAAGACATCATCAAAGGTCTCAAAGTCCGAAAGGCCCCCGGCTCAGATGGAATCACCAATAGGGTGGTCCAACTATTCCCAGCCCACTTGATAATGCTTCTGACCACCATCTTCAATGGTGCGCTAAGCAATAACTTCTTCCCCCAAGCGTGGAAAGAAGCCACCGTTATCGGTATCCCAAAGCCCGGCAAACCCAAGTCCGAGCCGACCAGCTACCGCCCCATCAGTCTGCTCAAGGTCCTCGGCAAGGTCTATGAGAGGCTTATTTATAAGCGCCTCAGAGACTACGCCGAGTCCAAGGGCCTCATCCCCAACGAACAGTTTGGGTTCAGAACCCAGCACTCTAGCGTGCATCAGGCCCACCGGATCGTCGAACACATAAGCGCTGGCTTCCAGCGTGGTCTGACGACCGGTGCAGTATTCTTCGACGTAGCGAAAGCGTTCGACAAAGTCTGGCACAACGGCTTGATATACAAGCTATACAAACTCGGTGTGCCAGATCGTCTCGTGCTCATCTTGCGAGACTTTTTGTTGAACCGCACCTTTCGCTATCGCATCGAGGGAGCACTCTCCTCTCCCCGCCCCATCCGGGCCGGAGTCCCTCAGGGCTCCGTACTCGCCCCGCTCATTTTCACTCTGTTCACCAGCGATATCCCGAAGAGTAGAAAGGCGCAGTTGGCTCTGTTCGCAGACGATACGGCCATCTACTACAAGGGCGCTGGCCCCGACTCGATAGCTCGCACTCTCCAGACCGCAGTCGACAAGCTCGGCGCGTGGTTTAGAAAGTGGAGGATCGAAGTCAATCCGGATAAGAGTCAAGCGGTCTTATTCTCTAAACAGAAAAGACGCTTCAGACCACCGCCTCCCCGACCCATCACCATGCTCGGCAAGCCGATCCCTTGGGGGAGGCGAGCCAAGTACCTAGGTGTCATCTTAGATGAAAATCTTTCCTTCACAGAGCACATAAAGCAGGCTCGCGCGCGGGCCGCTTTCGCTCTCAGTAGACTCCACTCCATTCTAAATGTACGTAGCAAATTGTCACTCAGGTGCAAATTGCGAATCTACACAACGTGCATTCGCCCTATCATGACCTATGCGGGCGTCGTGTTCGCACATTCAAAACCCCGACAAATCCATAGAATGCAAGTGATGCAGAACAGATTCCTTCGTAAAGCCACCGGAGCCCCTTGGTTCTGTAGGAACGAAACCCTCCACGTAGATTTTAAACTCCCCACAATCCACCAGTTTCTCAAACGCAATTCCAAGCGTTTCTTTGACTCAGCCCTCACTCACCGCAACCCTCTGGTTGTCGAGGCCGCTAGTTATGTCCCAAGTCAGATGAGTAGAACCCGCCGTCCGAGGCAAATCCTTCTCGACCCCGATGACCCTATAACACTCCTCCAGGAGAGCAATAGGGAAACCAGTACAGCTCGCATACACACACTCCGACACACTTTCCGACCTCGCCGCCGAGGTCCGCGATCGCGACCCGCCCGAGTAAATGATACTCCCCCCCGACCCTTGCTCGACGATGCGCCAGCCCGCGTCGCAGCTGAGCGCGTAGCTTTAAATTCCCCGTCTAATAATCATGAAATATCCTTGATCCAGCCTGTCCCTCTTGCTGTCCTCCCCCCAGCGAACGCCCTAAGCCGAGGTTCGTACCCCACAGGGGGTGCCCTTAGCGAGCGTTCGCCTAGTTTTAATTAGCATAGTTTTGCCCCTGGCCGGAGGCTTTTAAGTGTAGAAGCTTAAGGCAGCCACAGGATTGACCGGTTAAATAGTCATGACCTCAGAGGTCAGCTATGAGATGCCCTACCTAAAAAAAAAAAAAAAAAAAAAAAGAGCACTCGATTCATTCTTGTTCGAGCCGCTGGACAATGCGGACCTCTCTGGGAAGTCGTTACGCTGTCAAAAAAATAAAAGCTTTGAAACAAGTAGTGAAGTTTTCTTTAAAAATCGAACATGGGTGATCACCAGGAAAATAACATCAGTGACATCAGCAATGCTGACGTCACACCTTTTAAAAATGCTACGGAGGTCCTTTCTCCGTCATATATAAATATAATATATTTTACAGAGAATTCAATACAATCAGATAATATGATATTTTTGTAAATGAAACTCATACGTGCGACAGCTTTCATGATAACATAAAAACATTGTACGAACATTTTTTACGTGATCTAAATATTCTAAACAGTAGCGAAATAAATTCATTACCTAATAAAAAGATAAGTAGATTTTAAAACAAATTACAGACTAAATTGATGTTGAAAGGCTCGACGGTAATTCGATCGTCTTACAAAATTAGCCCTTCGAGCGAATGAGGAGATTGGATAAAGGAAAGTTCCCGTCGGGTAACAAAAACCAGTTATTACTAAAGGAGAAAATCAATTGTTTAACTAATTAATTATTAAGACAAAACTCGTTTAAAGTTCTGATTTATTTTTAACTTTATCAAAAGAGCAACCAGAAGCGGAACAATCATAATTTAAGCCTTTAAAAGCCACAAATAAAAAATCAACACCATCATTTTTTTTTGAGGGAATAGAATAATTCCTCCTACTTGAGTTTTGCGAACATTTCACAAAGATTTATACATTGGATTCAACAAAATACGACAAAAACCCAAATGACAATAACGATTTCTGCTCATATTAATCACGTCACTTATTAAAGCAGAATTATGGCGCTGCATCGAAATTTTAATTACTGCGAAGTCTCTTCATTCCCTCATAATAATTAACGTCTAGCTAGGTGTAATGTGCATACACGTAGACAGGTCCCCACTAAAGTTATAGCTCAGTGGACTGGAAAGCACAGATAATTGCAACACTGCTACTTTCAATACAGACATTAACACTATCTGTAAATGGAAGTTTATAATTCTATTTACTTACAATTAATTTGCTGTGCGGCTCGGTATGCTAAGGGTTATCTATCGTTGGCGTTTCATTCATGAAATTACTGCTAGTGTTAGTCATTCGATTCAATTAACTCAGTGTTGCTGCAAATACTTGATTAAGATGTTCATCTATATTTTACATTTATGTAACTGCTTCTGTTTCTTGAGATTTATTGGGCTCTTTAAAAGAAATCAGCTTTCCAACATTGTATGCTCTATCTACTAAGTGAGATTTTTACATATCATCCAATTATTTATTATTTATTTAATTACTCCTCACACTGACAAGCTTATTCTAGTTCACATATTATGTAGTATTTGTTTTTGTTTTTTTTTTTTTGCAATGTGAGGAGCTAGTGTCTGAGTTAGGCGTAAAATGAGGCGTATTACAATGTAATACAGGCAGGCGTTGTAATTGGATTGTTAGACTTCTTAAACTCAAGTAATCACAGTTTTGGTATTGCTTCGTATTTCCTGCTAAGTTACAGTAGTCACCACTGATACTAACCATCTTATAATATAACGTAACATCAAGCCTTGTTTCCCCAAAGGGTGACGTCCCCAGAGGTGTACGTCCTAGCTAGCGAGTCAAGGTGCGAGCCTATTGCCAAAAACCGGCCACAAATCCATTTCAGCACATCACATCATCTCATAACATGTCTGGCGTAAATACCTTATAACATGACATGTTACTTAAAAACATTTATGTAATTTTCATATTGTAACAAATAAACGAACCTTGAATCCTCTTCTAACTCACACAAATAATTTTAACTCCTGTTCCAGGAATATTACCAAACTCATTACCGATACTCATTATCGATTTTATATCAACTGAGCTTAAATGAACGCTGGCATTGTAGGCGGTAATGAAGTTGAGCAGTAAATAAAGACATCCTTTGGCATGCAAAATTCCTAGACGGGAACGGGATAGTTTTACAGTAAACGAGACCATGCGCCGTTGCCAATCCTCTGGCAAAATTGACGATAAATTGAAGTGCATGCAAACAAGGACTGATTCAATAACTGCGGAATTTGATGTACCAGGCTAACAGGCTCAGCGGGAGATACTTGATTGATTATTTGGAACACGTATTGTGGTTGCGTGAAAGCTGATAGGAATGTTAGAGTTCATTTATTTAGGGATTTCGGTAGAATAACCCATGTAGGTTCTTCTACTTTGCGTATGGAGAAAATATATATTTTTTAAAGATTGTTGCAGATTAGTTGCTTTGGATTAGTTAGAAGAAAATATTAGCAAATCTAGAGCACAATGAAACTTTGTAGTAGACATAATTTCACAATCATGATAACTTAGGTTAAAGGTGTGCTATGAACTAACATACAATCTCTGCACTGTACCTTTATAAAATGACTAATGCTTGCAAAATGGCTTTAAAATTAATCCAGGAAATGAACGTTTTGATAAATGTTAACGATACAAGTTAATCCTGCGCAGTTTCTGCGTTATGCAACAGAAAGCTAGCAAGCTGATATACAGTGATGGACGAAGGAATATTCATAGTCATCTCAGTCATTTGCAAGTAACATAAGGCCGTTTGCCTTAAGACCTAAAAAGAAATGACTGCAACATATTACGAAGAGAAAAATGCACGGTTAAGAGTTTAAAAGCCTGAGTCATTTCGCAGAAAAATTGTGTCAACAGATACTTAAAAAAAACGTTCTGCATTTTCTACGTGTAGCATGATACAAAAATATATAGTATTACCTATGTCAAGAATCACATACCTACATTCTAGAGTTCTATATGACATTCTAAATTGAATCGAATTTGATTCGTAACTTCTCGTACCACTTTGGACACTTATTTGATTCTACATCATATCAATTTGGCAATATTTAAATTGGGCACTAACTCGAATCAAATTCGATTCGATTCAGAACACATAGACAAGAGTAGTCCTCTGATTTAGACAAAACGACATTCATACTCATTTCCATTTCCACGCCAAACCTTAAGCCGTGACAGACGGAAATCACTGCTTCAATAAAATCTGCATACATCATACACAGCCTACCTACAGGTACACAGAGTAACAACGTTGCATAATCTGCTCACCGTCAATCCGCTTATATCGGTCTTAATTAATGCCTGCCGTGGTTCACGCTGGAGGCCTTTATCTTTTGATTGACCTGCCCTGTTGGTTATGACATAATAGAGCTATCTGCATGTCTGTTTAATCTATTTGCGATAATGTTTTGTGATGGAAAGTGCTGTTGATAATGACGAAAGCTTTGATATCAGACGTAATGTTCGTTATCTTAATTGTACGTTAAACTTATGCTCTATCTACCATTTTGTTACTAAAATTACTATCATCACTGACTACTGAGGCTAAAATCACTTTAGGCCCAATTAGAAATGGAGCCCGAATGAAAACGTCATGTAATTCAAGCCCTAGTTCATTGACCCAGCTCAAGATTACATAAATTATCAGCAATAAGCGTTAGAATTAATGACAAATACATAAATAGTCACAAGTTCCTGTTGAACGAGTCCCACGAACACCGGAACAACCCGTTTCCCTCATTCGACTTTAAGATCTTGAGTTGAATGATAAACAGTCAATTCTAGGTTTGTTAATATTTCCATACTTATCACTGTGAAGAAAAATTGCTTTTTTATGCATGAGAGAGCTTATGATTGCTGATAGATTAAAGGAAAGCTACCTAGAATTGCATGAAACTACCTTTGGTACTGATACCATCTACAGATTTCGTCATTGGCATACGGCTGGATAAGCCTGCTCATGCAACTGACATAATCTCGTAATGGCTTCTTCCAACACACACGTTTCATGTCGAAACAGTTTTCCTAGAAAACAAAACTTTATATAAGCAAATTCTAATGTTTCATAAACCTATATATAGGTCAATAAAGATAATATTTATAGATACGAATAATAATACGATTTAACACAATGTTGGACTATATATGTGAAAGTGTTCCACTGTAGTTAAATCTATAATAAAATGCACCGATAAAATTGTTTGTTATGATGAGTCACAAGAACTATTCAGACGGACATAGCCAAGGAATCCGTATGAATGCATAAGACTTGACGAGTGACTCAGACGAGCCGATGGGTTTCTTACTTTCTTAGCTTCGGTGTGGGAGGATCTTAATCATTCGGCAAATTAGGCAAGGCCTTGTTGTCATGTAGGAATAGATTTTTTTATAGACGTAATCATGATGAACAAAAAAATATATTAGTAGCTATTTTATTTTAAACCAGGAGGAGAACAATATTATAAGATTGAACTTGATCTAATTCAGTAAGCTGACAAAAGATGATCGCAGTACCTATAAAGGTGCAAAATGCAAATAGAATAGAAGAAGCTAATGATAAAACCGATATGTAATAAACTTTTATAAAGTTCCAACCTCAACTAATAATTTTGTATTTTACAATATAATACTTTTAGTTCGAAATCAAATAAGTATATCACAAAGGTAGTAATTCTGTCAAACAAAACAACTTCGACTGTAAACATGAAGCCAGCGAAGCTGAGAATGTTAATAGGGCTTATGAAACAGAACGGCATGTAACATTAAATTCGTTGAGTGGCCATTCATAAGTAGTGTTAAACGACCACTTTGGCACAATTAGTGAGGGCGCCAATCGACGAGGCAATGCACACAGCGGCACATGATTTTGCTAATGTCACGCGACTCTCCTTTACTCAATTGGAATATTGCCTTTTAATGGGCCAAGGTATGGCTGGAACTCGGTCGACAATGAATTAATTACATAGAAGAGAACGTTTGGTACTAAATATACCAACAAAAATTTTCCCTAAAATCCTGAATTCTGAATACGACTTCAAAGAGCGAGTTATTTTCTTTCAGGTACTATTTGATGTACATAAGTACGTTTTTCAGCGTCAGGTATATTTGCCTGACACATGCTGAGTTGGACTCCCATTTGGTGCAACCTTGAGACGCACACCGCACTTTGTATGTTTCACTATTTTAAAGTGTCTTAGCCAATAGTCATCACAATGTCTTTATTTTATTTATTTGTATATTGGCACCTTATAGCTATATTCGTGTATTTAGTTATTATTTAATCGTGTTTTTGTATGTTGTGCTATGTCTTTTCTGTGCACCAAATAAACTCTCTATCAATCTATGTTTTTCATCCACCGTTTTCTAATTAAGAATTTCGAATTTTCTACGGTCGGAGTAGCATTCCTGCTACTCCAATATTCACAATACATTCTCAATAACGGTATTCAATACGTTCTAACAAGTTCGTAAGTAGAAAGTATCACGAACACATAATTGAAGCAAACAATTTTGCTGAATCACGTGAACAATCGTGTAAACAAACCTATGTTCGTTTCTATAAGGTACGATCTTCGGCCCAATTAACGTCCAATACAATTACAGTACATTATCACTTAGTAACGAGGCAAATTGCTGAACAACACAAAATGTGAAATGGAGTCTGCTAACGTATCTTCAACTACGATGGTCAATAATATTTAAAACAAAAAGATCAATGAATGGAATGCGCCGCGAAAATATATCATAGAGGCGTTGAGGCTCGTTAAAGCCATGGAGTGGTCCATGTGAGTTGTTTTATTGTGCAAATCAGCAGCTTCAATTAGCATAACAAACGGGCGATGTACGCACGGGCAGTTTCACTGGTCCGAGTGCGCTGTGGCACGGTGCAGCGCGGTAGGGTTGCTTGGTATCAGCCACACGTCCAAACGGGATGGTCGGAACAGTCGTGCTCGCCAGACCGTGCCTTTCAGCTGCATCGACTTTCCAACACATACATCGAATTTGAGCTCCAAACTTACACGTATGGAATTGACATAATGCAGAGCTCACGGTCCAGAAGTTTTTGCACGTAGAAACTGTTTAATATTGAAAACTTAAGTTTAAAATGCTGTCCATGAACTAGATCATGTAGATTTCACCTCAGTATTAAAACATGAACATAGTTTAGGAAAACGTTTAAACTACCATTAAACGATGAATAAAACTAGATCAACCACACAAAATAGTTAACTTTCCTGTCATACACGAAACGTTGACCTCAACCGAGACCATCGCATTAAATAATTACCAGGGAAATCGGTCTAGAATTCCATTATGTGAGTGACATCCCAAGAGATGCGGCATCCGTTGCAGCCAGGGGACGTACGCACCAAGTTATTGTAATGAGAACGACAAGGGATATTTATGCCTCGCCACGCGTCCCGAATACGCAATGAGTCTTAGATACTCGAATATTCAATATAAGGGACAGAGTCTCGAATTGGGATATTTGCAACATCATTTACTACGTAAACATGCTGACAGGTGTTGGTTTTGGATCTTTGGATCTTTGTATTGACAGAGGTTTTGCGTTTGCGAATATGTAAGTAAATTGACGCAAATACGGTGATTTGAAATTCGAGGGTTATCCAAATATTTGTGTCCTTTTATGTTCCGCCTTTTCTTCATTTGGTAGGAGCTAGTACTAAGAACTGTCTTAGTTCTTATTTGTATTCAAGCTTTTTAATATCAACTCCCAAATAATTAAAAAAGTCTTGACGAATCCTTCCCTGGATTAAAATGTTTTCGGTTTTTGGTGTACCAGCCCGAACGGCAAAAACGTCTTTCAAAAACCAATTTCGCGCCCTCCACTCCTAGAAAAATGCCTAATAGCGTCGGGAAGCTGTGAAAAGGGTCTTTCAAATCCTTCCACAATAGTGTGAGATGACCTGTCTCAACGGAAGAAAATTATTTTCCCTTCTGCTTTTGTCCTCAACCGAGAACATGGCGTCGGTAAAATAATATTCGAGCCCATTGTAGGCTTTCTCTAAAAGTATTTAAGTTCTTTGTTATTGTAGAAAATATTGTCGATATCTAATGTTAGTTTTTGGTTGCTTTCACCATGGTCGGAGTTAAATAATATTGGTTTTGAAGCGTGACGATTTTCACTTTATTTTGAAGTTGCAATCAAGTGCGGAGTTTTGATTACCTATAACTGCAATCCATACATTTTTTATGGACCCATAAAGTATTAACAGTATTAATAAAATTGCCTGTAAATCAATGTATAATTCGCAGTTTATTAGTAGTTAAAGTCAGCTATGTTATTTTTAGTAACTTCACGATCCTTTTATTAATACTTTCATTATTAATACCTATTATGTTATAATTATCATAATATCATAATTATATGACATTATCGAGCAATTAATTTTCATAGTCCATTATTAATGTCGTTTCGAATTTTACTCATATTCAATTCAAGCTTTTACGTATTTATACATATTTTCATTACTGAGGATAAAAATATTAATTATTAATTCATGAAGCTCATTAAGTTAACATCGATTTACACAATTCAATTCCTTATAATTCAGTCCCACTGGGCGGCGTAATTAACCGCAACATTTTTCGTAAAACCAATCTGTCAATAGCATTTTTCCTGCAAATTAATCTCAAGATATTATCGCGGCATAAAAACCCAATTAAATTGCTTTGTCAACGAAATTAACAATTAAGGAGTTGCAACAGCTTAAAATATAAATGACTTTACATAATCGGTTCGTAATATGTATTTTATGGAATCAATAAAGTGAATAAACGTCCCTCTGTAATAGTGATGTAACTGCAGTGCACCGTCTCGCACGAGTGATTCCGTTTTATAGCCGCTACACAGGCAATAACTTTAGATATACCTACCTTCACGTTGGCAAGATTTTTTCAGTACATTTTTTTTACCAACAGAACACGTTAATGTGTTTTCTAAAGCCATACTAATATTATAAATGCGAAAGTATCTCTGTCCGTCTGATACCTTTTCATGCCACAATGGCTGAACGGATTTCGATGAAATTGGGCACTTAGGTTGACAAGTACCTAAATTAGGACTTAGGACTCTTTATCCCGAAAATACGTTCCAGACGGATAATTTCCGACCTTCAGGCGGGCGAAGCCGCGGGAATAATCTAGTCTGAAATAATTTTAATCCATTTACGCTCTAAATTAAGAAATAATAAAGCACCTTTTAAGTAGGTACCGATTGGAAAATTTTCACATTGAACTGTAATATCCCCCTTGTGAAAGTCCTCCCTCTCTCTTCATATAATCGACTCGAAATCGAATGCTGTTACACTATCAGATGACCCTTCCGAGCAATTACATGCACATTATTAGCATACTAAATTCTCGTCTAAAAGCACCAGTGACATCATTATGAACAGTGCAACTTTGTTAATGAATTCACTTTCACTGTTGATTAGCGCTCAAGCTCCTTAGTTACAAACGAATTTAATCAAATTTGACCATGGATAAGTATCGGATGGGTGACCACTACTCACAAACCAAAGAGCAGTAGTCTGATAAATTAAAAATAAAAGAGGTGAAGATAAGAAAAGCGTTTAAATTAGCTGTCATTTAAAATAAGTTCATGGACAAATGAGGAGACTAATAAAGTCCACAACAAGATTAACTTATTAAAAATATTATTTCAAGTTATTAGGTTGCAAAGACACAGCGATCCAAAGGTGTCAAATGTAGTAATCATATCCTGAATCTTGTCACCCGGGAAACCGACTGTCACCCAAAAAAGGTCAAACGATATTATTAGCATACTAAATACTATATGCACTAGTGACATCACTATGCACCACGCTTCGCTTTCGCTGCTGATCGTCGCTCCATCAGTTGTCAGTTTTCTGTCGCAGCGCAGACGACCATCAGTCATGCGGCGGCAGTTACGAAATGACGCGTGCAGTCATCTATTTAAAGTGGTAATCAATATGCGCCAATCTGTGGTAACGTGTCGTTCAATTGATGTGTCGGGTAAAGGTTGTGTGTAGTAACCGTTTGTTGTTGAAAGAGTAGATTATTGCAAAAAAATATCAATTAATATTTATGAGCTGATCATGCACAAATTATTCTTTAGCTATTTCATAAGCTATAGAATAATTTGATTAGTGCATTAACCAACAGTTTTCTCTAATGTCACTTAATATAAAATAAATGATACCTACATGATAAAATATTTACAACAGAAAAACATGAAGCTACAAACGTTAGGAACGATAAAAATTAACCTGTAATGTCGCAATTACCCGTCATTATAACACAAAACTGGATCTAGAACAGCGCACCATAATTGGAAAAGTTCACAAACGCAGTCATTAACCGTGCCAGTACATGTGGTCGAGGAAGGCAGAGAAATGGTATCCAACAGAATCCGACTTAGTTTTTTCAATTTGTTAAGGGAGATTTAGTACGGGTTACAAACAGTGATCCACGAGTGAAAGTCGTGGTGGGCGTAATTGGACTAAATTACCGTCTTCGAGGGACCCTCGCAATGATTGCAGGCCCAACAGACACTTTTTCTATTAGAAACGAGCTTTTTAAACGTTCTACGGAGGCATTTTGTTCCTTAATGCTCGAGGCACGAGTAACAACATTAACTGTAGCACAAACACAAATAAAAACGAATGTAATGATGAAATTATAGTTTTACGGCGCGCTGAGAGTGAAGCAGTAAAAATAATGATAAAAACAATCATATGTAAAACAGAGTGCTACTGTATTGACGGACCTACATAATATAGCATGTCATTGAATTAGAGTTGAACGAATCAAAGCATCAAAAACTATTCTGTGATAAAGATGTAAGATATCAAAATACACAAGGGAAAAGTACCCTGGACAAAGTAATAAGCGGATTATTCAGAGCTCGCTGTGAAAGCTTCCACTCAGACAAAAGATGTTATTATTGTTGTAGTTGCTACGATAGTTTTTATCTCTGTAACTGGTACAAGTAAACATACACAATTAGAAGCTGGAGAAGCCGGTTTCCTTGTACATAGTGTTGCAAAAAATACTAGCGCATTGCTAGATTAAAACTCTTTGTCTTGTACATCTAAAGGACAATTGTTTCTTAATCAGCAACATTTGCCAAGAAGGCATGTTGTGATTGTAATAACGTAGAAATACGCAAATAGAATTTGAATTAATGTACCCTTAAGTATCCTGTCACTTGAAATTGTTTGTTCCAAGTTTAGCAAGAAATTTAATGTGAAACGATCCACGCAACCTTGACTGTTCATGCAAATTACGGCCAAGGAATAAAATAACAAGCCATATAAACGAACCACGAGTATCACGACAAATACTCTGGAGGAAAGTAAAAGTTTATTTTTATGTTGAGTAATGTATAGCGATATAAAAAATATAAAGCTTTGTATATTGCTGCTTATAATCCCGCGCAGGTGGCAATGGAATCTGTTGAAAATATTTGGTTTATGTAAACGATGGCTATCAAACTGTGCATGTTATGTAATCAACATCACTGATACTACTGAAACTATCGATAAACAAGAAAACAAAAATCTTAAGAAATAGGTACGAGTAGAAAGAAGTAAAACTGCTTATTCGTCAAACAGCAAACGTAAAGCAAACAGAATGGCAAGCGATATTTTCTCCAAGCAAATGCTTGGATTAATCGGCAAGCCCGAAGTAAACAGTGGTCATAAATAGTCGTTGTAGGGAGAACCGCTAAATAGCGCAGTTGATAGCATCGCCAGTGACGAGGAATCATGGCGCGATAAACTAAACCCCTAATAAAAAGACGAAGTACTGGCCAGATTATTGGACGCCTCTTATCAAGTGACTTAGGCCGCCCCAAATTGAGTGAGCGAGAATTATGGACGAACTTTCTACTAGCAAGAAATAAAAGATAATGAAGATCCCGATTAGATAAATGCGGTAAACATTTGGATAAGTATCGGACTAATGTCTATAAACGTTTATGATAGTAGAGATGTGTGGGACTGGACGATGTTAATGTGAAATGGCTTAGAATGTGTTCAAGATAATAAAAAACGTTGAGAACGTTGGAATCTACAAATTTTGCTAAGAAAAGTTTTTTCCTAAACACATTTGTTATATTGCTTAAGAATATTTTAAAACTTTTCCGTAAGCCGCAAGAAAATGAATACCAATTCCAAATAATTATAAGTATTTAACAAAGAAGTAAGAAAAATGAATCAAGTTTCGATCATCCCTTTGTGCAAACGTAACCTAATCTTTATTAGATTCTCAAACCAATGTTTGTTAAACGTTTTGAGCTAATAAAAGTAATATTAAGGGAACGAGAAGCTAGTACGGGAGGAAATGAAAGCGACGAGAGAATGAAATTGGAAAACTTGTTACAGAATTACTCGAGATGAAAAAGGAGAAAATAAAGCTCTAGTAAAAGTTAGTGAAACACGGTACGCTTGAATGTTTTTATTTACCTGGGGGATCGTGTTTGATCTGTAGGAAGGTTATATTCATACTCCGGCCAAGTTTTTTGTATGAGTGCAAATATTTGCATTAAAAAGTTGGGCAGTAAGCTGATTGTGTTTATGCAGGTATTTATAAATATGCTTTATTTTTTCGCTTTTGGTGTCTCAAGGTTTGTCGTTTTTACAAAGATTGTAAGCAGCAAAAAAATACGTAATAAATCAATCTGAAAAGCTTTTTTCTTTCAAGGGTTGAGCGCAAGACTTGCGGAAGGGAGAGCGGGTCCCGTACCGCCCCCGTGTTTTCATGTGACGCACGCTTAAACAAAACAACTCACCTTTTATTCCAGTTTCCGATCTCAGCGTAACGTCGGCCGTTCGAGCTTCCGCACCTCCTCACTTCATTTCCTTTGAACGTCTGAACAGAGTTCCCGTTAGGTGTTAATATTCCGTTCGTAGTATTATTGTTCCGTTCCCTGTTCCTCGGGAATGTTCCAGTTCCTGAACGAAAAGTTGCCAACTGCGGTGCTTGTTCCACGTCGGGCGTGAACTGCTGAAGCGGAAGAGTCACGTTTCCACTCCAACTCTTGCGATTGACGGCGAAAGTTTTGAACGTTCCATTACCGTTCGACGATGGTGCCACCCCACAGAAACTGCTCCGGTTATGACTGTTCTTTATAAAAGCACCGTTCTGCAGCGCCACTTGAGGCTTGATCGGCACCAGTGGTGACGCCTGGTCAATGGACATCGTACTTTAATAAATGTAGGTGCAACCTACGTTTGATCTATCTACATTTTTGTCTGTAAAGGAAAGAATTGTCTACATTAGGGGTGTATTACAAAGCGTTAGTCGCGACACCACCAACAGAGTTGCTTGTAAGCGTGCTGAATTTAGGGCAGCCATTGCATGGCAATCAATATCGAACCATCGAGGCTTTGTCAATGAGCTGGTTGCTAAGTGACATGCCAGCTAAGATATAATGAAGAGGGCATCAAACAATAGAGTTCAATTTAGGTTAATGGGCATTCGAGTTCCGCAATGTTCTACACTAGACTGATACGCTAACGAAGGCACTTGCAGTTCCTACATTTGTAATCTATTTCGAAATAGTAAGAGCACTCAGGGTTTTAGAGAATTTTTACTTAATTGTAGTTTCTATGACAATTTAAAATCCATCAAATTACGAAATCGACAACAAAGTAGAAATTCAAGCGAAGGACGTTATTTGGTAATAACTGTCGGACATAGCTATTACGCATTGTTGCAGACTAGCGACAAAAACGCTGCCAAATTGTTTTTTTGACCTCCGGTTCCCTAAACTAAACAATTTGCCAAGCCACACCGACAAAAACATTTTTGATGAATCACAAGAAAACTTTTTACTAATCCTAAGGTGATATTTCGATATCGTTTGCCTTTTCGCAACTAGGTATTTGAAAAGTCGGTTAAAACCAGATATCAAATGCTGTTTACGCAAAAATGGTGATGGCTAGACTACTTTTTCCAATTTATCTGTGTCAATCAATTAATCTACTGGCCCTCATCAATTATTGTCCTGCATTCACTCGTCTGCATAGCAACAACCGACCTCGCATGTCGTTGTATGCAGCTACTAGGCGCGTCCCGTTGTCCATTGTACTCAATGTACTTCATTTATTCACATTAAAAGTGGAAACTCTCCATTAGTTTTACCACCTTGACCCACTTGCACGCTCACATTATGGCCTATGGTACTTTTTAACACCATTCTATGATAAATGCAATACACTGGAGTATCATTTGGCAGTAAATTTAGGGTGTGAGGTTGGTTGGTTTATAGTTTTAGGTCATGGTCTTGATGAATGATTATTATGGCGCTGCCAATTATTTTTGTCTTTAGATGTTTAATGCGCTTTACTTCTGTATGTTGAATATCATTAACATTTAGAGCGACTGATTCTTTAAAGCTCAAAATTATGAATTCACAACATTAAACCAGTGTGTCGTAATTCTTAACTCAGCTTAAGCAGTTAATGCTGAGTCCGTTTTAAAACTGTTGAAGAATTAACAGTTGTCGGATAAATGCTAGATTTATCCGACCACTGTAATTTATCTGACACCTGGTGCATATCAACTACCGCTATAAAAAGGAGTTGCTTTCCAAAAAGGACATCAATTTATGTCGAAAATAAATGTCACGTCAATCGTCGGATATATTTGACCCAGTAAGGTGCGGACACTGGTAATTTGCGACGGTCGTTCGTCGCCATCTCCGTTCGGTTATATAACCATTGCGTAAGGCAACCGGTGACTGAGATCTGAGACGTTCAACTAACCACCTCGGATTCGCGACGCCTCCGCTTCGGCCTAATTGATCGGTGAGCAGTGAGCAGCCTTATCCGAAGACTATCTATAAAGCCTGAGTGGTAAATTATAGATATATATAGATAGCTTCGAATCAGATCTACTTTCTTGCAACTCCTTTTAAATATGTAGCTGCCTGTCTAATTTATTTTATGGAAAACGACATCTGCAGTGCTATTCTGTAACCATCTCACCGTGAAAACTTAGGCGAAGTGAGCGTGGAGTGAGCTGTCATTCCACCTAATGCTAGAGATTGACACTATTGACAGCTCACTTCACCTAAGTAAATAAAAAACTCACCGTGAAGGTGAGTTTTTTATTTACAGAATACGTCGGCTGTATTTTGAGGGTCGTGTTTTAAGATGTGCTGTCTCGTAAAATATAATCAAATCACTGTTTTAGTGCTCTATTAATTAGGCCTTTTGATTCTATTTCTAAATCTGCCTTAAAACGCCTGGTCACTTTACGTAACACTTGAAACTGGAGAAGCTTTTATGAATATGCAGAAGTGTAAACAAAAAGCAATTAAAAATAGTAAGTAAGCAACACTGATTTTATCGGCCAACGCTTCCATCTTATGCAATGTAAACATTAGCAGTATCCATGTCTTGTATGTACATATTATATCGGTAATGAGTGATTGAATAAAGCGGGAAGTTTCTAATTCTCATTCATTTATTTCTTATTCTTTTGAAAGCAGGCAAACGTTATTCAAGTGTTACCATTATTATGCGGTTTGTTACTTTGTAAGTTCTGTAACAGCTATTACGGTTTGCTCATCGTTCGTGGCTTCACGTGAAAGACGTGAAGTAAGATTGTTTTGAATAGTTACATCACTAGCAGCTAAATGTTTTTATTTAACATCTCTTGGGTCGGACACCTCCTCAGAGTATTTTGAGATCCGACAATACTTCACAAAGTAGGTTAACAGAAGATATATGTATTTTTTTTTTACTTCTAAATTACTTACTACAGTAAAAAACTTTTTTTTTTGTTTGAGTCATCATCAGTAAATAAAACAATAGGCAGGTACGTAATTATTACATTTCAATGTTTAATATGCAGACAATGCTATTGTATAAGTTTAGCTATTGAAAACCACGGGAATTTTATACATAATTATTAAAAGCACGGATTTTGTTCCGTATTTATTGAAATAATAGTATATACTTGGAATTGCGGTAATAAGCAATTAGATCGCATTGATTTACCACTATAGAACTTTTGTTAGGGTGTGTTATAGGTTCTATAGTAGATGAAATGAAATTGTTCATTCAGTACCTATAACATCCACTACACCACCAAATTGGGTTACTGCATCTTACCAAATTAGATATTTTCGAGATCAATGCCAACTTTTGGCAACCAGTAAGATTTTTATCGATGAACATTTGGAGTTTGACCAAAAACAAAGCTATAGCGATCGTCCTCAAATTCACGTTAGCGTAAAGAAACTTAAAACCATACGCTAAGTTCTCTAATTAAACATTATCAAAATTGATGAACTAAATATTTAGTTAATTTCGTACATTAGTCATTTGAAATGCTTGTTACCAAAACATTTTTTCCTATCCGTGACTAATTCAGTAGTTTCAGTAGTTCTCACATGTTTATTTATGAAACAATCAAGCGTAAGCCAATAATTTTTTGAATAAATTAAACATTATGAAAGTATAATTTCGAAAGAACTGAATAAGTACAGCAGTAATAAATATCATCGGTAAAGAATCCTAGAAGGTTTTTGATGGAACGTAAAAGGAAGATTTAATTAAAGTTTTTACTGCGCTTCGAAGAGGAACGAACGCGCTTTGTAATTCTTATTACTTTTTATCAGTAGATAACATACCATGGATTTGTATTCAATGCATGAAAGTAAAAACTGATTATGTGAGGATCAACAGCGATTAATTTCTTTCCTCAGGTAGTTATAAAGAAAAAGGTAGACGTATTAATCACTTGCAATTTAACGTTGCCTAACCTGGACGAAACCAGAATAAGAGAACAACTTTTACAAAAAATTAAAGCTCGCCTCCTTGTGATGCATTACACAATGATTGTCTAGTCTGTTCTCATTTCTCATAAGCAAATTATGTAATTGATTTACTATTTCACTTAGATCAAAATTAGATTAACGTGTAGAATAACTACACGTTGATCAAATTTTTATTTATAAATTATTCCTATTATACTGTGTAAACTTTAAAAAAATTACAAAATAGAACACAAGCCTGACATAATCAAAAGTTTTCTTTATCATCCTATTTACCTGGCGATTGAATACTGTATGTTGAAGATGTTCTGGAATGCTCAATTTGGTGATGATAATCTTTTAACTCCAAAATGCATTATAATTGAGGCTAAGCTGCCATAAAGGAGATAATCTAGCAGTTGAAGTTTAAGAGGCAGACAGCCTCCCCATGAATATTTATAACCCTTACAAAATGAAGTATGAAAGCAAGAACGTAATACTTGGTATCAGACCAATTACTTATTAGAAGATGTCCATACGCGCGTAAAAAGCGATCGAATGTCAGAAAGGTGCAAGGCAGGTGTAAAACAATGAACTTTTACCGGCTAACCACGTCAGTCATGTTTAATGACATTGTAAATACATTATGACGTTAATTAGTGAACAAGAAAATAAACGGTATAAGGTCAATAAACCTCTATGTTTCAAGTTTCAACTCGACTTGAAATGAAATGATTATCAACATTTTCTCGGTAATATCCCTAGGTAAAGCCGTAAACTCTAGGGCTCGAATACACAATCAAAAAATATAAAATATGATTACATTAGGAAACAAACACAAACAGTTTTTGTCTAGCCATCTCATTTCAAGAAGAAACAATGACTATTCCCAACTACCTAAAAGGGATTATGAAAACATGTAAAATGTCTAGAATACGACGAAATATATAAAATATCAATATGCATGTAAAGTTGAACCCAACAATAATTATGTCATATCTCATACTCTTAACATGTCAACAGACATGATTCACCCGGCCCACGGAATGCGGCAGCGGGGAATATGGATCATAAACAAACGCACGTGCTGCCGTATCTATAGGCTGTAGCTCAATAAATTGATAACTAGTAGTTGGCTCGGTTTCAACGCTTTTATTGGATGTATCAGGCACATTAATAATTTGGTAATTGATTGGAACATTAGTGGAAGCTGTTACGCACTCCCACACATTGTTCGGAAATATATCTGCTCGTACATCTTGCTTTATTTCGTAATATACACAATTACAGTTCCGCTAAAGGTGTGGTCTACTCGTAAAACAAGTAATTCGAAATCGAGAATCGCTGAAGAAGCCAAATTGAATGCACCTGTTCTAAATGCATTCACAGTGTTTTCTCTGCAAGGTAAACAAGACTCTATTAAAGACAATGCGAAGGTAGCACACGAAACCAAAAATAGATAAAGTGATTATTAATCTTACCATATATGATTTAATCGAATATGCAAACTTGGTACTTAAGAATTACTTGCCTAAGAACTTATAACGCTCGCTAATTGCAGTGTACCTTGTTAAAAAGACCTTGCAATTTAAACGTAGGAAGTTGTACGCCGCATGTAGGCGAATTGCAAACTCAAGCTATTATTCAATAGGATGTTCGCATCTCGCCTTTAGCAGTGATTGAATCGAATTAGGTTACAGTACAACAACCTGTCATATAACTAGATGTAACCTTGGCCTAGACATGCTTCTAGAGATAGGCACAGACCTTTTACGAGTGTACGTGACATAGCTCGCGACTCTGTATCGATGAGTCGTATTACTTAACTTGGAGTCACGTGCTGGTAGAAAAACAATTTCTATAAATATTGAATCGACAGCACACATTTCTAAATCAAAGAAAAAAAATTACGGATGAACTACGATGAAAGCAATTTGTAAACAGAAGAAACGCGAGTAAAGGGTAGCAATTAAATTCTAATATAGAACTTATAATAGATCCTGCTACATAATTTATAGAAGATAAAGCGTTCAAAAAAACAGAACAACATTTAGCGAAGTACCCCGCAGAGAAGGGTCTACACGTGACAACTATTCCAAGTGTTGAACAAAAAACAACACTTTATCTAAGTGAAGGGTTTCAGAATGTGCGGGGATCATAACTGCGCGATCTGTATTCAGACCACGTACCGCACAAGAAGGCAAAAGCCACAATGTGTCTTGAGGCTTCCGACTCTTGCTCAATATTTCTATTATTGATACTAGATCAGCCCTAAAAGGCGTATATTGGAACCCAAAGAAAGTTGTATGTACGATCTGAAGAATTTGCCGCCATTTATATTCTGAACACCAAGAAAACCCTATCAGTTACCCAGTAGATACCAAATGAGTAAAGTTACATGAACAATTTGTCGCACTTTTTTCCTCGAGCTGTGATTAATCTGTGTGTTTGTGGAGTGGTATCGATTTAAATAGAATACAACTACTTGGAAGCACTTGAAGCTTGATCGCAAGACCGCGCAAAAAGTTCGAGGTCGCTTTTTTCGTTAGTTATCGCTATCACAGATCTAATTTTTTGCCAGGGTTTTTGGAACAGCGTAGTTGTTTGAATATCGTATCATCTTACTCACTGTGCGTTGTGGACGTTGTGGCATAAATACATGTGTTTATCTAATCACTGAATCGTATTCAAAACTAGTGGCAACAGTTAAATATTAAACAGTTTATTTGATGAAATCTGTAAAATTCAAAATAAGTCACGTAGTCACGATCATGAATTCAAGTTTTTTTTAATGATTCTTTTGAGAAATTATGAACAACAGTATCAACTTCACTGCATCGTCATAATTTACAGTTATTTTCGCCACACTTTTCAAACAGTTGTAATTAATATTGCTAGAGCTTCTATAACAGGATACGCACAGGTCGCCCTAACTGTGTAAGGTCGTTGCGATGCACCTCAGGTCGGTCACACAAACACAACGAGTTGACACAAGCGAACGATGCGGGCATGTCATGGGTACCTTGATGAAGATGACATGAATACTGATGTAGGATCAAATCTTGTTACATATGGGGAACAGGGAGATTTGCATAAGATATTTGGAGGAAATCGTTAATCAACATACGAGCAGGAAACAGATATATACGGCTATTAACGGTCTCAGTCAATATAGCTATTCGCAACAGGATGAAGAATTGTGAAGGAAGTATGTTCGGTTAATGAACTTACACGAGCTAGTAGGTACTTGATTCATGAAAACCACAATCAAACAGTTACAAACAAACTCATTATGATGCAAGAGTCAAATCAGACAAAGCCATTTGTATCTGCAACGGATGATTTTGCTTTCTTCAATGACTAAAAATTCATAATATCCGCTCGTGATTGAATTTGAAACAACAGCCATCCGCATAAATGTAGTAGGTGGTTTCTCTCCAGTTGGTAAACAAGAAAGAAAGAATTACAATAAAGATTCATATGGACATAAAATACGAACATTCTCGATTTTGCAGATACCTAGATGTTAAAATGCATTTCATTTTATTAATCAACCAACTTATTGAAACTTTCCACTGAAATGATAGAATACAAGATATAATGCAAATTGCTCTAACTCCACTTTACAGTGGAGTTAGAGCAATTTGCATTATATCTTGTATTCTTGTGTTCTTGTATTCTTGTATTCTTGTGTAAATTATACTTTCGACGAGATTGGTTGGATTACTCCAACCAATCTCGTCGAAAGTATAATTTGGATTAATCAGTAAATAAACTTCATAACATGAATATCTACATAATTGAAAACCAATCAATCTACCAACGGATCTAGACAGAGTAGGCAATAACAAGTTTCACCCATTACTTGTGTTTACACCAAAGCTAATTATTAGAGACTTGTAATGAACAAATATAATTATACGTACTTCAATTAACATCGTGCACACGAAATTTAAAGGTGTTATAATACATGCTACTGCAAAACTCCTACCGTAGTCAAAATCAATGAACAACGATGATTTACAAATATTAATCTACGGGCCGTTCAAAATTCAATCAATGGAGTGCCAGCTTTTGTTCCTCTTCACTTGAATCATCTCTAAATAGAGCGGTCATTAATCAATGTACAAAAACGTTGACGCGGAAGGAGTTTTAAAAGAAGGATGGCGCAAAAAATCTTTTATTATCCGTTGAAGGCACGAGCACGCCCTGCCTATCAATATTCATTGTCCTTGTTAGACTGAAAAGGTTTTTTCGCTTATTTGTTTTTAGTTAAACGAATTTGCCAAAGTACTTTTTAAATATAATTCATATCGGATACCGTTAAAAGATGTCGGCAGGAGACAAATAAGGCGCTAATGTCGAACGGATCAAACGGGATAAAACAATATAAATGTGTGACACAGCGTGAAACCGATTGATTCCTCCATAGGGGTGGCCCATCGTGCCTCTAATGGTACTCGCAGATATTTGGTAAAAAATCTTTCGAGTAGAAACCCTCTTGTAAGTGGGTCACTAAGCAGGGAACATGACGAATCGCTTCCATCACTCTTTAACGTTGCTGCAAGTGGGGGAGACGAGATAAGACTTTACACTTAGCCACTCTCCCATTCGAGCAGTTTTGATAAATGCATCTGCAAGTTTTTAAACGAGGAAAAAGTGCAAAGAATTTTATCATACGCCATTAAACTTGTAATAAAACGCAAAAGGAGAAACGATACCGCTAAAGAAAGAAATGGACTCAATTAATATTAAACAGAGCCATAGAAGGCTGAATATATTTATTTAGCAGACATTCTAAGAATTTTAGGCACATGGCACATGAGACCAGAGCCTATGAAGTCGGACCGCTACTTGCAATATAAGGAGCTGCATCGAACAATGGGCTTCGTTGTGTTTTCCGGAACGACCTTAAGCGTATACATTAGCGAATGGTCTACCATATACAAAGGGTAATTAAAAAGCTATGAAGAGCAGTAGCGGCCGGTGGCCGAGCAAGAAACCCAATTAGTGGTGCCATAAAATGGTTGGAATTCTAGTCTTTCAAACGGAAATGCTTCTTACATGGATTGTATAGTCAAAAAAGATGTTTAGTGAAGACAAATATTTCGATAAATATAATATAATTGCGTATTCCAGTGGAGAGGCACGATTGCGGAGTCACGGCATTTCGTAACCACGATCGGGCGCATTCCATCGCGGCGCCGGTGCAACGCCCCTACGGGATAGACCTGCGACGGTTACTGATGATGCTAGTACGTATACTGTACATAAACATACCTGCTAGTTGCTACTACTACCTACACTAATGTCTTAGCAGCACAGTCGAACGAGTAGGCGGCAGATCAAATAAATGGAAAAGTAAAGTGTGGGAACTGCTAAATAGGTGAAGGTGTTAATCAAGGTAGTGTAAATGACTTCAATGTCTTTAGTTAGAGTTTTATTATAATATGGCAACTGAACCGAGACTATTTTCATTAATACACTATATGCTAATCCCGAATGAAGACCATTCAAATTGTTGTTTTGTGATTTAAAGCGTGGACACATTTAATATAAGTTTGAAATCACCAACCGTCTTGAACAAGCATAGTGACCAATGCTTATATCTTCTCAGGTATAAGAAGAGGCCTTTGCTCTGCAGTGGGGTAGTAACAGGCTGGTATTATATATACAGCTTAAATATAGTTTGCTAAAAGGCACACGCTGAACTTGAAGTTATGGAGTTGACTCATTTTATGTTAGCTTTTGAATGCAAGATCTGAAGTTGTTTATTAAAATTATTGCTATTATCGTAAACCTTTTGTAATTTTATGGTTATGCGTACGGAGAGACGTATAGCACCTCAAAACCGGAAAACGTTGCAGAACTGTCGAGGAACACGTGCGAAAAGGAGGCCACTTGCGCAATCGGTGGCGAGTTATCAAAGATTGTTGCCCTGGCTAATGCAACGAATATCTGAACTCTTGCGCAGCTCTCTAACGGTGTTCTGGACCGCTCTGTTCGCATTGTTTTGGTCAATTGCCATTATTGTAGCTAAAAGAATGCGGCTCTCATTAGACGTTAGTTTTACGCCCTGGGCGTGACGCTCACGTCATCATTGGCCAGTTCTATAACGTCTTATTATAGTTCGCTGACCGCGTGAGTGGCCAATCGTGCGTAAGTGTTACTATATCAACTTTGTTGCGTATTTTGAATACTACACGAATGCATTCTATATTCAACATTCGCGATTATGCAGCAATTCTCACAAATTGTATAATTATCAAGGTGAACGTAAATGTAAAACACATGTTTTACCCATACAGAAAATAGACAGGCGCTGTGACAATAGATCAAAAGGCTTAGTTGTTTCTTTTCCCAGCAGAATGAAGGCAATTATTAAAGCTAACGAAACGAACATGGTACGGACGC
This sequence comes from Agrochola circellaris, assembly GCA_914767755.1. Classification (NCBI taxonomy): domain Eukaryota; kingdom Metazoa; phylum Arthropoda; class Insecta; order Lepidoptera; family Noctuidae; genus Agrochola; species Agrochola circellaris. The sequence goes on from OU611853.1 coordinate 7,327,666, forward strand.
AATTGCTATTTCTTTTTTAATGAAACAGCGGGACCGGAATTCACAAGACCGTTACAGAACCTTACAAAAACGGAACTTTTATGAAAATTATTTACTTTTAAAGTACTCTCTCTAAGTAGGTAGTACTTATACAGAACATTTCTACTAATGGTATTGTTCCGTTTTTGTTTGAGTAATATTGTGACTAAACAAATATCTTGCAAATAACATTATTCCAATATAAATGGTTTCAAATTCGATCATGTTTTATGAATGAAAACAATAGGACTGAATTAATGGACAACGAGAAACGTGAAAACTGCCAAATACGGGAGATTACGATGACCATTCACAATGATAAGGACTCCGAAACAATAATCGAAAAAGCGATTAGAAATGAAATATTATTAATCTGACATGCGATGAAAAATATCGTTGCAAATCCGAATATAAAGGGGAAGGCCAATGTCAACGACCCACACCCTATGGACAACAATGAGACAGATCCAAAAAAAGGGTCTTACGCCATTATGGGGCGAAAATACTGCTTCAATGGGCAAACGAATACTGCTGATACTGTAGTAATAATGTGGCACGCGCCTAACAACTCACAATCCTGTCAAACCCGTTTCGAGATGTATTAAGTGTGAATTTAATAGCTAATGCTTGAACAAATATTTCTATCCAATTTTTACTAAATTGTGTAACAGCTTCAAATAAATTCGACAGCTGAAAGGGACCGCTTTTAAATTCTAATTAATGTCCATGTTTAATCCTTTAGTTGCACATTTTAAGCTTGAGGCTTAATTAAAATTTGAGCATACAATTCTTAATTATAATACGTTACAATGTTACAGCAAACTTCTGTGAGTTTAGGTTCTAAATCTAATTAATATATTCGAAACTAAATTCAACAAGTTTGTACAAGCTGGGTCGGTTCTAACCGTTCCAGAAACCGAGGTATAAAATCAAATTTGTACCGCATTAAGTGTGCCTACGCTATATCCAAGGGTTCGGTTAACCAGAGGCTGGGGTGTACCAGACGATCAATTTCAAGGGCCCCCTCGCCTTATATTCAAATCCCTTCTTTGTCTTTCGCATTTCATACAGTCGGTGATTCACAATAAAGACAGTCATCTCAAACGCGTATCTACTTGTCCCGACTTCCAACGGTTGATAACTTAGAAAATTATTAACATTCAAAACAAAACAACATCAAGTTGAAATGTTAGTGGAATATATCGTATATCATACTGATTGCCATATTATGTGAATGAAATGATGCGTAGACAAACAATATAACTATTGCTTAATTACATAATTGTGATATTAGTTTACAACTCTACTAGTTCGATGAACTTTCATTCAAAGGTTCAGGCTTTGCTATTGTTCATGTACAATGTTGGTAGGTCTAATTATAATTAAACATTATTTGTCAAGACAACAATGTTTATGAGTAGATAGGTACATGTGCGTCCTAAATGTGCAATTCTTGTTAATGCAAAGAACAACGTAAGTTGTAGATAAGACTTATCAGTAGCGATAAAGCAACTCTGTTGGTGATATATCATTAAGAAACAATACTGGAAAGGAAAAAGTAATAATAGGAAAGTACAACAATAATTAATTTACTAATAAAAAAATAATACGTACTACAAAAACAAAACGGTTGCAAACTTATCACTGGGCAACAAAAAACACAGCAGCGCAAATAAAATAATTCCAAGCACAAACTCTAATGAACTTCTACAGTCGGATAAACTTGAAACATTTACCGGCAAACGCACGAACTTTTTCAAAACACTTCACAAAAACGACGACGATATCAAATTTTCGCGTGAAATTTGATATGTGTACTGTATCGAAACGGTTGGATGGGCGCGGGGAACACAACGCGCGCCGCGACGACCGGCCAACAACTGACGTTGACTCGATGCCCGGCTGTCGCCGTCCCACTCCAGTACGCATGTCCGGAACTACATCCCTTCATAATTCCTACATATATACCCTTTTTTAAATTCGCACAGTTATTCCCCGCCTATATGTCACACAATAACAATAGTTTCAGTCATAACAACGAAGGAAAAGTTGATAATTTTACGTAAACGGTTGTTGGGTTAGAAAAGGATGGCAATAAATGTAAAGACAAGGTCGATCGTGATTGTGTTGCAACATCGCCTTTAGCAAAAGCTAACAGTTCGGGTTTTACACCTGGCTGGTAAAGATAAGGAGATTTAAAATTGCTCTGAGCCCATAAATACTGTCTGATTTTTAATCTCGGAAGGGGAAATTATTTCCGTTCATCTTTATGATCTTCCACTTGGATTGACGGCTTTGTTGGAGTTGTAAAATTACCTGTGCTTTGATATATTTGTTAAAAGTCTTCTATTTTAATTTTCGCCCAATGATTATAAGTTTATTGAATCTATTAACGTTGTATGTAACAGTTTTCGAAGCATAAACAGCTGCAATAAAGTTTTTGCTGAGTAATCTTTCTGCATCTCTACCCATTACAGTTGTAATAAAGATGATGACGTAGTTAAAACGTCTGGTGTGGACTTGTAATAAAGACTCTTTAATTCCATAAGTTGGTAGTATAATCTTTTAGTAAAAGTCATTAAAAAAAAAAAAGTTTTTGTCAACTACTTCCTCATCTATATCTCCGACTTTCAGAATTGAATATAATGGCTCGCAAGCTTACTTATTTTACGATCCATATCAAGTTTACAGCTTATTGTTAAGCTTCAATACAGTAACATCACGTAACAGGAACGCATAATATAACAACACCATGACTGGATAATACTTTCATATCTCAATATTCCTCACTTTCACTACGGTGACACATATGGGCTGAATGAAAGTGAACATTGTCACAATACACAATAGCTTTGGAGCTCTCAGAACTATTTTGTATATACTTTCGTGTAATTTGAACAAATATGTGGAACATGTTATGTCAACTATGAGACCTTTTCTATGTTTAGAAAATTCTTCTGGTTAAGACCAAGATACAGAGATAAATATTTAGTTGATCCGCTATAATTAAGGATTAAGATGAATATGAAAAGGAATCTTTGAAGTTTTAATTTGATAATTTTATATGTATATATACAGGATGTCAGGGACATCGACGCGAAGCCAGTTACCATAGATTCAGTACATGATTCTGTAAATAACTGTCAAAAATTTTCAATGCAGGGGGGGGGCATTGAAAATTTTTGACAGTTATTTAAAAAAAAAACACATGTTCCATACATTTTGACCGCGTAGGTATTGCACTTTTCGATGAAACAGCAGATTTTTTTTTAATAACCGACGAAAATTTTCGACGCTGGGGGGCTCAGAATCATGTACTGAATCCTTGGTAACCGGCTTCGCGTCGATGTCCCTGCCAACCTGTATATTATGAACTTTTTTATTTTTGCATTTTTTAATAAGTAAATCAGTGGTAGGTATAGCTATACCGACAACCTAAAGAAGGCAAATGTTGAAGAAGTGTCAAACTGGTTGTTGTAGAGCAATTTCGGATTGGAACACTCGTGTGCCTGTTATACTGAGAGGTGATTACAAAGAACAGAGCATTGCGAAGCAACTTCAGTTACAAATAGGCTTGCGACTATTGGAAGACTACCTACTGGTAGGCTCATTTGAGAAAAACTTAATCATACAAAACTACCACAATTTAATGTATCCTGATCCAACCACATATGAAAACCACACGTAGAAGCAACAGTACGTTAACACACGTTTGATCAAATGCATTAATAAAAACAGAAATATAATTGGCCTGGTGTTTATAAGTAAAAAAGTCCTCGAATGGAGGTCACGTAACATACAATCGACGCCAGAGCTTGTTACGAACAGCGAAGGCGGTTGATATAATGCACTTGTAGAATTATATGGTGAGACATGTATTTTTAGACTAGAAAACGAAAAAGATATACGTGTGGAGAACCCAACCTTATTCAACTTTTATTTTACTTGAACTTTGAGGGCATTCTCTTTCGAGAATATAATAGTACCTACCACTACTAGTACTTATAGCAACTTGATGAATTCGGTTCCAACCTATTGTTGTTATCTAAGGAGGGATATTGAGGGATCCAGGGGTAGAATGATCCTGCCAGAGTTGCGAGTTTGTCCGAGAGGGATATCGTGGCCCTGGCACACAGGCAACGGAAGGAACACGGGTGGGTTTTAGTCAGTAAAAGTCTGACACGCCCTCCCGCTCCGCCCAGAGCGGGAGAAGTTATATGATAATATCGCACCCTTAAAATAAAAAAAAGGGTTTGAATGATATATATTATATGTCTAATTATTTTTCAGGATTCTGGACGCCTCTGATGTCATTCTTGGATATTATGCTCTCTTGGATTATGCTCGATGGGAATACGTTTTTGAGGCACAAAACTGAAGAGCAGGCACTGTGTTCAATACTCAATGATTCATCGAAGAAGACTTTGGATAGTTTGTAAATCTAATTGTTATATCTTTGGGGATATAATGGTGCAAAAAAAGGCCCGAATTGCAGTATACAGTATTATTTATTTGCGACGACGATGTTCTCACAAGGCTTTTCTTTTGGGTATTGGCGGGTAACTTCTACAGATAAAATTAGTAAAAGTCACAACGTCACTGTGACACTGACACTAATGGCGATGTTGCCATTGTAATTACACATTTAAATGTTGCCACTTTTTGAAGGCTTTTGTAAAGCCTGAACATATTCCGGGGCGTTGAAAGATCTCTTTCAACAGCTATTAAGTTCCTCTGCTGTAGGTAGTTTGCAGAGCCGCACTAGAGAGCGTCGCACGTAGCCTTTGGTGGTAAAAATGTCGGCCACTCGGGACATCCCATCAGGTCCAGTTATGAGGCGAACAACACGGCCGAGTTTCCAAGCCAGAGGGGGGGCGCCATCATCTGCTAAGAGCACCATGTCTCCAATTTCCAGTTTTGAAGTATTCGTTCGCCATTTGGTTCGCTGCTGCAACTCTGCCAGATATTCCTTTTGCCACCTTTTCCAAAATTGTCTTCGGATTGCTTCTAGGCGTTCATAACGTCGTAACTGACTTTCCTTGATGTCTGTCAGATCTGGTGTCGGCAGAGCGGTCAACGGCCTCCCAATTATGAAATGCCCAGGGGAGAGGGAAAGGAGGTCGTCAGGACTGGAGGAAAGGGGGGATAAGGGACGACTATTGAGAATAGCTTCCACTTGTACAAATAATGTACAAATTTCTTCAAAGGTTAAATGGCTGTCACCAATGACACGCCTTAAAAAATATTTTGCCGATTTAACCCCAGCTTCCCAAATGCCACCGAAATGAGGAGTGTAAGCCGGAATAAACGTGAATTTAATTGATTGTTGACTTGCAAAATCAGACAAAGGCTCGTGATTATCCTTTAGGAAGGATCCGATGTCCTTAGCGGCGGCAACAAAGTTGCTTCCATTGTCGCTAAATATTTCCGTCGGTTTGCCGCGACGAGCGATGAAACGCCTGAGTGTCAGTATAAATGCATCCTTTGATAAGTCACTGACTGCCTCGAGATGAATGCACTTATACCGCAAGCAGACGAAAAGGCATAAATAACATTTGACTACACGACTGCCACGACCTTTACGATTTACAACATAAAATGGACCAGCAAAGTCCAAACCAACGGATATAAAAGGATAATCAGGCGTTATACGTTGAGATGGTAAATTACCCATCTTGGGTTGCAGAGTCAAACCTCGTATTCGCCTACATCTCACGCAATTATTGACTGTACGTCTTGCAAGATGCCTACCATTTATTGGCCACACTGTTTCTCTAACAGAAGCTAACAACAATTGTGGACCAGCATGCATATTTTTGATGTGTTCCCTTTCAAAATATAATTTAGTTAACCTATGCGAAGCATGAAGTAGAATTGGATGTTTCTTTGAATATGAATGTGCTGATGCATCAATTCGTCCACCGACACGAATTAGTTTTTGTTCGTCTAAAAACGGTGACAACGATAATAATTTACAATTACTTTTCAAAGATTTACCTTTCTTTAGAAGATCATACTCCATAGGGAACGCTTGACCCTGAGCGATAACACATAGAGAATAGAATGACTCTCGCAGTTCATTAACTGACAATATACCTACACGTTTATTATTTTTATTTTTAATATTAAATAGGAATCTGTGAACATAAGCTAACGATCTTTGCAATTTAGTTAAAGATGAATACTTATCAAAGTCAATGATAGGTTGATTAATTATCGCCGAATGTACTTTTAATTCCGGTAACTCTTTGGAATCATTGATATCTAACTTAGGCCATTCAGACTCATTTTTTAATAAATAACTAGGCCCTGTCCACCACAGCGCCATTGCTACTAAGCGTTTAGCATCTACTCCCCGTGATATTAAGTCAGCAGGGTTAGAATCCGTGGGAACATATCGCCACGCTGAATAAGAAGTTAATTCTTTAATTTCACTAATACGATTAGCTACAAATACTTTTAACTTACTGACGTCACTACGAATCCAACCTAATACTACTGTGGAGTCACACCAGTGCACTAGCTTATCAGGCTTGTAACGGAGCGAGTCTGTTACAGAATTGGTCAGTTTAGCGGCGAGCAAGGCTGCACAGAGTTCCAGGCGGGGAATGGTAGTAGGCTTCAAAGGAGCCACCTTCGATTTGGCACATAGCAATCTGACCGTGACGTCCCCATTATGACTAATCGTTCTTATATAAACACACGCACCATACGCGTAATTTGAGGAATCGCTAAATGAATGTAGTTCAATAAATTGAGGCGATTTCCCTATAACTAATCTAGGTACTTGTAAATTAGATAAATACTTTATATTCTCAGAAAACTTAGTCCAATCATCCCTTATTTCCTGAGGGACTGGCTGATCCCAGTCTAACTTATGTTTCCAAAGTCTTTGTATCATTATCTTTGGTATGACTACAACTGGACTTAAGATACCCAATGGGTCAAATATTTTGAAAGCGTTTGACATAATAAATCGTTTTGTTATGGTTAGACTATTATCATGTGAGAATCCCTTTATAGGAAAATGAAATGTATCACTAGATGGAGTCCAGCCCAACCCTAGCGTACTAGACGACTCACTAAAAATTAAACTATCTTGTTCATTCATATCTACATTATCAAAAATAGAAGAATAATTTGTTTTAAATTTTCTTAAATTAAAACAACCTGCCCTTAACGCTTCAGATACAGCCTTATATATATAAATTAATTGCTGTGAATCATTTGAACCCGTTATGAGATCATCAACATAAAAGTCTCTCTGAATGATGCACTTTATGAGCTCATCATCCTGTTCCTGCCCTACCTGCCACAGACAGCGTGTACTCAGGTAACTTGCACTTGCTGTTCCATAGGTTAAAGTATTGAGCTTAAGTGTCTGAATAGGATCAGATTCCTCTTTTCTCCACAAGATAAGTTGCAAGTACCTATCATCTTCGTGTACTAAGACTTGGCGATACATCTTTTCGATGTCGCCAGTAAGCAAATACTTGTATTGCCTAGAGCGTATCAAAATAGAGAAAAGAGTATCCTGTACGGTGGGACCTACCATTAATATGTCATTAAGAGAACAACCGGAAGTGGAAGAAGCAGAACCATCGAACACTACACGAAGCTTGGTAGATTCACTTTCCTGTTTAAGAACTGGATGATGACACAAGTAGTAACATGGACCTATCCTATCTCTAAAATTATCATTTAACACGGATAAATGTCCTAGCTCAAAATACTCATTAATAAACTTAGTGTATTCTAATTTTAACATAGGGTTTCGTTTTAACCGTTTTTCTATGTTAATTAAGCGTCTCTTAGCTAACTTGTAAGTATCGCCTAAACAATCAGCAGTATCTCTTAGTGGTAATTTTACACAAAATCTACCTGTATTGGTTCTAGTTGTGTAAGTGAGAAAGTGTTTTTCACATTCATTTTCATTTTCACTTGTAATTAATTTTCCAGGAATTTCTTCCAAGTCCCAGAATTTACTTAGCATATTATCAATGCTAGCATCACTACTACCACATTGGGAAACTATACTGTGATTACAGTGAACATTTTTATGCGGCTTCACAGATTCTATGGGACCAGATACAATCCAACCTAATTGTGAACTTATTAACTTAGGATTTTTGACACCTAATGAAAATTGTTCAGTACCTAGAATGTCCCAGAATAAGTCTGCGCCTATCAAGACATCTATGTCGGCTGGTTTGTGAAACATGGGATCAGCCAGCTGAATATTTTCAGGTAACTTCAAAGAACCAATATGGATGGGGACCTTCGGCAGTCTACCTGTCAATTCCTTCAACACAAGACATGAACAACTCATGTTAAACTTACTATTTATTGATTGTAATTTAATATTACAACGTTCAATAACATTATTTGTTAATGTGTTTCCTATGCCAATGACCTTTAGAGTGTCAATGGGATGGGACATTAATGATAACCTGATCTTTAGGGATTCGGTTATAAAAGATGATTGGCTGCCACAGTCCAATAGTGCACGAACTTTGACCTTTTGCTGGCCAAATGGATTCGATACCTCTACCATGGCTGTTGACAATATTATTTGACTTGTATTTTTATTAGAATAGTTTGCTACTATCTCACCTGGCTCATCAACCGAAGCGAGACTTGCCGACGTTAGCGGACGGTGTAGCAAGCTATTATGCCTCTCAGTGCAGCCAGACTCTTGGCATGACCTGAATCGACAATCCTTAACGGAGTGACCCTGTCTCAAACAGTTAATGCAAAGTTTATACCTTGTCACATCCGTCATTCTATCATCAATACCCTTAGCCTTAAATGTTGGACAGTCATAAATTCTATGACGCTCGTCGCAAACAATACATGAATAACCCTTCAGTCCTTTATTCTTATTATTATCACTAGTACTTGCAAAAGATTTAACATTGTTATTCTGACTCTTCCTTTGACTTTGTTTATTTGGTGTTGAACGGTGAGGAGGAGTAGGCTTCTTTAAATCTATGTTGCCAGAATTATTATAACTGCGATTTGCAGATTCAAGCACACTAGCACGATCCGTAATAAATTTAAAAAACTGCTCCAAATTTGGTAGCTGATTTCCTAAGCTACTGCGATATTCCTCCCATTTCAACAAGGTTTGACTATTGAACTTGGCTGACAACATGAATATAATAATGATATCCCAATTATCCGTTGGTTGTCCCATGCTGACCAAGGCACGTAAGTTTTTAGTAATATGATCAACTAAATATCTTAAAGATTTTTCTTCTGACTCACCTGGAAGCTGTTTTATATTCAGTAATGAATCAAGATGATGATCAATTAATATTCTATTGTTATCATACCGTTGACAAAGCAGCTTCCAAGCCTCAGTATAATTTTTAGCAGAAACTTCAAGATTGGAAACAATTCTGGCTGCGTCACCTAGTAAGTATGAATTTAAATAATAAAACTTATTAATTTCAGAAATACGGTCATTTTTATGTATTAAACTTTCAAAGGTATCTCTAAACTCTAACCAACGGAAATATTCACCATTAAACTTAGCTATTTGTATTTGTGGGAGCTTTAATCCTAAATTGTGATGATCCTCCGGACAACATGAAGCATAGTGATCAGAACTATGTCTCTGTTCGCATGCATTTTTCTGAGAAAACATGTCTAATAAGTTCTTAGCGGTGGCTATGTTAATTACTATGTCTTGCTCAATATTGTCTCGTTCATCAATTTCAGCATCAATGTTGTCAGAACTCAAAACCTCTATTTCACTTTGCAAGTCATCAACTTTAACAGATAATGCCTCAAACTTTGCAAGCTTTAAATTTAACTCTGTCAATTGAATGTTATTCAATTCCTCTTGTTTAGAAATATTACATAAATAGTTTTTAAACTTAGTAATTTGCCCTTTAGCGGATGCTCTTTTTGTTAACAATTCTTTATAACGTAGCTTAGCTTCAGGCATTGTGAATAAAGATTGTTATGAAAGTTGAGGAATTATCAAGACAATAAAAAGAATGGGCTCACGTTCCTCGTCTCGGTGTCACCTGCCGATCAGGAAGCCGGGTGCGCACAATCAGTGAAGCGACAGCCGGACAGGTATGCACTCTCGATCTGGCAGAGAGGCGTGCACGGCGATTATGACCTGAAATAGTCGGCAGACTACTAAATATCGAGACACTAATATTTTGTAAATTGGGGGTAAGTACCTATTGAAACGTTGAACTGAGACTGGATTTACAATTCTTGTAATCACCTTATTTACACAAATGGTTGCTATATATATGGATATTTTGATAATAGGAAAGGTATTTAGGGGTTTTCAATGACGGAAAGGCACTCAACTTAGGGGCGACGCGTTGACGCTCTCGATTCTCGGTTTGGCGGGCTTCGGGGCTTCGGCGTCGATTCCCTCGCATGTAGGTAGGTAGCGATTCCGACGAAGATTTTTCTTTGTGGTCGCGGATTTCTTGTTTTAGTTCCCCTCATGGGCCACCATGTTATATCTTTGGGGATATAATGGTGCAAAAAAAGGCCCGAATTTCAGTATACAGTATTATTTATTTGCGACGACGACGTTCTCACAAGGCTTTTCTTTTGGGTATTGGCGGGTAACTTCTACAGATAAAATTAGTAAAAGTCACAACGTCACTGTGACACTGACACTAATGGCGATGTTGCCATTGTAATTACACATTTAAATGTTGCCACTTTTTGAAGGCTTTTGTAAAGCCTGAACACTAATACCTATGTATATTAGTCCAATACGTATGTTTATAGCAGTAGCAGCGCCACTTGCGAGTGTACAAATAACACTACTACGGGATAAGGCTCCCGCAAACAGACGCGACGCAAGATTACTATGCGACTCTAGTAGAACAATTTCTATGAAAACTTCATGGAAATTATTCTACCAGAATCGCATCGCACCGTCGCGTCGTCGGGCCTGTCTGCGGGAACCTATAAGCGATGATTAATTCGCTTGCCAAATGCAGTTCATGGCGCTTACTCGTCATAATCGATTAATTTTAATTGCAAGCTTTCATCGAGGCCTTGAATGCGTATTTGTTCTGATTCTCAATTGACGCATGTATGAAATTAATGTTTATGCAATGTAAATACAACAAAATAAACCTAAAGAGGTCATGTTTGATAACTTATTTGATAACCTCAGTAAGGTAATAAACTTTATCTTTCAGTTTACCTGTTTAAAAGGTAATTATGAAGAGATAAGTTGCAACATTGTATGTCAACGTTACATGGCATGTAGGTTATTTTTCAGTTACTCAACTATGTAGTTACCTAGTTATTTAATTTCAGATAATATTATCTAAATCGTTGAGTCTATCATTCCTAAAATTTTGTTATAGATCTTTAAAGTGAAATTTTCGGTTCCAATTTGAAGAAGAAGATTAAAAGCGTCCATTATGAAAGTGGATAACGTCGGAAATAGCTGTCAAATATTTCGCTGTTTTGATTAATTTGGCTGTATAGAAATATGAAATATCGCTTTATAGTGAACTAAAATATTGATTATGAAATGCAATATCCCTCTGCTGAGACACAGGCCTCCTCTCGGTGAGAGGGAGTACGCCGTAATCCACCACGCGGGCCCTGTGCAGGTTGGTATATATCCCATGTCTTCGAATTCTTGGTTCTAGGACATTCCGGTTTCCTTACGATGTTTTCCTTCACCGTTTTGAGAGTAGTGGTGATGAAATAATTTACACAAAGGAAAGCCCCTGTCTGAGTTCGAACCTACGACATACAACTCGTAAGTCGCGGCTATTACCACTAGGCCATCACTGCTCCTTCAGTCACCACATAAGTCTAATTGGTACGATCTTGACTTATACAATTAATTTCAACAGTCCCCCAGATATCACTGAAAGATAAACAAATACATACTCTTGAAGTTATCAAACTTTCATACTTAAGTCTATAAGTACTTAGCTTAAGTAATTACAAATCAATATTCTCACGCAATTTTCCGCTAAATTATCAATACTTGAAACCAAGTAAATATTTACCTACTTAATTGAATTCTGACCATTCAACGGACACGCGAACAAGTAACGCTACTTCGAAAGTGCACGTTGAATGTTCTGCTGACATTGAACCACCTGCTCACTTCGTCTTATGTTAATGTCCCTTACATAACACTTACTGTTAACATTGTTGTTCAAGTTTACGGTTTGAGATGCCACTTGTTCCACTTCACGGATTTTGATTAGCATCAGCTTACGAGGTTAAAGCATAATCAGCCTATAATGTTCCCACTGCTGGGACGCAGGCCTCATCTCTGTGAGAGGGAGTTGGCCGTAATCCACCACGTGAGCCCAGTGCGGGTAGGCTATGATCGCTTTTAAATTTTATGTGAGGTTTCACTTATTCTTAACTTCGCCTGTTGAGGATATGATGTTTGTTCCGAATGCTACGACACCTCCTTCTTCCTCCTTTCAAAGAATGTGGAGTGTGCCCAGATGTACCCAAAATGTCTCTAACCTTGGTCGATCACCTCCCTTTTATTGAATGTGAAATATAGCGAAATCACCCAAAAAACACATAGATAACGCGATTTAACTAACTAACGTGGCAATGCTGCCAGCCTTTTGGGCATTTTTCCTGTAGACAGTGATGCGGACGAATTTTTTGATGCCCTATGATTGTTCCCCCCCACCCCTTACTTATATACTTGTACATATTCACAATTTAAATGTAATTGTTTAATTGAATTTGATTAATATTTTTTATATTCAGAATAGATTGTACATTATGTTTAAGATTTGTCATAAATAAAATAATAAAGGTTATTAATATTTAGACTACATATGTCAACCAACAATCCATCGGGTTTTAGTGTATAGTTTGATCAGGTACTTACAAAACAAAAACGGTAAATTTGCAGTAAGATATCAAAGCTTTCTGTTTGCAACAATCCCTATAAAATACACACATAAATATCAAGAACAAACTAAGTGAAGTGAAATGTATGTCACAAACAATGATATCTAAAATGAAACAATTTCCCATGGATTTTCACCCATCGTGACGAGGTGACGGTGTGAAATTACATTACTCGCCTATGTCGTGCCTTTTCATTTTATCATCGCACGCGAGACATTGAGTCTGGTCTGCGAGACACCAGCCAGTTGGGTCAAATGTCAGGTACGGGCATCGATATATTGTGACCTCATTATATTCCCGGTGATAAAGGGGAATGGGAGTGAGTTACGTGAATGTGTTCTAACTATTCGTAGTTTGTGTATGATTGTTTATGTCTTGGAATTGGATTAATTGATAGCTTAAAAAGGATGCTAAAAGTGTCATAAATATTGATATGACACACTTAAAGAAAGGTTTAAGACACTTTCTGTTTTTGGGTTTTTGTGCGTGCAGACTTCACTGCACTCCAAACAAAAATAAGCCAGAATTATCTAAGAACTGCCTAGAGTACCTTAGTATGCCTCTTAAGTCGTAGGTAGTACTTAAGGCATCCCCTGGAAAATCTTTTCATGCCTCATTCGGGTCTAAGTAGTTACCTGAAATATGCTGAAACATAATGTCTAGTTGCATTATGAAACAAACCCTACAATATTTATATAGCATGTTTTTTTTCGCCTAAAAAGCAGTTTTTTCTTTTGAAAATCTAGGAAAATTCTATTTACTAGATTCGAAGAAAGACACGATCTGACTCCAGTTCATTCCTCCCGTATCAGTTTTACAACATCAATTACAAGAAATCTATTCCCGTTCGAAATCCAGTTGCTAGCACACTAAATCATTTGATCTGGAACATTTGATCGAAGCCAATCGGATGAATAAAGATGTTTCAAACAAACGTATAGTGTTACAAGACAAACTCATTTATTTCAGTTTGCGCGGAAGCAACAAACAAACATTGTCGTGCTCCGCAAATATATCAAACAGGTTGCGTTCCGCCCGAAGGCATAAACGTTAAGATATGTAAGTATTGGGTACTCCGAAACGATTGTGTGATGGTGTAGTTTATCTTCTATGTAAAATTACTCTCGTAAAGGTGCCTGCAACATAACACATCGCAATGTCAAGTCATTGCTGGCATGCAAGTCAGGGAACTTCTGATGTGCTCATTGAGTAGGTGCATCTGCCGGGCCAAAGTTGCCCAGTCTTTTTCCCACTACTGAATACAGGCTACACCGGTTAACTGCGAACTTTGAACTCCTTTACTACCTAGACTTACGTGTAGGAGTACAAAATGCTAACCAATGTAGAATAGAACTTCTGACTCTCCTGACAGATCCTAAGCAAAGTTAGGGCGGGTCTAAAATAGCCCCAAAATGTTTAATTCAATCTATGTAGATGCGCTTATGTCGTGGTACTAGTCTTTAGTCTAGTCTTCTAAATTGAACTTTATGCAAAATATACTTTTTGTTTAGAAAGAAAATATATAGTCAAATTAGTTTTATGACCGTCTAAAGTCAAGAAAAGCGTAAATAACGTGAAGATGAGCTTTACTTTAAGTGGCACTACTATCTTAGTAAGTAATATTAATATTATTATCTCAATTTAAACACTTAAAACGCTGAATGACAATTTATTTAAAACCAAATTAAAAAGCTAAAGCTAAGTTACAAAAAGTAAGATTACACTGTCAATAATACCAACATTAATTTTGAAAGAATAACTTAAGTACACAATATGAAACTTTAATCCATCATCCGTAGCCAAAAAGCCGACATCAAAAATATACACGAAACCCGAAAATTACATAAACATAAAGGCCCTATACAATCTTTCGTGTTTGCATTGGTTCGGCAAACATCAGGGTAAAGAGCGGAAACGTTATTACAACTCAGCAACCGTACCAATGTGCTGAAAGTATCATTGGTATATTTGAAGCTATGTATATTTCGATATCCACTGCCGTTTTTGTTAGAGATATAATTTTGATGTAAAGTTTTTCAGCAGCAATGGATGATGTTTAACTTTAATTAGTAGAGTAGATGTCGATTCTGTGCAAATTAGTGAAATGTCATAATAACGGGATATACTTGAAACAAACTCCACTTTAGTTAAATTCTAATGGTTTCGGTATTAAGTTAAGCCGTGCATAAACACGAGTGTTTATTTCGAATAAATATTACACTGTGCCACCATACAATAGGCTTAATAAAGCTAGTGTAATTAGTGGTTGGAATAATGCGAAATTATTGTGTCTATTTTGGCATATAGTCTGAAATGTACCATAGATTTTTTAATTTATTTTTTATGCTTTGTTTTGTCTACTTTTTTTTTCATTTTCAGGAGGGGTCAATTAAATTTTCGCAAAATGTGGTCTTAACTCATAATTTTAACACCAACAGTTTTACGAATGTACATTGCGTCTCGTATATTTTGGGAGGACTCAGGAATTATCATAAACCGCCCCCATTATGTCATAAAACGATAAATATGCTGTAAAACCATAAACGGAGGCAGCGAGCCATACCATAAATTGTGTTGAATTGGCCCACTTTGCACTTTGCACTACTGTTGGTGACGGAACCCTGAAGAATGGGCATTTTTTATATTAGGTATAACGATTTATGTATACGCCTATAGACTTTTATGATACTTATAAAAGTAATAAGCATTAAGATCAAGTAAAATGTGGAATAAACAAAAAAAAAATTGGGGCGAAACTTAGCAAAACTGCATTATCCTTGATTATTATTTTTAGTGGTAGGTACCATCGTAGAAAGTCATAACTAACCACCGTAAGGACTATTCTTGCTTGCAGTGCCCGGCCGCTATAGAACCGGGGCGGTAACCCATGTGGTCATCATGTTTACGTGATTTTGTTTTCTAACTGGTTCGATATGAGTTTCTTTGATAGTACATATTTTCGAAACATCAAAACAACTTTTTTTTTTTAATAATTGTGATTCAGTAGATAATGTATGCCCAAATGAAATCTCAGTTTCAGGATTATATTTGCAAAACATGCACATGACATGTATTCATTAATAAATGGATGATGAAACTAATTAATGAGATTCCGTAGTAAAAAAGGGAAACAATTTTTTGCTAAGTAAATACAAAACTAACTCTACACGGAAATTGACACAAAAAAGAAAATATACAAGTGTTAGCAAAACTATATTATTATCTGCGAATGTTCATCTCCCACACATTTTATTTGTTTATACCAAGTATATTACAAGGGCGGTGATATATTTTGCTGGAGCCTCATAAAATTTCACCCCGTCCCCATTGCTATTCATATATTTCATCTGTGCGTTTGTCTTGAAACGTGAAAATACAATACGCTTTACTATTAGTGAGTCCTTGGGTGTTGTCAATAAACTTGAGTTCCTATTTAGCATGGAGGATACTTTCTGATATAATGACTGTTTCACTATATAGATCTTGATAAAAGTTGCCGTGGAGAGCACATGTACCATCAAAGAAGTTCAAAACTAATCACTGTAAGGACTATTATTGCTTGCAGCAGCGCTCGGAAACTTTAGAACCGGGCCGGTAACAGACGTGGTCATCGTGTTCATGGGATTTTGTTTTTAAACTGGTTAGATATAATCTTCTTTGATGGTACCTAATTTCCATTAAGTAAACCCCTACCGATTTTAGAACCAAGTCAGATACTGTTCTAAAAATCCTTTATAAACAAAAACGGATTAAACCCAGTTATAGATAAAATGTATTATTTATAGAAAACTTTTAAGTGGTGTTATGCAAATGAAAAGAAGCAATATATAAATATTACATTAAAACCGTAACTAAAGCTATGCAATAAAATTATCAGAATGTAGTAACTATCTTGATAAAGAAATAGAATATTATGAACAAAGAAAACCTTAGTAAATATATTGAAAAACAATACTGACTGACAGCGTAACAGTTCTACAGCCCTTAGTATATCCACGCAGAAACCTAAATAACAATTGAAGCTACAAAGCAAACAATTCCCACACGATAAATACCATGAAAATTACCAATAAAAGCAATATCATTAAGTTTTCATTAATAAAATTGATACAGCGAATTAAATTATGAAACGCCATCATAATCTCATTGCTTTACCCACGAGATACAGCCCGGATTAATTAATATGCCATAATTAATCGTCGACTAACGCATATTGTGATTAACTGGGACGTGCATGATTATCTATGTATGGAAATACATGCGAATATGCGTCTTGTGACGAGACGCAGCTAATTAATAATTTATTAATTACCTGTAGGTATATCGCGTTAGTAGTGATAGTTTTCAAGCTAATAATAATAATAATAATAATAAACTTTATTTCAGATCAATGTCCATACACAATTACAAAATACACACCCGCAAAAAGTAAAAGATTAAAAAATTTGAGCACGAATAAATGCTTTCAGGATGTTTGAGTCCTGCTTTTCCGCAATAACCTGTAGGATGCTGTTGGTGCTGCTCCTGACTCTGCTCAGCAATGATGCGAGCCGCTTGCGTATTACCGCATGGAAGCCGTCTACCCTGGCTAGAAACAAAATAACTAACAACTAACAAAACAACAACTAATAAATAACTAACTTTAATGACTTGTATTATTAAAACTAGCTACATAAGATAGGTACCTACTTCTGGTTTTATCTGAAGTAAACGATAACAAAAGATGTTTTTTTTTAAATATTTTATCATTATTTTTTATTATCAGCAGTAGTTATTGCAAATTTTAGCAATACTATAATGGCCGATCTAGAAAACTAACTGAATGATGAATTTGAATTGGTACCTAAGAAAAATGAAGTCAAACAAATAAGTAATGTCTTATTTGCATTGTAGTAAAATAGTACATTCGACTAACTTTCTAACCCTAAGTCATTTGAAGAGCAAAGTGTAAATAAAGAGAAAATATAACCGCAGCAGTTACATCCCCAACTTTTCTTACTTTCTCTGCGCTCTTTAGAACCATCATACAAATATCAGTCACATTTTATGCCATCTTCCAAATTTCCCATTTTCCTGTCTTCATAATTGACGCCCGAACTTAACTTGAATTTTTTTAGGAACCTGTATAAACAATTAAGAACTCCGACCTCCTCATTGACAATCTTTTTCATCTGATCATTAAAACCAATTAATAAAGAAGAAAAATTACTTCTTACTCATCACAATTAATTAAATATCACTTAAAACAAATCATTGGGTTTCGTAAAATCGATAGTCGAAGAATCTTTGAAGAAAATTCTTGGCATAATTAAAACAATTCGTGAAGTATTTCCTCTAAGGGTAGGTAATGAAGGGGAAGCTATGAATTATTTTTTAAGTGGCGACCCGACCCTCTGGGTTACTTTATTGATTTTAATCGGTACCGAGATTGTGCCCGATAATACAGGAAAGCAGTGGTAGAGAACTAATTATGATAATATTTTATGGCGGAAAGGAAAAATAATTGGGTCACTTAATAATGGGGAAATAAAATAAGAATGCACGGAAAAAAATTGGGTTGAATTTAGTTTTATTCAACCCAATTTTTTACCACTGATTGAGTTTTACTGAATAGAGTTATAAATCTTTTGTACTTAGAGGTTTTTGACGTACCATCAAAGAAGTTCATATCTAACCAGTTTCAAAACAAAATCCCGTGAACACGATGACCACATCTGTTACCGGCCCGGTGGTATAGCCGCCGAGCGCTGCAAGCAAGAATAGTCCTTACGGAGTATAGATATGAACTTCTTCGATGGTAAGTACTTACAGTAGGCCGAACGTTAGTGGTAACAAAATCAATATAAGCTGTCCTCTTATTCTATTGAAACTCCGTACTACGCTAGGCCAGCTCAAGGTCAAAGTAATACCACTAAAGTGTGCCCTACTGTACGTAGGTATTCCTAAAAGCCAATTATCAAATATGGAGCAATTTAATTTTTTTTCACGGCCCTCGATCACCCATTACTAATTAAATGCAGAATAATATGACGAACAAAAGTTAATATGCAGTAACATAACATAACCTAATATCAGTGTGAACCGAGTTATATCTTATAGACGAGTTACCGAGACCGACATAAAAATTCAAGTTCAAATAAGTATATAATCTCAGACTGCATTTGTAGAAATATCGTTTATCAATTCATTTTTGTGATAGATTTTTCCTATACCGACTAAGATTTCAACGATGGTCGCGGTATTAAACCAAATGCGCACTTCCCATAGTGATTTGGTCATTGTCCTTTCATTTATTTCGATTTCTATAAGACAGAGGTATGATGTAACTCAAAATCAAGAACTATTAAAGCCAGTCATTTCCAGTGACTTCAGAGTTAAAACCTGAAAAACTTTTCGACACTGCCTCTATAATTTGTCTTTCAATTCGTTTTCACGGCAGCTTCTCAAAAAAATCCTTAATTAAACATGTTTCTCTTTTTACTTTCATCTGGTCTGGCCAGGAGACTTCAGCACTAATTTTAGTTGGATTATCCTTGTTAGTTGGGCAAGTCGGACAAAGAAGAGGTACAATTAGCAATGCGAAGAGTCCTGATTGTGCCAACTAGACGCCAGTATAAATTGTGTTAACAGCCGGCTGAGGATGCAAATTGTTACCTAGAAACGTCTTTCTTAGTTTCTGCGAATGTTGTAGGGGACAGACGTGCTTGACATATTTTTAGCTGTTGATGTAAATGACGACGCAGTGTCTTTGATCTTAAGAACACTTAATTATTTTTACTTTAGTTACGTCTTGCAGTTAAACATTTGTATTTAACAATACCTTTTTTTTGGCTTGGAAATTAGAAAAATAACTTTTCCTGCTCTTGTCGGAGCGGGAGGGCGTGTCAGCCTCTTACTGACTAAAACCCACACGTGTTCCTTCAGTTGCTTGTACGTTGCCAGGGGCCACGATATCCCTTTCGGACATTCCCGCGACCCCGGCAGGCAGCGGTCCTAGCAGACCCCTTCAGTTGTGCTGACATCTCTTTGAGGCGCGCGTGGAACAAAACGCGCCGTCGACCCGGGTATGCAGATCGATTCTGTAAAAATATCACCGTGAAACTTAGGTGAAGTGAGCGTGAAGTGAGCTGTCAATAGTGTTAATCCCTAGCATTCTGCCGGTCGATTTGTGACAGTGACAGCTCACTTCACCTAAGTTTCACGTTGATCTTTTTACAGAATCGACCGACTGGTCCTTATCGGACGGCGAGCTACTCATTGCTCTCCGCCCGCAAACCCGCCCCTACGATGTATTTAACCATACCTGAGACATAAATGCAAATTACTCAAAATATTGGTTTCTTGGATTGGAAATGGAACCCAAAAAAATATCTGAAAGTGAAAACTATTCAATACATAGTTCAACTTACCTTAAAACCCGTATTTCAAAAATCACACCGCACCATACCAACTTATCTTAATCATTTACCAACGTAATTCAAACACCAGCATTTCCAAGCCACTTCCTACGTTAGATATAATCTTTATCTCCTTGTAAATTATAGTGGGTGCCCCTTCGCGATATTCACTTAGAGAACGGTTCCCCTGAACGGGGCTTTTGTTACCTCTAGAGGAGTGAATACATTAACTACATGCAGTATAGTGTATATGTATGTATAATAATGTATATTGTATAATTACAAGGGTATCTTTAATACACGTATCGTTCGCTTTGATGTCTTACGTCTATTATTATGGCGATTAGCATCGTTAAAATTTAGAGTTGATGACAGACAGTTGCTAAGTATTGGGGTTGTTTTAGAGGAAAGTCGTGTAAAGAGGGTATACTTTAATGATTGTGTCATGCCGAGTTCGAGTTAGACATTTGTATACCTACCTATGTTATCATTTTCAAATAATCATTTTTATCGATCTATTATTAATGAATACAATTTATAATAATAATGAAAATCTGAAATTGAAATTGTTAAAGAACGACTAATTATTAATTAGTCGTTCTTTAACAATTGCTTATTAACAAACATTACCTCATCTAGTATAGTTTCTTAAATATTGTTTGACGTTAAGTGTTTGTTAAAAGCAATTTACAGTATAAACTTTATTTATCATTATTATTATATCATATTTTTGTAAATAATGTAATAATGTGATATGCGTACTCCTTTATACGTAGCTTACATACATACCTAAGCGACGTATGATGAATTGTGACGAAGAAATTACCTGAAAAAACAAGAATTAAACTGGTTAGGATAATCGAGATTCGTTTATACATGTTCAAAAATAAAATATAATAAACAATATTATTTTATACATAGCATAATACCACAAAGGTGGCGAAAACTTTCAACAAACACGGCATCGTATGTACAAATGCGTTATATTTCCTTTGACAATGCGTTCCACTTCAAACGCCTGACGGTTTAGTTACAGCAAGCTATAATGTTGCAGCGGCGAATTCTGAATCGTGCGTCAGGCGTAGTATCACGCGTTAAAATCGCACACAAGTGTAAATAAACTATTTTTTTAAATTTGTTCGTTCGTTATTAACATTATTTTTGTTATAAGATTATTAGTTTGACATATTATTATTAGTTTGACACATGCCTAATGTTTTAAAACTTTCTTACGGCGCTTACTTCTCAAGTTTTTTTCACTAGGCTTAAAATGAACATACAAACTCTTACTTAAGAATATGCGTAAATATTAAATTATTCTTATCACATCCAAAACTTGGCAGACAATTTTTAATCCAGTTGCTCAGCAAAAAAGGTAGGCGCGTTACTTAGCTCCAAAAAAATTATCTTCGAAGTCATTAAAGTCTTAAGTCGCGCTTAATTAAAGTCGTCGGCGACTTCTGACTAAGGGGAGGCAGTCGCAGACATCAGAAAAATAATAATGACCTTAGTGCAAAACTTGCGAACTTTTTTTTTGTCGCCATCTTAGCGTTTCGGAACGGCAATGTTGTTTAGTTTGTGTCGGTGTTTGCACGTTTCTTATTTGATTTTAAGTACTAAGTAATTTGTATGCTTTTAATTACTTTTTCCTATTTACGCGAAAGTTATTTCAAGTTTTAAAAACTTATTTTTGAAACACTTTCCAACATTTCCAAGTCCAACCAACTTGTCTTTATTACTTTTATTTCACAACATTCATCACTAAATCTATTACTTTTTTTTTAAAATGAATGCTTTGTGTATACCGTTTCAGGCATCGTTTCCAAAATAAAAACTTTAAAAAAAATAAAACACGTGTAGTGTTTTTTGGAAGTCGGTCGTTTTTTTTAGTTGTGGTACCTACCCCACACAAATTCGAATACCACTACCTGCTATGTAAATAACAGTGACAGAAATCATCCACATACACTAAGTGGGAAAAATACGTATTATTGAAGCTTACTCAAAAACTATCCATGCAAAGTTAATAAAATTTATATGGTACCAATTTGGGAGCATACACTTTCATACAAAAAAGTTTTTTTTAAATCGGTCCACAATTGACGGAGAAATCGGCAGACAACAAAAAAAAAAAAACATGCATACGCGACGAACATATAACCTCCTCCTTTTTGGAAGTCGGTTAAAAATACGCCAACTAGCAAATCCCCAAAACGCCATTACATAAAAACCGCCCTTCCAAGTAAAAGCCTTCCTAATATCAATTCGTGTACGTCACTCTTGATATACCGATCATCATTTGTTTGACGTGGAGCCCTAAGAGGGACCTCTGAGACGTCTAATTGAAACAAATATTTGTGCAGAAATGTTCCGAGGGAACTCAAGGGACGAATTGTGGGAGAGAGCTAGTTTAACGTCGATAAGCTTGGGTATTTCAGTAGATATCGATAAGGTCGGGTGAAAATAGAGTGGCCAAGCAAGTTCAAGTTTTGTTATGCTCTGGTTATAATATGAAGATCAACAAAACGCTATATCAGTAGATTATTAAATATGAGACAAAATACAAATAGGTACTGTAACATGTCAGTCCATTTGCTGAACATATATGTAGCCCTTTCCAGGATCGCTACCATAAACAATCATCTCATCTTCATTCATAACTTTGTATAAATATCAAGCAATGCTTTCTATTTCATCTTTTGACCAGGTAAAATATAAGTATTTGGTACCTATCGATGAACTTCACCAATGCGGACATCCCTATCCATCGGTAGGTATTACGTTCATATTTAATCTAAAAGCGCTTTCATTTCGAATCAATCTCACCGAAACTGCTTTCTGATATTCAGTGGACGTTACGCGACCCAATTTTTAACACAAATTGGTTAAGATTGGGAGTCTTGGGTCATTATTTATTTATAAGAGCTTTTAAACCAAGGATGTTTAGGTACCCACATAAAGTCTCATAGGTCGTCATAAGGTCTCTGCATAGGTCTCGAGTTCGAACCCAAGGCACGCACCTCTGAATTTTCGGATTAATGTGCGTATTGTGTAATTATCACTTGTTTCAAATACGGTGAAGGAAAACATCGTGAGGAAACCGGCATGCCTGAGAGATATTTCTCGACGGCATGTGAAGGCAAGTCAGTGGCCCATGGGCGGCTTTAAAACTCTGACACCAGATTAGTCACTAACCACACGAAAACTAGAAGAACTTCAATTCATAACTTGTTCCCATTCTAAGCATTCCGTACATCAAAAGTTTGTTAGTAACATTGAGAAAAAAATATTTCTGGGAAACGACTATTATTTTGGTGTGCAAAATCTAGGTGCTAATGGAAAAATCGTTTTATTCGGCAGCGCGCAATGTAACGCACGCAAGATATTTTCCTTGGTGGATGCAATAATCTTAATTCAAACTTTGCTAACTTACTTATTAAACAGGAATAATAATTCAAACTTATTGATTTACTTATATTTTATTACCTTTTTTCTTATGAGGATACCTACTTAGTTATTTTTATTTATGTTTCAAGAATTGCATCAAATTAAATAACGGTACGGGAGTTGTAAATTCATAAAAGTTAAAACTTGTTTTCATGAAAAATAAAAAACTGAAAATGTTGGAACTATTGACCTTCAATATCTCCGTTGACGATGACGGGGACTACAAATACGCTCGGCTTCGTTAACCGTCTTTTTACAACTGTTGTTAAACTTTGTTCTCGTAACTATAATTTTGTGCTAGCTAGTTGTCATTTATGCCAGCGAATGTTTTCTGGTTTTATCCACATCATTTTAAAACCTGAAAGTAGTACGTCACTAAGAACAAAACTTACACAACGGAATCCTTGTTAATGGCGAAACTTTAGTTTTCCAACTAGCGGTGAACCTCGAATATCTTACATTGGTCATTAGGAAACTACAGGATTCCTGCTATCAGTGTATCATTCAGAACCATAATTCTAGCCTAATCAAAATTACCGTAGGATCATACCTAATTCGAGCAATGGTACCTACTACAAAGGTAACTTACGACAATGTGTGTGTACGTGTGAAAGATGATATAGCTATACTCCGTTGGTTTAGGTAGTTAGATAAAGGAAAACAATACCACGCGACGAGACAGCTGTCAAGTAATCGACTAAACGTAATACCTGTCACTTCTATTGTCATGCTACGTCACAGTTGTACTCTTCGATTTAGCAACGTCATAATTCGTTGACGTTTAGAGTTTGGGCTCTTTACAATAGGCAGATTACAATATATTATATTATTATAATTCTACCAAAAAAATTGTGCTCAAGCAGTTACGTCTACGAATAGTAGTTTAAGAATAAATGATAAAGTTTATCATACATTAATAAAAGAGGAAACCATTGTAAAAATCTAAAATAAATTTAATTTGGTTTTATCGTATTTTTAAACAAGAAAGTGTCATCTATAAAAACTCTTTTTACGATTTGTTTACCTTTATTTAAGTATCTAAACTTATGGAGTGTAGAAAGGAGGTGAATACTGAGATGACAGCTGATAGAGAAGAATCGAAAACTGCGCTGACCTTAAATATATTGGTATAAGTACAGGAGAACGACAAGCTAAAGCTATTACTCGTAGCAGGGCTGAATTAATAGCAGCGGCAGCGGTAGGACTCTTACAAAATACAGCTGCAAATACTTAAATTCATCAGAACAATAAAACGGTGTATATTAAGATAAGCTACAGTCTTGTAACTTACAATATAAAGTAAATAGCTGCAACTTGTTTACTCCATCACACTTTAATCTGCATGTTGTTAACATTAACAGAAGTAGCGATAAATTCAAACTTAGGCAACGCAAAATTAAGGTTTGAATTTGTGGAACATAAATTCTTCGTCCTATCCCGTGCGAAATGCCAAGGATATATAATTTGTAATCGACTAGACAGTTGATATGAATATTGAAAGCTACTAATTAATACACAGGTAGACTGAGAGATGCTGGGTTCACTGGAGCTATAAATCGTAAAGCAAAACCATGGGAACATTCGTGTCACCACGATTATTATGTTGTTCACTCATCTAATTTGTATGGATTTTATCTCTAATTCTCTCTCGTGGTTTATTATCTCTTCAACTTTCGAGCTAGAAAACTCAGGTAGTCGTCGTTCTAAAAATTATAATTTTTATTATCATAATTTTCTTTTAACATCCATTTTACTCAAATATTTTCCTATAAAGATAGCTAATTTGTAAAATTGCATCTCATTCATTTGATTACCTTGAAAGTATCATTGAAAATTAACGAACCAATGAGTTCAATTGCGATCAACTGATTGATTCAGCATTGAATCCAACCAATTTTTCCATCGTTTAGTTAGATAAACATGGACTTGTGTAGAAATAAAACCACTTCAGGCAACGTCTTTTAGAATGTTTAAAAGTATGTGGAGTTCAGAATACTTTAGAACTTCTTCCAAACTGTGCTCATGTGTACTCAATTATTTGACACGGAGTTCATTAAGAAAGTTCAAGTCGCAAGTGGCCGCTAATGGTGGTGAGTACGAGCATTTTAGTCTTCGAGCGGCAGATGTAGGTAATGTATGGTAACTAACTAATGGTATACGTGGAAAGACTTGTAGTTTCCTCTGAGGCAGCGAAATGAAAGCTAGGTGTTTGTGGCGTCAATACATTGTAATTACGTAGATTAGGAATGTTATTCTAGTAGACGCCTCTATCACAATACTGAGATAAACAAATAGTTATAATCTAACTAATTAATAAGATCGTTAATTTCAAGTTTAAATATATAAATTGATCCGTGTACGATCGCCTTCAATCAAAAGTTCAAAACATCAATTACGATGATATATATTACCTAACATCATCTATAAAGCCAATTGATGTATCCCAATTCGTGCAGAGATTTCAACTGTATATTGCAACACATATCTATTAAGATAAAGTGGTAGATATAAAGCTAAATAATTTGTGGCTTGTTCCGCGCCGTTATTGCGGGGCCTTGACAAAACTGTTGCCATCTATAACTCGGTGAGTGGTTGTACTGCGTGTATTTGTCTCTGATATTACTATAATTCTGTTGGCTGTGGCTGAATTTGCTTTCAATGTTGCCTTGTTTTATTTGTAAGGAATTGTAATTGTAAGTTTTGAACTAGCAAGCTTAGCCAGATAGGTACGGAATTTAGCTATGTTATTTCTCTGATAAACAGACTCTTGGGTTACGTTCAAATGTTTGATAACTTGTTAATTGATAATGGGACTGAATTTTCGTGTGTTCTTATGATATCACAAAATCAAGATTACTTATAACTTCTACTGACACTGTTTCTTACAATATAGCTAGCAGCTATAAAAGTATTTATTCAGTAGAAAGAGCCTACCACCTACCACTTTTTGGTCTCGAGCATTTCCACTTATCGAGAATGAGACAGTTTATCATCTCCGTTGTAAATGTATGCGTAGGAGGTAATATAAGCCTTAACATAATACACACATTTCCATGTTTGTAGTAAGAATAATTTTTGATTGTTATTCAACAACAATAGCGTCTATAATTTGACAGGTGTCTATATCATTCATTTCATTGATCTAGTGAATGGCTCACGTTACTCGTTTCACTCATCGGTCAGCAATTGTTGGTCACGTCCACTATAACGGTTTCATCACTTTGATTGATCATTTATTGTGTACTTAAGATCTTTTTTCAATGCGTGAAAATAATTTCTCAAACATAATTTCGTTCGGAATTCAATATTAATTTGGTAGTGCTGAAATAGAAATGAATGAAATTCTTTGTATACGGAATAAGGTTGCATGTGACCATTTAATTAACCTTTTGATGCCTTTATAATTATATCAAGTTAGAGGATTTTCTTATATTAATTAGTTAAGACAAGTATGATGGAGTTACCATTAAAAAAAATTTGAAGACGAAACATACGAAAAGATCGCTGAATCTTATGGATTTCACGATTTATTTTTAATTTCACACCCAAATCATATCAAGAAATTTTAAATAAAGAAAATTGCTTCAGCTGAAGCCACAAAACTGATAAACCGTTTATAAATTTATGCAACTACAGCCAAGCGTTGCAATAAAACTTACGAACAGTAAGCTAGCAGGAACACGCCCCTAGTAATAATGGTTTTATTATCTCTCGTACTGTTATTTCGTAACATCGAGTTTATTGCGATAAGTTCCTCGATTTAAATATAGAGGCTGGACTGTAAAACTTAATGCCTATTTTCTATCGAATCCTTCTATCTTTTTATTATTATTGACAATTTTATTAGGCCGTTCCTTCATCACAAGAGACGGCGAATTCCTAATATTTGGGAATATAATATTCTTACACAAGATTTTCAAGGTGGAAAAAATCTATGTTAATAACAAAATTTCCTCAAATATAATAACCATGAAATCCCTTTACGTAGATAATTAGTATAATTTTTACATGGAATTCCTATAATGAATGAATGAGCTTTAATGATCGGTTTTAAGAAAACCGTTGAAATCTTATACCAAAATGTCCTCCACCCTTACGACACAGGTTCAGTCATAGACTTGTTACAGAAGCTACTAAAACACTAGATCAATGAAGTGACACTCCAAGTCTCCAACCAACTCAAGCAACATTTTGGCCAAGTGCTTCTGTAGGTACTTACACATGCATGCTCCGGTCCAACGACGCCATTATTTAGACAATTAACACCGTCACTAACTTGAGACAGGTGTGTAAGTGTTAGACATGTCCCTAAACATGTCTGGACTGGAGGCCATCTTGAAGCCTCTCCATTAAACTATTTACTGCGGGCCTAGAATTGCCCTCGTTTGTTCGGGAATGGCTGTTCACTGAATGTGTTACGAGCCAAAGTTTTGGTTAGAAACTTTAGAATCAATTTGATCGTTCTTATTTAATTGTGTTCAGGAAAATTTAAGTGGGAATTATCGCCTTGTTAGAACAGCTATTATCTAATTGGATTTCGGCCCGGTTGATGGTAATAGGCTCGCCCCCACATGGGACTTAAAAATATAACTTGCGAAATGTAGGTGTACCTACTATGGGTACTCATCTGCCTAACTCTTCGGGGGAACAAGGCGTGACGTTATTGTTACACGTGAGTCAAACTTCTTAAAGAATAAGAGACATTTAGTGTGAGAGAGAGTGATTTCTTTCTTCTCTCTAGAAGAAAGAAATCACTCTCTGTCTCTCATCTCTGTCTGTCTGTATCTCTCTTTGACGTGTATGCCTAATGGTAACGCGTCCCAATTTCACTTTCAACTCTCGTCCAATTATCGAATCGCCGCCTAAGAAGTCTCGCTTCAAAATTAAAATTGAAAAGAGAAATTCAAAGAGACGAACACGGATGGAGAAGAGGAAGAAGAAAGAACCAATGCACAATAATTTCTTACATGTTCCTATTAGTGCTAATAATACACAGATAATTATAATCGTTGTAATAAATTCTTACTATTATTAAAAATGCGAAAGTGATTTTGTTTGTTAGGCTTTCACGTTAAAACGGCTGAACGGATTAGTACTTACTACTACTTTTTAGCCCGATATTCTCACGGGATCGAAACTTATGCGGGTGAAACCGCGGGGCGCAGCTAGTTAGTATACAAAAAAGTTTGACTATAATATTATTATGTCTGTATCTGCATACCAAAAATGGTAAACATGAGGATCCTATTAATGTTATGTAACATTCAGGTATTACCTAACTATTACCCATAATATTCGAATAAATGTATTGATTTGATTTAATAATAATAGTAAAGATAGGATAGAACTATTGTTGCCAATAAGCTTGACATAGTGGTGATAGATCGATTAGAGCGTCGCACAATGATTATATTATATTGATATAGCGGTTCCCGCATGACGAGAATCTCGTGAAAGCTGAAAAAGATAAGCAGATTAAGTATCTTGACCTGGCTGGATACAGCAACCATTGTGCCGATAGTCATGACGGCCAATGGCATAATAGCCACGAGCCTCGACCAACACCTGAGGAGGCTCTCGTTAGGCAGCTGGATCAAGGGCTTGATCCACAGGAGCAAAACACGCTTAAACGAAAATCGTACTTCAGTAATATTAAATCCATAAACAACAAGAGACAACGCACGGATTTAAAAAAGGTTAATTAAAATACGTTTTTCAAGGAGGTTTCACTACTTGGCGAGTCTTAATTTACTCACAAGTTGTTGCGGTAAACTAAATAAGTTACTAGACAGAAGAGATTTACTGTTTAAAACGGAATTAATTAGTTTCCTCGTTGGACTAAGAATGGTAACTAAGAACGTTGAGATTTTATATAAGTTTCAATGCGTAAAGTTAAAGCCAGTCTAACTAGGGGTAAGCTGCTTCATTTTTGGGACATTGTGGAACGGTTCTTCGTGTTTTTTTTTTTTTGTAAAGATTGTATGTTAATGTGAAATCAGTTACGTACATTAATTTAAAGTTACGGGTATTCAGAAGCCCGAAAGTCTGCATGGCAACCAGTCTTACCAACGGGTATTGTGTTACCCAGTGACTGGGTTGTGGTGGTCAGATAGGTAGTCTTTTCATGAAAAATGCTGGTATGCAGCTGCATCTGGTTAGACTGGAAGCCAACCCTAATGTAGATGGGAAAAGGCTACGCAGACGATGATTAGGTAAGTATATCTGTAACGGTATAGGTTAAACCATATCTACGGATTGGTTACTTAACTCAAAACGGATCTTACATAATGTTCTTCGAACTTCAATGAATGAAATTCAGTTTTATACGGTGATAAAAATGAATTTATTTAAGTAGGACATCGATTTTACTCAAACAAGGTGTATTACGAAATCTGTCCTAAGATCTTAAAGCCACAAAGCAGGGATGTGAAAAAGGTCAAGTTTGATAAGAATATGGACCTTAAATATAAACTAGTACAGACAACTTAGAGACCTGTGTCCCAGCAGCAATGTGAATATAGGCTGATTATGCTATGGACAATTTGAGCGTCAACAACAGCTGGAAAATTAAAACCGGTCACAACAACAACAAAATTGGAAATTAGTCATCTTCCCCAATTTAAGAAAATACATTATTATCATACAAAGTCACGGCAGCATCTTCGAACATACCTTACCCGACATTGTCAGTTTCTACAGCCTTTATGCAATCGTCGCGTTCATTGGTATTGGTACTCATTTGTTTGGAGAACCCGACTTCAGTTGTCAGCGCGACGACGCGTTTTGGTCGTTAAATTAGGATACAGCCTTATTATCATTAGAATTTTATTATAGGACATTGCGTTCACCTTATAGTTTAAAATTTGGCTCAAAAAAATTGTAAGATTTATTGAGCAAAATCACATTTTGTGCTGGAATAATATCTTCTGCTTAAGTATGCGCTGTTTATTAGCTCTATGTCGATTAGTAGGTAGGTATTAACCTTCTCTAAAATCTGATGTTGTACTCCATCGTGGGCGAAGCTTACGCCATGTCCTGCGCCCGCGCCGCTTAAATATTCAGTACGCAAATACCGTGTTATGATTGTCATTGCAATATGGCCACCATCTGACTTATGTTGTTCATTAGTATTGAGATTAATTGAGAAATAATTGTAGGGTTTGGAGATTTTGTGGTATAAATAAAGCTAAATATTGAAGTTAATTGGAATTTGATATATACCGACATAATGTTGATAGAGAAATAAATTACACCTAGGTAATCTATTACTTACATCTCATTCTTTAAACATTTTTAATGGTTTACT
This sequence comes from Agrochola circellaris, assembly GCA_914767755.1. Taxonomy (NCBI): domain Eukaryota; kingdom Metazoa; phylum Arthropoda; class Insecta; order Lepidoptera; family Noctuidae; genus Agrochola; species Agrochola circellaris. Next base: position 7,358,728 of record OU611853.1, read on the forward strand.
TATTGCAATAGCCAATGCTTACCTACTTGAACTACTTTTTCTAATCACTTTATTGTATTTTGCATTAATGTCGATAGCAGTTGTACCTAATTGTGAACTAACAATTTTCTTATAGGGACATATAGGACGACAATACGAGAATAAATGAAACTGCGCGTAAATGACGTTCCCAGTCTGCATACAAATATCCAATAGTTTAATTATTATAGCTAGTCAAAAATTGTCAAAAGCCATAAGTCGTCCCATCACTATTAGTTTTCAAAATTAGTTTGTTTAAAAAATACTTCTTTAATTTCGATATTGGGATTAATTGGATAGTTTCAAAATACTCCTATGCATTGGTGTTCCCAGTGTTTGCATAGTATTGTCATCTCCTCCGTAGGTAAGTACCTATAGCAAATTGCCTACATGAATCAGTCATATAATAATGTGCATAGCTTATCTTACCTGCTTCAATTTAATAACCATACCAGACATTATCGACTGGCTTTACATAATATCAGAAGCCCTCATCAATATCATAAATTACGATGCAAGACTACCTATTTGCTTCCCTTTCAATATAAATTCCAGCTTGGCAGTTACATACCAGCCTTAGACGCATACGACCTCATATTACATGGTCGCCGCTGAAATGCTAGTGAAAACTATGCACTATGCTGCCTATAGTTTATGTAGGCAAATTGCCTGCATTCCCTTGTACAGAGTTATAGATAATTCTGGTGGATGCATTTATGTGAGATAATTTTATTGGAAAATATTTGATCAATATTGTTTACTGAAATTGCAAATTTCTGACTGGTGTTTAATTTTTAACCCCCGACGGAAAAAAGGGGGTGTTATAAGTTTAACGTATGTGTAGCGTCAGGGTCCGACATTATTTAAAAAAACACAAAAGTCTTCGCTCAATCACTTATTCTTTTTAATTAAATAAACCTTATTTAATTTCACATTAATTTAATTTAAAATCACTAAATTAATCTATACTGAATATAAAAACTACCCGACAAATGATTACTAAGTGATTACGTAACGTGTGCACTGGGCAGCGGCCGACGAACGACTGAGCCGAGTCGCAGAGTGCGCTGCCTTATATAACGTTCGGAGTTGACGTGACGTCGTTCAGTTGCTCGTTCACCGCTTGCCCGTTGCACTCGCAGTTTACAAAATAATGACGGTGGCGCCGTCACGGCCATACTGACGTACGCTCGTCCTCGAGCGTCCTCCGAGCATCTGGGAACAAGACAACAACCTGTTCGTTCATCCTGACATTTTTTTTTATCGCTAATCTCTATCTATCTTTAACAAAAGGTTTCAATAATGTGCTGGTCCGATTAACCCTTCAGCTTTCCACAACTACTATGCTATCTCATCAGTATTAAAACTGGAGACGATTGTGCTAGACCGGATAGATATCCCTTTAGCGAATGCTAGGCCGGATATCAGTCCCTATAGCCAAACATGCTAGACCGGATAGATATCCCTTTAGCGAATGCTAGGCCGGATATCAGTCCCTATAGCCAAACATGCTAGACCGGATTGCAATCCTTATGGCCGGATCGCAACCCCTTTAGCTGAGTCATTGGACCGGATTGTCCCTTCAATGACTCTTTCCTACATTTTTTTTTTTTTTTTTTTTTTCCTGTATTTTTTTGTTTCTCTCATTTTTTTTGTCCTACATTTTTTTGTCCTACATTTTTTTTGTCCTACATTTTTTTTTTTTTTTTTTTTTTTTTTTTTTTAAATTATTATTTACTTTCATCATGGTGTACAATGGCATCAGTTACAACACTTATTGACTCTGGTAAATCTGATGATGGACTTTCTATATTATCACTAGTAATGCTCAAAGTACGTGAACTAGCCGATATAGTGCTACTATTAGCAGATATAGTGTCGATATCGGAAAGTTCATCCTCAACGTCACCAATCACAGCTATGTTATCATTATCACGATCAGTTTCATGGACAACATTACTCTGGCTAACATCCGCCGTCACGTCATCATCATTATAACTTTCGGCTACTTCTATAAAACCTAATGGGCCGCGGGGTACTTCGCGTAAATTCTCATGGGCGACCTTGTACGTTCGATTAGACCCGTTAACAAGTTTCAATTCGTACCTATCGTTTTCTAAGACAGAAGTGATTTTATAGGGGCCTTTATACTTTGGGGTCTAATTTAGTCTGGTTGTGTTCTTCGTTTTGAAGCAACACAATCACCCACCGAAAACCTGTCCAGTCGCGCTTTAGTGCTATCGAACCGTTTTTTGTCATAGAGCCGACTTTTCGATTAACCGGGCTGAGGTTTCCCTAACTTGTTCGATATCTGCGTCAGTATCATCGTCGTAAGCAAAGAGACTAAGACTAAGGGGGCACGCTACTTTACCGACTAGTAATTCGAGTGGACTTGCTTTTGTTACCCTATTGACTGTACAGTTTAGTGCCAGCTGCAAATCTCCTAAGGCATCCTGCCACGACCTATCTTCGTTCACTTCAACCGCGGTAAGCATAGATTTTAACATGCTCATTGTGCAAAAAAAAAACTGATTAACGTGCTCAACTTGACCGTTAGCTCACGATGATCCCGTAGCTATTAAATGAAGCTTAATGTTTTAACTCTCACAAAAATCCCTAAACTCATGTGTTAACCTTTAACCAAAACTCAACAACAGTGCCTGTTCGACTCGGCCAATTCTGACCATTTACGGGTTCTAAATTTTGAGATTAGGAAACTAATCCTCAACACTTTATTCTTTTAACAAAAGATTACTTCTACTTCTCAATGAACTGCAAACTTTGATTAATCATAGCAAAAATCATCAACCAGAGCCATGTACCATCGTTTTCCAGACACAATCATCTTTTTCACTAAGATCTTTATACACTTGGAAACCCACACACGAGTAAACCACTCTAACGCCACGGCTCTCCAGCCAACCAGCAATCGCATTGCTCTCACACATCCAGTACATGGATCAAACTATGGTCTCTCTAGACCCCGACCTCCACCAGTCTCTACTGGTATGGTCACACACAATACGGCCGATAGAGAACCCTACTCGCGTGGTTCCCATAATTAGGCTTGCTCATCACCACTTGATCACCATCTACTTCGACTGGTACATGACCTACTGGCATCTTTTTTTTAACTTACCGTGAGTGTATTTGTAAGTACGGTTAGAATTAACAGCTTTTAACTTTAACGTATTGCGATCATCATTTAAAACTTCAGCTACATTAAACAGACCTCTGAACTTCCGATCTAACTAAATCCGAATTCGCTTTTTGTTTTCTAATTACACGAAATAGGCAACCGATTATTTTTATTTTATTTTTTTATAACTGCCTTTGTCCTATCAAATATTACTTTGCAAATAAGTGTCGGGAAGCACATCACAAAATTAAAACAAAGAAAACACAAAACCGATCTAGTTGGTGTTCGCTAATCGTTACGTTACATAAGATTAATTGTCCTGTGCTGAATACACGTGTTTGACCAATACCCGTCAACGTAACAATGTTATTAACTCGTTTGCCACTTAATTTGGCTGCACAAATGTCCTTAACTAACGAGCATTCAGCACCAGAATCGTAAACAAAACAATACAGATCACCAGATTGTTGTAACTGTCCGCAAACACCAGCTCTTTCGCAAGCATCTATGCGTCGCTCTTTCACTGGTTCAGCAGTACAAATATCCACTGTAGCACACCAAGCGCGTGTATCTGAATCTGTTTTGTCTGGGTCGATGTCAGGCAAAGTGATTGCAGACGATGAAACTGGTGTGCGAATGGCCTCGACCAATTGCATCCTATTTCGTTGCTGCAACTCAAACAATGCGCGCCAGTGGGAGTTAGATCCCGATCCCACTTCTGATGTAGCGTCAGGGTCCGACATTATTTAAAAAAACACAAAAGTCTTCGCTCAATCACTTATTCTTTTTAATTAAATAAACCTTATTTAATTTCACATTAATTTAATTTAAAATCACTAAATTAATCTATACTGAATATAAAAACTACCCAACAAATGATTACTAAGTGATTACGTAACGTGTGCACTGGGCAGCGGCCGACGAACGACTGAGCCGAGTCGCAGAGTGCGCTGCCTTATATAACGTTCGGAGTTGACGTGACGTCGTTCAGTTGCTCGTTCACCGCTTGCCCGTTGCACTCGCAGTTTACAAAATAATGACGGTGGCGCCGTCATATGTATCTGTGTGCGCCATCGTAGCTCCCAAACGGCTTCATCGATATGTTTTTGTTTGAAAGGTGACTTGATCGAGATTCTTTTTAGCTATGTTTCAAGAAAATCGATTCTGCCGTTTGAAGATTATCAGCTCTTTACTAGTTGATGAATGGATATGAGCATCTATGTTCTATGTTCTATGTTGTGGGGTTTGGTTTCCGCACTTAGTCCTACAGTGGACCATTGTGCGTGGGCCATAGCGGCCGTTGGTGGTTATTCCAACCAGCCCACCTCCCTCCAGAAGTTTATTAGGTCTCCTGGTCTGTTCAGAACATCTGTGAAAGATCTGGGTGTCCCGAGGGTTTGTGTTCTAATCTGGGTGACGCCTGTGCATTCAAAAAGCACGTGCGTGACGGTTTCCTCAGCCTCCATGCACGCCCTGCACAGAGGACTGTCCGTTATGCCTATTGTGTGAAAGTGTTTGTTCAGCGAGCAGTGGCCCGTGATGGTACCCGTCACCAGGCGCAGGCCGTTCCTATCCAGGCGTAGTAAACGCCGGGTTAGCCTGGTATCCAAGGATGGCATGGCTTCCTTGGACTGCCTGCAGCCCGGTGCCGAGGTCCACCAGTGCTCGGCTTGAGTGTGGGTGAACTCCTGTAGCCACCTGCGTATCTGGTTGAAGGGGATGGGTACGATGGATATGAGCATCTTCCACAGCTCTGATCAATTTGAAATTTGGCATTATGTTACTTCAGTGATATTAAAAGAACATAGTAACCATGAAGTGATGCTGCAGCATCACCTGGAATTTGCAGGATACCAAACTCCCTTATCAACTTACAGCACAGGTATGTCCAGCACGTGTTTGGGCTCATTGGAATGGTCTCAGTGAATGGGTTATAGATAGATGAACAGGGTCTGGTGATGGAGTAGGAAAGAGAAATGAGGCATTGTTTGTGTCGGGGGTTTTTAAATCTTTTAATTTTATTGACCTTGGAATTAGAGATATTTCAACTAAAACTTTGTAAATCTACCTGATTATTAGAAAACACCCCCCCAGAGATTGATCAACATTTGAATTAAATCCGCTCAGCACTTTCTGAGATTTGCGCTTTCAATCAGATTAATTTTGTAGGGCTGTGGTACAATGATATTATGTAAAAAGAGGTAGATAGCTTACCGATGCCATAGAGTAGGTACCTACCACTACAGATACTAAAGGTATAGACATGATGTTACGTCGGATGCAGACACGCGGATTACATATATTTTACTCTTCATTGTATTTCACACACATGTTTTTTTTAAATATTTATTTAATTCTGTATCTATCTATCCGTTACATCACTGCGGGCCCTATCAGAATACCAGCGCTGCGATATAGGAGCCTTTTGGCCACGTACAGGACTTACTTCTTTAAATTTTAATGTTACTTTGTTTTTTATTTATGTTTAGTGTGTTTTTAGTTTAATATGTGATTTCCTGTGCGAGTCTCAATATATACTTTTTCTTTCTTTCTTTCTTTTACCGACGCATCATTTGATCGTCGAAAACGGCAATAGTTCATACTATATTAGGTGCGCATAAACGGCACTTGGGGCGCGTATAATCTATCTCTTTGTACTTATAATATCATTGCTATTTTGGTAATTCACCTTTACTGCGAATGTTCATTCGCCCCTAATCGCGCTGATAACGATCCGAGCCGAGGTGGACCGAGCAGTAATCCTATATAAGTGAGGTTGTCGGGCGGTATGGCTCACTCTGCGTCCGGCGCTCGATGTGACGCCGTGTTCGGGTTCGCGACAAACTAATCGTCATCCTGAGGATGCCTCGTTGAGAGGTGAAATACTTGTTTATTTCTTACAGGCTGTTTTATGACTTTTTAGGATTAGTTAAACGGTATAGGTTTCCAAATATACGTCTATTGTATTTTGAATCACTTAACTATCTTGATAACTCCCATGGGATACACACAAATCACAAAAGCCGCAAAATACAGCTATTTATCAATAATTGTGAGACGAAAGTCCCACGGACAAAGAAGCTTTTCACACGTACTTATCTGAACATTTTCCGTTATACAGTGAGGTGGTAGATAGTTCGATACTAAAACGAAGCACTTCAGAGGTCTGTGCAATGACATATTAGATTTAAAGATCGTAAATCGACGGCCGCCGTGGGGTCTCAGCTTCGGCTAGACGATCGCATCAATTGTGGAAAATGTCGTTGGAAGATAGTGCACTTATCTTTATACAGGAAACTATCGGGAGTTACTAAAATATGAAAATTGTAGTGTATTACGTGCAATAAAATGCAAGGAACTGAGAAAATACTTAATTAAAAACGATTTATTTATTTAATAAAGTAAAGGATACATTATATTTCACAGATGGGATCTCATTTCTTTTTATATAGGTAGATGCATGTATATGCTGTTATATTCTTTACCTGAATGTTGAATGTTGCAACTAACAGCTCTATTTATTAAAAGTATGTAAACACAAATTATAGGTGATTTGCTCATTATGTGTGTTAGGTAGGTACCTAGGTACCTATATGTATATACGACATGCCTTTTTGCATAGAATCATTAATCTCGTTGCTAAACGAGAACGGAAATTATTATAAGATTATCTGAGATAACACAACCAGTGCATGCATACTTAATTTTATACTCAATTATAAAGATATGCATATACATTTTATTTATCCTGTAATCAATGATGATTAAAAATCCCGATAACTATTCGCACGCAATGTGAATACTGGTGAATACATACATATGCTTCAATATGTGACTTTAGGTGCCTGCAGATTTGCTAGATGTTCAACGATCGACAGGTGATTTAAAAAATTCGAGTAAATGTGTAAGCAACAGACGATCCACGTATTTTTAGTCAAGTAACTGGGTTGTGGAGGTCAGACAGGCAGTCGCTTCATGTAAAATACTGGAATTTAGCTGCATCCGGGTAGACTGACAGCCGACCCCAACATAGTTGAGAAAAGGCTAGGCAGATTGATTCACCATTGTGAATATATCAACCATTAACTATCAGATTTTAAGCTTGATGTTCTCGATCGACAGATCAGCTAATCTTATTTATCTGACAGGTCTTATTTATCTTGAAAACACAGCGTACCGAGCGATAATAACGGACGCCAAAAATCGAGCACATCTGTAGGCTCCTTAAGGGATTATGTCATGCAGTTTTTCTCCTATAGTCACAAATTAACTGCCTCGATGGTTTAGTGGTTGCAAGCGCTACTACTTAACATGCGGTCCTGGATTCGATTCCTAGGTCGGGCAAAATTCTGAAAGAAAGAATAATGTTTATATTTATGTTGCAGATGATTCAGTTTTAAATAATCTGCTGAAGAGCAGAATTTCGTACTTTGTAAAGCAATATCGTAAAGAAAATTAAAACCACTCAAAAGTAGCTTAAGTAGCCAACGAAACCGTATCAATATTGAATTCGAATGTCTAAAGATACTTCTGAAAAGTAATCCCAAAGTTAAATGAAACCTGTTGTGAGTCCAATATCGCCAAATCACGTGGGTTTCAATAACGCGAGATCCGTGTCAATTTAGCTCCCGTGTTCCCTAGCTATATAAACTTTTTCAATTCATGTTGTTAGCATGTCAACATATCATTGTTGAGAGCTTTTAGGGGTACGCGTATCAGAAAACACGGATATAAAAGTATTGTAAATATTATCAGGGTTACGAAGTTTGTCATTGTTGAGTGATGTTATTCAAGAATACATTACCTTGATTTCTTGGTTCTTCGTATTTAGTCTTATGAAGCTAAAAAAAAAAACAGCTGTTCCATAGAAAGGTGCAATACCTCCGCGGTCAAAATGTGAGTAGCAGATTTTTATTTAAATAACCGACGAAAATTTTCAACGTAGGTGGTTCAGACTCATGTACCGAATCCATGGTATCAGCTTTCGCGTCGATGTGCCTGCCACCCTGTATACCTACCTAATGTATTTTCAGTTCTTGAGAAAACTATTTTCTTTTCAGATCTTTATGGCTTTTGTCCTCTATGTGTGGTGTTCTATAGGTAGATGATAAGTGTAACTTTCCGTTCTTAACTTTAACTGGGATTTCATTCATAATTTTTTATTAGTTACGTTCCTAAGTGCTTTTTCAAAAGCCCTGTCGCCAAGCCTATATCATAAACCCAACGTCGAATCGTCTTAATTTTTATGCGTCTTATCAAAGAAACTTATCTCATAAACTGCAGTAGCGTGACTCATGCGCTTACCGCAAGTTTGGCGATTCACCGGGATTACCGCGGGACGTGCGGCAGAAGTTTTGCTTTATACCGGAGTCCGGGATCCCGCCCCTTACAAATCACTGCCTCTTGCATAGTTGTGTAAGTAAATATTACTTCAGAACTTATGTGTGCGATTGTGCAGAATTAGTTGTTAAGATTAAAAATGAATTCCTTGTATGATTCAGTCAGTATAAAAATATTCAAAAAATTTATAAATAAATATACTTACTGTAAAAATTAACTCTGCGAAAGAATCGGACCAGTTACAGTTAATTACGTACTTTACTACTTCAGAATACGCTTCTTATTACGAAATTAAATATAATTATGATACAAAATATAAATACCAAAGAAGCTACATAACATTTTAATGTAATATATTTTCATTTAAATCTTCTAAACAAAAAGCGCCTTCATCCTCTCTCCTATTATCATTTAATTAACTTTGCTGTGCCCGACAGAGTCCATGATTGATACAATGTCTAACATACCATCTGTTTTATCTCACATTATGGAATGCAATAAAGTATTGAGTATTGAGAATTGACAACAAGAAGGTAAATCTATATTTTAAAAATGAATCCCTATTTCCCTTGGGCACATCATGTGTGAACGGCTGGACCAATTTCGCTAATTATTTCTTGTTGTGTTCTTTATTATCAGAAGAAGGTTCTTAGGATAGGTAGGTGATGGTAGGGTAGATAGGTAGGTAGGTGTGCGATTAGGTAGGTAGGTATGTAAGTGTAGATAGGTAGGTACGGCAGAGTATGTAGGTAGGTATGTAGGTAGGTGTAGTTAGGTTTAAGTAGGTAGGTAGGTAGGGTAGGTAGGTAGGTAAGGTAGAGTATGTAAGTAGGGTAGGTGCGCCGAAGATAAAGTACTTAGTACTACCCGTGCGAAGCCGGGGTGGGAGTAGTTCTATGAATAAAATGGAAAAGAAACATCAAATTCCCTTTGCAAAATATTCCTTAAATAAAACCACAAAACGTCTCAAAAATAAAACCGTCATCCTCAACCGCAAAATAAAGTAGAAACGGGATCTCAAATATAATTTACTTCAGTCCTTCCTCTCAACACATATTTAATGTTACGACGAAACGAACTTGAGGAAAAGCCGACCGATGTGCGAATGGAACTCTCGCGTTCCCGGTTCTGTACAATCAAAAGTATTAGCGTGTAGGTAGCTTCTTTTTACCTGCCATGATAGAGGCCATAGTAACAACATAATAATCATTCTGAGAAAGTTTCAACTGGCTAAACATTACGTTTATAAGGATACAGCCTAGTGGCAGATAGACGATCAGACTGACACACCGGCAGGTAGAGAAACTGCGGCGCGGCGCGGCGGCGGCGGCGGCGGTGGCAGTGTAGGCCTTACTAATCCCGTTTGCACCCTTTGGACGCGGAACCCTAAAAACGGTCTCGGTTCGACCAGCGAAACTTTTAATGGAGTCCTGGGCAATTTACTTATGCCAGTCTATGGCAAGCAATGGACCTCATCTCGAGTTTAATGGCAAATCATTTCGGTTGCGACTTGACGACCAATCAGCCTTTTAACCTTACTTCGACGTTAAGGTGATGTTAAAACTATTTTATTTTAAATATTCGTTTTTCAAAGACGTTAGAAAATTTATAGTGGAGGAACTTGGATTCAGAGAGATTGGAATACGTTTGGAGAGATTAAAACAAACGGAATGAGGGTGTAAGTACGCTTAATTTAATTAAAAGCTCTATCAGGTTCCTTCTAAACTTCGAAAGCAACCAATGATAATTTTTGCATACTGCAGCATGTTGCAAAAATTACACAAAGTTTTTGATAAATCACAAGAGTTTCATTAGGACCACCGTTGGCTAAGAATCAATGTTTTCTCTGCATTAACAATCATGAGAGTTAATTGACATCAGACATTGTTTTTTGTTATTTCATCGCATGGCAAATAGATTATCATTGAAAACCTACCTAATGTGTATGTATATCAAAAACTGCTCAATTACTATGTAGGTACCAAAATGTCTGATAATCATACTAAAACAAGTAATAAAACATCGCTTAACGAAACTTTCTTAAACACAACAAGTAGTCTTTAAAATCGACGTGCGTTCCATATACAGAAATGTTGGTATCGATCTGCCTAGCCTTTTCCTAACTATGTTGGGATCGGCTTCCTGTCTAACCGGATGCAGCTGAATACCAGTATTTTACATGGAGACGGCCTATCTGACCTCCACAACCCAGAACCCAGTAACTGGGTAATACGATACCCCTTGCTAAGAGATCTGGAGCACTTGCGCGAAAGACATTTCCACGAAAGACACTTGCATGAAAAGACATTTCCGCGAATGGACTTTTACGCGAACGGACTTTTGCGCGACGACACATGCACAAAAAGACTTTACCGCGAATTGACTTTTTTTTTGCGCGAAAGGACTTTTGCGCGACTGGACTTTTGCGCGAATAGACATATGCGCGAAAGACACTTGCGCGAATCCACTTGCCCGAAAGGACAGTTGCGCGAAAATGTTGCAGTATAATCACGCCTGTATTCATTCAAAGGGCCACCCTGCCCTGTCCGAACAGGGCAGGGTGTGTGGGTCAAATATTGTAAGCTGAATTTAAACCATTTTCTCCTGTACGGAATTGAAATTTTACATGTTGGTCCAGTTTCGAAGATAATGCATTTTTAACATGCTTTTATTAGGTCGACCTGTATGTATGTAACTATGTAATCAAATCTAAGAAAACTAATTTAACCATCTTCTAAAGATCGTAGCGTTATGAAAATTGGCAGTTGTATGTGATTTTGATGACAATACAATAACATGGTACTGTCGAGCTGATCTGATGATGGAGCCGGAAGATATGAACTGGAACTTCATGGTGGATGATCGTATCATAGCCGTGTTTGGACTTGTTAGAAAGTTCATTACAAGACGTAATGAACTTTGACCACGATTAGGTTTCAAGGTGTGAATACGCCTATAGGTGCACGTAAAAGCGTGTTTTTTAGTATTTTTTAAACTATTAATATTATTTTATAACGCGGATTATTTTCAGACGAGGGAACTCCTCAACAGTCAGCAATAGAGACACAAAATTTAATAAACGCATTTAATAATGATAGTCTGTTCTGAAGTCCATCATAACCTGGCTGCTGCACCCAGGATTGGCTCCAGACGAGGAAACTCCTCAGCAATCAGCAGCAGATACAAGAACTTTTATATACGCATTTAATTATGATAGTCCATTCTAAAGTCCACCATGACCTGGCCACCTGATCTTTCGCGCCTAAGTCCATTCGTGGAAATATCTTTACGCGCAAGTGTCTTGCTACTCTTGCTAAGACTAGTTGTCAGACTTTTGGGCTTCTGACGACCCGTAATGACTGTCAAAGATCCACGAATGACAGCCGAGACCAACGGCTTAACGTGCTTTCCGAGGCACGGAGGAGTCTCGGTATGTAAAGATGGTCGCGCATCCATGATCGACCATGATCTGGGTTAGGATTAAGACAAAGTATGCTATTTATCCTGGTATTACGTTCCCGTGGGACAATTTCCGACCTCCACGCGGCTGAAGCCGCGAGCCAAAGCTAGCATCCCATATTCAGTTCCCTTTATCTCCTCTCGACGTTTAACAGACTACCTGAGTGTTACTTTATAGATACATGGTCAAGTAATCAAAGAGGCTGTCAATGTTACTGTCGAAGGGATTTCTATTACTTTACCAGTCTTATTAAACTACTGACTGAATATGTAAGTCAATATTTATATAAGAGAACTAAATTGGGAATGTTTTAGTGTCATGTTCCGGTAGATTATGCCTTTTAACTTAACTTTTGATGGTTGTTGAGTTTATAGACGAATCATAATAATCACGATTGTTTTTCTGCAGAGCAAAGGCCTCCCTTTCGGGGCCAATATGGACCAATCCTGCCTTATGGCGACGATAACCGACTTTCAATGATTTTTTACTGAAGAACACGTCTAAACGAGTAGTGTTATGATTTGGGAAAAATATATGTTAAATTAGAGAATTTCCTTAACTTAATATATGAATATTTTAGATTATATTTATACTAAAAAGTGAAATTAATTAAAAAAAATGATAAAAAACTAAGAATCACGAAAAATTTATCAAGCGTATTTTTCTAAAACCTTCACCATTTTAAAGATAATTTAATTATTGATCTTCTAATATATATCTAATATAATGCGTCTAATTTGGGACAGCGCTCCTTGATGGGCGAGTCCTATTACTGGCTGGACATATGACGCGTTGCGTGAGCTCAGTACAGAACACGCAAGCTAACCACTCAAGATTATATACTGGCATATATTTGCGTCGTAAGCGTCAAGTTCGTACCGCCATCCTCGCCTGGGTCTTCCGTGATGCCTTTGCACGTTTTCAGGGACCCATGTTGTGGTTTCTTAGCCCACAATATATCGGACATACGTGTAACGTGTCCGGCCTAAGCCCATTTTTGAGTAAATATATTCTTTGCTAAGATATTTATATTATAACCTGAGTAAAGAATTACAATTATATAGGTACTGTTATTTTTTGAGTTGTGTTTTCCTGCAAATAACAAAGGCAAGTGAACATCCCCTTCAAATTATAAAGAGTAAAGTAAAAATGCCTAGTAGATAGATTTTCTGATGAAAACTTGAATAAGTTCCCCATCAATGAATAATATTTGCATAATTTAAAACGGTGCGATGCTGCAAGTCACATAAGAGGAGTTTTGTGTTCGTGAGGTAAGTATATATATGTAGATGTAGATATTTAGTAAGATAAACTAACGAACATACTTAGTAAGATAAAAGCAGTGATAGCCTAGTGGTGTGACCGTCGGACTGCCAAATCATAGATCTCGAGTTCGAACCCAAGCCACGCACCTCTGACTTTTCGCATTCATGTGCGTATTGTATAATTATCACTTGCTTCAAAAACAGTGAAGGAAAACACCGTGAAGAAACCTGCATGCCTGAGAGATATTTCTCGAAGGCATGTGAAGCTAAAGTCAGAGACCCATGGGGGGCATTGAAACTCTGACACCACTTACTACCACCGGACCTACTTTCTAAGTCCGTTATAGAAGATACGAGCCCGTCCAAAAGTAGTTCGACGCTTCGGAGTTAAGCATACACCCGAATAATTAACTTTTCGGACGGGAAAAAGCACATCGAGAGTAGGGACAACTCTCAAATAGTGGTTTCATTATTAGGTCGGGCCCCAAACTAATCTTACGTCCGTAGGTGATACAGAGTAGGTATCGCCCGTTACTTCGGCCGAAATTACGGATATGATGAGTAGTTAGTAGACTCCAGGTTGATTAATAACCACACGAAAAAGAAAGAAAATATTTCTGAGGTATTAGCAGAAGAGACATCGGATTAATTAAAGAAAAGTGACATTCAAATCATCATAATCTGCCTAGACATTTTTCAAACTATGTTGGGGTCAGCTTTCAGTCAGACTACCAGCGCTGCGGTATTTTATTATTTTATTTTACACTTTTGGAATGCTTACAGCTATAAACTTAAAATAATTAAAACAATGATTGAATGATGGCCAATTACAAGCTTTCACAGATAAAAAAAAAAGTAGTTAATATATCAAAGACAGTAGTAACCTTAAATAATAGGTACTTAAATCAAATCTAGCGTGTACAATGCTGTGCATACATAAGCTATACATTGTCAAAGAAATTCTTGCTCAGCGTTATTTTATTTTTTTATTTCGCTGCTTAAAGCTTCGTTCAGACCAGCGCGACGCGACACCGGCTATTGTTATACCGTCAAGTTTTCTTAGAAATTGTATTGTTCGAGTCGCGTCGCGGCGTCGCGTCGCGCTGGTCTGCACAAAGCTTTATGCTGAGGTAGGAGCGTTTTTGGCCTCGCACGGGTCGTTATTATTCTGTTAGATTTTAAATGCTCCTTTTTTGTTTTTTTTTAATTATTATTATTTGTATTTCATGTGCATGTTCCAAATAAATATTTTTCTTTCTTTCTTTCAGTCTGACCGGATGGAACTGAATACCTATCAATATTTTACATTTAAGACGACATTCAAATATCATATTAAAATACAAGACTAATGACGACGATAAAACAAATGTAAAAAAAAAACGAGAGAACTGCCTTGTCGACAATAATATGAGAATTAATTATTATACAATATTATAAAAAAGGCTGCTCATACGTCAACATTAATACGGAATAATTATAAACTGTGTACACAAAAATTATCTGACTATAATTGGTCAAAAGCAAAAAAAAAATCGTCACTTAATCCATAGCTAAACATATGACAGATAATACCAACATCGGATACGCGCAAGTAGGTGAAAATTTACATAATGTACATACACATATCAATGCAAAAGCGAATCCAGTTACAGTATGCAAAATCATGTTACATCATAATGCAAGGAACTTCGCAAACGGTCCTCGGTGCACGACGAACGGAGCGCGGAATTACTAAAAATAAACAATCAATGTCAACGCACTCAAATCAGGATTAAACATTGCAAATACACGGCAATGTAAAAAGACCCATCCCATACCCGTTATCTACGCATTCTCTACATCAAACTAGGTAACATTGAGCAAAAATTGTTGTTTTGCATTTGAAAAGACTATATTTTTGGTGTGAAAAATCGCTGCATAAAGCAGCGCGCTAGTGTAACAGCGAAGAATATTGAGCTTATGTGTGCATGCAACGGTACAGGAGTTGTGGAGGTTTTTAAAGTTACTTTATACCATTTAAATCTTATTTTAGTGAAAAAAGTAAACACAATTTGGGATCTTCAATATATCCGTTAGAGGCATCCACACCGATGTTACTTTTAGTGGAGCAACGTTTGCAAGTGGTAGTACGCAACAATGGATATAACAAAGAGTGTTTTAGTGTAAAATTACTAAAATTTATAGTTTATTTATTGTTATCATGTTGCAGAATGTTGCTCTACAAAAAGTAACTTCGGTGTGGATGCATCTCAACCAAAAGGTATCCGGGAATAGAATAGTAGAAAAAAAAGACGGGAAGAACAAGTGACTCTCGGCTTCGTGAAGCGTCTTTTTACATCCGCTATACACTATAGTTTATCTAATAATGGACGTGCAGAAATCACGTTTATCGTAATCGGTTTTGTCTACTACTAGCTCAGCCATAGCAGCTGATAAACATGAGACAGTTGTAATGGACTATTCTGGCGCTTAAGGTAATATGCCTCAACATGACTGTAGTAGTGGATACTCAATACTCAATACTCAAACCCGACCGACCCATAGGTCTCTGGATGACCCATAGGTCCTCTCTGCTGAGTGGACATTATATTATAGACGGTAATAAATTATAAGTCAACTTATCAGAAAATTCCGGTTGCATTAAACCTACTAGTAACCTAAATAAAAATTACATAAAGCTAGTCCAAAATAGTAACCTATGAATCACATTTTTGTATTCTGTGCAACACATTAATCGTTATCAATTACTGGAAATTGAACATGATTCAGAAGCATACGATAATGCGCATGAGTTTACAAAACTCTCGATTTCCTAGAGATGGACTTTTATCTAAACAACACTTTAAAGAATTAATGACTCACTCATATCGTAAGTTCAGTCTGAATATAATTTATCATCCTAATTTAGCATCTTTCAATGAAACCAAAGACACCATATTTCTCAATTACTTCAGTCTCACATCATAACATTCCAAGCTCATACTAATTGCCTCTTAAAGTTCACTGACCTCGCACAATACGGTAGCTGAACGGCTGCAAGAAATTCCTTACAAAAGAAAATATTCAAGCAATTTGCCAAACGTAGGCGTAGCATTATGCAGCCGAGTGCATTGTCCGTTGCATTATCTTATGGCCTTATCTTTATAGTGCGCTTCGCGATTCCGATAAGATTATGAAACAATGTTTCCTTGTAGTATAATTCACAATTATGAGCAAGTTCAGTTAATTTATTGCGATTATTGTAATCCTTAGCTGATAATCATAAAATTATTCAGAATGAAGGGTCGACATTATATGTCTCTACTTCGAAATATAGCGATTTATTTTTCTTAGAAAGTCTTGATGTTTAAATTATAAATGCTAAACCTTCCCCGAAGGAGCCTTTGTGTAATGTAGACCGCCCAAGCCCATATTCACATAATTATTTTTGTTGTCAGCATTAATACAACATTAACATTGGAAAGTTCAAAGCCCACATCAAACGTGTCCTTATCAAAAAAGCATATTATAAGATTAAAGACTACCTTGAAGACAAGGAAGTTTGGCAATAATTCCTTCTGCACATGTGGCTTCCCTGGTGCCTCATTAACGGCATAACTATGTAAATGTCTATTAACTGCTCCCAAATTACGATAATTATTTTAATTTACTTTTTATTTTATTTTAATTTACAAATGACATAATGTAATCTTTTTATTATTTGACATTGTATATTTACAATATATTAAATTTGATTTGTTACAGCAGTAATGGCAACCATTATCATTTGGTTTAAATAGGTTTTTATTTTTATTAGGAATTTCATTTGTCTTTTATATAGCTTATTTTCTTTTAAATTTTGTAAATGAGAGAACGTTGTAGACATAACAGACTGTAGATCGGTGGACCATTTAATATTTTGCTAAGTACCTGGTACTTGTTGATGGGCCTACACTGTCCTCTCATACCTTTTAACACTGTAACTTGGAAACATTGTAAAAACCATTTAATTTTAAAAGAGTAACCGTGGAGTTTCTTGCCGGCTCTTCTCCATAGGAAACGACCAATTGGAACCGTGCACCTAGCTTCTGACGTTTCATAAGTGCCCTTGTAGGTTTATGTGAAATAAAAATATTTTGAATTTGAATTTTGAATTGAATTTTGAATTAATATGGAAAAGGTCTTCATAAATAATAAGTGGGTATGTTAGATATCACCTCAAAGCAATTCTATGAGACTTTTGATTTAGCGATCAACAAGGAACCTTTTATGGAAAAAATCCCAATAAAATATGACTGCTTCTGGCGTTTAATTATCAAGACCTTCTTTTCCTTAACTATTAACTCATCCATAATAAGTGCATGTGTTCTAAAAATAAGTCCTGCTAAGTCTACGTTTTTAGCTGCAACAAAAACTACAACATCTACTTTACCATTTTCAAAGTCCAGTACATTATCCACGATAAATACAGTTCTCGTTACTTGCACGGAGTGTCGTGATTGCAGGCAAGTAAATAATAGACCGTCCCCCTTTCATTACATGTTGCATCCTTTAATTGCAGGACATGCTACTCGATCCGTGGAACGTAATTTATATTTCGTTATTAACTTTTTGCTTTCAGCTTCTTAGCCATTATTACGGACTTTTTGCTGTAAGTAAGTTTGTTGATATTTTGTCGAATGTTGAAGGGAATCTGGCAATCATGTTATGATAAATTATAACATTATAGTTAACTTGACTATCCTGCAGTCATTTTTGGGTAACACAAGAAATATAATCCTAAGATCTCTAACATGTATAAATCTTTATTGAAATCTGATTGGAATAAGCGTAATGCTTTTTTTTCTTCCTCAACGGGGAACCTCTGGGCCTGCATCTCACCTGATGTATAATATAAGAATTAAATCCAAAAAAATGTAGAAAGCAGAGGTTTTGAGCAAAATAGAAAAAACTTGTGACTGAAAATGTTACCATCAAGGAAAAGAGATATTTCTGGATTCTAGAGAAGGTTTTGCTAAACTACTCATCTCGATATCTAAAAGAAAACTCTATTCGAATATTGAGTATTTCCATTCATGCTTGAAATATATTATTTTCTTCAAAGAAAAGATAGAATTTCTTGCAAATAATTATATGTTAAACATATTTTAATTGAATCTAGCTAGGCAACCGGATCTCCATAACTTATGCAGTTATGCACTACATAACTGAAGATGCGTCGTTTGAAAGACGTATTAACTCTCAATTACTAGAACGGTAGAAAAACATACTCCTCCAACCAACCGTAAAGAGAGATACGAATCTATCACGCAATCACAATGCACGATTAGAAAGATTGAATAATACGACTAATAGATTGAATCTATTGAATGTTGAAGTCATTCCAAGAGTGTTTTTCTTATGTTGATATTTTGCCCAACAGACTGCCTCTCCAATCGGTTTGTCAATAGTCTTATTAAGGTCAATCTTGATGTAAGTGAAGTCATAAGTGATACAGAGTGTACTGCCGATGTCGCTACACATTTAGAAACAAAAGGCTACAGCAATGTAAGCGGAATATTGTTGGCAACAAGTCCCTCTAAACATAGGCAAAGTTCTAGATAGCATCAAACAGCAGAATAAAACAACAACTAAAATAGAATAGAAACACATGTAGCCCTTAACCATCCAATAAGATGGCCGATAGGCACTTATAGGCAAGAAATAATTGCCAATAACACAAGCTGTCAATGACTCCGAAGTAGATTTAAACTAATGGACAGTGGTGAACGATCACGGATGTTACCAATTTATCATTTGTAGGACGAGGCGAGCCCTTTATACTTTTCTTTATTCTTTCTACGAAGACGTATAAATTACAAGAACTACTGATAGTTCTTTTATATCAGCTGTTTGTATCACCGAAGAAGTTTGTTATACGGGAATGAGCGGCGTAATATCCAATCTGAAAAACTGAAAGACATTTCGCAAAGTTGGATACTGACTTATTTTTCTGTGAAAGTTGGGTTAATATTTCTGAAGATTTGTTTTTCATAAGGTAACATATTGGCAAGATATGAGAAATCTTTATCCTTGGTTAGTAGCCAAATAGTCTAAGACATTTTATTAATTGCAACGAACATACCCTAACTTTTCTTATTCGTTTAACAAAGTCAGAACACAAAACATGAAAAAACCGCAGACAAAAAACGTGCTCCTTGTAGAAAACTCGTCTGAAATAAACAGTCGACTTTTAAACAAGTTGGAGCTGCAGAAAATAATTGCAACGGCTTAATTACACAGCGTTTTACTTGACATTCAAATAATACACAAGTCTATGCCAAGTTCTCCGTAGAGTTAAAATAAAATGAAGTAATTGTTGTAAAAATATACGACGTGCTTTTTTCTAATCAGTTATTTTAGTACGTGTTGTATTATCAAAATTATGTGCATACCTGAGCATGTGAACTACAACAAATACGCCATTTATTTATTATGAGCTGATCTAATAGTAAAATTGCGACTCAGTTTTGCCATTACCGTCAAATTACGGCTGAAACATACGGGCGAAAACGTAAGACAAAGTATTTCAAATAAGAATTTAAGAATACAACACTAAAGCTTCCACTTACAAACCCCACAGTATAATAAGCGTTAAATAGTTTATCGTAAGCGTCGCATCGTCTCGTCGGCAACAGCCGAATGCAATTGAGCCTAATAAAAATTCAATTCTCGTAATTATGTCCTGTCTCTATTTACTACCTTTAATGCCGCTGCACCGATGCATACGATGAATACCTAATACTCTTTGTGATTGGTCGTTGCTTTGTGCAAACTTGATTCTGTCTGGCTTATGCTGCGTACAATAAAAGTGCGAGTATGACAGCACTTGGTAAAACAAAGATGTTGTTGTTGTATGACCTTCACCTTTGTCATTTGTATTTTGTTTTTCGGAGTTCTGTCATGCGTGCTGCATCAGCAATAAGTTTTAGGTACCACTGCTACTAGTTTTTTTTAAAGTAATTCAAATGAAAACTAAATTCACAATACTTCTAGAAATAACTAGACTACAAGTGCATAATCTTACGCTTGGACATGACTGATAGGAAACATATTTATAGGAACAAATACTCAAGTAAATCAAGTAAGTTAATCGCAATCCACCAGTTGACCACTTCCTCAATATAGTTTTAAATATAGCTATAGAATACCGAAATTATTTGATTACTGCACATCAATAGCTAAACTACGTACCTGTATACAAAATGTCGTCGCCGAACGGGCCTGCGACCACTGGGCGAGCTCTCCAGCGAAGAGGACCAAGCATCAGATCGCGACAGCGCCGTGTTCCTTGCCTCCGTGCTCCTTGCGCTTTCCAACAGGATCGCCGTGTATTTCGTTATCAACATCGTGTGCCACTGTTGTTTGATATTCACTTGTTACTGAGATACTGTGCTCATTTAAATCAACACTTTGAGTTAACTGTGATTTTGAAGCTAGAGATGCTAGAGAATTGCAACTTATTAATGATGTCTATGTCTTTAGGCTGTATCTCACTTAGTTTTTCAACAAACGCGCGTATTTTAATTTTACATTCCGCAATTTCAATTTCTCTATTATTTGTGTAACATCGGAAAGCAACAAGTGAACTGACTGTGCCGACATCCGCACGGTCACGGTGTAGTGACCACCAACCATCATACGTTATTATCCCTCCGACTAAACAACGGGATATTGTGAATTATGCGTGACACCCACGCGTAAAAGTCGGTAATAAGAACGAGTTTCAAAGGAAAAAGAATTGTACATTATGGAACCGTGGAATTGCATAGGACCGAAAATAAAGGACAGGACTCTATCAATTTGAGTAAGTACCCACATTCAGTAATTACGTTTTATCTATAAAGTTGCTGAATAATTTCCATTCTACATAATGTTATTGATTCATTGTTTATTCTTTTTAATAACCTCCTTAAACATCAATAAAGATTCTGGTAGTCTAAACTAACAGAACAAAAAATGTATAATCTTCTCCGGTTTTTAACTCAGTAATTTTTAAGTAGGTATACGAAGCTGCGCTATGCAGTCATTGGGCTTTAGTCATCTCTCTGCAGAATTACCTCAGTTTATACATCCGCTTTAACCTGTAACAGCTAGGAGTATACTGCCCTCGTAATAGTAAATGCAGTACTTGCAAAATGACGATTTCGAGAAAAACGCGGTAAAGTGTTTTTTTTAAATCTCTACTTTAACTGATATAAAACTCATATGTTTTGTTACGGAAAAGGTACATAAAAATACAAAGTATTGTTTAGTTTAGTTTTGAAGTAAATTTTTCTCATGTAGGTCTTTAGAAACTCGAATACTGCACTTATACCTTGTGTCTCTATTGGTAATACATCAAAGTAGTGAAGTGAAGTGCAGTACTCGTGTTTGTTACTGCATTTGTATCTAGGAAATAAATTGACTGCACTAAGCACTAGCAAAGTTATTTCCTGAATATTATAATAAAATGCATAATGCAGTGTAAAAACGAGTTGTTAAACATTATAAAAGAAAGAAAGAAAGAAAGAAAGATAATTTATTTGTCAAACATGCGTATACATAAACTGACAAGGCAGACATGCAAGGTATTGAGTTAATATTTTGTTGTGAGCGTCCATGTTTTGCCAATAGCGGCGTACAAATGGTATAAGTTGTAAGTTATTAGTTAACCATTTCATTTAATTGGATTAACATTCATAATCATTTCATTAATAATTTATGTCAAGATTTAAAGTATATTATGGTCAAAAATAAATTAAATTATGTCCAGTATATATACATAATTATCAAATAGTATCATTATAATCATTTCATGTCACGTCATTTTAAATTCATTAGAAAATACGTAAGAAATAAACAATAAAAATTGATGTCACGATTTTAAAGTCCAAAATAAATTAAATTAACTGTGTCCACTATAATTAACTGTGTTCACATTATAAAATTGTATTTTTAACCATCTACATTAGAGGTCGGAATAGAAAAGTCCTTTTCATCCAAAAAATGTAAAATAGTGTAATATGCTTTATTAATTAAAAAAATTCTCAGCTTATTTTTGAAAAGTGACAAGGGCAGTTCTCTCCAACTTTTAGGCAATTTATTAAATATCATCGGAGCCATACAGAAAATACTTTTGCGCATGAGTGATGTTCTCGCAGCATGAGAGCATACTGTTGTCACGCCTGTTACGTGGTACAACTTCATTTAATTGTTTAAATCGGTATGGATTCGTTTTTACAAATACAGCTACCTCTAAAATGTAAAGACATGGCAACGTAAGTATTTTATATTTTTTAAAGTACGGCACGCAACTATCGGTAGGTTTAATTTTAAACATTGAACGGACGCATCTCTTTTGAGCCTTGAACACCGTTTCTCTTTCTGTTGAATTGCCCCAAAAGACGACACCATAGCGTAGATGGGATTCCGTTATGCCATAGTAGGCTGTAAGTAATGCCTCCACACCTATTATAGAAGATAATGTGTGCAGTGCATAAGCAGATTTGCTGATTTTCTTGCATAAGATTTCGATATGGGTTTTCCAATTCAGTTTTTTATCAATATGGAGTCCTAAAAACTTTGTTGTTTCTACCTCTTCTATAGGCTGCTCATCGTATTGTATATTTAAATTACTGTTACTGTCAATACGTTGACTAAAATGTATAACTTTAGTTTTAGTTAGGTTAATTTTTAAGTTATTATCATCTAGCCACTTTATCATTAAATTTATTGAATCATTTATGTCACTTTCATAAGTATCTACACTTTTACAAGGTATCGTTATGGTGCTGTCATCGGCAAATAGTGTCAGAGGTTGAGGGATGCCTTTTGGAAGATCATTAATATATATTATAAATAAAGGAGGCCCCAAAACACTCCCCTGTGGCACACCAAACGAAACTGTACGTTCTGAAGACTCAAATACAATGTCATGCTTACTTTTCATGTCAATTTGGTTAATATGTGTTTTTTGAGTTCTGTTATGTAAGTATGATTTAATTAGATTGTTGACATTTCCTCTAATTCCATATGCATCAAGTTTATTTAATAATGTATCAAAGTGCACATAGTCAAACGCCTGAGTCATGTCACAAAATACGCCACAGACTGGGTTCCTCTTGTCGACGTTATATGTAACATTATATAAAAAGTCGTAAATGGCCATATTAACAGTTTTACCCTTTCTAAATCCTTTCTGTTCCTCGCATATAATATTATGTTTTTCTATAAATGAATTTATTTCCTTGCAAATGTATTTTTCAAATATTTTAGAAATTATGGGAATTAGTGATATAGGCCGATAGTTCTCCATTAACTCCCTATCTGCTTTCTTGAATAGTGGCTTGACAATAGAAACTTTTAGAGCATCAGGATAGACGCCTGCACTAATGCTGAGATTGATGACATGACTCAAGTGACCACTGATTTCATCCGCAACGTGTTTTAGTATAGAAGTCGCAATACTGTCATATCCCACACTGTTTGTATTATGCAAGGACTTTATTATCTTTTTAATATCGTCTGGAATACTAGGGGCCATAAACATAGTTTTATCATTGTAGACTAGTGTACACGTCCTAGGTCTGCAGTCGACAGCTAGTTTTGGCTGTATTTTATCGATAAAAAAATTATTAAATGCCTCAGCCATAGTCTTTTGATGTGTTAGGACGATGCCACTCATTTTAATTTTATTTATGTTAGATTTAGGTACGTTGTACTTTGCACGATTGATAATTTGCCATGCAGTTTTTGATTTATTTTTAGATGTTTTTATATTGTAATTGTTTTGTGCCTTTTGTGTTAAACGGATTATTTTTTTGTACAATTTAGAATAATTATATAATACGGTTTTATTAATATTGCTACGATTAAGTCTAAACTGCCATAGGAGTTTTCTTTTCTTTTTACTGCATAACTTGATCCCCTTTGACAACCATTTGGATCTTCTTATTGTATTGATTTTAACTATTTTTAATGGAAAACACAGATCGTATAATAGTTGGAAAATCTCAATGAAATAATTATAAGCTACATTTGGATCATCCGTGACATAAAGTTCTGAAAAACTAAGATTCATGAGATGGTGTTTAAATTTTACAATATTTTCCGTATTATAGTCCCTTCTAGTTGCGTACCAATACCTAATACAACATTTTTTTTGTACGGGGCATTGCAGCAGCTGTGCTGTATGATCCGATAATGCCCATTCAAACACATCAGTCTTACATGCATTAAAGTTATGCGCAAAGTTGTCTATGCACGATAAACTGGCCATGCGAGTAGGTTGTTTCAAAGCAAGTTTCAGATTATAACTCATTAAAAAACATTCAAAGTCATTAGTTGCACTATTTTTCTTGAGAACGTCAATGTTGAAGTCCCCGCAGATAACAATTTTTTTACAGCATGAACGCAAAATTTCACTCATGAGTATTTCAAGTTTTTCGAAACAATAATTTAAATTATTTGAGTTAGGAATTCTATACAACGTGTAACGGAAAGGGTATATACATACCAAGGGCACGGCTTCTTTGGATGATATTAAACGATATTGGAAGGGTTTTTTAATCCTATCTCTACATGTTTGGAAGTTATGAGACTTTTTAATACATTGATACCAGAAACCGAAGTTTTAAAATTGAAATAAACACATCACTAGCACTAAGTCAGCTGATCGGTGTCAGCGAACTATTTGTAAGTAAAAATAAACCTCTTACTCCTGGTATTTCTAAATAAAAGGTTCCGCATGTTTATTTTTTGTTTACAAAATATTATTACTGACTTTTCCTAACCTTTGATGATGTCTGTGAACTAGTTACAATACAATTAATAAAATTGGTCTAGGTATCAAAATGTAACGAAATAATATTTAGAAACATTACACACTTGTTGGTTTTTTACGTAGTTGTCCTTTAGAAGATTACTTTGTAGATAATTATTATCTACATAGTAATCTTCCACCCACCACCCACCTTACCATCGTACCCACAACACAGTAAATACCTACCTAATTCAAAAACAATATTCCTGTAAAGAAAAGTGTGCAGAGAAGTTAAAAAGTGTCGGCGGCATATGTATGTAATTGATCTTGTTTTAAATAGATAAACCTACCTATTCGCTGTTTATGATTGTCAGCACAATACTTTGGGCAATATCATAATAATGTTTACACATACGATCCAGGAGATTCGATTCACCTTACTATTGAATCGATTTTCTTGAAGATCGCTTTAAAACGATTTGTTTCGAAAAATCGTCAGCTCGTACCATTGCATTGATCATAAAAATCGAATCTTTACGTGCATCCTACCAGGAATTAATTGCTTAAATAAACATTATTATTTGCCATTAGAACTTAGAATAGAAAAAGGATTTAGTAACGATTTATGTCCAACTGAACCCAAAACATCATTTCAATTCATTTCTTTGCAACTTATGCTACTCCTAGTACAAATAAAATCACAGTGGGTTCCGTTCATAATTGTTAAAATATGTTTATTTTTTAATAATTATCAATAAACTATTATCAACAAGGTAATAGTTTTGTTTTATTACAAAATAATAGCACGAACGCATAATTTTTGTCTGTAGGACTAACCGAAAGAATTATCGGAAGTTCACGGTCTGTCGGTGCTGTTTGAAGAGGTACATGGGTTCTATTGGTTTGAGCACGTTTAGTCTTTATAATTCAAATGAAGTCAATAAATAATAAAAAATGTCGCAAAACTGCATCTAAATGTAGAAAGAAATTAATAAAAGTACTAGGACCGCATGAGTAACAGGAATTGTTATTGCCGAATTGAAAATCGTTTGCTCACAGATCCCTGATTACGTCGTTACACACACAATGAGAGCATCTTAGTGTGTGTAACCTTTGGGTTAGGGTCTTAGGGTATGTGAACCAATTGCAGTCCCTGTAGTTTCTATTACTCCTGGTAAATAAAACTTCTAATTCAGATTTCTAACGAGATAAGGCGGCTCCATATGATCATTAATGGATTGAAATAAAAGATTTTCCGGAGTTGCGGGAATGTCCTTACAAGATAACGGGGCCCCGGAATGCAAGGGCAACTGAAGGAACAGGGTGGTTTTTAGTCAGTAAGAGTCTAAGCACTTCCTGCCGTCCCACCTAGGGCGGAAAGTGAGTCTTTGATGATTTTCCCACCCCCAAAAAAATAAAGGATTTTTCAATTTTGCATTTGAATAACGTAATTAGTCAGCTCTGATGTGTGAGATTTACTTAAAAGTTTAACGGAGTTTAGTTGAAATTATTATTAAGGATGTAAAATAATCTTGAATTCTTGAACAATATTTTTCAATAGTAGTGGACACTAATAGGACAGCTACCCTATAGGTATCTAAATTTAACGAAATAATATTTTTGTACCAGAATAGCAGGAAAAGAAGCTTTATTTAGCATTAAGCTTTGTGCAGACTAGCGCGACGCGACAGCGCAACGCGACACCGGTTATTGTTACACCGTCAAGTTTCTCAGAAATTGTATTGTTCGAGTCGCGTCGCGTCGTCGCGTCGCGCTGGTCTGAACGAGCCTTTATTGTTTGTTCTTGCTTTGCTCGTCAGTCGACACCGTTCCGCGTCTCCGTCTAGTGCACTCGTTCCTATCCCTGAGATACGCGCATCAGTTCAGTGCGGTAAAAATGTACCTAGTGTACGCAGTGCAGTGTGATACAATGGACCTAATGAAAGTGCGGATTGAGGCCGCTTTCAGGACAATTACACCAGACATGCTACGCAATGTTCAGGTGTCCATAAACAAGCGAGCGGCCTTGTGCATACAATACCAAGGTAACCACATCGAACCCCATCTTTAAAAATGTAAGTCAATTTACTAAAATAAGCAAAGCTTTAAGATTTTACTGTTTACTCGGTAATAAGTAATAATAAGAGATGAAACTAGTTAACCTACCTAAACTTTGTTTCAATTTTTTACGTAAGTTCTGTTATCTCAGTTTTTACGTGCAATTTCTGGCTTGATATTAACGAATAACCTGTAAATCAATAATTACGCATTAATTTTTACATCATGGTAAAGTAGGTACGGTTTAGTGCGCGCGCGCGCAATCGCATTGGGCGGCGCGGCGGCGTCGTCGGCATGTTTTTTTTTTCGTCAGTTCGCGCCGACAAAGAACACCGCCTGCTGTAGGCTACTACTGTACTAGGCGCGCTGAATTACGGAGGAGATGTATCATGATATTGGCAAGTAACGTGGAAAGTTATTGACCTACGTAGTGCGGTGACACGTTTGTTATGATTTGAATTTAAGAAACATATGAAACCGAAAATTTGGTATCAATTCTTACAGTATTTTATTTTGAGTTGAAACTACGTATAGTGACTCTATACCAGCTGTTATCTTTAGTGCTTAAGGATAGCAATAGGGTTTCTGTTACACGCTGTATATACACACAATTATTATCTTGTCGCTAGTCAATTCCACGCCACAGCACTCAAATATGCCTGCAGTTGATAACTTTGCTACTTTTGGCAATTCTTTCCATTGTAGCCCATTTTTAACAAGGATACATGCACCACCCCTTTTTTGTTCTAATCTGCAATAATGTGCAGCCAAATTATAGTTAGGCAAAAATAGTACATTTTGATAACCCTCCATGATAAAGTGCTCTGTAATACACAAGACATCAACATTTGTCTTTTTACTAGACATCTCCTCTAGACATACCAGCAGATCATCTGCTTTATTTATCAATCCTGCTATATTTTGATGCAATATGTTGATATATCTATTCGAGAAAAAACAATTCATTTTCATCATTATTATTGCTTTGTACAGAGTGAGGCATATCTGTCATTTTTTCAGAAGAATTACACATATGTAGGTCACTATGCAATGTAAATTCATTGATCATTAAACTAATATTATGCAATATATTGGCCATGCCACGATTATTTACAGAACTACTACTTTCAGCAAACATATTATAATCATAATTAAGATAATAATTTGAATCAAATAAGATGGCATAATTATATGAATAAGCATCTAAATAAATTAAACTGTTAAAGGTTTCAATTCTAGAATTAAACATTGTAGAATAGTCATTTAGTTTGAAAGTAGGAGCACATAATATTATATTTGTGTGCTGTACTTTTGACAGCGTTTCACGAATACTAATTACGAGTTCAACATAGTTCTTTGTCCGACGAAAGTCTTCCTCCCCTACAAATATCAAGCAGTAGTCATTCTTATTGTAGTCCTTTAATTTGAGATCCAAGTTGGAGATAAGGTATTTAACACCACAGTTGGGTGTCAGGTAGTGACAAATTCTATAGTTAGGGAATTTATCTTTTGCAATTTGTAACATTTTATTATTTTTATTACTACTTAAAATACATAATTTACTCATTCTAGTTTCGTTAGGTTTATTGTGATAGTTTAATTGTGTACATTGTACTTCTGTTTTTCTTGCTTTATTTCCTGTACTGTTGATAACGCCCTCTGTGATTGACTTATCTAACTGCTGATCTACATTTCGAACCCCGATTGGCGATGTGGATTTTGAAGATGTAGTGGTTATTTTTTTATTTTTACTAGTTTTTTCTGTGTTTTTTCCCACACACTGGTTGACTTTTGCAGAAGTTGTCTTCGTTTTTGGTGTTTGTGGCTTTAACTTAGCAGGTGAGCATGCCACTTTTTTGTACAAAGCATTCTGCTTCTGTAACTCCTGGTTAAGGAGGTTGAGCTTTGTGTTTTCTAGCGTTAGGGATTCTATTTCGTTGTGGGCACTATTGAGTTCTAGAGTTAATTGCTCTAATTGATGTTTCAACTTGGTACATTGATCATCTTCGTCGTCAGAAATGTCTGGTAAGCTAGTTGTGGTGCCATCTACTGGAGAGTTTGTTAGTATGGTGTCCTCATCCGTATCATTAGTAGTCGTTTCAGACTTTGAACGGTTACGTCTATACGTGATATTATTTAGAAAATTCATCTTGTAGTGCTGTTGAGACGCAAAATAGAAAGGAAAAAAAGGAAAAACATGATTAATTGTGAATTTTTTTGTATTTTATAATTTAATCAGTCTTTGTTGGGACATAGGGAACTTAATAAAATATATTTGTACTGGGTACGGCGCATAACTAAAATAATAGAAAATATATATTTAGCAATACCTATTATATGAACAAAATTATCATCATGTTTATTACATGTGATTTAGTAATGAGATCATTCTTCATTCGCTTTCGCCTTAAATTCTTTAAACGGAACACTGGGAATCTAAAAAATATTTAAATAGTGGCACTGTAATAGTCTTTTAGTAGTAATTAATTAAAATCCTTTTCATCACATTCTTCTACTTCTAAACTCTTCACAAGATCAGTCGAAGGATCATTGACGTGGAGGTTTTGCCAAAACGGTAATCTGTTTTGTGGTATTATTTTGGACACTGTAGAAAGAATACGATAGATATAGATTTCCTTGCTTCTGTTATACCCCTTGGAAGAACGTTTTTGAAGGGATCAGGAATTGACAATGACTTTAAGTATTTAACTTTTAGGAACTCATTTTCGTGTAATATTCCATCTTACTCTGTCTTCACAAACAAGTTCATTTTATTTCTGTGTACCTCCACAATAACAATATTTTTTAAATATACTCCTGTTTGTGCTCTTTTTAAGTCTATGTTGAGATGAATGATCCATAATTATTTGCAGAAGTCAGAAACTTCCATAGCTTTTACTGTGACTTTCCCTGAATTAGCTAACTGCACACAATCAACGAAATCAGAAAAATCATACACCTTTCCTGCTTTTTGTAATTGGTTTTCTTGGTGGTGAAAGCTGTCAACCGACATATTATAAGTGTGTCATGGTTCTAAATATTTTATTTAAATAGTTTCAGAACCGTTTTTTACTAAGTTATAATGCAGTAAGTACCAAGTTATAATGCAGTATTTACATGAATACTGCATTATAACTTGGTACTAAATACGTGATTACTGCGTTTTAATCTGGTGTATGCTCATTCCTGCATTCATACTAACAATATCAGACAATTTCACGCGAAATGCTGCATTTTTCCTTATTATTTCACCATGTTCTAGCCAAACAAAAAAAAAAAAAAAAATACTGCGTATAGCTTAAAGTCTCCAGATGTTATTTTTGACAAAAACAGAAAATCTAAAAAATGTCGATTACTGCATTTGCTACTACGAGGGCAGTATAGAAACCATTTCATAATTAAAAGTCATTAGAACCACTAACGTTCCACAGCTTGCAGACGCTGCAGACAAAACAGATCTGCGAAAGAGAGAAATGGTATACCGATAAACAATTTTGTAGAAACTATTGGAAACTTTGATGTCGCTAAGATAAACCTTATAAAAAGAATGCTCGTTCAATTTACAGATATAGGTACTGTCGCCTGTCACTGACTTGAATATACAGATTGCCCCAAACCTGATAAAGGTACCTAAATTGTTTGCTCAAGCCTACATAAGATCAATCTGCGAAATTAAACGAGTTCATTTTGCATAAATATACATTGAAATGAGTACTCAGTGCGACTGATAATTGGGCAAATGAGGAAGCTATAAAAGTTCATGAATATTCATAGCGATTTGCGAACTGACTCTATCAGCTGTCAGAGTAAAAAAGGTATTGTATCGCTTAATTTCTTTTTCTTTATTCATTCAGAGGCTCGTATTACCTTTCAACTAAATAACGTTATTACTGAAGAACTTTTTGTCTTAATCATTAACATGAGTTAATGATTAAGACAAGTTACTATAACAAGCTGGCTTGTAATTGACAGGTAAGGTAATTAGAAAATACAAACACCAAACAGACACTCATGCTTTAACCACAACGAAGTATTATTAACACTTTATCATAATTATTGCTCATATGTCTGCAGCAGGAATCAAAATAAACATAAGAAGAGCAAACGATGCAGTACTAAGACTACCGCCAATTGTTCCAAGGGATGCGGCAATTACTGAAGACAAAACGACCGGTGTCAATGAACCAGTATTCGATGAAACTCCACAAATAAACCTTGTATAGGAACAGTGTTTACTACATGTTGGAACGTATTTGGCTCAAGGATTAGTTATCAACGGATGTGTTTATACAAAACATTTATTTAGTTGATTAGAACATAGATTGCTGATTGAAGTATTAGGTATGTTTGAAATTAAACGGACTGTTTTTAGAGCGTAAGATTCATGAGAATAGTTACAAAACAATCCATTTTGTTTGCTTGTGCCCCATCCGCGAGAAACGGGTATTTATTTTCTATGTCTTATTTTTAAATCTATCTCTTTATGTAGCTAGTACAATAAGAATTATTCTCTACCTCCAGGTTCCAAGCTCTAGCTAAACTTTGCAGTAGTGATTCTAAGCGAATAGTCCAACCATTGTAATAAAAACAGCGATAACATTACTTAACTTCATTATCACTACACCGCTTGACTATGACCTCCGAGAGATATAAGCTAATTATACGTCCAACTTCTATCTTAGAAACTGCATTTCACAAGGTAATGACTGCCATAAATATCTTTCATGGTGCGTTAGCCTTACCGACGGGACCGTTGTTGGTACCAACTTATCTCCAAGATCAGCCGAAGATAATTGCAATAGCCTACTCGGTCGTAATACTGCTTATAAAGAACTTATCAGAGATCAGAGCGCTTATCTGTAGGAACCTTTCCTGTTGACGTTTGATACTTTCGACGTTTAGGACGTTTGGTAGACGTTTAAAGGTCAACCAAGGGAATACAGTTAACGTAATATGAATTCTTTGAGCTTTCGGATTCGAAGTGGAATATATTCATTATATCACGAATATTTTGAAATAATTATTGTTGTGAATAGACCATAGGTTACAATTTGTCATGTTAATGTGTCATTAGTAAGATTAATTTAAGTTCTTTTTAAACACATGGGCAGAAAAATGGAATGAAATCCAAAATAAACACAGTTTTATCTAAAGTAACAAAAGCGTCCATAAATTCAATAATCAGGTTAAGAATTCAATATGAAAAACGATAAGTTCACTTACAACAATCTCGCTTCACGTATTTCGCCACCCACACACAAATTGAGATACATTTGATGCTAAAACAGTTTCGGTTCCACCGACAACACGAAATTCCTTAACTATCGAATTCCCAGAACGTAATTGGCCTGAGTAGGCCTCAAGTTCGAGGCTACTACTTGATGCCGGCTAGACCATATATGGCCTCAGTAACTGGAGAGCAATAACTACGTATTTGTCGAGTGTATTCCATTTTGATGTTGACATTCATGTTCGCACAGTCAAAGGAATTTCATGGCAGTCGCAATCTATTTTGATGTACGGAAACGCTTACAGGATTGCATTCACATCCCTAATCTTCGTTAAAATTTGAAGCAGCTTGCTATGAGTAAAGTAAATTGTATAATTTAGTATCTGAGTTCAGCAAACTGTAATAAACCTTTATATTTTTAACCTCTTCTCAAATAATTTCAACTTCATGAGAATCTTGTCATTTGTGCCAAATCTTTGTGGACGACAAGACAATAAGGCTTGAGTCTGTCTTTATTGCTCTATCATTATGAAGAACAATCAAGACAATGATTCTTCAACGCCCATAAATTAGAGTATAGCAAAGGTTACTGCAAGATCTTTAACTACATAGCTAGTAATTATGATGTAATGTGTGTCAGCAGCCATAGCAATTAAATCCTTTCTTATAGACCGCTCAAAGTTTGTGATTGTGACACATTCAGTTGAGATATGAGAGCGAAAACTAATTGTAACAAATCCTATTAACAGTTTAATTGGCAATTTAACTTTATTGATTGTAGAATTTATGGAAACAATTATTTGGTAAATGAAGTTTCCAGCAAATTAATTGTATACCTAAGTTATTTCTTTCCATATAGCAACAGAAGCGTTGAAAAAGAGTTATATAGAATTTCTTTGCTTTCTTTGAAAGTTGGTGAGTTTTTCATTACAACGCATGACAAGAACGTTTATGGGAAAATGAATATGACATAAAAATATATTTTATATTCGGAATGAATGAAACGATATGTGGTGAATAGGTGCGGTATGAAAAGTGTCAAAAAGCTGTAAAATGCAGACGTATAAAGTTTTCTAATAATAATATCGTTGTACTTCAGTGATGAATGATTACATAATATTATAGTGTTACTATTCAGAAGACTATTTGTAGGTGTGGTCAACATTAAAGTGAAGGCGATACCACTGGGCATTTATATACGTTGACTATCGCAATATGATTCAGTTGCTGACGACAGTGACTGTTATCAAGTTCTTCGTAGGTATGCAAGTCTAAACAATAACACTAGTTAGAACTAAACAATGTCTATAAAATAGCCGATTATTCATATCATATAAATATAAAATGTTCGACATAAAAGTCGAAGGGAGAACTGGGACAGCCAATAAAGAAACTGTTATAGTTTATTATGAGGGTCAGTTCCAACAAGCACAATAACTCTCTGATGAAATAAAGTCATTGTCACAAGAAGGTAATGACTTCCTGGAAACATACGTCCACTGCATCTCGTAATTCTCAGAGATATGACTGTAGGCAGATATATTCGAAGCTTTTATACCTACTTAGCAAAATGGTAGGAGGCATTCATTTAACGACAAATTTATGCCTCCCAGACAAATTATTAGAACTTGTGTTAATACTCAGTCAGTAGGTGTCGATTAGATCATTCGATTTAATAACATCGCTTGATTCAATCTGAACCATGTTTCCACCATTATGATTCAGCATTGTACCTATGATGATAATACTGTAGTAGTTGGTGTTACGAAATATGATGGATGGCACAGTCGTTACTTGTTTTCAAAAGGTCAGTGAACTTTAATTAAGCAAGATAGCGCCTGTATACCTAGACACATAAAGCAATTGAGTTCTAAACTAGTCACAGTAATAGCGCACAATCACGAAATTTTCACGGTTGACATAAATTGCACTCGAAATTGGGAACACTATGTTTGAATCGGTTGAAACAGCACTTGTGCAAAGAGATGGGCGAGCACTTTTCACAATCGCGTCGATAATATATTTGCGGTATTTTCGCAGTGCGCTCGCGTCTGCGTCGCTATCCAATCGTCCGATCGGAAACATCGGCGCCGGCGCACTGCCTGCCGCGAGGAGCGGCGGCGAGCGCGCGCGCCCTGCAGGACTACCGACCGGCCGACGGGTTTAATTTGAACTTGGAACTCTACATGCGGGATGCAATTTTGGACGTTTTTTTATTGTGCTTCGGTCATCGAGGCGACGGCCGTTAATTACTTGGAATACCACACGAAAGTTGCATGCCCTTTAACCAAAACAGCCACTGTGTAGCTACTGTTTTTCCTGCCCAAATATCAATCGATTTTCTTTGTAACTTGAATGCCCATTCAATCTACCGAACATATTCCATTCTATTAAGTCAAATGTCTCTGTAAATGTCTTCTCATTTAAACAATTTATTGCAAACGTCTCCCGCGCTTTAAATAAAAATATGCCACCACAAAGTCGGCTAACCCTTTGATATTGTCGAAGAACATTCCTTTTCGCATCCATTTCTGCAATAAAAAGTACTGCGAGAGCCTTAAAAGGGAAGCGATCTCAAAAAATGTTATACAACTTTCCTTTTCAAAGGGATGGGGACGCATTATGTGGAATAAAGTTATCCGGACATAGCCTTTTATGGGACGCAATCGTGAGTCGTATAGCAAAAAAGGTCAGTTGAAACGAGTTGGTCATTACATAGAATGGCTCGCTAACGTTCGTATGAAAGTAAAATTTATTAACGACCAGACACAATGTTTATTTCTATGCCAAATCTGGCTATTACATTTAGCGTGACTTTCTAAGACTGGGCATTTACATTAAATGATATTGTCGAATTTCCCACTTAAAAAAAAACAATCTTCTTTGAGAAAAGGATATTTTATTTCACGTTTGTGGAATATAGCCAAATGGTTTGCTCCAAAAATTACAAAGTATTGGCAGTCACAGAAACTTTTCTTACATTTCTAAACGAGTATAAGTTTTCCTATAGAATTACTTTTGAAAAATTGGTCTCTTCTCTACTGTAGTATCCACTACCGAAGTTGTGTGCACAAAACTTAATAGAAGTATTCCTGTAAAACGATATTTTGAGTTTATAAAACAGTACCGAAAAATTAAAAGAAAAAAAAAACCAATTTGTTTCATCCATATCTCTGGACGGCTATTTTATGAAAAAATTATATCAGTTGTGCGTTTAAAAGCGGGCCTTTGAGACGCACAAGCTAATGAAGCTGGGCTATGAATACATATTGGAGCATTAAACAGTGCGAATGGTACTGCCCGGTGCATAATTAATTACGACACTGGCCCTTAAGATGCGCAATGATGCAAATTATTTAGATCTTAGAACGTGATGGATATTTTGTATTTAATCTTGGTAGGAAGTAGATACAAGATACAAGATACAAGATATTTATTTTGTAAAACATGAGTGTAGAAATATACAGGTCTTAAAAATAATAGGAGGTAGCTACATGTTTTGCCAATCATGGCGTACAAAATTAGTCGAACTAAGACAACTATTACAAAATGATAATTATAAAATCGTCAATAATAAATTAAAACAATGACATACAAAGAAAAACAAAAAAAAAAACATAGGATTAAATTAAAATGTCAACAATTTAAATTCAATATAAGTAAAATACAGATTAGAAAAAAATAATAACAAAGGTACACATTCCAAATTCTATTGCAGAAGATTATCATTTAAAAAGTCATCTACGCTGTAATAGCACTTTTCCAGTAAAAACCCCTGAACGGACTTTTTAAATTTGGTTAAAGGTAAACATTTAACAGCATCAGGTATTTTATTATAGATAATGGGTGCCCTACCAAAGAAGCTCTTTTTCAGTAAGGCAGTTTTACACTTGATTGGACACAACAAATTCTGATATTGAGAACGAATTGGGGTTCTTTTCACGTCTGAAAATTTCTGGAAAAATTTCGGATTTGCTTTTACGAAAAGTGCAGTTTCTAAAATGTACAAAGATGGTAAAGTTAGAATTTTTGATTGTCTAAAGTAATGTATGCAACTATCCGTTGTTCTTAGACCAAACATTGCTCGTATACATCTTTTTTGCATCCTGAATATAAGTTCTTTATTAGTTGACTGTCCCCAAAAAGTAGAAAAGAGACTATATTATTTTCTTTGTATAGGTACTATGAAAGCTTTTGCATGTTTTTGTATGTCTGTTTTTTAGGCATTTATTAATTTGCATTTCAAATCATTGCCGTCTTGCTTTCCTAAAAATACTATTGAACACTCTAATATACTTAGTATAAACAGCCTATAATGTTCCCACTGCTGAGACACAGGCCTCCTCTATGTGAGAATTTACGGGCAGAATGTGTTTCAAATTCTAAACGCAAATTTGTAAGCAAACTAAACCTATTTTTGGGATATTGCAATGAGAATAGGTGCCCAATAGCTTATCTAGTTGGCTTAAGTGGATAGTTCACATTAGGTTCGTTTAAAATTAATTATAAAAATTAAATAAATTGATTTGACCTTGAAAGAGGTTTATTAATTTGAAAAGTCATTAGAAGGTTAATAAGTTTTTAGAGTCAAATATTTTTAAGTTGTATTTTTTGCATTTACGCCGTTTTAATCGACCATAACAAGAAAGATTATTCGTACTTTATGAACGTCTTTTATTATAAACAACATTGTCGCTCGTTATAAAATTATCATCTTATTTATACGTTTCCTTACTACACCATGTTCTGAGTCTCTGGAAATAAAATACTTATTTACATCTTTATTACCATTTCTGCAACAGTTCGATACGCTCCGTGCCGAATTGAACAGCAATCAATGGTATCAAAAGAGTTCACTAAAGGCTGTTGAAGGCCCAAAACTCGAAAATTTTGTCAGTTTATATCAAATGGACGGCCGCCATTCTTTCGTCAGCTACTTGCTATCGGGGGCAAAGCAAATCAATTATTGAAAATGTGTCATTTTCAATACAACTTTTCGAATAGTTTTGAATATAGGTATTCATCTGATCTTTTTATTTTAATCTAAGGATGCACAATATTTTGCCTAAGTTATAGACGAATAAAATCCTCGATTTGACATCGTTCTTAATTAATTTAGCATCGTAGGAGCCATAAAATTGCTAGAGCGACGCAATTGGCTGTGATAGCGCGAACCGATTTTAAAGGGGCGTACAGCGCTACTTGTAAATGTACTCAGGCTTTATATAGATTTTTATGAAGGTAAACCGTTTTTTCAGGGTTAAAAGATTATTGGATAATTGAAGCGTCAAGTAGCAGATAGGAAATACAATGAGACTACTTAGGACAATTCATTGGAAGGAGAAAAGTAAGTAACTTGGAAGAGTAGAATATCCAACAGAGAACATATACTCGTAATTGCTATGGTATACTGTGATATTGAATTGTATAAAAGGCAACAGTTAGAAGTGGAGATAGCATACAGAAAAAAACTGGCCAAGTGCGAGTCGGACTCGCAAACGAAGGGTTCCGCACCAACGTACATTATTTAGCAAATAAATGAAAATAATAAACGAAGAATATTTTCTTTTATTGCATTTTTAAACACATTGGTTACATTTTTAAATATTTTTTTATGAAGAACACATTTTAAAAAACACTTTTTTTTTTTTAATAGTGGGCCATCGGCATCATGTACAAGGTCCAAGCTGCCGGTGGTCAGGGCTCTAGAGAGAAGAACCTCCTTAATATGCGTGCCGTGTCCAGGGGTACTGCTTAGCTCGCCTTCCGATAGGGACCAGGCCCGGGTCGACGGCGCGTTGTGTTCCACGCGCGCCTCAAAGAGATGTCAGCACCAACTGACGGGGTCCGGAATGGCCAATGCTGCTGGGTTGCGAGTTTGTCCGAAAGGGATATCGCAACCCCGGCACACAGGCAACGGAAGGAACACGGGTGGGTTTTAGTCAGTAAAAGTCTGACACGCCATCCCGCTCCGCCCAGAGCGGGAGAAGTTATTTGACAATTTCCCAGGCTCACAAAAAAAAAAAAAAGGGTACTGCTTTCTGAATCAAGCCCTTAACCCAGCCGTGCAATGAGAGCCTCATGAGGCGTTGGTCGAGGCTCTCCGCTATTAGGCCATTAACCGTTACGATTATCGGTACAATGATTTCAGAGTCCACGTCCCACATGTCGACAACCTCGTGTACTAAGTCAAGATACTTGATTTTTTTATCTTTCTCAGCTTTCATGAGAAAAACGAAGAATATTATTGTTATTCATCTAAAATGTTTTAAAGATAAAAAAATATAAATTTGTATTTCATAATGATACTATGAATTATAAAGTAATTTTTGCAGTCGCAGAAAATCACTCATATTTAAATAATACACCTTATGAATCGGCGTTTCTTGTATTTGTTGATTATTACATACATATACAGAAGTTTCAAATTCTGAACTTGTTTAGTTGCTGAGATATAGCTCGTACAAAACTTGTCTAAAACTGTCAATTTTTAAGGGTACCTATTTCATAATTTCTGAAAAAAAAAAAAAAACAATCTTAATAAAAATATTTTCTACTCGATGAGCTCCAGACAATGACACCCTACATTTACATTCACCCACACGGGTTAGTTTAATTTTTATTTTATTGTATGGACGGACACTTCGCTTTCATTTTTATTTAAATTGGTATTATTTGTTGTTATAGCGGCAATAGAATGCATAATCTGTGAAATTGTCAACTGTCTACCTATTACGTTTCATGAGATACAACTCGCTGACAGACGGGCAGCGGAGGCTTAGTAATAGGGTTCCGTTTGGCGACCTTCGGGTACGGAACCTTAAAAAGTAATTCTCTTGATTTATGGATTCTCCAAAAACCAATTTTAAAGTTCAATCACACTACCTCGTTTACTATGCAACAATATTTATACAACTGGCAAATAATTCGAACAAACACACGTACTACTAACACATTTTTATGTAAACGCAAACAAGCAGCTAGCAAAATAAACTTTAATATACACAACTCATATTCATACAAAACAATCTGTCGACCACCCGTCATAACATAACATCACGGCTTGTTTCCCCGAACAGATGGGCAGAGGTGTACCGATAGTACACATTTCGCCAGTTATGTTCAAGTCCCATGTGATAGGGGGCGAGCCTATTGCCATCAACCGGGCACAAATCCAGACTCCGGGCTGCTACTGAAAAATCCCAGATAGAAAAACCCAATAACATTGACCGACCTGGAAAAGGAACCCCAATCTCAGCAGTAGCGCTTGTGACCATTAGACCAACGTTCGGTCATAATAATAATGAAAAAGTTCCTTGACTGACTTAAGCGCCATTTACACGATGCAATTCTCTTGACTCGGGCAGTGGCATACAATAAAATTTAAGAAGACTTGCGTCTACTAAACACACACTGTTTGGACGGTGCGAGTTTTATTGTTACTTCAACTTATTGCATGCCACTGGCAATTCAATTGCACCATATAAATCAGGCTTAACTCGTGCAGAGGTGCACTAAAAACAAGAAAGGACTTTGCGAAACTGGTCTATATACTCCTCCGAGCAGTTAAAGGAAGTTTATACAAAACAACAACGCGGTCTACAGCTAATTTTAATATAAATAGTGCTGAGTGAATATGTCTACGTAGATTACTACGAAGCGACATCAACAACACGTGGGAAGGTAAGCAGACCTGGTGCAATTAACGCTATATATCATCATCATTATTTCAGCCAAAAGACGTCCACTGCTGAACATAGGCCTCCCCCAAGCACCGCCCCTTCGACCGATTCTGTGCTTCCCGTATCCAGTGGATTCCTGCGGCCTTCACAAGGTCATCGGTCCATCTTGTGGGAGGCCTTCCAACGCTTCGTCTTCCGGCACGCGGTCGCCACTCCAGAACCTTTCGGCCCCATCGGCCATCTGTTCTACGAGCAATGTTGTAATGGAATAAGTGCACAGTGATGGTTCCTTTAGTACTACATGAGATTGCTGATAAGATGAGTTTATTGAGTAACATAACCTCGATTTGTTAGGTCTGATGGTGGTAAAACAATGTTAAAAGTAGTAAAACTACTATAGTAGTGTATATATAAAACGTGTTGTACTTATTTTCATGGATGTTAAGGAGCTCCGTAACCGTAAGCGAAACTATCGGATATCCGAAATATAAATCTATCCGCAACCGTAACTGAATCAGATAAAAAAGTTTCGGATAATTTCGGATAGGGGCGGAGTCTAAATGAGACACGTTATGACAGGTTTTTCTGCCCGGCCGAGGCGACACACTAGTGGCGCGCGTCACTTGCATGTTTTTTTTAAATTTGTTATTTGTGTTTTAGTTTTACAATTTCTTAAAAATCTTATAAGTATCCGTAACCATCCAAATCTAACGGATAATCCGAAATAATTTTATATCCGTAACCGTATCCGAAACCGTAATTTTCGGTTATTTCTATATGCGTATCCGAAATTTCATAATTCTATCCTACTTATTTTGAATTCTGGGAAAAGGCTTTGAAAAGAAAAGGTTTATAATTCATAAAAGAACGCCGACCTTAAAATATGGAACAAATGGAAGAGATAAGACGCATTCACTATCCTATGAAGCATCTGAATTAGTCTCTCAAAGTCACA
Source organism: Agrochola circellaris (assembly GCA_914767755.1). Classification (NCBI taxonomy): domain Eukaryota; kingdom Metazoa; phylum Arthropoda; class Insecta; order Lepidoptera; family Noctuidae; genus Agrochola; species Agrochola circellaris. Next base: position 7,399,636 of record OU611853.1, read on the forward strand.
AAGGTAGAATTTATCAAAACATCGCGACGAATTTATTATTCACCAAAGCTCGTGCTCCTAGTCGTGTATAGAACAACTAAATTAATAAAAAGAAGTCGTAAAGACTCAGTAGAATAATATCAGCTCTTTCAATGCAGCTAGACTACTACTGGACTTGCTAGATGTGGTTTACATATAGGTACATTCCAAGTATCAATAACGAGTGCGATGAATAATCAAATGGAAAAACGCGATTTATAGCTCACGAGATTGGTTATCGTAATTTTTTTACAGACTCTACAGTCCAGGTTCCAGAAGCCACTAAACACAATAATATCAATTCCAATAATGGTTAAACATTGAAAAGATAGAAATAGGCACATTCTTAAGTTATTTATTTTGATTGAAAACTTTCAATAGGCATACAATCCACATATACGACATAGGCAAGGAGCATTATATTTGTAAATATAGATACACTATGACCGCATTTCATTAGTATACGTTAATCGTCGAGAAATTGACCGGTGAGGTATCTCAAGGATGCGTGTGAGTCATACGCGGCCATCGGTGAGCCCGTATTGACATTATTTAGTGTGAATGTTCACGGATGTATGGCATGTGCCTACTTGTTTATTTCTTTGGATTATTTGTAGACCACAGTCCGTATATCGTCTCCTTTAGGTACGGAATGTGTAACATATCAAGAGAGAAACCAATCGTTTTCCGGCTAATCTGGTTCTGATTTTTAAACTGGCTAAATGGACTAATCATATTACTATTATTTAAGTCTGAATTTGTGCCCAGTTAATGGCAGTAGGCTCGCCTCCTATAGCATGGGACTTAAGGTTTGTGCAGACCAGCGCGACGCGACAGCGCGACGCGACACTGGCTATTGTTATATCGTCAAGTTTTTTTAGAAATTGTATTGTTCGAGTCGCGTCGCGGTGTCGCGTCGCGCTGGTCTGCACGAAGCTTTAGACATAACTGGCGATTTGAGGGCGGTGCCTACTATACTGCCCTGCTAAGCCGAAAGGATTTCTCTGAGATACGCCCTTTTAGTTTTTTTTATACCATTCAATAGCTATAATAATTTCGCATCTAATGTTATAAGCCACATACCGCTATCTAACTTAAAACATTTAAAAAACCACTCAGAAGTTCTTTATATCCTTATGTTTCCTTAAATTACAATTTACAAAAAGTCAATTTTCTCAAAACTTACTCCGATTGAGATAGGTACCGCCTTTCGGCTTAGCAGGGCAGTATAGGTACACCTCTGCGTAACCCTTCGAGGATTACAGGCGTGATGTTGTGTTATGTTATGTAATATTACTATTTGGCAGCTATGTAGAACAAAGTTCAATTTTTTAAGAACAAAGAGAAACTTAGGAACTTAAAATAAGCTTAAATTATACTATGGGGACATATGGGGAGTTTGTTGCGCCACTTCTTCCCAGCTTAAGCACTAGGAAGTGGTGAAGGGTGGGCGTTTTTGGGGGACTGTCTTATGTAATTTTGACGTTCGAAATGTGCTGATTCTCAGCCTAGTTTGAATAAATGACTTTTGAATTAAATTGAATTACCTGTCACTTATAAAAAAACCTGAAACTCATAAATGAATAGGAGGATCTAAAATACTCCGAAGTACAGAACTTAGGCTTTAATTCATGTGCGCACATGCTTATGAAAGCTATAAATTATGACGTAGTAAAATTTTCTCTATCTTAGTTACCGGTTCATATCTTTAATCTGCTTCATGGGTGGTCTTAGAAGACTGCCCGACAAATATTGAAGATTAACTGGAGGTTTCGTTATATCGTTTCACTTATAAGTTAAAAAAGTTCAACAAAATGTTGAATTTGCACTAAGTTCGGTACAAAGTATCTAGTTAATTTTTCTACGTAGTTGCAAAAATATACTTAGGATATTCTAAGAGCATGCAGCGTCGTCATAATGCAGACAAAAGTCAGAAGCAATCTTAAGAATTAATCATACCACACTCGACTGCATTAAATATTAAAAATAGAACAATTCTCTTCCTTCTGATTTACCCACTAGGTATGCGTAAAAATTGTCCGAGAATAAACACTTACCTATAAAACGATATGGCCTTCACATATGCGATGATTCAATACTACGGCTGCTCTAGACTTTTAAGGACACTGACAACTTCTTATTTATAACAATCGTAGTATACAAATATGTGGGTGTGTATTTGTGTTAAATATATAAATTGATAATATTGTAACAAAACCGTGGTCATTTTCATGTGTATTCATACCTACAGCACATATTCATTGTCTGCAAGAAATAAGAACAAGAAAAACTATGTTTATATAACGTATCTATATTTTACGCATATTAGTATGTCCGTTCTATCAATTAACCATGAGTATATAAAGCCTACGCATAACTCTCCGTCACGGAAAGCTGGATGGTAATGTCGGAGTCCTTCCAAACCGACCAAAACCATACGTTCGCTGCCTCAGCTCATAATTATGGAGGGTGAACTGCGGGATCTTCGGTAGAACGCGCACTACACAATAGAGCACCTGCTCTGTGCACCTTACAACATCCCGGGGGAAACCTCGTAAGTCTCAACCCATAAGTTCCGCTTAAATTAAATAATTCGTCAGCTGCAGCATGAGGTCAAAGTGTTATTGGGTTTTTCTATCGAGTCTGGATTTGTGCCCGGTTGGCAATAGGCTTGCCCCAAATTACGAAGAACTTGAACATAACTGGCGAAATATGGGTGTACTTTAGGTACATCTCTGCCCAACCCTTCGAGGAAACAAGGCGTGATGGTTCCAAACCGTAAATAAGGCACATCAAGCGATTCAGCTTTGTGAGAACGTCGTCTCTATCATCAATCATATATGTGCAACAGTCTCTTTCTAAAGCTCGATGTGCCATATTTAAGACTGGCTACTTCAAGTGTTTTGGTAGTAATGAAACAAAGGTGGGGGGAGGTGTCGGGGGACACCCGGTTGGAACGAAGTTTCTTTCACTGTATATTATGATTTAATACAGAGCCATCTAGTATAAAAAAACAAAAACTTTTGACACTTGAAACTGACTTTTTCGAGCATAACGTTTTTTCGTTACGTGACGATATCTGCCAGTTTACTCCTACCGCAAGCCACGTTGAAGAACTTCGTTCCAAATACAAAATACAAAGATTAATCAATAAAACAAATGAACAGCTAGCTATTACCCAACCGCCTGACTTCTGAAGAAGAATGCCTTCTTAGAATAAGTACCACCCGGAAGGTGCACCAATCCATAAAAGACGTGCGGAGCATGTAAAAAAATCAGATAGCTTTAACATGAATACTAAAGTGTCTCATGATGAGTATTTGACTTAAACAAACACCCACACTGAGACTAAATAAGTAAACGAAGACCTTGTTAAAAGAATATAGTATTTCCTATTACTAAATTGGTTGTGAACATGTTACGGCAGTTGTAAATCCATAAATATTGCCAATAATAGAGATGAATAAACAATCTCAAATGTATTGTTATGGGTCACAACAACAGTTTTATGCATTAATTGTGTGCTAAATTAGAATATAATGTTAAAAAAACACCGAATTAGCGATACTTTATTATGACCGTGCTCAGCCTGGGCTTTCTGGGCAGTAAACGTCGCGCACGGCAACAACTCAGCTCTCATTAAGGACGTGACTGTCATAATTTATATGTTTAATTTCGGTTCTGTAATCATGTGTAATTATTAGCACTTACCTTTTTTACCGGGACTGTTATCTTGACTAAACTTAATATCCCCATTGGATGAGTTCCAATCTGGATTAAGTGCTTACCTGTAACAAGTAAAAATACTCATATTTATGAAATTCATACCAAATTTTCACTTATCTCTCAATCAATCTGCCTAGCCTTTTCCCAAGTATGGTGTGGTCAGCTTCCAGTCTAACCGGATGCAGCTGAATACCAGTTTTTTACATGGAGCGACTGCCTATCTGACCTCCACAACCCAGTTACTGGGTAACACGATACCCCTTGGTAAGACTGGTAGTCAGACTTTCGGGCTTGTGACGACCCGTAACAACTGGTCATCCAAGAATGACAGCCGGTGCCAACGGCTTAACGTGCTTTCCGTGGCAAGGAGGGGTCTCGGTATGTTAAGATGGTCACCCATCCACAGCCTGACCGCGGCAAGCGGAGCTTAACCTGATCGATCGACCCGTGAAGCTGTTATAACTTAGCGACGAGTCGCTTTTCACTTATCTCTGCACAAGAAAATTCCAATTTGACATTACACCTATATTAAGTTAAAAGCTTCGATTAATTCACACAGACATGTTTGTAAACTGAAAGCTCAAAGCTAATGTGAAGCTAATCATTCACGCGTACTGAGCACATACATGTCATGTCTAATAATAAATAGGCAGCGGTATGTAGGTATATGAGAATAATGTAATAACAATGGAACATTCACTACATTGAACAAAGGGGAGACGCGTGAACGATTGACGCGTTGACTGATTATAGTTTTCACTATAATCCTGAGACTGTCAGCTCCTATGTAAACTAATTTCTCTTACTTACAATAATTTTGCGAAATATTTTGATGTTGTTTGTTTACTGTTTTGCAAGGTACAGCTTTATTAGTAAGTACTCTAGTACTAGTAATTGACTCTAGTCAGTTGTTAGCCAAGTGACTGAAAGAAAGAAATGCAAATCCATGGTACAAATAAAATTTTAATTAATAAATTCTTTATTGCCATAAGCAGGTTACAAAAAATTTGAGACCCTGACTCCAGGGCTAGGTTAGGGAGCCAGTGACTTCTTCCTTTTAGGTTACGATGAAGCAGCAAAAGACAACCTTAAGACAGGCTTCTGCTTCGAATACATGTAATATTATCCAACCCGTATTGGACCCGCGTGGTGGATTACGTACGGCCCGCTCTTTCTAACATTAAGGAGGTCTGTATCCTAGCAGTGAAAACATTATAGGCTGGTTATGCCTATGCTATACCTAAAGGAATTTCAGTCGAAAGTAGGCGGTTTTTTTTTCTATGATCATCTTGATGTAGGAATAGGAATTGACGAGGCTGCACAGCACTGCAAATGAATACAGAATACTGAAAATATAACTCAAAGTAATGTCTCTGTATATTAAAGCACTTTCTGCTATCGCATGTCTCCAAACCATTCGCTAAACGCGAGTAAATAATTTTGTAAATCATTGTTCAGAAAGGATTGTTAATAAGGCACTTTATTGTGGAGTCTGACAAAGAAATTAAATTATTGTTAGCGATAACTCGATTAATTGGATTGTCTAGTGATACACTGCTCTAGTTTGAGCTGGCTTAACTAGTAATACAGGAATGTACACCTGTGGATGTTTGCAGTTTTAAATAACCCAAGATGTGGTGACGTTAAGTTTTTGAGTTGACTGCAATACCTGATATCTGCATTATATTGGATACCTATGAAATTGGCGTTTTTTTTTCTCACAAATAGAGAATCTTGTCACTTCTATGATTTAAAATATTCATCAATTGCTTGGACAATAATGCTTGCTTATATCGAATAAATAGACAACTACCAATAGTAAAAAAAACCTTATTACTTTAAGTTTTCTAAACATAAAAAATACCTTAAAATGACTCCTCATTTTGTTAGCAGAAATTACCACTATTTGTTTTAACTTAGCCAAAACTTATTTTTGTCGCTTAGTCTACGTTATCTTAGTTTTTAAACATTACTGCATAAAAGTTTTAAAACATTAGTGTTCATGGTTGTTATATAAATAAAGAAAATGTTATAAATTAGTATGAAAAAAGCAGCTTCTTTAAAATTCTCCATTCAAAACGATGATTTCATAGGTGAGGACCTAATATTATGCAGATATCTGGAGTTGCAGTCAAATTGATGTTATAGATTAGTTTCTTAGCTCATATTCTATGAAATTGAGCAAATTTTTCATTGCCCATTTATCTTTTTAGATTTCAACCTGCAGTCACTCAAAAACGTAGTGTGATACTCCCTGGACGCGCCACAAGGAAATATTAAAAAAACATGTTACTGAATAAATTGTACCACTTATGTATGTATACTGTAGGATATACAGTATATCCTTTCAGGCCGCATATAAATAAGTCTAGCATAAGTATTTATACAGTATCCGTCAGTACACATTAAAAATGGCTACCATGTCGAGATGGTAAGTACCTAGTATGTGCCTTTAAAGGTAAAAGAATGTGATTGATGCATATGTATGTAACAGTTATGTAAATCATTGCAATCAGTTTTATAATCACATCACTAGTGAATAGAGTACAGTAGAGCTGTAAGTACTAAATATGTAGGTCTATTAAGAAGCCAACATAGACATACCTAGGTATACCAGCCGTGCTATTCTGTAAACATCTCACCGTGATAACTTGGGTGAAGTGAGCTTGATGTGAGCTGTCATTGCATCTAAAGCTAGGGATTGACACTATGGCCAGCTCACTTCATGCTCACTTCACCTCACTCTTCACGGTGAGATGTTTACAGAATGGATCGACAGGATGTTAGGTACATTTGATCATACCTAGGTACACCACAAAAATAATTGGTTGACTTTATTGAGTTTCCTAAGAATAACAGTTGGACAATGTATTATTCACTAGTGGTTTATAAGGTATTTACTTGTAAAAATAATAAACATTTTTTTTTTCTTTTATTATCTATGGCCTAGTAGTCGCAAGCGCTACTACTGTTGAGCATGAGGTCCTGGGTTCGATCCTCTGCCTAACCCACGGGGATTACAGGCGTGGCGATATGTTACATTTATGTATTTAGGAACTAGTTCTGGAGAAATTCCATTTAGCCAAAGTAATAATCGCTAACTGAGTACTATCTATTTTGTTATAAAAATTACAGAAAATTATCTGTATAAGCTCTTTACTTTAATATATTGGTATTTGCGTCGAAACTTACTTAGTTATAACGTCTAATTATCTAATATGAAACTATCCCAACCACTCCTATAATATCCAACTTATATAAAAGATAAACACAATATATACTTACACAATTAATTATTACTTATACGAACTAATATCGTGCAACATTATCGTTAACAGAACAAATAATGAAAGTTTTCGCGATAAGAATGCCTAAGTTTACTCGATACTGCGAATAAGTTTTGACAGTTAATCGGTGGTTTTGTCGGGCAAATATATTGTAGTGTTGTACCTGGAATAGGTATCGAAAATTACATAGAGTAACTGGGTATAGACAACAAAATGCATAAAGTTATTGTTCATAGATTAAAAAAGAGATCGTGGATAAAGCTTCGTGCAGACCAGGTCTGTACAAGCCTTAATACAATGTATTTGTAACATACCTTCTGTAGTGTAAAAATACATAGTAACTGTTCATTTAATAAATGAATACCTTTGTCATTTTTTATTTCTGTTTATATACCAAATACATTTAAAATGTAAAGATTTTAGACCAATTTATTCGTTTTATGCTGACTGTAGCTGTTTAGTTAGAGGAATGTTGAGGTAATATTAAATTACGATATTACTCGGTATGCTAAGGCTGTCTGATTATTATACAAAGTGTGTGGTATAGTGAAATATAAATTCAGAGAATAGACCGAACTTATAACTGATCTAATTTATTTTTATATTTTAATGCAATCATAATGATCGTTTTATTTTTGTATTTTATCATAGTGATAATATTATTAATTCTAATATCCTTTTTATAATCCATGTTACACACTACATTACTATTTTACTACATACTACATATTTCTGACAGTCTGACTCTGTCTGTCTGTTTGTTACATTTTCACGCCTAAACCACTGAACGATCTTGGGACCTGGAGGAAGGTCATAGGCTACTATTCGCACGGATAAAACAGCTAGTCTAAACTAATGAAATAAACTGTACTAAAGTAACTTTACTAATGTAGTTTGTTTGTTTGTTCGTAACGGATAAACTCAAAAAATACTTAACCGATTAAAAAAATTCTTTCACCCATAGGAAGCTACATTATCAGCGAGTAACATGGGCTGTATTTTATCGACTTCCACGCGAACGAAGTCGCGGGCAGAAGCTAGTACTTATTTATAAAACTAGCAATGAAATATACCAAAGAACAGCAAAACAATAAAAACTAAAGCAAACAAAGGCCCAGTGCGCCCTGCTACTCCACTGTTGTGATTAATTTCCTCGACAATCAACGTAGACACATGATGGACATCACTTTGGTTTATGCTTAGGGCTGCCAGTTACTGAACATGTGCTCTCAATAGTGGAGGATTTCATTAAGAAGAAAGAATACTTTTAGAAAAAGTTATATAGTTTTAATGAGAATTTATAGTTTTCAGAAATTCTTAGAATAGTAGGAACTATTGTTGTTTTTTTTTTAACTGTGAAAGTTGAATAAATATTAAATGATTGTATTAATTTAAGTAGGTACAAACACTTTTACTCGTCAATCATATTTTAATTAAAAACTAGATGAGATCGGCGTTTCCTATCTGACCCCTCGGAGAAGAACGTCCAAAACAAACTCAAACGTCACAGTCTCTTTTAAAGTCCAGACATAATCTTGGTCTGATCATGTGAGTACCATGTAACTGGTGTCTGAAATAGTATTTTGAGGAAAGAACCACACAGATTTGAGTGGATCTGTCCAGTTAGTGCACGCATAAAATCCCTCCAGCAACTTATGAGATGAAGAAGCATAGGCTGCGGGGCGGACTTTTCTTTAAACTTACTACTTAGTGATTGAGAACCCTATTGCTAAGTACCTGGTACATGTTGATGGGCCCACACTGTCCTCTCATACCTTTATAGTTGATCGAAGCTTTTAACACTGTAATTTGGAAAAATTGTAAAAACCATTTACTTTTAAAAGAGTAACCGTGGAGTTTCTTGCCGGCTCTTCTCCATAGGAAACGACCAATTGGAACCGTCCACCTAGCTTCTGACGTTTCATAAGTGCCCTTGTAGGTTTATGTGAAATAAAATATTTTGAATTTTTTTGAATTTTATATTATTTATTATTTATTTATTTATATATACTTTATTGTACACCAGATTATATAATATATAATGATTTGAATTGATTGAATTTCTTGTGATTGATTTTTGTTTGTTTTTGATTTTTTTTTTTGATTTGATTATATTTTATATTCTACATTATGAAGGGTTACCAGATAAAGTTAGGTGTGATTGCAAAACCTATTTTCTGCTGATTCATGATAAAGGGTTAGCAGATCAGACAGGTATTTCATTTTAATGACATAAACAAGTATCTAGGTTATTGTAGATTCCAATAATAATAAAATATGACTGTGTGAGTCACGTCAAATCTGTGACTCAGGATTAACATTTCAAATTATATGGGCTCGAACAATCGGTCATCTAAAAACTACATCTATTGTGATGTTAAACAACGCGTTGATGATAGTATAATGCATGCTAACCACAACTTTTCTGCATTAATTTAACTAAGTCTTTTTCCCCTAATAAATCGCATTTTTTTTGCAGGCAGAAGATAGATAGATAGATAGATAGATAAATCGTTTATTTGGTGCACACAAAAGACAGCATAAAATACAAAAACACGATTAAATAATAACTAAATACATGAAAATAGCTATAAGGTGCCAATATACAAAAAAAAAAAAATAAAGACACCACAACAGAACACTTTTTACCTTACTGCGGCGAAGCCCAAAAATAGTTTTTTTTTCATATATATTTTTTTAGTATCATTCTAAATGCGACTAGTATCCTATTAAAACCGTTAACCATATAATTTGTTCCCTTCGGTACACTCTACAAACATAAAATGAGCCTTAACAATTTCTATAAACAAAAGTTTACATGAACCTAGAAAACAACCTACCTCTATTAAAATATTTAAACTGGTTTTAGAGACCATTAAAACTCGCAAAGCTATCGTTTATCTACGAGCATATTCTTAAGAGACACCCCTGAGTGAAGTCAGTACATGAATAAGGCATAAAGGTTGGTCTGTACCGGCGCGAGTTACAATGTATAGCAAATGGACAGGAGCTTGGGACTACACGGTAACTATGTATGTGGTAAGTGCCTACTAGTGTAATAATTATGTTCTGTAGAATGAATTTATAACGCCTATAACGTTGCGGGGAAAATGGTGGAATGATCTTGCCGGTCCCGATATCAAACAGATGCTGAAGATAGAAATTGGTTTGTTTTCCGGTTTCGCATTGATGTTGTTTTCATTTTAGCAATTTGGCATTTAATAAATGTGTTTGAGTAAACATGTAGCTATTTTGTATCCTGAAATACAAATGTGTGTAAACAAAACTTTAACTTCTTTTGTCACAGCTACACAGCGTGCATCAGAAATGCGTGGTCATATTGAAGGGTGTGATACAGACCATCCACCTGAACAACTTTCTTCATGGGACTGGCATCCCATAGAAAAAATCAGTACCTACACGATCCCTATGTACCATCGAAGAAGTTCATATGTAACCACCGTGAGGACTATACTTGCTTGCGGCGCTCGGCGGCTATACAACCGGGTCGGTACAGATGTTGTCATCGTGTTCACGGGATTTTGTTATGAACCTCGTTACATATGAACTTCTTTGATGGTATCTACCTACTCCTTTGCACAGAGAGGTGGCCTATGTCCCAGCAATGGGAACATTATAGGCTAATTATGCTATGATTATGCCTTAAGTTTGGGACAGCTGATTATTTTTTCGCGATTACCACACCCACAGCCTTAAATATGACCACACCATTTCTGATAAATGCTGTATATTAACCCAAGTAGTTTTGCAAGAAATTGCTAGTCATATCAGGGAAGCTAATATTATTACCTAGCTCGTCGATAGATAACCACATGGATGAAAGTACCGTGAAAAACCCTCAATTTAATTACCATAATGATTGATGAGACACCTCATTCAACATTCGATTGATTAGGATGAATAAATCAATGAGATAACACGGAGGAAATCGTAAATCAAACCGTCCTTATTTGAAAACTTTCCTACAATATTTGCAACTATTTGTAATATACGTATCGGTGAAGGTAGGCCATAAATTGGAAATATGTGTAAATATTGAACGTATGCAATATTCGGTCACCTGTCATGTTGCCTACGTACTAATGCAACCTGAATGTATTGACGCCAATCATCGGTAATTAACGATAATTAATTAATGTGTGTTAATACGTTAATAGACGATATTGATTTCCCTTGCGGAGGATAATAATTACCTATAAAAGAGCCCAAATATACAATAATGGCTATGGATACTATCATGAATCATGATCTTTGTCGCCGGTGTAGATAGACAGGTACCTAAGATATGATTATGATAACATTTCCTAAGCTATTACAGCCTTTTTAGGGTTCCGTAGTAAACAAGGAACCCTTATAGTTTCGCCATGTCCGTCTGTCTGTCCGCGGTTTAGCTCACAGAGTTTTTGTACTAGAAAACTGTTACATATTTGGCATGGGTATGCATATTAATCACGCCGACAAAGTGGTAAAATAAAATCAAGTTTTTTTTAGGGTAGTTGCCTACACGTAAAGAGGGTATGTTTTCTTTTTCTCATCTATCCCATGGTGTGGGGTGTCGTTGGAAAGGTCGTTCAAATGTGAGTTTGTATAAACCATTTTTGGATTCAGGGTCAAGATCCGTTTGCGAAATATTAAGCTTTAAAGTGCAAATTTTTGTTAGAGTCAAGTTTCCTGACAGCTAAATGGTTGGTTTTGAGTATGTGAAAAAAATCACGGCAGTAGTATATAAAGCGAAATGAAAATGAACACTATCACAGCTAAGTAGGCGTTACAAGTTAACGAGTAATAATCGACAAACTTACATTTGCGGTTGCAACTACAAAGTTAAGTTTGTTCTTGCGATAAATTCATCCCAACTATGGAACCCTTCATCGTGCGTGGTTCGACATGCACTTGGCCGGCTTTTAAGCTATATAACATAATTATTATCATTGGTGGTAATACCTATAATATAGGTATATAATCGAGGATATTATCCTCGATACGAAAGTGCTTATAAGTGTAGGTGCACCTCTTTACATTTGTATGCTTGAAATATTAAATACTACCGACAGCGGTTTCGTCCGCGTGATATCTAAATAAATTATAGCCTATGTTACTCAGTGATAATATAGCATGCTACTGGTGAAAGAATTTTTATAATCCGTCCAGTAGTTTTGAAGTTTATTCATTACAAACAAAAAATTGTATATATATATAAATTAATAAATAAGATTAATTAAATAATTCATTGATTAGCAATTATTGTACACTTTTTAACAGTGTAACGAAATATCTTTTTGTAAGAAGGTGATGTGCATTAGCAGAGCCGTTTGAGTCCCAATATTTTTTATTTGTTTGTAACTTTTCAGGAAATAAGTTCAGTAGACTTCCTACCTAATATTGTGTTATTGTGTCGTTTGTTTTCATAATAATACGAACGTAATGAAAAGACACTTGTATAAATATAACATTCATACTAGTTCATTGTTATACTTACAATTACAAACGGTTGAAGAACCTGGTGGAGAACTAAAGGTAATGTTTTTGCATAAGCTTTGTAAATGGGTATTTCTCATCTTTCGAAATTTCATGTTGCATTTCATTAAAAAAATATATACATATCAATTTTTTTTGCAGAAATATAAAGTTTTACTTTAATGAGTATTAAAAAAATTAAGGTCCTCTATATTTTTGTGTATAGTATGTAGAAAATGACTTTTAAAAAAAACTATGGAATGAGGGAATGACTGACAGGATGGAGGAATTATTTTTATGACAATTTGATACGAGGGTGACACTGAAAGTTCTTAGAAAATCAAAAACTGAACAAACTAGCAAGTTATTAGTTTTATTATATATTTTTAAAATAGTGTCCATTTACATCAATACATCGCTGCATCCGATGGAACCACTGAGAAAAGCACTTTGCCCACTCGTCCTTAGGGGTCTCTTCGAGTGCATTTTGAAACGCAGCCACTGCTTCCTCGACGTCCATAAAACGTTTTCCTCGAAGTTTTTCTTTTATTTTCGGAAATAAATAAGAATCGCAAGGTGCGAGGTCGGGGCTATAGGGCGGGTGGCCCAGTAATTCCACGTCTGACGTCGCCAAGTAGTCGATTGTTTGCTTGACGGTGTGCGACGAGGCGTTGTCGTGGTGAAGGAGGAGGACCCTACTGCGAGGTCGTTTCTCCCGAACTTTTTCCAAGATAAGTGGCAAACAATTGTTACTTTACCACTCTGCAGTGACTGGTTTTCGATCCTCTAAAATAATTGTTGCGCAATGACCTGTCCTTCCGAAGAACGAGGCCACCATCGTTTTTCCCACGCTTCGACCTCTCTTCACTTTAGTTGGCAAATCCTCGGAAGGAAACACCCAGACAGCAGACTGTCTCTTTGTTTCAGGATCATAACAATAAATCCTGCTTTCGTCACCCGTAAGTATGTCGAACACAGCATTTGAGTCACCTCCGTTAAATCTTTGAACCATTTCACGACACCAATCAACACGACGGAGTTTTTGGGCATCTGTCAAATTATGAGGTATCCACCGGGGAAAAAACTTCCTAACCGCTAAATGTTCATGGAGGATTTTGTGCACTTGACTCATACCGACGCCTAAGCTTGTCCGAATCTGCTGATAAGTCACTCTTTTGTCAGTCTCTATCATACGCCGCACAACACTGATGTTATCTTCCGTCGTCGCCGTAGAAGGCCATCCCTCACGCAGATCATCGGTGAGGTTAGTGCGACCACGTTTAAACTCATTAAACCAGTTGTAAACAGTGGCACGAGATGGGGCTTCATCGTGAAAGGCCAATCGAAGTCTATCATAACTTTGTTGTTAACTTATATGACATCGAAAGTTATAAAAAAAAATTTTATTACGTCGTTTACAAGTGACCAGTTCTAAAAAATTTCAGTGTCGCCCTCGTACTAAATGAGTTAATTTGTGAATATATGTATTCGATCAGAAGGAAAGAAAGACAGAGAAAGATGGAGAGAAAGAGAGAGAGAAAGAGAGAGAGAAAGAGGGAGAGTAAGAGAAAGAGGGAGAGTAAATGAGAGAGGAAGAGAGAGTAAGAGAGAGCGAAAGAGAGAGGAAGAGAGAGAGTAAGAGAGAGCGAAAGAGAGAGTAAGAGAGAGAAAGAGAGATGGAGAAAGAGGGAGAAAGAGAGAGAAAGAGAGAAAGAGAGAGAAAGAGAGTAAGAAAGAAAGAGAAAGAGAAAGGAAGAGACAGAGAATGCGAGAGAAAGAGAGAGAAAGAGAGTAAGAAAGAAAGAGAAAGAGAAAGGAAGAGACAGAGAATGCGAGAGAAAGATAAAGGGAGAGATAGAGAAAGAGAGAGAGACAACGATAGAGTAAGAGAGAGAAGGAGAGAGAAATAGAGAGGGAGAGAGAGACAGAAATAACTAAAGAAAACAAAAGAAAAAGAAAAGTAAAGTAATAGAGTAGTATATAGGGAAAATCGAGTTTCAGGGGGTCTTGTCGCCTCTCTCTATCTCTCCCTCTCTTTCTCTCTCACTTTCTCTCTCTCTAGCAATCTTTCCATCTCCATCTCTCTTTCTCTCTCTTCCTCTCTCTTACTCTGAGAGAGAGAAACCTAGAGATCTCTCTAGAGTGAGAAAGAGAGCGAGAGAGAGAAAGAGAGCAATAGTGAGAGAGAAAGAGAAGGACAGCGAGAGAGGGAGAGAGGGAGAGAGAGGCGACAAGACCCCCTGAAAACACAATTTTACTTCGTTTGAGTGTTTCATAACACGGTTGACTGTCCGCAGTGGTTAACTTTAGCGCAAACTTAATGGTGGTAATCCTCCCGAAGGGTTCACTTCCAATATGTATGGCGACATGGCGTATGAGTTCTATGAAGAGTGGGTGGAGTCGAAAGTGTTAAATATACGTTGCCTATTGTATTTTCTAGTTTTTATTGTTTTTAAATGTGTTCAGTACCCAACCTAAGACCGAAAAAAATATTTTTAGATAGGTGGAAAATCACACTCTCTTTTCCACACTATTAAGAACAATTTCAACCCAAACATGATCATAAATTAGTTATTTACGTGTTGACATCATTCCATGTCTAAATATATTTTATGTGAGTTCAATTAGTCAACTCCGCCGACAACCATTAGACATTTGCAACTTTGTAAGAACTAAAGTCTCGATTTACACGGTGCTATTTAAATGCATGTGACATACCATAAGTTAAAACAAACATAAAAGTTGCATCGTCTAAACAGTCTTTTGTTGCTTCAATTGTACGAGTATTGTATGCCATGGGCAAGAAACTTACATTGTGTTCCTGTACATACGTGGGGCTGAGGATTGGTTTAATTTACATAACATAATATAATATCACGCCTGTATTTCCTGAAGGATTAAGCAGAGGTGTACCTATAGCTCACCCACATTTCGCCAGTTATGTTTAAGTCCCATATAATAGGGGGCGAGCCTATTGGCAACAACCGGGCACAAATCCAGACTCAAAAATTCAAGATAGAAAATCCCAATAACACTTTGCCTGACCCGGGAATCCAACCCAGGACCTCATGCTCATGCTTATGAATTAATATAACTGTCTGTCTCTGTCGATGTCGTGATGGCCCAGCGGTTAAGGCCTCGCCTCTCATGCACGAGGTTGTGGGTTCAAATCCGGGCACTGTACCAATGTGACTTTTCAATTCATAAGTACTTTCTGAGTTTATCTTGGACTTTATTGATATCGGTGACGGAAAACACCGAAAGGAAACCTGGATTTATAGTTAATATAAGTCTGAAATCGCCAACCCATCTTGAGCAAGCGTGGTGATCAATGCTCGTGCCTTCTCTGTATGAGAAGAGGCCCTTGCCCTGCAGTGGGACAATAACAGGCAGAATGCTGGTACATAAAAAAAAGTAACCTAAACAGATCCTAGTAAACTAAGTACATCCATCTGATTTTCATTTTTTTTCTACTGATATTCTTTCTTTCAAGTACCTACCACTACAAGAATATAGAAAACCAATTATTATGACACAAGTTGCTGTTCAATAGCTACAAATCTAATCCAATCCCGATCCACACACTCATTTAGATCCTCCATGTTCCTCAGACGTATTGCATACGTCCCGCCCTTTTCTCGTACTAGCTCGTGTGTAATTGAAAACCTAGTCATTGTACAATAATGCCACAAAGCAGGTAGGTGCAGAAGTAAATACCAGACTAATTAACGTTACTTAGCACGCACTTGTCTCTTAGATATGTTTCCGTCTTTATCTTGCACATTTAGATTGACAGTTGTGCGACAGTGACAAGAATAACGCTAAGCCAAAGTACATGCTAAATAAATAACGTTTTTAAATTCCGGTCAGTGATTTCGTTAATTCGATTTTTAGCTACTGGTTCAGATAAGTTTCTGGCGGCGTCGTAGCGGCTGACCACGGAAGATGGAACCGCAACTCGGGGTGTGCGGGGGAAATAAGCCACGCCCATCAAGCTACTATTTATTTTCAAGGTAGAGCCTTAACTTGCGCTGGTAAAATTCGACGCAGATGACGCATTCAAGTTATTTCATACAACGCTAAGCTGACTCTAGCATAGCTTAATGAGATGGTTACATGATAGTGTCTGTGTTCACTAAAAGTAACACTAAAGTGTACGTGCGTGCGTGCGTGTGTGTGTGTGTGTGTGTGCGCGTGTGTGTGTGTGTGTGTGTGTGTGTGTGTGTGTGTGTAATGTAATGTCTAAACAAAAGAGCACTGATTGGTTTTCAACGCTCAGCCCTGTGGCGACAGTTGGAATTCCAATGTGTGAAATATAATATTTAGAGCATTACATTTAGGTGTAGCCTGGTATAAGTGAAAATGACCAATAGAGTGGTTTGGACAGATATCACAAGCAAAACCCCCAAACGTCTTATGTGTGCGCAAAATGAAAAGTGGATAGAAGCCTCAAAAAATGCACATTGTTTTACACCTACTGAAATATTATTATCTGAGTGGACTTTCTATATTTAATGGCCACGACCCATGCATGATTCAAATCTTCTTCCATTCCTTAATCCCAAGCATGCATGAATAATTAAATTAAAAAATCTCGTTCAAAGTAAACTTTCTAAACTTTTCTATCTAGTGATCACAACCTGAAGGAACGAGGGAAGTTAATCCATTTCATTGTTGTTTGCAGAAGAGACTCAGCATACGACTTACGGCATGCCTATTAATGTGCGAATGTTTCTTTGTAAATTTTCTACCTTTGTGACGTCATTCCATGTTGGGCTGTTGGCAAAAGAAAAAGGTCGACATCATTAGCATTTACTGTTGCTGAGTTTTGCTTGTAAATGGATGGCAACACAGCGACTTTTTGCATACGGTCGCGCTTGATAGGTGAGCGTAACAAGTGGAACGGTGTATTATGGAGTTTCCAATCTATGCATTGTTAGTTAGGTAACTATATCATACTAATACACTTTTACACCTGATTTATTTATTATTATTTAAGAAACACTGTCAGTACAGTCACTCAGTGTCATTCCGTAGCACGTATTTTTCAGTTTCAAAACGAGCGAAAAGGTTTTTTTGAACTTGACATTGCTTTTTTTTAATTAGTATTCCAGCTAAAATATTAATACTTATCTATTGTCTTATTGTAATATTAATTGTTTTGTAATAATTTATAAATAATTAATAATTGAATTTGAATTTTTATCACCATTTTATTTTCAATAAAAGAATACAAAATGAAAAATTTATCATTATTTAGCATGAAAATTATACAGATTCCACAGCAGTATCAGCAACCAATCTATAGAAACATAAAGAAAGTTGAACAAAGATTTAATTAAATAAATCTTAAATGGTTGCCATAGCTTACTCAATCGTGGGAGGAATCAAGATAAATCGCCATTACTGTATTATCTTAACCTTACCGAATACTAAAATAATGTTTACGGTAATATTAAACTTTACTCAGCAATCGTGATTTACATCTAAATTAGAAAATCTTATCAATAAATTAAATAACTATTACGTATAGGTAAGCTAAGTTTATGTTTTTATAGTTATAATAATTCAGATTCAGATTCTTTATTTGTTAACATAGGTAGTTACAAACAGGTGTTACATTCTCATATGCGCTCTATGTTTTGCCATTTGGCGTACAAATATGATGATCAATTTTACATTTAATTATTAATTATCTACGTGCAACAAATACTTAATTAATATAATATTGTTTTAATTAATATAATACCGGTGGGCTACTATTTTTTATATTTTTAAATGTTTTTGTTTTCCCTTTTGTTTTTATAAAAATGCAAACTATATGTACATAAATGAAATAAAGGAAATATAATATATAATTATAATTCCATAAATAAATCCACAAGCAATTTTTTTCGCATTTGATATTCCAATTCTTGAGGAAGGTTATAAGCGACCCTTAGGAGCCGAGCAAAAATAAAAACCGTCAGAATGAACGCTTAGCGAAAACGAAGTAAAAGCGCGGCGATGCGGTGGGACGGGGGGATAAGAAATTTCAGGCGGACGAATTCGCGGGCAGAAGCTAGTGCTTTTATATAAATAGTAGTACCCTTACAGAAAGCAGCAGCAAGCAACCCTTGCAGGCTGTCACAGCAACCCAGCTAGATGGACCGACGATCTCAACAAGGTGGCTGGGGACAGACTGGATCCGGAAGGCGGAGGACAGGGTGTTGTGACGCAGCCTGGGAGAGGCCTATGTCCAGTAGTGGATTGCAATGGGCTGAATTGATTATGACCAAGTTTTACTAAGGAACCAACACTGAAAACGCAAATAAAATGCTAGAGGTATTCCTTATATATTTTGTCGAGCTATGTCAACATAATTAATGTATGAAGCAGCAGATTTTTTTTCGCGATTCAGGTTTTTAGAACAATAATCTCTTTTCAAGTCCAACACCATTTTAGTTACACCTTGTACGTTGTTGAAACTAACAGAAAAGATGTCACGACGAAACTAAATTATAATAACAAAAATAAACTAAACATGTAGGAGATGAGCTAAGTTTAACAGTACCAGTAAAATGAGAACATTATCATAACAATTATAATAAAACTGAGCGGCTACGGAACCAATTATTCGCAATAGTTAACGTTACGAGTGTGTAACAACATTACAATTATTATGTAAATGTATTCGCTTTAGGGTATTTCAATTATCACGCGTATTGTGAGGGAAATGAGTACGCGGAAATAAAGTAGCTGGAAGTGAAAATTGAGCGTGATCCAACAGAAATATTGGTCGTATCTAGTAGTCTTCAATCTGTTTGTTTTCAAACTATGTTTGCAGAATTAGATATTTACCTTCAAAACTTAGCTTTAGAATTCTGTCACAACAATTTTCGTAAAAACTACCAAATGCAACTTTAGCTTGCCTCAAAATAGCTCTGGTGACTTTTTGACCACTTGCATCTAAGCTTTTCCTAAATTGTTCATATTTTTATACTAATGATACATCCGTGCATTACGAAATGCATAACTGTATCTGTAGAGTAATAGTAACGTTATAAACTCTCCCAATTTAGTTATGACACTGACAAAAGCAACATAGTTGAAGCTTGTAATAACTCAAGCTTTTATAACCCAAGCAGACAAATACTCGAATTAATCTAACTTTATTAACAACATTACCAACATTTTAGACAGTCTAACGAATACCTAACAACAACTCCTAAACATGGTCACAAAACAAATAGTTTCAACTGTTTCAAGTCCATAAATTGTATCTTCTATCGAAACACTGAGGGATCAGTAGGTTTACCAACAATTTAAGTTATTTAGGACCAGTCCCGTTGTAAATCTTAATCGCTATCCGTGGAAAGTTTGGAGCAATGACTCGTGAAGAGACTGTCCGAGTGTCCGCACATTAATCGTGGTATCTGCGGTCCACTGAAACTACGATTTGGGACAGTTTTAAACAACTTTGGTGTGTTTATTTTTCTTTAGTATTTGTTGTATAAGAGTTTCGTTGTTTTTCAAGTTTATTTAATGCTCTTCATTTACCAAGAAAGAACCGAGCTTGAACAAAATAGTGACGTGAGGCGAGTGAACATGCGCAATAGTCCGGAGAGCCTATGTTCAGACCGGCCATGATTCATCGGCCGTATTTTGATAATTAACTAAAATATCTACATCGTTATCGTATGTATAAAATCGAGTTGCAAGGGTTTAAGTTAACCAACACGCTCACGGCCCTTGCAAATGGCGTTAACCACAGCTGACTGACGAGCAACAGCTTTACCATTCTTGCCAGCCTAAATTATTCATATCGGTGACGGATAGCTGCGTCATTGGTGCGCAGAAGCCGGTTCTGTGGTCACCTAACCACCTATCTGGCGTGATAATATGGAAGTACCTATGTGTGAACAATATTTATGTGCATTTTTTTGACTCAGATTATAGCAGAGGTCCCCAGAGTCGTAAAATCGGAATAGTTTTCATACAAACACATGCCACTGGCTCAGTTCACATCTCTACAATGTAACCAACTTATTTTTATAGCCACTCAAAAGTACTGGCACTCCATCTAATAAGACAAATGGGTAGAACTACATAGTTACTTAACGTCATTTACAAAGTTACGTGCAGCCTAATTACGTAGGGCTGTGTCAAACGGAAATGTGCTTGAAACTTTGTTGTTTTAATTAATTAAGCAACACAATATATTGCAGCGACATATTCAACGGTTGTTTGTGTTGTTTCGCGGCTTTTAGAAGGACGTTAGCGTTTTGTTCCATCCAATGCTAACGGGAAAAGTTTAAATGAATTTACAAGTAAGTTCACATCTGAAGTCTGTTAGCGGTAACTAAACGTGACATGTAACAAAGAGGATGTGTACAATGTTGTCGTAACAATGACTGTTTGTATTCAAAAACAATATTTTAGGAACTGTTTTGCGTTACATTGTTCACTGTAATATTGTAACATGCCGAATAAATGTAGACAGATAAGAAAACATTATACGCGTTGAATAGGCCTCCACGTGTTAGAGTGACAGCTGACAAAACTTAGGGAGGTAGGCAATTATAATTCTGCGAAAAATACAAACGGTGTATATACCTATACACAGATATTATATTTTTTATTTTTTTTATTATTATTTACGTAAATTGACACCCAACGTCGTTATCAGTGTTATAGCCATTTCATATAACTGGCAAAGAATGACAGCTGAGATTTGAATATACGGCCACTTGAAGTTGGTAGTTAATTTAACAGTTCATTTCCCTGACTTTACAAACGAATGTGGTTAATCTTTTGGGATATCTGTCCAAAAAGAAACTACGTTTCATTTCGATAAGCATAATACAACCAATTGAACATAACAAAACCAACAAAAAAAACAGCAAAGAAATATCGAATCAGTAGCTAAACACGTCACGTCTTCATAAACAAACAAGCCTAGCGTTGGCAACAGTGAACTCTCGATACAGCCTAGAATTAAGTAAATGTCCTCGCGACCGCCAACTTTGTGGACACCGCCCTGCATATCAATGGCTTACACCGTTCTATTGTTTGTTATGAAGCTAGCTCTTATTTATATTATAAATTGCGACCTCAATTGTGGCGAATAACATTTAAATATATGGAAAACCTTGATCCTAGAGACACACAATTGGACGTAGTTAAACGGAAAGGATCCAACCCACACAGAGTTAGTTTTGAGATATTCATGTTTTAAGAAGATCGTGTTATGTGATCGTATGACCTGCCATACATACGGGTTGGTAACGTATGGTCATAATGACATGATGCGTTGGGATTGTTTTTGTGATATTAAAGTTTTAACTACAAAGAGTGTTTTGGTATACATAACTCATTTTCGCCCATAGGGTGGGTTGGATCCTTTCCGCTTAACTACGTCCAATTATGTATGTAGTTCCTAAGCTGATTTTCATAATCTGGTTGACTCTAGCTTTACCGTAGTTTTATGTTCATACCAGCGAATGGTTCCTGAGATAAGTATCTGTGTCCTTATCGAACAATAAAGAAAAATCAGAACATATTACAAGAGCTATTCACTGAAAGAAAAACTTATCTTATATTTAAATATTTCTACCAGTTCCAGTAATATAAAATGACGACTGTCTTATTAATAAGATACAACCTCTAATCCTTTTGCTAAGCTGCAAGCATTAAAGCCCGCAGACAAGCGCGACGTGACAGCGCAATGTGATTCTAGTAGACTATGAAAACTTCATTGAAATTGATCAAGCAGTATCGCATCGCATCGTCGCTTCGCGCCTGTCTGCGGAATCCTTTAGGTAAAGCTATGATTTTATAAAATTTTGTAAATAACAATTATATTTACGATTACCCGACAAAAACCTCAAAGTATTCCCAACATATTATAATTGCATCGCGTGATCTAAAGCTATTAACAAATATGAATCAATAGTGTAATATAAAGAGGCAGGCAGGTGCTAAGGGTCGACCGATATTGAGACATAAATCCGGCCGAGCACTTTTGTTAAGCTGTTATTTAATATTTATGATCTTAGACCATATGTGGAGCGGGCGATAAAACGTATTTTGCGGGCTGGTTAAAGGATATATAGCTTTTGAAGATGGTTTGTAAGGAAAAGGGGATAAAATTATCAGGAAATTGATTCAAACAAAGACTCTACTAGAAAATATTGCAATTTATTTGTTTTAATCTTAAAAAAGAATACTAACCCCTCTCTAGTTAAATAAGAATATTTATAACTTTCATTAATCGATAAAGGTTCCCGCAGAAAGGCGCGACGCGACACCGGTAGAACAATTTTCGTGAAAGTTAATTGCGTTCAGCGCTTGACGTAGCAACACGTCGTGTCCGGGTTCGCAACAAATCAATCGTCATCCTGAGGATGCCTCGTTGAGAGGTGAAACACGTGTCGATTTCTTTACGACTCTTTAAGGACAGCTAAGCGGATTCGGTTACTAAATATACGTCGTCTATTGTATTTTTTTTAATTTCCGTGAAGTTTTCATTGAAATTGCTCCACCAGAGTCGCATCGCGCTTGTCAGCGGGAGCCTTTAAACAGCATGTTTATTCAATTAGTGACTACCATGGATTAAAGACTTACTTATAACTCTATTGATTTGTCAAATACACACTCATTGCTATCCGCATCTCGTCTTATTGCCAAAACCAACTAGATAAGTCTCTTATACATTCCTGAGTCTATGTATACATAAAGACAGCTAATAAATAGGTATATTTGTGTTCTGTACAAACGTACAAGCTTAGCAAGAAATATAGTAGGTGTTCATAGACGACTCCGCCTTGGAGTGTAAATGTGGTGCTGTTCCACAAACGATGGGACACTTAATGTCATGTCTTGCGTGTCCTGTCCGCTGCACGTTACAGGAACTGATGGACGCTAGTGATGGCGCCGAACACGTGGCCGAATTCTTGGCCGAGTCCATTTAGATTGCCATCGATACGTTAGGAGAGCGAGCAAAGAGGTTATAACGTGAAGATGGAAAACAAAATAAAAGTAAATAATGAGTTGTTGAATATTTAAATTTAAATAAAAGTTAGGTTTTTATTTTCAGAAAAACTCTCAACTTGAAAATAATCACATACATAATTACGGTCTGGATCAAGAAAATATTGTTGCAGAAAGGAATACAAGTTAATCAGATTCTTACTTTATCATACCTATTAACATTTATAAACACCAAATGCTCAAAACGTGACACTATCTTATTCTAGTTTATAATGGTAACTAAACCGGAACAACCTCATTTCTCCCTTCCCCTACACAACTATTATTTCCTATACCACACAACTATCCATACGGCCGTCACCATGGCAACAGCGCCACAACAACTAAAAACAACACTTTATCTCCTCAACTCGCAACAACTAACACTTTTTATCAGACAAGCTATGGCTTAGTCATTCCATTCCCCCATCGCTTTTTCATAGGCTCGACTATTTCACAGCAAAGTTATGAAGGATCACATCTCATTCCAATGGCGTTTGATTTATGCACTCAATTATAGGGAACCCTGCTGTGTCTTGGGTTCCTTACCTTCAGTTTTCGCTTATTTTAAGGAAAACCACAGAATTATGAGCCTTTGTGCAGTTTTTGAAGGGTTTTGTATTGTTACTTAAAGGGATTGACTGAGTTTTGTGGGAGGGAAAAAGATTTTGAGAGGCTTTTGATTCACCTAATTAAAATGGTACAAGGATATTTTTCAGTGGGGAAAGAGTATTATACATTTATAATAGAATATAATAAATTTATAATGAAATAATTTATAATAGATTTATCTTTGAGTTTAGCGAGATGAAATAGCCATGAAAGATCTTTATTCAAATTAGAAGTAGGTTGCTTTTCTTTCAATGACTGTCTTGTTAATTATTTCTAATGCACGACTTAGCCACAGATGAGTTTTTAAGGGAATAAATAAACATGACATAACGCCTTGTTTTTCCGAAGGGTTGGGCAGACGTGTATCTATTGTACACCCACATTTCGCCATGTAATAGGGGACAAGCCTAATGCCATCAACCGGGCACAAATCCAGACTCCGGGCTGCTACTGTGAAATTCCAGATAGAAAAACCCAATATCACTTTGCCCGATCAGGGAATCAAACCCAGGACCTCATGCTCAGCAGTAGCGCATGCGACAACTAGACCAACAAGGCAGGAAGAAAAATATCTAAACGAAATTACTATGAAAGCAAAATTTGTCACGATTTCTGTCAATCAAATCAAATTATTTAGGGCGAATTTCACCAGTGAAATTGAACGCTATCAGTAGACTTAAACCGCGTTCAAGAGCTGTCAGTGTCAATACTCCACATCACTGATGTCACAAATAGTTCTTAATCGTGGTCAGTTTAAGTGATGAAAATCGCCCTCATTCACAGATGAAGTCCCTACCACTAACCAAATCGTGTCCATTGCCAGTAAGTTATTGTTTCGCATTTAACTAATTCAAAAGCCCAACCAATCATTCCCGCCTACAGATAAAATCACTCCTATTCTATTTCGCAACTAATATTTCACTCACCTAAGTCCTATCTCCAAGGCTGAAGGCCTAGACACAATCTCTTCGTTTTAATAAAACTGATCTTAGCATTACGCGGCGAACATTCTCCAAAGGACAATAAATCCTTAGCATGGCGCTACCTTATGCCACAGACAATGAATTTGTAGAAGTGACAATACCGCTCCGATCATATTCTAAATACGTACAGTTTCTAGGCGTTAAATGGCGGCCTGGATAGACCGGATGCGAAAGACGGATAGGTGTCGTGGCGCAAATTGAGAGAGGTTATCACATCAGTTGACTGCAACAATACATTGTCATTGTCAATGGTTAATTGATTGAGCCTGGGCCGTGGCTGATAGGAGTAGTTTCTTATCATGTACAATGAGGGAAGTTAGCCATTTCATACAACTGTCAAAAATTACGGCTTATGGTGATTCACCCGAAAAGAAAAGTGTCGGTTCGCCCGTTTCAGGAGAGTAAATTCGTGCGAATCACCAATAAATCAAAATGACAGTTGACATTTGAATATACCGAAAATGACACATTGTCGGTTTATTCAAATTAAAGGTTAAATAATTAAATTGCCTGACTTTAGTTTGGTGGCAGCGACACACACCCAAAGGAAAGTTTATTAGTATCGCTTCTACACTTTCTTATTCTATGCCACACCCAGAGACAGAAGTTTATATGCAGAGCCTCAGCCTCTGAAGTTCCAAGTACCAAGACTGTTTATTCTATATTTCCTTGGAGGAAAATTTTATTTTATCTTTCAGGAGATTTGTTTTACGAAGCTCATTGAATGTTATCTGTTTACGCCGAATCGGGTAAAGTAAGCCTGCCATCGTTGGGAAATATGGTCAAGCGAAATGTTTATGCTTTTCACAGTATGTAGCAAGTAGGTACCTGAGATACTGTAGAGGTCTTAACTTGCTTGATTTTACCATACAACCTATTCGAGTAATTATAAGATTATGGCTATGGATTAGATTTATAGAGAGATAATCGCTATTACGGCGGGCGGCAGGAAAAACAATTAAGAGTCAGTTTAGTGAGCTGACAAACGTATCATAAATTTCATAACATACAATTTAAAAACGTGAAATGATTCCACGAATAATATTATTTTAATTCCAATACATAAATTAATATTAGGTATCATTGAAGTACCTCGCCCACAGTACAGGAAAACTTTTGAGTCAGCTGCCAGCTTAAAGCTCGGGCCAAACTGAAGCGAATCCCGCGCGAGGTGCAAGACGAAATTCGCTCGCAACAATTGTGTGAATAGTCGCATGACTTCCTAATCATTGAAACAATCGACGAGCGCAGTCGGATCCAGCATCATGTGCAGGATTTGCCGTACCTGTGTTCTTAAAATGTGGGATTTATATACATCACAGCGGGCCCTATCCGAATACCAGCGCTGCGGTATAATTTTTTTAAATATCGCAGTAAGGTGACTGGGGGTAAGATAAAAAACGGGGAAAGATAAAAAAAATACAATAACGCCGAATATCAAGGAATTCTTTTACTACTGGCAATATCGTTGTAGACACCATTTTGTCTTGCCCCGCCCCGAGGTCTGCGTCAGTCGCCAAGTGAGAGCGCACGTGTGTTTTTTGACAATTTTCCGTACGGACACATTTCCCGCGTAAAATTGAGTTCTTCCATCTTACCCCGCTTGCTGTATCTTCTTACACAGGTGAGTAACAAACATTTTGTTTTATATTTGAAATTTAATATGCTCTATAAAGTGGTGATTAGTATATTTCACGTATTTTAAGATTTAAGGTGCCTTTCAAACTTTCCCCTGCAAAATTTAACGGGTTAAGATGGTAATATAAAACTTTCCATCTTACCCCGTTTACGAAACTCCTAGAAAAGGTCAGAGGTTCTCAAACTGAAATACACGGTGGAATCCCTTCCCCAACATCGTAACAAAAACTTTAATCATGGAATCGGTACATAATTCTAGACATAGAAAAGGTTTGTCGATTTCAAAAAAGTCTGATGTTCTATTCATATGTGCAATACCTTGGGCACGCCACAATTGTGGCGATAAGTCCCCTCTTTGAGGAGTGGCTAGAGAGGCGCCACGGCGTCCTCACCTTCCGCCTGACACAGGTCCTCACCGGACATGGTTGTTTCGGGAGGTTCCTGTTCAGGATAAAGCGGGAGGAAACGCCCGGGTGTCACCACTGTGTGGATCGCCCGGAGGACACGGTGGAGCATACGGTGGAGGTCTGCCCAGCTTGGGCGGAGCACCGCCGTGTCCTCACGGAGGCGATCGGCGGCGGCGATCTCTCGCGTCCGGCCCTGGTTCAGGCCATGGTCCGGAGCGAGAGTGCATGGGAGGCCGTCACCTCCTTCTGCGAAGCAGTAATGCTCGCAAAGGAGGAGGCGGAGCGCGCGAGGGAGAGGCAAAATGCGCCCCCTCGCGCCCCTAGTCGCCGCAGGAGACGCCCCGGGCGTCGGGAGTCGCGAGCCGACTTCCGGCCACCGTAGGCGCGGGCTTGCGGACGGTGAGCAATGGGTAGCTCGCCGTCCGATAGGGACCAGGCCCGGGTCGACGGCGCGTTGTGTTCCACGCGCGCCTCAAAGAGATGTCAGCACCAACTGACGGGGTCCGGAAGGGCCAATGCCTGCCGGGGTTGCGGGTTTGTCTGAAAGGGATATCGCGACCTCGGCACACAGGCAACGGAAGGAACACGGGTGGGTTTTAGTCAGTAAAAGTCTGACACGCCCTCCCGCTCCACCCAGAGCGGGAGAAGTTATTTGATAATTTCCCATCCTCAAAAAAAAAAAAACAAAAAAAAAAAAAAAAAATATGTGCAATACCTACACGATCAAAATGTATGATACAGTAGATTTTTTAAGGAGATGAAAAATGTCTACGCTGGGGTGTCTAGAATCGTGTACTGAATCCATGGTTAAAGTTTTCATTACAATGTCCCTAAAAGACAATGAGCAGAAGTGGTCCATATTTCCACCACTATTGAGGGCTATGTAAGCTTAAAGTCGACTAAATACCATACAATTTTGATTACTAGGTGAAAAAAATATATTCACTCAGAAAAAAGTTATGACTGTTTTAAAAATACGTATTTTTAGTTATTTAACCGTTAATTTTTTTCGCACATATCCACATTTCAAGCAGTAAAAACATGGTAGCAATGGTGACGCATTCCCCCTGTTCTGTAATGCGCTCAAATCGTCTGCAAAGTATACAATGATAACCTTAGCGCACCTACCCATATAAAAATGTAATCGGAACGGTTCGCAATCGTGCTAAAAGTATTTTTTAATATTGAAGTAGCAAGAGATGGAGCATTTAGTGAAATAGTTGATTTTGGCATTGAACCTGAAAACGCTATGTTGCTACGCGCAAAAATACAATCCCGACACGCACGTGCAAGACAATACTACACGTATGTAATGATCCATAATCGAGAAACCATTTCGAACTACTACTGTTCTTGT
The DNA here is from genome assembly GCA_914767755.1 of Agrochola circellaris. Taxonomy (NCBI): domain Eukaryota; kingdom Metazoa; phylum Arthropoda; class Insecta; order Lepidoptera; family Noctuidae; genus Agrochola; species Agrochola circellaris. Next base: position 7,428,152 of record OU611853.1, read on the forward strand.
CTTTCTGGAATGCGAACTGTGGGTTGCTGTGCCCACGTCATGGTAATTATTTGGTATTTTGGATGGGCGAGACACCAACCCACAATTCTACTTCCAGCTGCGAATCTGGACAATGTTATTGTGGATGAAGACATATGAGATGTATTCTTTTAAGGACAGACTCCACACTGTGAGACAGGAATAAATAAAACTTGTGTGAAATATTTTTGTGTTTACATTCTTCCCAGTATTAAAAATATTTTAAAATAAATATAAGCATTGTAAAGATAGCTATAAGTCCTTTCATTTGATTTGATACCCCACATGATAGGGTTTGATTTTTTTGACGTAGCGAGGTACCTACCGCGACCGCCATATTGTTTATATTTTGGCTCATATAGCTTATATCAACCAGAATAACGTATGAATTACAACGAAATGTCATACACCTAAATCAATCGAGTAGTTTAAAAGATATAGTGAAATAATGAAGCGTAAAAAGGTTTTTAAATTACAAGTTTTCATGGGGTCATAACTTTTTACTGAGTAAATATTTTTGGTTGCGGTCTTCTTATAATGATTCAGAACGCAGTGTTCCATCATATGTCATAGTTCTTATTGATGGTGGAAATTTGGACCAAGCTCCATATATTTTTGCCCATTCTTCTTTTGAATGTTCTATTATAATCATCCTAAAACCATTGTGGTTACTTTTTTGCACTAAGTATACCCACCTACTATTATGTTCTTGTTAATTTTATCTAATAATTTCCTTTGGAAAATATTTTTTTTACGAAATTATTTTATTTGAGTTCCTCGATGGTTTATATACTTTTGTTAAGAAGTTATTTAATTTTTAAAGTAGCACTTATATACGACTGATTTTCATTAACTGTTATGTTTAGGTTACATTATAACTATTTTTATTACATTATAATTACATGATACTAAATTCAACATGATACTAAATGAAACCGTGTGTTTTATTTATCGACCCGACTACGACTTGACAGTCATGAGCATGATTTTTTATTTTTTTTAATATCCTTTTTTTTTTGAGGATGGGAAATTATTATTAATTATTTTAACCGGTAAAGCCCTGGGTGACCCTCAAGCACGTCAATTAGCACGTTAATTAGTTGTTTATCAGGCCTTTAACGGTTAATATCCTAACCTAATATTTTGAGAACCTCAGACTGCCTGCCGTTGTAACGGGGTAAGATTGATATATTTTATTTGATAAATTATTTTTTCTTGCATTTAGAAAGCGATTTTTAAATGTAACTGATTTTCAAGCTATTTAGGTTATTGGAGCAGAGGGTTTATTGATCACCACACATGCATAATGACCATGAATACGATTCTAGTCACTATTTCAATCTTACCCCTTCGGCATTTCGTCTTTCCCCTACATATTGTTTTTCTGAAGACCAATTTTACTAACCTTTTTTTACATAAAATATTGTTTCAAAAAGATGTCTGTCAACATTATAGAAACAAGTTGACTGTACTTTCTTACCCAAAACATCATTTTATGCATTTCACTTGAATCCCTTTGTTTCACAACAGTTTCAAATCAACACTGTTTATCTAATCAAAAATCCATTCCAACTTACCCCCACTCACCTTATTATGCTGATATAAGACCACTTTTGGCCCCGCACAGGTCGTAAATTCTTGTTTTGTTTATCGGAAAAATGTGTTAATTTTGTTACTTTTAAATGCTCCTTTTTTACTGGTTCTATTTCCTGTGCTTGTCCGAATTAATATAATTATTTATCTTTCTTTTTTTACCAAAATGATCGTTCATGCGAATACGCGATCGTCGCGTTCATGTCATTTTATTGTTCGGAAAACTAGAAAGCGCGGCTCTGTCAGCGCGACCATACGTTCGGGTCCACCAAACAAAATGAACACGACGGTCGCGTGTTCGCGCGACGATCATTTCAGTTAGGACGCCGCCTCAGTGTACCAGAGCTTTACTAAACGCGGATGAATGTCTTAAAACACGGAGAGAACTGTCATTTGACTTCCGCTACTGATATGTATCTTAGATTCAGATGGTTTTCATGTTCTTCAGTTAGCTTTAGAAAGTAGGATGTGCTTACACTTAAATGTTTCAACTAAAATATAATGCATGATGATTTCCGTTACTTTCATCTGTACATCGTATTCCCGGTGACGGAAGTTTCCTGTTCTAAAGATTAATTATTTGTCTTTACATACTTAAATGTATTTAGCTCTCCATTTAACCACTCCGTGAGTACTGAAAGCTCAACTCAGAAGTTAAGGAGCTCAACGACTTGACGAACAATACCAAAGAAAGGCCATTGTGGTAGGCCGCAAAAAGTACTCAATGTACAGTACGACACAACTTAGATGTAGCATCGACAAAATCTACGCATCAATTTTACAAATGTATTTGGTTATATGACTTAGAAGTTATTTATTACGTTTTCGTAAAGATCATTTTCGCCTAAAGCAGTAAGAAAGATTGGTGATTTTGAAGGCGTTCGGATGTGATCGGTTTTACGAATTTTACCGATGTGTCGTACTGTAACTGTCATTCTTTGACAGAAATATCTAGAACACGGCAAATTGATGTAGAGTTTTAATTTTCTTAATACTTTATTTCCCTGACTGTACATAGAGTATATGCCAGAAAAAAAGCGAACTTTAAAAAAGTCATAAACTGCTATTATTTTTTCAAGAATTTTCTAGTGTTCTGGATATCCTGGAATTAGACCAAGAATTCCATAATCTTGCATAGTTATATAGCAGACATGGTGGCAGAACTGATGTCCTCGAAACGGCTAAACCGATTTTGATAAAATATGCCTAAGAACCATCGCTAGAAAACTTGCTTTCGAATAAAAAAACCGCATTCAAATCGGTTCACCCGTTTAAGAGCTACGGTGCCACAGACAGACACATATAGGTCAAACTTACAACTCCCCTCTTTTTACGTCGGGGGTCAAAAATAGGCCCAAAATACGCTGAAATAATGGCACAAAATCGCATAATTCAAAGTTCAAGTACTATCAAAATAAGGCCGGTTCGCAATTGTTTACTTGAAAAGTTCGACAACCCTTCGAAGCTGCAACATGGAACAAGTACATAAATATTTTATCAGAGAGACCCACCCCTGTCCAACTTCGTTACATAATTACAACATTGTTGTTTTATTTAGATAAACTGGACGCCTGTGTAACTTTATTAACGTATCGTGCTACTTTTGAAGAGTTTTGTTTTCGTAGGAACAATTAATAGAAAGTTATGTAGCTATGGGCTCGTGGACTAAGTAATAACAGCTGCACAAGTCGATCCATCAGGTTAAGCTATGCTTGCCGTGGTTGTTCCGTGGATGAGTGACCATCTTAACATACCGAGACTCCTCCGTGCCTCGGAAAGCACGTTAAGTCGTTGGTCCTGCTGGCTGTCATTTGTGGAATTTTGACAGACGTTACGGGTTGTCAGAAGCCCGAAAGTCTGACAACTAGTCTTACCAAGGTGTAGTATTACCCAATTACTGGGTTATGGAGGTCAGATAGGCAGTCGCTCCATATAAAATACTGGTATTTAGCTGCATCCGGTTAGACTGGAAGCTGACCACCATATAGTTGGGAAAAGGCTAGGCAGATTGATTGAGAGATAAAGTGCGTAAGATAGAATTGTAATTTTGTTCTATTGTAATTTTTGCAGGAATTGCAGAAAAAAGCCACATAGAGACTTCAAAGAGAATCGAATCAAGCAGGGATGCGACGAAAAAATACAACACGTATGCATTTACTTTTCAAGCCATTTTCCGAGTTCGCTTCGGTCACCTACGTTGACTGAATAGCGATCGATACAATCGAATCGACTGCGGTTACCAACCAATCCGAGTTTCCAGATTACAAAGTTACAGGTGTTTGCAAAAGAAAAATAATAAAAATTGACTTCCTATCCCCCTAAGCCCCCAACAAGGGTGAAACTGTATTTAAATTCAATATTTTCTTCACACGTTCTCCCCCCATTGTATTTCGCAGTGCAAAATATTTTGATTGACAATAAGCACTACATCGAGACGAGAATGTGAATAAATAAAGGAATATTTTTCTTTAAAGAATATAAATAAACGTCGTGAAAATGCTTTTCTGAAGGGGAAACATTAAAGCCTTTATGCAAAGGGACAGAAGTTTTTTAATCGCCTTGAAAATAAAAGGGCTGCATATTCACAGCGGGGCGTCGTCCTCGCTTGAAAAACATAAACGTATAACTTTTGCTACATTATGTTGTCCCGCAATTCATCTCTCGCGAAGGTGTCAAGAGGTAAAGTGAAAAGTTCTCATTGTTGAACTCTTATTGTTGAAATATTTTCACACTCGAGAACTTTTGCTGAAGTGTAGAACACCCCTTTCAGTAAAAAATTAACTTTCTTTGCAATAGAAATTTAGTCGCGGTAATGAAAAGGTAAAGGGCCAATAAGTGGTTCGATCAAATTGCATTATCGCCGACGCCCCCTGGCGGAGGGTAGACGCAATAAATTGAATTACGAGGTCCGCAATCTCTGCGTCTATAAAAATAGCCTTTGAGACGGTCCTTGGACGTCACATTCGTGCTCCAGAAGTAATCAAAGCACTTTCTTTTGAGGTATCCTCGATGGAATTCGATTGATCTAATCTAAACGCAACCTTATTTCTGAAGCGTATAAATGTATAATTTACAGTTAGTTTTGCTAGTTTCAGTGAGTTAGCAAACCAAAATAGGTTGTCTCCACACGCTAAGTGTTAGGACAACTCAAGTACTGCTTAGGTACTTAGCAAGACCGAAAAACAGAGACTATGAAAATTAATTAACCTTTGTGCTCTACCATCTTTACATGATTAAAAAAATACATTTAATACATTGCATGTAAATGGCTTTAACGCAAATGTTCAAGGAAAACTTTCAGCTCAACGAAATTAGAAGAACAAAAATAACTGGGGGACTGTCTTATGTAATTTTGACGTTCGAAAAGTGCTGATTATCAGCCTAGTTTGAACAAATGACTTTTGAATTTTTGAATTTTGAATTTTGAACTTTTCTCACCAAACTCACCATAAACTCCCACGAAATTTCAACAGTTTCAGAAGAGGAATCTTTAATGAATACAGATTTAATCACATGCTGTATTAAATATTCGTGTATCAGGCCGCATCCCTTCTGCGGCGGGGGAGCGAAACCGGGGCGAGACCGCATCGAACAGAGCTCGGCACGCAATCACAGACCATTGTTAACTACCTACCTATGAGGGAGTCTGTGTTACTCATTATCGGAAAGGAGGCTTGAAATGAGGAGACATCGGGATTGGTACAGGTGCATAAATACGTGATCTGCATGTTCAGAGGAAAATGTTTGCGTGATTTACAATCATGAATTTTCTATTTTGGTTTTAGGTTTAAAATAATGATCTTCATGGATTGAAAGTTCTTTGGGGGGTGGTTCTCTTCACAATATACACTACGTACCGAGATTAATTTATAGAGTAGGTACTACATTTAAGGTAGAGGTATAGTCTGGATTCAAGTTAGTTTTGGCAATTTCTTATTGGCTGTATAATTTTTTTCATTTTCGTTTTTGGTAGGTACCTACACTTTTTTAATTTCGTGTTTTAATAGGTCCCTAGGAATCTGTAATGAATATTCTTTAGAAGGAATATTAAAACAACCGTATAATAAATTAGAAAATCCACTCAACAAGGCTTCTGGGAGCCATTTAGAATTATAAAATACGGGATCCATTATACGTAAAATATTAGAAACATTATTCCTCCAAACTGGACCGCTAATGACCCAGCTTGTAGTTCTGCGGCACGGGCACTAACTACATTCATTGTTATTTAAAAGACTCGTTTATTTAAATTATTCCAATTAAAAAGCTAACAAAATCATGTCGGGATAAAATTCAGTAGCAGGCAATCGGGTAGTTTTATGCAGGTATTGAAAAAGGTTCCGTGTGGTGCCGGACGTACAGAATAGTACCATCCCATTTCTTCCCGTGGGTGTCGTAAAAGGCGACTAAGGGACTTACTAGAGAATGGGCAACTGCGTTCTCTATGCATTTTAACACCATACTGCGATCGCCAACCCGCCTGCCAAGCGTGGTGATTATGGCAAACCCCCCATTTCGGGGAGGCATCATTTCAGCCGAAAGACGTCCACTCCTGGACATAGCAGGAGTGGACGTCTTTCGACTGAAATGATGATGATTGAAAAAAGAAGCGAGAATTCATAGTTACAGTAAGCAGATACAATATTAATACCTACTTCGCAAATTATGCTTATGAAAGTAGAGTTAAGGTTATCATACCTGCCCCTACGCCGACGAAGAACCAACTAGCTGTCAACGATTTTCTCGCTCAAGAAACTTATAAATTGATTATAAAGAAAGAAAGAAAGAAAGAAAGAAAAATAAGTTTATTTGTATATCACAGAAAGGATAGGTCCCGTGTAAGTAAAGGGATACATATATTAGGTTGATCGCTGACTGTCACACATTAAAAAGAGTACTCGCTCTGCGACGCTCGCTTGGCGGGCAGAAAACTCGCTAAGAGACTTACGCTTGGTACATACGTATACCCGCGAGTAATCGCTCGTCGCTCTCGCGCCCTCGCCGCTCGTTGCCCGCCCACTCGTTTCTACCCGACTACGGCGAAGCAAAAAGGAGGGTTATGATTTAGACCGGTATCTTTGTATGTATGTATGTTCATCTGTTACCTCATTACTTCTAAATCATAATTTGACAAATGAGGTATCGTTGGAAGCGTCTTGATCGTCCGCTAGTTATAGGCTATGTGACATCACATTACATTGAAAATGGCGCCCTCTAGAGTAGGTAATAAATAACAAAAAAAATATTAAAAAATTATGCTGAGTTGTGTATCAAATGAAAGGGATTAATTAACACATTTAAAAAATATATATTATAATCCCAAAATAATTTAAAAAAACGACAAAAATTTCATCCAAAAAGGTATAAACAAGACATCACAGACATACAAATTAAAAATCTTGAGTCACACGTAATCTACATATTAAATTTTTCTTTTAATCCGTAGTTGGGATTTAGTTTCTTTACTTTTATTTTTAGTTGCTCCCTCTACTCGTTAATCGCAGGCGGTGGGACTGGTACCTAAACCGTGCTTAGAAAACACTCATTCCCATATAAAACAAAAGAGTCACGACTTAACAATTGAACAATGAGATGAACATTCCAAGCAAAGATCACAAAAACAGTAGTGAATGATTGTTCATTTCTGACGTCCGATGTCACACTACCCTTAATCGTCATTCGACTGATCAGCGGTTAACTCATGTTTAGTCGCTAATGTGCAAACGTTCATCGCATCAAGCAATCAGTGCACAATCACTCGATGATTGAACATGATGTTAACGATTCGCTTTAAACGATTCGTTGCAACTTTATCGAATGGCCTATAAAGCTTTATTAAGGAAATTGTGTTGATAGAACAGTGAACTGAATTGAATGGCATTTGTGGCATAACTGCTGATGTCATAACTATATTGTTCTTATTGCGATTGCTTGGTAATGCATGTTCAAGAATTTTAGTTTAATGAAATCGTTAATCGCTCGTTAACGCAGTAAAAGTGTAACGATTTTATTTTTTTATTTTCTTATAATTTCTTTTCTATTTAAATAACTTTCGTAAGAGTGTTTCTACGCGTGGTGACTTTGATCAAACACTAATAGATACGGCCCACGTAGAAATTACCAAGTACTTACTGCTATTTTCCTGACTCGGAAAAGACAACAAGAAATAAAAGCCAAGTACCAAGTAACCAAGTAATTTGGTGTTAATTGTGTAGTTATTTGTAATTGTTAGTAATAGTGTTATTTAAAATAGTTCATATTATAAGTAGTCTTAGCTATCGCATTAGGTTTCTAAACCTGTAATGATAGTTTAAGAGTTTTAAATAAAAAAATAAATAATAAATAAATAACAATTTTATGAAAGGAAAACACGCCACAACCTTAAGTAGCATTTTGTTTCATATAATTATTTTGAATGTCACACAACAATTTTTTTTATTTACTCCATATAAAGTTAAAATCACGCATCACACAAAACGCATACACCACGCAAACATGCGACATTTCTACCTCCACGATATATTAGCACTATGGTGAATATCATTAGCATATTGTACTGTTTTATTCATACAAACGTAACAAAAAATAAAACAAAATACGTGCATTGCGCTGCTACTGCGACAAAAAAGTCGACGACAACAGTCGTTTGTATCGTAAACCGTTTTATTAAAAGTGTCGTCGGCCATCCCGTTTGCAATAACATAACTGTATTGCAATACCCGTTTTTTTACGGATGTGTTATGCAATACAGTTAACCGATAGTTTATTTATGTGCCATCCTGTTGTTTTTCTAAAGTAATTATAGCTGTATGGTGTCCCAACTAGGGTAGTTTAAGTAGTACTTGAAGATAACTGATGCGGGTAGTAAAGTTGGAAATTCATAAGCTAGTTGAGAACAAAACAGTAAACTGTTCTCTGAAGTTAATGCTGGAAACTTGTTTCAAAACATAAAATGCGTTTTTATACTGAAACTGAACTTAAATGGCTGCTTAGAGGTTGATTATTTTCCCATTTTCAAAAAATATATGTAAAAGGAATGTTTTGTTTCGACACAAAAGTATCATCTAAAGAAGACATTATTGGCACGTGATGTCTATATGCCAAAGTAAACACCGATTAATTTCCGCTAAGTGCCAATCAATCGCCTTTATAAAAAAACTACCGGGTTTTAGGAGGAAACAAAAAAGCCTACGGATTATTGGACCTTTCATACAGTCAGATCTGTACCCAAGCAAAAGAATATTAATTATTTGCAAATAGGGCAGGGCGCCATTGCCCATGCGTCATTACAAATCTCCCTTATATCTGCTCACGGTACATTAAGTCGCGGTTCCGCTGTCTAATTAAAACCCCTCCGGTTAGACGCGTTGTCGACCATTTTTATACAAAAGAATATTATAAAGTCTCGCTCATACGGAAGATGATTTTCTGGTAGATTTATTACAGAAGCGTTTTGAATTGGGAAACGTAATTTATATTTGATTTTTAAGGTTTTTTTCAATAAGCATGAAGAATTATGACGGGTTAATGCTAGTCCTACTGTATTGCTTTTATTACAATCTACAAGCACCTATCAGTCGATTTATTTGATTTTTATTTTATTGGAATCTTGCTATTGAGAAAAACCTGTCGTTCATTTTCTAAATTATGAATGTTGACACATACTAGCTCAATTCAATTCATATCTGAATCATAATTGGTGTAAATGTTGTCATATTGGAGGAAATGAATCGCTTTTAGCAGAATTGCTAAAGTGCCCGTTTTAGGCCCCGGGATTTCCGATACTTTTACAAATTGCATAGTCAATCTATTGATTTATACTACTATGCTATGACGTCTCATCACGCCGGCCTAATGAAGTTTTTTTTTTTAATTTAATCAATACGTCTGTTTGAAATACTTGGGTGCCAAACTTTTCTTTGGAAAAATCTTCTTAATATTGAACGATTTATTTAACAATTTTACAAAGTAATCGCCATTTACCATGTAAACCCCAAGTATGATCAAATCTTTACTGAAGAAAAATATTTTTTAAGACAATAAAAAATCCGTCGGCAGTGGGAGCGCACAGATGCGTCTGAATGCTCGCTGAATAATTACGGAGACGCCCGAGGCGCGTGCCGAGTAAGGCCGAGGCATAGTGCGGGTGCATAGGAAAAGATTCAAACTAAAAAAGTATTACTACCCCCTTATTAATAAACTCGTAATAAACGACATTTTATTTTTTTTCTTAACATGTGGTGGTTACTTTAAACTGACGTTACTTTTGTTGTAACTTGATTTTAAGTTTTATTAAATTGAATTTACATTAAAAAGTAACAGAAAGGGAAATACGCAGATGCGACACTGAATAATTACGAAGGCGCCTAAGGCACGTCTCGAGAAAGACCGACGCGCGACGTGTGGGATGATAAGGAAAGATGAAAGCTGCAAACAGATTTCAGGGAGTTGATGATGACGTGGGGCCCCCACCCATATTTGGTGACCCCCACGGTGGGGGACGATCGAGATTGTTAGGAGAGGTAGGAACATAATTTATCATTAGTTGCGTTTCGAACAGTGATTAAAAATAATGGAATTTTATGATCTGCGCCAAAATAATTATATACCTATGCATTTACCCTTAAACTGAAGTAACTTGGAAGTGCCTACATACCTGAAACAAAAAAAATGCTTTTATAATATTATCAAAAAAATTATGTCACCATATATAAAAACGCTATCATTATGAAATGAACTTTACCAACTCTAAACAACGTATGAAAGCTTTTTAACTAGGACAGTATTTCAGTTTCTTTTTCATTAAAACTATAAATCAGTAGCTACAGGCCCAGATTTATGTAAGTTGTAATAAGTGGAATATACACCGTCTCAACAGTTTCGAGTTTCTTGGCAAACTTTGCTTATTTTCCCGTCTATTTATTAAGGCGAATATGACGAACAAAATAAGTGTTGTTTTCGCAGCAGCCATTAAAACGAGTGTGTCAACCAAAACATAGGAAAAGGCTAGGCAGATGATGATGAGTTTAAGTTTAATTGAAAATTATGAATTAATAAAAGTACTTGCTGTTTATTTAAAAATTGTAGCCTTTGAATACATTCTTGAGATGTTAATCGGTTTTCTCTTCATTCACTCAGGGATTGAATTGAAACTTAAGGGTCCCCAATAACTAACACTTATTATTGTTTTTTTTTTTTTTTAATTTATGTCCACTAACGTTCGTATACAATACAGAAATTACAGGAAGCAACAGAAAATAAAGAACTAAAATGTAACAAACAATTATAAGTAAATACAGCATTTTCTTACTATTGCCTACTAGGCGAATAATTTTAAAGTAGAGCAGGTATTATTTGTATGAAACAAAACAAATAGAGATAGATACAACCGTCTCATATATTAACAATAAAAAAAAAGTAAAGAAAAAAATCAGCGCAGTAAAATTATTATAACCGGCGAGATAAAAATGATCAAGAAGTTTAGATCTGAACCGACCAAGTGACTCCATAAGCCATATCCTAGTATTTAATTTAAAGTTTTTTATAAATTAAGAGTTGTTTCTTCTATTAATTTGATCCGCATAACTACATACTCAGACCTACACTAGTTTTCAGACCAATGCACCGATCACGATTCGTAAGTAAGATATCCCTCAAACTTCATACCCACTAATGAAGTGAACTTATTGAGAGCATTCATCAGCCAGCCTTACTTTCACTTCTGATACAAGCTCGTGTCTAAAAGGGGTGTATCCAAAACTTTGTACGGTACAAGTCGGAATAAGTTACGGAGTCTCATGTCAAACAAGGATATGCACTCTCTGAGGCCCGAAGGGATGCTCCGCTCAACTACAACTAATCTAATGCCGAAACCATAGAACAATAAAATTGGATAGAAGCGAAACTCATGCTTGTAAAGTTAGGGAAATTGGCACATTACGTCAATTTACCGTGCAATAGCCCTTTCGTACATCTGCCAAAGAATGTAAATTTAAGTTGGTAGTCAATTTGATAAACGAAAAATTTTCCTGACTGGTAACTTTCCTCTATACGTTCGCTGAAAAACATGGTTGTGTCAATATTTGCAATAGAATTGCCACCACGAGGAATACTAAAATAAACGTTATGGCAGGATTTCGACAGCTCTGATAAGGTTGAACGTGTTAAAACGCCGCGTCCCGAGACCCGAAACTGTGCTGATAGGGATGAACGTTTCTTACGCCCCGAGACCCCAAACTGTGGGAACTTAGAATGCTTTAATTTTTTTAGAATATAAGGTCTATTTAAATCCTTGTTTCCAATCGATGTTATTTCCACTTAAACAAACATCAACTTTATGCTAAAATAAAGTTGATTTTAGACTGACTAGTACTGTTGAAAAAGTCATAAAAAATATGAAGTTGTAGCGCAAACTGAACCTTATGTGTAAGCATTACGGTTGTTTTTCTTAAAACTCGTGTTTGTTTACATGTTTGGCAAATAAATTGCGAACGCACATTACGTGTTTGGTGTTTCGCTTCTATAATTTTTTTATCTTTGCCGAAACTAAGTTCCATCTGGTAAGGAATCTAATATGGACTGGAATTGTTGGCTGCGGTTAAGTGATATTTAGAGATAGTAGGCAGTTTAACTAGTGTTACCGAGTTTAAATTGGTAAGATCAGACTGTAGACTTAGGCACCTCCGGGCAAATATAACTTATCCGGCGATCTAAAGTTCAGCTGTATTGTTGGATTCTAAATCGATATACATTTAAGTAGTGCAAATAGTACCTACCGTCGATTCCTATAAAAAGTAAGCTAAAGACAATGAACTTATTAAATATCTACCGAGCAACGAATTCTGTTACTTCTGTTTTCATGATTGACAGAGACAAAGAAGCAAATCTTTAATTTTATAATTTCTCAAAAACCGTTTGGCACTCCAGCTTAGCAACTTCATCACCATCATCATCATTTCAGCCAAAAGACGTCCACTGCTGGACATAGGCCTCCCCCAAGCACCGCCACTTTGACCGGTTCTGTGGTTCCCGCATCCAGCGGATTCCTGCGGCCTTCACCAGGTCATCGGTACACCTTGTGAAAGTAGTAGTACCTTGTGTTTCAACTTACTAAAAGTCTTTTCCAAGTTTAAACTTACATTAAACGCAAAGTATAAAAATATACATAAGTAAATAAAGAATACACACGTCTACGTATACACCTCTACTGTTTTATACCACAACAAAATTTACAGCGACCATTAAGCTGGTATTTACCCAAAGCTAAAACAGTTTCGTCGAAAAAGTCCATTAAACGTATGTTTTACCGGATAAGTACAGAACTCATCTCGGAACGTGATGTTACGGTAAGCACCTTGCATCCCTGGAGTGGGTATTATTATTTCATGGCGCCTGTAGAAAGCATTAGCATAAAATATCTAAGTACCACTCTGTAAATTGGAGCGGGGAATTTGTTCGAGCATGGAACCCATGATGTTACTGAGTTATTAAGTATGGAGGATGACGGTATAGGCTGATATCTTTCCTAACCGAAGGTAGCTTGAAAGGGTTGTAGGTAGATAGCATGTTGTATTCATGAGAAATGTGGCAAATGTAGGTACTGGTATTAGTTAATTGACTCAGGCTCGACTTTGCGGAAATCCATTACCGGACACGTATATTTAGTAACCTAATCCGCTTATCTGTACACTGCGCTCGACGCTTGACGTGGCAACACGTGGTACCCGGGTTCGCAACAAGTTAATCGTCATCCTGAGGATGCCTCGTTGAGAGGTGACGATGACACGTGTCGATTTCTTACAGGGTTCTTTATGACTCTTTATGAACAGTTAAGCGGATTAGGTTACTAAATATACGTCGTCTAATGTATTATTTAGGTACCGGTATCGGTAAACAGAAAAAGAATATTTAAAGTCTTAGTGTTGATTTCACCCAAGAAATTGAACGCGATCAGTACTTTAATTGCTGTCAGTGTCAATATTCCATAACATTTTTGACACTGACAGCTCTTGAGCGCGGTTTAGATGTGAGAACGCTTTCAGTTTCGTTGGTGAAATTCGCCCTAAGAGTCCACGTTTATCATCAATTATTTTTATTCTATCCCATATTGTCCCAATTTTGGACAAAGGTTTCAAAGAAGAACAAACAATCAAAAAGAAAAAATACAGAGACTATGACGAAATCTGTAGCAATACTAGCAACTCATGTGCCGAATTTCCGAAACGGTAAGTTACATAGGTGTGTTTACTTGTGCGAAAGGGATACCGTGGCCCCTGGCAATGTACTGGCACCTGAAGGAACACGGGTAGGTTTCAGTCAGTAAGAGTCTGACACTATTATTTGATCATTTCAAACCCTGAAAAAAATAAATGAAAAAAAAGGTGTGTTTACTTCTCTGAGCCCACTCCCTCTTGACACATCAGGCCCACATTATATCGCCTAATTTTCCGCAGGTATGTCGCTACGCTTAGGTTTGCTTACTACTACCCTCAAACACTAACAGATGCTACCTCTATCATTAAGATAGTGTGCTCACTAAACCAACAAAATAAACGACTATCGACGAGTTAAAATCCAACAGGTTACTATATGTATATACCTACTCGCTTCATGTTCATCGTAAATTCATGAACATGTTCTAGGCTATACATGAAACATGTCCACATTGGCTGCCCGCTGGGCACGTGTGTAATTCCTCTTATATGTTATGTGTATAGGCTGTATGGAATATATTGCTCGAAGCCACGCTACTCTCGTATTTCGATTTAATGCTGGTCGGCAATAGCTGCAACTCATTTTACAGTTATTCCTTTGGAATTGGAAGTGGTACTCTGAGGAAAAGATTGGGATTGAAAATAAATACCGATTTATTTTCTGTGGATTTGAATGAAAGAGTACCTAGTTTTGATTCTTCGAGTATAGACTTTTGCTCATGGCATAACATGTACCATCAAAGAAGTTCATATCTAAGCAGTTTCAAAACAAAATCCCGTGAATACGATGACCACATCTGTTACCGGCCCGGTTCTACAGTCGCCGAGCGTTGCAAGCAAGAATAGTCCTTACGGTGGTTAGATATGAACTTCTTCGATGGTACCTACCAATAGATATCACTCAAGTCTGTTACGACACCACAGTAGCATCAGAATATAAATACGGACTGTATGGAAACTAGGCCTACGTGTTGAAATAATTACCTACGCTGCATATTAAAAAAGATCGCGGCAACCACTCGTCTAGAGTTCTCTACACGGCGCACCCTGTACTGACAGCACCGCGACAATAGCTTAGGATCTCGTCAATGAGCGCCTCTGTGTAAGTGCGTGCGCCGTTTCGAACGTTTACTACGTAGTTTCTGTACTGTCCATATTTATACTGTGGTGACATCGTTCTTTACTCAAACAAATGCTGATCAATGAACGAAAATCACTGCACTTCTGAGGTTTCATGTGTGTTTTTTAATGTGAAATAATACATGATGAATTTCAAAATTATATGAAACATATTTCAGTTAGATACGGAAAAATACAAGAAAAAATACAAAAAAAATATTGTTGTTTAAATGACAAACTACCTACAGTTGGTTTCATAGATACCTACTACCACATTCTTTGTCTAGTTTCACTTTCATATCTATGTAGGTATATAATTACATTAATTACTTAATAACCATTGACGTTAATATTTATTACCCTTGCGGTATCGGAAAATTTACAACACACCTAATTGCTTATAAATAAAATATTATTAAACGCCTACAACATAGAGTAAATATTACGTACACGCTTATAAAATTACAAACTAATTAATAATTGATTGCAATAAACACAGCGCCCTGCTAATAAAAGTCAACTGAAATTATGTCTAGGTACTAAAAACTCAAACTCGCTTAATTATTAAAACTTGACATTCCTAAAAGCTCTATAAACGCTTCTTAACGTTAGGATTACACCAATGATAGTTAACGCGATCAACATATCTAAACTGCGTTCAAGAGTTGAGAGTCACTGTCATCATTGCAGTGGAATATTGACACTGACAGCTCTTGAACGCAGTTTAGATGTGCTGCTAGCGTTCAGTTTCATTGGTGAAATAAGCACTTAGCGGTTAAACTAAAGTAATGTTAAACATAACTTTATTCAGCGTTTAACAAATACATTATTTCCAGTTTAAACCCTAGATAAAATTATTCACGCTGGTTCCGTAATCCATTAAATACAATGTAACCAAATACAGTTATAAACCTATCTAGCGGGACCAAATTCTTTTGTGCCTTCGAGGCATAACGAGGTTTTTACATTAGCTAGCCTGGTCCAAAGGTACGAGCACTCCGCATAGGATTACCATCCGATAAAAAAACGAGGAATGGACGGGCAGGAAAAGATTTTTAAATGAAAAACAGAATGAAAATTTCGAATTAAAAAAGGTAACAAGCAACAGGAGAGCAAAAGATTATATTTTTTTGCGCAATGACCTAGTCATCAAATATTGACCAAAAAATGTCATTGAAAATGTTAGGTACTTGGAACTTACTTTTAAAAATACCTTAGATTTTTCGTTTTTATATTTTCGTGTAACAACTCAATGATAGAAATCGACCGAATTTCGTTTTTGGTTTCCGCTTTGAATATCCACTTTCGGCAATTATCGTTTTCAGCCGATAAAAATAGAATATTTTCGGCTGTGGCCAAAGAAAAACCTATCTAAAACAGTGTTTTTTTTCCAATTCGTTTTCAGTCGTAAATGCAAATCAGACCGAACTCCGTTTTCGGTTTTGGGCAGAAAATATCGCATACGATTTTAAAATTGATAAGACTAATTTCAAATAATTATAATATTTACTTAGTTTTGAGACTATACATATACAGGGTGTTTGGCAGAACGTTGAAAAATGGGTAAAACAAGCATTTTACCCATTTTTAATAAAAAATTACACTGTAAAGTTAAGGAAGTGGTGAAACTAGAAGAAAACAAAAAAAAAATTTTTACATGTCCAGGGGGCCAGAGCCAAATAAATTAGGGCTGAGTAAGTAGCAGATGACCCCACATATCCACCATTTTCGTATGTTCAACGTTCTGCCAAACACCCTGTATATGGGTGATATAAGTTTTGTGCTTGTCGCAAAAATTTTAACCAAAATGCTAAAGGAATTTGTATAATCGATTCAAAATTCGTTCGAATTTACGTTACGCTTACGTCACGCGTTCGTGTTAGGGCCTCAGATCCAAACACAACCTCTTATAAAATAAGGCTGCTCCGCACTACTTCCTCATGATCGTTATGAAGACAAATACCAGTGTAACGTAGATGAATGGTAACCCTAGCAGCCTCGTTAATTGTGTTTAGAGCGTGATGCATGTGTCGTGTCTCTGACCGCAGCCCCGAGGCGTTCAGCAACTGAAATTAATCTCTGTTAGATCATATTAAATTAATCGTTAAACCCTGGTTTGGGACGCGTGAACGGCTATTTCATTAGGGATGGCGATTTTGGCTAGTAAAAGTTTGGTTTAAGGCTATGATTTATTATAAATTGATGTTCTGACAGCATCCAAGCTAGTATAGGATAGAATCAATAACACACTTTCACTAACGTTGTATGTCATATCTTGATTTTTATTTAATAACATAATTGGAGTGGAGAATCACCTTTGGAAGGAAAAAGGGGAGGCATTTGCTGCCCAGCAGTGGGACACAACATAGGCTAATGAAAAAAAATTAATTGGGTTTTTGAGTTTTAGTAGCTGCTACTGGTAATGAACATTGTCTGTCAAAAGTTGGGAAAAATAAAAAGAAACGTGAATCATCTGGGAATTTATGATCTGAAAATAATCTAAGAAACAGACGTATACAATGTTACACATCTTATCTCGATTCCCGCCAGATTTTTTTCTCGATCTATTCCTCCCTCCGCACAAGAACTCAAGGCTTAATGCAAAAGTAATTATTCAAACACATCTGTTAGTTCGCAAAGGAGGGAACTGTTTTTGCTACACCATCTTATATGAACATTCGTAAGGTGTGCACACACTTCTTTATCATTGGTCTAGTACGATACTTTACGATTTAGTGACTTAGTAAAAACTTGGTGTGGATTGTAAGTGTAGGTTATTATATCAATCAATCTGCCCAGCCTTTTCCCAACTATATTGGCGACGGCTTTCAGTCTAACCGGATGCAGCTGAATACCAGTATTTTACATGGAGCGACTGCCTATCTGACCTCCACGACCCAGTAACTGGGTAATACGATACCAATTGGTAAGACTGGTTGTCAGACTTTCGGGCTTCTGCCGACCCGTAACAACTGTGAAAAATCCACGAATGACAGCCGGGACCAACAGCTTAACGTGCTTTCCGAGGCACGGAGGAGTCTCGGTACGTAAAGATGGTCACCCATCCACAGACCAACCTCGGCAACCGTAGCTTAACCTGATGGATCGATCCGTGCGGCTGTTGTTACTTAGCCACGAGCTCCTCTGTAAGTGTAGATTATTATGTATACGTCCAATTTTCCAACTAGGTTTGTTTTCTAAAGTGTCAATAATCTACACAGAAAACGAAGTACCTATAATTAGTTGGTATACAGACCGCCATATTTATAAACATTGCTCAAAGTTAAGTAATTATTTTCACCATATTTTAACCATAAATTTTTGACGTTTAAACGGCTCTTAACTTTAAGCAACGTGTTAAATAAGAAGGCTAGTCACTGAGATTTTCATGAGTTGCTTCACTAAAGGAATGTTGACGAACGCGATGCAACGTTATTTTACCTTTAGTTTCGTGTGCGTACACCTTAACACCGCCTTATCTTCCATACTTCACGCACGATGAAGCAATGGATTCCACAGGGATTTGCTGTAAGTCGTAAAAATATCTTCGAGTATATTTCTGGTGCATTGTTTTTACTGATAAAGTGGAGATTATTATGGGAAACATCTCCTTATTTATTGCATGTGGGAGGAATAAATCGCGAAGTTACTGGCTCGTGTAAACATTGTCGCTTTGTTTTAATATGCCGAGTGTTTTTTATAAATATGCCTTTGTTTCTTTACCCTATCTTCTTCCGCTTTCTCAGAATATAATTGATGTATAATAGAATAATAAAACAACTTTGGCACTTTAAGATTAAGTATAATTATTATATGAATATGTAGGTATTTGTGCCGTCAGCCATTCTATTACATTTCCATAATTACACCCTAATTATTAGATAGGAAGAAAGTAGGAAGCTTTAATTCTTTTGAGACATCATTTTCTATAAACGTAGTCACGTCTAACAAAGGCGTCTTTATCTACTGAAGCATTCCAAAACCTCAGCCTGAAGACCGACTAATAAACTCTTACAAATATAACTTTCATCTCATTTCAGAACTCAACACTCTTATTGCTTTACATTAAGGTTTAAAGTGGTGTAAATATTGGTTCGTCATCCGCAAAATAGGCTTGGTTTTCATAAATTGGCTTCAGTCAACAAACAGGGTGAAGCTCGACGAATATTATTGTTATAGTTATTGTTTCTTTGGCGCTAGTAATAGCTGGCAACACTTAGTTGGGTACGAGACTAGGGTAATATTTATACAGTGTGATGGCTTGGCGTTATTTCTTGGGATATTAAAATCAAGGTCGGAAAAGCGAGTAAATATCTAGTATCTAAAAATAACTCCGGAACTTTGATTAAATTGATGTAGAAGAGTTGGATGTAATTAAGTTATGGAAAACCATTTAAAGATGGCATGATAGACTGACATTATGTCATGTATGTTTTATGTTATAACTTTTGGGAAAATCTGAGACTTCTGTGTTTTGTCAATTCCAAGTAGGTACAGTCAAACGTACATTAGCGGTACAATTTGACATTGACAGAGTCTTAATGTTGTAGCAGTAGGGCTAATTTTCATAGTGGAAGTGATACCGCTGTGTACAGAACTACCGTATCAGCTGATTACCCCTTTTTTATTTTTTACTCGTTACTATATTAACAGCTGGTTCTCCTGTGGAAGTTATAAAAATGTGAATTAAACAGGTTGGCCTGGTGACAGTAAGACAATTGCAGGCCACCTGCCAAGTACACGTGTTTAAGACATAATTTGCACTTAGTATAGTGCCAACTGTAAGGATGAGTTCAAATAACTTGGCATTCTTATTGTGATGTTAAACGGGAAATAAAATAAGAGCTTTCTCGTTCTCGAAAACTGTTGTAAATAGTCCATTATAAATAATAAATAAACATAAAACACACCACACACACATACACCTCATAATATACATGTCATATCTTTATTTCCTTTAGGTTTTTGTGTTTTAATTTTAATTTGGTGTGTTTGACTTGGCTATCTATCGCATTAGGCTAAGACCTGTAATGGTAGTTTTAAGGTATTTCAATAAATAAATAAATTGTACATTCATTAATTTTCAAAGTAATGTACAAAGTAATTATAGCATAGGATTTACAAGTGCACAGAGATTTCATGAATGACCCCCATGCTAGGTGGAACCTGTGTTACAGGGGTCATCCATCAGCCCCTTATACAAGATTACAGGGCATTACAGTAGTTTTTTTTTGGGGATAAATTATGTGATAAATTCTAGTGTGAAAAAGATGTGACTGAGTGTGTGAGTGTGTGTGCGAGGGTGTGTGTGTGTATAGAGTGGTCATTGTATTGGTGATGTATATTGCAATTTTAATATGTCTTCTGTTTTACTGTAGTCTATACTGCATACTGCTAGGAGTTTTACAACAGACCTATACTAACAACTTAACGAGCATTGATTACCACGTATATAATTTCTCGTGATTTAAAACTTATAATCACTCAGCTTTCTTTCCCTATAAGGCTGCCTGTTCGTTGACGCGGAGCGAGGCAGCAGAGCGGAGCGAGGGAGTAATGCGGAGCAGAGTTGCGGACTGTGTCTGTCCATTGATGCGGAGCGAGGTAGTGCTGAGCGGAATTGCGGACTGTGCGGAGCTAGGCCGAATGCACGCGATGAGTAAGTAATTTGAGCGGGCTGCAATATCACGCAGCCGGTTTTTACGCTTCCCCGCTCCGCTTCCCCGCTCCGCTGCCCCGCTCCGCTTCCTCGCTCCGCTTCCCAGTTTTGTATGAATTTTTAAACTAGTTCGCAAATCTTGCAATTCCATTGGTTAATATTGCACAGATCCGCTCCTCTCCTCTCCTCTCCGCTCCAGTGGACAGTCAGCCTTAGTCACTGGTATCCCCGATTTGCTTAGGACAAAATATTAATTTTACTTTTCATGTTACAAAACTGCTGAAGTGCAGTCCTTAAACCTTCAGGCTATAAGTATAATATTTATAAATATGTAATAAAACACATAAATAACGGTTGATGACCTCATAGCGAGCGCCATTTGCAACACATTTTTGCCGTAGATTTTGATGATGCCATTACGTAGGGTAAACGGCCCGATGGTTGTCCATCCGAGGGCTGTCGTTCGATTTAATTTAGCGCACCCGGCGGTTGGCCACGGTTAATTTGGAAATAATTTTTGCTCTCCCCTAATCGCGGATTTAGGAAAGAAACCTTATTGCTGTTTTTGTGTATTTAATATAAGAGAAAATGAAATAAAATCATAAAGTTTTATCCTGAAAATATAGCACAAAATTTTTGCAACCAAATCTAACAATATGAATGCCTACATGACTGATAATAATACCACCGTACCGTCATGAAAGTTCCAATATTTTCAAATAAGTTACCAAACATACAAGCAAGTGTATCCCTTAACCATTTTTTACTATTTTAGCTTACAACGCCGCTCCCTAATACCTCTTTAATAAACTGCGTGCATTAAACACTGGCTGCACATAAAATAAACAACAGACAAAACGATTTAACAGTGACAACAGTTAGGTGCGTGTACGATGTAAACATAAACGGTAACTATTGATTCACAGACTTCCGTACAAACTGATAGCGGTTTGGACTATACATACGGTTATAGAATAGGGCTGACACGAGAAATCATAATGAACTAGGATATAGATAATATAGAACGCATCGTGGTTTCATAGATCGAGAGAATGAGAAACAATAATGATACCAAATGAATGCATTAATTTATTATTGTCACTAATACTATATGGATTGTGTGTAATATATGTGAGATCCGCGATAAATGAGAATAAATATATATCAATAGATGTATTATGCATTGTGCGTTGCTCTATATGCGTTTTCCTTCTATCGAATGTCCATCGATAACAAAACGCGGCTATGGTATGTAATTTTTATTCGTCGTATCTATTCATAAGCATCTCTAACATAATCTCTATAGTCTATTCCAAAAGTATCAGATGAAGGTGTAAACAAATCCTCTTCAGGTTAAATTCTTACGCAATCACTCACCGAAGAGAATTAATTAGTAACACATTAATTTGTAATTAAACTCAGATTTTTAATTTGCTATACCAAAATGACAGCTCTTGGAGCTGTCATTTTGGTATCGACCTTTTAAAAAAAAAATAACACGGTAAATAATTAATATTACAGAGACAACACGACAAAAGTGAAGGTCCTCCTGATGAGAATGATTCAGTGGTCCTTGGTGATAGTCACTTGGTAATTAGATTATTTACTAGGTTATTTTTATGTCGACACCAAACATCATTTTAGTCTAGCAAATTAAAACTGAGTATAGAAGGTTTCAATTTTACTAAACTATAGGTTATATACTCGTAGAACGCAGCGTGGTTTCATTTGATTGGAGGATGAGAAACAATAATGATAATAAATGAATGCATAATGCCTATGCATTCATTTGTTATCATTATTGTGTCCTTTAAGCGATTTTATTATAACGAATGTACATCAATAAAAAAACGTAGAATAGTTGTTATGTTATTTTTATTAGATTAGAAGTATATATTTAAAAACATATCTTACATATGTCCAAAACAAAGGAAACTATATACCTTTATTTCACTACCACAAATAACTTTTAAAAATCATATCTCATTACAAAAGCCTATTTCAATTATTATTCTCTGAAGCTCTATTGTTGTCTCTGTCCTCTAAATACTAAAATGTTTCTGTAATTTCCCTTCCCATTGTTGTTAATGTTTATTTTTGTCATCAACTATCTCTGAATATTGCGATACGCCGCCATCCTTGGGCTGCATAACTATAGTGCATTCACTGCGAGATTGACTCGGTGTGGGCATTGTTTGTGGAGTTCGCTCGCAATCACTCAAAAGTACTGCCATTTTGATGAGTGTTGGGCTTGCGAGTGATGCAGTGGAGATATCGATATTCAAAACACATATTCGATAAGGATAGCTTTGAAATTGCCTTTGATTCCCAATACCATAAAATGAAATTATTATAATTTTGAAAGTTAGGAATTTTTATGTGACGTAGAACGTGTAATAAACGTACGGCAAGCTTACATAGGTTAGGTACACAAAACGTACTACTTACTTAATGGTTATTATTACAATGCAGCTGTTTTTCAGTACACATCTATCTGATATTGTGCGCTTATATAATTTCTAACGTGACAATATTATTGTAGACGTGACGTCCATTAAATGTATGGAAATAAGTAGGTACACGTTATAATGTTATCGTCTATCGTCTTCATAAATTATTGCCATACGTTTTAAATCCCTGTGTTATCGTGATGTCGGACGTCCACGATATTATCGTCACGAAATTATAAAAAAACGCCCATTAAGTGTTTTATTTCACTAAAGCCAGGAAATCGACATCGAAAAACCACAAGCACATCTCTATTACCAGCCTATAGAAGTATACGAGGGGGTGGTTTTAAGAACTAAAAGCGCAGTACTATGCTGTGCAGGCGAGTTCAAAACCACAAAAGGCCTCCGCTACAATGTCTAGCCAGCACAAAGGGAAAATATGAGAAACTCAGGTTGCTCTTCAACGTACAATAAGATATTACCGACAATAATATTGCTTATTATCTGGAGCTTTCAGCTGCTTGAAAATTGGTATAAATAAAATTAAACAATATAATAAAGTGATACATATAATAGTGTGTAAAATAAGAAACGTTTAAATCAAGTGAATACCAATTTCAGCGTCCGGAAACTTAGTATAATAATTGTTTGTGAAAATCGGATTTTTCATATTTTATTTTATTTTAATACCACCAGAAAGCTCAGCACGTGAGACTTTCATTTGCATATTAATATTATTCTTATTTTAATATTTTATAAACATGTTATGAAGCTCAAAATATGTTGTTTTCAATTTTTTTACAACCTGCCGTGCTTATTCTGTAAACATCTCACCGTGATAACTTGGGTGAAGTGAGATTGATGTGAGCTGTCAATAGTGTCAATACCTAGCATCCTGCAGGTCGATTTGTGACAGTGATAGCTCACTTCACCTAAGTTTCACGTGATGTTATACATGATATTATTACAGAATCGACCGACAGTTGTCTGCAACATTTCCTACTGATATTGTATGACGTATTTAAAGTAGGTGCCGAAAATACACACTTAATTCCTCAAATGCACGTATTCTGACTGTCTGTGTCTACTAAGCCACTTTCTCCCTTCGTTCAGTCCCCCACTTTAAATCACAGCTCCACTCTGCAAGCGAACCAAAATCAGACGAGGTCTGTACCTAATAGTCCATTTAGGGGTCCTAGACAATTGCACGCGGACGCCAATCGAGTTCCATTGTTCTTTGAAAAGGGGTGCTTTTCAATAGGTACCAATTTTTGGGAAAAGCATTTCTGAAATTTAATTTAACGTCGATAAAAATGAATGCAAATAGCGCGATCTGTGAAATCGCTATGTGAAAATCGTTATGGTGATGCTCTATTATAAATTTCCTTTTATAGAAAACATACAATTTATATAATGCGAGGAATGTCATTAATGATATTAATCGCATTATGCTATAGCAAATTCTATTAGACATTATTACATGGATACCATTTAATTCATGTATGATGCTCCATCGATCCAAAAACAAAATGACGTGTTACGGTTAAAAAACAAAATGACGTGTGACAGTTACTCAAAACGTGGATCTCCAGAAACGTTAAAAATAAGAATAATTCGTCAAGCAATCGTCTGTGACTAAGATTACCAAAAAAGAGTACATTAATAAAGTGAGCATTTTTCTGCTCTGTCAAAAGTTCCTCTTTTCTATAATTTATGAGGCGGAGCGAAAAAATCTCATTACACTAACACATGTCGACGCTCTTTCGTCTCGTTTTAATTTATCATTCCAACACCTAGCCTGAAAGTTTCATATCGGTACGACAGGGGACCTTTTTGAGATGTCTTCGGGGAAATTCTCGCTAAAGTTGAGCTTTAAATATTTTAATAAACTCGTATTAAAGCCGTAAAAAACGCTTTGCGCTCCCGTTTTTTTCGCCCGGCGACGCCCCGCCGCAAAATTTCCAGTTTTGCGGTTATACCCATAGGTACCCAGTGCCTACCGAACCTTTGTACAGAGGGTGTTTCATTATTCATAATGCTTTGTTCGGAACTTCGGGCTTCTGGTTTGGGCACGTTTTGTTGTTTTTGACGGTTCATATTTTCATCTATCCGTCTCTACA
Source organism: Agrochola circellaris (assembly GCA_914767755.1). NCBI lineage: Eukaryota > Metazoa > Arthropoda > Insecta > Lepidoptera > Noctuidae > Agrochola > Agrochola circellaris. The sequence goes on from OU611853.1 coordinate 7,453,323, forward strand.
TACAAGACAGTTTTGAGTGTTCAAATGAATTCGTTATTGAAGGCTTCGAAATAGAACAAATATTATAATACCCACTGTATTTGCAGTACCCTAAACAAATGTTACAACATTTTAATGAATTATCTTTCCCACTTAGGGATATTTAATCTCGAAATAAGGGGCTGGTTTTACAGCAAGCTTATTTATTTTTTATAAATGTTACACTGCTTGTTGAATCCAGGATGGAGTGAAATATATTCTGGCATAAAATGCAAGGGAGCACTAAGCGATTCGCTTTACCTACACAACACGGTGTGTAGTATACGTTTATGATAATCTTACACCGGTTGCATAATGTGATGATGCTGGTACGACTATTGTGGAGTTTTATATGGTAAATCTGCGTAGTGGGCGGATTTTATGCGTATCCCTTGAGGTGAGAGCGGTATGTTAGCGTGAAATATGTGGTTTTTGGAGGAAATCCGTGTAGGTACTTAAATTCTTGGGCATTGAATACTGTGTGTAAAAAAGTGTCGTATAAAATAATATAACTGCATTGAAGATGTACATTTAAAAAATACGTCCTTCTTTTTTTGTCTTTTGTCTACATTCCAAATTCCGCGCGCAATAATTTTAGTTCGTTTCATTTTTTCTACCTTTATATAAATATAAAGCTAGGCTATAAAGTTTCATGCTATAACGTTTCATGAGCCATCCCGCCTTAAGCATTGTAGTTACAAACCAATATAGACGCAGATAGAGAAAAAATCCACAGAACTCATGGTCCCATGTCGTTCCGGCGCATTGAAAATTACTTTATTTCATGGCACTTAAAAATCAGTGGTAACTCCGAAAGGGGTAATCATGTACCCTTGATTATAATTCTATCGAATAGTATAATTTTGAAGCCCTTTAAATTCTCCAAGAATTTTTTTTATTTTTTTCGATTTCTCTTTTCGTTTTTGAGACGTTTAAGATTCTTTAAACAAAGTCTCGAAAAAGCGGTAAAAATTGTTATTTATTTTATTTATTAAAAAATATATACAAAAATTTTACAAAAAAAAACAATTGCGATATTATAGCCCTTTCAGTAACGCATCTTTTGATACTGTTTTCATTGTTTTGAGGCAACTAAACAATGAAGGGGGGAAAAAATCAGGGGGGGAATGATGGGGGGGGGGGGGTTGGGGGTTTTTGTTTTGTTTTAGCATGGAGCTAGCTATACTAAAGCGATCAGAATAGCATTTTCAATGCTAATATAGAGTAAATATTATTCTTTATTTATTTTAGAGCTAATTGAGTTGCGTGTATTCTACTCGGTTCACCCTTGTTTGATCGAACAACGTTTGATATAATATTACTAAATCGAACAACGTTTAAGAAAATCATCACTTTGTATAATATCATTTGACAGAATTTTCAGTTCATCGAATATTTATTTGCTATAACAACGTTTGCGCTAATGATCAAAAGGTATAATGTTCATTTGATGTAATGTTCAGATGGTATAACCATGTATTTTATCGAATATTCAATTGGTGTAATGTAATGCAGAAAAAAAAACATTATGCTACAAAATTTTGTGACAGAAACGAATCGCTGCAAAACCGACTTCACGCAGTCTTGTCTGCCCTACCCCTAGAGTGTAATTTAAGCCCGCGTAGGCGCGGAGGGGTGGGGCGGCCCGCGAGCTGAGGAGCAGGTGGTTTGAAGGCCCGCCGCCGCGGCTGAGGCTGGCCGGCGAAGCCGGCCAGCAAGCCGAGGCTGCGGTGGTGAGCGTTAAACCCATCTGCGACGATAAGCTCGCGTGGGGCCGCCCAAACCCCGCAGCGCCGGAGCCGTGACAGAAACAATGCTTGCTGCATGTTGCATGCCTGCTTGATTGCTGCTTGCATGCTGCATGCCTGCTTGTATGATGCATGCCTGCTTGCATGTTGCATGCCTGCTTGCATGTTGCATGATTGCTAGCATGCTGCATGTCTGCTTGCTTAAAATTAGTGCATTTGAAAATTCGGCGAAATGAAATTAGTTCAAATGAAATTAGTTCAAATAAATAATTACGCTAAATAAAAATTTACCAATGAATTATTCGGTCAAATGAATAATTCTTCGAATTGACTTTATTGCAACTAAAATTCGATTTAGTAATATTATATCAAACGTTGTTCGATCAAACAAGGGTGAACCATTCTACTCACCTACGAGCCACAAATATTTTCGGCCATGCCAAAAACATTTGCTATTATTTTTCCCATTGCTGGGAAAGGCTCTCAGTTAACGTCAACGCCAGCGATGATTTGTTGGGCTTTCGATACCGTCCTCATCTTGTTTCCCATTTGATTTATTTGCCACGGACACGCTATTGGCTTTAAAACTGATACCAGTAATATATTTCCGGTCTCGTTTTTAAAACAATGTTGGTTCGGTTTTGATGACATTGGATAAGGGAGATTGTATGTACGTGTTGATTGTTAAACTGATTGGAATAAATCATTATTTGAAAGGAGATAAAACTTTAATGCGTTAAAAAACAGAAAAGTGTGTCATCCATCATTTATCTCTGTCCTTATTTCTTAGTTAATGAAAGTATGATGTAATTTTGAATCCGTATGCAAGGACCAGATTTTAGAGAGAATAGCAGCCATTTGGAGGATCTGAGAACACCTAGATCTAAGATACCTAATGTACATCAGTGGCACACTACGCTCTATAATGACGGTAACTTGCACTCGTTTTCGAATACATTCTAACCCATTTCTCACCGAGATCGTTTCGATTATTCTACTGTGCAGCTTAAAACGCATACGTTTACAAATACGTTATAGGCTCGTAAACGGTTTACCCGTGTGTGTAAAAAATAGACCACAACGGATTGGCTGGTTTAAAACAAAAGTAAAAAGTGGCCGGGCTTTAGATTGAACTGTGCATGGAATTGAAAGCATACTGTTAATTTAATTTTGGAACAACGCGGTCTCTGTTTGATTCTGTCTGGCAAAAGCTGGTCGTTATGCAGCCTTTAAAAAAATAAAACGAACGTTTTTTTTTCGTATTTTTCTTCAGTCAATATTTTTCCGGTTTAAATAAAAGGTGTATTTTCCCCTACATTAGACACGTCAGAGTTTCAACTATGTCCTATTCAACAGGAGGTAGAAGCGACTGAACAAAAAATAATTTATAATACACCTATTTTCATCTTCTTGCTTTTGAAAACGCAAACGACAAATTAATTTAGCAAACTAACCCTTCATTATCGCTAAATCAAAAAGGATCAACAACATTTTGTGCCAAAAATACGTGTGTTGACGTATCATAAACATTTGAATAGGATTTCAGAAGGGTTTCAGTATCAAAGGCACCGCTCAAGTCAAGAGTCGAAGTCAGGACCGCATGTAATTCGATTTATCCGCCACCGAAGCGCGGCACTGTACCTATAATACGATTTAAACATACTTATTACGACCCAGAAAACCGTTTTATAATCTTATTCCATTACCTTAAAGCTCAAAATCGTGTGGCAATATGATTCTTCAAAGAAAAATGTGTAATTGTTCATTATTCGAATCGTTTATTTTTCTCTCAACGTTACGTTTATTAATTGGATTTAGAAGTGTGATTACAAGTATGACTGATTAATTGGTGAAAAAATCTTTAATGTCTTTGTAAATGATACATTTGGTATGTAGTTTCTCGTGTTACCTACTCATTACTTGAACATTGTCTAGTTTATAGCACAGTATAATAAAGTCTATATTCAATAAGTGAAAAATTACTTGGAAAGTTTTCACATCTTAAATTTTTTCTATCTCTGACATTCAACTTATAGAAAACTCAAAATACTCTTTACATAATGTAATACCTACATATATGCATTTATCATGAATTTCAATCAATACTTAATCAGGTTGTCACTATATTCTACGTTTTCAAACAGGATTACAACTTGACTATTCAACCGATCTGAAACCAGGATTTTTTTAAAACTATCCTTGCCAGTGAGGGTATTGTAAAATAACTACCTAAGCACAAGTTATACAGGGAAAATACAAGTAGGTAAAGATGATTTAAAATAACAATGTCGAGTTAAGCTTCGAGCAGACCAGCGCGACGCGACACCGGTTATTGTTATACCGTCAAGTTTTCTTAGAAATTGTATTGTTCGTGTCGCGGCGCGGCGTCGCGTCGCGCTGGTCTGTACGAGTTTTTAAAGGTACAAGTCTGTAGCCGACTGCAGGCAGCAGTAGCAGGCGACGTGCCGGCGACACGTCGCCTGCTGGACGCTGCAGACACATTGGTTTCTATATATTTCTATGAAATATCGAATTTCTATGAAGTCACCTGGTGCTACTGCCTGCAGTCGGCTACGGAATTGTATAATATAATTCAAATAATCAAATTAAAGTACACAATTTGTAAGTGGAACTACAAATCGGCATCCAAAGGCAAGTTTTCTTAACCATTTGTTTATATTTTTATCTAATACTTTTGGAACAAAATATAGATACGGCAACTTTACTCACCTGGATATCATTTTTTCCTCGTACAGTTCAGTTAGCATCTCCTCCAGATCTGTAGACAGTGTGTTGAGCAACTGTAAAATATGAAAAATATATTATTTAATACACCTTTAAAGAATCACTTTTTTATACCTAAATGAGGATTGTGGTAATTTTTTTTTTTATATCTTCCGTATTAAAATGAATGGCTTGAAGATCACTGACCCCAAATATTGTATCTATTATAAATTCTGTTAATATTTTATGCAAGGGATCGTTTGAGGGGGGTTTTCCCAACAAAAAGCCTAAACAAATAGCCAACCTACAAAATGTAACTACCTACTCGCTATTTCAATGAAAACCAAATCCCTGAAGCAAAACTACTACCATGAAATTCAGCTCCAAAATTGAAATTTTCGCAGTAATACCACATAATCCCCATTATTCAGTCATATCGATTTGTTCGATTTTCTATGCGGCCCCACATATTGGAAACGTACGGGAAATGAGTTAAACCTCGTTCGCCACGGCCTTAGATATTTGCTCTAATATGTGACATACGGAGGACAGAAATGGCAAGCTTGAACCCCGATTAAAAATAAACATAATAAACGCCTGAGCGAAAATGGAAAATCATTTTTATGTAGATTTATCAAAGCAATTGCAAATTATTATCCTATGAATCCTGAAGTAGATAAGAACATATCTTTTATCAGTTCATCCTTTCAATCATTGTAGAACGTAATTTAAACATGAAAAAGAAACTGTATCATCCCAGCCACTTACACTGTCTTGATCGACAGTTTTTTATAAATTACATTTCACGGTTCACACGTCCCATCCTGTGTACGTTCCGCCTGGGTTACGACCTTGCAAAGTACCCTAAGATGTAAACGCACGAATTCCACATCAAATAGCACTAGTGACTAGACCATGGGAGTTTCCAAGGTAAAAAAGCGTAAAGAATTTTGAAAAGAACGAATACTTATGAAGAATTTAACCAGTCACAGATCAGAAGATATACCTAACCTTAAACTAAGCACTACATCCATCAGTAACATTTTGATATACTAGTTATATCCCTAGCGATATAGCTTTACCATAATATAGTTATATGAACGGTTAATAACTGTCGGAGTGCCCTAATATTATTACTGCTACTAATTTCGACGTAGCGCTTGCCGGCCGCTGCCGCGGCAGCGCTCGCTCGTAGTTGGTCACAGTTCTAACCTTTTTTTTTTGGTAATGGTGTGGTTATCCTCATGGATGTCCTCTGTCCTGGGGCGGACGGAAAGTTCTGTCAGACTTCTACTGACTCAAACCACCCCGTGTTCCCTCGCACACTTGCACCGGGGACTACGGGGGCACTTAAGCACTCTTCAACGCAGCCCCCGACTGCTGCCAGCCCGCCCCTACGGGCACCGTCTGTGCGGGGTCCATCTAACAAACCTAACCTATTTGGTCAGAGTGCCCTAATAGTTATATTACTGGATCATGCTCGTATCATAGTTATATTCCTAGTAAGACAGTTATGAACCGCTTTCCCTCTTTTCTGTCGCCGGAGCTCCGTGTCAAAATACGCGTATCTGTCAGAGTTGCTGAACTATCTCCGTTACGACTGACATTCGTATTAATAAAATCTGTCTTTATTGGTTAAAAATGAACCCATGTGTACGCAATGGACCAATGATGGCATACAATCGCCTATCCCTTCCCTATGACGCGCCAACAGCGGTTGACTTACAACTATATTACGGTATATAGCTATATCCCTAGGGATACCACTATATAACGGCTATAACTACCTTACTGCGACATATACGTCAGCAGCAACCCAAGTCATTCAATAGACGAAAACCATTATTATGAAAAACGCCAATGAAAAGTTATAGTCAAAAATTTTAACCCGTTTTCCAAACGAAACCGCTGTATGTAATAAAGTTAGGTACCTATTTGCTTAGTTTGCAGACGGGGTGGCTGTGAAAAAAGTTTGTCAAATAAAAATCTCTTGGCGGCACCGCGGCCATCCACGCGTAGCACCCCACGTGTTATGTCAGGACTGTGGCGTTTTATTTTACTAGTAGGTAGTATGGTTTCCATTAACAACCGTGTCCTTTGGCTACGGTTCATGTAGATTTTATAATCTATTATTTTTAAATATACTGTGCATAGTCTCTGCGCGATTCCGAGTAATATTAACACGAAGAATCACAGATAACATATTTAATCATATTTATTTTCTAATAAAATTGATTAAGGGAAGATTTAACTGAAATCGAGTATTATTTTTAAATGATTTGTAAAGATATTTGTTAAAAATAATGAGTTGATTACAAAGCTTGAATCCGAACTTGAATTTTTGTCAATCAATTCTACAGAAAGTCACGGATAAAATAAAGGAAGAATTATTCGTTACAGCCAGAAGAAAATAATCTTAGCATGTGATTTCTTGATCAGTTAATTTCTTCATGTTTCCTAATTTTCATTCTTCACCAGCAAATATTTTTACCACCATCCTGCACAATAACATTAATTTCGCTTGTCTCGTATCAACACAACCACACAACCACCAACCAACCAACCCAACCAATCAACACAAGCTCACAGCATAAAATTATCGTTCACTACAAAACACCGTGTCCTCCCGTGTCTTCAGTTTAAAATACCGTCACATCCGTATGTCATGCTGCGTGCCGTCGAGTGCGTGTGCTTTGACGAAGAGGGTACTCTGACATAAAAGTAAGCCGGTTTTAGATCGCGCACCTACCTCACTAGAGCATAAAATTGGCAAACGTAAATAGTGGTGGGATTTTCTACGGAGGCATGGTCGTGTTTATGTTTTGTTTTTTTTCCTTTGTTCGCTAAAGGGCAAATTCTCAGGACAAATATTCATATAATGGCAAAGTCGCATACGGGCAAATCTAATGCAACAACCTTCACAATTAAATATCTGTTGATGAAATGTGATGTTTTATTCAGGATGGTCACACTTGCTTGTCTTGTAGATTTATGTCAAAATCCCTTTCTATCAATAACTAAGGACGTCTCTACTGTAGGATTCGTAAAACTAATTTATATTTTTGCAATAGCTCGTTTTCGGATTCAACTAAATAATTGGACTTCAAAAGTAAGAAGGCAAAGAATAAAATCAGAGCAAAAAATATTGAAATCCAATCCAATTAAAATAGTTCTTTAAAATTCCCTCCGGTGATAAAATTGTCGGCGTAATAAGCGTTAATTGTCGTAATTATCTCGGCTGGCAACACCGATGTCCCGAGGGATGTGACGTGAAGCGTATAATGAACATTTGCATATGAATATTATTATAATATAGATAGGTATATTAATGATTAAATCGTAGTAAGAGAATGCAGGATTTTTTAAATTCAATTTGGAAGCATGGATTTCAGTAAAAATAGGAACGTAATAAAAATAACCTGTGTAACTACAAATCGGTATGGACAGTTCCTTTTTTCTTTGATGTATTCTTAAAATTATTGTCTTTTAAAAGAAGTAAAATAATTGACTTTGACTGAAAAATCCATAGATAATAATAATTAGCCATCTAATAAAGCATGCAGCTTTTATGTCAATACAATTATGGCATGACAACAAATACTTTGTTTTTACAATCATCAAGCTGTGTTGTGTTTTTTATTCACCCTGTTACGGGGAAAGATTAGTAACTCCACTTCAGTTCAGTGCTCATTAAAAAACAAAAAACAGTCGCATACAAAATGCCCCACAAAGAACACAACATTGCAGGAAAACTCGACTTTCAATAATTTTCCTGTCTATCAAGTACCAGAGGTCATCGTCCTACCGGTTCCATAGAAGCACAGGCCGTTGCTAAGCAATAAAAAGAAACACAAACATTTACAACGATAACCTAAAACTTCCTTGAACCTTATCTCAATGGTATAAGGTTGATATTGTTAACTTTAGTGACACATCTTGTAGTCCCAAAAGGGAGTTTTAGTAACCAGGTCAAGAGGTGCATTATATGGATCATTAGGACGGTAATGTATTATTGATTAGGTACTTTTTATGGGTACTTATTGCTGAATGTGAGTTATTATTAAGCAATAAAAAAGTTATTTCGAACCCAAAAGAACTTTGTAGGTACCTAATTGAAAAGACGAAGAAGAATCATCAATCAGGAAACGTTCCATGTAACCTTTCCTGATCGATTGATGTAAAAATGAAAATGCCTACAATAAAGAGATACTGTGGCTTCAATAGACATTAAAACAAAAACCCTTTTCTGTCTGATACTTCCAAACAAAAAAAAGTAAGTCTTTCAATCTTGATATTACTTTTTAAACACTGTGCCAAGTTGCAAACTCATGTCGTACTAAAGTTTTCTTAATCAATTTTATGACTTGCGACTTGCTATGTTAACGCTTCATTTACATAAAGCGTACTATGTGTAGTGGCGATCTTTTGAGTCTGAAAGAAATATAGGTCATCCAATTTAGTTAGAAACTAAATGTATTTCTTTTTGCATGAATAAACTTAAGAGTTCAGTGGATCAAGCGGAGTAATATTTTTGATGGCCTATGATTGTTTCCCCTTTCCTTTATGTATTACTTGTACATATTATTATTTTAAGTCTGTAAGTTTTTCAAGGGTTCATCCTAAAAGTTGGTAACGTCGCAAATTGCTGTCAAATATTTACCTGTTTGATTAATTTGGAAATATGAAATATCGCTAACTAGTGACCTAACATAATTAATAATGAATTGCAATTTTGACACTGAATTTGATGTGGTAACCGCCGATTTGGAAAGTTTCTAAATACTTTGTTTACATATAAAACAAAATATTCGGTAGTCTTTTCCATCGTCATGATCTGATTAAGGGACACCAACCCCAACAAAAAGCTATCACAGATTTTCCTAACAAAGTTCAAAGTTTTTATTAATGCGACTTTTGGTGATAAAACAGGTGATACAATATTTTATAGTAGCTCAAAAATCTACCTTATAAGGCATGCATTGTTAAATTACAATATTAGAGATCCGAAAAACAACCACTGCTCTTGGCATACCGCTTAATCTTAGGTTTCCTAGGAAAATGGTTCCGTCATATTATAACAGACGTCATAAAAAGCTAGCATTTTTACTAGTATTTGACATTAAGGTGTCAAAAAATGCTCTGTATTTTGACAGCCGTTATTGTATGACCATTCACCACTTTCTTAGGATACTTGTTTTTACTGGACGACGCATCTATCGCCACTGGGTCTAGCACGAATGCGTGAAATAAACGTAATGTAAATTCTAATACTGTTTTCACACGAGATCTGATGATGATGAGATGATGTGATACTCGTATAATATTTACTTAATTGTAATAAAGTCTTACAATTAAGTAAATATTATACGAGTATCACATCATCTCATCATCATCAGATCTCATTCATCATCATCATTCATCACCATTCATCATCATTTTTTTTCCTCCCTCATTTGTCTTTTCATATCTATGGGTGATATTTATTGTGCTTGTCGCAAAAACCAAAACCAAACCAATAACATACTTAGTTGTATTTTCAATTCATAACTCGTTCGCATTTACGTAGGTAACGTTTACTTTGCGCGTTCGTGCTTGGCCCACTGGTTTCCCTCTCCCCAAAATCCTAGTAAGCAAAAACAAACTGTATTACGCACTGTGCACTAATAAAATGCAGTGGAGTAGGAAGGACGCGTTAAATATCTCGTAAAGCTAACGAGCCTCTCTAATTGTTTGGAAGTGTCCCGTTATGCGAGGGGTGCCGCTAGACTTTTTATAACTTCTTTATTTCTTTCCATCGTTTAATGTTATGGCACTGATGATATTTCATATAATAGTATATGCGAGAAATTGGGACAAACTGTATTAACATTATGTGGAGTTTTATGTATTAAAAATAAAATAAAGCCCATGTTACTCGCTTATAATGTAGGTGAAAGAATTTTTAAATCGATAGATAAGTATTTTTTTAGATTTTCCTTTACAAACAAACATAAAAAAAATCTAATCTTTTCTCTTTATAATATTAATTTACAGTAGTTTAGAAAAGCGATACATTTAACCAATGAACTTTTGGCGATGTTAATTATAACTAGGCATGACCTTGATCTTTTGACTATCTACTTGCTATGTAGGTAATCTACTAATCGATAAGGAGGACTATAAAAAATAACCTGCTTGCTTACTTCTAAAAATGGTTTTAGGTCCACGTAAGTAAATTTATTAGGATCACAAAGCAGAACAAGAATCATACTTATCTTAACTTCGTATTGCTACAAAAAAAACTTCAATAAAATTCGGCAAGTTATTTCTTTTTCTCTTGTAAACAAACATATACTACAAAATGCAAATGCGGACATTAAAACGCGCGTCCCCAGGGTGTCGGTTCAACACCCCGCTACCGAGTTTATGAATAATGGCACATCCTTACTGTCGCTGTTAAATGACACTTTTTATACAACACACTTGTAATTTCTTAACGAGTTACTTTATGTGTCTTGAGACAATAGCAGTAAAAGGGGTGCTGAAATTTCGCAATATTAAATCGAGTACGGGAAAAGAAACACCATTGTTGAAAAAAAGCAAGATCTTTAGGTAAGTAGTTGTTATAGGTTTTTTACGTTTTTGCTTTAGGTGCTGGGCTTAAAACCATGATTCAGTTTATAATAATTAATCAAATCAATTTATCTTTTTATTAAAAATAACAATCACGAAGTCGTAAATAAATAACAAAAATTACATAACATTATTAAAATCAGAACTGACATCAGACTTTACAGACCAATTGATTTCATACAAACAAAACGAAAACACAGATCAAGTGAAAAAGAAAGATAAAAAGCTCGATGGTGACAATAACGAATAGTGTCACGTTCTGTCTCTTCCAGACTTAATAAATAATGTATATCCCTTAATGTTTATTGGGCACTTGTATTCATTATCAGTGATGCAGAATGCAATATAACTGAGTAACAAGAAGTAATTAATTCTAGATGGTCACACACGATGATGCGATGACATTAAATTAACGTCTTCGATTTATGTTTAAAGATTTTCCCCTTGTAATGAGAATCTCTTATGAAAAGTCAAGTGAAAAAAACCGTTTTTTTTTTCAAAACTCATAATAAGACATCGACAGTTTTTTCTGCCTTTAATGTTATTTCCAAAGCGGTTTTCTTACTTAAGTTTTCTTCATAATTCCGTCAGAAGAGATCAGAGTGTTAATTACGAATCGTCTTAGGTCAAATATAAAAGAAGAATGTTTTTATATTTACAAATAGGAAAAAAGTGCCCAAGGGACAAGCTATCAACATCGAAAAACTCATTATAAACTTGTCAAAAGTCAATTACTTACCGTTGCTGAGGCGAAACAAAATAAGTAAAAGAAAAAATTGTCAGTTTTAGATGGACTTGAAATCAAATATACGACAGAAAGATAGGAAAATTACCTACAAAAGTGTGAACGAAACTTTGGTATTTCCTTTGTAATAGAAAACACGAAAAATAATAAACATTTGAAAGAATAGATGATGTTACTAGAAATATCTACACTTTCCAAGCTTTCTACACTTTGCTAAGTGATAAAGCTTTTTTGAATATCTTTTAGCCACAAATACTAAAAACACGATCACATATCAAGATGTATGGAGCCTAACTTAGTAATTTATTTCCCTTAATTCCCGTGCTTCAGTATAAATAATGAATCGTGTACTTTCGTCGCATCTATATCACGTTGTTGGTTTCCCGACCGTGTAAATGAAGAAAGTTGTGCATTGATCCCGTCGTTGGGGAATTTTGAGTGCGGAAAACAAGGCTTTTTTTCTTCTTATTAAGCAAAGGTATACTCGCGTCTGATTTGTTCTGGCGTTTGTTATTTTCCCCTATAGCTTCGATTGTTCTTGAGGACCTTTTGTTTCGCTTGCCTTGCTACAGCGAAACTTGTAATTAAACTGTTTTTTTTTTGGTATATTATTTTGTCGATGCGAAGGTGTTTTTTTTTTGTTTATTGGTTTTATATCAGCGTCAAGTTTTTCAATTATTATTGAATGCTATCATAAGTCTCTCCCCAACAATTTTGATTACTGGGGGTGTCTTTACGAACATCATACATTTCTTTCCAATATCTCGATCTAAGGAAGTCGGTCTGTCAATACGATTGGCTGACCTTGCTGCTGCGGTCGCCTTCGGTAATTATTTTCAATTTACAAAACTTAGGTCTGGAAAATAAGGAACATTTATAGTTAAGTGATAATCTCCCCCTGAGTTGGCTCGTAATGTATACAAGCCGAGTAACAAGTCGCTAACACATCCAACTGACTACAGTATTACCATACAGCTACCAAGTTCCATACTAAATAAACCTACGCTTATGCCATGCCATGCCATGCCTATGCCTACTAGATAACGCATCCCGCAAAGGAAACAGCGGACGAGCGGCGCCGCTTTGTGCCGATATCGGAAATTGAACACCATCCCACAAGCCGACAACTTTAATCGGGAACCTTTTGTTTGGACGACATGACGCCATGGCTTGCAGTTGCAAGTTGCAACTATGAAATGAATGTTCGTGGATTATTTTCAATAAGTTGTTTTGTTGTAACGCGTGTTTCAGGAGTTAGAATGGGTATCTGGATGAGCCTATTTGGAGCTGCCAAGTATGTAAAAATGTCACCGTGAAAACTTAGGTGAAGTGCGCTTGAAGTGAGCTGTTAATAGTGTCAATCCCTAGCATCAAGTGGAATGACTTCTCACTTCAAGCTCACTCCACTTTCACGATCACATTTTTACAGAATAGACGGGCTAGTGTCAAGGCGGAGAGATGCATTTAGAGATATAGGAATCAATATATTATTTACAAATCGGTGATCGGTCAGACAGAAGGGACTTATGTAGCATATGATTTCTAATTGAGGGATGCAAAAAGAGAGTTTTGAAAAACAGGTGGGTCCCTCAGCTGAGTCAGGACTAGTTTCAGTACACTTAACAGAAAAACATCCCACACAAGAATAATATCACGAAATATTGCCTACGTATTTAACAACAGAGATATTACACCAACTTGTACAACAGCTTGTCAGCTTTTAGCTACACTACCGGTCACAAAAGCAGACGGGTGAAATTTCACTATTCAGTGAAAGTTTACATTAGGACATTTGCATAAACTCCCCGTCATCAACAGATAAGTTGGTTGGCTAAACCGACAAGGCGCTGCAACAAACTATAAAACTCAGAGCGCATAAACGTTCGTGCTTAGGCGAATCTTTGCTAAGAAGAAAACAGTAGGCACATCACACTTTTTTCACCAACAAGATCCACGTGCCTACGAACGTTTCTCTTGCTGTTTAAGTTAATTTTTAGCTTCATCATTATTTATTTTAGCCCATAAACGATGTTTATTTGTTTGTACTTATATAACATTTGGTTCAGGTGGATGGATGGATTCAGTACGTGATTCTGAACACCACTGCGTTGAAATTGTTCGTCGGTTATTGAAAAAAAACAGCTGCGCCATACATTTTGCAACAGCAGACTTTTTTTTAATAACCGACAAAAAATTTCAACGCAGTCTAGAATCGTTTACAGAATCCATGGTAAAAGTCTTCGCGTTGATGTCCAGCGCACCTTGTAGATATCTACCAAGTTTAAAAACATAAAGGGTAAATTACATTGGTACCTATCTATAACTATTCACCCGAACCAAAGGTTACTTATTTAATAGCGCTGTGTGTACATACATACTATAGGTATGAATGTATAAGACCTACGTTTAGCTTAATTAATAAAACAATAATAAAATTATTGATAACAGTAACAAAGGAGTATTCAAAATGAGTCAATGGTAAGTACCAATCGAGCTGGGTATTAGGTACCTATTTACAGTCGCACGGTTAGATTAGAATGAGTTTTTATTTTTTTTAATGTACAGAACTTAACAGTGCATTTAAAGAACCAACGAATATCAAAATTTCAGAAAAAACTTCTGATCTTTAATGGGAAAAGTCAAAGCAAGATTTCTAGAAATCAGAACATGCCTGCCTAAAGCCTTTAAACTTTTGTCTGTACAAACCATGACCCCAATCGATAAAAAACCAACAAATCCATAAATAATCCACAACAAGCTTATGAGTAGAGTACAGACATGTCTGCCTACCCCATCATAGGATGTGGTCACTGTGAAGTATAAATCAGGAAATGGAAAATGTCAAATGCATATGTCGCAGGCCTGAGGGCAAAAATTAAATGCTATCCTGCAAATTGATTCTGCTTGTGGTCACTGCATGTCAGCAATGTTGATATGTTAGGCCAGATTTGTGTATAGGAAAATAAACCTTAATGACTGTGTGGCAAGTGTTTTTATTGCGGAGTTATATTTTAATGAATCAAGTGGGATTTCCTACTGATAGTCGAGGAGTATTGTTATTCGTGTTTAGTGTAAATTGGGTGTAAAATAATGAATCAATGGGCGATAAAACTAACTTTAAGTACATATATTTCTTCAGATTGTTTAGAAAAAAATAAAACGTTAAATTACTAATGTTTCAGTTATGTTGTATAGTAGGAAATTACTTCCAATATAGATTTAACTCACGCGCTTTTTATCGGGACTTGTGAGTTTCACTCAAAAAAGTTATTACAGTGTATGTTCCATACAATGCCTTATTTGGTAAACAAACACAGCACGAGAGCATCAATCACACGCTTTAATTTAAGAATGAACGCCTTAAATATTTGTACGAAATAAAAAAATTACATCAAAAACTAGTTCAAAAACATTTTCTTAGAATCGAAGTCATTTGTTTACCAAATCAGACAACCTAAATAAAACACACTATAGTATAACCTATCTGTAAGCCTAATAATACCGACACCCGCGTACCGCGTACCGCATATTCCGGTTCTGTAGTGGCCTTTGGCTACTTTTGTACGTGTGTATTTTATGTCTTTTTGTCTTTATAAGTGCGTTTTTTTTGTGCAGAATAAACAATTTTTCGTTCTTTTTCTTTTTTTTTAACAGGAAAAATCCCTGTCCGCTAAAGTTTTTTTACGTAATCAAAAGATTACGGCAATAAATTGAGTTAAAATGTGGCATGACGTCACTCTCCGGTAGATTTTATACTGAATTGTGACGTAGCGAACCCCGTCTCCCTAACTTTAATGAGTTTTATCTAAACATTTTTATTAATATGATAAAACATCCCTTTTCTCTCAACTCCTAAGCAACTCTAGCATGTACCGAACAAATCACAAGTATCACAACTCACCACACGTTTCATATAACATGTGGGCCTATTCATCAATGTCCGGAGATATATAGTTATATATAAAAGGATACCCTAACAACTAACTGGGCACTTTATCATCAGCAAGTTGAGTGGACTCGCGTTATGACCTAAGAACACGCAACGGGTATCAAAATCCGACGGATCGGTTACACCATGTATACTTGCGATCAAGTTATGAGGGTTTCGTGCAAAAAAGAATCATCGCTGGGATTACTACGTGTATGTCTGCCTGGCACATTTGAATTTGGCAGTATATAGAGTGCCGCTAGGCATAATAGTGGCGCTGCGTCAGCCCAGCTAAAGTGCCGTAGGCATTGCATTGTCACTGTCACTGAGTCACTGTCACTTGTTATTTTGTTTGATTGTTGAGGTTAGTTCGCTATAAAACACCACATTCCCAAAACATTACATTCTCTTGTGCGTAAACGAAACCTGGCACTCGCCGGCCGCTGCCGCGGCACTGCTCGCTTCGCTCGCTCGGCTCGGGCGTTGTGTGGTCAAAGTTCTAACCTAACCTAACCTACCTTTCAGCCATTTTCATTTGCTACTACATTTTTAACCAAGGGGTTACGGCTACACTTAAGTTTAGCCGGCTAAAGATAAAATAAATTAACAAAAGCATCTCCTCAAAAATAAACTCATCTTTTGACATAATTCTCAAAAACAAATAGGATCAATCACAAAGGGCAGCGAACTAACCTCAACAATCAAACAAAATAACAAGTGACAGTGACAATGATAATGCAATGCTTACGGCACTTTAGCCGGGCCAAGGCAGCGCCGCTATTATCCCACAAATAGCGGCACTTTATCCGACAGAGATAAAGTGCCGCTAGCGGTACTCTATACACTTCCTTTGAATTTTTCGTAAAACAAACGCCATAATCGGTTCAATGGACTTTTTGCTTCTGAAATTTTTACCACAGCAAAGATTTGTGGTATGATGTTAATTAAGTAAATTATTATTAAAAACCACATTCCTGCCCAAATACTACGAATCAATTAACTAACAGGAAAAACAAAAATGCTTTAGGTACTCAAATTGGTAGTCAAACTCTGTCTTTGGTCGAGCAAATTTTCTTGACATTTTGAACTACATTTATATATCCCGGTTAGTCTCAAAATAAAATGTCTTGTAAAATACCGTATTAGCCAGTTTATAGCCACAGTTTACATGAATATTATTATGTAAATCTTGCCATTTATTCCCGCAGCGTTATAGGTGTTAAATCAAGTACAAATTATCGTGGACGGTAAAAGCTGGGTAATTGACACTCGGTTTATTGATGTCGCTTTAGTAACTCTTGTATATTTGATATGATGCGCTTCTCTTTTTGCATTAAATGAATTACATAGGACACATACACATAAAATTACGCCTGTATTACCAGAAGGAGTATGCAGAGGTGTGGGGAGTGGTGAGATAATTCGCAGGTTATCATTATTTAAGTTTCATCTTTAATGGGGTAAGCCTATTGCCACTAATTAGAAACAAATCTCAACCCCGGCATGCTACTGAGAAATTCCTAATTTAAAAAAAACAATAAGACTTTACCAGTCCTGGGGATCATACCTAGAACCGCAAGGTCAGCAATCTCGCTCGCGACTCACTTAGCAAAAAACCTTAAAGTAGCCTTAAAAAGCCCACAAACTGTGAGAACTCTCCGAAATGATTCACTATTTATAAAACAACACGCCTGTAACCCCCATAGTTCTAACTTCTTGTCTACTCTAGTAACAAAACTCACTTGACTCACTCTCCAATATGTTTGTGTGGACTCTGACAAACAAATCATACGGTCTTCAATACCATCACTATTTTAGTTCAAAAACTTCATTCATTTCATTCATGTATTGAACTATTGATGTAAAAATGAATGAATAAAATAATAGAATTTATTACACACATGTTAGGCAGAGGTATACCTATACCGCACCCACATTTCCCCAGTTCTGTTTAAGTCCCATGTAATAGGGGGCGAGCCTATTGCCATCAACCGGACACAAATCCAGACTTCGGGCTGCTACTGAGAAATTCCAGATGGAAAAACCAAATAACACTTTGCCCAAACCGGGGATCGCACCCAGGACCTCATGCTCAGCAGTAGTGCTTGCATGCTAGACCAACGAAACAGTCTTCGACAGTCTATTTATTTACTGACTGATTATCATAATCCGTTCCTACGGCTGGGGCATAGGCCTTATCTCCGTGCGAGGGACTGGGCCATAATCCACCACGCGGGCTCAGTGCGCTGGCTGATTGATTAACCTTTTCTTACTACGTACCTTCATGTAGGACCCTCCAGCCTTCTCCTCGCAGTGACGTCTGATGTACCGTTGGCAAATGTTTGACATTTTCCACTCTGAAAAGTACGACAACCTTGTTAGTTCAGACAATGGGCTCGTTATATTTAGATGGTCTCAACTACTTAACCAATGCAATTTCCATCATTTTATAGACACTATTTTCTAGCTACGGGATGTTAAGTAAGTAGGTGTCGGAAAAATGGTCGACCGTCGTTAGATGTTCGGAGTTAGGAGGACTGCGAAATCCCAATGGAGGCTATAAAAACAAAATAAATGGGAACATGGCTTGGACAAGGCAGAATTTGAGAGCCGATCCAAAAAATATTAAGATATTACTTCCTGTAGACTTATCTCAGTTACTTATAGGTTATAGAGCTTAGCTTATAATTATAGAAAAATTCAGTAATTTGCCTACACGCTGTGTAGCTAAGATTGCTTTTATATGTATTTCGAGATAAATAACTGTGCGTTTGCGCTGGCGAAACATTCACAAAAAAACATGTTGAAATCTCTATTTTCTGTCAATGTTCCATACAATGTTTGACAGGAACAAGAGATTTCAACATGTTTTGTTGTGATGTTTCACCAGTGCAAACGCACAGTTACAAATCCCAGTATTGTCAACGAACTAAACTCACCTACCTACCTATAGGTAGGACCTGCCATAACTATAGTAAATTTCTTAGCAACAGCAATGTTAATTCTGAAACCATAGCGTGTTTGCGTCAAAGGAAATTAGCGCATGAACGGCTGTCTAATTGCTAACCAGTTAATAACTCGATTTCCTTTTAACGTCTTCTCCGGATAGCAAAACCTAATAACTTGTTATTTTAACACCTTCCTGATATTCCTGAGGTGCAATAAAATATTTATTAGTTTTCACCGTTAGAAATGATTATCAGAATAAACTTATAAAGGTAAAAACCATTATTTCAGGGACACTCAGAAGACCAAAAGTCCGTTATGCTAACGTAGTTTTCCATAAAGGAAATATTCTGTGAAGTTCAGACCGTATGTAGGGTCCCATGTAAATTTCATGAAGCCACATGTGGTTATCCCAAAAACCGAAACAAGAATAACTCAATCTATAAATGATCCTGCCAAAATGTCACTGTCAATAGGTATGTTCATGTAATTTTCTAGTTTAATCATAACGAATGCATCACCCGAGAGTTCCGAATAAGATCACACCGGCACCGTTCTCATTCGTCACATTGTTTCCTACGACAATTACATATTACGATACCTACAAAAACGTAGATGACGATACCAATCAGTTTCAAAGTCAAAACGTTTATTGCAAACTAAGTGTACAAATATTGGTCTTAAATTATTTTGTTACTTATGACTTAGCAGCCTTTTGCAGGCATTGCAATATTAGTAAGAATTTTTAGCATGCTTAAAGCCACCAAGACTGTACTGCGTCGTGACGCGGGATACTCAAACGAATCTGTTCCGGACTACGTCACATCACAACGACTTTTGATTGGCTAACACTGCGTCAGAAGGTGTCATGACAGGACACAAAGCAGTAATATTAATCTGGCTTTAAACATTCATCATCATCATTCGACTGCGTAGTCGCTAGTGGAATAATCAAATCGCGGCCAGCAGTGGCTACTCGGTGGATGTCGCGGCATACCGGCGGATGCTCCGGTAAGCTTGTTGACGCTCGCGGTATCGGAGAGGATTTTTCGTATCAGTGTGCGCCGCGCTGGCGGATAGAGAAATCTTCCTCCGTGCTCTCCCCTGCCGTCTGCCATGGTAGCCGTGTTCCACCAGTCCTATACTCAGCAGTGGGATTATTATTATTCACTTAAATTATTGTATCGACCACCTCTATGGTCTATTGGTAAGACCACCTGTCTCAGACACAGGGTTCGATACTCAGCGGAACAAAACTTTTGCCCGGTTTGGTTGGTGGTAGGGCTTGTTCTAAGTCCGCCTGGCTAGCTACCAGCATCTTATCTAAGTCTGTCGACATAACAATAAGGTTAACAGCATTATTGTGTTTCGCCAGTTAGAGGTAAGATAGCCAGTTCCGCGCTGGTTGAGGATTCCGGGTGAAGCTAGCTTCCATCTTCGGCCTGATCATCAAAGATGAAGGTCAAGAGCTACACCGTTGAGTTTTTTACAAAGTTTTCTTTTTAATTAGAAGTTCCATGTTCTGCAGTATCTGTCTGATTTATGGTAACATAGATATTGTAAGTAGTCATTGAACCGTTGTTATTTACTCTGTCTCAATCACTTCTACATCTAGGTCGATACTATTGTGTTTATGTACTTATTGTACATAGTTACTCAACAGTACCGGTGGGTTAGGTAAACCGGTCGTAGTGAGTCATTCATTGAAGGAGTGTTAGTTAATACTGTCACTGATTTCTATTGTTCTTGAAGTAAAAAGGAAAGCTAGAATGTCGCATGTCTATATCTTTAACAATTTGATCGCATTCATGAATATCATAACCTCGTTGCCCTTCGATTTTGAATGGTTATGGCATGACGTGTATAATCTTTATTACAGCTGGATTAATATTTTTCTGACATTTTGTGATTTGCAATTTACACTCAGATTCTAAGCTACATAGTCATGCAACCTCTACTATTCTGGCATTCCGTGCACAATATAAATATTGGGTAAATCTCTAACACTGTTAATTAATTTCATCAAATTTTCTTGTATATATACTTTCCCTTCTTCTACTTAATCGATATACACCGCACACGTTGTCAACACTTTAAAGTGATCGACGATCGGATTATTAGTTTCAACTACATCTGGACCACATTCTTCATAAGCAGAGTAAACAATCTAAAGATAGAAGGGCTCTTAGTTAAATATTGAGAAGGATAATCTTACCCCATTATTGTAAACCCAAAATATGTACGAGTAAAGCTATTTTAGAATTAGCTGTACCACGTTCATACTGAAGTAGGTACTCGCTCGAACCCAACATAGAGTGTTCATAAATTTCAGGGTGTTCAGCAACTTCAATGCCTATTTCTCAACCACGAATACCTTTGTCAAGAACTTGAATTATTATAACAAATATGCGACCTTCATCCTTTGTTGTAAAATTACTTTTGCTCATCCACAATTCCTCTATTAGTATATTCCCTAAACTGTTAAATATTTAATTAGAACAAGACCTAGCTACACCTATCTATTCATCGGTAGTAATTAAATCCAAACATTAAAGTACAAGCTGAGTATTCTCCAAATCCAACATGTGAACTGTTTCGGGTAAACTTCACTGGGTAGCCACGGCGGTCGACGAATTTAAATCGTTCTAGCATCCGGAATGTGTAATTGAAGACGTGTAGGAAGCATAGAATCGAATTTGTACGTAGTGTGTGTAAATAATGCTATATTAGTAACGTTTGTCTGCACCAGTGGATCTTGTTTTAAATCGAATGTAGAATGCACGCCTCCATCTTCACCTATGTCTTTGACAGTATCTTAAACTTGAACCTTAAGTTTATTAGAAGAAATAATTTGAATTCTCACGCTCTTTTTTTGGGTCTACGTAGTTACTCGATATTATAGATGTTATAACATTTTTTTGCCGAACCGATCCATCTCTCAAATCTCTTGGAACTGGGAATTCCCAAAAACTCCATGTTTTTTTTTGGTCAATCTACTTCTCGTTTGGTTTCATTAATAAATCTAAAAGTAATTAAAGAATAGATACTAAATGGTAGATAGGCGATGGATATTCTGCTCACTAATTCCATGAAATCAACTTGTTATCTCAGGCCTGATTATATGACATGGAGTTGATTTCATGAGATATTTGAGACGAAGAAAACAACCTAACACCCAACATAAATTCAGTTTCTATTGCAACTGGAATTACAGAATCAGATTACTTTTTGAGGGGTATTATTTTTCATCACATACACGTAACATCACGCTTGTATTCCCCGAAAGGTTAGACAGACCTGTACCTATAGTATAACCAAATAAGGCGTGTTTTAGGAGTTTTCAACATTTTTATAAAATCAAATTACAAACGACTCAATGTAAGAACTACGTCCAGTGTAAAGATCATTGAATTTATTATTGGTTACTGAACTTTTATACCTATCATTTTAACAGGAATAAGTACACAAATACCTACATGTATTCCACGTCCAAATAGTAATACCGACAAAACTTATCGAACAAAATAGGAAATAGACTTAGTATGCAAATACGTTACAGTACAAGATGTATTCAAGCCTTAACATCACATCAAAACCTATCACGTATAAAGTATGACAACTGAATAAATATTAAGTACTTGTCACTGAAGGACAATAAATATCAAGATCCTCCGATCGCACGTGCGAGCACGCTCGGGATGAGATTATATTCTTTATTAGTAAACATAAAGCCGCATTTGTGCGCATGATATGCACTAGATATCCTTATACCTCGACTGCTTCGCTGGTCTGGTGCTCGCATTGGGGCTGTACTATGACTTGTTAAAGCAATCATTGTTACAGTGTGAGAGAGAGATGGAGCTATACAGTACGAATAGCACTATCCTTAATTCACAACGGAAAAGTGGTGGTTTTAACACGTCATAGTAAGGCCCCTGGTGAGCATGAGGTCCTGGGTTCGATCCCCGGGTCGGGTAAATGTTATTGGGTTTTTCTATCTGGAATTTCTCAGTAGCACTTATTACTATTATTTATTATGTGTTAGCAGCCCGGAGTCTGGATTTGTGTCCGGTTGATGACAATAGGCTCGCCCCCTATTACATGGGACTTAAACATAACTGGCGAAATGTGGGTGTTCCTACTACAGGTAACACCTCTGCCCAATCCTTCGGGGAAGCAAGGCGTGATGTTATGTTATGTTATATCCTTATATTATCAGCTGGCTTGTAAAATAACAATTGATGAATCAATGATGATCAATAATAAATAAATAAAATATATAAAAAAAATAGATGAACATAAAAAAATAAAATAAAAAATAGAATAAATAAATGTAAAATAATAGATGAATCAATAATAAATAAATAAAATATAAATAAATTTTAGTATTTTAGACAGCGAGATGTGGTCCTCTGTTAAGTCACTATCTAGCTAGAACCTAAAATAAGTACTGTTGTTACGAATAGAAGAATCATTGAACGTTTTCGACAGCCATAGTCCTATACGACACGTCTTTGAATCTATATAATTCCAATAAGACGCGCAAATAGTTAACTAACTAATCCCTTAACAAGTTTCAAAAGACTTTTTCTTTTTAATTACATTAGAATCCAATAAAACTACAGTACGGAACATAATAAGACTCCCATCAATGAGGAATTCCTTCAAACTTTTAATCCGCCTAAGTTTTTTAATTGGAAAAAATAATCCGAATGCCAGGAGTCGATAATTGAAGAGTGTTCCAAAGAATGAAGTAATTCGAAGATCAAGGGAAAATTCTCCAGTTGTTCGAGCCCCGTCAACCATTTCGTTTTATTTGTTTGCACCCTCTGACGAAGTGTCCCCTAAAGTAAAAGGTCACCGCTCACTCAAACTTATTGTCTGCCGACTAGTTTTCTGATAAAAATAAGATAGGAATCTTCTAATAGTAGATACCTACCTACTTAGTTTTTAAACTTTATATAGCGCTACAAGCTTATTTTGGCGCGTGGTCAAAATCGGAACTACGCCGCCATCTTGTTTTTAATACATTTCAAGTGACATTTCCAAAAAATATTGCTCAACTGTTTACCATCAGGCCCTGTTAACGTCATCCGAGCGCCAAAAGATTCTTGTCATAGTGTTATTATAATAAGATATTGACAATTTGCCCAAATTACTAGATACTAGGTAAATTGTTTCTCATACTGAACTGAATCACCTCAAATATTAATATAAACGTCTGGTGTAAATTAAATTAAATATAATTTTTGATTTTCCTTTTTTTATAGAACAACCGGCAGTAACAACCTACTGATAAAATAAACAATATTTTTAAGTCAAAATAATGCTGAAATAGGTAACTATGAGTCCATGTTTAACTTGTATACTTTCAATGACTGCACATTGGATTGTTACGTGCCTGTATTTTCCAACGTAACCACACGTAATGATACCCAGTGTGAGCACACCATATAAACTCGGACGCAGCAATTTGCGTTCAAACTGCTCGAATGTGGACAAAGCGGCCCGTTGCTAGGCAACCGACGTTTACACCAAATCATGTTTACGAAATGACGCCTAGGGGCTATTACGGGTTTATTTGTATAGATACAACGTTATTACGCTATTTTTGGCTCGGGATGATTGTGTTGCATTCGATGTATTTCATTTGGCATAACATTACAAACATTATCATTATTATCGTTACTGAGTAGTTTTGGTGGACAGTATATTAAGATTACTTTTCAAATAATTGTTTGTTGCATTATTTAATTGATAGATGAGTGCTCATTTTACTTTACCAACTCTGTGATCACAAAACTTATCCTGCGTGCGCTGACGCATGCATATTATTGTGCTAACTAGAGCGACTAGTGTATAGCTGAACTGATAAAGCAGTTATTGTAGCTAAGTTCAGGCTTATCACAATTTAGATTACAACCGATACGTAAAGGCGCTGATAAACTTGAGCATTCACTACTAATGAGCATTCTAGCGAATAATAAATGCTTTGTTGTTCAGTTCGACAACGTTTAAAAACGGCTAAAGCTTCGTGCAGACCAGCGCGACGCGACACCGGCTAATGTTATACCGTCAAGTTTTCTTAGAAATTGTATTGTTCGTGTCGCGGCGCTGCGTCGCGTCGCGCTGGTCTGTACGAGCTTTAATGCTCGTTTTTCTATTACGAGAGAATACTCGGGTTAAATAAATAAATTCAGTAATTTAAAACCAGTGAGTTCAGTGTGCCCTGGCCGGAGGCCTTAATTTATTAAAGCATTCACAGGAAAGTCAGGTTAAGCCACCGCCCGACAACGTCCTAGATTGACCTGCGAAATGCCATTGCAAAAAAACAAAAAATCTTTTACGAGCCAGAAATATTTTGTACCTACTCCCAAACATGTACATACAATTTATGACATCTCGATTTTTCTAAAACCACCAACAAATTACAGAAGGCTTTCTAGTTAGGAGTCGTTCGCAATTTCCTGGTTGCCAAAAATGGGTGTCATCTCACAAAAAGGGTAGGTTGGGCCTGTTATACCCACTACACCCAGCCGTCGCCGGTCGTGCGTGAGTTACGTAGTCACACCATAAATGTTGCCAATTTGCATAAGGGGATGAAAGCTTTCGCGAGATGAGTGTGTATGATAGGTGGCAACGTGGGTGCTTGTCATTTCCCCAAAATTTGTATTTGCCTTACTGTAATAGGCTGGGATATAATCGCCATCTATCTTAGAGTTTGACGAAGGAAATTGATAGAAAAAAGTATTATGGTACAAACCTTTTATTTTCTCTGTTACTAATCCCTTCTAATATAATGAAAATATTGCATCACATGAGAATTATTTCGTTAGATAAGATAAATAAAACTTAATGACACAAACCATGACTACACTGTTAATTCCAAAATATGAAGGAAAAGAAATAACAAATACAACAGTAGTTTTTTGTTCCACCACTCAATCCACAATCCTCGAATAATGTGAAACGAATCACGAACAAGGATTAACGGGGTGGGTCCTTAACAAAATGACGAGTGCGGTATTTGCCCATAGCTCAGTACAACACGGTTCGTGCCGAAACGGATATAATAGACGCTTTGATCCCTGATCCGGACGGTTTAAAATTTAAACAACCTGTATTTTGGGGTGGCTAAACTGTCGTACTAGCGCAATACGATGGACTGAAACATGGCGACCAACTGAAGCTAATAAATAGAACACAATTATTATTTCTCAAGAGGATATTTTTTAAGGGGTGCAAAACAGATTGATCAAGCAAAAATATTTTTTCGACACACTTGCTTAGAAACTGCTTTTAGGTTCATACTATATTAATCACACGGGCGTTTGTGTATCCCTGCTCTAGGGCTATTAAGTACGCCATAGATAACTTTATACAAGTCAGAAATTTTAACTATACAGGGTGGTACAACGCGAAAACTGACACCATGGATTCAGTCGGTTATTTAAAAAAAAATCTGCTGTTCCATACATTTTGACCGCGTAGGTATTGCACTTTTCTAAGAAGCAGCTGATATTTTTCTAAATAATCGACTAAAAATTTCAGCGCAGGGGGGGGTTCAGAATCATGTACTGAATCCATGTTATCAGTTTTCGCGTCGATGTCCCTGACATCCTGTATTAACAGTGTAAATAAAAATAAAAATGTGTTTCATGAAACTAATATATTTGCAATGGTATTTTGTTACTTTAATTCATAATTTCTTGTCCTTTGAAAAACTCAACAAAGCTTTTGAAACAAAATACACCAACTACAAAATCAAAATGCAACATCTTAGTGGCACAAATTCAAATTCAACCGTGTATAGTCCGAGGTATGGGATTATGGGATTGTTAGGGCGTCATTTTGGTTTCCGATTTATTTGGTCCACCTCCCCAATTTTGGGATTTGTGTAATTTCGATACTCGTGTTTGTATATCGGACTTAACACACACTACATAATCACATGAGCATGTAAATGTTAAATATAAGCCTCGCAGTCAAAATGAAATTATAGGTACATGATTGAATGAACTTCATAATTAATTGGCAAAATGCATTTATCCAATTAGGTACACGAATTCTTCTTCTTCACAAACACGAATTGAACTTATGAACATTCTGTAGAAAACACCATGCGAGTTTAGTTTGGCTCTTTTGCAATGATAGATTATAAATATGCATAAGAGTAAGGTGGATACGGACAGGTGAAACATTTCAGGTGCCACGCTTGACCTACTCCTAGTAATAGGCTTTTATACAATAATACCATTTACGAGGCACTAAAGTCTCGCCCACATGTTTATAATAGCAGAATAAATAACCAAGACAGAAATTACTGGCTCCCTCCAAAAAGGTAAAAACAAATAGCTACTAAAGTCCCTCGGATAGGCATTTTACCGTCGTCAGGTGCTTCAGCCGTGGCTCATTAGTCCGGCTCTAGTCGCGTCGTTTGTCAACACCCGTACTTCCGAGTTACGGTGCGTTTTTTATTAACGCCAATTCCTTGTACCGTAACGAGTGCAATTTTTCTCGGCCCCCCGTTTCTTCGGCAGAAAAGTGTTTTTACGAGTTGCTTCTGGTAGGCCATTGATCTATTATTCAAGTTTATTTTGTATCAGCTTGGTGGCTTGTTTGTTTATTTACAGTTTTGGGAATAAACCCGGAAAAGTCACCGCACGAATGTTGGGCCTTTCGCTATTAGAAAAAGCAATGCAATGTCCTAGAATTGCTTAGGACCAAAATTTTTATACATCACTTATTTTCTCTCAGATCTCATTTCACTCATTGAATAATTACAGAGAACTTCGTTGACTTCTGTAGGTTGTTACTCGTGTGTCGTGTCCGTTGAGCAACCGTAGCTTCAAAATTAAAACACCAATATCCCTTTGAGAACAAATACAGGCTTATCTATATATATTTTGTTTTTACTACTGAGATCTGCAGCTGTTATATAGTTTTGACAAACTTGAAAAACAGGCTCTCGTAAGACAACAGAAGTACAGACAACGAGAAATACTTTACAAATAAAGTTTACAATAGTTTACAAATCTTCAACCTTGTTTGCGTTCTGTTCTACTTTTGTGTTCACTGCAAACATTCTGAAAAATTTCTTCGTAAATCTCTAAGAGACAATTTTTATATTGAATGTAGCATTACAACCACATGAATCAATATCGTTAATGGCTTTCTTCCCTTTACCTAACTAGTTTCATCAGAAATATTTTTGTTAATATCACCTAAAGTCACCCTCTTCTATTTTAAGTCCCCATCATACGTGACATTTACAACCCCTCGCATATTCAGATGGTTTAATGTCGGCTGCAACTGGTATTGCCGCATTTTTCATAAGGCGTCACTCTCATATTGCCAAATGGGACTGTCTCATCGGCGAATGCGCTCGCAAATGCTTTCCCACTTTTGTATGAAAAGTCTGGATGAAAATATTCTTTAATACCTTTAAAGATGTGTATGTACAATTATATAACACTAGCAATTTTGATGATTAAATATAGTGAAAAACGTACGCCTTGTATTAGAAAACCCCGTTCTTTAACACTAGATGTTGTTCGGAAAAATCACCAGTAATCCAATTAAAAATCATTCATTCATACAATATCACCTCCCTAAAAAAGGCTCAAGAATCGTAAAAGCACCTTAGAAAAAGAATTACAAATCACGTAAATCTTAGCTCTATTGATACTCGTTTAAGCGTCGATCCATTTTCTGTGACACCTTCTGCTTTGCCTCCGATATGCTCTTTGAAAGTGGCAGACATTGATCGATGCTTTTCTAAGCTCACAAATTAGATTCGAGCAAACACGATTCTTCAATACGATATCGCAGACGAAAAAGCTTGAAAATCTTTTCCTATTTACATCTTTTCGTATTTTCAAAGACAAAATTCTGTTTTACCAACGATTAATTGGTTTCAATCGCTGGAACATTTTCGTTCCACGTACCGTTCATTGCAATTGAAGGTGGA
Source organism: Agrochola circellaris (assembly GCA_914767755.1). Taxonomy (NCBI): domain Eukaryota; kingdom Metazoa; phylum Arthropoda; class Insecta; order Lepidoptera; family Noctuidae; genus Agrochola; species Agrochola circellaris. Next base: position 7,482,014 of record OU611853.1, read on the forward strand.
GGCAAATTCAATCATGTGAAAAAGAGGCCTATTGTAATACAAGTTAGCGTGAGAACGTGAGTATATATTGCGAATGATCTCAAAACGAATGTAGTTAACTCGTAGAATACATTGAGAGATCGACAGAGAGAACCCATAAATAGAAAGGTAACTACTATTTGCAGTGATTTGTACCAACAATAGTATACAAAACTCGCAATCTCGGTTCACAAGGTTCCAATTTCCAATACGATCGCATTGTGCAATTTCGTTGGATGCACTGAAAATAATTACATGACCCATTAATCGTGGCCAGGCCATTTACCCGCTACCCTCTTCCCAATTTTTTTTCTTTTTTTACTACGAAGCCGTTGAAATAGCATTGGATACTTCTCTTTCACCTATGTATCTCGTGAAGAATTTAACATCGTAAAATAAAAGGGGGTTTGAGCTACCTGCGGGTGATATTTGGAAAATGTAAGGAACCACATCGAATTCTAAAAACTGGAAGAGGCTTTACGAAGTAATATCAATTCCAATGATACCTCAGAACTTTTTCCTTAACAGTCAAGTGTTTATGTTCCTGTTAAGATGCTTGTAGGATTGGACGCTAATTAAATTGTACGACACAATTTTTTTATCGTGCTTATAATATCGTTAGTAGGATTATAATATCGTTATGAGCCTGCGTTGCTCAATATCAGAAGTTCTCTCTATTCGTGGTACACATCATTCTGGGAACAGGTAAGTTCTCTGATTTGAGATTATATTCCATTGATAATGTTTTAATTTACATTTCAGCTCTCATTGGACGACCAGCATGAAGACCATGGACAGCATGAGTACTTATAATATGTCGAACTTATAAGTAGGTACTTATGAGTTCGACATAATTATAAGTACTACTTACGTATATATGTATATATTTTGTACCTACTACAGGAAAGGACATTAATATTATTTTCTTATTGTTGATCATAAATTACGGTACGTTTCAGAAATGACTTAGCTCTGCATTTTGTGCCAATAAATTTTAATTATTAATGAATATACTATAGCTTGAGTCATACAAAATATAAATAAATACATTCTGTATTGTCTTGTTTCAGAGCTACTACCTATAGGTACATTATATTTTTCTTTATTGCGGGTCACATATAAAAGTAGTACTCACAATCCCCATAGCTATATATTAGCTTCAACTTTCTGACTAACTGACCGAGATCAGATAAATCCTCCTTGATCACATGTCCTAGGTACTTAACCTGAGCAACACGCTGCAATGGTGTTCCGCTTATAGCCACTGAATGAACTTTACCTACCAATACATGTTTGTAATTGAAAACCACCATTTACGATTTCTTGATGTTGTACTTAAACCCATGCGTCGCCGCATAGGATAGCAATTTCCGAGTGCACTGATTGATGAGCTCAGCAACACCATATCGTCTGCATAGCCCAGATTGTTAACCATGACACCGTCTATTGAACAGCCGGTGAGCTCATCGTTAGGTCATTCATGTACAGGTTAAACAGAGCAGGCGATATCAACCCATACTGTGTAACACCACACTTAAACAAATACGGCTCGGTAGAGACATTATTTCACCTGACACGATTTTTTTGCGAGCTGTACCAGAACTTCAACAAGTTAACTAGCTCTGTAAGAAACTATGGAAATTAGACCATTACTTCTCATAGGATACGACTTCAAAAGCCTCGGAAAGGTCGAGAAAGGCAGCATAAACTGGCGTCTTTCTGTCCGTATAATACCTACCTTACAGTCTGCTTGAGCGCCAGGATAGCACTCTACGTCGATAGTTTACTTCTGAAGCCAAACATGTCATGTTAAGTGATAATTAAGCTGACGCTAAAGCGGACCATCAAGTACCTTCCCTATTACCGAGACATCACCGGTTTTATTTTTAATTAAATATTAACTAGGGTACTACCACAGTTTCTGCTAATTCCGCTGGCAGATGCTTTTAACATTTTGCGCCTGTGAGGCACGCAAAATGTAAAGGCAATGCAAGTATGCGGTATATAATTATGAGTTTCAACATACAGCAAATGCTCAATACCTAATCCGTCATACCCCGGAGACTTCCCCTTTGATAAATTAGTCACTACTAGCTTAATTTCCTTAGCAGTGAATCCCCGGGGAGCCTCCGAGTCAGACAGACCTACCTCTTTCACCTGGCTCCTTAGGCAACGCGAACTACACTCTAAAATGATATTTAAAAATATTCGCTATACACGTTGCGCCCGTCGCCCCATCCACACTCAGAGGTAGGCCCGGTTTTATTTTGCTATGACCTATATCATTATGTATGACTGGTAAAAACACCATTAAAACCATTCATTGACACATCCAGTTCATCTAAATCTATGGTTAGAGTGAATTTTATTGGCGGGCGCCTGATATATCGCGGTGCCAATCGTAAATCTGTTGCCGCGAAATAAATAATTTAAAACTAATAAAAACGGGCCCTCTTCTAACCCGTAATGTTGTATTCTTAGTTATATTCAACACACGGAACACATTTGGAAATCTCAGAGAACTATAGTTATATAGAGAAGTTGTGCTGATTACATTAAATATGAATCATAGACTGAGGAATGGTGTGATAAGAAAACGTTGCGGTTTAAAAGAAGATGTAATGACAAAAATTTTAAAGAGTATGCTTAGATAGTTTAGGTCTAGTTGAGAGGATGAATGAAAGGCAACTAACAAAAAGGATTGATAAGCCAGATGTGAATGAAAACGCCGGAAGGTGATGCTTTGGAAGGACATAATATAGTGACCTTATTGATGATGTTCTTCAGAATGGTCAGGTGCGTGGTACTCGCAACCGGCGTCCGGATGTATGAACGTAGGTAAACGAAGCGAAAGGAGGATGTAAGGATCATAGCAGGTCGCGTTCTGTAGTTTCTGCCTACCCCCTTGGTAAGAAGGCTGGAGGTTATGAATTTACTAGTATGTCAATCTGCCTAGCCTTTTCCCAACTTTATCGGGGTCGGCTTCCAGTCTAACCGGATTCAGCTGAATACATGGAGCGACTGCCTATCTGAAGTCCACAACCCAGTAATTGGGTAATACGATACCCCTTGGTTGTCAGACTTTCGGGCTTCTGACGGCCCCTTAACGACTGTCAAAGATCCATGAATGACAGCCGGGACCAACGGCTTTACATGCTTTCCAAGGCACGGAGGAGTCTCGGTATGTAAAGATGGTCACCCATCCATAGACCAACCCCGGCAAGCGTAGCTTAACCTGACGGATCAATCCGTGCAGCAGTTATTACTTAGCCACGAGCTCCTCCAATGAATTTACTCGTATGTATATAATTATGAAATATAATTGTGTTGCCAAGATGACTTATGCTACGTTCATCAAGTTCGATAACTGCCGTGCTATTCTGTAAACATCTCACCGTGATAACTTGGGTGAAGTGAGCTTGATGTGAGCTGTCATTGCACCTAAAGCTAGGGATTGACACTATTGACAGCTCACTTCATGCTTACTTCACCTCACTCTTCACGGTGAGATGTTTACAGAATGGATCCACTGTTGTTTAAATGTTGATGGGTTATTTTCTGTTTTACACATAGGAATTGCTGTAGTCATTATTTTAGGTTGGAGGTGGGTTAGGGGTGTGATGTGTTGGTTATATAAAGGATAAAACAATTTATAATAATTGAAAGCAGTTAGAATTTACCCTCTTCCGAAAGTTATACTGTTTCAGTCAGAATGAGAAACATTCCGGAAATAACACCACAGTGATTCTAACAACAATATTAAAGATGTTTCATTAATTCAAATTACAAAATATATTTCTTCACCGTATTTTACATAAACACAATTTGTTATACTTAAGTGTTAGTGGGCACTTACATCTTACGCAAGTGCTATACCATTGTTTGCAATGAGACAACACTGCAAACGCTAACAACTGCAGAATTAATTCCACCTGATATGCAAGCTAAAGTATACCTTATTACCATGTCACAAGATTAATTATGAGATATGGGGGTGATAATTTACGATAACGTATACAGAAAATGCATTATGCATCACGGAAACGCATTGCTTTCTAAACGTTCGTGGTATCGAACATATGTTTTTGCTACTGCGTTGCTTACTTGTCGCCGAGAGGAATTTCTAGCGAATAATTCATGGTGACGGGAATTGTTTCAGAATATCCTGTATGTTCCAGGTTTAGATAAGGTGCACTTGTTGCTTAAATAAAGATGTAATGAATGAATGCATTATGTAATGAATGAATGGATGAGGTTTTACTCTTTTGAATTATTGTCTACTCTTGTCAAAGCAAACACTACTTTATTACCGTCTATTGTTAACTAATCTTCACTACCAGAAAAAAAAAATGTTTAACATTCCGAAGTCATTGTTATGCTTCACATTAATACCACTATTTCCCACAAATTATTCAATACTCAATACTCAATTTTTTATTGCATTCCATATGTATGTGTGTGTGTGTGTATTCATCACCCTGTTAAGAAATTTCATCTTGTTTCACATCGCCATCATGTCTTATTACATCTTAAACAAAACGCACATTCTCTGGAATTTGAAAAGCATCCGTGGCAATGCTCATCCACCATGAAACAATTCAACAAACATGATCATCATTATAATTTATTATGAACAAAGCCGGAGAAACGACTTCGCAATCGAGTCAACAGGGTGTGACCATAATCTTGGACTGCACCATTGTTCGGTCTCCTCAAATTGTCATCCAAACCATCCCCCTCTTCTATGCCACCATTTTTTATAAAGTATACCGTAGTAGCCCGTCCAGCGTCATAGTTACTTGTGTTTCCATAAGCTTCTTGTAGGTTTCAGTGTCTGTGTTTGTGTTTTGAGTGACGATATGTGGTTCATGTCTAAGAAATATCAAGTCTTGTTCATCATTGTTTTGACTGCCAAATACGATGTGGCGAGATGTGACGCTATGTCTAATACGAATTTTAATTCTCATTTGAGAGATTATTTAGCGGTTGATATCAATGTAAGTATAAAATAAAATACTCAAAATAATAATACAGAAGAGCAAGATGTTAACGTGATATATTAATGTTTCAGAACATAACAAACGTGAAAACGTTACAGAAAGAGGAATTAGGAAAATATGCAACCTTTACGCCGGCCAGCAACCCAATTAAATTCAAGGTGGGTATTTGGAAAAATCATAATTTCTTAGCACTTATAACACCAGTGGACTCGAAAACCGTTATTATGGTCCTGATAAGTATGCAGTAGTGGGTCTGTGTTATGTATTCGAAGGGCTAACTTGTATTTATAATGAGAGTACTTAAACCGGGCGCAATTACTTCGCCGCATAGCTGACAGCATTTAACGCATTTCAAATGCAGAAATACGACAGACCGAGGCTGCTTGTGGGAATATCACTGACATGGCCCACATTCTTGATAAACTTGCTGGAACGGAAACGTGACTCAACCGGCAGTTGATACAATATAAACATTGGCAGTTTTAAATAAATTAACACTATTTTTATTTAATTAAATTTCGATGTGATCGGCGAATACATAAACTAAGGAGGGTATCAGCTGCTTATCGTCCTGTTCCAGTTTTTTGTGTGACAGTAATTTGTGGTGACGTAAGTAATACACAGTTAAGCATTTCACAATGTGCAGACGATGATAAACAGAAAGCATTCACTTAGACTCGGGAACCTTTGTCTTTGTAGTTGATGTGGTCGAGAAATAACGTTATACTTTTATCTAAAATTATATGACTTTCCTCCTTCCAGAATCCGCTAGTTGGAAAATTAAAAGTAGCCACAATTCCACCACAATTCTTCTCTGCTTAAAATATCTTGCAACAAATAGTTCATCACCGCATAATACAATAGTGTGTACAATTTCGAGCAAAATGATGCAGACAACTATAAAATTTGTGATTATTTCTTTACTGACAACATCACGAGCGAATATAAGTAGCGAATTCCTTATACGTATATAATTAAAAGTTCTATAGACTACATATAAGTAGAAAGATAGAGAACAATTAGCCATTGAAAGAGGGATTTTAAGATGCATAACTGAGAATCTTTTCCCGTGACGGCCTCGACCTCAACGCAACAGTTAGTCAGATATCAGATCAGTTCCCCGTAGTAATGAATAATGCTTCGGAACAAAACCTCAATCATACGATATGAGAAAAAAATACATGACTCACACACTTTCGTATAGGTAATAAATAGAGGAATTTATTCAAATACCTGTGAAATAAGAGTATGCCTAATGGCTATCTTTAAAATAACTTGATAAAAGATATTTAAGCCTTCATTGATGAAATAGACATTGAGGGGTCTTATTAGAATTCCATACAAATACTTGACCTCAGCAATATAAATAGTATAGTATAAATTCCAAAATTCTGAGTCATAGCAAGAGTTAAAATTAATAGGTACACCGAGTAAAATGTTTCTTTTCAAAGAGAACAAGTTTGTAGACACTGTAAAGGAAAGTAATGCTGTGTAACGCCATCAATTGAAGTAGAAACATTGAGTGCCATGTGAAAAGGGGCAGTGTTCAGACGATCGTATCGAACCATCGGACCGCAGCCAAGGGCTAATTGTATTTAATTATTTTATCAGAAAGAAACATCTTTAAGGAATCGAATATTCTTTCAATTGGGAGGATCTTTTCATGAATTGCGGCAGAATTTTAACTGGCAAGTTCGTAACAATTATTAGTCCTTTAAAAAAACGTCACTATCAGTCTATGAAGTATTCACACTTCACTTCACTTGTATTTTAATTAAATTTAGATGTCTTGTTTGAATATACCTGAATAAAACTTGTACGTTTTAAATGGAGGTCGCTAACAGAATAAAATAAATATAATTATACAGTGGTGTTGACCATAGACAAGATGTCAACCAAAATTCTTGTAAATGAGAAGTTTTCTGTTTCATTAAGATCTAGTGTTTTTCGCTGTTTTACAAAGACAATGTTTGAATTTGGTAAGCAAACAATAAATTTTGAATTCGTTGGGAAATTTTCCTTTTTGAATACACGTTTATTTGCTAACTAATATTTACATTGGTATAAACTTCTTGTTTAAACTATTTCCTCCACCAAATGTATCCACTTAACATCTTATCGTATAGATGCTAATAAAAAAGAAGAAAATAAACTTTTCTGGCGAAAATGAATGAATCATATCGGTCATTTTGCAGGAAATACCCGATAGTGCGTTGTCCAGCTCAAGTAACGGCCGGGGCTTGCTGTACCATGATCAACCAGGTATCTTGCATCATCAACACTATCACCACCATCAATATACAGGGTGTTCGGCAGACGGTTGAACATACGAAAATGGCAGCTCCGTGGGGCCGTCTGCTACGTGTTTAGGCCCAATAACAAGAGATATTTTAATATTTTTTTTTTAAATTGTTTTCGAAATTCGTCGTTGCTCAAACTTTAAACGTCAACAACTGGCAACATTTTATTTTTATTTTCATCTAAAGTAATTGTAGAATCTTATTAAATTCGTATTTGACGCAAATTATTGCTATAAAATTAAATACGAGCCCTTAAACTACAAACAAATTAAAAATAAATACGAAAACGCCAACTTTGAACTGCGTTAAAAAAAATTAACAGTGATAGAGCAGTTTTAATTTTAGGAAAACATTTTTGGTTCATGCCCAATCTAACGGTATGCAATATGCACAATTTCTTTTAAAACATCTAGAACAATTCGCCAATTTTAACTGCCTGGGAGTTTTTTCAAGGAACTCTACATTTGCGAAAAGTGATATTAATTATATACAAACCAATTCCTTTTGTTACATGTTAGATTCTACAAGTATTATAGAAAAAAAAAAAAAAAAAAGTTGCTGGTTTTTTAAATGAAATTATTGACGTTTAAAGTTTGAGCAACGACTAATTCCGTTTAAATAAAAATAAAAAAACATTTTAAAAAATCCGTGTGGCCTGGATCTTGTTATTGGGCCTAAACAAGTAGCAGACGGCCCCACAGATCCGCCATTTTCGTATGTTCAACCGTTCGCCGAACACCTTGTATAGTTTACTTACACTAGCTATAATTGAGTTTATCACTTTCACTAAGTACATGGTCTTATGGTCCTCTTGGTCTTATTTTAACAGAATTACCGTTTATTGATACCGCTGTTTCTATAATTATTTTCTGTTCAGTTATTATCACTGATTTAAAATTACGCTAGTAATTATACTGGTCACTACTGTGCGAATAGCCTTAACTATGTCTGACGCAATGAGCTCCTCTTACTCTACATTTTTGCTTCACACACATTCCTCTAATGTTATTAGAAAACATAATAATATGGTTCATTGATATACCCTTATTATGAAATAAGAGCAGATTTTGGTTTGTTCAAAGTTGAACAACCAATTTTAATTGGCGATGTTCATGTAAACATGCTAAAACATAAAAACCTTTGTTTTTAAACGTTGCTTAGAGTTTAAGTTGCTTTAAGTTAAGACAAGCTTAAACGTCAAACAATTTATGGTTACAGCCAATCAATCAATCACAACTTTTATTAATAAAGGGTTACTTAGCTATACCTAGGTCTCTCTTTTCCTCTTAATCTTTTGAAGTGGCTTTAGTATGAAACTACAATCAGCCTAGAATCTTAAAGTAGTTGTTGAGTATTTATCCCGGAGTGACTGCTCCGCACCGGTATCGTATCACTATCACGAAGTCCAGAAATTATACAGGCTTCCTTTGTTTCAGGCTATGCAGTAAACGATTACGAGGAAGGTAATCATTATACCCACGGGAATGATTATCACCTATACGAACATCGCCCAGAAATCCATGGTCCTCCCACCTTCGAACATGATCACCATCATTCTTATCCTCATAGTGATCATCATGATTATCATGATCCTCATGATCATTCGGAATATTTTCCTTCCCACGATCACGGGCACCATTACTCCGGACATAAGCACCATCACTCAGACCATGGGTCGTATAATAAACATTATAAGCATGTAAGTAATATTCATTTAGAGAGGCTGTAAGTACCTTATTACTTAACCACCTACTACCTAGAAAAACTAACGGGGAAGCGCTACACAGTCTCGCCACCGGACACCGTCGGACACAGTAACACTGCTTGTGTTACTGTGTCCAGTGTGACGGGAACGGGTGTCGGTCTAATTACCGCCACATGAGATATTTCAGCTTTGTGTCCGGGATGACAACGTCAATGCAATGACTCTGCGAGTCTGCGGTGCCTAACTACCAATAGGTGGGCCGCCTGCTTATTGGCTGACAACTAAGCAGGCAACAGGATATGAAATTCGTATTAGTCAAGTTCGAATAACGTTTCGACCACAGTTACCATGTAGACCACAGAAATATTTATATTGGTGAAACAGTAACTCAAGGGATCATTGTTAAAGCTTAGCGTTGTTCTCATCTTCCATGCTAATTATATATTTTTTTACATTGTCATGGGTCTTCAGTAAAAAAATGCATTTGGTATTTTTGTTGATTGTCTTTTAGGACCTTAATTCGATCGCGTTAGGTGTCTGATTGATATCTATTGTTACAGACTTACTTATCGGGATTGTAGTCAGGATTCGTGAACAGTTCTTACACTGGCACCGAAATTCTGACCGGAGTCTTGACAGTTCGTAAAATATTTCCAGCTTTAACGCAGTTAGATTAAATAACCGTTCATGTAGATACTTTAGAATTCAGATCATGTAGCGTATCCAATAATTATATTTCTATGTCTGTTAGGTCCTTAGTTCACATTCCATCCTACACAAGGTATGTGTTTTGAGACATTATACCTAATGAGTTCGTTGGACACCTACCTATGTAGTTTAACGTCCGAACCATGTTTGTTATTACCCTTTAGTAAACTACTCCCCTGTTGCCTACCTTAATGTTCCCACGCTCCTTCATTCGTTTCTTGTTAGCCTAGTTTTTTAATGGTTTTAAATTATCATCTCTTACTTAATTGCGAACTAGATTTTCCATCTCTGCTAGCATTCGTGTCGTTTTACGAGTTCTTCGTGGAAGCATTTAATGTAGATCGTAGGTTTTCGAATGTATCAATGAGGCTACCACGAAATATTATATAGGTACCTATGTATAATTTTTGTTTATGCCTAATGTTAGTGACCACCTTATCGATTGGAGTGGATACCGAACATAAAAGATTAATTAGTATAAATTTAATTCCTTGTTTAATGTATGATCTCCAGTCAATGCCTACTTTAAACTAGCGTTGCTGAATTACTTTATGGTTCATTCCTTTTTATGTTCCAGGCTCTAGCAGCAAAAACTGTGTTATGGCCAATAGCTGGAATAGCTTTATTGGGTGCAGCTGCAGCACTGGTCAGTAACCCAGTCCTTCTCCAACTTGGAGTGGTATCTGGTAAACGCAGAAGACGAGATACTGAAGAAGTCACTGGACCTGATTTCCCATCAGATGCATTCACAAAGTACGAAGATAAAATTAACCAACAAAGTAATGTGAACAAAATTGTTCACCTTAAAGAGGATTTGAGAAAAAAAACGAAGCAGAGTAATTTTTTTAAAATCGCATCACTTACTGAGACTACTAAAAGAAAAGTATTTAAAACAGATAGCCCACAGGGTATGCAAAGTAATATTGGAGTAAGAAAGGTTCGATCTTCAGTTAAAAGAAATATTGAACAAGTAACGACATCTCCAGCAAATTACAATAGCAATAATGATGATGATAATAGATTTATCCCGATTCCAATGAAATTAAGAACTCCTAAAGTAAATGAGTAATTAAATGATGGTTAGGTTATTTTTAATAAGTATAATAAACGTTTTGTACAACACATTATTCTTAAAAGATTTTCCCCTTATCAAGTCATTGAATATGACTGCAATAGTACACGTTGTCTAAGCAAAGATAGTAATAGCTCGGTACTCACCAAAAAAATATCCCAAAAATATGAATAAGTCCTTTTCTAAGAACACCACACAGACAACTTAAAGACAACACAAACAGCAAAAATAGTAGAAAAAAAAACAGCTTATCGGTTCATAATTAAATAAGACTTAATTACACTAGAAGATATTGACACAGACACCGAACATATACAAATCACTTGCACAGCATGTAGCAGTCCACAACCGATAAACTCATAGAAATATTGACAAAACAAACAATAAACCGACAATTGTTTGGTCAAACGTCATCAAAGAACCGATCATACGGTGTTTGGCTTACGAAACGAGTGAAGTTCGAACTGCCAAGACAGTTTTGAATGAAGTTGCCTGCTGACCTTTCTATGTGTGCGCACACGCACGACAGACTGAGCGTGTTCGAGCGCAAGGGGTGTTGAAAAACTCGCTTTAAAAATGCCCATGTGTGACTCATGGTGTGACACGTTACGGTTAGCAAGGCGTCCCTATTGGTTAAGGATATTATTTGAAAAGAAAGATCTCTTTAAAACTAAAATGGACTGTTCACCTTTATTAGTTGGTTTTGAAGTAGGCACATTATTTAAATGCTAGTAGTCTATTAAAACCAGAAGCAGTACTACATTATCATGATTTGATAATAATAATTTGCATTCACTACAAAGTATTTGATGTTAATCTTACCAGTAATAAAATACAAAACGAGAAAATTATCAAGATACCTAGTCGTAAAACTAGTCTAGTAATTTTGTAATTCAGCGCCCTCTGTTGATTTGCTGTCGAACTAAAACTCACAGTGCTTAGTGAACGCGGTGACTTGGGTACCGACAACATTCACGTTGAATCAGTGAACGCAGCTGTTAGTTAGTTATGCGTTGTGTAGAGGTCACTTTAAAATAGTTTCGTGGTAGAACACGTTGGTTTTAATACCGAAGTTGGAAATTGGCTTAGCCATAATGTACTGTTTGACTTTGAGATTATCTTAGTTGATTTGTAAACACAGCGTTGAGGTGCTTTACTTACAGGCTTGCTCACTGTGCCCGAACATCACAAGAGGTGATCTCATTTGGGCCACTAGTTCATTGCAGCTCAAAAAATATTCAAATGATAAACCATTGACGTGAAAGTAGAAGGCTATCAGAAGAAAGAAGAAGAAGCTAGACAAAGGCCAGACAGCTTCAGAAAGAGAAAAACAAACTCATCTTAAAATTATTTAATGTTAAAAAATAACATATTTTATAAAATAACCTTAATAATACTGTGGAACATCACATCAATCTTCAATTTACAGCTTGAATCCATACTGTAAGAAACAATGTAATAAATTATTTAAATTAAATCCTTCAAAATCAATTGATGTGAATTATATTAAAAATACCATTTGCGCTTTCCTGTGAGAAGTTTTAAAAAGAAGCCTCTTCAAATTATTATTTTCAGTAAATGCATACAAAAGCGGTTATCAATTAATTATAAGTATGATGATAATTAGGTTCTACTGGCCGTCAAAATATTCGCACTAAGACAAAAAAAAAACATAAATTATGCCGAAACTTATCGGAGACATATGAGAATTTAAATCATTTGCAAACTCGTAACTTTTTAATCTTCTAATTGCGCTTACATAATACTTAATAATAGAAACACGTTGAACTTGAATGGGGTCTTACCCATCCCACTAACTCCTTTACGAGTATACAAAACTTACCTGATTCAAGTGAAGGTAGATTGGCGATTAAGCATCGTCATTGCGGAGCCGATGCTGATGGTAATGTAGGATGGCATGTGCCACGCAGTGCTTTTGCATATTTTAATATAATCGGCTCTATAATAGTCCCACAGTTGGGAAAAGAAGTTTACTGTGACCCTTGTCATTTTATTGTAAGAAGGAAGCTTTTGCTAAGAGAGATATACGAACAGACGCTATTACGCAACTGCAATACTATGACGTGTTACAAGAATAAATCCCTAAAATACCGAAGTAAGCTGAGTTAACATCATCATCATCATCATCATTTTAGCCGAAAGACGTCCACTGTTGGACATAGGCCGCCCCCAAGCACCGCCACTTTGACCGGTTCTGTTTCAGCAAATTCTTGCGGCCTTCACAAGGTCATCGGGTCCAATGTGTTAACATAATAACCGTGAATTGCATAGTGCTGCATTGAGCACCTCATAGGCAGCGAAATAATGAGCAATCGTAATGGACAATAAGCTAAGCTTAGACGTCGAAATGCTCCTCACAGTGCCCACCTGTGCTGAATAATTATTACTAACCTTTGGGGCATTTTCTACCGTGCATTTAAATATCAATGCTGCTCTGTCACAACCTTTTTCCCCGTCAGACACCTTGACATCATTCACTGAAAACAAAAAGTTTGAAAACAGAACTTAAATTCATTAATTCCCTGACAGACAACGCACAGCCTAAACCGCTGGGTCTAAAAGCATGAAATTTTACACAAGAATTCCTTATATAATGAAAGTAAGGAAAGATTTTCGAAAATTCATGGGAAATCCCATCGAATACAAGAACATCTGCTTCACATTTTGTAAGACTATTTTCACCAAGGTTTTTAATTATTTTAGTACCTACGTGTAAAATTTCAACAGCTCTACTAAATCGGGCTATAAAAAAAATACCTTTGACACAAAGATCTGCCATTTTCTTGGCATTTTCCAGTCGTTTTTCATCTCCATTTTTCATCATTTCAGCTACTTTGTAGGCATGATCGATATCATACTGTCCTTGAGCATTCATCTGAAACAGTGAAGTTTACAAATGGCAGTTTATTTATTTTCTACTAGGTATATGTAGCCATAAGTTTAAGGTATACATATTCAAGTGTGGTAGCCAAAACAATGGCGGTATCATTATTTTTGCAGTAAATATCTGAAATGAAATTGTTTATTCTGTAAATTATTATATATATATTAATATTAAAAAGTTTCCTATCTGACTAAGAAGAAAGGCCGAAACAAACTCAGAGGTCGCAGTCTCTTTTAAAGACCAGACATAATCTTGGTCAGGCCATATGAGGACCATGTAGATTAGTGTCTGAAATGGTCTTTGGAGGAAAGAACCACACATATTTGAGTGGACCTGTCCAGTCAGTGCAAGCATTTGTCGGTAATCGCGGAGCTCAACTCAGAACTTAAAGAGCTCCACTCGACGAACAATACCAAAGAAAGGATATTTGGGTAGGCCGCTTAAACTACTCAAACTACCAGACCATCATTAAAACTAACTGAAAAACAAAAAAATAAGGAAACAAGAACAAAAAAAAATATCACATTAACAATAATATAATACTTATGAAAGTAATCATGTCATTTGTATATTATTTTCAACAATGTGTTTAATGATAGAACGTCCAAGTCCTTGTCCTGCTGGAAGGAGCTTCCGGAAGGACAAACCAACGGACGTGCGTCCTGCCAGCAGTACGCATTTTTTTGTAGATTTAGTATGAAAATTAGACGTTGTCCTTCTAGCAGTACTTGATTTTCATGCATAATAAAATTAGGCAGGGGTGACAAACATTCTCTTTGTAGGTATAGGTATCCAGAAATAGACCCGGGCACTTCTTGAGATTACAGGGTAGAAAAATAAATAAGAAAAAGTAAGTAGAAATCGTATTTATTTTAAAAAAATTAAAAAAGCATTATGCTGGTATTCCATTCGTGATGTGGTAGGTGAAGCAATTTCTTCCTGTCTGCGGAGAGCATAAAACACATCGTGGTCCACATGTCTTGCAAAAATAGCTAGCTTTCTATTAGAACTCCAACGGGCACGGTTGATTTTTTTTTGTCAATTTCCCAATACACCCTCGCGTAGTTGTTTTCTATCTTTCTTACAATACCCCAACAATAACTAGTATCGTAGTTATCACCAAAATGCTTGCGACTCCAGGTGTTTTGGCCATCATTTTCGTCGAAATATGTAGCTTTGGCGCGAACGCGGACACCACGTCTTATTTTCGGCGCCATTTTGGCCAGACTGACCGCAGAAACACGATTCAAAAACTCGCTGAATCAGAAAGAGACGCACTATGCATTAGAGTTCACTGCGTCCCGCTGGCAGGCTCAGAAAGCCTCATATAACTAAAACCATTCCGTCCTACTGGTAGTACGCAAAGTCCTGCTAGCAGGACTCTGGACGTTCTATCATTAAACATTATGGTATATTTTGATGATTTTACCTAATAATTAAAATGTCATGTTTTATGGGTTTATCACAAGGCTTAGCAGAGCGAGCTGCTAAGTCACCAGCTTTTTTATCTTTAAATAATCAGAAATTTTATAGTACCCTTTTATACAAATTTTGGTATTAATACAGCTTTTGAATCGTATAGTGGGTAAGGTTCGAATGTCAAAGAGAAATTTGTTGTAAAAGCGTACCCATGAACGAGCTGCCTACTCTGTGGAGACGTGTGCGACGTACAGCAAGGTTGTGTTTATTGCCGGTTAAATACCTAACTATGAATATCGGTAATTTTCTTAAAATTTTATATTTTTTTGTGTACCTACTCACAATAGGTTTTCAAAAATATAATGTGTGGCTGTGAAATTTCACGAGTGGGATCATTACTAGTCATTAGTATATAATAAATCTAACCATAATTTTGTACGCCAATCTATGCAATGTAACCATTGATCTCAGTGTGTAATTTTACGGTTTTGCATCATACTTAGCTTATCACAAAACCTGCTCGTGAATCGCATTAAAACTAGGCAGATTAAATGCATTGATTATAATTTAACAACTGCAGATTACATTCCTATTTCTAATACTGTAGTTGTTAGCCAAAGCGATTTGAACTATTTATACTAGACCTCAGATGAATACTAATGGCTCACTCCACATTTTAGGTATGAAGCTACAAGTAGGTCCGCGGCGGGCTCGACTTGTCGAATTCAGTGGGCGTAACGTAGTCAGAAGATATAAGAGTTACGCTATAGAAAGAGAGGCAACTTGTCGGCGAATATAACTGTTGGTAATTGGCGCTGTGCGACCTGATTGCCCTTTATTGTATCGTAGCACGAGTCGCTTTTTTAACACTTTTATTAGGTCGACCTGTATGTATGTAACTATGTAATCAAATCTAAGAAAACTAATTTAACCATCTTCTAAAGATCGTAGCGTTATGAAAATTGGCAGTTGTATGTGATTTTGATGACAATACAATAACATGGTACTGTCGAGCTGATCTGATGATGGGGCCGGAAGATATGAACTGGAACTTCATGATGGATGATCGTATCATAGCCGTGTTTGGACTTGTTAGAAAGGTCTTGTAATAAACGTTGACCATGATTAAGTTTCAAGGTCTGATGATGAAGCCGGAAGATAGGCACTACCATTCCATGATGAAATATCGTATCATAGCCGTGTTTGGACTTGTTAGAAAGGTCTTGTAATGAACTTTGACCACGATTAGGTTTCAAGGTCTGAATACAATAATATGGTACTGTCGAGCTGATCTGATGATGGAGCCGAAAGATATGAACTGGAACTTCATGATGGATGATCGTATTATAGCCGTGTTTAGACTTGCGTGCATGTTTTTTTAGTGTTTTTTAAACTATTAATTTTATTATTAAAATGGTTTTGCGGAGAGAACCATCTGTTCAAATCTGTGACTAGACTATCACTGTGGGATAGCAACGATCTGCGACATGGAGTGAGTACGTCACAGCCAATACCGTGCCGCTTATCGAGCGTACAGAGATATTCACTATTAAATTCGTCCAATCATGGGCTCTAAACTTTCAACACCCACAGGTCAAAAGCAGACTATAATAGATATATTATATACACTCGAGAGCAATGAATCCGGGTCACTTAAAGAATCCTAAAAATCTCGGAAACTAAAAATGCTAGGTTAATGCAATAAATTGTATTTAATAGACAATGTAATACTCCTTAAATGAAGGTATTAAAACTTCTTAGTTATTGTAAAGTTATATCATAAAAAAATCAAATTTGAAAAAGGGCCACTTTCGAAGATGGAACTACGAAATTACAGCATTTGGTTTTGCTTTTGTTTGTAATCTGTCATTTATGTGGGTACATAAACCATGTTGATAGTGCTCTATATTCATTATTCAAGCTGAAATTATGTCGCTTACGCCTGAAGAATGCACCAGAATACTTACAATGCTGGAAACCGGCCGGAGTCAGCGCGATACAGCCAGGACTGTCGGTGTGTCGCTGTCAACAGTACAAAGAGTTCTCCGACGTTACGAAGAAACTGGTTCTAACCTACGCAGACCAGGAACGGGCAGAACCAGGTGTACCACAGCACGAGAAGACCGATACTTGGTGAACACCATGCTTCGAAATCGCTTTCTCACAGGAACTGAACTCACAAATCAGTTTCGACGCCTCGGAGGAAGTAACCCAAGTGCATGGACAGTAAGACGTCGGCTTGCTGAATCTAACTTAAAACCCCTTAGACCTGCAAACGGCCCTAAACTGGAGCGTGGGCATCGTATTTCAAGACTAAGATATGCCCAGAGCCACTTAAATTGGAGTATTGAAGATTGGTCAAAAGTTATGTTCTCCGACGAATCAAAATTTATGCTCTACAAGCACGATGGAAGACACAGAGTGTATCGAAGACCAGGGGAAAGATTCAAGCAAGCATGCATCGAAGAAAAAGTAGCCTACGGTGGTGGGTCTGTACTTGTGTGGGCCGGAATTTCTTCTGAAAGTCGCACAGAGCTGGTGATCATAGAAAACGGCTCTTTAACTAGCGTAAGATATGTGGAAGAAATCCTCAATGATCACGTTGGTCCATTTATGGTCAATTTAGGTGAGGATGCTATATTTATGCATGACAATGCCCGACCTCATACAGGTAGGATTGTGAATGACTACCTTCAAGAGATGAACATTACTCGTATGGAGTGGCCAGCGCGCAGCCCGGATATCAACCCGATCGAGCATGCTTGGGACGAGCTAGGCAGATGCGTAAAACAACGAAACCCTCCCCCAATCACGCTTCGTGAGCTCAAAATTGCTCTCACAGAGGAATGGGAGAATATTC